>JAVTVJ010000040.1:6835000-8277700 GCA_034509425.1 Eopsaltria australis
GAAAAAAGAGAAGTGAAAAAGAAGACAAAAGGAGCTGAAAATTGTTTCCTATCAAAGCATATTTGCATACCTGTTGGAGTTAATTCTGGATTTTTCTATGTTACATCTGCCTTGTTTTTAAATAGACAATAATTGCTTGCAGTATACTGAAAAATAATCTCTAAAGGTGCAGTAATGGTTCCTCTTCAGGCAGCAAACTATAATCTGTGCTAATCATCATCAGGCAGGAAGATGGTCCTTTCTGAACTTCCAAAGAGGAGGATCAAGGCCAAATAACCATGCTTGAAAACACATTTTGTACAATATTCCACAGCACCAAAAATAAGTTGCTGGCAGTAAAACCAAAAAACAGTGCTTTCTTTAATTTTAAGGTAAAAATTAACTTAAACCAGTACTTTATTATTATTATTATTTATGAATGAATGTATGTACTCCCTTGTTTTCGTATTTGCTTAACTTATAATGCAGTATGCTTAATTTAAATATACCATAGAAACTTTTTATCTGAAAGTCTAATGATATTGTTCTCATGACAGTCTAAATGCCTTGGAAGCGTAAGGCCATTTATCTCAGTTTCTCAGAGGGTAAAAATGCAGATTTTGTGTACTTTGCTCCTTGAAATTCAAAGAACACTGGATGACTAGTAGACATTCATGTCTTCAAAAGTCTTTTTTTCAGATGTGCCTACACTGAGCAATGTGTCAAAGCACTATGTCAAAGACAGCAGAACTAGCTCTACAGAAGTGACTGTATCTACAAGCACAGTTAAGTGCTCTGAAGAAATACAACATAGATGTGTCTGCCTATCCTGCCCCTATCCTTAGCACAATTCCTCTCTGAAGAAGTGTCATTATTAAAAAAATAAAATTATATAGGTAATATAATAAGTTTTAGCTTGTATTATATACCTTTTGTTATTATCCTGTGCTGTTTGGCTTTTTAGGCCCAAGTATTGAATAAGATCTGTGCTATGCCACTTTTCAGAGGGATTGTTAGCATGGCTACATGCTTCTAAGGCATCCTCATTTAGGGACATAGCACCACAGGGAAATACATTTTGAAAGAGACCTCAGGAGATTTCTAACTCAACCTTCAGCTCACAGCTGGGCCAGCTCTGGTGTCAAGCCAGGTTTAAGGGTCACCATGTCATGGAAGCCTCCAATGATGGAGCTTGGAGGCTGCTGTCCAAGAGGCAGCCTGTTTTATTATTTTACTATCTTCATGGTGAAAATGCTTTTCCTTATCTCCTCTTTTATTTGTTTAGGTCCTTGCCTCTTATCTTCCAGCCAGTGTGCTGCTGTGAAGGACCTGGCTCACTCTTGTTTATTCCACTCCATGGGTAGCTGGTCAGGTTGCTGAAGCCATGTGTTCCCTACACTGGGCAAATTGAGCTCCCTCAGACATTTTGCATGGGGCGAGTGCAGCAGTACGTTGACATCTTTCCTATGCTGTAGGACCCAAAACTGCACACACTGCTCTAAATGGTTGATGTATTTTTAAGTGGTTACATAAATCTTGAGATTAGGATTATTTTTTTTTAAATCACAATAAAATTTCTATCTCATTCTTAAGTCATGCTGGAAGTGTAGCTAAACATTAATTTAGGGATCAGAAAAAGTTTCTTTTCTATTACTGCTGGCTGGTCTGAAGTGGCATGGAAAAAGGAAAATCTGGGATCTATGCATGGTAACCCTCTTCCATAAGAAGCTGGCACAAGAATGCAAATTTAAGCTGAAAGCTAAAGGGGTAGGTAGCTCACAGAGACTGATCACAGATCTACCAAGGTAGGAACTTCCAACTTGGCACTGGACTCCAAACTGATACCTGGCATTCTGCCATTAATTGTAGCTTATTATGCCCTTCCTTCAGTAGTAAACTAATGAAATTAGGGTCCATCAATTAAATTTCTCTCTGTGGCTCTTGTTAATTTATCTGCATATCCAGTTCAACCCTTTCCTAGGATATGTGGTTAACCTGAGTGCTAGCAGGCACTGAAGCCAAAGACATTAAGCATGAATGCTATGCATGTAAACAAATTTAGAAAAAAAAAAAGAAAGCAACAATAGGTAATATAACAGCACAGAACTGAATGTGCTAATGTCAAAGTATTTGCACAGTATCAGATTAAGTAAATATGGAAATAATATGATTATAAAAGAAAGATGCATAGATATTAATTTCTTTAATTTGGAAGGCTTTTCTTTCCTTTTTATAACATTTTTTAGGGCACATAGTGCTGAAACAAGCTAGTGTACTCATGGTTTTGTTGAATGTAGTAATTTCTAGGTTCCCGTGTGAGGTGATTGCCTAAGATAGCACTCCTAAAAGTTTGAGTGCTTTAATTGGTTAATATCTATCCATACTTCAATATCCATACTTCACTTATCAGAGGCACTGTTGAAATACAGTTTCTTTCCCTGGCTGCACAACACGATGCACAATGGTGTTTAACTATGTGATTAGGACTCCTGGGCATTATGACATTATAAATTATAAACCACAACACAAAGGGCTTTAATGCTACATTTTGCATAATCTTAGTTAAGTGAACATGAATTGAAATAGCTTCTAATTTTACAAGCAGAGTCTTTGTTGACATGATCTCTATCGTACAAATCATTTAGCTACACAATATTTCAGTCAACCTGTTGTTTTGGGGTTTTTTTCCCCATCAGCACCTCCAGAAAGCATCTTTTACCCAAGGTTGTTTGTAAACTTTTTTCTCTTTTCAGCCTGTATTTATGTGAAACCTTTTCCCATCATACTTATGCAGGGGTTATATCTGAAGTGAATGCTGTCAGCATATTCTTGGAGATTAGTACAGCCTTCAGACTGAAGCACATGCAGGTGCTTAGCCCCGGGTTCCTTCCAGGTTTTGCATTAGTAAAAAAGATTGTACAAGAAGAAGGACTGTTGAATAAGGAGTGAAGAAAGGTCTTCAGTGTCAGAGAAATGTTAATATATGGCCAAATGGTCAAAAATTGGATTGTGTTATAGTAGCAGAAAAGTTGTTTTCTGTTACACACACAAAAAGGTTTGGAAAATAAAAACATCTGCTTTTAGAGTCTTGGAAACTATGTACTAAGACGAAATTATTTCTCTTTTTTTGAGTTTGCCTTGAAATGCTGGATGAACATGAAGATCTCTTGCATTATATGTAAGATGCTGGATAAAGTCCTCTGGAGAAAAAGTGACATGATATGGCAAATAGACAAGTAATAACTCAATTCTTTCATCTTGGCTGATGTTATTTGAATAAGTTCCTACCTCACTGGAGGTTTCATCTTGAATATGAGTCTTGGATAAAGCATTTCAACAACATGTAGCTATAAACATAATGTTTTCTTTCATATTTTATGTTAAAACTACTGATTTCTTTTGCTTCTCAGAGAAGTAATAAAATAATCATGTATTTTGCACCATTAAATGTGATTTTTTTTTTTCCCACAGTTTTAAGTGAAAGTGAAACCTACGTCCTATTTTTAAACGGGTTTTTTAAGCTCTTTGGGATACCTTACAATATGTCAAAAAAAAAAAAAAAAAAAGAAAAAAAGAAAAAAAGAAAAAAAAGAAAAAAAGAAAAAAAGAAAAAAAGAAAAAAAGAAAAAAAGAAAAAAAGAAAAAAAGAAAAAAAGAGGGAGCCAGTGAGCCAGTGGTTTTGGTTTCATTCCACCTGGAATGCCTAGTGACCATCTGTCAATTGAATTCCATCCAAGACTCCTCCAGTAGTAAAATAATCAATAGCAATAGAAGTAATAGCTGAGTATCAAATTGAATAATGGCTTGTATTCTAACCTGATGACATCAGTATTCAGTAATTCTTGAACCTTTCAACTCAGACTGAAGTTTTCAAACTTCAACTTCTGGCCGATGTGCATTGGGCTTTTTTTCAGGATTTTTTTTAAATTTGTTTGACTTTGCCTGTAGTTTTCTTCAATTCTTTTCTGAAGTTTGAAGTAGAAAAAAGTTAAGGCTTTTCAAGCATGTAAAAATTGAGAAAAGACACTCTTGACAGTAAACAATTACCATGACACTTTTTTATAATCACTCTACAGCCAAAACAGCTGGGGGATGAAAGTTTAAATTTGGCAGGAAAACAACGCTAAGGAGAAGTGCTTTTGAGTGTTCTGGAGAAAATTGGTTTTGATGTGATGTAGTTATAAGCTTTTGAAACTCCTTGTACTGAGCATGTAACACTAGTTTCTCATTAAGTTTCACAGGTAGATTATTCAATGGACAATTATATTTGCTCAGATGCAAAAGTTTCACCTCGGGATGTAGTGATTTTACATAATCTCACAGAAAACCTCTGCAGTGGGGTATTCCCAGAAATGTAGGTTCATGTCAGATAGATAGAGTGTAACTCTATCTATGAAAATATCCATAGGCCCGAATAATGCTGCTATTCCATGCTGTGATTTTGAGCACAATGTAATGCCTTACTTTTGTGTCTATTACTCACCCAATAAAGCAGTGTGCTTCACTTCTGTACTTTACTTGGGTTTTTAGTCTTCTAAAAAGCCACAGTTGTCAGCCATGAGGCCTATGCTTTGGAAGTTTCAATATTTTTTTTCTTTTCAGACCTTTATCATTCTTCAACTCCTGGAGTGTTCTTTTACATAAAACAGATTGCTTGAAGGCACACAGATGACTTTAAATATTTTTGCACTTCACAGTGAATTGCTCATTCACCTGAGTGTTTAACTATGTCAGTATGTTCAACATTATCATATTTAATTGGATGGTTCAACAAGATAATATGCCAGTGCACACACAATTCAATGCATTATTGGCTCACAATAAATAAGGCAACTCTCAAATAAAGCACAGGGGATTTAGTAAGAAGAAATTATGTATAACTGAGAGAGACATGAATGCATTGATGGTTTGCTAAAGGCTGATAACTTATCAATTCTTACAAACTTGAAAATTTGTGAAAAATAAGGCTGCGAAAGAGAATGCCTTTAAAAACCGTAATTAAGACAGGCAAATGCAGTCTCCATTGCTGGTGATCCATTTCATACCCCGGCTTACATGTGCAGAACATTAAAACTTACTCATTTGTTCTCTAAAGGTCCAAAATTTATATATTGAAGTCATTGGTCTCACTCCTGAAAGGTCCTTCTTGAAGGAGGATGCTGCTGTCAGCAATGCAGCTATTTTCTGTTCTTCACCAACAATCTGCACAGTCACTGCTTGCCTTGATGCAAGACCAATGCTGAACCAAAACCAAGAAAAAGGGCTGCTGACAAACAATGCAGACAAACAATCCCTCATCGCTCTTGGAAACTTTTTTGAGAAATAGGTTATCACCATTACTCAGAGATACCACTAGATCTGGGGGAAATAAAGCACAGTGTTTAGGTTAATGAATTTTGTCTTAGACTATACAAAACTAGGTTTTGTAACTTAGATGAGCAGTAAAATTTTAACCGGTATATTTAAGAAATAATTCCCTTTTCCATTCTTTCTACTGCACAAATGGATCATTTTCATTCTCAGTTAAGTAAAAAAATGCAAAGACAGAGGAATTTTTCAGCTAAATACCAAAATATCCTGAAATCAGAAATGCTGCCTTTTGCCCTCGAGGTAGAGTTTTGGGTGTTTCATTCTGCTAACCATCCACTACTGAAACTCCCTAGTAACACTGCTGCAATTATGGACCAGGATTTTTTTCCTTAATAGGTTGCTGAAATGAGTAAATAACATCTGCATCAGGTGTATTACCAGAGTTGTGGAGATATGGAAGTCTGAAACATGAATAAAGTGCCCAAAAAATTACTGCAATTATATTACATGAACAAAGTGCTATGTTTGCGTACTTTAATTTCTGACACAAAAAAATATTGTGAGATTTTCTGTACAAAATACATATCTTTCATCAAAAAATAGTTTTTTTGAAAGTATTTCTTTGTCTAAAAAGGGCACTGATAGAAAATTCACAATAATAGTTAGAAGAAGACCTATACTGTAATAAACCTGTGCATACACCTGCAAAAAGCTGCAAAAGCTCAGGGTCACAGCCACAGATAAGTGTACAGTGATGTTCATGTCATAACTTTTCCTCTATAAAATGTTACATCATTGTTTTTTGAATAGAAGGTATTTTAAAAATAAAATTTAATGCATATACAGACAAGAATAAGACATGCTAGGACATGACTTGGTAGGCTGTTAATGTTCTCTTTAGTCAGTCAGAGGCTCAGTGCTGAAATGTATGGGTTGTGTATCATAGGATACTGATGGGCACTGAGCTTCCTGCTCTGTCCTCTGCACACTTTGGGTGCCATATGTAAATAAATCTACTGCAGACATGAGTGTTCATTTATACCATGCCATCTGCGTCAGAGGTGCTGTGGACCCTCTCTGTCATACACAGAGAAGTTTAAGTACTTTTGCAGGTAAATGTCTCAGCTGTAAGCCTTGCTGGAACATTTCAAATGAAACCACTTCTGAGTACTTATAGGCAAATGTTATTGATCTCTACAAAACATTTGCTGATGTTTAGATTCGCCTTTTACATTAGATAGTCATGGAAAAATTCCTTCAAACTGTCACATCCAGCATCTTGCCACTGAAGTTCACCCTAATTTCATTTGGTTTCACAGGTCAGAATGCTGAATTGACTTTCTTTTCCAAGTTTGACCACATCATATCTTGTTCAATAGGTTCATTTTGTGCCACTGCATCTGAAAGTCCATGCACCAGAGAAATATTTTGAAGACTTTTTTCCTATTTCACCCAAGAAAAGAAGCAATCGTTGCATTGCTATATTCTAGGTTCATCTACAATCCAATTCTGAAGGGTTTTTTTTTCTTTTAATATTTTCTTCCAACAGAAAACGTTGGAAGGAAATTTCTAATTATCAAAGAAGCAAGATCTTGAAACAGCCTTTCAAGGGAACAAGGCAAAAAACTTGCCACTTTTAAAAAAGATTCATGATCCGCCTAAATTAAGGACTATGTTGCTCTTACAACAAAAGAAGACAAGATTCATTGACATAAGAAATTCTTCTATACATATTCCTGCAGTGGATCATCTAAGTCATGTATTAAGACCTTTATCATGCTCAAAATTCAATTATGAAACATGTACTTTATGACAGAGTTTTTCTAAAGCAGCTACCTTTAGCACTTAAATGCTCTATTGGTTATTTATCTGTAAACCATGAAAAAATTTCCCTCTTTTCCATCATTTTCATCTATTCTTCTTATCTTTATCTGTTTAAATAAGTAATTTCATGCATATTTGAACTCTATATAGGTATGGGTTCTATATTAGTTGCAAGCATGACTCACAATTTTTCAGTAATAGATCCAAAAAGATGAAGTACCCTGTCCCAATGAAGCTAAACCCTGATATAAAGGCTTTCTTCTGCTTTTCTGTCTGACTTATTCTATTATCAGTCAATTGTATCATCATTTAGAATATTCAAAAATTTAGCAGTGAGAATTCAGTTCAGTGACTTGGATTATCATTAAATAGTCAGATGGATGCATGACTGAAAATCTGTCACAGTCATCTTATTTTAACCCTCTAATTTCTCCATTTTTCATTCATCTGATGTAAGTAGTCTGGGAGACCGAGGATGTGATTTGTAGATACCACGTAAGCCAAGAAAAGTCTTCATATTATGTCATAGCGTTTGCTACCTATTTATCAGCATTTCTGAAATAATCCTCTACCTTAAGGTCTTAAAAAATAGATTAAAAACCTTTTGGGGGGAATTTGATAAGTAGACTTTTAGCTTTAAAGATGAACTGATGAGGTTTTTTCTTCTTAAAAGCGAGGTATTAAAGCAAAATGGCATATATGATGGTGGCATTCTGCCCGTTGTTTCCCAAAATGCTGTCCCGGGTGTGTCTGAAACATGTCTGGCTCTGTAGCTGAGATCAGAGGATGCACTGAAAGGTGGGAACCCTTTCTTTGTGTTCATGTAGAGATGTTCCAGGCAGCCCCAAACTGCAGCTCATTCAAGAAATTAAATAAAAGTAGGTGAGAGGAGGAAGGAAGGAAGGGGAATAAAATCAACTTCATAATCTAGGATTAGATGTGATTGATCATTGCTTTCAGTAACCCACTGGGCTTTTTTGATGTTTTGTAGTAAATTAATAAATAAACAGGGCAATATCTCTCAAACTGAAATTTGGCAGAAGGCAGTTAGTCTGGATCAATTAATGTCAGAAAATGAAAATCATACAGTAATGACACACCTTTTAAAAGAACATTTAGCATGTGTGCCTTAAGCTTTTGAACAAGTCAAGAATTTGGAGATTAAACTGATCTGATATCACCTTATCTTAATTGAATTTATTTTTTAAAATATGCATTATAGATGACAAGTTCTCCTCTACATGGTTTCTACTGGTTTTGTCTCTCAAACAGGACTTTCAAACCAGCTGCTTTGAGCTACAGCCCAGAGCTACAGTTAGAGCTTCATCTACAGTAACTTAAGTGGCTTATTAAATTATATTACATAACAAGTTTATTCTCGGGAAGTTAGCAAGAAGTATTTAAAGACATAAATGGCAAAACAGGTCAAAGTCAGTAACTTCAAAATCCATTTTTCCTTCATTATGGAACTGGATGCCATCATCAACCCCGGGTGAAAAGCAATTCTAGGCCACACCTTAATGTTCCTATTTTTCTGGTATCAATATGAGGAAGGGTAGGCAAGGGGAATTGCAGACTGAGTCTTTAGACCAGGTTTCTGCTGGTGCAACAGCATGGAATCAGCTGGCATGAATACAACATATCTCAACCCAAAGTAGCATGTATAAATCTATATTTTCAGTAGGCCCACATAATATGTGGACAGACATTATATATATAATATACATATACATATACATATACATATACATATACATATACATATATGTATACTATCATATTCACTTAAATACAAATAAAGTACATGGTATATAGGTCAGACATTTTCAAGACTAAAAATATTTAGAGCTTTAGATTAATATATTCATCCTGTTGGGAGTACTGGAAGACAGAATTTGAAGAAAAGGGTGCATGCTAAAATCTGGATTCATGGAAGAAATCCTGGATCAACCACAGAAAATATACACCATTAAGAACTCTGTCTTTATGTGTTAACAACATGTGGACATCTCCCTTTGATCAGCATCCTGAGTGCAAATCACCCTCATATCAAGGTTTTAAGCAATGCAAGTCTATGTTTCCTGTCTCTAAAAGAATGAATTTCAGTCACTGTGAATTAAATGGAAGACTAAAACTAACCTTTGTGGCAATGCAGCAATAGAAAATCTATTTATGTTATTTCACACCTCTATAGGAGAGGGTGACAAGCCTGAAGTCAAGGAAGAAGTCCAGCACTTTCAGAAAAAGAAGAACTTTCCCATCTAAAATGCCTGGCTCTTTAAGATGTGGCTTACTTGCTTTTGAATGTCATCCCAGCACTGTTGTTCCTCTGTTGCTAGAGGATGTCAAAGTGATGTCGCGCAGAATCATTTCCATTCTTGAAAAATGTCCTCCCTGTAACATTTTTATCCCTTCCAAATGACACTTATTCTTAACAACTCACCACAATATTTATCTCCTTGAGACTAAGATTATACCCTAGAAAATGAAGGCTCTTTGGAAAGCCTACCAGTTCCAAATCAACATGTGTTACAACCAGAAAAAAAAAATGAAATTTGAGCTTAAGCCAAAGGAGCATTGGAAGGCTGAATCAGAGGACATATACATTAAAGCTTGATTAAGTATTTAGTACTTCTTGAGCTTCATGTTGCCCAGGGCACTTTTTGTGTCGTTTTTATTGGTCTCCCACCTCCCAATCTATATGTCTTTGTATCTTTGTTTTTCCTCATTACAGATGCTATTCCTTATAATGTATGATCTGTATTAACAAATCAACAAAGCAGCTGCTAGCTACAGTTAGTGCATTTCTCTTTATCCATTAACATTTACAGTATGTTAGATCAAGCATTGCAGACACATGCACACAAATGTATAGAGAGAACCACACATACTTGTCAGACATTCAGGAAAATTGAACAATGCAGAGTTATTGTTGCGCATCTCACACCGGGCTCCGTATCTGCATTATAACGGCTCAAAAGATATGCTCAAAGATGCTCAGAAACTCTGGCTCCTTTTGCATTTTCAGGGCTTGCACTTGGATGAATTTGCTCTTTTAGTCTCCTGAATTCCTTTGTAAACTGAAACACAAATATCGTTCAAGCTTTGTATGTCTGAACAAATTTGTTTCCCACAGGAAGGTCAGGACTTGACCTATGAAGTCAATGGAAAATGGAAATTTCCTAAACATGTTTGCCAAGAGTGACTGTTGACAGATACTTTAATTAAAAAAATAATCAGATAGTGGCACTCATCCACCCATATTTGGGACTGTCATAATTGCCCTGCAGGACCAATTTCAGGTACAAAAGAGATATTTTAAAGAAATTATGTTTTCAGAAATTACTATTCTTTTGCTCTCATATGCAGATCACTCACTTTTATTTTGTTGCTGAGCTGATTAGCTTCAGCTTCTAATATGCCAAAGCAGTACACAAATTTATTACTTGCTCCCTAAGATTCTCTGGCTGGGCTTTATCTCATTTCGTTTCAGTCATCCCAAAGTTGGTATCTGCTCCTATCAAAGCAACACACTGCAATCTAGCTTACATTGCATATAGCTGAGGCTAGGGGCCCTGGATCTGTAACTGCATGTTCTACAAACTGGACTGTCATGTGGAGGTTTGGATATCATTCCACTTTCTTACCCTATCTGTATTTAGAAGCAATAAACCCTACTCATCAGGTTTACAAACCATGGAGATTATCTACTTTATTTCCAAGTTCTAGATTTTTCTCTCTGACACCCAATATACTCCCCAAAAAATTGGGTTTTATTTCAAGCTGTGATTTTTTTTTTTATATTAATGATGTTACAAAGCCATTTTATTACTGTCCCAGGATCATTTCCAGCCTATAGGCATTACTTCTCCTGGGGATGCCAAGGCACTCAAACGTTTGTCTTTTATTTCTCATCTGGGTTATTGCAATTCATTACTCGCTGGTCCACTTGTCACTTTTTGTTTTAGTTGCTTACAGCTGGTGCAAAATTTGGCTGCTTGATTGCTTATGAGATTTCTAATTACATTACTGCGATAATGAGATAGTTTCACTTGCCTCCTGTGAAACAGCAGATTGCTTTTAAGAGTTTATTCCTAGCAAATAAATATACACAATAGGCCATTTATTGCTCACACCATTATAAAATGACCATTCCCTTGATTCTGACTGTCTTTTGGATTATGGGAATTTCAGCTATTCTTTTTTTTGTTATTCCATATGTTTGTAACACATATAACTTAGATTTCACAGCCTTTATTAGATAAGTATTACTTTCTCAATTTTTATGACCTATGTCTTCTCCCTACTCGTGGTCATTTATTTTAAAACATATCAGGTACTAAAGAAAGATATATATGTCTGTATCTACATCCATATTCACTGATATTAGACAGTGCAACTTTGCTTTGATTAGGTACCAGAGGCAGAGGTAGTGATATGGTCTATAGCCTACCAATTATCCTTAAAGAGGTTTCTAACAGAGCAAGGCTGAAACAGAACAGCACTGAAAATGAAAAAAAAAAAAAAAAAAAAAAAAAAAAAAAAAAAAAAAAAAAAAAAAAAAAAAAAAAAAAAAAAAAAAAAAACCAAAACATTTAAAACAAAATTTAAAGCACATCTGATTAGAACTTAAGATTATTTTCACTTAATTTCAGATTGATTTCGACTTAAACGTACAGTAAAAGACAGACTATAGTTACAAAAAATACCCAAAAAAGTAATGCAGTTCCTAGGTTCATTTACAAATGAAATCTTGAAGAAACTTGTATGCAAGCACAGTGGCAATGCTTTATTTCACTTGCTTATAAAAAGATCCCTGCAATATTTAACTACTCAGTAATTAATAAGCTCAGCTGTACTACATCACAGGTCATGTAGATTGCAGAGGTTGCATCAAATTAATACAATCATGCTGGTATGCATTCCAGGTAATTCTGTGTTTTAAATGATGTGTGAATTTATGCTCACCCCATCTTTTGATGCAGAAATCTTGAAAGGAGGATGAGAAGATTGGAATACTTTATCACACAAAACAAACTTGGACTCTGACATTTAGAAAAACAATAATAAGAAAGAAAAAGGGAACAAGAAGGTAAAGAAGGTTTAGATGAAATTCTGTAAAAATAATTTTTAAAAACTGTCTTTAAGAAGGTGAATGGGGGACAATCACTCAGCAATTAAATTGCTCACAACAGGTATAAAACAAAGAAAAGGAAAATCTGTTTTCCAGAAAGCAAGGCAAATTACAGAAACGACTGCCTCAGTGTATTTTGGTGGCTAGCTGTCCAAGTGAGTTTCAATAGTCAGTCCTGGCGCATGACTCCTTTGGTACTTCTTGAGCATAGTCATCCCACTTGAACCCTTAGCTAATTTCTGATGTGCCAGAAGCTCAGACATATACCAAATAAAGAATTATTTTTGTAGTATCCTATTTCTATCACTTTCACAAAGCATCATCTGGTAGACAGTACACATTTGTTCTGACTTAAAACCATTCTGTAGATCATAAACACAGACACTCACTACTATATGCAGAAGCATCAAGTTGTAAAAATGATTTTGACTAAGCCAGTGAAAAAACGCAAACGTAATACAGCTATGCCTGCCATCACATATAGAAATCAGAGTGCCAAATTTACATTAAATGTCACCAGTACCAGGAGAGGTCAGACAGAGATGAGTGCTCTTGCAGTAAATAAAAATTGTTGTGCCTTCTCTCTTGTCAAACCTGGCTGCCGAGCCCTTATTACACATTACAATTACTTCTGAGATGGAATACAGACTTCATGCATTATATTTATTTCACTTCATTTGCATGTTAAATACATAACATTTGCATTTCTACTAAAGCAATGACACAAACTTGTAACTCAAAAGATGTACTTTGATTGGAACTTGTAATTATAACACATAGCAGAAGTAAGATAAATTTTCAACGTACACTAGGAATTTTGTACAAGGGGGCTGCTTCACTGAATCATTTCTAAAAAGCACTGTGGAGGAGTGAAAATGAAGAGAAAATAGATCCACTAGCCAAAGGGAGGCATAAGATAAAAAGAGCTTTTTAAAAGAAGTAGAAAGTATCCCAAATTTAAGCCTTACTGGAAAAACAATCTCTCAGAAGAGCTCCAACTTTAAATTCTCACCTACCTGACAGGAATTGGACATTTAATCTCGAATAAGTATTGACATATAAGAAATCAATGTAATTTTGAAATGTAATTACCACACAATTTACATGAAAAAACCTTTCAGTATAGGAAATCTATCACTCAGGTAACATTGTGTGCAGGAACCTTTAAATATTCTCAATTTGAAAGTACATCTTAAAAATGCATTGTGATATTGCAAAATATTTGCTTTAAAAATATGTTTTACAGTTAGATTGCATTCCTTCCCTTGAAAGTAGGAGATGAAGAGGAGAGCAGTTTATTCCTTAAAGGTGTTTTTCCACAGTCCTTTGAACAAGAGATTTCTACTAGGGATGTGGGCTACACAGAAAATACTGCTGTAAGGTACTGAGGTCAGGGAACATCCAAAAGTGGGATCACCCAGCCTGGGGTCCCAGTACTTTTAAACTAAATTTTAGCAGGACTCCTATCCCATCCATTTGTTTTACAGTCTATACAAAGAAGGTTTGACAGCAGAGTCTCTTAACCTGAAAGTTTTGATAAAAAGTTCTGCAGAGCCTTGTAAATTTCCTAGAACACTATTATCTTTTGTATTAAATAGAGTCTTGGTATGAGATGTCATCTATCTAAATTGCTCTGTGTCATTTCACTGGTTGCTGCATTTGCTGCAACAATGTTTAAAACCTTCTGGAGAACGTTGCTTTCCAGAACGAGCTCCCCTCACACTGAATATGTGCTGCTGCAGTTATGTTTCATAAAGTGTAAAAGCAGAAGTTCTAACATGACTTACATACCAATAAAAATATTTGTTAGTAACCAAGGATGTGATGCTCCTTAGCAGATGCCTGTTCAGTGCCTCTCTACAGGCAAAAAGGGCCAGAAAACTTGGCAGTATTTTAACTTGCATGGTTTATGTACTTCAGTAAGAAATTGCAATGCCCATTGCTCCTACAACTCATTCCATCAAAAATATTTATGTCAGCCATACAAAATTATAACAATATAGCTCTCCTGGAAGAAACCTAAGCCTATGTATCAAGTGTCCCTAGAAAAGTCACTGGATAGTCCAAAATGACAAGACAACAGGTCAGAGAATGTACAATGAAAATGGTCTGGATATTTGTGATCTCATAATGAAGACTGAATAAGGAAGAAGGAAAGGTATGGATTTGGGTTTTGTTGTTTTTTATTTTGTTAGGTTTTCTTTGCAGTACCCAAACTATCACTTTGTTCTGGCAATTCAGATTTGTTTTTAAATGCTGTAGTTTGAATTTTACTTTTGTATGTGAAACAACAGAGAGAAAAATGTGCTATTTCTTGGATGACCTATCTGAGAATTTACACCTTGTACTTTCTAGCCAGGAACTTATAAATATGCAACAGCTATAAACAACCAAATCTTGATGTAGCTAAATAAAATTTTTAAAAGCCAACAGAGACAACTACAAGTAAAATACTTATCCTGACCTTACTCCTTTCACATTTTGACTGAACATGAACTGTATTCTTACTTTTGACACAAACATAGATGCACTGTAGGAAGGATGTCTCCTGCATTGTCTGCTGGTATATCAAATTGTTATAAAATATTTATTTATAATTAATTTTTTATTATTTTTAAAACAATTATTGGATACCTCCAAAAAAAAAGACTGATTAAAAAAAAATCACTTCTGGGTAACAGGATAACTTTTGATCAGGATATAGGTAGGAAGCAAAGGGATGCTGGGACCTGCATCTCTGTATTCTATATGTCTAGTGAACACTCTTCCACCACTCTTATGATGAAGGCATGTTTTTTCAATAGGAATAACAGATTAAAATTTCAAGGAAATACAAGAAGACTTAGGCTGATGAGGAATAGGAAATTTTGGAAATGTTTAAAATATTTTGCTGTGTAGAAAGATTGTTTCCTAGTCTATCCTAACCTAAACAAGCATTAGCTTCCATAATCTCCTCTCTAGCACCCATTTTACTATGGCAATACGTATGATGTCAAGTGTGGTATAACTAAATGAACCAAAGTCTTCTTCCTCGGGCGAGGAAAAACAAAATCAACAAATGTTTCCTAATTTAATTATATGATATAAAAATGAACATTTTTTACAACCCACCAATAATTTTACAGATACTAAATGAGTGCCCAGAAAAAAAAATGGAGACTGCCCACTAGGCTTTGGAAGGGGAATTACCCATTGAAAGAAGTATGTGAATAAAATTAATAGTAAATATAAGATGCTACAAATCTCAAAGGAGATATTGCACTAAATGTGAAGCATTTCTTTTGCATAGGTATGAATATGCTAACCTTGGAATCATTAAATATTAGAAAGATAATACCAGTACTAGAAATATTGATGAAAGTTTAGTTAACTAGAAGAATGTATTTCATTGCAGCTGAAGAAAACAAGCAGTATTCTGGACTGGGTTTCTCTATTGATTTTCATGCAGCACACATTTCATCCTGTTTTTATCAATCTAATTACCCGGAAATTGCTACCTTCAAAGTTAGGAATAAGCAAATCTAGTCAGAACCAGAGAGGACCTCAAGAAACCAGTTATTTCATATCTTCTCAAATACTATATATCTATTATCCTTGGTAGGTATGTGGCTAGCCTATTCTAAAAGATTTTCAATAATGGGAACTTAGTCATCCTTTTTTGATCCTCTTCTCCCCATTGCTGATGATCATTATCAGTAGAATGGTTTAACTAATGCCAGACCTGATTTTCTCCAATTCTGTTCTGTTACTTCCTGTGCTAGCCACTTTGACATTGAAAACTATTTAATCTTTTTTTTTTTTTAATTATTAAACATCTCATATAATCAAAGATAGGTATTATCTTCCTTCCTTGCCCTCCCTTTCTTTTTTTTATGGACCTAAACTATGCTAATTCAATTCATATTTCTTCTTCTATCAAGTAATCTGAACATGTGATTATCTTCCTTGACCTTAATATGTCCACATTTCCATGGAGTAAAAGGTCCATGCCAAGAACACAGAAGCTGAAGAGTGCCCAGTGCCAAGGATGGAAGAGTCTGGGCAATGCAGAGAGGAAGAGACAAATCCTTCCCTTGCTTTGCAGGTAAGTGGATTAGCAGGCATACACTGCAAGACAGGTTTTGAGTTTTTTCTTGAAGGACAATGTGTTATTAACACATGTTCAACCTCTGACTCCTTTTATAACTCTTAAACCCTTCTTGCAGAACTGCTGCCTAGTTAGTTGTTTCCAGACTTCTCTGTGCACTTCTGAACTAAGTCCTTAGAACTGAATTTAAAAGTCCTCATTTCTTGTTGTTTTGTGTAATTCCTGTATCAAAATACGTTCATCAATACAACTTACCTCACAGTCCAACTGCATTCCCTTCTCAACACATACTCAGGCTGCTCAAATATCCAGTGAGCTACAAATCCCATGAATGATGTAATTAAAATTTGGGGATTTTTTCATACAAAAAAAAAATAAAACCACCAAACCAAACTTAAAACCCAAAATCATCTTCCTAACTTTTCTAGTTCTGTAGTATCTTATAGCTTTTAGATGGCATTCTGTTTCTTTTACCTGGGGACCTTAAATGTATCCATATCCTACACAATACTACTAAGGAACTTTTGTTCCTTATTTCACCTTAATATCTTCTAAACTTCCTATTTTCCTATGTTTTCTGAACCAGACTACATTCCTAATCTAACTATGGAAATTATTCCATGGAATAATTTTAATTTTAATTTTCTTTTATATCTCCCATGTATCTTGCACTTAGAATTTGTATGCAGACACTTAAAATCTGCATCTCTGTCTTCCTCCCTTCTTTAATTCATGCTGTGAAAAGCCCAATCCCTTCAATTTCCAGGATCTTTGTCAGTATTCTTCACATTGTTCTGTAACATTTTGTTGCTCTTCTGTCAATCTTGGGAGTAGACTTAATATTCTTACTCTTTTTCATGAGATACAGTCTAATCTCAGTCTTATTTCATATCATTGCAAGGCTGAGTTATCCAAGTGTTGTGGTGAAACTATCTCTGTGGGGGGCATCCTTCACTACTACAAAAATTAATGCAACTTGCACAGATATACCTTTAGTAATACTTTTTACTTTGAAATTTTATTTACCAAGAGAATTCTTCTTTAAAAAAATGTTTATCCAGACCAAGTTTGACAGAGCAACACAGGAGTTTTCCTCTAAGTGTTAAATTAGAGCCTCCAAATGAAAGGGTTGGATGAAAATCCAGCTGTGCCCCTCAGATCAGCTAAATGCTTCTGTAGTCATTATACAAGATTGATGAGAACCTCCTTGACAGATCCTCCTTGATTTGGACAACTGAAGTTAACAAGGCTTATACTCAAATTATTCTCACAGCATTAAATAAATACAAGCTTTTTAATTATGCTGTAATGAACCAGTTGAACATGTTTTGGTTTAATTGTTTTTCTTCGTATTTTACCTTTTTTTACACTCTTTCTCCCATTTCCAACCTGTATATACATTTATTTGTTACTAGTCCTTATGTTTTTATCCCTCTTAGAATTTCCAGAATGGTTCACAATGTTGAAAACCTTGTAATAATGAATGTACATGGATTGCAGTTATCATCTTAGCTGTACTCTCAGAGTAGAAGTTCCTTTTATTCTCAGGCCAGTAAAGACTTTGTAGCCAAATTTCTTTATGAAGGAAGAGGCAGGTACTAAAACTGGAACTGCACTGTCTTCCTTTTACTGCTCAGCATTGAAGACCAAGACAGCATTAGGCTGGGGCACTGTCTGCCTGGTCAACTTTAAAACATACTCCAAGACATATCAAGCATGAAAGTTAGTTATAGAGCCACTAACATTTTCATCATTATGAAAACATATTAAGAACCGATTATAATGGATGCCTCTGCCTGAATTAGGGTGCAAATGAGACCACATGCCAAAGTCAATAGTACAGAGAGTACAGTGAGAGAAGCAGTAGATATTATGCCATGTGGATTTCTGCAGGGTCTCGCTGGTTCTTCTTCACCCTGGCCTTCAGTGGGGTGGGGTCCCAGAGTAGCTCTTCTGGAGGTACCACTTCTATACTGCCTAGTCCTGGGTATGCAGAGGGTTTAGGTGCTGTTCCCATAACATGAGATGGCCTGTGCATGAACACCCACTGCCTGTCCCACAGTTTGCTATGGTGGGAATTTTTGTCTGGATGCGTTACCCAGACCTGCCTCACCAGGCCTAGAATGAGCATCTTCCTGTTACTGTCTGCATTTATCTCAAGTTCTGTTGTGGTGGCTTATCTTATGGGGACAGTGTTCTGAAACATGCAACTGCATTCTTTTAGTCCTCACAAAACATACATACAATAATATAGTTAGAATTTTTCTCTTCAGGAAAACTTCCTTTTAATTTGCCATGATTTGAAACTAGTGAATTTTACTATCATCTTCAGTTAAATCAAAGTTGATTATACTTTCAGAACTAGCTTCAAGGAGTGTGGCTGCATGCCTTTCAAAATCTCACCTGATACGGAGAAATCAGTGAATTGTTTCTATATATTCAAAGAAAATAACAGAGACTGTTCCATGGAGTAATTCCATTACATATATCATTCTTTATAAACACACTGAACCATAGTCAGATTAATGTAGCTGTTGTTTGCTATTTTTCATTTTCTCTCCCAGGAAACAAACAAATATTTTCTTTTCTAATTCTAGTTAAATATATCAGACTGTAAATTTTTGCATCAGAAGCTACCTACTCATCCTGTAAAGCAACCAGTATGATGAGTTTGAACAATTAGAAAGGCCTTAGAAAATGCTTGAATTGGAAAACTGTAAAATAATGACCAAATAAAATAAAAGTTTAACCAACACATCTCCTGAGCATGGAGACTAAAGAGTGTAACAAAAAAAAGAGCTAGGAAATCTAGCTAAAACCTGATATATTAGTGTGGAAGAAAATAAAGTGGTTTCTTTTAAGAACAAGGTGAGTAAATGTTTGAACAGCATCTCTGGGAGTGGGGTAGATTCTTTATGATACACACTCTCTAAATCAAGTTTGGATGACTTTCTGCAATACAAGCCTGGGTTCAGTCAGATGCTTTAGGTTTGGTGCAGGAGCTGCTGGAAGTAATTCCCTAGCATGCATTATGCAGCAGGATGAGCTTTAAAATCTACTGAGAAAATGTTTGGGCCAACCTAGCAGCTTGCACACACTGATATAACTTTTTAAAAGCCAGTTGAGTTGTATTGATTTACACCAGCTTCTGATCTTGCCCTTGGAATATAATTTACTGCTGTCATTATGCAGTAACACCCAGACCCTGCCTGTTTTCCACGCTGTAATAAGAGCAGCTGTCTTTGCGGTTTGGGGCCTGATCCAATTACACTCAATGGGAAAACTCCCATTTAGCACAGGCACACAATTAGATGGTTACAAATTGGTCACAAATAAATTCAGACTGGAAATTAAAACTATTCCGTCTGAGATTGTTCTTTAGTTATCTGGTAAAATGCTGGAGTAGCCTCGCAAACAGATTAACGAGTCAAGGAACGTGTTAAAATTAAGACTGGAAATAGGGAAGGAACTGTGTAACAGACCGAAAAAAGGGTCTGCATATAACAATATTTCCACTGTACCCTCCTTGCCTGTGGTAATTTGTGGCAAAGAGACAGCACTCAGGTGGGGCAGAAAGGAGTGGGACTTAGAGGTCTGGGGCATTTGATGAGCCAGTGTCTCTAGAAGAATTTGAAATGAACCTGTAGTTCTCATTTCATAGTACTTTTTAGGTGTTATTAGTCCTCCTGATGGGTTTTTTAGGCAGCAGAAAATGTGAAGGAAGAGCCTTCAAAGTGTGGAGTATCGATAATTTGTGAGTCTTTAAAACTTTCCTGAGTTCTGGAAAGTGGCAGTAATCCAAGGCAGACAGCAGGGTGGGCTCCCCCTGTAAAACAATGAGATGAGCTGGGTGTATGCTTTGGGGTCCTGCTCACTTTCTCAGGGTTAAACCATTTGCCAGATTTTTTGTCAGCAGGAATTGCTTTCCCCAGGTCACTCATAGTTACTGTTCAAGGTATTTTTCTTTTGCTTTGCAATATCTTCATTTTCTTTAATATACTACCTCACCATTTAGGAATTTGTTGATACATTTGATCTTCTCTCTTGCTCTGGCATATTCTGGTTATGGGGTTTTTTTGCATTTTAGTACATTGTAAGTAATTTTTAGGGAACCAGGAAGTGTTCTGTTAAGTGGTGGATTACACCTTCAGCTTTTCTGAGCCACATATCTGCTGTAGAGTTTCCTCTTGCTGTGATACAATTGCTGAAATGAAAGAATGAAAGCGAGCCCATTTGGTCTTGTTTTTCTATTTATGTTGTCTACTGTGGAACACAGAGTATTTTATTTCTGTCTTTTATTCCTGTCCTTTTTATTTTTTCATTCCTGTCTTTAAGAATTCTGGTTTATCTTTGAAAGAGGAAGAACACAGTCAGATATGGCCTCTGCGAAAGGAGCTCAGACAAATGAGCAGGAGGCATTCTGATCCAAGGTAAGGGCAGGGCTTTTCTTTATTTGACTTGCTTATTATTCTACCACCTCAAGTATTACTGTTATTTCTGCCACACAAAACAGAAGCTAAATCACTGTAAGAGCAACATCAGTGCTTGCCCAGAGACAGCTCTTTCAGTAAAATAAGGTCTGTGATGAAAGTATATAATTAAGGTACCAGAGGTAGGTTTTATCTGACTAAATATAGATATTTAAAATATGATGTTAGTTATATCCAAAAATATATCCCTAAATATAAATCCGAGCGCTACTGACATGGAAATGCCATGCCACTAAAGAAGGAATCTGGGGTGGTGAACTTAGATATGGACATTGCCAGTGCAAGCATTAAAAGTTAGATTAGGTACATTTAATCCTAAATTCCACTACCGACTATTTGAGGAGATATCAATATAATACACAATGCTTAATGTTCAAGTTCCTTGTTTTTCTAGTTTATACAATCTGATGTGGAAAATGAAAAGTAAAGCTGACTTCTAGCCACATAGGAATCTTGCAAGGATGGGAGGATTGCCAAGGTGCAAATGTGCATTAATCTGAGGCTCTTTACAACATGCTTTGTCTCAAGAAACATGACCTGAAGGATAAAAAAATACACAGAGTACAATTCTTTCCTTGAAAAAGTCACTCAGCAGAAGCTAGAGCAGTTGAAACTCCCCAAGCTGAAGGTGGATAAATAGTAAAGTGCTTGGAATTTCTCTCTCTGTCCTGTCAGGCATGCACAACACATGCTAGGAACAACTAAAAGTCTGTGTTCACATAAGACCCGCAGAACTTCAACTACGTATGACTCAAAGTGGTTAAATGGCAAGCAATATAGACTACTTATACTTATCAATAATATAGAAAGATAAGCCACTTGATAAATTTTTCACATTGCTCCCATTTTAATATCCCAGCCTAGAAGTATCGGAATAACTATAGATGAGAAGTAACAAAGAATGATTTCTCTCTGTTTCATTTTTTGTGCATGAGAGGAGTTTACAAAAAAATTCATCCTATTTTTACTCATTATGTATAATTTTACACCTATTTTTCCCATAAAATAATGCACATACATGCACATCTTGATGCAATCGCTTCCATTCCTCAAGCACCTATATTATCAGTGCCACAACTGCTACCCTTCAGATAGCTTTCCATTCATTATATAATAGACAAATGTGGCTGATTCCAGTGCAGCTGAATTGTTTCCATGGTTCGATTTCAATGGTAGGGTTTATTCAGCACGGCATTTAAGCCTGTGTTCAATTTAGAGCAATTGGGTACTCCTAATATATCCTGCAAATTAGGCACCTGTCTACATCAGTGGGAATTAATGATACAGCCACGTGTTTTTTTCTGAATCAAAGTTTAAATTTAAGGATACTGGTAAGGATACTAGTAAAAATTCAGTGGTAGCCTCAACAATGGCCACTGTATAAAAACTATTGATGCAGCTGGCAGAAGTTCCCAGAGCTTTTAATTTTTTTATGTATTTCCTAATTTTTGTTAATAAACAAACACACAATAAAAAATTGTAAAATGACTATGAAAATAATACCGGATAGAAATAAATCTTCCTCTATTTTTACCTGCTAACATTAATTGTGATCTGTTCACAGACATTTCTGGGCAAATTGAAAACCAGCCTACCTCTTGGTGAAAACACTGACAATTTTCAGAAGCCAAAGGTTAGTTTCTTGCACTGAAACAAAATTAGATGATACTTTAAAAAATGTAGTTAGCCATGTAGAATTTAAAAGCAAAAATGTCAGAGCACATACTGATTTAGAAATATGCAGTAATCAGTTTTTGAAAAGCCTGGATGGCTTGTGCATGCTCTTTTAAGAAAGAGTGAATTGTCTATGGGAATCAGAGAGATATTAGGAATAGCCCCATTGAAGTCAAAAGAAAGGTCTGCTCACTATGCACGAGAATAATGTATTGCAAAGATACACATGATTATCCTCCAGAAGATTTGGCAAACAACAAAATATACACGGCAGTTGTCAGCCAAAGTTCCTGTGGCAGATCATCAGAGGAATTTGCACCCCTTGCTTTGAAGCTTGTGCTCGGAAACAGGCACAGCCAAGTTCTGTAGAGCAGGAAAGGACAGGTGTGGTGATGGCTGCCACATCTGCTCATTCCATTCCTGCTTTTTTAGGAGAGGAAGGTGTTATAGCTCAGTCAGATCACAAATAGTTCCCAGAGACAATGCTAAATGCTGCATCATCTCTCAGCCCAGCTGATTGTGCCTGGGTTTGGTGCTGCTTCCCACTTGAGAATCTGCCCTGTGTTTTATGGTCTTGGGCCTGTGCTGGCCGAGATGGAAGTATTCATACAGAAACTATGGAAAGAAGATAAAGGTTAAGAGGAAAAGGTTAAGAGAAAAAGGAAACTTTCATGAGACAACAGAAGTGCAAAATGCTTTGGAATATGAGACCATTCAGAAGCCTTAGTAAGAAAAAAAACAAACCAAAGAAGCAAAAAACCAACCACTAAAATTTCAGGAGAGAGTTTCTAGGGATGTATGAAATATTTAATCCCAATGAGCAAAACATAGTCTTAATTATCAAAATATGATTGTTTCTCCTGCCTTTTTCTGGTAGGATCATCCAAAAAGATCAATTAGTTGGAATGTCATAAAGCATAATGTTTCCTGCTGTATGATCTACGATAAAACCACTTCTCTGATATTGAACCTCATTAATGTTATTTATTATAGTGTTATTTTGTTTTTATTGTACTTCCAGAAGTTCTAGCTTAAAAAAGAGGCTCTCTCTTCTACAGACAGGTGGCGTGGAACTTCCTGATCCCAGAAGGACTTCCACTTTAGGAGGGCAGAAGGAGGACAAGAAGAGAAGAACAGAAATTATTTGCTTGAGTTGGCCTGGCAAGGTCTGGAACCCCTGAACTATAGTGACTCCTAGGAATCTCCCTGGGTTCCTGATACAGATTGATGAAACATTCATTATTTAATTTTTAAAAATGAAAATTAATACATTCTTCATAATCCTTGTTGTGTTTCTGGACTGCCAAAATATTCTGGTCAGAGAAAATAGATCAGAAATAGAGACAATATGTTTTATCTCAACAATTTAAGTATTGACAAAATATCACTCTGGCATGTGTTAAAAAGAACTATCACTATAAGACTAGCCTGATTCTGTGAAGAAATATAGGATAGAACAATTTTTCTGCTAAGATTAGTTAGTAACTTTGAAATCAGAATTTCAGTTGCTTGTGCTGGAGCTGTAATTTACTTTTCATAAAACTACATGGGAACTGCTTAAAAAAAATCAAACTTTAAAAAATCCTATTGGTCGTTCTGCATCCTGCCTCAGCCACACACAATAGCAAATACTTACAATGAGAATAGCTCCACTGGAGCAATACTAATACATTTGCCACAGCTCCCACTCTGTCATTATGCACAGGAGCCTGTGCTTATCCCTTTTTAAATTGGAGACTCTTTTAACCAGGAATCCCCAGGATGAAACCGAACCATTTTCCTCACGGCAAAACAAATCCTTCTCTGGTGAATTTTGTTATTGTTTATTGTTACAGTGTTTTATCAGCACTAAACTGTATGAAAGCTTCAATTAGTTCTTGATGAATGATCCCATAAAATCATGTAGTTTCATTTCCCCTGCCACCAGATATTTCACTGAGTGTTATTAAATGAAATATAATTGGGACAGGATTCAGGAAACTTAGTCTTCCTCTTTTCCTTTTGGGCTTGAGCATTACGGTGTGCCTCAAACATTTCATTTTTTAAATGTGAGGCTTTTTTGTTTTAAACTTACAAATGCTCTGCAGTTTAAAGCTATTGTTTAAGGTTTCTGTGCTATTAGCAGTTAATATAATAGTAGGAAAATACAGGTATTACAGCCATATTCTGCACCTTTCTCCTCTGTCAGTGGCTTTGTAAATTTTGCATTACAAAGTCCAAATAAGACTCACTGGAAAAAAATATTCTTCCCAGCTCCTGTGAATAACTATATTGTATTTGTCTCAGGCGTAATTCTGTTGAATGCAACATAATTCCAGCAAGAAAGAATATGGAGTTTTATACTATACATTGAAATGATGGTTTGTTATTACTTGTGTACTGTATTTTGGGATAGTTTGTTTCAGCAGAATCCAGAGAGAAAATTTTATCAGCAAGTAGTTTAAACTTCCTCTAATTTTGTCCTTTTTCTTAAATTTTATGTCCAAATACAGGATTTACCAAGCAGAAACATTAGTTACATCAGTGTCTACATTCACATTTCTGACATCTGGATTCCATGAGAGCTTTACAGCAATGGAAAGCTTGCTCTGAACACAGTTCTCTCTCTTCTATCAAATTCTCCCACTGGGCATAAATGTAAAAAAAAAAAGTTAGTGAAAGATTGTCACATCTAGATGGAGGGACAAAATGTCAGATCTCCTAATGGAAGGAAACTCCTCCAACTAGTTAAAGACTCCTTGCAGCCTGCCCAGAGCTATTGAAGTATCCTTTGACTTGTCTCTTCACTTCTTTCCCTCCCGTGTTGCAAGTAGACTTAGCCAATGGTGCTGCTGGATTTACACACTGCTGCAACTATCAGTGCTTTACAGCAAAACACAGTTAGTCTGCTGATGGGATAAATGTGTTTATTGGTATCAGACCCAAACATCTAAGTAAATTCCAAACAGAAGATGCTATTTTCAGTAATGGAAAAAAAGTGACAAATATCATACTATTCTATCATCAAAGAGGTGTAAAGATATTTATCATATACTGCAAAAGATTTTTTCCCTCCACATAGTGGAAGATGAGGCTACTATCAGGCATCATATTCTTGGCAAACATTTTTGGATCAGCTTAGTAGCAGGAAATCAAACCATCAAACATTACTAAACATAAGATACGAGAGGTTCAGATTTTACAGTTACATTAGAAGCCATAAATCATACAGCATTGTGAAAGAGAAGAAGCTAATAAATACATGAATGGAGCATGATGTTTTTGCTTCTACAGGTAAAATTCAGGTATTCCTGTCATTTATTCAACAAGTCAGAAATTTTACTAGTAAATCTCAGCATTTGGGTTATTCATTCACAGACCCTGGGGGTCAGGAAAAATTCTGTTCTACTTGTTTGTATTATTGACTGATGATGCAGAAACATGTAAAAAAACCCCAACCTATCTTCTGATTTCGGACTCAGGAGAACTGACTTCGGCTGCTGGCTTTGACACAGGCACTTTCATCAGACAAGCCATTCTCCTTCTCAGCAAAACAGGGCCCTTCTGCCTCCCAACAGCTCATGATAAATTCCCTGCTGCTTGAAGGACATGCCCACATCCATATCTGGAAAAGTTCCCAAGGGCGCTCATGAGTAGCCCAAGCCACCTCAGCATCTCTCCTGTCTTGGAGGCAGCTGGTCTCATTGCCCAACTCACCTGGCCATTCATGGTGTGCCTGGAAGGTGTCAGTCTGGAAATTGATAATGGCTTTAATGCCTACATTAGCAACCCCTACCTAACAAAATTCTTACACAGAGGGGGAGGGCAGGGACCAGAACCCCAAACCTTTTAATATTTATCTGAAAATGTACCTCTTGAAAGGACATACCCAGCAATGCTAAATCAGTGATAAATGTGCATCTTGTCAGAGTATTTGGACTCCCAGTTAACCAGCAGGATAAGTAGATAACTGTGCTCAGAGAATATTTCTTCACAACTCTTGAAGAATACTTTTGAGTTATAGAGATCAAAAGAGCTACACAAGCCAAGTGTTATTGGTGTATTATATTGAGATCAGGTATAAATAAAAGAAGAAAAAGGAAAATAGCAAAGTCAAATTGTTTTCCTCTGTCATTCTTTTCCTTTAATCAATATTTGTTTTTAAAAGTAAGAGAGTTCTACAGGGCTCTGGTTAAATAAGACCCTTTCTGTAATTATAAATGTACACATGTAAGAGTCCTTTTAAAGGAAAATAATAGCCTACTGGGTATTTGGGAGAGAGGGCTTGTTCTCTTACAAATTTCCACAGTGCTCTGGGAGTTGGTCCTCTGAGGATTCATAGTGCTGGTGGGCTCCCACTTTAAAGAACTTCAGATTGCTGAGGGTGGTGTTTCCCCTTTGAAGACTGTTACATTTTTTAACAGATCCTCCTTTGAAGATATTCATAACTGTGGGGTTCTCCAAAAGAGTTGGGGGAAAAGTCCCCTGTTGATGCTATTTACCAGGTTAGAATTTCAAACTTGGGAAAAATAGCTGATCCCTGAGAGGAGGATGCTCTTTTTGAAGCAGTTCAGATGGTTTCAGCAGGCTTTGCTTCTGAAGTTCTTATTGCTAGAAGGTGTCTGGCTTTAAAACTTTATAGTACACAATGTCACAGCTATACTATGGAAAAGGTAGCATTAATTTTTTTAAGGAAATATGAAATATACTGCTAAGAAACATTTTTAAAGGTACTCAACCTCTTTACTTGTTTGATAGATGCATAATTTGTGCTAAGTGTAAGGATTGTTCTCTCACTACTACAGTGATCTCAGCAGAAAGGTTCTTAACATGCAAAGTCTCTAACAGACAACATTTGACAAATCAAAAAAAAGAACAAGTTCTGCTCTTTTAAACAAACTCTGTTGATGATTATCTGGTTTATATTATTCTGGTTCATATTTGGGCGACACGAGTAGTCCTTTGGCAGAAGCAAGATGTAAAGATTAACATTGTTAAAGTGCTTCCAATAAGAAATTTCCTGGAAAAATATTTCAAAACATATACCATAATAAGAGAGGGGTGATAGAAGGTAATAGAACAGTGAGGAAGCTCAATTTGAAATTTCTGAATGGAAGGAAGGCATACTTTATGACAAAAATATTTTTTAAAAACATGTATGTTTTGTAAGGTTTTTTGTAATGCATCAGAAAAATGCTTTGTCCTCCATGGTATTTCTAACAAAGTTAACCAAATTCAAAATAAAAAGCTAGTTCTACTTTTTTTTTTTTAAATACCAGACTTGTTACTACAAGGAGTCTACTGATGTATTCTGCACCAAGGCTGTCATAGCTGAAGACAGTATTTCTACTGAGATTTTTAAAGTCTGGATATAGTACAACTGAACTTGAATTAAACAGAGGTAAAGGAAAAATTGATGCAAAGACAAAGTATGCTATTGACTGTTGGAGGAAAGAGAGCAGAGCACCAGCACTGATGGCTGTTCCTTCAGGAGACAAGTAAGGAGTGCCTGGAGTTTGTCTGCATTTTCCCAAGTAGGTACCAGAGGGAAAAACTAAGGACAATAATGCAAAACATTTTCTAGCATAAAGTGTGGATTTAGCTCCTCAGAAGCATATGGATTATAAAGAAACTCACTTCTTAAGATATCATCTGAATATACATCAGAGCAAAGTGCATTGGCCATTCAATGATGAACAGCTATGTTGCTTCTCTGAGAACTTGAATCTGGGATTCCAAGGAGTTTACTCATAAGAAAGGAAATTTAAACAAATATCACTGTTTTATCTAACTAAAGGCGAGATAGGTTTTGTAGGAATGTTCTCATGTGGTCACTGCCATCATTATATCCTGTCAAATGTAGAGGCTTAAAAGTGCAGGTACACACATATAGAAAAAACACTTGAACAACACAATCCAACTACAACAAATGCTGACTTCTTTGTGTTTTGACAACTATAAGCTTATGTAGACATACAGATGATACTCTGGTGTGGTATTTGTGGTTAGAAAAGAATGATTTCTTGCCCTGAAATTAAAGAACAGAGAGGAGAAAAGATTTGTGAATGGTTTCCCAAGTCACCTTGTTTATTTGTCTTCTCTTTAAAAAGGCATTGAGCAAATAATGTTAGATGGTGAACACACACAGAAAAGCCAAAATGAAAAAAAGAAACCAGCAACAGCATAGTATATACTGATTAATGGATGCTATAGATATCTTACTGCTCTGTCTGCTTGGTTAGCTTTGTTTCAAATCTGATACAGATCTCATACTGCACAGCCGATCCTGAAATAGTCCGTGTTCCTTTAAATTCAGGCAATGCATCACTTTCTATTACCCTGTGTCACATCAGTCTATGACTGTAAAGGATGAGTTATGTGGACATGAACCAGCATGAGGGCCCAGTTCAGACGAATCTTTCATGAGAAAGTCAAATGTTCACACAGACAAATTCTTTCTTTTTATTACAGCCCACATTGTTTATGTAGAAAAATTTAGAAAGGAAATTACTTGCTGCCTTACATGTTACAGTCCACTATGCGTTCTTTTTTTTATGACAAAAATTCCTCGGAAAGCATTTTCCCAGTAGCCATTACAGTTACATAGTGCCCAGCTTCCACTGGAAAAGAGAAATCATTTACCAAATATTCTTTAGTTCTTAGTTCAAAACTCAGAAATAGATGATGGTGGCTTTGTAGAATTACCTCCTTGGCACTGAAGAGGTTTATTGCCATTGATACCAACACCCGTCAGCATTTTTCTTGTGCTACGAAGAGGCACTAAAATGGGAGGGCTGACAAGGTTTAGTGGAAAAGAATCTCTCAGGCTGTGGTCCACACTAATCTTTAGTGCTAGACCAGCATGCAGTTAAACCTAAACTTCCTTAGCACCAATGGAGACTCATGTGTTAGCACAAACTCTGGTTTTAGGCTACAGCATGTCAGCCAGGTTTCCAGAAAAAAAAGCTGAAGACGCAGACAGACCAGCAGGATGGAGCCAAATGTCCACAGCCCTTTACCTTGGAACTTCACTCCAGATTGCAAGCAAGTTAAACAATATTACAGACGACAATGTAAAGTCTAGAAGGACTTTTCAGGTTCTAATCATCAAGCACAAGAATTTCATTCTGCTGTCATCCTGAACTACTGTATTTATTAATGTTATGCCTTCAGAAATGGAATTTTGGGCCCCATGAAAAAGCACTCAGAAAGAGTAAGGGAAGGAACATAAATTTGCTAATTATGAAATATGAGTAGAATAATCACTCTTCCAGGAAATGGCTGATTTCAAAAGCCCAGAAAAACTGCAGCAAACCTGCAGCAAACCCTGCAGCAAACTCACACATATCGCAGAGGAGAGAAGGGAGAGGAAGAAAAGGAAAAAAACCCAGAGGAGAACAGTAAGGGTGGCTCCCCAGGAACCCTGCTTCCCCACAGCCCAGCTGAATGTGCAAAATATATCCAGGATGCCAATGCTGTTCATCCCAGCAGTCTTTCCCAGTTTGCTTTCTCATCTTGCCATAGATTTGATTTTCCACTAATGTTTCAAGTGAGGAGAGCCCAGCTGCTTTTCCTGCACTGTAAGCCCAGCATGGGAACACAGACTGTTCACAGGGCAGAAGTGTTTCAGGGACCTGTGCTGACCACCACTGTGTTACATTGCAAGCAAAACTGTAGTTTGTCTGTCTGATAAAGCTGCAAGGCTGAATTCTCTAATGTTCACAAAATGCCTTGAGACTACAGAGCAGAAACCCATGGGGTTCAAACAACAACAAAAAAGGTGGACTACTAGCCTCAAAAGCAAGCCACCTGCACACACAGGGACTCCACACAATTCTGGGGTGTCATAAACATACATTTATTTAGCAAAAAGGGTACAATTTGCCCTTGGTTTCATAGACAAAGCTAAAACCACAGAAGGACACTCTTCCAGAATATCTCTGTCTTGCAAGAGAGACATGCATGATGAACATCGGCTAAACCAGAATTAAGTTTTGGCTGTGTTTAACTGCATTGCCAGGCTTTCTAAAGAGATTCTTCTGTTTAAAAGTGAAATTTTGGATTGAATTTCAATGTTAATGTTTGCAAATTGGAGAAAAAATGGAAACATTCTCAAAAAGTCTTTCTCTCCTCATGTAATAGCAAAATAGTAATTGGGACATCAGATTGGAGCATTAAAAACCTGTAAGTGACCCTTTTTTCTGATACTTTGCTTCATTTCAGTTTCATTCACTGCAAGGAGATTCTGCTTACTGTTTCACAGTAAATACATGTGAGTGTGTCCAGTTCTGCTGATTGTTATAATTCTGATAAATTGTTTCATACCTTATTTACAAGCCCATATCATACTGCCCCAGTGATAATGAGATATAGAAGGCACCAATGTCATTGGTAGGCTAAGGGTACTGATGAATCCAGGTAAGTGCTGCTTTGTGGCTAACTTCATGTTCTGAAAAAAAACCACAAGTAGATGATAGCTAAGTGGTCACATGGCAGCATTATGATGTAAAAGGCACTTGTCTTAATTTCTTAGATTTTTTATCTGAAGCTGTCTTGCTTCTGCGGGGGGGGGGGAAAAAAAACATGTGAGAGAAATAGGAAGCTGTATTCTTTTGAGTATAAACTAAAACTGAAACAATAGCACTACATAGGATGTAAATCCTCAGTCCACTCCTGTAACAGAGCCATCAAACTTGCAAAGTCATGCTGTTCTTGTGTCATGCCTTCCTTAACCAAGTAAATAGTAATGAAGGCTTTTGTGGCATTTGCCACTACCAAACACCTTACTTAACTTGCCATCTCTCCAAACTCAGCTCCCTCCTAATGGGAAACTGGATCCATAGGATACCCCCCTCAACAGACCTTGCTTCTTTGTGGCAGCTTGAGAGCCCACTGCCGGGGTGGGTGTTTTGCACAAACAAATGTCAGACTGCATCTGGTGGGGTGACAATAGCTTCACACGCATTTATCTGCTTTTCATTACTTTCTATCACACTCTCCAATTCTATTTACATTAGTTTTTATTTAAGATGAAATAAGACTTCATTGATGCATCTTAACTGCGTTATTCAACACCCACCAACTCCCTGACAATTGCACATCAATACATTTTAGTTAAGCATCTGTTTCCTCATTTGCTCCCTTGTCAAATTTGCAATTTATGTCTGCATAACTTTTCACTCTGTAGCTGCACTCTGCATGAAACAGGTAGAGAATGCACAGCAAAATGCTACGCTTGTTCTTCAGAGCAAATATGTTCTGCAACTTCATGCTGTGAAGATCTGAAAAGTTCTTTAGGGTTACACATAGGTGTGAAAACAGTTGTGATACTCTGTGGAAGCCATAGACTCAGCTAGGTAATAGTTAAATAATTTTTAAAAATTTTAAAAGAATAATGTTAAGGCCTTGCATTCAGATAGGAGACTTTCATATCAGCAAAAAGGGTTCTTGTTTTAGAAGAGAAATAAAGATAGAATTTCATAATTTCTTTATTGTGAAGTTGAATATTTAATTTTTAAAACATCTTTCCTTTGTATCCCCCAGCTCCCTTCTCTCCGCTTCCCTCTTTCCAGAAGAAATCAGGCTTTATCCCAAGTTTATATCAAACAAAAAAAAATATTTTCTTGTGGCAGCTGAAAAGCTTACTATCCAAATCCTGAATATTTTATAGAAAATAAAATGATATTTATTTTTAAGTGCATTCTACCTTCAACACAACTGCATCCTCACAACAAATCTATTGCGTTGTCCTGACATAGTTACTGCAAAGGTTTTTCCTTTGCTGTCCCAAGGGCCCAATTGATTTATCTGCCAGAAGCCTAAAGCCCCAAAATAAGATCGCTTTGAGTTTACAGAGGTCATTTTTCATTGTCTAAATAAAAATTTCTAAACAAAAATCTCTCATCCTGTTAACCGCAGGGTCCTTATCTCCCCAGAGGCTACAGAAACCTGAGAGAAGCCATTTCAATTCTTTTATGAAGAAAGATAAAAGCAAGTTTTCGATTAGAAAGCCAAGGAAAGGCTTCTTATTAAATGGTGGTAACAGTAACTAGTCGAAAAGGCAAAACCGTTCAAGGAAGGGGGGAAAGAGGGAAATCATTATGCATGAAGCAAACACTATACACGAGGCTGCCAAGGCAATCTGAGACAGTGACATTCGGGAAGGGAAGGGAAGTTCACAAGCCTTTGTAACTAGTTGTAGTTCATTCCCATCTATTTTAAAAGAACTGTTTTATCAGGCATGTTTTCTTAATTGTGTGTCCATAGCTTTATCCACCAGTATTAACTGTGTGTTGGAGCAATTATGTATTCAGACCCAGTTTCGCTTGATCTGTCATCATTCGAAGCACTTACACAGCACTGACTGGGTTTTGAGATGGCATGTGATTCCAGCCCTGGAATAATAGATTCTGCAGTGCTAAGCTAAAAGTGAAATTATTAGAAGTTACTTCATATTCGAAGTTATGGTGAAGTGAGATAAACAGAGACATTAATGGTGTTGCACTGGGAAACGATCCAGACCTTTGAAAGGAAAGATTTCTGCTGTTTGGAAAAATTCTCAGCATATATGACTGAAGTACCCTATTAGTGCTTTCCTTTCTCCTTCCTACATAACAGAGGAAGAGAAATTAACAACATTTAGGACACTAGGTAAATGTTCAGGAATCCAGCTCTAAATATCTAACCTACCATTTAAAATGCCAAGTTGAAAAACCCACCTATAATTCCTTATAAGAAAAAAATCCAGGGAATATTCTGAGAGCTGTTTACCCTCAATGAAGACAGGCATTCAGAACTCTGAGCATTTAAGATTTTCTCCTGCACTAAGTTATATTCCTAAATGGCTAGGTGACATCACCCCATAGATGAGGGTGATAGAGCCACATCCATCTCCAACAGTGCAAAAATCCACACTTGGATTTACCTGTGATTGCCACTGCTAAAACATACCAGCCAACACTGTCTGTGGCAATGGCAAACTGATAGACAGCAGGTTTTCTTAATGTCTTATATCCTGAGAACAATTTGGAAAACTTGAGTGAATTTACCCATCCCTTTCCAGTTGTTTCCAGTACAACCTTGAAAATGATGCCTTTTTTAAAATGGTGAGAATATCCTTACCTATCCAAGATGAAACAGTGCTTCCCTGGCCTCACACATAATTCAACAGAACCAAACTTGAGTTTTATTTCCCTATTTCCCCCTTCCTTCCCCTGCATATCTATGATAACAGGTAATTTTTCTGCCCCAACTTTATACTTGCAGGTGAATTTATGCTCTTTAATGGAGTAAAAGAAAAATTTAGTTTACTCAATTCAAATCAATAAGAAAATTTTACGTTTCTAAAGGCAGCACATCTCTTCTACTTCAGTGAGGTCAGGATTTTACCTCTAACATGTAGCTTTGTGATGTTAATAACTTCAGCAGACACAATTTAATTTATGCAGCCATCTTTTTTACCTGTATCTTACTTTTATATATTTCTATACTTACAATAGAGATATCCATCTCTAATTTTTTTTTAAAAAAGCTATGAAAATTAGATTCCAACTAAACCACAATTTGCCATGCTTACTTCATTACTTTTCATATTCAAATGTATCATCTTTGCAAGGAACAGTTGTGCTGTTCAGCAAAGTCCTGATCTAACCCCTGGTGCAGTCAGTGGTTCCCCCCACACTCTGACTGCAGCAGGAGCTGGATCAGGCCTTAAATTTGGGGCTTCTTAAGATGCCTCTTCCTCATGTACTCATCTAGTTGTAGTACTAGGTGTAGTTGAGAAATGTATGACTCTTTCAGGTAATGCAGGTGCCTTGTAGGGTAGAGTTGGCAAATTTGATTTTCCGGGGGTAAAATATGCTGTTTCCCAAATGTGTCTTGTTGCAAGAGTGAATTTTAAAAATATTTATTATTATTATTATTATTATTATTATTATTATTATTACTACTTAAAAGCTCTCTGAATTCACACCTTGTGAATGTTTGGAATCCAAAATGTTAAGGTGATTTAATGTGTCCAAATTGACCAAGAATGACGAGAGGAATTAAGGTTTTAAAATGCCTATCTTTCTTTTGAGGCCTTGAGACAGTTTTCCCCTTATCAAGGAGAGAGTTAGAGAAGAGTGAAGCTGATCACATAAAAATCAGAAACTGCATTTAAAAGTTTCTTTAGTCTAAATATGGCATGGTGAGGTCTGATTTTTGGAAGTCAAAGACAAGTAAATAGAAAATAAGGCCCACATTTATCATACTGAGGACAATCAGCCATCAGAACAGCAGAAAACACTGCCGAAAATGATGTCCAAATTGGTCGTCTTTCTGAAAGCTACAGCCTTGTCTTTGCAGTTACTGAATGTAAGGCAAAGATTAATACTAGGATGTCCTACAGCCTCTGCTAAATAGGAGGTCTGACAAGACAATCCAACTGCCCTTTCTGGCCTTAAAACCCTTCAAATCCATGAAACCCAGGAACACTTTCTGCTGGAACACATTTGCTACAGCTGCTGTGATTCACCCTCCTTGTTACTCTCTGGGGCTCCCTGCCAAACACAAGAAAATAAGGTTTTAAGCCCAGAAGGATTTTTACAGTAATACAAGATATTGATCCCTGTGTTGTTTTCAGCAGCAGCTTGTTTTTCTGTCCAGGTTCCTTAGAATCCCAGTGTGCCCAGCAGGTTAATGCTGAGTAACTGTAAGATGTTAGGAAAACATGACACACGCTTTACACTACAGAGTTATATTATCCAGAGACAGCAAGAACGACATTGGCATAGACTCAAGCCAGTGTTTATGTTTATTAAAATCTGGTTGTGTACTGAAATTCCAGTGGTAGTCAGCAGCACCCATTCTATGCTAATTTAGGTTAGTAAGGGTTGTGTCACCTTCAAAAGGCCACAAAATGCATGGAAGACAGGACTGATGCTTGAGAAACTGCACAAACACAATGAACCACATATCAATAAATGCAACAGGCATCCTACTGCTTAGAAAACAGGGCAAATCTCAACTCTGTCATTTTGATAGAAAATGCTGTGCTCTGTTCTTCTTTCCTTGGGCCTTAGTAAAAATTCAAGACAGGACAGAAGAATTGATTCTTCTCACTGCTTCAAGATACCTCTTGGTCTCTTAGTAATCAAACTGATGGCCAGGAATAACATAGCTCTTTGCATCAATGAATTTTCTATCACCTATTAGCAATGAGAGCATCAGAGTGCTTTTAGACAGTTTTTTAAATCATTTGCAGGAATTTTTGCTTGATTTTTCTTTCTTTTGAGTGCAGGTAAATGTTCCATCAAAATAAAAATTTACTGAGCATCAGGAAACAGACATCCACAGTTATTCAGAGCCGTGTAATTTGGTCCAGAGCTTCTGCAGGTGTGGCCAATACAAAATTGGTTAAACGTTACGTTACTTCTAAACAAACCATGGCTCTGATGCATCTTTGTTACTGTCACTGAGAAATGCAATGTGAGTAATTGCCAAACTGGGCTGTTCTCAGCTCATACTGATGATCTCTGCTTTATCCCTGGAACGACTATGCAACTGTGGTTCTTAGAGCTGTAACCATTCAACAGAACTCCAGAAGTCGGTTCTCTAAGAGAAAACCACTGTATGAACTACAAGACCAAACAAAGACTGTAGAGGCTGGTCTGTGTATGTTCTTGCCTTGCTGTATGGTTGAAATAGCAATGAAAAAAAAATTGAATTTTCCATTTTGCATATTTTAGAAAAGGCTATACTATGAATCTTTAATGTTCTATTGAGTTACAGCCTTTAAACAGTCAAAATGGAAAGTTGGGGGAGGGGGGATTTGTACTTGTTATGCAAAAGGAACATGGCTCATACATGTTCCCTGACATTGTGGTACTGTGTCTTTTTAATTCCCTTAACTTTCTGAGATGTTTGACCATCACCTGCTGACGTGTCCAGAGTAAACAAGCATCAGGCTTAAGGTTAGAGAGGAGTTTCCTTTCTGGTGAGTTCAGCAGGACTTCAGGAGGAGTCTGGAGCCTTTTTTCTGCAGAAAGGGCCACAGAGCATAGCCAGGATCATCTGGGCAAGCCTTTCCTAATCCATTTCCACTCATAACACGGTCCTCAGGTGCTGTTGGATCTCTCCTCCTCTTGCCGGAGGAAACAACTGTTATGTCCCATGACAAATTAACCTAACCAAAGTCCCTGGGCTCAGGATAATGTTTCACTGGTACAACAGATGCAGCTTGTGGTTTAGAGGATATCAGACGAGATAACTTGAATGTCCTCTGAAGCTATGCAACTTGTTGGCATTTAAAAATCATAGACTTATTAACAAACATCTGTTACACTACACATCATAACATTTATTGTAACATACCGTACAATATGCCGCACCGTGTTAGTGATAATAATAACTATGATAATTACACATACAAAAAAGGATGTGCAACTCAAAAGCATTAAGTAGAACCAAAATATAAATCTCTCTGACAGAGTTCTCATTTATAATGTAAAACCTCACATGAAAGAAAAACACAAACAGCACAAGACATCTGAATTGCAGCTCCAATTGAGATCCAAACAAACTAAAGTTAGGTGTAAGGGCAATGTGTACCCAGGGACATAAATAAATAAAAGGAAGCAAGAAAATAGCCTCTTTTTACATCCAGACAGTCCAGAGAATAATAATGTGCTAGTTTTTCAAATCCAAGTAGCTATTGAAGATTGTAATGATTTCACTCTAAAAAGCAATGCTGGAAAGCCTCTTCAGAGATTGCAAGCTCCCACTGTGCAGAAACATTGTGTCACTGCACACTGGTGTAATGGAGATGGACAAAAGAAATACTTCAAGGAAAGACGTGGGGAAGCACTGGATGATGTACTTTCCCAGAAAACCTAGTTACAGTTTTATCAGTGACAAAAAAAAAAAAAAGTGTGTGGGGGGGAAGGGGATGGGGGTTGGAGGGGGACATGGTTGAGTAATTTCTTGCTCTAAACTGAAAATGCTGCCTCAAAACTGATTACACTGCAAGCAGAGAAGCTTAAGGCATCCTTTTATTTTGCCAGAAGTGGTACCAAGAATGTGCCATGAGAAAGACCACAACATGGCTTGTGGTATTCCACACATTCTACAGCAACCTACCCCTCCAAACTGATCTCTCCAGTCTTCTCTACTGACCTTTCCATACAGAAAAAAATTGAGAAGCACTGTAAGGACTGTGTTAATTATCCTTAAACTTGTGTGCTTGCAGCTTGTTTCACTCCATGTATTTAACTTGCTTTAAAAAAAATCAGCATAGGTAGTTACACAAACAAAAGGCACACTAATTAAGGTGAAATTACTTAGACTAATTTAGTTTATACAAAGATTTAATCCTGGATTATCATTTAAAGATGCTGAACATCATATAAAGCATCAATAGTAATTATACTTTATTTACTTTCAAAGGCTGATCCTGTATAATATTTATGAGATAGAGAAAAATATTGTACTTTTAGGAAATTAAGTTTTCCACGAATACCTTATCTAGGTTTCTTGGTTTTTTTTTAATCAATTCACACAATAAATCCATTTGACTTCATGTTTTTGACTAAAATGCTGAGAAAAATAATGACATTTTTATTAGAGGTCAAAAGGACAGGAAGATATTTTTAAAGCCCTTTTTTTACATAAAAATATTAACACCTACAGGGAAAGAAGCTATATAACATTTTGAGTTTAAATGAATCCATTTATATGAGAGTTGCAGAACAGCACTGGCAGAAAGAAGAGTGAAGGGGGAAACTCAGGATCCCTCTTTTGTTATAGGAGAACATTCTTCATTTTGATAAATTCAAGTGTCAAAGATTGATAACTAGGCAATTGTCAGACACCTGAGAAAAATACACTAAGAGGCTTCTTTCCATACTGGATAAAGTTATACCCAACTCTGAACCTTCACTGCTTTGAGTACAGTCAAGGTCTTTGTGTTTCTTGACACATTTCAGTCAATACTTTTCCTGAGTAAAGTCCTAAAGAATTGGAGATATATTTATAGAAATAGCCACTCAGAAGTTCCCAAGGAAGACAGCCAGATTATTGCCAATATCTGGATTCTTAAGCCTAAGACCTGCATTTTGCTCTTGGCAAATGGCAGTGACAAACCCTGACGGAGAGGAAACTTCTGGGCATCAATCTGTCCCACAGGCAGTGGCTGGGATGGAGGGTGCAGGATAACCTCTCTAAGCATCTCAGCTGCTGAAGCAGGAAAAGAAGCAGCAGTAATTCTGACTTGGAGACATTTATGGGACATTGAAAGGGAGAGGGAATTCCTTCAAAGACCAACCTTTGCAGCCCTTTTCTGCAGTGGATCACTTCATTTCAAGGTCGTGGCACATATTAAAGCAATGATATTGGACCCAGACTGCATGCAAAATACCACTACTAAAGACATTAGGAATTTAAAATAGAACAAGAAAAACAGAAGAAATGCGACTGTGCAAACAAATGTGCAGCCATTCTTCGTCAGTAATGCATCTATGCAAAACTCTTCAGGTGCAGAAATCTGCCTTTTCTAAAGCCATGTTAAAATTGGAAGCTCTCTGGTGATTCAGAACTTTCACTTTCTCATCTGATGTTTGTGCCACACAGAAAGAGATCCCAGCCTTTTACTTTTGCCCTTAAGTACCTTAGCTAAATCCCAGCTGAGTGCAGCAAGACTCAGACTGATAATCATATTTATCAGTACTCATGAGATCAGATGTCTCTAACCTGTCACTATAATTCCTTCTGACCATAGGTTCTAATCATCACTATGAAATTTGGAACGTAACTAAAAAATTTTAATCCTAATAACATTAGTAAATCTCTGATATACACCCTGGAAACCATTCCAGCAATGTGTGTTTCACTTCATTTTCTCAGGATTCAAAAATAAATAAGAAGATGAGGAAAGCAGAAAGTAAAAACAGAAAAAAAATAGCAGGATGTTGCTGCCACTGATGTCTATGGCAACTGGCAGAAATCCCATGCATTTTAATGGGAGTAAGATTTTCAATTTTTAGTACTTGTGCCCTACATATCTTTCGCCTTCAGCTCTTCTCGACAGCATTGACTACATGATGTTCTGAAAAATGAACCTCCAAAGTGCAGTTTTGGCCTGTTGGAAAGGTTTACTCTTTTTTTTTTTTTTTTTTCTCTTTTCTTTAACTTATGCTCAAATTTCAAACATGGGCATAAGGATTATATTTCTATTTTACTACATAAGGGGAGTGAACAAGTCTTGATGCTGACAGAACACTTTATGTGATATTTAGCAACAAAGAAGGAAATTCTGTCAGCCCAGAATTTGCAGGAGCACCAGTTGGCTAAATTCATGGCACGGTGTGGGAAAATTACCTCAACACTGTCTACTTTTGCTGATTTTTCCTTATGCTGACACTTCTGATGCCCTGAAAGTTGCTGTGCTCACATCCTCTGCTGCTGGTGTCAAAGAACACTCTCAGTCTTCACATGCCAAGATGAGGAAAACCTATTGCAATGCCCAAAAGACTTAACTCCTGTCAAATATATTCATTTAACACAAGCACTCTGGTCTATGGCTCTGAAATCTTAAAGTGATGGCACGAAGCAGGAAGGAAGGGAAAAACAAGCAGTAGCTTTAAAAGAAAATCTTCAGTTAATGAGTAGAGCCACTCCAGTTCATTGTAAAAGAAAAAAGCAAAAAAGTATTGGCCACAAAGACAGAACTAGATTTTCAGATTAGTGCTGTACACAAAGGATTGTACACAATCCTGCTGAAAAATAGTAACTTAGAAATAACTGCCTCACATGAAAAACAGCCTACTTGAAGACATATACAGCCCTTCTTGTGTCCAGACTTCTCCCTGAAGACTACTTTCATCACCTGAGACACTTTTAGACATTAGTGTAGATTTCAAATTGTTAAATTTTGTATTAAAAAAGTTTTCAAAAATTGTTCAGGTTTTTTGGGTGCAGTCTGCATTTTATTTTTTTCTCTATTCTTGCCAAGACTATAGAAACCCGGTGCATACTGAAATTCCTTCATCCTGTGCTACAGATTCCCTAGGCTATGCAACAATCCCTCTCTACTCCTTTGTCCTCTCCATTTCATTAAGTTTACACATATGGGAATAAAACACTTTCAGAAAAGGGCCAATAGGAAGCCTGTCACACCAAGCTCCTGATTCTATGAGGTTATAAGAATGTGTTCCTGCACAGGTAGAGATTCCCATGGGTGTTAGCATCCCCTCATGGGTCCACAGAACAGAACAGAATATCTTGACTTGGAAGGGACCCATAAGAATCATAGAATCCAACCCCCTGCTCCTCACAGGATTACCAAAAACTAACTCAGAAGACCATGTAGGCCATTTGTTTGGTTTACCACATCCACCAACCGGGTTGGTTTTGGGTTTCACAGCTGTAAGGTCCCTGTCCTTCTTTCATAATACTGCCAACCGAATTTATTTCATTTGGCAGTATACACAAACAAATGAATAGAAATTTAAGTATAACCTCAAAAAAGTGTCGAAGAATGTGATGAGGCTACAAGAAAGAAACCTAACAACATCTGCAAGGCAGATGAAATAATCTATCTGTGCAGCCCAGGAAGTGTCATCTGAAGGTTTGCGTGTACCTCTGTGCCCACGTGTTGGAAAGAAGTGGATCAGCTGGACTGAAATGTAAATCATCAGGCCTGTGAGGAAAGCCTGAAGGAACTGCACCTGTTTAATCTGAAACCAAAGAAAATGGAAGGAGGTATTTAAGCAATGGCTACAGTGTAGAAGGCAATTATATATTTGCTTAAACCATTTTGGGTAAAAAAAAAAATAATACACTTAAGTTTCTGAAAGAAAAAGTGATTTTAATAAAGCACTGAACTAGCTTCCCTGTATAACAGTGAAATTTCACCCTCTGAGGGTCTTCCAGAGCAGACAGGACAGACTTGAATGATGTAGGTGCACATTGATCCTCCAGTGTGACCATCAAATTTGTGATTACACACACACATGCAAAAAACCACTTTCACCCTTATTATTTTTTAATCATTTATTCTTAAGAAGAAACACAGGAAAGTTTTCAATGGTCAGAAGGGACTGCAGGAGCTGTTTGTCTCTCTCACATTTCTTCTCCTTTTGCCTACTCACTTATTTTCTTAAATTTTATTTTCATAATTTACAGAAAAGGAACCATTTATTTTCCTTTGCAAAGCAGCATAAATTTCAGGTGAAGTAAAAGCTGGGTCTGAATAACCCTTACTTTCACATGACCGCACTTTATAAATAGGATTTTTGTAAAATACCTACGTTTTCAGACATTTGCCCATACAAGTACATACTGAAGATTCTGATTTTTTTTCCACCCACTTCATTCTCAGAACAGTCCAGTGAAGTAGCTGGTATTAAAGGGAACTTTCTGGGGATTGCCATTCAAACAACGACACACTCACAGCTTTTGTGCTTGCTTGGAGACTATCAGCATTTTCTATACAGTCTGAGAAGCAATTTTATAAACAATAGAAGCATTTCTACTGAAAGAAAGTTTCCAAAACACAACACATAGTTTTTACTAATCCTAATAAACTTGCAGGAACTTTTGAAACAAGAACATAAGAAGATACAATGAGATTTATAAAAGGAAAATAAGAGAAAATTAATAAAGAGATATTCAAAATGTATTCTTGGAAGCAGGTAGTTTTGTGAGTTGTTCTCCAAGTCTAAAGATTTGAGATTTCATTCAACTGCAAGTGATCATACCAAAAACTATTCTTGCTCATACCAAAAACTAAGATTTGCTTGACACACTCCTCATTTAGACTATAACAGAGGTTGAAGATACACAGAGAAAACACAATAATTCTGAAGGGTTGTGCTGCTGGCTTTAGCCCTTCCTGCATTTCAACTGGGAAACACTAACAAGTGCTGCATTTCTTTAACATCCAACCTCCACAAACAAAAAATGCTCATTTAATTTTAAATGTAGAATATGACCATGATCTTGTTTTAGTAAGGGACTGTTTGGCACTTTAAAACATTCTTTTCTTCAAGTAATCACAGTATTGTACCTCAGTATGTTTGGTTTTCCTGAGTTAGTCTTTATAATCAATACACCAAAGGGAGTCAGTACAGCAGAGGGAATGCAACATTTCCTGACATCACCTATTCATCTAGCACAAAACTGGAAAGATTTTGAAGGCAATGAAAATAATTGAGAGAGAGCAAGATCTGGCTGTATGTGTTGATTCCTTAATACACCAGGAATCTCAGTCTCCTCATCCTGTCTCAGTGTGCAGTGCTGGATTTGAGCTCTTTGCTATGTTGGGGATTTTTTTTCTCTTCTTGTTGTATTTGTTCTGAATACTGAAACATTTTTTAAAATACTAAAAAGAGCATACAAACATGCAACTAAACCCAAAAAATCAAGCATGGCACAGTAGGAGAAGAAAGCTTCTGGGGAGAGAAAGCAAAACTGTGTGACAGATGGAAAAGTCTCAATGGATGAATGGTACTACTACAAATAAGTAGCAGGCAGCCAGAGGGAATCAAGTAATGATTATAGAAGAAAAATGAGGGTTAAAAAATGGGGTAAAAAACCTTCAGCACTGGCAGAAAATTCTAGAGCAGTAAAGTATAATGTTTGTATAAGGGAGGTTTAATTATATGCTTTCCACAAACAGAGAAAGCAGCAAAGACAAAGGAGCCAGACAGCTGACAAGCATGCCAGCGTGGACAGTATAAAAAGCTCAACATGTCCTTGGAGAGGAAGGAACGTACTCCAGGATTCGGTCTGGCATGCCCCCAAACCTGAACAGATTACTTTCTGACGATCAATACCTGTAACCACCAGAGGCCTGTTGGAGAGTTTAAAAAAAAACAGAAAAAATCAGCTTCAAAGAGACCTGGTCCCAAGCTCACGTTTTATTTTTGCCACTGGGTGCTGAGGTAAGAGCTTTGGACAAGGCTCATTTTTCATCTCTTTATAGGGCTGCGGATTGAATATGGAGTGTTGCGGCATGTTCTCAGGGCTTCGCTCCGTCGCCTTCCTGTCCCAGAGAGGAGCACTCTCAGGATGACACTCGCCCCCTTTGACCAAAGCTGGTATCAGATCTTTCACAACAGCCTGATTAATGTCTCCTTTAACATCCATGACTCTTATCCACCTATAAAGGAAAAAAATAAAATCCTTATTGTTTTCTTAATTTAAGTCCCTTCTCCTTTGGAGAGAGATGGAAAAACCAAGAAGGTTCCTCATTTTATTTGAAATGTCACGGATCAACAGTTATATCCAAATACAGCTTAGCTATTTTAGACAAGTACAGTGGGTTCTTTTACACATACTGTAGTATACCTGAATAGAAATTAATTCTCAGATTTTTCCCAATAATATAATTTAATCACAAGCACATGCTGAAAAAAATGCTTTTAGACATTACTATGAGTAGCAAGCAATAATTCATACACGTTTCTGGAATCACAGAGAGTTCTGTATAGTTTGATGTCTCCAATTACAATTCCACCTTTTCCTCTTTCGCATTTAGCTTAATTTTCTTTTGTCTTTCCCCCATTCATTTTTCAAATACTGCAAGGCACTGCATATTTTCCAGAAAGCACTGATGCGATTTATTTTGTTGTCCGTCTACCTTCGTTGCTGTAAATGACTGATCTGAATAAGGGAAAACAGTGAAGAACCGAAAATCTAAGCAGCTTTTTAAGGAAACAGCCAAGAAAGAAAGAAAGAAAGAAAGAAAGAACTGTATTATAAATAGCAAACTCCAAGATGATGGATGAAAAGAACAACAATATCCTTTAATCATAAAGCACTAACATTCCAGCAGTGCTGGTAAGTGAGTGGAGCAGTGAAACCATTTGAGACTTAAACAGATGGATTAGGAAAGGTTCCACTGTGGGTTCCTGGACAGATTTCAAAACAGCAGCCTGATTAACTAATGCACAAAAAGCAAGTGATTCTTCCAATCAATAAGCTTTTATGTAAGCATATTTGAGTTATAATATTTAAACACAACAGACAAATGGGGAATCAGGAATTCCTCATGCTGGGCTAGCAAAGCAATAAGTTTTGCTTGAATCTGGAGATCTCTTTTTTCCCAGCAAATCTCAAAGGGATTTTATAGCTAATGTTGTCACCACATATTCATCAATATATTAACAGCTCTTGATGGTTTTGTGAAAATGATAGTAAATTCCAAGTCGAAAATATGCTTTTTTTTTTTTACAATTTTTTTTTTAAATACTCCTTTAGGGACAACTTAAGCAGATTTTCATTGAATGAAGAAACTGTACATAAAATTAATCGCTGACTACCTTTCCTAGTGAGCACCCTTTCCACAAATAATTAGAGAGGGAGTACAATCAAAAGCCCACGTCATAGGGGCTGATTCCCTTCAGCATGATAACAATTAACCTAGGTAAGAAATGGAAACAGAAAATGGTAATGGTTTTATATGGATATTTTTACACATTTTTATTTCAAAATATCTTTTAAAGGAGGTTAAAATTTTAAGGAATTACTGGCCATGAATACTATGCCACTTTCTCTGAAGGGCTCAGTTGCAGATAGAAGTATGATATTTCATAAAGGTTTCTAAAGGTGACCTACAGGAGATCCTTATATAAAATGGTATTATTATTAGTATTATTATTATATCTAATAACTTGCAGTGTTTCAAGGATAGAAACAAGAACCACAAGGGAAAATGTCAGGCACAAGGGAAAATTTCAGCCTTCTGTATGATACTTGAACTTCTAGGCCATGGTCTCTAGTACTCTGTTTATACCATAATCAAAAGACATGCAAATTTATACGGGTTACAATATAGGCTTCCCCTTCCCAGCTGAGATCTGGCTACAAGATATTTGATCTTAAACCTTACAGTTATTCAGACAGGAATTTTGCTTATTTTGCATCTTGTCATATCCTTTAGGAAACACTTTGATAGTGTTTCCTAAAGACTAACTTTTTAGTATTTTAAGTTTTCACATTTCGGGATATTTAGTAGATTTTTAGAAGTAGTCCTTTTGAGACTCTTCATGGCTAATCACCAAATTATCTCCACCTGTAAAAGTCAGAACCAGGAGAACACTGCAGAAGTATACACCAATAATGAATCTCTGCTTAGTTTAGCTCACCCATGAGCCCCAATGGAGTTTCCAAAAAAATCCCCACTCTAATATTTGACCAAGTAAGAAAGAACTTTTCAATTTTTCAAGACAGTTCAGAATCAAATGTCTCATTTAGTTATAAATATGTCCTGCACTTTGCCAGCATACATAGCAGTCATTACATATGTAATATTCGTCACTGGCTTCTTGCCTGCTAGAAACCAGGTTGTAATTGCACATATTGATGTCTCAAGGACTTTGCTCTGGCCTGAAGTATCAGACTGCTGTGATGCCAGGACTTTGCCTCTTTCCACCAAAGAGGTTGGACTCCATGACCTATAGGGTTGTTGGCTTTCCTGGCTCCCCTTTAAATTGCCAGCCAAGACTGCTTAGTGCATGTGTAGGTCTGAATATATGTATGTATTTGCCTCGAGGTTTACAATGCAAATATTGTTCATAAATTGAAAAATTATATTGGGGGGAAAAAATGCCTACAGCCCCAAAACAATAAGTTTATTAGTCTGCACTATAAGAATAGTATCTTTCAGTCCCCGGGGTATGACTCTCACAGGATTAAATGTCATTCATCGTCAGAGTGATAAACAGTTGACAGAAGCTTGTAGTAAACCTGAAGTATTCAGTAAAATCCTCTGAAGACAGCAGAGAGATTTCCTTCCAGTTTTCTGTAAGGGGTCTTCCCCTTTCTCAGACTAAAACCCTCTTTTTCCTTCTAAGTCTACATAACAGTTGTAGCAGCAAAATTTTTTTTCTTTTCGTCTTTACTAGTCTGAATTTCAGACTGAAGGTGGAAGAGGAGGAAGGCATTACAAGAAGTCCTGCTCTTGCCTTTCCTCTGGGCCAGATTGTCCCAAACTCAATCCCCACGATCAGCACACACTGCATGTAGGGTTTGGAGGAATGGCAGCATAAATTCTCTCTGCTTTTTCTAGTTATTCAAATTCTGTGACATTCTCTGATGATCTGAGGGCATATTTACAAGCAGTAAAAATATACTGATGTCATGAATAGACTAGAACCCAGATGCTATGATTCAACTTCAGCTGCCAATTACTGCTATTTTGAATACAAACAAATCTGAAAGTAAAAACATCAAATTAAGGATATTAAATATGTTAAGCAGATTTTGAAGTATTACCCTATTTCTACTTTAAGGGGAACTACAAGTTCCAAAAAAGGAATAGAGTTCTTGGCCACAATTAAAACAGTAAATAGTATTATATTCTGTGTAGCTCTTAGGAGTTCGGTCCCCCACTGTTATCTGTGGGATGCTTCACACTGCCACAGTAGGGCAGTTCAACATTTCAACCTCTTACTGTAAAAATTAACCTGTTTTTTCTAATACATTTTGAACTCTGTTCACAGAAGCCCACATTGCATGAAATTCACAGGCCCCCACAGAGATAAAATAATTCTCCTTTTTGGTGCACCACTGAGGAATGCTAAAAATAGTTGAACATACTAGGAAAAAAAAGCTCCTTTGGGGACTGCAGTGTCTTTGCCTCATTGGAAAGTAAAAATAGATAAGCATGTACGTGTACAATTACATTCAATTTCTGTATACTACACCAAGTAGTTAGTCCACATTCTGGAGATTCCTGAATCTTCCTCCTAATTATTATACTTCTTCTGTATTCCAAATGTAAAAGAACACTGCATTAATCTCAATTGCTGAATAACTAATAGCTTCTGTTGCTTCCATTTACTGTGAAAACATCTTAAATATTAACACATGTAAGAAGCATATAACTTTGTTTAATATATAGATATATGTGCACATATCTAAATGAAGATGTGCTTACACACAGATATGTGTGTGTAAAATTGTTTGCTGTGACAAAAACATTCCTCATTGCCATCTATACCTTTTTGTCTGACTTCAGAAGATGACTTATTTGGGTGGAGTGTTTGCATCACTGGCATAATGCTTACATGGAGATGTCGGATTGACATTAACCTGAGTCACTAGGAGGACAAAGGTTTTTCATTAAAACCTTGCTGATTAGCTCTAAAAGTGACACTGGTGACATGGAAGACAGCACTAGTTTTCTTCACTAGAAGCACTGAACATATGAAACTGTTAAAGTCCTGATGTGCATATACACACAGATCTCAACACTTTGATCTGTTCTACTCTCTTCTGAGTTATTTTTTGGATTATTTTTAAGGAATATGTATCAGCAGTAAGACCAGTTATAGTGCATTTCATATTGAAATGTACCTATATGCTACAAAATGTGTGAAAGGCATTGAGTCACACTTTTATAACAAACTTACCAGAAGTTGAATAAAGGATGTGTATCTTCATTACTGGCTGTGGTGAATTTCTTTTTCGATGCTATGCGTTTTAACAGCCCTTTATTCCTGTCTATATGCCTCTTTGAGTGGAAACAGTTTTATTAGATGTTGTGGCAGCCTTCAGATTATATTCACACAAACAAACAAGATATTACTTGGTGCCAAAACATTTGTATGGGTACTGAACAATCATCATTAAAGTAGTCAACATTAAGCATTCAGAAACAGTTAACACTCCAAAGCATTTAGGTAGATACAGGTTTTTCATTGTCTAAAAAATAAAAGAGGTTTTAAAACTGGTTTTCATCCATATATAGAATTTTTTTCTATATAATGAAAGCATTCTGCTTATACATAAGATACCATCAACTCATCCTTAAAAAAAGGGGATATTTAAGAGTGGAAATGTTGAAATGTCCTTTAACCATTGATATTAAATATTACCCCAAATTAAGAATAAATATAAATGACAACCCTTGTTAGATATTACATCTATATGTAGCATACTTTTTAAAATTCATGATATATGAGAGAAATCATGTTTTTATTCATGCAAGTGTTCTTGTAGGAAGCACCTGTATTGAACATGGTGCTGTAATGGGACATGATAGGCCATATAATGGAGAATGACTGTAAAGTTCAGCCACTTGATGCACTTGCAGGTGTAAAACCTCTCAAAGGCTGTGTTCTGATTAAATGAATTTCAAATTCTCTGACAAGAATTAACATGTCCTGTGCAGGACTGAGTTCTGAACACACAAAGATATTTATAAATTCCTCTTGATGCTCTTAATATTAGGGTAATCAGTTTGTTCATTCCTTTCCACTTCTAATATTTATTTCATGTAGTACAAGAGATTGCCATTTCAAACTATCAGAGTTACCTTGACTTAAGGAAAGAAAAACCTTAGGTTTTTTTACTACATTTGTCCCCTAATCACTGACTTCACTGTTATCTCCAAATCATGAGGCCCAGGACAACACAAGGCCAAGGACAGGATTTTGCTTTGCTTATTCGTTGTAGAAGGTTCTGTTTTTCACAATCTGTTGGGATTTTTTTTTAATTTTCACACCAAAGTCAACTTTAACTCAGAGGACAGGCTTTTATATCATGCCTGCCTCTGTCACCAACAGTCCAGTGGCCAACAGAGGGACATGCAACTCGTGGCCTCTGCCTTCCATCCTCCAGGGTTTACCAGCTCTTCATGTCCTTTCAGACCTACCACTTGGACCCAGAGCAAGTCTCAAGCTACTGCATTTGTTGCAAGATATCCTCACTCTCTCTCAGTGCTCTACTTTTCTATATCTTAATATGACTCCTATAAAGAGTCTGGAGTTACTCAAGTCTAAATGACATTCCTAATCCACCAGTAGTTAGAGCTGAACCATGGCTCAAGGCTTTCCTTATCCCTTAGTCCAGAATGAAGCTTGGTATCTCTCTCAGAAGAGCCCAGGCTTTATCTGGGCCATCAAGTCAGCCACAAAACCATGCAAGCTAATTGGAAGCATTAAACTGAGAAGGATTCTTAATCAAGCCATGACCGCTATTAGCAACTGAGTTCTGGGGTAAAGGTGGATAATAATTTTTTACTGTACATAATGATTGTCTTAAATTTGCACATTAGGCAAATCCTCAAACAGTGCACGGGGTCACCAGAAATCATGCTCTGAGGTTCAGCAGTTGCACAAATACACAGAGAGCTTACGTGAACCAGAGAAATGAAACCTGTCCAAGATCCTAAAAGCTTCCAAACTGACACGCGGCTTTAATGTGAGCAACTGTAAGATGATTTATTTTTTTTCAGATCAAATACACAAAGTTCTGGATGTAATTCTGTTAAGCAGTTTTACATCTTGCCACTAGGACTTTTTTTCCCTCTGTGCTAAGCTTTAATATCCTTTCAAATGCATTAATATGTCCCTGGAACAGACGCTTAGAGACTCCTGCACGCTTTGAATATTTCCACTTTAAAGAGGGCTTTCAGTACTTACTAAGACTCTATGTACCACCTCACTGGCACCAGAGCTTGTAAAACACTAAGAGAAATGGTTCCTTGCCCAAAACATGTCCAATAAGAAAAATCTTGCTTCGGGTCACCCCACAGTTAAGGAAAAAGAAAAGGTGGGACCACATAAAACACCTCTTGGAGATTTATGCAAATATTTGTTTCCCTTTCAGTAGACTCCCATCTCAGAGCCTTGCATTTGAATTTCAGATGTGAGCAGTTCCTGTATGCCAAACAAAAGCTAGGGCAAAACCAGCAAATTCCAACTTTCAAAAAGCTCTGTGTTCACTTGTCTTCTTTTATGTCTTTAAATGCTAGAATGCAGCTCAATATAACGGTGGGAGTTCATGTATTAGAAGGGTTAATTTCAGGCAAACAAGATATGACTTTTACTAAAAGTTTCAACATGCAATGTCTAAACTTCAAGCCTGAGAACAAGCCTTAATCCTAACAAGCCTTGCATACTTCCATTTTTATTGCAAAGGATTTCCACATGGAATATCTAAATAGGACCGCATGTTACCACCCTATAACAATTCATTGTATTCAGGTAGGACTGAAAAAAAGTCACTGTAATATTATTTTGTGAAAAACCTGTCTATTTTGTCAATTGATTCTCTGGACATCTCTCAATGATTAGTTGAATAACATTGGTTACACATCTTGTGCTTCTCAGCTGGGTTTTATCTTGAAAAGACACACTGGAAGAAAGTCTTGAAAACTAGTTCTGGATGTAGCAGCAAATATCTTCTAGTGCTCTGATTGTATTGTTGTACTAGCATGCAACTACAGAATTATCCCACTCTCTGCACAGATCTCAAGAGCACTTTCAAAATGAGTTCTTTCTTTCCTATCAGCACTGAAGCTGCTTGGTAAATGCCTTTTACAGATCTATTGACATTCATGCTTTTAAAATAATAACTTTATGGACACTCCAGATAATGAAATAGAGTTCATGAGAAAATGTAACTGACCATCTACTTACTTGTGGGTCTGAGGAAGGCTTTACACAGAAGCTGGCAAAATGAAAATGTGGTGTGCCAGAAGGATGTGAGGATTGATTTGCTATGCAAACCTGACGAAACTCAATGGGGAATTTTGTAGTTTGATGAAAACAAAAATTAAAGCTAATAAAACTAACAAAATGATAGTAGTATAAATAAGTACAAAACCACCACAGCATGCAGGCTAAAGTGCAATAAGAGGCATATCATCCCTTTAAGTTGAATAAATCCCTCCCAAAAAGAGGAAAAACAATGTGCATGCACAGAGTTGGGAAATCTGGTTTTGCTAAGAGATAGGACTTTCTAAGAAGTTTTTACAGACCACATATTAAAGTGCATCTAAATGTGCATTACACATAGCATGAGGAACAAAGAGAAGAAATTTGGGGTATGCATGCAGTTGCAGGGCTGGGAACTGACTGGGTTCACATGGACATTGTGGGATAGCTTCCACAACTGCAGTGCTGCAATAGGTCAATGCCAGATCTTCAGGAGGGATAGGCTAGGGTGGAAAGAAGGATGAGTTTGCCTCTATGTGAAAGCAGCAGAGATGCCAGGAGCTCTGCTTAGGGATGAATGATGAGCCAGCTGAGACTTTGTGGGTCAAGAGTAGTGTGCAGACAGACATAAGCAATGCTGCAGTGAGTGTCTGTTGCCCCCACTACAGTGCAGTGTAGTTTGGTGAACACCTTTAGGTACCTGTAACTGAAGAGAGAGGCACAGGAATCAAGAACGTGGGACTTTGCCTTCTATGCTGGCCACAGAAAAATGCTCAAAGTGAGGACTCTACGGAAAAGTGCTAAAGATAAACACTTCTACTCAATAGTTTGTGCTGCATCAGAGGCAAGTAAAAGGAGCTTATGCAGTAACTAAAGACAAAGTAAGACTCGAAAGGAAGAGGAGAGCTGGAAGCTTGTAGTGTATATTGCCAATAAGTCAATGTATTGAGGAAATGTAGCTATAAATTTCCTAGAGAAAAACATAATTTTTCTATAAGTTTCATTAAGCTCCATGTTTTCTGGTGACATCTATTTAAAACTACACTGTACTCTAAAGGCGAGATTTTAGAATGGTCTAAATTAGTCTATGGTGATTACCCACATTGTGCAACTTACTACTGTTTTATTAATGCAAGATTAAAGATAATACTTTACTGGAAGAGATAACAGCAGAATTAACCTCTATTTACCTTGACATAATAAAGATTTAATAAAACATGGGAAAATGTCAATGAACAGCATAATTATTCTAACATGAAATTTAAATGTAACTTAATTCTGTATTCTGCATATTTAATGCTTTAAGATTAGTCATCATTGTTCTTTTCTCCCTCTTACAGTGCATACTTAAAAATATTTCAAGCACACTCAGACAACTTGCTTATTAAATGTATACTAATCTATTTTCAGTTTCAGAAACATTAAACCTAAAACCCCAATTTTTTTTGGAAAAATTCACCAACCCCCTGCAACCAATATATATCTCCATACCTCGCCCTTGTCCAAATTTTTTACTATTGAATCAAAGAAGATCCTTGCAGTTTTATTATATGAGACAGGCATCAAAGGGGCAGAACACATAGGATTGAAAAATAACACAGCTGCACTTTGCAATGGAGTGTTCTGTATCTGGCCGTGTTTTGTTGTTCATGTAATACTTTTCAATAAACAAAGATGTCAATCAACTTTCTTTGCAGCACATCACATTTCAGATTTAAACCACTTCAGACACAGAGCTGCCCCAAGCTCACGCGTTTAACAGATAAAAATTCAGCTTTCTGTCAAGGCAGAATACAGTATTGATTGTAGACTGTATTTAGGTTGGTGTCTGTTGAAGCTATATTACTTTCAAACTCATACAAAGTCCACTATGGAGACATAACACAAAAAGTGTTTCTTTTCTAGTGCAATTTTTTTTAAACTTTCCACATTGATTAGAAACAATTTCTAAATAAATGACGACAAAAAAAAAAAAAAAAAAAAAAAAAAAAGCAGCCAGGGTTAGAGTCTATCCAGAAATCAGTGATGGGGGAAGTTACAAAAACACGATAGTAATCATGAAAACTTTGATCACTTGATTTGATTCTAGTGCTTTGTAAATTAGCATAATTATTCAAACATGCTTCATTAAAAATCACGACTGTACAAGTCCTTCAGTTTAATGATCCAAGAACATACAGAATGAGCTAAGCTTTAAATAAATACATCAAATTTGTACTAGATGGCCATGTCAGAGACTGGCAGGTTATTTGCTTTAAATAAAATACTGAGAGCACTCTTGTTCCTTGCACAGTGCAGGAGACTGATGACTTGCTAAAAGGTGCAGCACGTTAGCTAGTATATTTTACTGTTTATCCTCACATCCACCTGTACTTCTCCTGGGATCCCATAAGGTTGGATATCATGTCACTACTAAGCTACTGGGAGATTGGCATAAAATCCCAGTAAATCTCCAACTAATTACATTTGAACTGTAGGTGTCACAGTTGATTTTGACCTTTAAAGTTTGGCAGAAGTTTGACAGTCCTTAAAGAAGCCCCACACTCTGCAATACTTCTATCAAAATTTAAAGGAATGAATAGGCTTCAAAATTAAATATGCCTTAAAAAGTAAACAAAATACCCTGTTTATTAATGTACAATGTCCCAGAAAAATCAAAGAAATGCACTTATCCATGGCAACCAAAATCCTTGAGAATGTGCTGACATTCTCCTAAAACTGTAGCTGACAAAACACCAGTTGGCATTATTAGAGGGTTAAGAGAAATTTAACAAATTTGACAGAGGAAAGGGAAAACAAAATCCAAGTTAAGTTGTCACTCTCTGCTTAATTCCATATATACATATATCCTGAGACAAAGCAGGGCAGCTCATGTGAGTGGCTGTGAGTCAGTTTCCTGTCAGATTGTTAATCTGGCTGTTTAGTTTGGGACTTCGTTTTTCTAAGTATTGGGTAACTGAATACCAACATTTTATTCACCTACAACAATAATCTCTGCCATGAGGTATCGCTTTACAGCCCCACTTCCAGCAAAAACAAACTGACCAAGCCTCCCCCTTCCCCCAACCAACAACAACAACAAAATAAACCTCACAACTGGTCGCCCAGAAAAATAGTGCATTAAATCTCTCCCTACTGGCTTTCCAGCAATGATTGTGAATGCCCTGCTGTCCAGACTGTGAACATTCCAGCTGTCATCCAGGGACTTCTAAAAACTGAAACAAAGCCATGTGTCAGCAATACTAATAGCTGGCAGAGAAACCTCCATGGAACCATAGAATTGTAGGATGGTTTGGGTTGTAAGGGTATCTTGAAGATCATCAGCTTCCAACCCCCCTCCTGTGGGCAGGGACACCTTCAACTAGACCATGTTCCTCAGATCCACCACATCCAATCTGGCCTTTTTATTTTAAAAATTCAAACAGAAATTTGCAAGTAAGGAAATGAGGAATATTAACACTTTTTACAATTAAAAAGTTGGCCTTATGGGTCCATAAACTTTGATTTAAATGAAAATACTAAAATACTTTTGAAGGAAAACAGGATGACTTCTGAGAGGGTTAATTATTATAGTTGCCTGCAAATCATTATGTTTCTGCAGATTCCACATAGATTATTTCACACAATTTTGAATTAAGCATATTTTGATCCAGGTTTGAATCTCAGTGACAGATTATTAAAATCATGTGTTTCATACTGTCTACATGTTATTAGCTATTATTTGCAGAGAGGCAGTTTTTTGAAAACTCTGGAACTAAATGTTTTCTTTCAACATCCAGGATTTTGTAGTTTAGTGGAAAAAAGACACAGTAGGTTATTGCAAACTCACAAATTGTGTGGGAGACAGGAGTCTACAAATAATCATGCACACTCTAGTATTGTTTGCTGCTCCTTAGGGAGGAGAAAACTTCACGTTTATCAGGTCACTAATAAAAAGAATTGGAGAATAAAAGATTCAGTTTACTTTGTTTTACAAAGAGAGGGTAAAAACACTTAAGAGTTGCAAATAAGGGAAATTAATTTCGAAGGAAAGGTCAAAAATAAGAAAGAACATCTCTAAACTCATTTATCTGTTGATGGCTATGCTAATCATTTCACAATTCCAGCTACCCTGTGGGGTTGGCCACAAGAATTTACTGCACAAGACAGGACTGTCATTCTTTGGAGAGATCCTGGTGCTATGTACACTCTCCTCTTTTTAAAGCAGGCTACCCAAGCACTTTCCCTCCTATTGGAATGTGCAAAATAATAAGAAATTAAAATGTTGATTACATTTCTTTCCTCCTCCATGCGGTAATTTCCAATCCCTTCTTTTCCTGGCCTCAAGAATGATCAAGCACTAAAATATCACATGGTAATGCAGAGGATTAGAGCATTTCCCACCACCCTGCCCCAACCCAATTAACCTCTTTTAATTAATATTTCTGCTGTGTTGCTTAATTTGCACTTCTTGTTCTGGCTTTTCATGGCTTCTTTTTCTCACATTTTGAAGACACAGAGGTAAAATTTGTCAGTAACAGTCTTTGAAAAACAATACTTTTGTAATAATAATTTTTAGATTATAATGGCTACTCTGCCATGAATGTACTGTAAAGACACACATGACATAATCAATGGAAAAATTCACAATGAAGAGCTTAAATTCAGTGGCATGCATTCATACACAGTTTATTTAGGGAGATCCTATTGGGAACACTATCATGGGGCTACAAAAGAAAAAAAAAAGCCACTATAAAATTTAAAAGTCCTTCTAGCATAGCAATGTGAGAGGTTTTTCAGTTTCAGTCTTTGGGCAAGATTTTCTTATCATAACACAGTAATACTTTTTTTCTGGTGACCACAGGGACAACATTTTTGTTCATGTGGGAACCCTAGATCAAATGATAGCTGAGAGACTATTTTAAATTTATGTAGCCTCAATTTTCAGCCTACAGGTCATTCAAGCTCAACATTTCATTAATGAAATGCTGTCAATATTTCCCTGATATTGCCACAGGTTGACATATGGCATTATTCCAGTGTAAGATTTTCACACATTAGTGACTGGAAAATCAAGAATATTCCCCAAGACACCTGAGGTATGATTAATTCTCTAATAGTCTTTCTGTATCAGTTTGAGAGGAAGAGAGGGATCTTGTACCAGGAAGGACAGAAAGTGGCAACACTAGAAAGAAGACAGCCTTGGCTTCTTGCCTAGAGCACTGACTTGGCCAGCTGCCCCAGATGACAACCTTTGCCATCCTAAAGCCCAAATAAGATGCCAGCAGCAAGGCAACAGCTTGTAATGTACCTTGAGCAGAAATAATGGCAACATTATTCCATGAAATCATCCGCAGGAAAGAAGAGTTAGCGCTGAGGGTAAAATAAAGGTGAATGTGTTCTATCTGTTGGGTAAGGGATGGGAGTCTGTCACCATTTTTGAAGGTTAAAGCAAAGTTAGGGGAAAAAAGCCAGTGCTGAAGATTTGTTAGAGGAAGCAGATGCTCGGGGATGTCCTTTGCTAAGTTGAGTATTAAGGCCAACTTTCACATGTATGAAATTAAGAAAGCTGGACAGATTTGGCATCTGAATAGGTTCAGGTCTGCTCCTCATCAGGCATGCACAGACATCTTAGCAATGGGGGAACAGCTGTCAGTGAGATTGTCATTGCTGAGACACCCAAACCCTCTAGTCTAGAGTATCTATTTTTTTCTTAAAGTAACTGCCTTTTAATAGAATAAAACACATCAACCACATATGAACTGGCAGGCTGAAGAACAATTAAACCACTTTCAGGGCTCAGCTTTGCAAAAAAACCCTCACTTGTTTCCCATTTTCCCATACTGTTTTGTATTTTTGAGGCATCTGCAATTAAAGAGCTAAATTGCTAAAACAACCTAAACACAAAATTTGTAAAATCTTTTTTTTTGCTGGCTAAGCATGTATCAAGCAGCACCACTGATGAAAAGCAACAGTTGCTTTTTAAGATCTAAAATACTGAAATTTGTAATGAAAATGCTGACAAGGCCACTAACTAGCGCAGATTTAGCAGTGCTGTTACAATAAACATAAAGCAGTACTAGTCTTGCACACAAATTAGACTGTCTAATGTATGAAAGTCCACTGTCTCCTTCTACCATGAACTTCATTATCAGAAAGTTGGTTTGGATTGCTAAACAGAGGAATGATGAAAACGGATGTCAAAGACAGCCCATCCAACACATTAATTTCCAGTTTCAGGGAGACAGGATGTGCACAGCAAGACAGACAGAGACAGACACTGAGAAAGGAGTCCTAGTATTATAAATATACAACATATATTTAACTCATCACATCTCTTACTTACTTTTCAGTTGTTGTCAGTGTTGTATAGGCAATGTTTTTATATCCCTGTGTATTTATATCTGAGTTTCTCTTACTGCAAGTTACCCTTGCTGCAGAATAAATCTTTGCTTGTGATGGGAAGGACAGCTTTGTTCCTTTCTGTAGTTTTTTCCCATTCACTATGGGCTCAAGATTGCTGAGCCAGTGGAAGAGCAGAAACCAATGCCTTTAAGTGCAGAATACTGACAAAGAGAATAGAAACCCAGCTCTTTGAAAGTGGAAAATCCTGCTCTGGAAAAGAAGGTGTGTTGTGGTTTAACCGCAGCTGTCAACTAAGTCCCACGCAGCCACTCACTCACTCCTGGCACAACAGGGAGGGGGAGACAATCAGAAGAATAAAAGTAAAAAAACCCGTTTTGAGCTGAAAACAGTTTAATGGACAAAGAAGAAGCCATGCACACAAGCAGAGCAAAATAGGGAATTTGTCCACTGCTTCCCATGGGCAGGCAGGTGTTCAAACATTCCCAGGAAATCCAGGCTCTATTACACTCCATGGTGACTTGGGGTGACAAACACCATCACTCCCAATGTCCGCCCCCTTCCTTCTTCTTCCTTCAGCTTTATATGCTGAGCATGATGCCTTATGAAATGGAATGTCTCTTTGGGCAGTGGGGGTCAGCCGTCCCAGCTGTGCCCCCTCCCAACTCTTTGTGACCCTCAGTCCACACACAGTTGGATTCGGGTGAGAAGCAGAAAAGGCCTTGACTCCATGCAAGCACTGCCCAGCAATATAGCTCTCTGGTTTCTCTGTCCAGCCTGGCGAAGTATGACAGATTCCAGCTGGCTATATTTCCAGGAGTGCCCCTGTCCTCAGGGCACACTGGCAGTGTCTTCTAGACACTTAGCCAGAGAAACTGCGGCCTGCGTTGGTGGTGCAGGAACTGAGCCCGGTTTAGCTATCAGCTGAAGAGAATAACAAGAGGGCCCTTGGTGTGCCTGTAATTCTGAGTGGCTTTATTGCAGGAAGCTCAACACAGAGGAGAGGCAGGAATCCAAGAGGGTGAGGGGCCCTCAGACACAGCCTTAAGAGTTATCTCATACAACCAATCACCAGGGGGTCAGGGGGAGGATAGGGAAGGTGCAGGGTTACTTGGTCCTATGGGATGGGGAAGGAAAGGGGCCCAGGAGATAACAGGGAATAGTACAAAGGCTCTTGGGGGGGAGGGAGGAGATGATGGACACCAGCAATGGCTACTCTGGTTTGTCCTGGGTTAAACCATGGTCACTCCACTTTCCAGGGGGTTCCCAGCCTCTTTGGACTTTCTCCACCAGTTATCTTTCTCCTTTTCTAAGTCATCTCCCCCTGGGGTCTCCAAGGACACATCACAGCAGCTACACAGCAATAATGAAAACATCCCTGCACTAACCACACTGTTTCCAGTACATATCCAAAACACAGCCCATACTAGCTGCTGTGAAGAAAATTTACACTCTCCCACCCAAAACCAGTGCTAAGTGTCTAAGATCAGCCATTACAGCCCTTAAGGTCACTCTAGCCAAAACAAAAGTACTTCTAAGTGCTTTTTGCCAGCAGTGAAGCAAACCAGAAGGAAATGCACTTTAGGGGACAAAGACCATCTCATGGCATATAATGGCTATGCCAAACTTCAGAAGTAGCTTTTGAATGAGAACAGCTGGAGAAGTTATCCCAGAGGCTCAGTTGCACATCAAGTGCAAGGCCATCCTCCCCCCTTACCAATCTGCCAACGCTTGAAAACAAGAGGCTTGTGAGGTGTTCCTCGCCATCCTGGGTCACAGCATGATGGGAAACCAGAACAGCATGAGAAGAACCTGGCAGAAGCTGCACACATGTGGCATACACCAAGGGTAGAAACATGTTCTCTAGGGTTCAGGAAAAAATGATCCTTAGGCTCTAAAAGCCAGTGCAGCTTTGCTTTTCTCTTGAATGATGCCATTCTGGGTGCATTTAAGCAAAAATATGATCAGTAAAACTGATATTTGACTAAAATAAAATCTTGCAGTGCATATACAAATACAATTAATAGCTCAATGTGTAATTCCATTGAAGTTGTACAAATTTTACCAATATATTTCTCAAGAAGTATTTTTTCTATGCAATGACTGAGTGAATGTGAAACATTTTCTTCTTTCCAAATGACCACCCAGGGTATATCCTCTTCCAGGTTAAAGGCCTAGCTGTCTCATCAAAACAGCATTTTTCATGGTTTCTGCTTGTACTTTCTAGCAATGTTCTGATATGATAAAAGTATAGCTTTTTTTTGTCATAGCACTTATTCATCCAGATTCAATTCAGCACATACACATTGCTGACAATAACAGAGAGCAGAGAAAAAGATTGCCCAACCATATTCCTATTTATCAAAGGAGTTGATCTTCCTTTTTTAAAGAAAATTTGAAAATAGATTTTAATTTCTTTCATTTCATTTTTAGCACCATCAGAAATGACAACCAAGATAGAAGCATAAGCCTCAAAATTCAGGTTTGGTCTGATACCATATTCAAAGTTTTGAGATACTTCAGGATGCTAATTTCAGGATTTTGGTTTCTATCCTGGCAGAGCTGAAGTCTCACAACATTGTGCAGATGTAGGAATAAGGCCAAACTCCAAACCTTACAGGTCTTTTGCATTCAGGGTGATTGGGCAGATGCACCATCACAAATTTCTGTAAAATTGCATGTAACCCCATGGCCAGTGTGATAGTGTAACTGAACAATGTTATTATTACTATTAACAACTGATGCTGCTTAGTAACCAAACTGCATCCAGCTTTTCAGATCAACAGAAAAGTGTCAGGATCTGAGCTAGACTGAAAAGAAGAGTATCCAACCAATTCATAAAGTTCCTATTGGTCTTTAAAGCAGAAAACATCATGAGTGGGTTGTTAGATGAATTTAGCAGCAGGGAAGCCTGCAGCTCATCAGCTTTCTCTTCCTCAAAAGTACTTATTGCAGTCGAGAGGAATTATTGCTGACGTTCTCCAAGCATGGTGATGTTTTTGTTATAATAAAAAACTCTGAACAATGCATTGCACCCTCCCCCAATTATCCTTTTTGTTTCTCCACTGCAATGATGCACTCTTTATTATGTGCAAGATTTCTACTTTGATTGCCAAACTACAATGCACAGAAAGAGACAAACAAAGTAATGGCTAGTATTGCTCGCCAGATGGACAAAGCAAACCTGAGTGAGGCACGCAGACTGGGTGAACTGCTTTTCTTCATACACTTCCTTCTCACATTCTTCATGGGAACAGCTTTCCTTATAGAAGCTTGTTCATTTACTTATGATGACCTCAAATTCTTCATCACAAATTCATATTTTGCTCTGAAAGGAAAAGGCTTTTGCAGAAATGTTGGTCATGCTGTTATCAACAGGCCCCTTCTCTTTAGCTCAGGACTGTCTCAGCAGTTTCAGTACTTTCACGAGAGTTTTCTCAATAAGCTCCAAATAAAGAAAGAGGCCTGAATTAAATCTAAAGCCAAAGCTCTCAGAAGTCCTATCCTGCATGTGAGCAACCCTAGATGTTGATGATCTATGACCTGTGAAGAATTCCTGGTGTTTCCTTACAACCACTGTGGATCTTTGTCCAAGCTTGGAAGAAAAAATTCCTAGCCTCTGCTGGACATCTCTCTCTCATTCCTAGCCAATATGCGGAGTAGAAGGAGAGATTTCCACCAGTGCCTGCACACCACCAGCAGTGTTAGTGTACACAGATAGTTTTCACCTTGTTAGTAACTATTGTCACAATCAGTCTTCCCTACACATCCAGCAGGAAACATCTGGCCATCAGCACTGCTGAGCAGCTCCATAAAGTAATGAATTGACATAATGATCAATAAGGGAAAGAAAATGGCTGTATCTGTATCTATAAGCAAAAGAGAAGCAGAAGTAACTTCAAAATTAAAATATTCCTTCATTTGTTTCAATATTAAGTATCTGAGAAAGGCAGAGAAGAAAAGCAACTTTTAAGTCAAATCCAAACATGGTCACTTCAGCAGAAGCAATTGACAGTATAAGAAATAATCACACTTCACCTCACTGTTGATTTGATTCTTGAATGTGCTTGGTGTGTAAAATAATGCAACCCTATAATAACAGAAGACAGGTAAAAAGGCTTCCATTTTCTGTTTTGCTGCTCCCTGGCTGGAAGACCAAAAAGATATTTCCATCCTCTAGATATTTTTTTTATTTACAACCTACAAAGCAGATACAATAGAACAGAATCAAACTGTGACATTTAATTAATATTTGTAAAGCAATAGGACATCAGTAGACAATAAGAATTATATATTTGCCAAGTACACATTTTTTTCCCCACAAAATACATCTGTCAATATTTGAAGGAAATGCAAGATGTCTTTTATTCTGCTCTTGGAATGAACCTATTTCCCTTTATAAAATGTGTTCCATTTTATAGCAATCTTCAGAGATTGGTTCCCCCTATCTTCTTGCTGATTAATGCCTGAAAAATGCTTCTGTGTTTAAAAAAAGTGGCACAAATGGGGTGAGGACTGCCCTGAAAATAACCATTTGACAGGCATGTTATTCACGTGATACCGATAAAGCCCAGTGTTGTTTTCCTTGGGGTAAAAGTGGTTTCTACCCTTACCATACAAACAGCATAAAATATGCAAATAAATCTTGCATTCAACAAGTCAAATATTCTGCATGTTTAATTTACAACTTAACAAAATTCAAACCATTTTAAAAGCTGCAACCATACCATAAAATTAAAGATACTGCACATGGCAGAAGCTGTACTTTTGCTCATTGATAAATTATTTTCTAGAATTCACATTAACAACCACATTACTGAAGTGCTCTCTAGCCCTCCAGGGTTACAGTTCAAGGTAATATGTGACAGATTTGAACATTCTTAAGGAAGAAAATCTCCAGAGTGTGTAGATGGCAGCTTTGCTCACTGGGAGATTACAGTGGCTTTTATATCTGTTACAAACCTGCAGTTATACTGATAACTTCAAAAGTGGAATATTATATATCATGCTAAAATTCTCCACCAGCCCATTATGTCCTTTCTTTGTTTCTTCTGTGCTTGCTTTTTTTTGCCTGTTTTTTCTTTTTTTTCTTCAGTTAGCTATTGCTGGCTTGCCAGAGATCTTGAACTTGAGAAAGGTTAGACATCACAATGCTGAAGCAGTTTGTGAGCATCAGCAGATTTAGCTTGTAATTTCATTGATCTATGTGGGCTTGCTGTTTGCAAACCAGCTGCTGCACTGTTTCCCCACAGCTACTGATCTGAGTAGCATTGATTTTTTCCCTTACATTAACATAGCATTACTTCTTTAATGGGCATTAAATGACTAGATGTAAATACAAACAGGGCTTCAACAACAAAAGAAAAAAAATGCATTAGTTCTTTTTATTTAAAGAACTCTATTAATATTTTTTAGGAAAAAAAATTAGAAGCATGAGTTATTGATCAAAATAAATGCTATTTTTAGTGTTGTAGTTTCCACAGATTTCTTTTGCCGAGAAATAATCTTTTTTCCTCACTGTGTTTACTCATAGTACAAAATGTTGCATTTACAAAGATTGCCTTTTTGCCTCAGTAAAAATGGTAAAATAGATTTTTTAAGAAGCATCATAGAAAGCAACACAAAAGCTCTTCATTGTGCTTATATTAAAACTAGATGGACCCATTTCAGTTTTGAAGGAGCTATCATCTGTTAGCTCTCACTGTTTAACTACCTTAAAAAATGAATGGACTTCAGTTTAGACAGAGTGGATGTGAAATCTGCAGCACACCATGAACTGAGTATCTTATATAAAATATACTTTATATAAGGTCACAGTCTTCCCATATGCTACTTTAGTCCTTTAGTAGTGTTTTAAACAAACTTACAGATTCAAAATTCAATGCAGTGTAGAAAAGTCAGTAGGGAAAAAAGTAAAGCAAATGATAAAAACCTGACCAAACTCAAACCCCAACCCCCAGAGCCAATTTGTTCTGTCACTTATGAATTAACCCGATCAGGCAAGGGTTCCTGATTGCCTTTAGAAGTAGGTGACAGCCAGCAGGGATATCCATTCCAGGAGATAAAGGACTGAATGTTGTTCCTACTGACACTTCATGAAGAAGTGACGGGATTGAGAGTGCTGGGAAGCAACAGGCAAGAAAGAACTCCCAAAGAACACCAGTGGTGGGTTACAATGTTCTGGGCTGCAGATGACAGTAGGCAGCAGTGTGAGTGCCTCAAAAACACAGACACTCCAACAAGAATAGGGTTTACTCTAAGTATTTATGAAGGAGGATTTTTATCTTTTATGATAAACACAGCTCTTGTTCTGGCCGTGCAGCCTGATTGCCCTGAGGAAAAGGTCCAGTGACCTGATAGATGGGAATTCCTCATTCTCCTGTAAGGTTGTCTACTCCTATACCTAGAGAGAGCAAATCATTCCACATGGCTGCTGCAGGGATACCCATTGTATCCTTACTCAGAAAGCAGATAAATTATTCTCAGTAGAATACGGTGATGTAAAATATGGTGCTGGAACTGAAAATAACCCATAAAACAAGTACCAAAATTTATACTTATCCAAGCTAAAATATATGTGCTGTCAATCTAACCAATCTCTCCTACTCCTAGTCTTCTCAACTTGACTAGCTAATGTTAACGCCAGTTCTAGCAGATATAATTTCCAAATCATTAAAAACAATATTAAGTAACACTGGCTCCAGTGTGAGCCTTTAGAGCATCATACTATTAACCTCTTTAAACTCATACGAGAAGACCTTCAGTGCAAGTTTTTCTCCATCGTTTATTCCATTTTTAGTCCGCTGTGAGATTTTGCCCCTTATCTCAGTTATATTTTTCCCTTAATAGTCTTTTATGAAGGACCGTATCAGGAATTTTTTGAAAATCCAAATAAATTATGTTCACCAGGTTACCTTTATCTTCTAATTTATTAACTTTTCCAAGGCACTTTAGCAGGTTAGAGAAGTATGCTTTCCCTTTACCAACGTTGTGCAGGTTTGACCCTATTAGGTTATACTTATCCATTCACTGAACTATTCTGTCCTTAATTAGACTCTCAATCAGTTTCTCTGGAAGCAAGGTGAAGTTCAATGGTCTTAATTCCCAGGATCTCTTTTTGGTCCTGCTTTAACAACAGACACCATATCAGAAATTTCCCATCCATCACTGGTCTATAGCATATCTTCCTGCAAGTGTCTCTTCTATTTCATACTTTATTCTGGTGTATATTCTGCTATCTGCATTAAATTATTTTCCATTTTAACATGAGTCTATCAAACTACTCAGCACTTCCCTTGAAAAAGATCACAAATTTCACTAGCACTGCTCTGCCTCTAATATATTTAGCACAATATATAATAAAGAACAAGGTGAAATTCTGTATAACTATTGAACTCTTTTTCCATGGTGAGTATCTTTTAGTTTGATATTTTTTGTTGTTTTTAATTATTTTCCCCCTACAAGTACTCAGATGAGCAATTATTCACTTCTTCCTTCAAAGTCATAAAATCAATTTTGCAGTTTTGGGAGATTCTTGGGTTTTATTTTTGTGGATAGACATGGAGCATCAATCTCAATGGATTATTTTCTAGCTTAGCTTTGACCATTCTTCTTGGACAAAGAGGGGAAAGGAAGGATCAAATCCTAACACCACCGTACATAACAACTGGTCACACATCCCAGCAATATCCAATACCAGGAGTTATTAAAACTGGATTTCATATGAGTCCAACAAATGACAGAAAGAAAGAGGTTGTGAAAAGGTATAGATTTGTATTCTGGTCTTGTAGAAGATGTTCTCAGTCTATGCTTTAGGTACACAGGTCTTAATGATCAGGAAATATTGTTGAACACGATTTTTAGTGAAAAAGCATTGAAAATTCCCACTGAAATGTGTACATGGCTAAGTAAAGGTCAGTAAGCTATTGAGTAAACCTGAAGTGCTCACATTAGAGGATTAGAAACTAAGAATTTTCAGCATTCCGTGAAGTCAGTGGATTTTCTTCTAGAATTTGAGACTTACGGTCCCTAGCAGTCAGATCTGAGTTTGAATGGATGAGAAAATTGAAAAGGAACTTTTAGTGAAAATTATGGGTTTGGTTATGAGCCAATATAAAGCCAATATAAACTCACCAAGTATGAAAGCCCAGGTTTCAAACTATGCCTTGCTTCTACAACAAAACCCAAAGCACATAATCTTCACCTGGGTTTGAATTTCATTACAAAAATATCACATCGCTCTAACTGTAATTATTAAGGCACATTACTGCTGTCTTTGTTTTCCCTTCAGATAGAAGTTTCAGTTTCATCTGTGTTCAGAGATTCTATGTGCTGCACTGTTAAGCACAGATTTCTGCTTAAATTATAATTCTATCAGCTTTAACATATGAAAATAGAGCACATTTTAATGTGTGTGTTGAACATTAAATCATTTTTGCTTCAGGGAAACTCTGGTAAACAGTAACTGTCAAAAATTATAATGACACAAAATTAAAATAATAGAAAATAGTCTGTAACAACAGCTTTTCTAATAATGTTAACAGAAGTTCAGCTCTGCATCTTCTAACTATTCCTTTACAGAAATCAGGAAGCTTGAGTAAGAAAAGCTCAGGTACAGAATTTTACACTACTCAACAAGAAAAGCTGGAAATTATCTTTGCTACCATCCTTTGATTGTTTATTGTGAAGTGCACATCAACCAATGTAGGAAAAATGGGACCAAATTAATATATTTATATTTTTGTTGTTATGACAATTAGATTTTCCTTCAGGAATTTTAATATGTAAATATTTTTTACACAAAAATATCAGAAAATATAAGAATATAATTTAGGCACTGTAAACTTCTGGACTAACTTCTGGAAGTCTGCATTAAGTGAGAAAGAAGCTGATCTGAAGAAATTAAACTGCAGCAGAAATATTGACAGGAATATAGATTGAATTACATGAATATGAGATACATACAGACTTGGAACAGTTCTGCTTAGATCAATGTCAAATGAATTTCAAGATTACCTTAGTTTGGTTTTTATGGCTCATTTTATTTTAGATTTTAATTTGAATTAGTAGTATGAAATAAAATCACTATTTATTAACTTTCACTTACAAACAAAAACCACCTAACCAGTAAAAGCTTATCTGAAGTTAAAACCTTCCATTTTGTGGAAGCCAGGTAACAATATAGTTTACCTCTATCATGACACAAATTATTCAAAAGCAAGAAGCAAAAACTGATTCTTAAATGTTTCCGCCTATTAATGTGGCATATAAGCGATGCACAGAGGCTGTATGTGTATGGTGAGGTTGTATTGCCCCCTATAGTCACTCTGTGTCATCTGGGAGGGGAGGAGGAAGAGAAAGGGAAGAGTGGGAGGAATTGCCAAAAGTACAGCATCTTTGGTTTGGATTCAAGGACTTTAGAAAGGGCATGGTGGGGAACAGTGGACAAACCTTAACCCTGCCATACTATTCAAGAACTTGAATGCGCTATTCTCCAAGCACATACAAATGAAATAAAATGTACTCTCAAATTCAGCTTAGAAGATCTCTGCATCCCCTGTGGTCTGGTTGTGGTTTTGGTGCATCGGTTAGATGCCGGTATCTCCGCACTGGCAGTACACCAGAGTGCCAGTGTACCTGCCCTGTGTGCTCAGATGCAGGAGGTTGTTGACTTTGGTTCGCCAGCAAAGGCAGGAGGTCCCACAGGTGATATCTCTTATCCTCTCAATGGGCACATCTTTGGTGACTGAGCATTACAGGGCCATTTTACCCCCAGGCACAAAGAACTCTAAAGTTGTGCCTAAATTGTAGGGTACACAGAGTGCCTGCCCTTTAAAGCAGCTTCAGCACAAGGACCAGAAAGAGAGAGAAAAGGCTCAGCTCAAGGTTCCTCTTCAGCAGTAGGAGCAAGTAGCACAGACAGTTTGTTCATGCTGCCCATGGACACTGAGGTTGTTGCTCTTTTATGCCTCTGGGCCTGGGTCTAACAGAAATTTTCCCAAATCTCTGTAGAACAGTATGCTACTTTTCGCCACCAGCACAAGGACAAAACTGCATTCCTGGTCTTAGATTTTTCCAGTCAAGTACATCTTTCTTAACTTTGCTGTCATCTAAAAATTGTTTTCTCCCCATAAAATTAATTAAATCTCAGCTGCTATCCTACTACTGCTCTCCTATGAACATAATTATGCACAGTATTCAGTATATCTTTTAATAGGCACAGACACAATAGAACAAAAAGCATTAAATTCTTTAGGAACTCTTAAAAATACCTAATCAACTACTGGTGCTAGTGTGCCAAGGACTTTATGGAAATGGCAAATATTCAATAAGTTCAAGATCAATACCATCGTTCGTTGGGTGCAATACACTGTTATCATTATTTGTCTTATTTCTGGGGACAGCTGTTCTATTACCATAATTCCAGGCACTCCTTCAGCTAGAAAAAGTTGGTGCTGCTCCTAAGAGGTGATAGCTCTCATTTTTGAATCTCTCACCTCTTTCCCTCTGCTGGCAGAACCCTGTTCATAGTGACACAAGGGACAGATTGGAGAACTTATGGAGCTGAAATCCTATGCTTTTTTCTTGCCATATTATTTTTATTTTGGGTCAGTTGTTGAGGCTCACCATGTAGCAGCACAGAGACTTGCACAAGGAATAGGAGAAAAAGAAATAGTAACAGAAGGTTATGGTGACTATCTGATTTTATGGAAGCGATATCTTGTGCCAGTTGGAGGGGTTTTTTTCTATCTATGCTTTCAAGAACATGAGTTGTCCTTAAAATGTCTTTATATCTCATTTAGTCGGAGAAAAAATATTAGGAGTGTTCCCATCCATGTACCTTAACAAATATTCTCTGTCTAGACAGAAATTATAGTCCTGCAGAGTGGAACTGACCAACTTTTTTAGTTTTTGGGAATATATGCCCAGACATAGTCCCATATTAAATCTTTATTTTACTATGATGACTAGAGACTCAATAATGACTAAGCTGCTGATGAGATGTGATTGCTGCTTACCCAGCAGATCAATACTGTCTCACTGCCTCCTGATGTGGAGGGGTGTATCCTCATAGTATTCAAATCTTTGATTACCTTACTCAACTGCAAGCTCTCTGAAGCAGGGTCAGTTTTTTGTTCCATTAACCCTGTAGCCAGCATGAATTCTGCAGCTCATGAAGGTCTGAAGTTAAGCAGAAATATCTTCAATGTTTACCCTCTAAAACTGTACAGTATTCACAAGAGGTTTTGCATTTTCTAGTTGTCACACCTAGAAAACTGAGCTTATTCTTGTATTTTCTAGTCTCTCATTTTACTTTTCTTCTATCTTATCTATACTGAAGTACTGTTGCTTACTAGATATCATTGTCTAGTACTTCAGCTAACACAAACTTCTAACAGTTAGGAATTCAGGCAATGTTATTATCTTTGTCCTCTATTTTCTCTCAGCTATGATTCTACACAAACATATACATAAACACATTCATTTATTTCGCTGATTAGTGGAAAATTCTGTAAGAATGATTGTTGCTCATCCATTACCTTTTTTCTTTTTGTCTAAATTGCACCAAACATTTTTCTTTAACTGATCATCTCCAAAGGACATACAAACAGTATGTTTTGCTACTCAGGAAAACGGGACACTTTGATGGTGCTAACAGGATTCTGTGCCTTCATGCTAAAGAACCAGAAATCACCATGTGACACGAGTCTGGCCCCATAAATGTGTAACCAGCTTTCAGCTGCAGTGCACTACCTAACTGGTGCAGAAGACAATGAGAGATTTGGGGAAGCAACATTTCTAAATGCCAAACATACAGAGATGAGCCACTAAATCTTATGAATTATCCATGCAGAGCAGACAGAACATTTGTTTTCAAGGTCAAATGAGAAAGATCCCCTGACCTGTGTGGTAAACTACACGTTAATACATTTATCCATCTTTGGAATGTAAGGGACAAAGTCAACACAGAGAGAAATGAAGCAGTGGGGTAAGTCTGTCAAGCTACCAAAATCATTATGCCATCTGTTTTACTGGCATTTTTTATGTCTGTGCAGGGCACACTCAATGAAAAATAGAGCTCTTATTCAAATTTGAGTTTCTTCCAAACTAGAGTGCAGTATCAAATATATTTACATTCTTTGGATAACTCTTAATTGATTTTGTTTTATGTACAGCTTTTTTTCATATTCATTTAGTCACCTCAGTCACCTCATAACTAATGCAATGAAAAGTAAAACAAATGAATACTAAATTTCTTAAAGGGAAATTGCAGCAGTATCCCTTAAATGCTTCTGCACTTTCCCCCAGCTTTCACTAGGCAGGATACTGAAAGCTGGCATGATCCTCTCAAAACAGTGTGGGTTTTTTTATAGGTGTCAACACTAACATTTAAAAGACAACAATCCAGCAAGGTGGTCAGTTGATTCCTCCTGAATACTTTGGACAAACAACATTCAAGTTTGGTTACTATCCTGATGGGCTTTTGAAACACAGCTCTTTGATGGTTCAAGAGAAGGCAATTGTACTACCAGAGAGCAGCCTAGAAAAAGAATATTGGAAATGTAAAGTTTAAATTCTATAATAGAGCAAAGTATCTTAAAAGTTAATGCAAATCCATCCTAAAGTCCTTTACATTAACAGAATAGGGCGAAAAGGTCTTATTGGGACACAGCAAATCACAGTTTCTCTTGCTTTATCCTTGCTTTGCCAGGAAGAATAAATGACTTGGCTCTTTTACAGGGCACCGTCCCTGCCTTGCATTTCATCAGCCCCATCATAGGAAAGTCTGCATTTCTGGCTATTCCTACTGGTTGTTTTCCTCCCTCCTGCAGTCCCAGTGTGAGAGGGAAATTCACCTTTTCCATTTCTCCCACTAAAATATTTCAAAATCTGAGCTGGACCATGCACCCCTGTTATAGGATTCTACTCAGCAATATGAAGGCTATGACATGTGGCACATGCAATGTAGCAGTCTACATACATTACAGTTTTTCTTAATCACTGGGATAACATTAGATAAAAATAATTTTGAACATTTGCATCTCTGATTACTGTAGTGTGGTAGGATCTTGCAACAAATATTTCAGAGTATTCATCACTGTGCTTTTTGATATCACTAAACAGGCAGTTTAATTTCTTATATATCCATGTCATTTTTCTTTCATATTAATATTCCCATATGACAAGTACATTACTTCAAACTGCTGAATTGATTTTCAAGAGGAATCTTAGTTTACATAAATTGTCACATTTCACGAAATTTAAAAAAAAAGCCAGATTCAGTTCTATCTCTTGTAAGGAGCATTGAGAAGTATACTAAAGGAGGAAAAAAATTATAAGCTAGCAGAACCAATCACATTGTTTTTCCAAGCAGCTGTGAAAAAGTCACTAAAAAGACCAAGGAAAAAACCCCAAAAGCTTAATATATTTTCTCCTCTGGATGGTTCAAGTTTAGACATTGAGCACACCCTTTAGAGAAATTGAAACTAAGATAACTGCACTTGTTTTACCATGGGTACAGCATCTCTAGAATCAGTGAAAGATGTCAGTGGTGTGTCTGTCCTGGAGATGTTTTCATTCTGGGGACACCCTTCCCTTCCCTTCCCTTCCCTTCCCTTCCCTTCCCTTCCCTTCCCTTCCCTTCCCTTCCCTTCCCTTCCCTTCCCTTCCCTTCCCTTCACTTCCCTTCCCTTCCCTTCCCTTCCCTTCCCTTCCCTTCCCTTCCCTTCCCTTCCCTTCCCTTCCCTTCCCTTCCCTTCCCTTCCCTTCCCTTCCCCCTGTTCTATGTCTAACTGCAGTAAAGTATATATTTTACTTTAATGAAGAAATGAATACAGAAGTATGCTAATATTCCAACACTTACCTATAACTCTGGGATATCACCACATGATTGTATTATAAAATGTGCCCATGCCCTATAAAGCAGTCCAGTTGCTCTTTGTTGTGTAGTTCAGCTCTCTTATCTGTTGTGTTTTGTTCAGTCTGATATGATAGTGCAGAATAATAACAGCATTAAAATTGCATGATTGCAGTATTGGAAAAATACCACTGCTGTTGGTCAAGTATTAATGAAAAATGAATGCAATTCCTCATCAAATTTGGACAGCCATTTTAAAAGCAGTCATCTAAAACCAGGCAGTGTTTAGAAATGCATGAGTACAATGTTTACCCATGAAGAAAACAGTGTTTCTTTATAATTCCAAAGAACCATATGTCTCCTTTAGTAGATCATACCAGTTTCTTTCATGGAGGCTAGTAAGGGTCATTAAACACCAATGGGTCTCTGAGTCCTTCTTCAGAGTCAATGACATTGTAGGCTTCACCAGGGATCTCATTTTGCTTCTGTACAAGATCTTCAGGGCAAGAGAGGCAAATGAACTATGAAAAACATAATCACTGCTTTTACTGTTGCTTTTTTTATCATAAAAATTCCATTTATTTAATTCCATTAAAAAACACATTTGCCTCCTGAAAGCATAAATATATACTTTTGTTATAATTTTTCATTTTATAAAAGAGTTTTATCATTGTTTTGGGGAAAAGAAATAAAAATTCTCCATAAAAAATATTACATGAATTTGTTATACAAAGTTTGGGACAAAGCAAGTGATTAACAAAGCAAATTCCTCTAGAATAGTTTCTCAGAGGTGACAGGAAAATATTTCTCAAGCACCTGAGGGAATTAGCAATCTAACATTCTTTTTCAGAACCGACTTGAGCACCAAGGTTCAGCTTTTCAAAAGTACCTGGGCCTTTAACTCACATTTTAATTTAAGAGAGTTAGATACTCAAAACCTATGAGGATCTAGAATTCAGGATGAAAAGCCTTACAGAAAGTCAAGGGGATTTGAGTTATCAAAGGCCAGATTTTTTAAAAAGTATTTGAGGAACTTAGAGTCAGAGATAGGTGCCTAGCTGATTTTTTTTCAAAGTAGAGTGAAGAAGGGTTAAGTCCCTAACACTCACTGAGATTAGTGTGTTCTTAGGAAGTGCTAAGTACACCTTTGGATCTAAATACCTTGAAAAAAAGTTTCCTTGAACTGGTTTTGAAAGTGGCTTTATCATCTGAATGCAATGATTTATGCTATGCTTAATTCCTGACCTCCCAAAGATTGCCACAGACCTGCTTTACACAGCTAATTTTTTGTCATTATCTTGATGGAAATTGACAGAATTAGAAAACAAAATCTTATTTGAAAAAAATTTAGTTGGAATCTGGATCCAGAAGTTCATAAATTTTGAGAGCTGAAAATAATAGGCAGTTCTGCTCCACTGTGATCATACTTGGAAGAGTTCTGTTAGACCCTGAGCATGTTCAGCTTCAAGAATTCACCCTGTATATGCTAAGCAGCCCACAGCACCAGCACGTCTGTATGAAGTCATACTGTTAGTAGTGCCTCATTATAGCAGACAATATGAATGACTAACTTGCTTTCACCATGTTTGCCACAGTTGGGAAGAAGATGAGGAGTACAACGTACAAGGAATTTCAACACAATGCAAATCCAGCAAGATGCAGTTTCAGATTTTGATTTCTGAGGAAGCAGAATTTCTTTCTGGTTCCATCATACCATGGTTATCTGCAGCTCTATTTTTTTAGCGCCTGCCAATTTATTTCTTGCTTTTATAATTTACTCATATAATTATCTTATCTAAATATAAATTTCCCTGTAACAGTTCTTGGTATTCGCCCTTTAAAATGAATCCACTCTTTAATACTGAAAACATTAGTTCCTTCCTGAGTCATGTTTGATTTTTTCTCTGTACTGACTGGCTTCTGAACGCGGTGCCTGATGGCAAGCTTTGTCAAGAGATGCTGAGATATAAAGAACAACAGGTTACCTCATAATCTCTTCTTGTTAATGCTTGTTCTGGAGAGCACCTGCTGTCTTTAAAAGGGATTTGAGTGACCCAAGATTAAGAAGTCTCCCTACAACAATTACTGTTCTTATCACTGAAGAATACTCATACCAATGTGACATCTTCCTGATGGTTCAAATTCACAGACTGAGGGAGAGATAAGAGTCAAAGAACCATACAGTGTGCAATTATAAGAAGACATCAAACCAGTTCAGTACAATTCCATTTTGGAGAAGAGTAACGCTATTAGACTAATTGATTTCTGCCTGGAAAGTAACTATTAGGAAAAAACACCCTCTGATTTCATTTAAAGAAATTTTAAAATGCAGTGGTGCCTAGAGTATTTCTAATCCCCTTTCTAGATCATCCTTACTGGGCAAATAGCATAAGGGGCATAGGAACACTAAACGGATCACACAACCCAGCATCAGCAGTGATTCAGAGAAGACATTAAATCTTGAGAGTAACACAGACAATTCCTCACTACCTCTTTGGTTTAAAACATACAAAAGTATCTGTTCTTCTGAAGTCAAATTTGTGATAGAAATAAAGGATTTCCTGCCATGACACCCATCATAGTATGTCCCTTACTCCTCAAAACATTTTTCTAAGCCTGTTTAACCACTGAGCTTCTATCACCATCACTTGCATTGACAGTATTTGTTAAAGCTGGTTCATTGAAACATTATCCAAAGTCATCAATAGTTTGAAAATTAATGTGGAAGGATAAAATGTTCAAGAAGATTGTATCCATTGAATCCACCCATCTTTGCTTCTTTCCAACGTATTAGGCACAAAAATAGGATATGAACCATAATTCTGTTTGTCCTCCTCCCTCAATGCAGGATCCTAGAGACGATGTCTTTAAGAAATAGAGGAAAAAAAATATCAAGCATATATATCAAATAGTACTCTTTCATACTAACTGAGAAAGTGAACTTGCTGGGAATCTTCCTTTCTCCAATCTGAGGGCATGTTGTGGTCTCCAGGTGATCAATCTTCTAGGTTAGAGCAGCAATGTCTACACCATCTAATTTGTTTACATGTTCTATGAAGCGAAATGGAATTGACCTAATTTTATTTCCAAGTAAAGAAACAACAACTAGCAAAACTCACAGGCTGGTTAGAAACAGAAATTAATTATTTCAAATCAGATGCAAATGATAGGTTTGCCAGAAGAAATAAGTAACACAAGGCAACAGAGATAAAGAAGATTGGCATCCTGGATGCTCCATGATGGAAGGCCAAGATGACAGTCTGGTACAGCTGAAGAACGTTTTGGCTGTTCCAAGTCGACAAAGCAAAATTATCTGACATCAATTTACTTTTGCTTGGCCCTGTTTAGGATACCTCCAATTGAAGAGAATACACTGCTTATAAACACTATTTAAAAATGCATTAGAATATTTTTGTGCTAATAATGAAACTTGAAGGATAATCTCGATACAACTTCAGAGTACATCATGCACAGCTGTCTTCCTGACTGTAGAACACCTGAAATCCATTGACTATATCCACAGTGGCAAGAAAAAAAGCACAAACAGTAACCAAATTAATTAGTAAGCTGCAGCACACTGCCAAAAGCAGGGATGGCTAAACATTAATTTTATTGGGGTCTCTGTATCTACCACATCAATGACTATGTCTGCAGCACTGCAGAAATTGTGTCAGCTACATGGAAATCCCCAGCGATATGTGGTGATCTACTTAAACAGACAGATACAAGAAGGTAGAGTTCTGTTTAGCTGGATTGGACACAGAAATCCAGACTCTTCCAGTGATCCCCAGATCAGTTATTATACAACAAACCCCACTGGCTCCTTCACAGCTTGCTCAGCTGTTGTGCCACTATGTAGTTAAGAAGCCTTTAATCTTCAGGCTGACATAGGCGCAATGAGTCCACAGACTAAAATTTCATACACAATTTGGCTGAAAGCTAATTACTGCCTGTTATTCTAGCTGCTTTCCTCTGAGTAGAGGAGTGTGGGGACAAAATCAAATGCACTGCTTTTACTGCCTCATGCTTTGTGCTATGAACTACAACTGTGAAAACATTAGTACAAAAATAAAGCTATTTCTACGTTACAGGAGTATAAAGGATTGTCAGATAGCCATAAAATGCTGCTGGTCAAGATGTATCCCTCAAGATATATGCTTAATTTACTCCAGATTAAAATTCTGTTCTCCAAGTTCCAGCTGAGGACATATTTTTATAATTGTTTTGAGTGAAATGTGAAACATGCATTTTCAGATCTAAGCTACCATCCCTAAAATGGGGCTTAGTGATACTGGAAATGAGTCCAATGAAGGTAATTAGGACACAAAGCTTTATGCGCTTGTGTGTAACTCTTGAACGCCAGTGGGACTGTTCAGATAGTGCAAAGTGGGCAACGTGACTCAGGCTTTGCCGGATGAGGGACTTCAGTGCAACATCACTAATACCATCACAATATACTATTTAAAATTCAAACAAGCATAAAGATTATTCTAAGTGAAAACTGTTGTTCACTAAGTATAATAGATCAAACAGAATGAAGCAATTATCACAAGGGAACCAGAAAAAACTAGCAGTAAAATCAAAGCGTGCGGACATGTACATAGCAAAGGTAAAAGAAAATACAAATAAGCAAGGAGATAATGTGCTTCAAAATTCAATAATCATGGAGAAATTATGAATAAAGGAAAATTATATCTTCAAAAAGTAATATTTGTGATGCACAAGATATTTGAGCCAGATTCATACATATATTTTTTAAAATGGCAAGTCACAGCTTTCAACAACAAAAAGGATGGTATAAGAAATGCTCTAAATAAAACAGTTGCACTGTCTTCTGTCACAATATCCTTTGATGACAAATTGCGCTTCAAAGCAAGAGCCAAGTTAGTTCAGATTCTTATTCTGAATTCCCCCATAGGAATCCATACCTTTCTTCTGATTACAGGTAGACCCTGAGCAGTTGGGAGCCCATGAATAAAGCCCACCCTTTCCAACTTCTTTCCTATGTAATACTTTTCTGGTTAATGTAGCTATTTATTGCACACTGATTTAAGTACTTCCATATATTTATTTATTTCAGTTTGGAAAAGGAAAACCATTTTGACACATTTTTTCAAGTAAACAGTGGGTTTCAGCATTTCTCATCAGAGATTCATATTCACCACTATTTCTCAAAAAAATAAAGATTAAACTATAGCTTTTGCAGGAGATTTCATTTATTTCCAGATAATCCATTAACAGTTCTTCCACAGTGTACACTTGAAAACTGTATGCTATTTCCTCCCTAGGTTTTGTTCTCACTGTCTGACTAAATCAACTGAACTCAATCCAAACAATTTTCTGAAGAATGTTGAATTATAAAATAAACTCATTTGCGCATTATAGGAAACTTATCCTATGAGAGCCTCCTTTACCCATCAGCCTCACCCTTTCCAATCTTAAAAAAAGTCTTTGGAATCAAATTTGCAGTTATATGAGTTGCATATGCTTTTGATATTCAACTAGTAACAACTGTGCTGCTTATCTCACCATAAGGTTTTAGGTAACTTACAAATTTCAGAAAGGTCAGATTCACTAGACACCAAGAAGAGAAGGCGACAAGAACATAATCATGCTGCTCTCAAAGTCCATTGTGTGGCTATATCATTAAAGTTATCTGCAATTCTCACTGCCTTGTCTCAGGAAGAACATGAGTGACAGTATTTCCAGATTTAGAAGACACTGGAGCTCTCCATCCTAAGCACTATTTCAGAGCCAGGGCAACTTTGGAATAGCTTTGATTTTCAGAGCAGAATGCCAGAGTGCTGGTAGGGACAAAATACTGAGCTAGCAGAACCCTTGGTCTGACCCAGCACAGCAGCTCCCACATGTTTTAATAAAGAAGCTGGTCTCCAGAAATGATGAGAAGAAACTCCCTATTCATTTATCACATTGCATCCTCACATGCATTCAGCTTTATTTTTGAGGCAGTGGCCAGCTGTGGCCAACTGGGCCCCCGGCTATTCTGAATTATAGCAGGGCTAAGAACACTGTAAATCAGGAAGGAAACTTTAATGCCACCCTTGGCCACAATGACCATCAATCCTTTATCCCTATTAGTCACAACTGGAATCCAGCCCAAATGTCTGCAGTTTTAAGCAAGATACCATCTCTGATGGCCAATTTCCCTCAAACTTAAACTAGTCCAGTGACGAAACAGCTCTCCTCCCCCACAACCTATGGAGGTGAGAAAAAACAGGGAGAAATAGGATGTTTTCTATAAAAGAGAATTTATATGCAAAAAGCTGTGCTCCTGCTACAACCAGCAGTCTGCAGTAGAATATTTTTAGGATACAGATAATTCTGGCTTAGTTCCACAAAATAAACGGTAGAGCTGCCTCAATTTAATTACCACCCCATGAAGAAATCTGACAGCCCCAATGCAGTGCTTAGTAAGCATTTTACCTCAGACAGCTTGAAGATGTATTGTAGAACTGAAATTACAATACATACCATGACTTGTTCTGTCATCCTACTTTGGGAATGCAGCACGCATGTCTCTATAATGAGCTGTCTGATATTCACCCACTTCACCTGTAGCAAACAGGAGTAAAATGTAAGTAACCATAAGTTGCATGCAAGCTAAGATATTCATTTTGGGCAGATGGTTTCAGATTATTCTAACTAGTCAGACAAGTTTAATACATAATTTACTTATATTTACATTTCGAAAACATTTTGATATTTCTAAATTATTAATTATTACAATCTGGTGGAAAAAATCCAAAGCAAAACCAAACAAACCATAAACTCTGTTCTCTCCTCCTCATGCTTAAATTTTTGCTTACAAAATTCCTGGAAAGTATTTATATACACAATTGCTATTATATCTAGTACATGATAAAATATGTATAACTTAAGAACACATATGTGCTTCCTATTAAGATAATTAACTCTGCAAGAAAGACCTTTCTCTGCTACAATCAAAAACCAAAGAAGAAAAACAATATATTAAAACCAAAAAGTAATAAGACAATTTATAAAGCTTACACAAATGCTGTTCTGTCATATTTCGTAAATAGAAGTATTTATGCTTAAAAGTATATGCTAGTCTGCACTTCTGTAAGTATAAGGAAATTATGTACCTTTATTAAAACCCAAACAAGCGATCTAGCTTTTTTCCAGAAGAAGGATTGAAATTTATTTATCCATATGAAGACTTACAGAGAAAATAGAGAAGATTTATTTTCTTTTTAATTATGCCACTCCATCAGAATTGGACTGTGCCACCCTTCCTCTGGCTAAGCAATTTTTAGGAAGTGTGTGGAAAAGCAGTTAAGCCCAGGCTAAATTTTAAAACACCCACCTCAAGAAACTATTCATATTATAAGAAGGCCCACCTAAAGCATTCAAAAATCAATGAGTTTTCATTGAATTAATCACTGACTTAACACAACTGTGAGTTAAGTGTCATAGACTGAATAATGCTGAAAGCCATCTCAGTTCTTTTCCACAATTCCTGGCTTCTGAGATGATTCTTCTGTTTCCCATCTGGACTCTAAGAAAAAGTCACTGCAAAAAAACATTGGTAGGAAAAAAATTTTCAGACTATAATTTGAAATCCTGGAGTCCAGATCATACAAGTATGGCACCCTACAGTACCTTTAATACAATCAGTGCTCATGAGTTTAGGAAAGTATTTGGAAGAAAATGTAAAATTTAGGATTGAAATATCTATAAGCAGCAAAATACCAACTATTGGTGATACGTTCATTTATGCTTGGTCTTCCTTTTTCTGTTTACTTCACCTATGTTTGTTTAAGTCAGCACTCCTTTCCTTGTGACTGTCTCTGAACAAGGGATCAGATACTCAAAGGTAATTTTGCAGGTCATACATCAGAAAAAATTTCTGGCATTGTATACTTAGCTGTTTCTGAAGACCAGCCCTCTCTAAGGCAGCTCAAGTTAAAAATCTAAAAGCCAAAAGGCCAAGAATCCTAAAACATTGAACTGAAATAAGACAAGCTAGATTACACAAGAAAAAAATCTCATAATAAAGGTCAGAAGACAAGATGATCCAATCCATAGATTTAAAAGTGGAAATACACTTGAGAAAATCACTTGCTATTTTTAAATTTATTTTTTTTAAATAAGTGGAAACATCTGCAAGATAAAATATAGTTTTGATTTGCCAAATATTGACTCCTTACAAATCCTGTGTACAATTAATTGGATTTGTATCTTACCCATTATTTTGAGTATGAACTCTTTTTCAAACTTTATTTTCTTTCCCTTACACAGTATCTCTCTCTTTCAAAAACAGAAGTGTTCTATCACCTTTCTTCAGGCTGACAGGGTTACAGAAAACAGAAGTACCTCAGGATTTCGAAAGCACTTCCCAGTCACTATTACTTGAAAGCAAGAGTTTTAACACTCAAAGAGGCATGATGTCCAAAAAAGAAACAATACTCTGAAAAAAAGATGAAAAATTGTACATTACTTTCACAGGCTCTTATTCTACAATGGAGAAAATATCCACATTCTAGCCAGGCTTCTTTGAAAAGAATATTTTCCTTTTATACAGAGATAAAAAGCAAAGCTTTCAGGTCAGAGGCTATAGGGGAAAAGAGCTAATGTCTCCCCTGCTTTGATGTTACAAGTAGTGCCTCGTTACAGAAGTGTATTAGAGCTAGCAGTAAACTGAGCCAGCATATTTAATAACCAGTTTCAGTATGGGTGGCATAAGGATCATTCTGCACATAACACAGCAAGCAGTTGTGTGTATTACCAACAATACACAGACCTTTAACATGTTTACATTGCTTTAAAAATTGGCATAGCTAAAAGGTAATTTTTGATTTACAGATCATGTAGGAAGATTTACTATGAGTGTATCTGTAACAACTAAATACAGGAAACCAGGATTAAGACTTCCTCTATGGGTAACGTGTAACACATGCAAAACATGGGGTTTGTACTGGTGTGTAATATCTGGAAACAGCACATTTCAGTCTGTGAGTATTCAACACAACTGTGATGGTTAATAGTATTTGGTGTCTCATTTGCTTTTGAAGCTGAAGGACTGCAGGTTGGAGGAACCAGCCCAAAACAGCATGGTGTGGTGCACCTGTCTTTCACAGATTCCTGGAACTGAAGGAGCAAATGCACCAGTTTGTATTGGTCCTAATGCACTGATGCCTCTAATGGACCAAATTTCCTATTAACTCACCTTTTGGAACAGTCTATCTCAAAATTCAGAATATGCTAGGACATCAATAAATATTACCTTAAAAATCAAACAAAAATATTAATTGAACTTTTGGTGTTATGTAGTACCGAGCTGTATAACAGTAAGAAATACCCTTAGAAAAAGATCTGAATTATTTTTTACTTACTTTTTTTTGGTATGCATGTAAATTGAAACTTGGTAGGAGTACTAATCCTCAAATTAACAAAAATAATATTTATTCTCTTAAGTATTTGATATCCTCCAACAGACCACTACATACAGTAAAGCATAATTTCTGATTGAGTTTTCTATAATTTAGGAAATTATGTTTTTTTGGATATTATTAGTGAAATACTAATTGCTGAGTGAGACTACTGATTATGCAAATATCAAAATTACATTAATACTATTTATATACCCTGTATTTTGAGCACTGCTTAGTAGACAAAGAGATTGTTCACCAAAATCTCTTAAAAATCTCAGGTAATCAGAAAGCTGAAATGCAATGGCCCTATATTTGAACCACAGGTAGATAAATCCTGGCAACTTTTCTTGTGCATACAGGAACTTCTGTAACAGCCCTAGATTTCAGCCAGAGTGAGCCACTGCTTCACAGGGGTTTGTGAAAGAATTTCACTAGAGAGTCTCTGCAGGAAAGATGGAAAGGAATCACAAGAAATGGAAAACCAGTAGAAATACCAGGAATGGGAAAGTGAAAAGGAATCTGAGTTCAGGGGAAAGCTAAGAATAAGGGAATAAAAAAGCTAGATATATGAGAAGTGTGGGTAAAGAAAGAAAACAGCAAAAAATAAAAAATGGAGACCCTTAAATAGAGAGGAACAAGGGAAATACCTGTTTCACTAAATGTTTCCTGGTACAGCAGCAAGGAAACAAATCACTCTCCCTATGGGTTCAGGTACCTGCCACAAAAAGTCCAGGAGGAGTTTTTGAGCCTTATTATTCTTAACAGATTTCCAAATTACATTTTTAGCTTTGTAAGTTTTATTTATAAATATATTTAAGATGAATGGTTCACTGGAAACATTGGAGAGTGCAATGTCCTAAATAACCACAGCTTTTCTAGACTCGATATCCACACAGGTAAGAGAGGTTTTAGCTGATGATATTGGCTTCAGAATGCTATGAAATCACACTTTCCTGGAAGCTACACCTCCAAAAGCACAGGTGTCTGAAGGGAGCTCATTTTCCTGTCCCTCCCACTGTAAACACATTCTGCCTGCCGAGGTTTTATAAACTCTTCACCAGATAGACATAAACACGTGCTGTATGGAAAAGAGGTGAAGCAGAAAAGGCTCACAAGCCCTGCTACAATACCATCAGGAGTAGAGGGACCAAAACTCACAGCAGCTGTATTCATCTCCTGAGGTGCCTCAGAGCTCTTAACAAGAACAGCAAAAAATGCAGACCTGTTTTTTCAGTGGAAGATATGACACACAAGGATTACATTTTGTTTCTCTCAAATGACTGGGAGCCGATACTGTGATGGACCACGTCTCTTTTACTGTTTCAACATCTGTTTTGAAAATCTCCAGATTTTCCAGATGTTTGTGAAACAGTTAAAAACTCTCTGCTCTGATCTGCCAGTTTTTCATCCTGATCCACACCAATTTCTGCCTCGCTGCTGAAGTATCTGCAATGGCAAGTGGGTTCCCCAATCCTTTTTTCTTCTCATATGTTAGCGTAACTCTACTCTGTCTAGATCAGAATGCTTTTTAGATTCATTTTCTCCCCTTTCTTTTGGAGAGCTCCCATTCTAGCTTCCATAGCAGGATCAGAAGGACCAGGTGAGGGTCTCCAGGTGGGAAGTAAGCAGGGTGATTTTTGTGTACAACTTGTAGCAATGTAGGGTGCAGTCATGGGGACCCCCAGCAGGTTTGTGTGCTTCCTCCCCTAGAACACTTATTTTTTGCCCTTGTTTGTTCTTCACTAATGAGTCACTGGGAACAAAGACCATCCAGTGCATGTGTTTGGGGAAAAGAAAAAACAAACAAACGAAAAATCTCTACTGCTACCAAGAAACAGTGATGAGACTTTTCTTTAGAAAGCTATGTGAATTATAAACAATATATGACTGCCACGTGCTAAAAAGGAACAAGGTCTCTAGTGAGAAAGAAACAAAGTGTTATTCTTAAAAGACAAGTCAGGAGATACAAAAGGGCATACATCATTTCCCTCTGAAATTGTATGATAAAATGACAGCAAAAATCAGCTTAGAAGCAACACGTGAACTAGCCTTCTGTGCCTCCTGCTCTCTTCCTTCCAAGACTAAATGGATCTGTGTCTCTCTTTTGTCACATTGTTGTAACTTTCATTCAGTCTCCCCACTTCACCTTGACCGCATCTGAACAGTGACAATATGTTTCTTGTTCTTCACACTTTTCCCAGCAAGGATCACTGACAGCCTCTTACTTTGTATTTTCTCGGCTTTTCAGGCAGGGATTTTTTTTGCTTCTTTTTCCCCCAGCCATCATCATTGCTATTTGGAGAGAATTTGGTTCGATTTCCATTTTAAACATGAAATGTTTGAATTAGCTCATAATATATCCCAGCTTGCAGAGGAAAGAGCTGGTCTCTAAAAAAGAAGAAAAAAAAAAGTTTCCATTTTTTACAAAATAAAATATGAAAAGCTGCAGAATAATCTTAAACCATTTTATACTGCACATAGAACTTCAAAATAATGAGAGCTCTTTAATTTGGAAATGATTGGGGTTCTAGGCATATGAAACAGAGAGAGCTGTAAAATTATTAGAACACAGCAACATCTTTCATAGGCACTTCAATTCAGAGGTGATCAAAGATTCTGGACTTGCAGAGCAATTTACTTGGCATTTGCAGGAAAGCCTCACTCTTTCAAACTGAAGCACTCTTAACACTACGAAGAACTTCAATAATTTTAAATTGGCATGTACCATACATGCCTAGAAATCCAATTCAGGTTTTAAATAAAAACACTATAACTTCAGAAGTATCAAGGGCCCACCCACAACAGAACAGCATCCTAGCCTTTCCAATTCAGCCTAGATTTTATTTCTCCCATGTTAGGTTTTCTGGCATGAGGAGCTGCTGAAAACATTAGAGGTGAATGGGGTTTCTTTCTTTTTACCCTTGCCTTCTGATTATCTATGAATATTTTCCTAACCTCACCTTAGTTTGCAAGCTGATTTTCAAGGTGTGAATTCTAGTTTTAAACAGTTTTAAATATTTTAAATTAAAAACAGAAGACAATGTTGAAGCTAAATCAAATATGTAATATATTCCAAACCAAAACCTTAATTATGATGAGTTGAAGTTTGCAAATTATATATATATATATATATATATATATATATATATAAGCTTCAGCTTATAAATATAAAATTATATATATATATATATATATATATAAGTTTAGGATTGCAAATAACTTAGGTTTGCAAATAGCTGTTCTTAAGGGAAACAGAGAATGCACTGAGTTCTAAAACAATATTGACAAAACAGGAAAATAAAATTAAGTCTAAATTTTAAAAATTGCATCTCAACTACACAAGAAAAAAAAATCATGGAAAATCCCCTGAGCAAGACAGGTCTTGTGTTGACCCAGCAGATCCTTTGCTTCCATGCAAGTTGTCCTGCTATGTAAAATAGACTCCTGTCACCAACAAACTTGTGATGCCTCTCAGTTTTGCATAGCATGCAACCACCTTTCCAAACATACTGGCCAAACCAGAAACCCTTCCTTGTGGGTGGTCACATAAGAGCTACAGTCTATAGAAACTCAAGTGTTTTTCCTTACTGACACAGAGGCAGGATGGTGTGAGACATATATGAGGCAGCCAGTGATATTTCAGGTAGGATGAGGTTTCAACACTCAGTTCTGAAAGCATTCTATTCAGTTCTAACCAGGTGCTAGAAAAACATCAATACATATCTGAATAGACCTTGATAATTCTGGGGACAACTGGTGCACCAGAAACAAGTAGGTGAAAGGAATTCATCAGGTTAGGTGACCCCAAATGTCTCCCTCAGGCTTTAAAACCACACAGAAGTTGTTTTGGATTCATGCAGGTGATGCAGTGATGGATGGAAAAGCCCCAGACAGCATAATCAACTTTCATCACAAATGGATGAGACTTGTTGCCATTGTTTTAGATTTTTACCACTTGTAAGTAGCTTCTCCAATGTACAGCCTACAAAAATACTTTTATTTGGGAAGGAACTTCTGGAAGTCATCTGGTTCAACCTCTAATTCAACAGAGAACCAGCACAAATCAGGTTTCTCAGGATTTGGTACAGTCAAGATCTGAATATCTCCAAAAATGTAGTTTTATAAATCACTAATACTTCTTCATGTTCTTCCTCTTTTAAACTACAGTATCCTAAAATTAGGAAATTTTAAATTTTCTACCTGAGACATTGATAGTCAGGCCTGTTTCTAGGGATAGAACATATCTATGAAATATTAATGTGATATAAACCAATGCAGGTGCCCTTGAATGTTTTTAGTTCTACTGGAGTTCATGTGATCTATGATAAGAATTCTGTTCTGTTCCCCATGGGTTATAGCTTAGCCTCAAGACTTAGTGGATGTGTGACTTAGTGTGAATTTAGTAGAGACTATGATGTCTATAAACCCTTACAAAATCTCACACAAAAAAAAAGAGGTATTAGTAGGTTTCTACCTCAAACTATGCCAGGCTCACTGTCAGACAGCAAAATGCTTACAAATATCCATCATAATGTTCTCAGGCTTATAAAATTAATTTAGCCCCTTGTGGTGCAGACTGACAGAAGCTAGTAGTGAATGCATTTTAAAGAATGCATCGTCTTTCCTCAAAAATATAAAAGGACACTAAACATCTCCAGAATTTTTTAAATAATGAAACCTGAAGTATCTGTAACTGGACAAATGTGTGATAAAGCTTGAGGACTGAACCACAACTGTTGGACACAAAATTGTACGTTTCAGATGCATCTTAATTATTTTTCTACCAGGTTTGATTTCCTACATTTGCTATGTGTGAAGTTTGTAAGTAAACTTGTCTTGGAAATGGTAGGAGAGGAACCGTAGTCATGGCTTCAAATAAGAAACTATCTACATGTTCATTATTAAATGTAGATCCAGTCAGAAAAAGATAAGACATTACCAATAAGCAAATATTTTCCAATGTCTAAATCCTTCATAATTTTAACTGCAGTCTTAAATGACATCAAAACATGTTGAATGTATATATTTTATTTCAGGAAAAAAAATTTTAGCTTACATCAGCATTTAACTTTGATGCTTACCTATTGAAATAAACAATATGGGAGAGAAATGTGCTCCTACCTTCCATGAAGCTCTTGTTCGGTACTGTTCTGTAAGACAAGGTTATTCAAATAAAAGAGAAAAGTAGTTAATGCTACTACAACTATTTTGTGTAGTAGTGAGATGATTCCTATAATTTTTAAGCCAAAACCTCAAAATGTTCATGACATGACAAAAATCTAGAACTCTTAATCTGTAGATAATATATCAGCTTCCTCAGTGCTGAAGATTTTTGCTGTGCTTTGAGCAGTTTAATCCAGTAATTAAGAATTCCCTTTGTGCACACAGAAACTATCTGAAAGCAGCTGCCTTCAGCCTTTCCAGAAGCCTCAGGCCAGGAGGAGAAAAAGGTAAATAATGTCAGAAAAAGTGTATAAACTCAATAAGCTCTACTAATAACTCCACAGATTTCCCTTTAGGATTCACCTCAATCTCTTCATATGTTTTAAAAACCAACCTGCCTAATGTCCTAAAGTTTAAAAATGTAGTTTAAACACTGAAAAGGGCCAAAGAGGGTTTTCCACATATTCCCTCTACTTGGTGTAGAGGCTGTTGAATGCTTCCTCTGCTCTCATCTACCTGAGCTACACTGGAAAACTGCTGTCAGTGGGAGTAACCCCCACCATATACAGCTATCAGCATAAAGCAAGGCTTAGTGTGCTGTGTCTTTGTGCTTCTTCAAGGACTAAATTCCTCTTGAGTGTAGAATAATTAGAATAATTCTCCATTCATGACAGACTAAGAGATATTACTTTAGATTTAAAAGAATCAAATTTTGTTGAATCTGTTCTTGGTACATGTTTGCACAATTTAGTCCAAGCTGAAGGATCTTAAACTAGGAAAAAAGTGTGTATTTCTCCTTGCTAATAGATGATTTGTTGAAAGAAGTTATTAAGTTGATTGACGAACTCGATACAAAATGGAGTGATGGGCAATGTAAAGTCCCATCTTATTTCCAGCACATGATCTTAAAGTACTCTAGGATATTGGAGGGTGTAATGCAGCCATTTGACTTAATTTTTCCTCCACCAGACCATCTGTCTTGTACAAAGAAAGAAACATTCCAGGGATGGGAAAAATGTACAGAAGACCTTGTGTCCTGAAATGCCTGATCTTGCTCTCTGGACTAATGGGTGATGTAAGGTCACCACTAACCAGTGCAGCAGCTCATGGACTTGCATGGTGGTGGGGTTCCTGGGCAGCCAGGGGCCCTCTCTACGACACCAACAGCTCTCTGACCACACTGGCACACGCAAATTGTGGGAACTAATCCAAGACAAGCAGCACTCCATTCTGTTTGGTTTTGAAGGTCATCATAGACCCACAAACAAACCCAAGAATAACCCAGAGTTTGTGACTTTGCTGAAACCAGCAGAAACCTACAGTATGGGAGATAAGGAGTGAGAAATGCTGGAGGGAGTTGCTCCAGAGACCTGAGCTGAGGCCTTTCAAAGTTTTTCCAATTATTCTTATAAGACAGTCAGCTGAACAATTTTGAGCAAGTTTCATTGAGTCAGTAACACATTTTAAAAAATATTTAATTTTCTCCCAAATGAAACAAGCAGTAAAACTTTAAGAACCACATTAAAGGGGGTTTTGTCTGGTAGATTTTATTTTCATTTGTATCACTACAAGACACATGCAGGTAGGTGTACAAACACACAGAGGACAAGAGAATTTGAGAGGTGCATTTTCCAAGGGTCCCACTCTCTCTCCTATTGAGTTTCACTGCCCTTCTCTAATTACAGAATCATGTATTCATAGAGCCACGGAATTTTTTGTTTGAAAGGGATCTTAAAGATTACCTACTTCTAAGCCCTCTGCCATGGGCAAAAACATCTTCTACTTAGCTCAGAGCTCCATCCAACCGGGCCTGGAACACTTCCAGGGACATGTCATCCACAATTTCTCTGGGCAACCTGTTCCAGTGTCTCATCACCCTAACAGTAAAGAACTTCTTCCTCATATTTAATCCAAATCCCCCTTCTTTCAGTTTAAAGCCATTACCCCTTGCCATTAGCACGTGCCCTCTCCAGTTCCCTTGCAGTTCCCCCCTTGTATCCCCTCTTGAGGCGCTGGAAGGTGCTGCAAGGTCTCTCAGAGCCGAAGCCCCGGTGCAGAGCTGTGCCCCCATTCCGGCAGCACACACTAATGTGTAGCGGGGCGGGTTTGTCGCCCTGCGCTGCCGGGACAGGCGGCGGCCGGGAGGAGGCGGGCGGTGCCCAGCGCCCCCGGGAGCGCGGCCAGAGGGAGCCGCCGGGCGCCCCTTCCTCCCTCCCTCCGTCCCTCTGCCGCTGCCCCCGCGCGTCCCTCTCCCCCCGCTCCCACGGGAAGCGGCGGCGCTGACAGCATGCCCGTGTCACTCCGGCCCGGCTGTCACTGTGCCTCGGGCCGCTGCCGAGGCCGAGAGCGGAGCAGCCCCGCCCGGCGCGGCCGCGATCGCTATCGCGGGGCTGCGCTGCCCCTGCCGTGAACCTGGCTCGGGATGGGGGCTGGGGGCTGGCAGCGGGAGGGGGCCGGCCAGCAGAGAGCCGCTGATACAGTTTGGTTTCTTTTCTTTTTTCCCTCTCCTTTCTCCGGCGCTCAGTCTTTTGTGTCAGCTTTCAGAAATGCTCTGTTTGACTGGCAGCCTGTCACAGATCAGTTACCACCTAAAGCCGCTTGGCAGGGAGAGGTGACGGCCCAGGAAGGGATCTAAGTGGGTTTATCAGTGCTTCTTTACGCCTCGTGAGCTCCTTGACACAAAAGGAAAGGGTATTAAAGATCTAAAGCGAGCCCAAAAGCGTGAAAGCTCCTTATAGGCTGCGAGATGTGGATGTGACTAAATTTTTAAATATTTTGAGTTGATGCTATTCATTTTGCCAATAGAGTAGAAAGAATTTTTGTTACAGAAATGAGTGTATGTTCCACTTGAGTGAGATTTGGAAAAGGGAGGAAGTCCCTAAATATGTGCTTGGAATATTATAACTACCCTCTATTTACAACCATGCATCTGTTTTAATATATATATATATATATATATATATATATAATCTGACTTTTTTTTAGTAAAAAAGAAACCAACCCCCAGTCATTTAGCACACAGAGCATTCAATTCCTGCTACTATTGCTGAATTCATTTAGGGCAATTGTGTTTATTTGTTTGTTAAACTTTAAATATTATAACACAGTAAAAAGGATTGGCAATTTTCAAATCCTATAGATGGTAAGCATGGAAAAGGTCCAGAATTCATTAGGTATATGCCATATCTCCTTTCAGGCTCTTTTATGCATGGATTATTGTTAAAGTAGTGTATTTTTAGCATGCCAATGGCTTCTCACAGCACATTACTACAACCATAATGGTTACACTATAGGCAGCAGAGCACAAAGCCTTTTCTTTTGTTCCTAATTTAGCAGATCTCAAACTCTTTTATTGTCTGATTTAAATTAAAACACAAACATTTCTATGGGAGACAACATCAGCAAGGTGTGTGATTTGGGGGTGATGAAATAAAGGAAAAGCCAACCTACATCGTGGTGGTCAAAATAAACAGACTTTTCCATCATCTATGTTAGGGAAATTTTATGTATTCTAAGCCTCACATAATCAGAGGGTCATATTCCAGTCTTGGTGAATGTTAATGAGAGTTATATAGGGATCAAGAATCATCATGTTCAAGATTACCTTTTTTTTTTTCAGTTACTCAAAAAACCAGGGAATGCTTATTTATTAATTTTATTTTTCATATTTTTATACATTTTGTTTTGAAAGAAAGTTTCTAAAGTGTTGGGATCATAATAACATGGGGGGGGGGTTCAAATACAAAAGAGTAAGTCTTAATCCTTCTCTTGATTTTGTATAGTCACCCAACTTGTTTTTCACATCATTATAGCCCCTCCTAGCCTTCACATCTGCTGTCTACCATTTTCATTGCTTATAAGCAGCAGGTGAATAGCCCAAATGAAAGATTTAACAAGCCCTCAGTGGAGCTGCTGCCCTGAAATTTCACTCCTCTACACAATGCTCTTTCCCTCTCTTTGTCTGAAATAAAAAGGGTTTTTCTCAGACCATTGTCTTGACTGTTGGCTAATATTGTCATCCTCTATAAAGTTCTGTACATGGCTACTGAGCTGAAAGTGAGTACTGTTAAAATATTTTCATGCTATTTCCTCAAATTTGTAAGGCAGACAACTTAAATCATTGTCCCACCCCACTGTGATCAGAAACCTGCAGAAACTCGAGGTGCAAATATTAAGCCAGCAAGTTAAGTGCAATATGTGCACTTACAGTTCTTAAGTTTCCAAGTGCACAAAAAAATTAGGTGCCTAGTAGACCCATGAAAATGGAACATTTGATTTTTGAGCAGGTCTGATAAAATCCTGCAGCAAACAAAGTTTGAAAAGAAGTACGTCTGAAAAACCAAAAATGTGGGGAAACAAAATACACTTAGTTGTTCTCACCTAAGATTTAAATTTGTCTTCTTGTATTATTTTTCCTCTGTAAAAATAATCAGACTTTCACTTCATTTCCAAATACATCTGCAAGCACAGCACAACATCTCATCTCCACAAGATCACCCAGCAAGGACTTGAGCAACTTCTCAAGCTGCATCTGCAATGAACTTGGTATTTCCTTTGCAGGTTTAACCAGAAAGACTACTAACAAGATAAACCTGTTACCTTTGAGGTGGATTGAGGTAAATAGAAAATCCAAACTCATTACAAAATTAACTGGGGTAGAATGTCATCAAAACGAAGCTTTTAATGGGCCTAAACTGAAGTTTGAAATTAAGAACTTGCAAATCTAAAGCCTAAACTTTAGATAGCGTCCGGTTTTATCCCAGGTTATCTGTATTATGGGACAGTGAGCTCTACCTTAAATAAGTTTAGGACTAAAATTAGGCTAAATTTATCACTGCAAAGAATGAGAGAAGATGAAATAGCTGTCAGAATCACAACAGCAGTTGGAGGCACTCGGCATGGAAGCTGGGGCTCTTTAGGAGAACTGGGGATGTAGCCTCCTGCAAACAGATGAAGGTCATTTAGAGTGCCTTCAGGTGAAGTTTGTAAGTACTGGTCATAATATTTTCTTCATAATATTCAAAAAATAAATGTTGACTTTAATTCGATAAGTACATACCCTTTTTCAGATTATCCAGGAACATCTAAAGCAAAGATCTGCCCCAGCTGTAGGGGTCATTTGTTCTCTGCTTCCTGAAAACCTGGCACATTTTGAGGAGAGAGGGGATGGAATTCTTGGCTTTATTTGTATTTATGAGCAAATTGAGGCATTCGCTGTGCTAAGCTAGAATCTGATGGCAGTAGGGGAGTTCTGTGGCAATACTGACAAGCTGCTGGTGCTTAGGGAACAAGGCAATGAAACTAAGCACCATACCCATTGCTTTACAAATCTTACATGGAAGGATCCTTTAAACCATTGCATCTGAAAAGCTACTTTTTACACTCACTTTAGTATTCTTTCACACTGTCAGAATGGTGTCCACACAGAAAGCACTTTAGTATGGGTAAGGATGTGGCTGTGGTGCTAAGCAAGGGAAAATGGAAGAAAATGCTGTCTGTCTTTCATTATTTTACGTCCTATGGTCCTTGGCCTTTTCTATCAGGATTCTTGTAACATTTTTTCCCTCTTAACAGATGAAACGCCTGCACCTGTAAAACTCCCACAGGAGTCTGTCTCCTTGGCCAGTTACTTTTTCTCACCTTTCCCTGGGTAACTGGAGTGGAAAGCAGTCTTGCTTAGCCAGTGCTCAATGCCACAGCCGGGCTGTGGGAGGCCACAGTTCCTTGCTTTCCATCAGAGAGAGAAGAAATTTCAGCTTGCCAGTACCCAAGACACATTCAGGCACAACTGATTAAAAGTGGGCTGTGCAGCTTGGTCAATATCAAAGAGGAAGAGGAGTCCACAGAGAAGGGAGGGAGGGAAGGAGATGGAAATGAGAAACTGGACAGAAAAGGTGCTGATTTTAAACCCTCTTCCTCATAAACACCATCACTTCTTGAGCCATGACATTTAGCCTTTTGGCCGGCTTTGCATTTGCTGCTTTTTCTGAAGGCTGCATTTTAAACTGAGCTTTTTAGTCAGATACTTGCTAGAGTAGCATGTGGCAAGAGAGAGCTGAAAGTCACAACCTGCTCTTCACTGGCCACAAGCCATGGCAGGTGGCATGTGGTCAGTGGCAGGAGCTCACGGCAGGGACTTGTGGCCAAGGCATCCAGCTCCTCAAGGAGGGGAGCAATGGCAGGCAGGAGGACCCTGGCACACCAGCTCTCAGTCACTCCAGCTATGAAAGAGATGGGGCAAAGAAAAGACAAATGACATTATTTCCATCTGTTGCAATACGGAAGCTTACACCATAGTAAATTAAGCAATCCACTTAATGTAACAGGGCATGCTGATAGAAACCTAACCAACCATTCTTACTCCAAACCTTCACCTGATGAAGCCAATATCAGTTTTGGGGCTTTAAGTTTCTGACAAAGTGAAACAGAGTATTGTGCAAAAACATGTAGACCTTTCTGTTGTCAAAAATGGGACTTTCGTAGACATGGGGCGTATTAACCTGTGGTTCAGCAACAGTGACAGCTACCAGTGTGCAAACTTAAAAAAATCAGAACCCTTCTAATCCAAAAGTGCTACTTCTTTACCTTGACGTATCTGAACATTAATTTTAAAGGCACAAACTAGGTAATAGGCATAAAGCATAAGCATAAACACAGTAATACCATGCTTACCAGTGTTTTTTTTAGACGTGATTAAAACAGCTGGTATCTATCACACAAAGGCAGTTGTATAATAGAGGCAGGAAACCTTAATCCTGTCTGTGAGGCCTTTAAAGTTTCCACTAGGATGAAGGGTGCTATAAAAATATTTTTAAGCCTGTAACTAGCAAAAATGACTTCATTATGATCTCATGTGCTGCCAGAGCACCAATTAAATTGACTTGATAATGTTATGATTAGGCAGTACTTTTCATCAGTTACAAAGCTCTTGATTGAAGAAGAGATTTGCAACATTGAAAGAAATGACCTTGTGATGTGGATTTTTATCAATGACTTTTTACCTTGCTGGTTTCCAATTACATGACAAATAAATAATAGTACTTGCAGCTTCTATTATACTTCTGAGGATCCCAAAGTACTCTGCTGATTAATTAGCTTCACAAGAGCTGTGAGAGTTAGATACATGTTATCCCGTTCTTATTAACAATTCAGAATTCAAATGTGATATCTCTGCCCCATTCAAATAAATGGCAAAAATCCTCTTGACTTTAGTGGGGGTAGAATTTCACTCAGACAATTTAAGCAGTTTGACCAAGGTCAGAAAATATGTCTGCAATAGAGCTGGGACATCACTTCTTTCTCACTATAAACTAACTCAGGTAAAATGTACCCAAGGAACTATACTCTAACCTGCACTTGCATTGTCGAAAAGTCACCTTTAAAAGTCATAACATACCTCTATGAACTTAATTTTAAAAAATTAAAGCAAATTCGTTTATTTGGTGGAGAAAAAGAAAGCATATGTTCCACAAAACGTTCTTTCAAGTCCTTTTCAGTCTACCATACAGAAATTTGAGAATGCTTGCTTTTCAGTGTTTATATGAACATATACATTGAATAAATGTGTATTTGTATTAAATATGTTCTAATATTTGTCTCAGCAGGAATTCATAGAAGGAAATCAATGCACAATACAGTAGTCTACTTGGAGTTTCTCAGCTCATGCTAAGGCAAATTCAAAATTAAGGAATTACATCATAAAGAGAAATTTAGAAAAAAGCATTTGTATTACTTGGTGCTCTAAAATGTGTACTTCATGGTTACAGTTCTTTTTCAGAGCTAATTGCTGTATAAGATACAGTGCAGTGGGTGTTCTACACACTGCACTGCAGACTCCTTTGAAGACTTATAGAAAAGAAGGAGAGATAGACAATTTGGTTTTCACTTTTCAATTATGGAATAGAGTTGAGACAAAAAAAAAAATTCTTTCTGGACTCAGTTCAAAAAATGTGGTACCTAGAGCAGTGACAGCTGCACTTGCTCCTTGTTGTGCACCAGGCAGGCTGGTTCCCTGTCAGTGGAGAAATGGAATCTGAACTACCTTCTTATATTTGGAAAGAACTGCGTCTTTCTTCTTCAAAAGATACTCCAAGGATCTTGCAGTGAATGTGAAATCAATCATCATTGATTATTAAATGTGAACAGAGTGGTGAAACGTAATTCCTGAACTGGTTCTTCTCTTACAGTGTTGGTGGAAGCACAGGAGACCCTGGAAAGGGAAAATGAACTGGTGCAAGAGATGTATCTGTATGGAGAATGGGAAGGTGACACTTTGAGATAGTTATAGAGACATATGGGAGATAAGCCACTTTAAGGGAAAAAAAAAAAAAGAACTGAGGGATGTCCCTCAGTACTGACTGCACAGTCACCAGTGTCAGAAAAACCAAAGCTGAGGATTGCTAAAACAACTACAATTAAAGGCAATTAATTAGGTAGTATGAAGCAGAGCAGGTTAGTCTGCAGGGTACAATAAGCATTATGTGGGCAGACTAGCCCAACTAGGCCCTGCATGGGGATTACAAGATTTCTAATGCTATGACAATTCCACAATTAATCCATTCTTTTAAAACATCTTTACTCTTGCAATGTCTTTTTATTATAATAAATTTACATTATAAGTTTTGAATTTTTTATATAATATGAATATATTATAATAAGTTATATTATAAAGGTACCTCTATTATACAACCATGTAATTTCATTTGACCAGGATGCAGTAAGTGCAGAAGTAGGGACAGGGAAAGAACTTTACAATCAACATTTAATCTGGCTGTCAGCTCAATAACAGAAAAAAAAATGAAGCAAGTTTTCACGGTATCCACAAAGGCTCTAGGCAATGTGAACCTTGGGTCTTAAATTAATGCTTAGAGACAAAGCAAAGCATAAGCCATTTTAAAGTTGTACACTAGTGGCTTTATTGGTTTTGACCCATAAATGCCAAATTTCACATAAACTGTGGTGTAACATAAAAGCTTCTTTCAAGTCACCTTTTTCAGCTAGCTCAAAAGTCATGTACTGTTCTCCACAGGATTTCAAATCCTGGAGTCATAGAGTGGATTGGATGGGACCTTAAAGATCATCTACTTCAAAACTCCCTGCACAGGCAGGGATGCCACTCACTAGATCAAGTTGCTCGAAGTACTGTCTAACATAGCCTTGAACCCTTCCAGGGATAGGGCATCCACAACTTCTCTGTGTAATCTCTTTCAGTGCCTCGCAACCCTAAGAGTAAATAATTTTTTCCTAACATATAATCTAAATCTCTCTTTCCATTTAAAACTTGTCCTATCACTATCTGCCCATGTAAAAAATTCTGCTCTCTCTTTTATAAACCCCCTTTAAGTACTAAAAGGCTGCAATGAAGTCTCCCTGGAAGAGACAGAAGATTCTTTTATCAGTACTGAACAAATCCAGCTCTCTCAGCCTGTCCTTACAGGAGAGATGCTCCTGACCTCCGACCATCTTTGTGGCCTCCTCCAGACCTGCTCTAACAGATTTGTGTGTTTCTTATGTGAGGATACCAGAGCTGGATGCAGCACTCCAGGTGGGGTCTCAAGAGGGCAAAGAAGAGCATCACCTCCGTTGCCCTGCTGGCCACCCCTCTTTTGATACAGCCCAGGACACATGTTGGCTCCCTGCCCATGAGTGCACATTGCTGGCTCATGTACAGCTTTTCATCCACCACAACCCCCAAGGCCTTCTCTGCAGGGCTGCTCTCCATAAGTTCTTCTCCTAGTCTGTGCTCATGTCTGGGATTGCCCCAGACTGATCCAAGTGCAGCACCTTGCACTTGGACTTGTTGAACCCCACAAGGCTCTCATGGGCCCACTTCTCGAGTTTGTCCAGATCCCCCTGGATGGCATCCCATCCTTCAGGTGTGTCAACTGCACCACTCAGATTTGTGTCATCTGCAAATCTGCTGAGGTTGCACTTGATCTCACTCTCTCTGTCACTGATGAAGACATTAAAGACCACCAGTCCCAAGACAGAGCCCTGAGGGACACCACCCATTCCCAGTCTGGACATAGAGCCATTGACCACAACTCTCTGTCTGTGTCCATCAATTCAGGTCCTAGGTAGAAAATCACTGCTCTTCACCATCCAAGCATTACTATTAGGCAAAACAAGTTCTCTGCAGTGTGACATTCCCCAAACCCACAGGCATTGTATTTTCGTGGGTTCTGGCATATTACCAAATTATTACAAGCAACGTAGACTGGTTATGCCACAAAAAACTACCTGTACACACAGGCAGGCATAAAATTGTTAGCATCCTTCAATTACATTCTTTTTTTATAGACATGAAAATGAAGACAAAATCTTGGAAGACTGCTGACAATTCACAATTAGACTTAGAGTAAGTGGAGATACTTTCATGACAGATATAAAAATGAAACAAAATCCCCACAGGATTTTCAGAAGTTTGTATTTATGTTCACAGAGCCTGGACAAATTCTGAACATATGCCTGTAGGAAGACATGTTACTACCTACTGGGATATTAGCAATAAGATTTATCGCCTCGTTCCAAAGACTCCCAGCAAGAAACTGCGTCCCACTGAGTTTGGCAAAAATAGATAAAAGGTTTGACCTCCAGTCTCTAATAACAGCAGTGGACACCAAACTAGATCATCTGGCTGGCAGGGTGAATTAGCTTGACCACTAAGTGGGTGTGATTAAAATCAGGGGTGGACAGACTTTCTAGTAGACAATAAGAGAAGAACAACATAGATCACTCCATTTCATGTGTCTTCTGGCATACCATGATTCACTTTTGGAGGAATATCTTGCAAGGCTGGACAAATAAATCATAAGATCTAGTTGTCTGCTAAGGCTGCAGCTGATGAAGGAAAAAACGGGTTGTGCATGATTCTATTAAGACCAAAAATGGCTACTTGATTTTTTTTTTTTTTTCCCACAGAAAACTTCTATGCTGCAAAACCCAGAAGATACTAAAAAAGAAGCAAGTAATCCACATGTGGCATATATATATATATAAAACTTTTTTTCCCCTGGATATTTCTGTCTCTTCTCCCTCCACCTGTACTCTTCTCCTTTATTGAATGCAAACTCCAAGAAGCTTAAATCAAATATACAAAGTCACTAAGTTCAAGCAGATTTGAAATTAGGTGAAGGAAGTTCACTCAAACTTACAGACTGTACTTTTGGCTTCAGCAATTCTGAAAACAAAGATAATCTATATCCATAGGGGAAGAACCTGAAGTAACCCCTGAAATGTAGTTAGTCTTTTCAAATGCAATTGATTTTAATAAACCTCTCTTCAAATGTCCTTTGACTTCCTATTGGTTGATAGGTGGAATAGGGCAATACATACAATAGAAATTATTATCTCAAATATTTTTATATTGGTATTCTTACAATCATCATTTAATTAATATTCAAGATTTGGCATCAAGATTATGGTTTACGAAAATGCTAGGCTCTGGTAGGTTCATAAGAAATATTCTTTCTGTACTATTTGTTTTCTGTTAATTCTTACAGACCACCACTTCTTTTAACCATCTACATCCCAGCTCAGATGGTGTTTCTCTTTCTTTTCAGAAAATGATTACATCTTTTATTTGGCCAAAACACTCTGATAATCTGTTTTTTACTTCTAATATGAATTTGGAGCATTGTCTGCATTTTTAAAGCTTCCAAAAATAGGCTAAAATGTGGTTTAAGTAAGGATCAAATGATAGATAACATTCATTCAAACAAATATATGCAACTGGTGTTCCTATGCTTACCATTAACATAGCACTGCAAAGGACAATAAAATAAGCTGAAGCAGTCAAGAACTTAATACTGAAATAAATATACACAAGTTATAAACCTTGGCAGCTCATACAAATGCAAAGAAAATGCTAACAATTAAGATTTATAACGTGAGGCTTCATAATCCATCCAAATACTGAAAAATATTTTGCATATTTCATATTCTGATACTGAGTAATTTTAAGCTAAATCAATTTACATTGCAAAGAACATTTAGGAAAACCTCTTAATTTAAAGGTCCTCTCCCTAGAAAAACAGTAGCCCTTAACCATGTTGTTATTTCTCGCATATATGTGAATATACATGATGAAACTTCACCATAATTAGTAAAGAACTGCTTCTTTAGATGTGAAGAACTTTATTTTCTGAGTTATATCATGAATGGAGGACAAACAAAGGTATGGGAAAAATACAGGAAAAAGTGCATGGGTTGAAATAGGATGCAAAGAGAATGCATGAATGAAGGATGTGAGGAGGTGGAGAGAGGAAAGGGGAAAAGAATGTGTACAAGGTAGTATGAAGAGTTCAAAAAAACTTGCATAACATGAGGCACTAGAAAGAAGAAAGTCAAATCAAGAAATGGTGGGAAATTATGCTAGTGAAAAAACCATCCGGGGGTTATAGGAGAAGAAAAGGCCTTTGACCTCACATATCTGCCCTAAGTGTAACCTGCTTTTAATCACAGAAGAGAAATAAAAGCTGAACAAACCAATGATATTTATAAAATCCATAAATAGTTCTCTATGGATATAAGATGGATTTTTGGACAAAATAGATTTCATAAGTGAATACATACCTGTGTGTGAGCGCAAACTTACCAAACTCTGCTCTGGGATTTCAGGTGCAAAAATTAGCTATCGAGGGTAAAGGAACTGAAATCTTATTTGTCCTCACAATTCTCTGTTGCCAAAGAGCCAGAACTTAAGTAGTTTACGCTGCAATTTTTGCAGCCCAAACTAAGCATGGACCAGCACTATTATATAAAATCAATATAGAAATGTCATCTGCAAAATCCCTGCCCACCCTGCCTATCCCTATAGCAGGTCATGTGCATGATAACAAAACAAACTGCAGCTGATTCTCACTGCTCCTGCAAGGGGGAGTATTTTTGCATCCAGGCCTTTACCCTTGCCCTTTTCATTGTTGTTGTTGTTGTTGTTGTCGTTAGTGCAAACAGCAGAGAGAATTCCTTCTGCTTTATCAAATGGTTCATTAACAACCAGTGCTGATGAGTTTCTAATGACATTGCCCCAGTTGTCTGCAGCCTTCCTTCGTTTCAGGCCTGGAGCAATAACAGTCACAAAAGTCTTAGGAGTTTCATCACCATCACCACCAGCAGAGACACACTGGCTGTAGTGACCAGAATCATCAGGCTGTGTTAAACTAGCAAGAGAAGGGACAAAAGGAGAAATTCTGGTGGTCAAAAGTTCTACAAAAGACAACTCGTGACACTCCTGAATCCTTGAGCATATTGCAGTTAGATTTTACTTAGCATAAGTAAAAGAATAAATACTCATCTATAATCATACCATGTTTCCAACAATCCTCATTCTTTCCAGCATGAAATAAAACCTAATATTAGATACTAAAAGCTAAAAAATATTTATTTGAGCTTTAATGATTTTTCTCTACTTGTTTTTTTTCCATAAGAATTTATTACAGTAGCTATGCTGTTTAGAGACAAAGAAACTTTTTTTTTTCATCAAAAGAACTGCAAAGATCCATGAGTACAAGGAACAAAATCATCTCACAGGTACTAACCTCATACTAATCCACTACTTCATAGTCTTATGCAGTCTGCAGAGTATTGGAGATCCTTGTAAAAACATAAGTGCAGCTTCAGATTTTTTTATAGTTTTGTAAAATAAATGTGCAGTAGATAAAGCCAAATCAAACCTGATGTTTTTAACAAACAACACTCATAATAAAGATGTTAATGGATTTATCCCTTTCTATATGTTCTTGCCCATTTGTTTTAGGTTTGCTTTGAACTTTTGATGTTTTTATTGAAGTATCAGGAAAATAGATATCTAAGAGTTTACAGGGAAAACATCAAAATACAACATGTATCAACCTGAGCACAAGTACTGGAATAAACATAATTATTTCTGAAAAGCACACAGATTGCAGAGGAGTGTAGTGGATAGAAGAGATGTCACTGTACTGGAGGAAATGGTATGTAAAATAGGGTGTTCCCATGATGGGCACTACCTTGCAAATCCTATCCCTATTTTCAGGCCAAAGAACCTCCACTAAAAGGATTCAGTCCTGTCTTTAAAGTATTGTCCTGACTTTTTTCCCATGGGACCATCCACGGGGGCTCACAAGAGCCCCATCCCAAAGGTGCTCACCCACCAAGAGATTTGGAGAGAATGCCTACATCCTGGGGGACATTCTGATGCTGTACACTGCTGGCACATGTAAATAACAGGCTGAGCTCTGCTTTATGTTGCTCAAAAATTTCATCTACAAGCTTTAACTTTGGATGTTTCTATTCTGTCCAGCTGACAACTCCAAGTAGAACAGTCTGAAGTAATACAACAGAGGGATAAGCAACCCTTGAATACCTGTGGCAAAGTCCATACCTGGCAGGAAAAGGTGCAGTCTTCAGCACTGTCTACAGCAGCAGTTTTCTTTCTATTTACTTATCTAGGATTAGGAAACTCAGTTCAGCACTTTGACAGTCACAAGCAAATATCCTCTTTAGAGATGCTAGAATAATAATTTCTTTAGTTCCTGGAAATATTTTACTTCCATCACTTCCATCATGGCCAGGAGGAGTCTAAGATATTGTTCTCCTATCAAGTAATGTCAGACACAGGGGCATGCTGTTGATGCCATTCTCTTCCTGATGAGAGGGAAGGAGAATTGAGTGTGTCTGTACACTGATAATACAGCCACTCAGAAAGTCACTGTATATTCTAGCACATGTTCCAAAGGCACATCTACCAAAGGCAGGAGGGGACAAAGCTTGGTTTCAAGTGTTAGAGCCCTTTGCAGAGAGTAACAGATGGCTGTACTCCTGGAGAAGGACAGATCTGCACTAATGCAGTTCAAGGGCTGTATGGAGGCTATTCCCAATGCAAAATTCTAGACTACAACTTGCACAGATATCAGAAATGCTGGAATATCCTAAAGATTCTTAGACTGTTTAGTGATTTCCTTCTGAGAAAGACTTTCATCTGGGTGGTACAAAGGAATATGTGATATTCTTGAAATACAAAGGCTCTATTTACATGGGTATTTTATTGTTTTTTTCTTTTTTTAAGTGGGTAATAAATACTTTGTTTTCAATTATTATTTTAAACTTCCGTTTTCTAATAAAATTATTATCCTATAGTAAATACAAACAGCAGTTGACTGTCTAGGTTTCAGATCCAGCCATTTAACGCAGAGATGGCAAATTTTGAAAATCTGAATATCATAAGTCAAATTTCTACTGTGGCAACTCATTCTAAATGTGAAGCAGGCAAAAACTTTTTGCTTACTAAAACTTCCTAAAAACCAGCTGGCTAAGGAAACTAGCCTTTATGTATGGAGATTCACGTAATTTCATGAATGCCATGAGTCCTCCTTGATAAGTTACAGCCATTAAATAATCTGGAAAAAAAAACTCTAAATAAACCTAAATCCAGGTACTAAAATATAACTAAACTGTTAATTTAGAGATATAAATTTCTTCTTCATTAAGGAACAGTTTAGAATTATGATTGGTAGTTTTTTCAGGATCCAAGCTCCTTTTCTTGCATGAATGTGCAGGGACAGAGGAACTTCTGAGGATAGGAATTAGCCACTGTAAATATTAATTACAATGCCTCAGTAGAAATTGTTCTGTATTTATTATTAGTCACTAAAACATTATATTCCTCATTAGAATTAAGCTGTATAATTAACTTTTTTATTCTTAGTACTGTCGTAAAAAGAGGCTTGACAGGATGGAGCATATTCTGTATTTTACAAATAATTCATTCAGTAATTGGATTCTTCTGAAAATCCTTTCCCTCTAGTTTAAAATTAGTATTTATAATCACAAATGTTGGTAAATATAAACATGCAGAAGTCAGCCTAGGCAGAGCATTTCTAGTTCTGCTCCTCTTTTTTTCCTTCACTCTTCTGCACCTCAGTGTGTTTTCATTGAGACAGAAAAAGGAATGCAGGCTGAACAAAATCTTGCAAATGTTTTCTGGTTTTGTTTCTTCACATTTTCTTTTTCAGAATCCTAATGTAACACTTCCTTGCACTACCACATGTTAAACCCCCGGCTCCTGAACTGTTGTATTTGGACAGCTATTAAGAAGCTCCCTACATAAGAAATCCTCCTCCTCCTCACAGAATTCTTAGCCCTCATTCCCTAATGTTAGCAGAGAAAAACGATGTTTCTTTGTACACACAGTGCAATCGCCAAGAAATCAGTTTTGTGTGTTTTCCCCCCTTCAACACTTTTAAAAGACTGTGATCAGTTTTTGTCTCTGTTTCTTTTGCACATCCTTTCCCAGCTTTAAAGCAATGCTTGAGCCCTTCCCCTCTCCCCTGAAAAAAAAAAAAAAAAAGGAAAAAAAAGGCAAAACAAAACAGGTAGAATTCCTGTGTTACTATTAACACCTAAAAATATGATCATGAAACAAAAGCTTTGCTCCTCTGTCCAATTTGATGTCTTTTTCATGCTGCCTCAGTGATGGCCAAATAATTGGTTGTTCACTTGTGTCCTTGTCTCCCCCGACAGTTCCACAGATGCCCTGAACAATGCTCCAAAGACTGCTTTCAGTAGGGGCAAATCCTCATTAATCATTCCTGGCTGACAGCACAAGGGAACACCTGCATCTGGCGCAGGGACCAAGCAGTGGCTTCTGGGAGCGTGCATTAAAAAGACCAACCAATTCAAGTTGTGGGAGTAGGCTTCTAATAGCCATGTGAAAAATCCGTCTCTCGCTGGATTTTCTTTTCATTAAATAGCTAAAATTAGACCTGTGGCTCCTGTTGAGATTAAAACATCAATGTATTCTAAGCAAATCAGGAAATGAACAGTACTGTATGTTATGATAAATGGCTGCTAAATTCTTTATGTCTAGATCAAGCAATGTTAGCATTAAATACTGATGAACTGTCACATAATTTTCATTTAGAAATGACTGCACTTTGAGCTTCATGTCCTGTGGTGCTCATAAATATTTTCTCCTGCTATATTTCACAAATAGACTACACTGACTACACAGATATTTTTAGCATGTAGTCCTAAGACCATACTGTGTACAAACTGTTTTCTGTGCAAACACATCAACCTTTCCAAGCAAAGTATTATCAGAAAATGTTCATAGTGCAAAAAGGTACCGTAGCCACCCCAGTGCTATAAAGCCATGTTCCAGCTTTCTATTACAACACTTTCTTAGCAGCATAGTTGCCAGGTGGGGATTTTTAAATTGTTTACATTGTACTTAGAGTACAGGGTGGGATTTTCCTCCTGAGGCAAATGGGAAAGGAGTAAGGAAAGAAAAAATACGTTGCTTTTTGTTTGTTTGTTCAGTTTTCATAAAAATGAGTCAGGTGTTTTATCTAAACACGTAGGGCCATTAAAACCTCCAGTAGGATTCCAACTGATTTCAATGGGCTTTGGGTCAGGCCCTTAGGCCCCGCATCTGCTCTGTGATTAAATAAGCACATCTCTTCTCACATATAAACTGGAGAGAACCACCATGGGCTAGGGATTACAGACGACTAACAATGTATTTTTTTGCACATATGACTGAGCACAACCAGGCTTTGAGTCTGTCCATAAAATGTGTTCACATCTCAAACAAGCAGCACTCAGCTGATACAAAAAGTGTCTTTTAAAAAGCAGTCAATTATCACCTATACACCATGGTGAAGATTTTAGCAAAGGTCAGAGGGGTCAGATGGGGGAGCAAAGGGAAAAAGTGAGGTAGGAAAAAAAAAAGCCCTGCAGAACTCTGGGCATTAAAATGCCACTAGAGCTGAGATATGTACAGTATAAAAGAGCATAAAACACATCTGGGCTACGAACTGAATATTTAATTTGAGAAATTCTTTCCTGCAACCTGATACTGAGGGAATTGATTTGGGAACAAAAATACAACCCGAAACAGAATGTTTTAGAGAGCCTTTTTTTTTCCCTTTAACAAGAAGGAAAAGTTTGCATATTTATTTGCAAAGTAAAACCACATTCTGTACAGGCAAGAATAAAGCTTACATGCAGCAGATTAAAAAAAGCCCAAAAATCAAACACTAGTGACCCAGAGAAAGACTATGAACTGCCACATTTGGGAAAGCAAGGATTAATTACTGATGCATATATAACTTACACACATTTTCGTAATTTATCTTCATATGTTTAAATCTGTCCTTTTAAAGTTATTGAACAAAACTTTAAAGATTTTTTTTTTGCACTTCGTTATCTGTTAGAAATAGTGACATTTGATAGAGAAATACTTTCTTCCTACAGAATGCAGTACCATCATCTGCACAGTATGAGAAATGATGCCATCTAAATGCTGTGGGTTAAGGAGATAAATAAGAGCAGCTAGCACAATATAGACACATATCTGGCCAATTCTGTGAAAGCCACCAACACATGAAATCACTCTTTTCACTACTGCTTTCTGCTGTGCTTTCATAGCAGCAACAAAAGCATCTGTTCTTACAAATTTCATGCAGGTGTAGTAGAAATTTGGGTTATAACAGATCATTTTAATTTAAGAATAATATTTCCATAAGCTCTTTAAGAATCTCAGATCTTTAAAGTTCCTGTCAGGATGTTATGCAAATATGTACAGAAGCCAGGTAAATGAATGACTGTAGATGTGATGTAATTATGTTCCCATCTGTTTGGAGGGGTTGGAAATATGCTGACACATATAGTGGGCATTGGTGTACTCCTTAGTAATATACCTCAGTTACAGATAAGAACTACTGAAGGTAGGAAATCCCCTTCCAATTTTTTTTAACTGAGACACTTAGCAACTTGTCACACAGGCAGGAAGCTGGAATGCAAATTCTAATTGCCCTCAGGCAAGTTTCATTAGGCTTTCCAAAATCTTTTAAAATTTGCTGTTTAAATAATTTCACATATACTTGACTATATCTCCTGTTCAAAAGTGACAAGTTTCACGTATACTTCAAACACATGGGGTGGAGAGTTCTTCAAAGATACATAGTTAAGGCAAAAAACATGTAAAACATTATCTTAGTTATTACTAGAAGCTCTGATTATTGTATCATATTAAAGTTTAAAAAATAACTTTGAAAATCTGTTACTTTTATCACAAATATCATTCACTTCTATCAGGCTGGACAGTGAGAGGAGACTAGCAGGAGTCACATCTGCTCCCACCCTCATCAATTCAAAACTAAGAGGGATCAGCCAAAATTTTGCAAAAAGTTGAAGTTTAAACCCAAATAAAAAAAAAAAACAAACAAACTAAACCAAAACAAAAGACCAAGCAAAACCAAACAACAACAACAACAACAAACTCGCACCTTACTTGCAGTTAAATTTTAAAAGTAATTTCTTTAGACTGCTTCAATTTTGAAAATCTCATTTTATCTTGTCTCCCACTTCTTTTAAATTTGTAATTAGTTGGTTCTCAGAGGTGAACTAAAACTTTCCATATATAATTTTTCACGTCAGCTGTTATACCAGTGCCAATTGTGGGCAAAAGGTAGACTTCTCATTTTCACGAGGAATTAGAACAGAAAGCCGAAAGCCAAAATATAGTCCTTAATAACATCCTGTCTTCCACCCAGTCTTTCTCTGTCAGCCCTGGAGAAACCTTCTAAACTCTGTGCATAGATCATACACTGCAAGGAATAAAATATCAGGGATATTGCATAATATTCATGCTAGAAATGGGGTGCCCAAAGTCGAAGTACAACAGCTTTTCAGCAGTTGTCTCCATTTAATAATTACAGGTAGAGGATGGTATGTGTAACAGACTAAATTTGTAACCACCATCCCAAGTAAAGGTGGCCTCCAAATATTGTGTCTTGTTTTTTTACTTCATTCTCATTCCCTAGCCTCTATAAGAGTCATCTGGAGACCAACTTTTGTGGGCTGTATGAAAGGAATGAGGGGCTGCTTGGCTTAAATAATATTAGAGCAATTAGTGTGTCAGAGAAGCTGTTCTTTCTTTTTCCCCCTATATTCCTTTCCTGTAATCCCTAAAGTATAAGGAATAATTAACTGAAATCCAATTAATGTTGATTTAGAACACCTGTTTCCAAAATCCTTTGAATAACTTTTTCTTTCTTTTTTTTTCTCCTCTTTGCTCTTTGTTTTAAGATGAAATACATATCCCTATTCAGTTGCTCTTAGGAGCCCAGAGATTTGCATTTTCTAGACATGAAGAGAACCTATTGTAAGAGAGCTGTGAAGGTTTAAAAGACCAAAAGAGGATGGTATGTATATTACAGCAGCAGTAAATTTAACTCTTCCTTTTCCAAACTTCATTCCTTCAAAAAAACAAGTTAAGCAATGCCTTCCCACACACCTCCAATTTTGTTTCCCTTTAGAGCTTTGCCACAAGGATGGAACAATGTAATGGTTTCAGGCTGAACACTTTTGCCACAGCCACCCTGTCAGGGTAGGTGCTGAAGACAACACAGTCTGTATGACAAAACACCCAATACCCCTGAGAAAAGATTTTCCTGTGCTGTTCCCTGCAGGTCTGAGAACCTTTCCTCCCCATTAGCTGAGTGTCCTGACCTAGTGTTCTGTAAGTACACTTGAGGACATGGTGTCTTTCCTTTTCCTTTTCCTTTTCCTTTTCCTTTTCCTTTTCCTTTTCCTTTTCCTTTTCCTTTTCCTTTTCCTTTTCCTTTTCCTTTTCCTTTTCCTTTTCCTTTTCCTGTCCTCTACTCCCATGCAAAATAAAACAGGACGGGCTGAAGAATGACTGATTTCTAAAGCACATAACTGCTCACCAGCACCATGGAGAGGTTTAACAGGATTTGTGTTTATATATTGATTAGGCATCTCTAAAAATCCCCATCCTGACAGTTTAGGCACAGTGAAGACAATGATTTAGTGAGACACTTATTACCATAGACCTGTTTTGAGACTAGACATAGTAATTAACTCTAAGCTGTGATTGTAAAAGTATGACCTATTAAACACACTTTGAAATCAAAATATTTTTACAATTTAGGCATGGTGCCATAATCCTCTGATGTTCAACTGAATGAATGAACCCTTTCTACTCGGTATTTGGAAATATTTTTTCAATATAGCCATGTCTTAAACTATCCTATTTTGCAGAGAGCAGAGGAACATAAGTGAGGACCTCTTTCTTACCCCTCTCCTTCCCTAAAAGTGTTAGATTTCTTAGCTGAAAAATTAGACATCAGCAAATATTACTCAATCTTAATTTCTTATGTACTAAGCAATTTCTTATGAATCATGTAATGCATTCAAGGGATCAACTTGTGTGGATACTGATTAACTGCATCAGAGGGGCTGTCTCATTATATATCTTGAGCCTTTTTCATTAGAGAAAATCTGCAAACAAGCCTTGAGTGTTTAGATTATTTTGCACTATGCTGTATGTCTAGCCACAGATACAGAAGATGCCTACTATTTTTAACAGGATTATAGAAAACATGAAAGGGTACTTCCTTAAATATTGACAGTTGAGGGAAAAAGAAAAGATTTCTAATACAGAATCTGAAAGAAGTGGCAGGAAGAAACCTTTTGCCCCTTAGGAGAGCAGCTGCATATTAAACATCTATATTTTTGAAGCACCTTTAAAAAATTACCCTTAGCATTAGCATTACATGGTTTTATGAGAAGTCCTTGAAATTCAGAAATAGTTATAAAAGAAGGAAAGAATGAACAAGAAATAAATAGCATTATGAATAACTAAGTTAAAGATCAGTCTTGAATTATACAAGCTGTTACAGAGATCAGCCAGAGGTGGGTGGGGGGGGAGGGTTATATATTTCAAAGATTATCAATTCGTTTCATGAAAAACATTTGTGTCTTTACAAAGCTTTTTAACATCTCCAATGGTACCTTAAGGTTACTATGAATTGAGTTAAAAGATTGTATGCAGTGGGTGAAGGTTTCTTACAGTACATATTTAGTGCTATGATCTATCTTTACTGTCTTTTGCTGTCTCTTTCGCACTACATGATTGGTACACAGTTTTTAGGGTGCTCTTCCTGCTAATGTTAAAAATATATACACTGCTGTCAATACTGGAGGGAGATCCTGGAGAGATTTATGACAACACCTTCCATGCCTTTATCTCCACACGTGAGTGGGACTAGTGCAAGGCTCCGTGCATACAAAACACAGACTTCACAGACCACGAAAAGGCCACCACATCCATCTGTGAACTGCACACGCATGAATGACATATCCAGGCTGAACATGTTGAAAAGGGTCTCCACACTGATGTGCATCTGCTTGAAAGCTACCACACAAGGCACATTTCTAGGCGTAGGGCAAGAGGCACATCATAGGTCTTTACAAGACTATGTGTTGATGACAGACTTCAATTTGAGCAACAAAAAGGCATCCTCTTATAAGAGAACTGCACGTGCTGACACTCCGTGGAATGAAACAAAGAAGGGAATAGCCTAATGCTAAAAATATTTTTTAAAACCTGCAAAGAATAAGGGGTCTGTATTTAACAAAATTAAAACATTACTCAGATAAACAGTGGGGGATGTTTCAGACTTAAAATGTATATAGCCAAGACTTAGGTACAGAATTTTTGATTAAAATAATCTTTAAACTGTTTTTTTCCCCCTGTTTCCCACAGGATTTGAGTTCTTCTAAGTGAAAAGAAGCAAAAAGATCTGCCTGGGTATGCTGGTTTGATTCCCTGAGTCAAGTGTATTCTGACTTTGAAAAAAAATTATTAGGGGAGAAGGGCAATTTATTTTTCTTCTATTAGAGATGGAAGAATTTGAGACATGCATCTCTGTCTCACATAAACAAGCCTGAATATACAAGACCGTGAAGAAAAGCCATTTTGTTTCACAAGTCCTAACCAAACTCCCATTTCCCTGGCTGGTAGTACAAAGGGTTAAAACCTTTCACCTTTGGAGATGCCTGTAGATATATATACATATCCTTAAAACTGAAGGAAAAGGTAATTTCCAGCTGCAACCTACTGTGTGCATGGGACATAGGAACAGAGAGGCAGGCAAATGTGGGACTTCTCATCTCTCCAGTTACCTTCACAGTTCTGCTGTTCTCACATACTTTGCATACCTACTGCCTTTTTAGAAAGGCTTTAACACTCCAGAGCATGGAGGAAAGGAAAGGAAAGAAGTGTCACTATGTTTGCACGAAATATTAAAGGTACACTAGCCAATGAATGAGCTAAAACTGAAATGTTTTATGAAAGCTTTCTAACACTGAAATGCAGCAGGCAGCACAAAATACATCTAATAATCAGGGTGCCAATAGATTAGGGAGTTAATTAGAGAAGAGATCCTCTTGGGAAGAGCCTGGATAATCAGGATTCTATTGTTTTAATATTGACAATGAAGGAGAGAAAGTTAATGGTAATGCAGTCACTTTTATTTAATGCTCTTCTTAAATGTTACTATTTCAGTGCCTGCTATCCAAGTAAAAAAATCTGTATTAATTCAGTCCCAATTCAGCATCTGCAGGTGCAAACCCCAAATAAATTACTGGGGAAGGGGCAGATGCTGACAGGATTGCAGTCTAGACTCCTCACTCTAAATCCATTTAGTGCTATTAACCATGACTGGGTGTAATAGCTTTGTGTACATTAGCACCAGGATAATTTTCCCTATTTTTCTAAATATCAAATGTGTGTATTCATACACACTATATAAAGAAAACATCAAAGAGAACAAAACAAAAAGACTAGCAAGCCTCTTTGCAGTATAGTCTATATTTTCAAATATTGACTAAGGGACAAAAAAGTAGGCAGGGTTTCTTAAAATAAAGCAATATTATTCGTGGACTAAGCAATGCCACCAGACAAAGTATTCCCTTTTAATACAAACAGATTTTACACACAAAGAGTACGTGGTTTAAAAAAAGAAAAGTTAAGAAATGTACACTTCCACTGCATGCAAACAGTAATAGAAACCCAACACAATCAAGAGATAATCTCGTTTAAGTGAATATGTTTGCTGTGTAACAACCCATATTTTATTAAGTTGCCCAACACTTTTGAACCCCGATAAGGAAAGGGACCTATTCTGAGGGCAACGTAGATATTTGCTGCAGAGATTATTCCTGTTATATATATCTGCCCTTGTTTAAATGCAATGTAGAAAGGCAATACGTAAACACAGGGAGGAAACAGAGGCAGCGCTGAAAGTGATATTGAACTAGAGAGCCCTCCTTTGTGAAAAGAAATAAAGCACAAGATTATCTGGAAAGAAGAGAAAATAGCACCAAAATGTAGTCAGAGCCAGGAGGTGCAAGGGAGGGACAAACAGAGAACAAAGTGGGTGTGTGGTGGCTGAGAGAGTCAGGTTGCACTCAGAGAGGAGGCAAAGAAATGAGGGTAAAAAGCCAATTAATGGATTAAAGGGTAAGTATCCAAGTTCTGAAACAGAGGGGTGATAATATAGGCAGCCAGGGAGAGGATTAGAATAAAGAAGTGATAACAGTATTCAGCTGAGAGGGAAGGCTGTCAAGAACTGAATGGGAAAAGAAGGTAAGACAATGAAAACAAAAAACTGTCATTTAATCAAGAGCTGTGATGGTAAGAGCCCAGACACCAACCAAAAAAAAAAAGAAAAAAAGGAAAAAAAAAAAGAAGGAAAAAAACCCCCACGGTTTGGTTTCAGCTCCAAGTATCCTGAAATCATTGTTGGAGTGCAGAGACAGATGGAAGACTTGGCCATGTCTGTATAAAATCAAGTGGGTAACAATGAATTCGGAGCAATTACGAGATTCAGTTCCTCAGTGCTGTTTCTCTGAACTATTTGCCACTAGGCAGTTGCTTGTCCCAAGTGTATAGAGCTGAGGATTTGCAACAAAAATGCAGTGTGCATTTATGAAGCTGGAAATTATGGATAAGGAAAGGTGGGTTATGCATCTATTGTGTGGGGCTTCACACTAACAAAGGGTAAAACACTACTTTTAAAAGACTTAATAATTTCCCAGGTATGACTTGTCTTTCTGTGCAGCCTTAGCTTCCACAGCATCTCTCATTCTTTCTCCAATGTACTTTGAACTTAGCCCTTTTTGATTAAAATGTTATAGAGGATTACTAGAGAGGAATGGATGGGGACTGATTTCTTTGGGATTTTTATTTTCAGGCCTCTTTTGCCTCTTTTTCAGTCCTCTTACTGTTCACACTTCACTGCCCTGGCAGTATCTTGTTTTCTTCTTCTCTGTAATTTATTAATGTTGTGCTGTATTCTATATATTAAATGTGCTAAATCTATATCATAGAGATAAATAATAGCTGTCATGTCCTTTTTCTTCCAAGAGGATTTCAGAGTTGTAGAAGTTTAACAGTACTCTCAAGCAACAGTAGGATGATTTTAATACAATCTGAATGACACAAAACTTTAGATCTTTTTACCAGAAATATATTTAAGCAATTATAGCAGTGTATAGGAGAAAATTTTAACTGAATCCTTCTGATAAAGGAAAAATATTTAATAAACAGAAGTTCTCCCCTTGGCTTTGAAATTTCAGATCTTTATAATGCTTCAACCAGTCTTAAAATCCATCTTTTCACATATCCCATACTTTTCTCAGTGAACAGGGAAAAAATTTTCTTAGTAAGATTCATATAACCAACCACAGAATGATTAAAAATAGTGAATAATCATCATGGCTTGATTTTGCCAGAGTTACTGACATCTATCTTCTACTGATGTCACTGACCCAGGGTCAAAAAGAAGCCATAACTTCTCAGGATTATAGCAAAGTAATCCAAAGACCCCAAACATATTGCTGTGCTTAACAAGTCCAGTCATTCTCTATTAAAATTTATGGAAACTAAATTTTTTTCTTTCCCTTCTAAAACTTTTTCCATTCCATATCAGTAATATCTGACCAATCTTTACTTTCAGTCAAAGTATAAACTGGTAGACATCATCATGGATCATTGTCCATTCTCAGCCTCTTCCAGACACAGGACAGTTCTCAATACATTTCAGGTTTTTTTCCTGCCTGTTGATCCTACCACAGTACTCAGGAAATATTTTGAATTGGGAGGGACTCCTTTTCTTCAGTTTGGAACCACAAGTGAGACTGGATTTTGAATGCTAGCATGCTTCCAAGTGTTTTTTGCTAAAGGAGTGAATTTGACACATAAATTTACATATTGAAAATTTTCAAACACACACTCACCCACCTACCACACGCACCCTTCACTAATCAGAAACTGTCACAGGAATGGTTGAGAGAAATTTTTGAGACACAAAGGTTGATTCTCTGGATTCTTGCATAGCATGTAGTCCTAGTAGTGAGGCACAAATATCCATTGCACCTTCCCACCCCCAGTCTCTCCCTCACCTTGGAAAAGTTACAAAATTCTGAACAATTTCTGCATAATCTATTTTAGTTCCTCAAGCAAGCACTTACTGCTGATAATATTTTTTTATGAATTCTGCTTGACTGTAACCTTATGAAGAGACTGCTAAAGTTCTGGGCTTAATATCAGCCAGCATCTGGGCATGGAAAAGTCTATTACAGGAAAATTTTGCTAAATTAAAATGGCTAGGTACAACATTTTTATTAGTTTTACCTAAATCCAAGAGTAGATGGTAAAATATGTTTTCCCAGTTTGACAAAATATTCGCTTCCCAATTTGGAATTTGATGTGTGGTTTTGTGGAAAACTTCATGCTAAAGAGACTCTAAGAATGGTTCAGCTGAAATTTTCTCTAGAATAAAATGTGTTAACAATGATAAAATGGGGTGATTTTCTATCTTCTATTCAGAATAATTTGAAAGAAACTTCATTTAAATGCAGGGATTAATCAGAGATTTAATCAGAGATTATTTTCTCCTTTAAAGTAGAAAGAGTTTCCTCAGTCTTAAAGTGATCTGAAAAATGTAAAATTGTTTAAAAAGCTAAGTGAAACATAGGGAAAACTGTGTTAAATTTTTATTGTTTGCTATATCTCTGCTAAATGTGATTATAACAACATTTATATTATTTCTATATATTATGCTTTTGTGAAGAACACAAATAAATACGCACTTTTCTAAAAATAATATTTTTATAATATATAGGGGGAGGGGGCAAAGCAATAGTACAATTATTTCCTGGCAATAGGACATACATCTTGGCAATATAATTTCCCAGAAATAAAAAGTGAAAAACACAGTATTTAAAATTTTATATACTGGAAGCTTCTGTTAACAAAACAAAACCAAAATCAAAACCAAACAAAAGCCCCAAAAAAGAAACAAAAAGAAACCAATAATGATTAAAATGCCATGTTTGGGACATTCCAGGTGTGACTCAGCTGAAGTGAATTCATCTGCAGTTGAGAGTTCCCAGAGTCTTTGCAGTGATTGCGTAATATGAAAGATTAAATAATAATGATTTATCAAAACTGAAGTTCTGAATTCATGTGCCAAGAATTACCCCAACACACTTGGGCCTGTGAATCATATTTAATGTAAGATGTTTCTTAGAGTTTCCATATAGTCAACAGCAATTCCCCAGAGCAATATTATCCAGGCTTAAGCTAATGAGTTGAACGATCCACTCTCCATAATTATTTTCCCCGAAATTTCAGAAATTTTAGGGCCTAAATCTGCAGAAAATGATAAATCTGGAACTGAGTTTGTGCTGCAAAATCACTCTTTAGAAGGTCACTGAGAAATCTCATATGACCAAGTTTATACAAAATTCACTATAGCAGGCTGTTATCTTGATGGAGCTTTAATGATTATTCCTTAAAGACTGAAATCATTGCCACAGACATCTTTTTTCTCTCCACTGCCTGAAAGGCATCTTGATTGACTAGATGTCTAACTTTGACATTACAGTGAAGTCTATGCAGTTGGGATCCCCACTTCCTCAGTACACTTACATTGTAAAATATCCATCTAAGAGGCCTGAAAGTACCTAGGTCACAGCTGGGATTGTTTCCCCCTCCACCTCCCCCCTCATGTTTGAGGTAACCTCTATATTACACAGTGATCAGAAGAAATTTTGAAAATTGAATATAGAATAAAAAATACCCAGTTACCAAGGCAGTTAATGCAGTCTTAAATTGACAGCTATCTTTGTTAAGATATCTGATTTTTCAGGAGAGAAAAGAAAAAGAGTAGTTCTCGCTTATCCAGACAAGAGAAGAAACTGGCAGAGTGCCACAGCAAATTACTGGTGAAGTTGAAGAAGATGGGAATTAGAGGGAAAGCTGTACAGGGGGAAGGAAACTAATTATACAAGACAGAAACAGGTTATAGTTACAGATTTATCCCTTGTCTGGGACTGCTAAAATTTTTCATGGCTCATTCTTGAGGCCCACCTTGTTTAATCAGAAAAGAAATCAGAACTGCTTGATGAAATATGCAGATGACAATGTTGAAGGTATTTTTCAATACAAAGAATTATAATATCATGCAAGAAAAAAATAGAAGATCTGTAGGACTGGAATAATGGAAATGAGTGACATTTAAGTGTACAGAGTGCAAGGTCAATCACTAACAGCGTAGTAAAAATTTTTGCATTAAATTTGGAGCTCATCAGATGGAAACAGCATAGGAAAAAAAATACATTTTCATCTTTTGAACAATTAATTTATTAATAAGGAGCATTACAACATGGCTAAGAAGAAACATTTTCAAAAACCAAAAACCAAAAATCCAAGCAAACAAAAAAAAAATCCCTAACCACAAAAACCAAACACGTCCCTGATATCCAAAAGGCACTGGTGTGTTAACTGCACTGTGTTCTCAAACAGAGCATTTGTTTCTTGATATATTTATTAAAGCAAGAGGGAACTATTAACAGAATTGCTGAGAAGAGCTATTATCTTGACCAGAATAGTATGGACCTTATAAGAGAAAACTACAAGGCTTTTTTTTAAGTAGCACAATGGAGTTTGAAGGGCAATAACTGGTCTTATTTAGAAAAGAATTCACCTGGGAAGACAAAGCAGCACCTAAGATGAAGGTACAAGAGCAAAGAAAAATATTATGGCCATGAGTTAAGGTCAAGTTGGAAGTTGGGGAAAAATACCTCACATATAACGAAGTTCTGTCAGCAATTTCTCAATAAGACCAGTCTTTCTAAAGTCCCAGAAGGGATTCAATATCCTCATTGTTCCCAAGAGCAGAAGTATGGATTATGATTCCAGAAGTCCCTTTGATTAGGAGAAGCCTTCTGAAAGCAGAGTAAGCCTAAGATCTAATAGCTTACCGTTTGTGCAGATAATGTTTAGGCAACTTATTTAACAGTAAGAGGTACTCTGAGACATATGTAGTCGGCATGCATGTGGCTGAAAGTACATACACCTAATTCTTATATCCCAGCATTACCACATAAGGGAACCTGCTTTCCACTCCTGTGTACAGTACATAAGGAATAAAGGAGTGGGGTGCCTGTGTTTCTTTCAGTTAAAATAATAGCAGGACTTAAATGAAGTGGGCAAGGGGAGTAAGTTTTGCTGTAACTTGGGGCAGTATATCCCAAAAAATATAAATTGTTGTGAAGCACAATTGATTGCATATAACAACTTTAAGGGCAACCAAATGAGAACTTGCCTCAAAGAGGCTGTTCAGATAATGTTTGTGAGCTTGGCCAAACCACAGCAGGTGCTTTTATCTTGGCTCTGACAAGCGTAGGCCCTAATACAAGAATTTGTCTCATAAGACTCTTCCAGAGTAATGATCCTCTGGAATCCTATGGTTGGTTTTGCAAGGTGAGATTTTCCAAAAGGTGCACCTTTTTATCCCACCCCCAGCTTGCAAAAACAACACTGAATTACCTAACACTGCAGAAAATAATTTCAAGAATGTGGTCCTGAATTTTCCAGTCATGATCTTATTGGCTGAAATGGTTTAAGCCATCCATTGGAGTGGATCTTCTAGCAGATAAAACATTGATAAACTAATTTAGTGCCAGCCAAGCCATTTCTGCAGACTCACTGACTCATGATGCAAGATGGGCAAAAAGTAAATTAAGACTTTCCGCTTTCATACAGTCCAGAGGAGCTTCTATTCTTTTGCCTTTGCTGTTGCTGCTCTAGCTTTCATAAAACCTTTTTCCTCCAAAAACATGGAGAGGTCTCTCTGACCCTCAAAATCAAAAGGGATGCCACCACCTGCTGCAGCAGATACTTATGACAGAGTATTACATTTCCCTGCCTAAGATGGTGAGAAGTCAGCAATTACAAAGCCTCAGGGCACAGAGTATCCAGAATCCTGACAATGTCTCATTTGCTTTGCTAAATAACTCCCACATTTGAACAGAGAGGACAGAGTCAGTGAAGACAGAGTCACAGGTTTTGGCACACCTTCTGAGGTACTTCTTCGAGTTGCACCATTTCATTTGCACAATGACTGTACTTTCTGTCTGGGCATTTAAGAATCGGAGCAGGAACCAAACCTGACAAGCCAAAAAGAACCCTGAAGTCTTGCTTCAAAATTTGGAGGGACCTGCTGAATTTTATTCTGCAAAGAGCAACTGAAGATGTCAAATGATGTGTCTTTAGGAGACTGGTTGCTTTGTGACCTGGACGTACATGGATAAGCATCCTGCCTGAAGTGCCAGATCAAAATATGAAGGAGGAAGAACAGCAGTCTGCACTACTCATCTTGGTACCAATCAAAGGAAAATTGCAATTTGTATGAGCTCTGATAGCTCATTTGCCAGCAGCTAGTAAGTTGCCTAAGTAGCTGAAGGAATAAATTTCAAGTGAAAAAAAGGAAAACTGCCTAATAGGACTCCAGGAGAGAGGTGAAATGTAGACTTACACATCTTAACAGAAATAATAAAAGTGCGGGCAAAGCTGCCAGAGTAACTTCCCACCGCCAGCTAACTGTGACTGAAGGCACTGATAAAATTGGTGGCAAATCAGAAGAAATGTCTGGTCTTCATGCAACATCAGCAGTTCCTAACATGAAGCATAGATATTCTAGAAATGGAAGAGAATGCAACACAAAAAATCTGCATTTTGAAAATTGAAAGGAACTAAACATTTATTTGGTGAAGCAAAAAGGCCCAGGTTTTTCTTGTCCTCTGCCTTCTCATCACAGAAGGAAATTCAAAAGCAGGTTTCATGAGACTTTCTGTACTTCTCACTCCCTTGAGGATTGAAGTTCAAAGAATGCAAAGAATAGTATGACATTAGAGAAACAGTTTTCACAAGGCTGTACATAGGGGCTTGATCTCTTAACACAGTCACTGAGCTGTAAGATACCCTTTTTTCTGGCTGGAAGAAAAGGCTGGATTGGATACCACCCAAATGCTCAAAGCTACTCAGATCTGAGATAGATCTCACAGATTTACCTCCTCTGCCCCTCTTAACAGGATTCAGATCCCCAAGCATCTTCTGACAAGCTTCTCTCTGAGACAATAAAGATTTATAGTATGACCACTCGATAAAGGTATAACTTGACTCCACCTATGAATGAGTTTGAGAAATCCACCAAGAAAACCACGAACAGGATAGAAAGTTTAAAAAAAAAATAACAATAAAAGAGTAATAGAAGATTTAAAACAATCCAGAAAAAGCTTTACAGAACAAATGCAAGACCAAGAAAGTGTAGGACATGGTTTAAACACAAGGTGTGTTCACCATATGTCCTTATTTTGCTGCATTTCTGTCCATTGCACAGGCATGGACACAGATGCACCAGGTGAATAATGCCAAAGCAAATGGGCTCATTCACACCCACCACAGGAAAATACATATGGAAAATCACCCACAGGAAAGGCAATCATTTGAATGTCGATGTAACCATATGTACGGTTATATAAAAAGAAATTTTTTTTTTAAACCTGTAAATATAGCTAGCAAATCCTAAGCTGTATTGTAGTAGTGCTAAGACAAAAGTGGTGTCATTCCTATCAACTATAGGAATGATATGTGAGTTGATAAGGCACCTCATATTTAGTGGAAGACAGTTTCTACTAACTCAGAAGCTGACTTAAGAAATCAGAAAGAATACATGCTGTTCAAATAAAGAAGGAATCCTTTAAGTTCCCTCCTTTGGGGAGAGAACAGTCTGTAAACAGTACAACAAATTACGGGGAGATTTTAAAGCTGAGAGAGATGTCAATATAAGAGAAAAAGAACAGGAAAGGTCCTTCTGTAATTATGGATAATATTTTGTGCTGTTAAACTAAGCTGCATATGTTTAGACACAACAAAAATAGGGCCAAACAATAGAAATCTGAATTTAAAAAAAAAGTTACAGTTTTCACTACCAGTATCTCTTCTCATAACTAAATAGACACCAAATTAATCTTCAAAGTCACTCCTGGGTTCACAGAACTAAAGGTGTTAATGCTCTTTGCAGACTCAAAATATTTTACTCTTTTTTAATATCTGTGGTGGAAGTTTGCAGTTAGTGAATTTTACAGTCTGTTAATGTAAAAGAAAAGCATGGAAGGAATTTCAGAATTTGTCTCTCAATAAATTCCAATTAGTTTAAAACCTTCCACATATGCTGGAAAATGCAACTCTATGAGTATCTTTTACCTTGTGTCAAAATAATTTTCCATAATTACTACTTAGGAAGCCTTGGGTCAAATTTTCCTTTCACTTACACCAGTGAAATGAGACTTGAGCTAAGTTTCTTTGCTGTCTCCAAGACAAGAATTTTGCTCCCAGTCTTTTCATTAAGTGCTGTGTTTAAAATAAAAGACAGCATGTCAGATCATATAAACGTAGCTATGTCAGACAGTGCTGTAGTCATTACACAAAATCAGAATTTAGCTTACTATCACAGATGATTGGGAATTTTTAAGTAATATGATCAGAAAGGAATAAATTCACTTCCACCATCACTTCTCTCATGCACAGAAAACAGTTTTCCTCCCATCTTTCTACTGTAACTTTAAATGGTCTTTTTTTGCTACATATAATGTATTAGTTCTCTTAAATGTCCCTGCAAATGTCACAGGATAATGCAGGGGCTGAGAGTCCTATGTAAAATTTAGTGTTCTTATTGCCTTATTTTTTTAATGGAAAGGAAATAATATTTGAATACTCAATGCAATATAAAATTTATTTATGTAAAAATACCTATATATACCCATATGCTATTGACACATGTACTTGCGGACAAGCACTTTACCCTCAGTTAGAATTTAGCCTTTATAGTACTAAAATACACTGTTTTATCTGCACCATCATATAAATTTCTACATGTAAGCTCTCTGTGTATATTTGGATGGACCTATGTGAAATTCATGCATAAGGAACACAAATGCTTTATTTCTATTTGATCTTTTAAGCTTTCATAACCATATACATATATTAGATACAAAAATGCTTTATTTCTTCTTCAGAAAATCTCCCTAATTCCATTGTCATTCTCCATTGTTGTGCCAAAATCTCCTTATCCTATTCAGCCACAGCTCAAAAATGCATGCACATATTCATAGAGATACAGAAACACAGTTTGGCATAAGATGGCTTTGGAAATCAGTGCACAAGGCATCTCAAGGCAAGCACAGCCAAGCATGTTGTCTAGGAAGTTTCACAGTGATGACACTGAAGAAGCTCCAGGAGCTACACTGGAGCATCCAGCATCTCCTCCACATCCCTGCCCTCAAGGCAAAGGTAAGATCCCAGCCCAGCCTTTTTCTGCCTGGTGCCATCTCTTTGCTATCTGCTCCTCTTCTTTGTGCTGTCCCGATGCCCATGGCTTTAGCCGGAGTAGATGCTGGCTTCTGTGGACTGGCTCTCAGTGACCATTGCCTCCAGAAGAGTGAGCTTTAATCATCTCAGCAGAGATGTTCAGGTTGCGTCTCTCTTCTCTACTAAGCCAACTGTTTTCACAAAACTTGTAGGAACCTCAAACTTTTGAGGTTTCCAGATTTTCTTCAGAATGTCCAGTGGCTGGACAAATTATTTACCAGCAGACTAATGGAAAACATCCTTAGGAAATAAAGCTAAAACCAGCAATACCCACATATTCCAGGAACTGTGTGCATTTCAGGTAGCAATGTTATTCTTGTTTATACTATTCCTGCCTTTCCCTTTGCCCGTGGAGAGTTAATGAGGTAAAATTGGTGCTGCAGCAGCATGACAAAGCAAAGCACTTAATTACAGCTACAGATCTCAGCTGATCCTTTGCAACTACTAGTCATCATTTTGTTGCCTAGTTCTGCATTTTCCCTACCCCCATTTTTGCTCTTTCCTCTACACCCTCAGAGCTGCATATCTCACATTATCTCTCTTCTGGTACAAACCTCCCCACACAACTGAAGACCCTGCAAGAAACCACCTCATCTTTCTCAGCTGTGTGACGATGCAGACAAAAGAGCAGCTGTCCACCTCAGACACTCACCACTCATAACAGTGCCATTTCCCAGGAGGTCCTTAACCACCAAATATTTATGTTAACACTCTACTGAGAATAAAAGGAAAATACACTCAGACTAGTCCCCAGATGTAGAATGAATAATTGTTTAGCACTCGATACACCAAGTGTCTGTACCTAGAAAGACACTGCATACGTATAGTATAGAAAACAATATAATGCCTTTCCTCTGCATCATGAAAATGCAGGCACTTACTCTCATTTTTTCTGCATGCCCAGCTGTGGGAATGAGTAGAAAGAGGTGGAATGGGGGAGAAGTGTCTTTTTCTTATTTTAACTTCTGTCATGTATAAGGCAAAAAAGAGTATCTGAAAAATCTGCGGGTTTAGCAACTGTCAAGGACTGAAGCATGTACAGCTTAGCAGAGCATTGAAAATTATGCGCTGTAAGGTTCACGCATTACCACTAACCTTAGTTTAAAGATAATAAAAGGTTAGGGAGGAGGCACAGATGAGGGGGTTTTCCCTCCTAGCTAGGAAAAAAAGCAAAAACCAAACATGATGGTTGCAAAAAACTGTATTCCACAACAAGTCCTTAAGACTCCCATGTGCTACATCAGCAGCAGTACATCCTCGATTTTTATTGTAATCTTGTGGCTTTTTATTTGTAACTTATATGAAAAGAATCACATTGATTGGGGCAGATTTAACTCAGTAAAACCTATTCTACTGAGATTGTCTGTGCTAGGTGATTTTATCAAGTTCTCTTTTGGTTTCATTTTCTTCCTCATCCCTATCCCCAGGGGAGATTGCAGCCCAGCTTGCAGAGCAAATTGCCCTAAATTGAGTTCTTTCTCTGCCATATACAGGCCTGCCTTTGGCTCCTCAGCTTGAAAACTTTATGCATTCTTATTTTTCTCCATCTTCCTTAACACTCTCCTTCTCTTTCCAATTAAAATGGAGAAGTTTGCACCGATACCTGCTCCCAATTAAATGAATACTGCATTACCAGCCATACACTCCAGATCTCCTTTACCCTCCCTTCATTAGTCCTATTCCTCTGAGGTTTCCTGGCTGTCTGCCAGGGACTTATGGCAAGAATTCAAAATCTTGTACACTTTATCCCCTCAAAATCATTCTTGAATTTAAGCAGCCTGCTCCTTGGGCCCAGCATGAGAAATGCTGCTAACGGATTCAAAGGGGAGGGGAGAAAAGAAAGAAAATGATTTATTTAAAAGGTTAAAAAGCTCCCATAAAAGAAGCTAAGCTAAAAGAGGTTAAACTTCCGGGCTAATTGGCTTCCGTTTCCTTTTAAAAATTCTTTCTGGAGACAACAAATGACAGGAAGGTGTTCCTGTTTTATTTAAGAGTATTCATGCCTACAGAAAACGCATCATTCTCTTAACACCTCAGGCATGTTCACTACTGCTCACTCAAATTATATACCCAGCACAGAAAAAAAAACCTAAGCAGTCAGAGGCTTAAGCAGCTGGGTTGTTGGGGGGTTTTAGGCTTTTTTTTAAAAAAAATCACCATCTAATTTTCCAACAAATGTGAGCACTGCAGTACCATGGCATCAGCCACTCTCATCTGACACTTTAAATAACTAACATCATGTCAAGCTGTCAGTAACGATAGCCACATTGGCAAGTCTGAAAAAGCAGAGGGAAGTACTGTATCCTCACATTACTACTTGAAACTATATAAACTCTCCTCATAGACCATGCAACTTTACTGCCTTTATTGAACACTAATTTTTCAAATACATAATGTAGTGGCTGAAGACCCTTGTGTGGAGCTATGCTTTTTCTTACGACATTATTTGAAGCAGTCAAATTTTCATTTAAAGCCTTTAATGCAAAATTCTAATATTAATGGTCTGATGCTCAGTGACTGCTTGTCTCAAAATCATACTCAAAAGGTCTCCTTCCCTGTACGCTCTACAAGAAGCTTTCATCTTTTAAAATGCTATGATATTTTTGTAGCACTGTAGTAGTCTTCACAAGAGAGATTTTTAGCAACCTATAAATTGATTTACCCTGTCTAGTAAAGCCAGGTAACTGCAATATGGGGTTTGTAGCATCGAATTCTTGCCTTCTTTGAGCTGACCATTTCTCACAAGCCACAGCTTCCCAAGTAATACTGAATTGGTGAGATAGTTTGTAGGAGTTAAGGTGTGCTTGTGTGTAGGTGTGTGGTGGTTAAAAGTGTTCTTTTAAGGATTTCTGTGACTTGGAGGCTTTTAATTTTCTCCATCTCTTCATTTCTCAGCCAATATTTCTTGATGCAGGATGATTCCTGCCTAACAAAAGCAATCCCCTTGGATTTTTTTTAATTGAAGGAGAAAAACTATCTATTATTTTGTGAAAGCCACTTCTGATCTTGTTTTTTTACCTTTTCTTAAAGGCCTCTTTACTAATTATTGCTTCTTATTCCTATTTACAGATGAAAACAGAAAAGGGTATAATAGCTGAGATTTGGTTGCAAAAATACCACACTGGAAATAAAACAACATTTAGGTGTTACAAATCTTTCTGTAATATCTTATGGCATTTACTCAAGCCATGTCCACAAGCAAGTGACAACATTCACTCCTTCCCTTGCAGACAGGTAACAAACAGCAAACTGTGTAGGATCAGAACCAATAAACACCATTTTTATAGCCAACAAAAGAAAAAAGAAAAGTAGCAACTGGGCAAAAATATACAGTACATATATAGCACTCCAAAAAACCTAAACAACACCTTCTATCAAGTTAATAGAATACACTGGGAGAATTCACACAGTCTATTAAAACACCATAAAATAGTAATTATTAAATTAAAGAAAATAGACTCACGATACCTATACTAGAAAGTCTCAGAAAGGAACAACCAATATCCAAGTGCTAGAATACTGTTGGGCTACATCCAATATTACTAATAGTCTCTGCTCAGGAAAGGCCACAGATAATACAAGTCAAGAATGACTGTACTAAAGAGCTGCAGGTTAAATAATTCATGGATAAGTAGCATGGGTACATTGTACTACAGTACTTTGTGGATATTTGTGTGACCTGCAAGCACCACCAAGCTATGGATGTTATGTAAAGTGTTGTACAAACAAAACAGTAGTGTTGTTTTCAACAATCACGCTAATTGAAAGATGGGCCTTCAAACAAATTCAGGTCAGGATTTAAATCTTGGGGTCTTTGTTGTTCTTTTTCAGCAGACTCTGTCACTATCCAAGAAAAAAAATAAGCCTCAAAAAATATCTGTCACTCTGACATTTTTAAGTTTGATGCCATCCATCAGCAAGCAACAAGACCATGACCAGGAAGAAATGTCAGTGTTTAAAAGTTACCTGCCAAACTGAGATAATTCTTACATTTCTGATACTTGGAGTGAAATCAAAAATCTCTTTTTCAGTTCCCAGGTTCCTTAAATAGTACATTGGGAAAGTGGAGTATTTTAGAAGAAGCCAGTGAGGCCCTAAGCTGTGAGCTACCTAAAGTTATTATATTCCGCAAGCAATCGCCTACAATGAATTTAGGGAGAAAAGACCAGCCCTTTACCTATATTCTCAACCCACCTACTCAGCAGTCCGCTGTCTACAGGAGACCAGAACCTTGAATGTTATTGCTGTGTTCTCACTCCTCAGACTGAAGGTGTCTGTCTTTGACAAGCAAATCTCAGTTTTGGCAATTTCAACAGCAAGAGTGGAGAGCATGATTTTCATCCAGAGTAGCATTGAGTCTACCACTGTAAGATTCTGATCAGATTTTGAACAGTATAAACTTGAACCTGCTCAACTAAAGAAAGGAATTAAGCTCAAGTTTAAAGATATTAAACTATTTTTAAAAACATGTCATTCTATAAAATAGTAAAGTGTTCTTCTATTGACTTATTTTAGGAGTTTGATACTAAGTCAAAAGCCATATTTTGATAGGAATATACAGCTGATGCCTGAAGGATTTGTTGCTTTTTCTCCTAAATATTTTTTACACAGTTCTCTATATCCACAAGTATTAGCATGCATACTTATAATGCTTCAGGTGTGATAATTTAGCCTGGTTTCTTAGTGTCCAGTAGGCCGGGACACTAAGCACCCCAGAAACTGTAGAGTTAGAAGACCAAACATTCTAGCATCGTAAGAATTAAAGGTCCCACAATAGGAGAGATTCTGTAAACTAGAAGTTAGCCCACCCCAGCCCCTTATTGGGCCCTTTTGTTAGATATGCTGATGTGTAAGGTCTTTAATTGTATACTCGACTGGGGGGGAAGGGCTTTTGCAGCGTGTTCTACCTGGAGAGCGTGAGCCATCGAATGGGATCCTATTAAAATACTGAGGTAAATGACCCCCAACCCTCTAACCGTGTCTGGGCTTTTATTCCTTAAGACCAGGAAAAGACATCACGCAGTTACCATGTGTGAGGTACATGTTCACACTGTAAACTAATTGAGTTTCTTAAAATTATACACTGAACCCAACTGTTTCTGAACATCACCTGGCTTGCATCTGGTGTAGACTCCTACTGTTTCAACATGGTCAGTATTGGGATGGTCCTGAAAATGCTCACTAGTGCAATTCTATGTACCCAGGGCATTTTAACTTAAATAAGAAGTCCACATCTTCCTACTTAATCCAGTGGTTTGATGGCAGCTAACCACGGATTTTCAGTTCTAGATTTGGGTATCTAAATACCTTCTGTCTTCTTTTTGAATCTGCCCTGATTTCACTAAAAGTTAACTAGTTTCCTAGATAAGATCATACTACAGCCAAAATCTATATTTTCCAGATCAAAATCTTTGTCATACCTGTTAGCTTCTCATGTCAGCTTCTATTCTTATGAACAAACCTAACTTCTTCTGACTCAGAAAAAAACACATTTATTTCAAATGCAAAGCACTTCCAGCAGAGTACTATAAACAGATTTTAAAAAGTTAGATTGGGAGAAGGCAGACCACTGCCCTGTCTTGCCCCTGTTTATTGAGAAAAAATGTTACTTAAATTATTTTCCCTGAATGAAGTAAACCAATTTTTCCTTACTGTGGGAAAATCATCATCATAGATCTTCCAATTCACATACAATATGGGTATCTGCAATCTGGTAAAAAGATACCATAGAAAAATAAAAGCATTTTCATCCCAACTCGGAGATCTCTGACTTTCTATTTTGAGACACGTTTACCTTCAAAGGCTAGATGAATATATTTACAATGTTCTTTTAAGGAACAGTAGAACTATTCTTTCTATGAATTTCAACTCTGACACACTTTTTCTAATGTTAATTGTGCCACATGTTTGGTTTGCTACTTGTCTCAGTCTGCAAAAGGCCCTGAATATGCTTAGAGACATCTCTCAAATGTTAAATAATTAAATTATGCTTAATATTTCTAGATTTTGTTGTCAACTTCAAAGGGAACAATGAATCATATCCACCCTACTCTCATCAGACCCTATCAACAGCAGAAAGGAATAATTATTTGCTGATTACGACATAGCAAATCTCCTGCACCATGGAGAGTTCTGAAATCCAACAGTTCTGCATCCAACAGTTCAGAAACAATCTCCCTTCCTCTGCACATACTCCCTTTTTACAGCTACAGAAAGATCAGTTAGAATTGTGAGGCCATGAAAAAATTACAATCATTACAATACATTAGAACTATTAAGAAAAAAGCAGTAAAAAGAAAATATCTACTATGGAACTGAGAGTACAGTGGCAAGTACTTCAACAATTTAATCTTTAGAAAGCATGGCAACTTCCACTGTATCACAAAGTTCTATTTATAAAATATTAATTATAATCCAGTGTTCCAATTATTTTTTTATGCCAGAATCCCTTTCCGTCACCACTGTGTTTCCCAACACAATTACTGTTTGAAGGAGGATCTAGATAGAGGAAAGCTTTGGGAGACAGCAGGATCTAGAGAAAGGACCCTTTGACATGGCCCTCCACAATATCCTTCTCTCTAAATTGGTGACAGATGGATTTGATGAGTGAACTGTTAGATGGATAAGAAAGTGGTTGGACAGTCACATTTAGAGGGTTGTGATCAATGTTTCAGAGACCCAGCAGAATCAGTGAGAAGTGGTGTCCCTCAAGGGTCTGTATACCAGTGATATTTAATATCTTCATTAATGACATAGAAGGATCAAGTGTACCCTCAACAAATTTGCAGAAGACACCAACTCAGTGGTGTGTCTGACACACCTGAAGGGTGGGATGCAATCCAGAGGGACCTGAACAAGGTTGAGAAATGGGCCCATGGGAATCTCACGAGGTTTAACAAGACCAAGCACAACGTGGGTGGGTCAGGGCAACCACTGGTATCAACACAGGCTGGGGATGAACAGATCAGAGCAGCCCTGCTGAGCAGGACTTGGCAGGGCTGGGCGATGAGTGGCTGGACATGACCCAGCAATGTGCACTCACAGCCCGGAAAGCCAAATGTGTCCTGGGCTGCATCCAAAGCAGTGTGGGCAGCAGGACCGAGGAGGGGACTCTGCTCCTCTGCTCCAGTGTGGGACTTCACCTGGAGTGCTGCATCCAGCTCTGGACTCTCCAGCACAGCAAGAACATCAACCTGTTGGAGTGAGTCCAGAGGAGAGCCATGATGATGGTTAGAGGGATGGAGCACCTCTCCTATGAGGAACAGCTGAGAAAATTGGGTCTGTTCAGCTTGGGAAAGAGAAGGCTTTGAAGAGACCTCATGGCAACCTTCCAGTATCTGAAGGGAGCCTACAAGAAAAATGGAGAGGGACATCTTACAACGACATATAGTGACAGGACAAGGGAGAATAGCTTCAAACTGAAAGAGAGTAGGTTTAGATTAGATATTAGGAAAAAATTCTTTTCTGTCAGAGTGGTAAGGCACTGGAAGAGGTTGCCCAGAGAAGCTATGGATCCCCATCTCTGGAAGTGTTCAAGGCCAGGTTGGATGGAGCTGTGAGCAACCTGTTCTAGTGGAAGGCGTCCCTGCTCAAGGCAGGGTTTGGAACTAGATGATCTTTAAGGTCCCTTCTGATACAAACCATCCCACGATTCTATGATTCGTCTTACAGTAGTCTATTACAGGGACCACATTCAAGTATATCAGATTTTCTAGTAAACCTTTTGTATTTCACATGCTAGCTAATAGCTAATGTCACTGTGATGACTCCCAGGTGTCAACACCCCACTTTTAGAAATAACAGTGCTAGGACATACAATGCAGCCAGGTGCTTATTTGCTTGGCCTTTTAATTTTATGAAGAGTGTGAGAGCAAAAGTGAGAAATCAGAGGCAGACCTGTGGCCCTACCAAGGCACAAGAAAAGTGCTAGAGATGGGTTGCAAGTGTTTCTGGACAGTGTGAAGGTCTGGGCTCACTGGGCACAGATTAGTGCATGTTTTCTGGCTACTAAAAGTCTGATATCACTGTGCTTTTACTTGTCAACTCTCACTCCACTTATCTACTTATTACTAAAAACTATTCATTTAAAATAAGAAACCAGGAAAACTAGCTTACCTCTGTATTTATTGCTAAAGAGTAAGTGCTAATATAATACAGAGAGAGGAAGTCTGCTGGTCAGTGGTACTTTTGTTCTAAGAGAGACAGAACCTCCTCGTTTTTGCTGCTATCTTCTCGTCACTAGACAGCAGCAAGCTGCAACTCAGCAAAAGCTGTCACTTCACAGACAGCAAACCAAGTTGCTCTATATAGGGCAACATATTCCAATGCCATCTCTTGCTGAACTGGAAAGCATTTTTGCACAGAAGTGAGATAGCACCACTGATCATCTGACTACTGGACCTCTTGGGTAACTAACACTAACATAAGTAAAACTAAATCAGAAATAAAACAAACCTGATGGTTCTCTCTAATGTTAGTAAATTGAATTGATTCAAGGTTCAGCAAGCACCAGTGCTTTCAACAACAAAAGGAGACAGAGGCCACCTTGTCACAAGGAAAAGCTGTGGAAGTGAAGAAAGGAAATTCTGCTGCTGAGAGCTTTTAGCACTGCTTACCTGCTTGCAGAAGTGCAGGCAATGGCTTGTACATCTCCTATTTGTCTCACATTGTTGGTTGACTTCCTTCAGATTTCAGAAAAGTTCTTTTATATATAAGTCCTCAGTAATCAAGACAAGTTAAGAGGTACATATTAACTTTTAGTGGCTCCATTGCATTATTCCTTTGAAAAAGTTATGGTCCTTGAGTATGCTCAGCATTGTTTACAACACACTAAAAACATTTCTAATTACTACATATAATTTAGTGCCTCATTTTAATTTTTTTTTTTCACTACTGGAAGTCTAAAAGACTTATTTCCCATTCAGTTAAACCAGTATAAACCAGGAATAATTCCACTGAAATCAGTGAATTTTTTTAGTATAAAAATTGGAGGCAGTTATGTAATGAACTCAAAATATGTTTTATGTGTGAATTTTCATGACGATAAATAAAACTGAATTCAAAATAAGAGCTCATCATGAAAATATTTCATGTTAGGATTTTATACTCTCTGGTGTATTCATAGTGTTTCATTTACTATTTGAATCATATTCACAAGCATTTTAATCAAACAAGTTTTGAATTAAAGAAATACATAGCTCCAGAATCAGCACTGGTCTAGATACTCCATTTCAAAATCTTTCACTATCATTAAAATAATTTGCTAGCTTTCCTAGAAGAGAGGCATTAAAAAAAAAAAAAAAAGTGTTTAAACAATGTAGATCTATCATAAGTCAACTTCAGGGTGTAATCATTTTTAATAATTTTTCAGTGATCTATTAACCATAAAAGATGAGTCACTGTGGTCTCTGAGGTTACACAGAGCTTTGAAAGACTGGTACAGTCATGTAAAATGTCAAGGAAAAGAACATGGGTATGTCAGCACAATTGTTTTTCCTTAAGTATTTCTTCACAATACTAGTTGAAACTGCTTGAAGATTACATGACTTGTTCGTTGGGGGAGAAAAGGGCTCAGGGCTAACCACAGTTTATCAAACCACCTCTGTAAACCTCTCTAAACAGAAGAGTTGTTTCAAGTCAAAAAGCATAGCACAAATTTATTTACTTTGACATGACTTTAGACTATGGCACTGTAGCAGGAGCAAAATGAAAAACTTTTGCATAACTCCCTGCAGAGCTCATTTCTGAGATGCAGAATGGCATTTCAAAAACTTATCAAAATTCAGAAGATGGGAAGCATTCACTTGATCAGCTTTCACCATACCACCAGATGTTGCTGCAGCATTGGTAAAAGCAACATGATCACAATACGTATGATAATTTAGCTACCAACAAAAAGTTCAGACATCTATCTATACTACTAGAAAATATCAATTGTCCATGAAAGAAAACCCAGAAAGCAATTTATTATAAAATAGAATAATTGACTAGAGTAGTTTTCTTATTTCGCAATACATCATTTGTAGTTTAAAAAGAGGTGAAAAGCAATAAAATATTTACAATTACTGATAAATCACATAGAAATAACCACATATGAAACTCTTATCAACTACATGTCCTAACTTCTGCTCGCCAGATAGCGATACAACTTTATTTGCTTTGAAAACAACACATGCATGGTGGCAAGGAGTGATGAATCAGTCATATGCTCCATACTTCAGTGAACTGACCAACCCTCTCCAGGGAAGTGAAATTATGGTTACACATCTTTAGATCACGCCTCAATAACAATTATATTCTAATGCATTTCTTGACACTTCTGCTATAATAAAGGGGGAGTGTGCTTGAGGGATTTTGTTTGTCTTTTTTTTAACAAGTGCTTCCTCACACAGGTGAATTAAAACATCTAGAAAACAAATCATTAAATGACCAATACAAGATAAATTTTCACAGGGAGCTGTGATAAACTCACAGACAGAATAAACAAAAAAATTAGCTTCTCCAAATCTTTAATATAATATATCACAAAAATATTAGAATGCAGTGTAGTTATTTAGATTTTATTATTGAAGAAAATGTGCTGTAAGGAATAAATTGTCCTACTCTACAAAATGAAATCAATAGAGATTTGCCTATCAATATAGAAATGCATATGTGGAACTCTAAACAGTGTTCAGCCAGCATATCAATGACTATGCAATCTTGACATCTAAATGCCTAAAACTAAGCTAATCCCAAAAGAAACACCAAGGAAATAGATGAGTCTTTAAAATCTTCTGTTTGAGAAGGCTTGATTAGATGATGTCGTTCCTTACAGGTAGCAAGCCCTGCTTGAGTTAAATAATACTCATCTTGGTTTGAGATGGTGAATTCAAATGGCATTATTAGCTTGAGTACTTAAAATAATTCCCCTCAGAAAATGCCTGCCTCCCTCTGTTGGTAAGAGAGTACTTAGAAAAGCTAGGCTTCTAACCTAGAAACATCTAAGTACTCTGTATTTAGAGATTTTTAAATTAAAGCAGATTTTGCTTCAGTATAACATTTCACTTCTCAAATGTAACCGCTGTAAGAGAACTCATAGCAGAAATATCTCTGTTAAACCCATTTGTCCTACTTTATTTTGTAAGGAATTAAAATTGATGATCCATTTGCAGTTCAGATGCAGCGATGTGAAAAGCTTCCATTTTTTTCCCCAGCCTTCCAGAACTGAAATATGACTTAATGCAACACAGTACCCTCCTCATTATTTTTTCAGTTACAGATTGAAACACAACCCTCCACAGTAAGAACATTCCAGACAGGTAGCATGATTTGGGAACTATGTTTTCAAGTGGTTCAGCTTTGGGAACAGTTTCATGATGCGGATTATTTGCAGTAACTGAGCACTATAATGCCCAGTGCTTGGAGACCCTTGCCAAGAACCATATTTAAAAGAGAAATTGCAAAACAAGAGTAAATGCTAGTGGAAGAGCACATGACTGGAGAATTTGAAATAGTTCTAGAGACGAGAATACTTCTTACTGAGTTTAAAGTGTGTCAAGAAGGTCCAGTTTTTGACAGGTCACTGAACGAAAACAACAAAGAGAATCATATTGTCTCATTCTGCATTTGCAATCAATGTCAATTGCCCGTCAGAGAATACCATGAAAAAATAACTATATTACTGACAACAGCAGATTTTAATGCATTTCATGTGCTCAGTAATTTTCATCTAGCTAAGATAGAAGATGCCAACTATGAAACTACATTGCGAAAACTTGAGCACTGTCCTGTCTTCTGAGGGAGATATATTAAATAGGAAGTTACCTAAAGAAAGTGTAAAGAATTTTCACTTTGTTTAGATGTTGTCAATCTTAACTAATGCAGTCCTTGATAAGAAACAGATTGTTAACAAAATTTGCCAAGGGGAAGAAAGGATGGAAAAGGACCTCAAAGATTAGTTTTAGGCCAGGAATTACAGTGGACCAGGGACCATTTTCTGGCCCTATGGTGAAATGGCACAATATGACATGCATGCATATAACTTCTCTAGTTTATCTCTAAAACCAGACTGGCCACATGCCTACTGAGAACAGAGCTTGACTCAGGCTACTCACCCTTCTACAGATGGGCTTAAACTCTGACAGAGACCATGCTCACCATTTAATAGTAGCAATGAGCAAAGGGGAGCTTTTAGGTCCATGCTCCAACCATGTGTAGCTTACTAGGAGAGACGGGAGACATGGATTAACCCAATATCATAAGCAGAATGTGCTAAGCAGCAGGAATCTTTCCCTCAAGAATAATGCTTATGGAAATGGACAATATCTTAAAGTATAAATAAGACAGAAAATCCAGACTACAGAAGAGATACCTAAGGCATAATAGCACAAAATCAAAGCCACTTCGGAAGAGACCACAGACTTACACAGTCTATGAAAAATAGCACAATATCTGTCAGATGAAAAAAGATTAAAGACATGCACTAGTTAATATCAGTGCATGAAATTTTGCAGGCACCAGTCAAGTATGCATAGTACAGTCAGAGAGGCTAACTGCAGCATGACTTCCTCGGATGTTTTTTTTCTGGCAGTATTGCCCATCATCAGAAGATAAATAGACTGTCAACCTGAAAGTAAATGGGACATTTATTAACTTTAAGCTGAGCATTAGAGCACTGAGTCAGTGGGATGTCAAAGATAGTGTTACCAGCATTAAAAGAAAAGAAAGAGGTAATAAAATACAATTTAAAAAATCTGCAAAACGGAGGTGAAGGTAGACAGTAAACTGCCAAAGAAAAAAATTGCAGCAGTAATTTGCAGATACAAAGCCTTCTTTTCATCAAAAGCACGATATTATTGATGGGTCAAGGAGCCAAAACAAACACAGGGAAGTTTGAAGACTTCTTAGGTATTGAGAAGCTCTGAAGAAGAGAGAGCAGCTGAAAACCTAACAAATCCACCATTCAGGTTCCTGTAAAATGTTGACTTAGGCAGACTTAGGACCAATTAACTAAAACAACAGGCTGCAAGCAATCTTTGGAAAAACAAAGGAGGGTGCTTTTTTTCCTTAAATTTAAGTACGTGAAATATTAAAATGTCTACTCTGAGATTAAAAGGTACCAGGCCTTATTGTTTCATTTAATTTACTTTAATTTTTTAATAGAAGATCAAGTTATTGAACTAAAGTCTTAAACTCACTACTGTGCAGAGGTGCAGACCCAAGGAAACTCAGCATCAAAGCGCAAAATAGGCTGATTACAGATTGGTCAAAGGAGAGACCTGGCAAAAATTCTCATAAAGCAATATGGTCAAAATTGTAAATCATCACTTTACTCACTCTGGCCGCTGACAAAAGCTTGGTCCAGTGCAAAGAAATTTGGTTTGTATTTAATCCATGACACAAAAAGATTAATGTCTTTATTTAGAGAAGGCCAGTTTCAACTGTAAACAGTGCAGCACTGACCCAAAATCAGCTTAGCAAAGCACCATCCCAAAAGTATGGCAACTATTTTTAAATTAAAAATTGATGATTTTCAAACTAATTACAACCTGAGGGAAACTTTGTTGCTGCATGAATATTCTCTAGAGCATTTGAAAAAATGTCACAGGAATAAAATCCAAACCTTGAGTTACTATCAAACTGATTTTTAAAACTGTCCCATTACAGAAAAAGTGTAGGTTGCAGCATTTCAAGATGAGGATATGATAATTAGTATTACAGCCTAGCCAGAACAGCACTTTCCAAACCCCAAAACAAAATCAACGCCTGAATTCATACAAGGAACTTCAAATTATCAAAATGGGGAGTTGGTAACATTACTGAAAAAGTATTTTAAAGCAGATAACTGTAAGATAAATCAAAGGACTGAAAAATCCCAAAGACAGATTAGACATGTTTGATGGCTCCTGAATAGAGCCATTGGAGAATTTATCCAGGCTTTGTCACATGTAAAAAAAATACAGGCTCTGACAGTCCAAAGAGACCTATGTGGTGGGACAGAATAAATTGTCCCCTGGAGTAAAGTACTCCTTGATTTACTTAAACTGACTAGGGAGATGTATGTATTAATTCTACACTATGATTTAAATTTTCCTGAGATAGCATTACTAGATTCCATTGCAGTTGAACAGGTGATTATGCAAATGTATTTTTGCTAGACATAGAATATCTGACACAGTGCTTAACACTGGGCCACAGTTTTTGCAACAATTTGCAGCGAAGTATATGACCAGTGTGATGATCTTTAAAAGGCTATTGTAGAACAATCTGGATCTAAAGAACATGAACACATTTAACTTAAGCCTCATTAAGTCTGTCCACTCAGTTCAGATACCGTTATCTTAACGACAACAAGAAAAATATGGTTTCTTAAAAGAGTTAAGCATCCCTAGCCAAAATTTACTTCTGGAAAAGTCAGCACTAACTGCTTTGCTTGTTTAAGAGCCAAAGAAAAACTGCTGCACCCTGGGTATGGCAAGAGACTGTACAATTCTTCTTGTGCAGAGCACTGGATAAGAAGCTGCTGTTAATTATCAGGGCCCCTGCAGAACAAACAGAATGATGGGGATGACATAGTGAAAAGGTAGATTCATTAATGAAATTCCGCTGTGTTGTGGTTATCAGGGCCGTTACCTGCTTGTTCTCTTTCTGGCTTGCCTGATTTCACTCCTCTGAGCATCTACCGATCCTGGCACTAGGTTAATAATTGTTCCACTTTTAAACTAGATGTTGGCCTACAGAATCTCTCTAAAAATTGTATTAAAACAGTGAGTTAGGCTGAATTTTGGATACCTGATCCTATCAATACTCTATGATCATTGGCACCAAATGACTTTACTGGCTTCTTTTGAAAACAAAATATAGTATTTTTTTATGTTTATCCTATGTAAAGGCTTAGCTTCCCTTTAACATAACAGAGGCAAGATAAAATTATGCATTCTGTCATCTACCAAAGTTGACTGTATTAGCTCAACTTCCCTAAAAAAATTATTTTTCAGAACAGGTCTTATTTAACTTTTTTTTTTTAAATCCTCCATGTTCCTTCTCACTTTAAAGCATTTGTACACCAAACTAAGGTGTCAGAAGCCATAAAAATAGGGGGGTTGATGAAGTATTTATCATAAACTTCTGGTTCCTCAGTTGCTTAAGAAGGAGACCAAGTGGGACAGGCAACAGACATACCTCAGTTTAGAACTCCATGGTCGTGTTAGTGCAACATTTGTGCTCAAGTTTAAAACACTGTATGAGGGTGGAGCATGATATCACCCAACCTACCACGTAGCCTGTTAAGCCAGACACCCTCCTGTGAAGTAAAACATTGCAGTTTTAGAACTGTCAGCAGAAAAGGGAAAAAAACAGATCTACTTCATGTGTGCAAGTTGAAGTTACCAAGCTGTTATGAAAAAGGGGGATAGCAACACCATGGTTTACTACCACCATTCTTTTATGTAGAAGCAAACAATTGTTGCTCCTTCTTCATGTGATTTGGACATACCTTTAAGACCTAACTCAGCAGAGACCTTGCAGGTTTAGAAATGAGTTTTCATAAACTTTAGATCAGAAATACCTATCTGCCTTGCTATTCATGGGAAAATAGAGAATCTGGAAATTTATGTCATGTGTTTGACCTGCCAAAGTCATGATGAGAAGCAGTTAAACCTTAAGGAGGCATAACCTGACCGGTTGAATGCAGGAACTTCCAGAGTTAAGCTGTTCTGAGAGGAAACCTCTCTGAACCACCCTGAGGCTCAGGTGTTGAAAACTAGTATAGAAGTGGCTGAACTTCTTGGGTTTGGTACAGTAACTTAGAAAATTAATGTGGGGTGAAAAAACAGCACTTTATACTTGAGAACTACAGGGACATGGTCATAATGCCATTTAGATGCCATATCCAAGGCACAGCCATAGCCAGAGTTTCACTATGGGTAGTCAGAAAAAAAGGGCTTATTGAATTTAGATTAGAATTGATAGGTATGCAAAAAATGAAAAATTTTATTCTGACCAATTGGTATGATATAATTATAATGGATGCCTCTCCCTCAGCTGAGGTGCAAACAAGATCAAGTGCTGAAGTCAATAGTACAGATTTTATTTAACAGTAAATGAGAGGTAGAGAGATAGAAAGAAGTAGGAGAGAAGAGGTGTGGAAGAAAGAGTGAGAGAGATTAAGCAATAGATATCACCACATGTGGATTTCTGCAGTGTCCCACTGATCCTTCTTCACCCTGGCCTTCAGTGGGGTGGGGTCCCAGAGTAGCTCTTCTGGAGGTACCACTTCTATACTGCCTAGTCCTGGGTATGCACAGGGTTTAGGTGCTGTTCCCATAACATGAGATGGCCTGTGCATGAGCACCCACTGCCTGTCCCACAGTTTGCTATGGTGGGAATTTTTGTCTGGATGCATTGCCCAGATCTGCCTCACCAGGCCTCGAATGAGCATCTTCCTGTCATTGCCATTTATGCTTATCTCAAGTTTTGTTGTGGTGGCTCATCTTATGGCGACAGTGATTTGAGACATGCAACTGCATTCTGTAAGTCCTCACACCAATCTATCTTCTTTTTCCAGAAAAACAGAAAACCTGAAATATTCAAATTTTCTTAAGACTAAAAATTAGTATTTTGCTCTAGGGTTGTCTAGCTCTTTTGTTTAAGCTTCATTTCAAATGAAATGCTTGGAATAGAAAATATAAGTGCTTTGTTTTTAAATAACAAAAGTAGACAACATTTCCACTACACAGATTTCAAAAATAAATACCCGATTTTTTTTAAACTGCTCATCTTTGCTTTTTTTCACCTGAGGCTATAGAACATATTCTTCCTTTTAAAATACAAATCATTTAACTTACCAAAACCTCAGTTTTTTGAGCAGATTATCATTTGCAAGAGCCTTTTTCTTGGATCTACCAAGAAAAAGGTACCATTCTACTGCTACCACAAGATCGTCTTTGTAGTACTGTAGCTGCTAACAATAAAATCACTTTTTGTCGTAAAAGTCTTAAGGGAGCCATTGCAATGAAGAACCAAAACAGCAGATGTTACCCAATACAAGTACTGGTAAGTATCAACTGAAAAATAACACACAAAAGAGAGCACAAGCACTTAAGCATTAGAAGATACAAATAAGCACAAAAGTGTATGCTATTTTCAAGAAAATATGGTACCCAAAGGCACTAATAAACTCTATGGAGTAAGTAACGTATTTAGCAGTGTAAAAACAAAGCCTTTAGCAACTTACAGGAGTACAAAAGAGCATAAAAACTCACTAACTCTTTTTCTTTCCACTAAATAACAAAACTGATTTTAAAAAAATTTAAAAGAAAGTTTTAGTCTGATGACACTCATGGTATAATTTTTTAAAATATAATTAGTGAAGGGGAGTGAGGAGAAATTTTAAATGAGAAACACTTAATGTTCTCCTTGTGCTACTGGAAAAGTTTTAGTAGAGTAATAGTTATAGTGTTGCTATCTAATGGCTCCAATTCATGCCCAAATGACATTTTTTTAAAAACTGCAAGGCAAAACTCAAGATTAGATTTGCATGTTTTTTAAAAGTACCATCTCACTGAAATTACAGGTAGAGGAATGCATATTGTAATGACATTTCCTTGGTACAGGAACCGTAAACCAGAAAAAAAAAATAATTCAAGTTTTGAGAATCGTTGTTTTCAGCAGAAAACAGCTATGACAAAAATCAGAAACCTAGACGGTCAGTCGTCTTCTGGCATATGACAGATGCAGCTCCATAGACTTCATGTTGAATATTTTCCTTCTAGATGGAAAATACTGCCTATCCTTGCCCACGATATGAAACCAATGTAATGTATTTGGAATTTTTCATGGGCATGGCAAAGACAAACAAGAGACTTCTTGTGTCAGAGTGCCTGAGAATATGAAAGAAATTTCTGGGAACTAACTCTTTTTGTCGTTACCACAAAGTTCACATGGTGACCAAGCCTTTCCAAAATAATTATAGGTAACTCATTCACAACAAAATTAATGCATTAGGGAAAGACTGTCCAAGGCCTAAACTCAGAAATTTGTCCTAATCTTTTTTTGAAGTGCCTAACCCATGAGAATTTCTGCTCTGTGTGTGGGATCACTGTTGGATTGGCTGTTGGCCATGAAGGAAGTGGAGAGTGCATTAGAACAGCTATAGTAGTGGAAAAGAAACTTTTAAAAGAAAGCACAGGATATGGGGGAATTAGAGGGGTAGAATTAGAGGATTTATATTTGAAGACTCTTCCTTTTGTTCCCTTTTTCCCAAAAGACAGATATTCATTATGGCTCTGGAATGCACCCACTGGTGGTGGGTTGTAAATGGAGGCTGATGATCAGAGCTGGCTGATCCTCAGGCTGAGTACTCATTAAGGACCTCTGACCCCAATGGTCAAAGTGTTTAATAAAAGTCTTTATCCATGGACTGAATTTTACTCCTGTTGAATATTATGAGCATAATATAGTACAAAGTCAAATGGAAAAACTGGAAGCTGTTTCTTGTGAACTGTGCTTAAACTTGGAAAAATTAGCAGGATGGAAAAATAAAGGGTTTGCTCCCTTTCTCCATATCTTTTTTTATGTCATGTCCTCTACCTCATGCACAGTGGTAAAACCTGCACCATGAGCCTGCATACACTTTCCACATAAGAGTTGTGGTCTATGACAAAAAGTGAGCAGCAGATTAGGAACAAGGGAGATGGCATAAATGACAACTGGCCTTTTTTCCACTTGCCTATTCAGTAATTCCCTATTTTAAATACACACTGTTGAGTAACTCACAGAGGTTACAGAGTACGTATGAGAATGACTTTCCAACAGCGACAGACAAGATTCAGAATGAAAAATTTCACTGCCAGGCAAGAAAAATTTGCAATAATTTTCTGTAATACAAGCAGACTTTTTAGCACTTTTATTGCAGAAGCAATTCTAAATAACAGAGCTTGTCTTATAATAGCATTTCTGTAATAATGGTGTTTTATAACAGAAGTGCTATTATTACAGAAATGGTATTATAATAGTAGTATTATTATTGTAGAATCTTTTCCATAACAGGAGTGCTAAATAAGCCCATTTGTACTATAGAAAATGATTGCAAACTTCTATGGTGCTGAAAATGCCTAAGCCTTTATGTCTAATGTGATCCAGATTTTCAGAAGCTTCATGGAAGTCTGAAAAAGATCTTTCAAAATGAATCCATTCTGCAGACCAACTGAAAGCCTTGGCATGGCTCAGCAAATGGTATATCTGTCACCAAATTTTAAAATCTAACTCAAATTCCAAACCAAAAGTGCTTCAATGCAGAACTTAGCAGAACATGTCTTTGGTAAGACAAAAACATTTTCAGAGCTGGAATAAAGCAAAAAATGCTGGAATATCATCTGAGGTGATAAAAAGATGTAATATTCAATAACAGTTATACAGCAAAAATGCTTTGGAAGAAATTTTATATCTATATCAACCACATTAATATAAATTTCCCTCATCATTCAATAAAGTATATATTGCTTTGCCGCATACTTAGGAAGCATTCATCTAAAGAATTTAACTGTATATATAGGAAATGAATAAGTAAATTTTAGTTTATAAAATCCAACTTCTTTTTATTAAAGTTATCTGGTAATACTTCAGTGCTGAGATTCTAGTGCAGTATAGAAGACAGAAAGAATTTAAGTTCCAAAGCTATTGACCTTTTTAACATTAAAATAAAATCCTATATACTTCTAGGTTGATACAATCAGATTATACTATCTGGTTAAGGTAGAGTCTATGAAACAGTAAAGTAAGAAAATTCAATAAACTCATATCCTCTGCAGGCATTTTTAGATTTTTTAGACTGTCATGAAAGCTTTAGATGTGTGTTTGTATGAAATGAACTTATTTTATTATTGATTTCAGGCAGAAGGGGGTTTTGTTGGATCTTTTTTTTTGCAGTCTGCATGGCTACACAGAATAGTTTTCTTTACAGCAATAATACAGTTTTAAATCACAAATGAAAATTTTAAGAAACTATATTTTTTTAAGAGTGAAAGATTATTTATGACACAGAAAGACCTAGTTTAAAATTTATATTTAAGATATAATTGTAATGTAATAAAATAAAAATAAAAGTCATTGGTTAGCTTTTCTAATTCAGTCTCAACAACACACATTCCAAAACTTGGCATACTTGGAACCTATGGAGTCAACAGAAATGATGTATTCACATCAAAAATAATGGTAAGAGATTTGCAAAAGTGTTCTCACAAAAAAGCCACAAATTTAACCCTACCTCTGCCACTTCCTCTGGGTTTATGATTATGATGCTTAATCACAGAAGCAAATATTTTTATGGTCAAGTGTCTTTCCTCTGCCAGGGTTTCTTTCTGCACACACTGAAGCTGAGGATCACTGAGTCACTCTGAAGCTTTATTGCAAATTTTGCTCTGTATCTAAAGCTCAGCAGAGTACTTTTTCTCCCTACACTTGCATTTCTTTCTCTTTCTCTGTGATTTTTAATTCTTTCCACTCACTAGTTAGGTTACTAACAAAGTTCATTCACATTCTGCCGTTACTTCTACAGAAATTTCATTTCACAACTTGCCTTGTTTTACAATACCAGTTTCAAAGTTAATACAATGGCTGTTTAACTTCTCCTTCAAATCACTGTGAAGTCCTGCCAAGTATCCTATGTCAAAATACTACTAATGGGCAGAATTACTGATGATGTTTTCAAATTTAATTGATAGCTTTCCAGTGCATCTTGTTTTCCTGCTCTTTACATTATATAGGTTCTTTGTGACATGGAATACCTGTTTCTGTCTTTTTCACAGGAAAGAATACACATTCATTTGTTAAGAAGGAACAAAGAGAAATCAGGGAAAATACCAGAATGCCACATTCTTCCTAAATATCCTGTTGGCATCACCTTACAGGCAGGGAAGTTTCTGAGGTACCCACTCATGCCATGCTTTCTCTTGCCAATCTGCTCTTGCTTTGCTTAGAACAAAAAGCATTGCTATTCTTTTCAGCTATCCTACAAAATACTTTTCTCAACCATTTTGTTTTGGCACTTCTGTACATATGTACATACACTTGACTGCTGCAAATCCAGTCTATACCTAGCTTAAGCCATGTTCATGCCGAATTTAAGTCACTGTTTTATTATCTTCTCATAATTCTTTTAAACTCCTGACACACAAATTCATAAATTAGGAAATGAAAGTAGATGCTTAATTTTTTTTTCACAGTTTGTTGATGTAGTATTAGCTACAGGCTTCCTATCAGGCTTCCTATGCCCCATAAGCAAATCCAATTCAAAATGAGATCATGGTACAGTGACCTCATTCTGAATGTTACCATATGCTTTTGGCAGTCCAGAAGAAAACACCTCTAGCTCTTGTACTGTGTTTCGATCTCTTTGGATTTCTCCAAGGGTTTGAATATCTGCTGAAAAGCTCTCTGCAGCTCTGAATACACCAAAAGAGGAAAGGGAAGCAAATACAGGGTGGGGGAGGAGAAGGGAGGGGTGCGAAAAGTGAGGATTAGCTGATGTAAAAATGTCAAGCTGCCTGCAGTGGAGGCAAGAAGTGGTTGAGGGTAATAAAGCCAATTAACAGAGCAGAGGATAAGAAGCCATATTTGAAATAAAGGAGTGATAATTTTAAGCAGCAAGGGAGAGATTAGAATACAGAACTGCTAATGGTATGCAGTTTGGGAAGAAGATGGTGAAGTACTGGATTGAGAAAGATAAGGCAAAACCAAATACAAACCTTAGCATTTTCCCTAAATGCTAAAATTAATGATCCTTTCTTTCTGTACTAGCCTCCATGCTGAATGATGCACAGATTATACAGATCTCCTGATTCCTGTGCTTTCTTGCAGTAGGATTCTTGCGCATACGGATATTTCTTCCTCATTTCCAAACAAACTCTTTACTTTGTCTTTTATAATAAGCTGATTTACTAGAATTCCTCTTGACCAATCTTCTATTTTGCATGGTCTTACAAATATTCAGTGTCCAGTATTACTTTAAAATTACCCTATTTTCTATTTGGAAGTGCATCCTATAATTACTCATTTTATTTTGTAGGCTATTTGCTGGTATGTAACGAACTTGTTTCCATATTTTACACAGCTTGCTGTGTGATAATAACTGTGCATAAAGGGCATAATGCAAAATTTAGGCTTAATTTAGATTCTGATTATATTATTCTTTCTTTTTTAAATACTTCAGTCACTGACTTTGTTTTTTCAACTGTTTTAGAGGCCTTAAAGAATAGAATATATGCAGAACATCTCAGTCCTCACTGATTTCTAGAGTAGCTTTGACTCCTTACACAGTCAGTTTACATCAGGGGCACAACTGTAACATAAACCATCAGCATTTACATATCTAACAGCATTTTTGTAATTATTGGATTTTCCTCACATATCTTAATATATTTTGAAAAAAAAAATTGCCTCCTGTTTTGCTGTATCCTTATGCAGACAAAAATGGCTTGAATGTAAACAATCAGGGATTCCAAGCACAAACACACAGTATTTGTCAGTGGATATACACCAAGGCTGAATTCCTACAATTAAAACTCAGATTGACTTCAGCAAGATCAGCATTCACCCCATGAATACAGAATTCATGTTCACTAGAAAATCAAGAAAAAAATTCTTTATCAGAGCAATTCTTTGACAGGGAAAAGCCTCAAATATTATCTCAAACTGAGAGAAAGTAAGAGGTATTGTGAACAAATTGGTTAGTCGGGTAGCAAAAAATCACCATGAGCCAGGAGTAACCACACATATTTTTAAAAGAATTCACACATGTAATTGCTGGTATATTAACAGTGGTCTTTAAATGACTGTTTAAATCTGCTGTTGTAGAAGGGAAAGGGAGATGGCATTTAATAATGGCAATTCATTAAAATGTCTCCAGAGGTGATCTGGGAGCTAAAGACTAGAAATTCTGACCTCTTTATCAAACAAACTGTTACAAATTAAAATTATGTATATGTTAGTAAACACAGGGAGCACCAGAAAACAGCTTTTTTTGTAAATGGGTGCTTCACAAATCTTTTAGAGGACTTTGAGACATGTGAGGTGGTTGATCTCTTGGATAGATGTTCCTCACCAAAGGATTTAAAAAGCAAACTGCAAAAATTGGGGGATAAAATAGAAGATACTTTTAAGAATTCATTATTGATTAAAAGACAGCAAGCAATATTCCAAATGAAGACAGGCTTTCAAAACTAATCTTAAAAATGGGCTAAATATTGAGGTGAAAAAGCAATGGGATGACCCAACATTTTTCCACATACTGTATCTATTTCTTGCTAGAAATAGGTACAGAAAGAGTACAGAATTACAAAATAATTTAGAATGGAAGGTCATCTATTCCCACTTGAAACTGCACTATTTTGAAGTCAGATCAGGACGGCCATAGCCTTTTATGGTTGAATTTTTAATATCGCCAAGAATGACAGTTAAAAAGCCTCTTTGCAGCCTGTTCCAGCATTTGATTACACTTGATGGAACAAAACAAAACAACTTTTCACAGTCTAATTGGAATTTCCCTTTTCATAGCTCTGATCTTTTCACTGTGTATCTCTGAGAAGTTTCAGGCTCTGTATACTCAGTAATGTCCCACTGGTAGTTCAAGCCAGTGGCAAGGTCCTCCCCAGGCCTTCTTTCCTTAAGGCCAAATAAACTCACCTCTTCCAGCTGCACCTTCCATGTCATATGCCCTTTAGCAGAGCATAAAATCAGGCAGAGCAGCAGCAAAAGGGTTGAACAGAAAGGAAGAATCACTTCCCTCCACCTCTGCACTATGTGATAGGCCTTCATTGCTGGGAGGGTACCATGGTGACTCATATTCAACCTGTCCACTGGGATCCCCAGGCTATTTCCTACAACGCTTCTTTTTATCCTGTCACTACCAAGCCAACTGACAACAGAGTATACTCACTGATTGAGTGACCCTCTGATAAAATAGCAGATGGATTCCAAAGCCCTGGATATGAAGAATGCAGGTGGAATAGTCAAAATAACTTATTGGTTGCCCCTCAGGAAAGATTTTAAAGACATTGCAGACAATTCACAGAATCACAAAACTGTTTGTGTTCCCTTCTTAAGGTCAAACAAACACAGCCTTTTAGCCTTTCTAAAATGCATGAAAGATGCTCCAATTCCTTAAACATCCAGAACTGGACCAAGCAGTCCAGATGTTTCTCACCAGTGATGAGTAGACAGCAAGGAACACCCTCCCAGCTTTCTGGTAATGGCCTCCCTAAGGCAGCCCTGGATGTTCTTAGTGCTGTGGTTCAGTTGACAAGGTGGTGATTGGTCAAAGGTTGGACTCAATAATTTTGGAGGTCTTTTGCAACCTTAGTGATTCTGTTATTGGCCTTCTGTGCTGTGATAATGCATTTCTGGTTCATTATGAGATTGCTGTCCACCAAGGCACTAATACTCTTCTCTGCTGAGCAGCTTTGCAGCAGGCCACCCTCTAGTGTGTACTGGTGCCTTGGGCTGTTGCTCCCTAGGGGTAGGATTTGGCATTTCCCTTTGTAAACCTTCATCAAATTCATCTCAGCTCCATTTTTCAGCTTGTCTAGGTCCCGCACACCTCTCAATTTCATATCCTCTGCAAATTTGCGGAAGGTACATTCTGCCCCATCATCCAGGTTACTCATAAAAGTGTTCGAAAGTATTGGCCCCGCTACCAGCCTCAGGTGGACACCACAAGGTACATAACTAGTGACTTACTTCCAAATGGACTTTCTGCCACTGATCACAATTCTCTGAGCCTCTCAGCTAATCTGACCTGCACTTTGACAACCTGGCTATGTAGAGACCAAGTCAAAAGCCTTACTAAAGATAAACTTTAATAGTTGTCCCTTCATCCACTAAACTACAGGATTGGCTGTGGTCATAGAGAAGGTAGAAAACTAGAAGAAATTTATGGTAAAATATAAGACATCACTGTGCACTATTCAATATATATATCTACTTAATCAATACAGCATATAACTCTCATCTGCCTTTTTAAAGAAAAAATAAAATAGCAGTGGAAAAATAGAAAAAGGCAACAGTAGTCAGAAGCATGGTAGTGCTTTAAAAGAGAAAAAGCTTAACAGATAGGACCTAACACAGACAGCATGACTGAGCGGCAATATAATAGAAATCCAAAATAATAAATGGGGAAAAAGAGGAAGTTGGAGTAAGTCATTATGTCTCATTGAACTAAAATTACAAACACGCAGTGACATCATCAAACAATAGATTTTTTTAAAAAAAGAAGTACTGCTTTTTACAGCACACAATGTGCTGTGGAGCTGCAGGTTTTCTTTCTGAATCTCTAGCAGCATAAATGACTTCAGAGTAGAACTAGACTAGTTAATAGAGAATAGGTACATCAGCAGTTATTAAACACAGCAGTCCAACTGCAACCCCTCACTTTTGTAAGCCCTAAAGTACTGATTGCTGGAAATGCTGGAGTGAAAGCAATCCTGTATGTTCTTATTGCCTTCCTTGAGTATCCACTACCCATCTGTGTAACAGACAAGGTGCTGTACTAGATATACTTTTGATACAACATATTTCAACCATTCTTAGGATTATTTCCTGTTAACTAGACCTATGAACTACAGAGAAAATAAAAGTTACAGAGAAATAAAAGTACTGTAACTATAGTTAGAGACAGTTATAACTATTTGGTTGGTCCGTCAGAGGCATGGTACAGATTATCAGAGCATAACAGAAAAGGATGAGGGATGGGTATAGGAGAGGACCTTTCACAGCCATGGATCTACAGTGCAGTGCCCTAGAGCAGAAGAAAAAAACAGATTCTATGGAAATGTGTATCTGTAGCTAAAGCACTGTCTATTATCTCTTCACGCACCCCATACTATCAGCTACTTACTTAGTCAATGACTTAACTTTAGAATAAAACTTAGCTTGGTTTTGGACTAGTGCTGGGTTCAGATGCCAAAGGACCCCAGGCATGTTCCATATACTTTTTTACCCATTCTGATAATACTCCACATTTGATGGCTACAAACTCTGGGGTAGAGAAGCTAAGGGAAATGCAGTGTACATCTGACAGAATGTTCTGCCATCTATTCCAGGAGAATGCAATTCCATACAGTTTAAACTTGTGAAACACTAGAATAGTTTGGCTGAGATATCTCTATCAGAATACTTGTTTCAAGATGTTAATATTTAGGAAAATCTCTCTATACCTAATATCTAAAAGAAAAAAAAGTTATAAGTACAAGGACAAAACTGTAGTATAAATCCTAAGAATTCAATGTTTTATAGATTTCTCCTGATATAAAAAATAATGGTGGATTTTTTCCCTTGCTCCCATAAAATTGATTCATAATATATAATAAGATCCACATTTCACAGCTTGGCAGCTGGCAGTTCATGGAAAAGCTCTTTTTTGGAATTTCTTTCCAGGGCTACTGTTGACAAGTAGATTCCAACAGCAAGAATCTGACTGTTCCTGGTTTTGGAGGGGATTTGCAGTACCTCTTTTAACCAAGTTTCCTTCAGCAGTTAGCCTGCTGTAGAGCTTCTTCACTTCATCTCCCAGTTGCAGTTCACAGTCCATTTACACAGCCTCTTCCTCCCTTATTATGCAAAGGTAGCCCTCTCATTTTCCTTCTCTTTATCACTTTATTTTCTATTTATGGGTAGGAAATTCACCAGTTATCAGACTTTTCTAATAATTATTCTCTTATACTTGTCCACATGAACTGGAGAGAATGTGGGCTTGCCAGCATGATGATTCCCTAGCTTTACTCAATAGACTCCAAAAATCATACATTGAGGTGCCAAAATCTACTAAATTAACAGCCATAGATAAAATTGATGTAGTAAACTGGTTAGTGGAACTGCACCATTAAAAAATTGCCTTTGAAATGTCTGGGAGGAACCACTCACTAAAGGTATTAGGCACATACAAAATAAAAGAATTTTTTAATACCTTTTCTCTCCATCTGTAAGAAAAAATGGTTCAGTTACTGAGCTTGAGAGGAGTGTGACTCCTCTCGATGAAGGTATACTACTCAGACACTATAAAACTCCTTTATATTCAATTTTCTTATAATGTACTTTTTTCACAAAGAATTTCCCACACCCTTTCAAAGCAAGTTTTAAAACCATAGGTCTTTTTGGTTAACCATTAACTTTTCTTTCATAGTAAGCTGCAACTTTGGTGTTGAAAGACCAATTTTATATTTTTTCGGTGTTTTTCTTCACATTTAAAACCTAACAAAAGAGACTACTTGTTTCATATTTCTGATATTTTCATACATAATTTCTTTTTACTATTATCACTTAGAAACTCAAATGTGAGTAAAGACACCAGCTTAGGTATCATGGTAATTTTATGAGGATTGCAGACATAAAAATGGTGATAAGTTAGTGCTTATTGTTTATACTAGATGCACATGCCAACATGAATGCATTTTTCCTGCATATCTCATTTTTAAGATCTTTGCTATAGGTGTCGCCACAACTTCTTAGAAATTCCAGTAAGGCAGTAGTGAAACATTGTCTTAATATACTGTGATGGTAACAGGGAGAGAAGAGGTGGCAGCTCTTTTTTCACACTCAAGGACTCTGGGCTTCTTGTACCTAAATCCCCAGTAAAGTTTCCCACATCTTAAGAAATTACACTTTCCTTGTCAAACTAGTCAGAAGGATTCCATGAAGGTACAAGATCATTATTTTAGCATATCTCATCCTCCAAAGGAATCTCTTTACTGCCTGCATGTAGGAATGCAGTATGTAGATTAGTCAGACAAAAGAACTCAGCTCTTTGCTTTGTAGTACATTCTTCTTTGTCTTGTTAAAGCACAAAATATAGGGCTTGAAAATGATCTGGGATGATCAATCTGGTCACATAACATGAAAAGAAACTTGTTCTTTACAGTCCATTCATAAACACATCAAGTTTCATACAAGTACTGTTTATTTCTGTTATTCCCATGGCAAGTAATTCCTGAATTGGTGTGCCAGGACTGCACATTTAATAATCACAAATCTAATAATTTCCATCTTATATTTATTAAAAAATAGAAAAACACATCTTCTAAATTTCAAATCTCAAGTTTTATTACTAAGTTTACAAGGCTAACTGGTTATGTAAGCACACACCATTCATTTACTGCCTTTTCTTACAATGTAAGAAAATTAAAAGGGAAAGAGGCTGTAAATAAAAAGGCTGTTATAGATGGATACCTTCTAAGTGATATATGTGATAGAAATGATTAGCATTAACTGATCTTTGTAAAGAATGTACAAGGATAATTCATTATAACAGCTTAGAAGTGCAATTAGTGAACGATAGTGTAAATGACACTGTTGTTCATAGACTTACCCATAAGACTAATTATATTTTGAAAACTACTTAGTGAAAAATTGATTGCATGGGTCCTGTGGGTATAGATAATTGAGATAAAAATATGTAAACAAATGCCCATTAATAAGTTTTACAGCAAATTTATATATTTACATGTTTAGTTAGTTTGGAAATACACATAAAAACGAGAATTTTCTGGTATTTCATTCTGAAGGCACATTTAAGTGAAAAAAATACTTTATGACTTTGCAAACAACACTATTTGATTATTCTTACATTGCACAGATTAATTTATTTTTTCCTCTCACTATGTCCTAATATTTCAAAAATAGTAAAGTCCAGGAAAAGAACAATCAAACTCAGCTATCCTTAATTGCTGTTTCAAGGATTTTCTTTTGTGTAGCTTCAGTGTGGCACATGCCAGACCAGAACAAGCTCTTCCTAGTGGTGGTTGCAGTTATTCCTTGGGCAACAGGAGCTATAATAGAGGTAAGATAGTAATATAAACTATAGTTTTTACATAATAATAAGTTTGACAGTATTTAATTTAATATGTATGTTTGAGAACTTACTGATAATACCTCATTGGTCTGATTCTATTTCTTTAACAAGTACTAATTTCCTGAACTTTTTGAAATTTCCAAAAGCTTTTATTTAATGTTGGCATTTTGCTTGGAGACTGTTTTTTTCTGAAGACGTTAGTGAATTAATGTGAAAATATTTGGTCATTATAAAAATGAAGTTTAAATTGAGTTTGAATGCATAAAAAATATTGTATGATGTGCTTTTACCCATGAAAATGCATTTATCTGTTATTAGGGAGTGTTTTCAGCTACAACTTAACTTGGTTGCTGAATACAGGAAAAAAGACTACATCACCTAAACATATAACTTCAAGCATTAATTCCAAGAATGAACTTGACATGGAAGGATATGAGACTGATCAAGAGAAAACTTAATGCTGGATAGCAGTGGCAAAATATTTCAGTTTGAGGCCCACAGGAGCCCCAGTGCAAATTGTTCCTGTGAATCTAAACCTTTCATCAATCAGATGTAAATTACAGCATGCACAACTGGCTGCCTTTTCCATTCTAGAGTTCCCTACAGAGAACAAGAGATCTAACCACTACAGAGGCTCAACTAAACTGCAGTATTTTTGCTCCCTAGAGGTTATATACCAACATATCAGAAGAGACAACATTCACTTGTATTCCACATCAGGAGATCTTACAAAATCAGACAGAGAGTCAAGCCAAAATCCTCTAGAAAAACTTATAACGCAGGGAACCAGGGAGGGGACCATGGGGGAGATGTACTGATACAGCACTAAAAGGTTTCCTCCTAACAATACTTTTCTAACTACATGTCAAAGCTTTCCTTGAATAGCTGGCTCAGAGAAATTGAACATAAGAGGCTGGATTCTCCTTTGGATTCAGCACCGAGAGAGCTCATTTACTTCTTAGTAGCTGGGACAAGGATGTGTTTTGGATGAAGTATGAGAATTCTGCTGGTAACACACTGATGTTTTAGTTCTTGCAGTTTCTCAGGCTTTGCCAATGAGGAGCTACACAAAAAGCTAAGTGGGAATAGGACAGCTGTCCCAAACTGGGAAAGGGATATTCCATAGCATAGAACATCCTGCTGAGTAAGTAAACTGAAAGAAGTGGTCCATGAGGGGCCAATCACTGCTTGGGGATGGGCTGGGCAATGGTCGGTGGGTGGTGAGCAGTTGTGCTAGTTTTATTGGGCTTTAGTTCTCCCTCCTTTTTATTACAGTTGTTGTTGTTATGATTATGTTTTTGTTTAATTGGGTTTTTTTTTTTTACTTTGTTTTGGTTATTGAAGTGTTCTAACCTCAACCCATGAGTTTCAATTTTTTCCCAAATTCTCCACTCCACACATTGGAGTCAGGCAGTGAGCAAGCAGCTGTGCGGTACTTAGTTGCCGGCTGGGGTTAAACCATGACAGATAGAGAAGGGTAAGTTATTTATAAAGAATAGAAGCATAAGACTTACTTCCAGTATTCACATAACTGTCACAGACTTTTATAAGTAACAGGAAGGACAAAACCAGATTTTAAGGAACAAATTAAAAATAAAGCTGTCGAACCACCTAACAGTGAATACCTGAGCTACCATGAAGCAAAACTTTACTATGACTGAATTTCGGCCACAGAGAAGAAAGCTGAATTTCTTGCTGTGTTTGCTATCTACACTCACCTAATTATAGGCAGAGTTAATGTATGAACAGACCCTATGATCTGTAGAAGCAAACCACAAATGTCAAGCTCTGAAGTAAAATCAGAAGACGACTAGAATATTTGAGAAAAGGTGCAGTTTAATGTAGTATTTCTCAAACTTCCTAGTAAATTGTGACCTCCTTTTGTCTCACCAGTCACCATGAAACTTTCTGAGTCAGCAGCAGCTCAGTTTCTGCAGAGTAAAGGCTGCTAACAACTAGCTGAAAGTATTTACATTAACCTACCTGTCATCAAGCACTAGAGTGACTGCTTAATTATAGGTGGTTAGCAGATAGATAGCCAAGGTAAACAGGTGCACCTGGTCATTGTCTCACCTATTATCACCTCTCACTCCCAATATGAATGCTTCTGTGACCTATTTAGGAACTAGTAATAGATACTGAATGTGGAGATGATAAAGTTACTTCTCCCATCCTGCAAGTGATCTGGCCCTCCCACATGTTTCATTTCTTCTCCACTCCTTGTTGGCCTCGTCTACTTATATAGCAAGCTTTTGAAGAAATGAATTCTTGTACATCATTCCTGTGACACGAGGTTAGCATCAATGTTTCTCAAAACACACAAATAATACTAATAGGTTCTAAATAATGATGTTTCATATAACTTTAGTTATTCTAGATGCACAAACCAAAATGTTACAAAGTTTTAGAAAGGTGGAAAGTACTTTGCTTACTTCCATGCCTTTGCCCTTCTAAATGATACTCATTCTTGTATTATAACCTACTGAAATAAAATATTGCCACCTGGTAATAAGACTAGGAGCTGAAATTTCGATTGTTGTTAGGATCTTTAGGTCAAAGTTCTGGCGTGAATTCTTCAGTTTTTGAAGAAGACTTATGCCACCAAGAAACATAATTGCAGAAACTGAAGATACATTTAAAGCTTTTTTAGTAAAAAACAAAGTCAGACACCTAAAATTCTCAGCTTTGTGATTATTTCTGAACACTATGGACCTTTTTCTTTGCCTGGAAGGTGGCTAAGAGCCTGTGTGATACACAGTGCTTACTGAAACCCAGTTGCTAGTGGGCCAACACCTAACTATTAAACTTCTATTTCAACTAACATCAATATTGGAAAGACTCTACAATTCGAAGTCTATTACCTGAAAAAGGAAAAATATATGAAAGACATTCGCAATGAAAAGCTGAAAAGCTTTAGCTGTTGCTTTCTTTACTGCCCCTTCCATGGGCAAGTCCACAAGCTCTTATCTACAGATCAGGGCACTGGTTATTTTCCTTAGAAAAATCCCTGCCATTTTCCTGTATATTTGACCTTTCCACCTGTTTCTATCTTTTTTGATTAAAAATATTAATTGCTTCCTAAGTCTTCCCTAAAGTGAGGTGACAAGAGCTACCTTTCTGCTGGGATAAGCAGTATTCCCAGAATTCAAATAAGTGGCATCTTCATTTATTGATTCCTGCTACATTTTCTTTAACTAGGGAATACCTTAGAGGCCTCCACATTTCTGAGTAATTTTCTGCACCTCTGAAATGTTTACTTCCCTATTTATTCACTTTTGTTTCTCAAATCTAATTAAGTTCTGTATCTGTGACCCCATAGAAGAAAAAGAGATGAAAGTTTCTGTTGCCTTAATGTTTTCTAGTGAATCTAAATTTTAAACAAGTTGATCTTTCAAGGAACATTTTAAAGAAATAAAATAATGACATACCTATTCCTTATAGAAATCAATGGATTCCAAGTACAGACTAGAACTCTGTGAAGCATCTATTAATTGGAATTTCATTATTCCAAATCCTAAAACCTAAGCCCTATGTAAAGGTTTTAAAATAAAACCTCTCTGCAGAAAACAAGTAAACAAAAACGTTAAAATTCTGATCAATTCTTTAGGCTTCTAGAGAGGATCCTAACACTTGAAAAAGAATAAAAAGTTTAAGGTTTAGTAAGTTTACTGATACATCCTCTCTGTTGTCCCTTTTAGCTTACATTTAGAGGCTCAGTTCTGCCAGGAACTCTGATTAAGTGCTATTAATCTCTTCTTTCCTTCCCACATGCATACCTTCTTGCTTCTCTGCAAAACCCAGCCAAAGGGTCATTGCAAGTTGTTTGGTGACCAAGATACAAATCTTCAACCTTTGCATTCTTTTAGATGTCAGCAGGTCATGAGATTCAAGTCCATATGTCCCCCTTTTGCTGTCTTTAGTTAGCTCTACAGCCACTTTGCTCTAATTCTTCAGGTAAAATTAAAATGAAATTAAATGAAAGAGGATTTTAATTAATAGCCAGCAAAAAATCACCTTCAAAACATAAAAATAACATAACTAGACATTTGCAAACAAATGGAATAATTTATGTAGTCCTCATCAGATGTAGTATCAACCTGTGATGTCAAAATAATTTTTAATGATCAAAAGGAAGCTGTATAGGAGAAATACTCTTTTCCTTGGTTTCTTCTAAAATGCTCTCACCAAATATTGTCTACAAAGGCTCATACAGAACATGTAGAAATGGCTTATTGGGTTCAGAAAATGACTTTTATTCAACTTTTCAATCTTTTGGGGAAAATAGATATGTATTTAGATACCTATTTTGGTACTTTTTGCCATATTCCAATTTAATTTCATCTAAATGTTTTAAAGATGTCATTGAAATCTCACTTTCTGTGTTACATATAAAAACAGATCTATTGCTCTCTACTTTCTAAACACCTCTTTTAATGATATTTTCATCTCTGGGTATTGAAGAGAACACAATTCATTAATTCCTTTAGCAATTTAAACTAAGAGATACTGTCTTTACATTTGTCTCAACACCAGGAAAACTGGAGAACTGTATGCCATGCTAATTTTGCTTATGAAATTGTCATCAAGTTTATGTACAACGGTAATGGATACTTTCTCATTTAAGTAAATAATGCATCCTTTAAGAATGGAAATTATGAAACTCAGCAAAAATCTACGCAGTCTTTGAGTTCTGAGGCTTAAATTCCTCTGTCTTTTCCTCCGAAGTTAGGAACTCAACAACTTTCTCTTAATTTTTCAGTTGTTGTATATGTATCATTCTGATCCTCTCCAGGAAAACCTTTGTGTCACGATCACTCTTGAGGGAATCATACCAATCTATTATGAATTCAACTTTTTCCAAATATACCACAGGCTTTTTTTCTTTTTCTGCAAATTTAAAAATAGCTGGTAAATGACTAGTCATTTTGCAAGGTTGGTAACATTTTCAGTTTTAAGTAGACTACATGGATTAGGCAAGAAATGCAAAGAATTTTTTGCAAATGACAATGTACCAAAATAGGAGAACTTTAGTAGAACTGCCTAATCACAGATGATCCTATACCCTTGTTTCCTCTCCCCAGGGCAAAGTGTATTCCCCTAGAAACCTAGCAGAAGGCCCAAAATCAAAGCACAATAATGCATCAATACTTCTGACTTTAGAACCACAATTTCTACACTTGCATATTTCCTTAAAAAATCTAGTTGCACTCACTAACCTTTCAGAAGTTATCTAAACTCCAGAGGTTTTATCAACAGTTAGAGAAAAATGGTTATTACTGAATAGCTCACTGTTACCATATCTTTGTGATGATGCTCAAACGTTTTAGCAAACCATTTCTTTGTCAGCTCTTGACAAAGTAGCCAGCTGCAAGACACAGTTTCATAAAGATAACCTCTGAATGGATTGGAATGAAATCCCTTCATGAGATCTAGGAATCTAGGTTAGCAGCCTCTAGGTTATACAGAAAATCAGCCACAATATCTGCCTTATGATGCCTACAATCTGTGTTTTCATTGGGGGAAGGGGTTTAATTCCTTTTTTTTCCTTGCACTTGGTTTAATGTGACTCAGATTATAGGTATTTTTAACTGTTTACTTTACATTTTGCTATTACAATACTTGTCACTTGAAATTTCAAAATTCTTGCAATTCACACTTTTATTCATACATTTTAATACAGACTATATCTTGCAAAATTCTACTAGAGGCTTCTGTTTATGATCCATTCTCAAAATTAATATTATGCTTTTGAAAGCCACTCCATTACGATCAACTTACATTTGCTCTTGGTTTAATGGCATAGTGTTCAGGATACCTGCAATACTGAAGATATAAGAAACTATAAAAATAAACTTTAAAAAAATGTAGAAGCATGTGGTTTTACATGAAAAAATCAAATTAATTCCACTCTAATTTTTTAAAAATAAGAAAAGTTATAAAAGTTAAGCTTATTCTCATTAAGAAATAACACAATAAATCACAGAGATATTCATAACTGAGAGACTTACAATCTGAATAAAAATTTTGTGCACAGTTATCACAAATACGAAGTTGTTACAAACATTCCTCCCTCTTTCACCCTTCTTCCACTGTATCCCTGCCCTGAAAGAGACATCAACTCAAATGAAAATCCATACAGAGAATATAGACCTGGAGTCACTCAAGTACACTTTACTCAAGAAGTTGGATGTAAGCCAGCTCCAGTCTGGAAGCAATCTAAGCACGTTCATACAGTGCTGCATGCAGATTTATAAGCTCTGCCTCTCAATGTTGATGTTCCCCATGATGTTCACTAGAGGCTTTGCTACTGTTATTTATTTTATTTGGAATGCACTCAGATGCAATGGTGATGAGCCGCAGTACAAAACCCTGTGAGAGAGAGTGACAGAGTGTGAGACAGAGATGAGAATGAGAATAAAGGCATTTTTATTACATTAGTCTCAGTTTGAAATTCATAATCCTGAAATTCTCTGAACAATGGACTTAAACTACAGTCAGCAATTCAAGAGGAACAGATTCCTCACATGAGCCTCTTGGTGTGTGGTGTCAAAAGGTCAAAAACATTGAATATGATTTAAATGTGTAAGTTGAGACTCTGAAGAGAAACCACACATTCTGAAGTGGTGTGAGAAATGACCACGAGCCCTTTTAACACTAGTTTCTGTCACAAAGCAAATCTTCCCTAACACCAATATCCTGAATATACTTCTCTATTCCACTAGTTAAAAATGTAAGGGAGGAAACTGCATCCTCCTACAGCCTGAATACTCTCCATTCTGCTCTCAAGGGATCTTAACATATCTGGCTTTGGACACCTAATTTTCTTCCCTTACTTTGGAATGTTGCAAAATTGAAAAATAAATCATAATATTATATACTTTACTGTAGAAAATGCTTTCTTAATCTATTCCTTTCACACACATATATAAAGAATATACTCCAAACTTACATTCTGTTTCTCCATGTGCATAAAATTGCCACAAATAAAATGAGAGTCACCATTTATTCTTTGTATCAGATAAGAAAAGAAGTTTTAAACCTTTCTATGGAGTGATAAAATAGAAACAAATTTTATAATTTATGGTTCACAGGATGCAACGATTGACATTATATAGAAATTTAATCAGTCTTGCAGAGCTCACAGACATATCACAGTAGGAGGTTCTTTTGACATTTCATGGAGAACTAGGCAAGATGAGGCACAATATGTGTGCATATTTCAGTATGTTATGTATTTTCTTAAGCTTTTATCCTTTCAGGAGTCGCTGTCATTTTGAAGGAATCATTCCTTTAAAATGTTCTAAATACATGAAAGACAAACTTCAAGATTGGTTTTGAGCAAAACAGAGTTAGAAATACTTGCAGAGGTAACCAATTCCTTTCTGATATGGACTTCACAAAACTGAGACACTTCTATAACACCTTTTCTATACCTCTTGAAATCTGTCAGGTGTACAGCACCTGGCTGTAGTCACATAATCAGGCTATAACCCTAATGTCACGTAGAGTTATGACTGGGAACATTTTGCCACAAAGTCTATCAAGGGTGCTTGATGAAAAAGTCAACTCAAAGCCTTACACACCCACAGCTACCTAATTTCTACATTCCAAACAACAAAGAACAGAGCCTGTAGAGGGGGCTAGAAAACTATTTTTTTCAAGCTAAATTTTAATATTCTTATTTGCAATATGCTGGTTTCTGTAATGAACAGAGTGCCATAATTTTACTTCATCCAGCAATATTCCATTATTGTTGATTGAAACAACTTTGCTTTAGAAGCAGTTTTGTATCGGAGTGCCATAATTACATTTGTAACTATTTAGTAAACCTACTTATATGCTATTGTGATATTAGTGCTTGTTGGACAGAATATCTGAAGCCTCTAATACTTTACCATAAGCCAGTGATTATGACTGTTTTTCAGAAATTCTCATTAGGAATGTAGGCAGTTACATAAACCTTTTGATAATGTTATCTGATACATTATTAAATGTTTTGCTGCTATTATCAAACTAATAACCTAATTTTTCTCATTCTCCACCATTTTTTCTCATACCCTAAAGTTGTGGCATAATATACAACCCACAGTATTCACTTTTTTAATGGAATCAAATTCCATCTTCACAGAGCTACCTTAAGAAACAAAGATAAAGAACAAAAAATAGCTCAAAATTATATATCTGGCCAGATAACCAGCTTAATACAATACTTTGCTATATTATTAGGTGAAAATCTTTTTTGAAAGTATGAAGTAGGAACAAGAATCACAGCTATAAATGACTTTAAGTGGAGCTGGATGAAACTTTATTTAAAGAAGTTTTTTCCCAGTAAAAATATGCAGGATTTTTTTCTTCGTTTCACTTCAAATTAAACTATGTTTTCTTAAATTGCATGTAGAAAAAGTAGCAATCCAGTAAACATCCCAGTTACAGTAAACTAAGGATTAAAGGCTGAGGCTGGGCTATTACTGGCTGATGGCTGGCTGGAGAGGTTTTCGGTCCTATCTGCTCTGTTCTCAGAGACATCATGAGCCATGGATAGAGCCATGAATATTACAATAAACCCACAAATACAAAACCAGACCAAAAAACATTTATGTGGTAGAATTCTGGGTTGAGTAATAGCAAAGACAGAGTTACTCTTGAGATTTCAAAAGTAAAGGTATCAATGAATTCTTATATTCATCAATTAGATAACTTTATCCTTTTCTATCCTGTCAGGAACTGTAAGCTTATTTGATTATAGACAATCAAGAAAATTCCATTCTAAAATAAAACTCAAACATGGTCACAATTTTTTTAAATTTTTGTTTTGTTCAATATAATTAAAATTATGGCACCAAACAACCTATTTAAAAAGCATAGAAACCAGTCATCATCTTAGAAATCTTAAAACCAAGAAAGGCTAATTTTCTTCAAGCTAGCCTCTTCCAGGATAAGATATTAACTCATTTCAAAAGTTTTGTGTGGCCTACAAAAGTCCACCTATGGCTTTTGTAAAATAATTTTTAATATACCATTGTTAGACCTGGGAAGTTGCAATTTGGGTTTACATGTCAGTATCTGTCAACAAAGCACAAAACTTCATCTGGAGAAATAGAGCATGAAATCACTTTCTCACCCTGCTTCTGTGTATCATAGCTAACAACACTGAAACTTAAAAAAAACCCCACACCAATATTTAAGTGGTGTAAAAATAAGTTGTCAGATTATTTTCTCAACTCAATATCAAATCCAGAAGTACACACATTTCTGTTAACAGCTAGAAATCTTAGCATTACAACTGCTACATTACCTTTACCTTCTATTTTTCATAAATAAAAACAAAAGCTAAAAGAATCTCTAAAATTTAGCATTTTTAAATTCCACACATCTATGACAGCATAGGAACAAATAGAGACAAATTTCAGTTGTCTCAGGATAAATAGCCACTTTATGTGAGAAGCACTGTTGACCATTGAAGACTTAAATTTGAGTAAAAATATTATCTTTCTTCTAAGAAAAGAGGGCTAAGCAAAACTAACAGTCTTACAAATTTCATTGGGAGGTTCATGCAGGCTTCTAGAAGAAGCACAGAGTACTATTCCTCTTTCTACAACTTCAATATCAGCAGAGCTTCATCAAACTATCCATCTTCACTTCTTTTAGAACCTCACTTGAAATGTGGCACAGCTTAAGTGAACAAATGATGAAAATGTGCTGTATAAAAGGCAGTATTTTGATTTAGGAAGAGAATTATTCATAAGGTTTTTGGTTTAAGACATCAGATATACAATTACAATAAAAAATTAAAAGTAATGTTCTGGATGAACTTGCTTAAGCTGTTGAAGGACTATTTCAGGTTTCTTATTTACCAACATCCTGCAACTCATAGTTCTTCATTTGCTGGTCTGGCAAGATGCAGGTGTACCAAGAGAAAGCCTATCTTTGTTTACTTCTTTATGTGAACATTACAATGTACAGAAAAATCACCATTCAGTCCTTCCTTGTTTCTCCTTCAGGATTTTCAATCAATTCCATCTGGTTTAGGGGAAAAAAAATACTCAAACCCCAAAATTATCAAAAAACCCACAAAAAACTCCAAGCATCAGCCAAACCTATCTACTGAAGAAACCTATCTATTAAAAAAAATCTAGGTCATTTAAAGGAGATCTAGGGTCTACTTACTATAGAAGCCACTTAAAGGTTTTAGCAATTCTGAAAGTTTTTTTCATGCAAGGAAAGAAAAGGTCTCAAATAAAGGCTCCTATCACCCTATTAAAAGGTGACTTAAAAGGTTTCATTTAAAAGTATAAATTTAAATTAAATTTAGAGTTTCTTCATTTGTAGCTGCTTACTCAGGCCTTCTTTGGCTAGCACATTTGAAAAGAAAGATTTATCAGTCAAACAGCTCTGTTCTTGTCTTCTGCTTTCCGTCAAAGTTTTCCCTGTCCTTTTTCCTTTAATCTTTTACTTCTTGTTTACTCCATCTTTTATTATTGAAGGAAATTATTGAAGAAAAAAAAAGAGAAAGTATGTTTTAATCTCCACTCCATTTTCCCCTAAAGAGGGAAACTATTGTCAAAAAGGGATAGAGATCAGATACTGTGACAAGCTGAAAATTCTTATCATATGCACCAGAGATAGAGCCATAATTGTTATTGCTTCTTGCCTGGAAGAAAGGTATAAAATTAAGGATCTTCCCTGATGCCTCTTGCATCCTTTAACAGACTACATTAGTCAACAAGGTTCTCAGGCTGGACCCATCCTGAACATTTAATTCATGTTTAAAGAGGGAAGCTCTCACAGAATTGTAAACATAGCTAACATTTTTGTGGGGATTTTCAAGTTAAGGTGTTCACACATTGCTTCAAGTCCCTAATGTAACTTGGAACTTGTAAATTTTGAAGGAGATGAAAAGATAAACATAGGAGGAGTTAATAATACAAAATTCAGGTTCTTTGCATTGGATCATTAAGCACAATTAGTTGCAGCACCCTTGTTACAAGGCAATAAGAGTAAGCACTTCAGATGTAATAAAAGGCAGTACATCACTGATAACCAATCTATATTCAGCTTACTACCACCTGTAAATGCAGGCAATATGCTTCTTTCAAAGAGGCTTGGAAAGTGGTTCCCAGGATACCTTTAGGGAACGTGTACTTTTTGAATTAATTAATCACTGGATGTCATCACTGCTCCGCTCCACTGCATATGAAATAGCACTTCTCTGGCACTTGAAAATCTTAGTCAGAAGGAGGTTCAAGTAAAACAGTTTAAGATAAATATAACTTCAGTGCAAGAGAGATTAGCAGGAGTTAATTCCAAGTGGAAATGGGGAAAGTATCACTGCAGCTTTTATATTGCAGATGAGTTTCCTTCATTATTTGCATTCTTTTCATGCATATCAACTTAGAAGAATTTCCTTTTTTTTCTTTTTAGTAATATATTGAGTGAATGCTCTTTCAGGGAGGTGATCTTGGCAGATACATACTGCAGGAATAAAAGCTTTTTAAGTTCTCTACCAATGTACATTGGCTCTAAGATTTTGGCCAAAACAGTGTTTCATAGTGAAGAAAGACAACATTTTTCCAAATAGAGGTCTTTTTTTATGGTATGTACAAATAGAGGTAGGATACCAAAGCATGAATTTTCACTAGTGACCCTAAGGCAGAATGTGAACCAAGGTCTCCAGAGGGGAAAGGCTAATGCACTAACCTACTGCACAACCAAGTCCCCTTCACTTTCCAATTATCACAGAACCTCTCCTACTGCTGTGACATTCTCCTTGCCACATAGGTCAAAAAGTGAGTTACTGTCAAAAGTGATTAATCTATCAGCTGGCTCAGGAATTCCATAGAATAAAATGAGGGGTGCTTGTCCCAAGTATGGTTGCAATACTACAGATTTACTTTCAGGCTTTTTATATCTGAAATCCTGACTGTTTTCTCATTCATATAGTATCATATCATATCATATCATATATCAGATTTAGAGACATCTTGCAAGAGGAAAAGGCCTCCATGGTATCTCTTCCATAATTAATTTCAGGTTTATAGGTATTAAAAACCACAGATCTCTGCTGAAATCCTGTTATTGCTAATGCATAAGATGATGTACAAAGGTCTGTTTCTAAATATGCAGGCATATTATAAATGTGATCCAAATATATTTTTGGATTTTTTTCTAGCACATTCTTTAGTTATAAAAAATTAAGCTACTTACGAACTCAGAAAAGCAACATATATTTAAAACTCAAAAGATCATGATAGTTTTTTTCCCCCTAACATTCCTATCTCCTGCAAATCATAAAAATAAGTTTCAAGTGACCCTCTCCAATGATTCACATGACTACCTTACTTGTACAAAATCCCCAGCCTTCATACCCTGATTAAAATAATATTTTCACATTTAATAGATTTACTCTAATGTTGAAAAGCCATTTTCCCAAATACTCTTTCAATTACATGAGATTTCTCTTCCTTGATGGATACAATAATTTAGTACTACAGATTAAACAACACTGTGTAGTTTCAACCTGTGAGCCCTTTTTGCTCCCTTTTTAAGGTTATTGGCTTCATTTTGTCTCAAAGTGTCACACAAGCTTACTAAGATACTAAATATTTATGAAGTTCTCGATCTCAATGGTATGAATCAGTGAGTACAAAATTAGGTGTTTAATAGATTCATCAAAGCCTCAATTTTAAACCAACAGTTAATTGCAGTTATTTTGGTGTCCAAAGACTTTCCTTTATCCTAAATTTACAGTCATCTTCCAGCTCCACTTCAGTGAAAAAAAAAACAAACAAAACCAACCAAACAAACAAAATTCCAAGCAAAGTACAAAACTTACACAATTTAACTTTAGTACTTTTATAGAGTTGCTCATTCTGACAGTTCTGTAAATAAGGTCGGTAAGTCAGGATCCTGCACTAAAAATTTGCCTCCAACTTCAAAAAAATTCCACACAGGCTCTGCCAGCAACATTGATCCTACTGCAGTGGTATCAGTGCTGTGTCATCACTGCCCTGCCAATCCTTTGCATTTGCTTCATGCATACTTAGTGAGTACAGAATAACTGTTATAAAAATATTCATTTGCTTTTTTCCTAAATATCTCTTCAAAACAAGTTCTGTAAATTCGCTGGGTATTGATCAAACAGACATTTTACAATTTTACCTTTATATCTGTTCTTCAGACATCAACTAATAATGAACTGTTGCTAAAAGAAAACACCATTGCATGGCCTGGGTTTGAAAGGACTCTAAAGATCATGCAGTTGCAACCCCTATGCCACGGGCAGGGACACCTTGCACTCATATTATGTAATGTTGATACATCAATCTTTAAATTACAGTATTTTTAAGGAAACTTTAATTTTATGTATTACATGTTGTTTGCAACCAAGATTTTACTGCAAAACTGATTCACAACAGAAAGAAAAGGAATAATTGCTTAGACTAAAATAACATAGCAAAGACCTCAGTTGCAATTTCCTTAAAAATCCATCACATTTTCCTTTAAAATATCTAATGCTAGTGTTTTGGTCTGAAAAATATGCCGTAATTAGCTAGAACTACATAGTAAAATAACTTCTTAAAGAAGTTCCAAAAGCTACTTTTTTTTTAATCAGCTGAAATATGTAGATAATGTGTTGTTTTGATTGCCTATAATATTTAGCCTTCATCAGCTGCACAGAGATTTGCTGTGATTTAAAACCCCTAGAATTTCAGCTAACAACATGGAGTTTCTTTGGAAGAAGGAAAACATTTTAAAATAGCAATTACCAACGTAATTGCAAATAGATGAAAGTTTTTTGAATTTTTGATGGTCTGATTCTAGGCTTGATTTGCAACATCGTTCTTGATTGCATTCCTCTGTAAATCTTCTGTTGACATTCAGGGTTTGTTGTGGGGTTGTTGTTTGTCTTGTGGGGTTTTTTGTTGTAGATGTTTTTGTTGTTGTATTTTGGGTTTTTTTGTTTGGTTTGGATTTTGTATTACCAACATTGGTAGAAACTGCCATCTAGAAACTGGAAAGAGTAAGTGAAGAGAATAAAGAAGGATGAAGGTCAAGAATTAAAGGTCTTTCACATGAATATTCCATCTTTTTTTAAAATGCTAGTAGAAGATATTCCAAATTGTCCTTCTAAGCAAATTTTATAAAGAAGTTACCAAATATTTTTAGTGGGAATGAAAATATCAATAATTGCCCTAATAGATTCCTTTTAACTGCTATTCTTTATTTCATTTCACTTCAGAAGTGAAACAAAACAAACCTAGATCAACAGCTCCAGCTCCCTCCTCTCTGCTTCTAATCCAAAGGAAGGCAGTTCTTCCTCAGGCTGAACAGCCTTTGTCCTAATGCATACTGCATATCCTCAACTCTCCCTTGATCAAGTTTTTGGAAAATCTAATCACTTGGTACCATCAACTGAATTGATAAGAACCACAGTAATTACCATTAGCAGGTGGAGACCTGTGAAAGGTTTCACAGTATTTTGAAAGGACTTTGGTATCACTAATGGCATGCAGTTTGGAAAGCTCTTTCATATTTGATAGTACTTCGTGGGTTTGTATTTTTACTTCTCAGAGAGGGTAACTATTTATGGAGCAGTGTATGACAATTTAGCAAGAACAACAACTGACTATTCCCAGTGTTCATAACACAGATTACAAAATAATATCAATATACATATAGAGTATATACTATTTTTGACAATAATTCACTATTTAATAACCATGAAGAGACTGAGGGAAATCATAGAATGACTAAGGGCATGTCAGAGACAAAGGTGGAAGTGTTTTGGGATGCACAGTCTGATGAGTCATTTTTTATGACTGGTTAAATTCTAAAAAAAATTCCTTTCACTCTCCCTTTTAAATTCCATTTTTGTTGTCTGATGAAATAAGACAAAAATGGCATCTTTCAGAGAGTGAAGTTTCAGTGTCAATATCTTAAATATTTTCCTTCCATCTTTTATAAAGTTTCATGTAAGTGCAATTCAAAAGTTGAAGAAACCTTTTTAATTGCCTCACCTTTAGATCTGTAAACTGCATGTGACAGATTGAAAATCAGTTTTTCATTTACCCTTACCTGAAGGACAGGAACTTACCGTTTTTTAAGTCTGCACTGGTAAATTTGAACACAGTTTTGCTTTTGGTAACATTTTGTAACTGCTTTTAGTATTTGTCCAAAAACCATTAATAAAAAGCAAAAGGAGAATATCCCACCTGTTGTGAAAGTAAGGCCATTATAAGCCAGGTATGGTAATTATTATCTTAAGGGTTATGAAATGTACTGAGTATATGGCCATTTATATGTACTTAAATGTAGACTTAATTGGTAAGTTTACCTATGCATTTAATAATATTTGCTCTTCTTACAAAAAAAATCAACACATTAAGGGTTAACATTAGAGCACAATAGAAATACATTCTTTGATAGGATAAAACATATTAAAAATCCTAGTAATGGGTGATTCTTATTACCATACATATTTCTACAAATTCAAAGGAGCAGCCTAAAAGGCTTAAACAGTTTACCAGCTGGTAGTGGATGTTTATGGGAGGATTTTCGTGAATCACATATTTTCTAAACTGTTGCTTTTAAACATCTGAAAATAGGTATTTTAAAATTGGACTGCTGTAAAATACTCAGAATGTAGGCCCTTAGTGAAGTGTATGGCCCCCTATAAATTTATTTTGTAAGAAATAATAGATAATTCACCAAAATTTTGAAAAAAAAGACTTTAAATATGCCTAAATTTATTGGGATTATATAAAAGAAGCAACCCTTCCTATAAAAAGAAATCATGCATTTGTAGCAATTTCAGCAGTTGCAAAATAATGAAACAGACTTGAGAGAGTACATTTAAGGATCACTAAATTCTAAATGTTCTCATGATCAGATCATGACTCACCGTTCTTGGTCTGTTGGGGTTTTTTTTAAGAAAGAGGAAATAAAAATGAAGTGATTTTTTTTTTCCAAGGAACATTTCCAGAGAATCCTAAAAAAAGATTTTCTTATGCTTTACGCATTCATAAAAAGTTTATAAAGCATGCTGGAATCATACATGATTTGCTTCTTTTAGTCTCCTATATCTATCTAGTTTTCAATCTTTTCCTCTTTTGTTTTCATAATTTTATATAGGTTTCTTTTAGTTTACATGAATATACAGTATCTAGTAAAATGGAATCCAGATGGTAATGAATTTTTCATACTAGATAATAAAAGATAATATAATAACACCAGTAGCATGACAGAGCCCTCAGTCTAAACTGTTAATTCCTCTTTTCCTTGAAAAAGGTGCTTGTATCAACTTTAATAATGGGAGAGATGCATTTTGTTAGTTAATGCCCTCTATGGACAACTATATACAATTAATTCACCACCCAATTACAAAACTGGGAACTTTTCCAGCTCTTTCATCTGCAGACCACACTAGTGCCACAGTCCTCTTGGCTCTCTTCATGAAGATCTTTGTAACACCCTGCATGTGCAGTAAGGCAACTGAAGTCCTTTACTTTTAATAACATCCAATCTGCCTGTCAAATCAAATTATTGTCTCAGTGAAAGTCATAAAGACAGCTTGAACACACTGTGAGTCAGGAGTAATAATTGATCACTTGAATATTTTTTTCCATGCTATGAACCTTGTGCTTCAAATGAGCATATCCCAACTACACTTTAGAAAGATCAGGCACAGTCACTTCAACGCCTGGTGACTGCAATATAGTCATATTACTAGAAAGACCAGTTCATATCCACTTCCTCAGAATTCCTCACCAATACACTTTATTAATGTGATTAAATCACATGCTTTGTGAGGCAAATGTGTAGGTGAATTTGTATTTAGGTTAGTAACAGTTTGGATGCAGTCACAGACTTTCCTTCAAATAGTCCATGTAAGAAATACTCACATTTTCTTTTGACCTTACCAAAAAAATTCCTTCTGTTTTCATGATGGAAGTTATCATTCAATTTTAAAACTTCTTCTATGAGATATCACAGACATTCATGTATTTTTATATGTCCATCTCAAAAAAAGCAAATACCATGTCTACGCTTCTTAAAAAATATTAGTCCCCATATAATATTTGCATGTTTTCTTCCAAAAGTTGTTTTAGTTTTTTGAAGTTCTTACGCAGCTCATAATGTGATTTGTAATTTTCTTCTATAAATTGCATGTCTTCTCAGACATGAATGTGAAAGATATAGAAATTAGTATTTTTTATTACTGAGCTCCTTTCCATCATAGAAGGAGAAAGAGACATTGTTGGCCAAAAGTCAACATTATAATCTGTTTAAATGTGAACCCTATAGGATGGAAAAAGCTTGCTGGCAGGCTTCTTAAAAAATATCTTCCTAGGTAAATTATTTTTTTGCTGGTCTTTTGCATAGAATAGTGTAGGTTCCTGCATATTCACTTCGCCCTGATTATTCACTCCTGTCCTTCCAAGACAAAATTGAATCTAAAATAATTTTTTTTTTATAGATAAAAACAAAATCAACCTTAAAAATGCCATGAAATCAAGAGGATTTGATAGTGTAGCTATAGTGAAGTGTGGCTTTCTTTAGTCAAGACTAAAAATCAAATTAGAAAATTTGTTTTTCTACAGAAATAACAAAATGTCGACTCTCCTCTTTATATCCTCTAATGGGCACAGCAGACCACTCACAAGTCAAGTAGTCAAGATTGCTCTTATGATAAATAAAAAAGTAATTAAAAATTATAATTTATATCAACATGCATATTTAGATAAAATAAGAAGGAAAGAGTAAGTTTTACAAATCAAGTGAGGCATCTGAAGTGGGACTTGGATCAAATAGGGGTATGCAATGTGAAGGCATAAAAATATATACATAAATACATAAGCTTTTATCACTAATACTCCTAAATTACCTAGGGTCCTGCTTCCATATGTGTCTAAAGCTACACCAGACCAACCAAGGTGAGGACTTTGTTACCTAAATCTGACTTAAATTCCCAAATGAAAAAGTTCCCTAATATATCTTCACTGGAGCACACAAGTTCCCTTACCAGACATTTCACAGGGAGCCCTGGCACCTGACCTGCTGTGATAGATTCCCACTGAAGTCTTCCATGTATCAAACTTTTAGTATGCAATGTGGAGACTCACGTAGTCTAAGTGCTTTCTCAGCTCCAGCTCCCTGAATAAACTCTTACACGCACATACTCCAAACAACCCTAAAAGCTTACTACACAGCAACCTTGGGAGATTCTCTTTCAAGCAACAAAACATGAGTTATAGTGTTGGCATTTCAGTCATAAATACCAACCACTAATTTCCAGATGAGATAATTTTGTGCTATTATCAACACATCCTATATTCACAGAGAATAAAAATAGCATTTAGGCTAAATGGGAACAAGATATTTACAGGACATGAATTATCTAATAAGAAAAAAAAAATACTATTGCTGACAGAATTCCCTAACACTTACCATCACAAAAGGCACTATCAACATATGCAAACAAGCTCAAACAGATTCCACATTGCTAATATGGAACTAGTTTATCCTGCAAATACACAGTGTCCCCTGCTGTGATGAAAGGAGACATGTCCAACACATTACAGTTGTGCTGAACAAAGAAAGAGGTTTTAAGAAAAGACCCAATAGTTATAAAAGTACAATCCTAACAGCTCAAATGACTACCAAGAAAAGCAATACAGCCTTGATATTTAAATGAACTGTCAATTTGATAATGAAAAAAATGCGTAAGAAGGAATCAGTGTCATACTGAAAATTATATTATTTGCAGATGAAAATAGCCATCATAAGTCAAACAACCAAGATTTTCATAACCATATTCAGTCATTTCACAATACACAAATCTGTAACTTGTCTACAAGCGTGTACCCCTGCCATACAAACAGAAATTACTTCAGCTGAATTAAAGTCGCATGTAAACACTAAAATACACTACTTAAGGAGATGTGTTGAAAGACCATTTGATAGTGTACATCAAGCAAACATCACAAGGAAATGGGGTAGGCAGACAAAAATATTTTTAAATTTTAAGTACCATCCTATTGAAATAATCAGGAAAAAATCCTATAAACGATGAAAAATTCATATACATATAGTCAGTAATTTGAAAACACTCCAAATGTTTTATATTGATCTTGCAATTTTTAGTATAAATTTGTTAATAATTATGACAAGAGGGGTTTTTTTTGGTTTTGAGCTGCACTTCAAAAAAAATTCACTTTTCAAACTTTCAATTACCTAACTGCAACAATGTAAAGAATTCATTTTCAAACTAAATTAGGGGTCTTCTACTGTTGACTCATACTAATGCCACTTCTAATTTCAAAGCATGAATTATTTCTGTTGAAAAATAATTCTGATAGAGAATTCCAAATCAAGTTCTACCATTGACTCTTCTGAGGCTGTGAATAAATTTTAATTGTAAAGGTCAATGTGTTAATACAGTCTTTCCTTAAAAATTATTCATTTTCATTAAAAAAGAAGAAAAATACTAAGCCATAAAAATCTACCAATAACATTTTTCAATTGAAAAAATCACCAGTTTCGTGGCATTGGGGTTTTTTCTACTTCAATTTAGAAAAAAAAAAATTAAAAAATCAGTATATTTACCACCTCTGCAGAAATTCTACTCTACTAATTTGTGCAAACTAAGTCAATTGAAACCATCCAGCTCAAATTTTTCAACTCATTTATGTCTGACTTTTTCTTTTTTTTTATTTGTGTTTCTTATTCTCTGCAGCATTGCAGGTCTTTAGAAGAAAACAGTCTTCAGAAAAAGGTGGAGAACATGCTCATTATTAAATACCTTTGTATTTTATTACATATTGTGGTATCTATTAAGCGTAAGAAACCAAATAGTAAGAAATTTCACCTCAAACTAGCCTTGAGAACATATTAATCTAATTAATTAATTGATGATAAATCTCCACACAGCTGTTAAAGAAGTTCAAGTAGTTAGAGGAGCATGACACATTAGAAACAACAGCAGCATTCTTTCTTATCTTGCTGCCCTGGAGTTTGTGTGACTATTATACATTTCCAGGATTGCACAGCTTTGCTGGTTCTGACAGTCATATCTGATCCTTGGTTTCGCCTCAGCAACACTATGGTACCCATGAGTAACCTCCTCCCCCAGATCCCTACAAGGATCTGCTCTTGCTCCCTGGTGACACCAGTCGAGGCCTCATTGCCTCGGTTTCTTACTGTTCAGGCAGCACTTGCTGCTCTAGCAGCTGCTCCTGTCTCCTCAGGGAAACCTCGGGAAGAGTATATTGATTCAGCTAATTCATTTTAGGGTAGCAAACGATTTTAATGGAGGAAAGATTTGTCATGATATGCATGCTCAGTCTGATTGGAGAATGGATTAAGGCCTCAGTATCAAAGAGAGATTGCTTTCAAGAAAACCCTTTCTTAAAAGGCATGACCCAAATTCACTGTTCAGAAAGTGTGGATGACAAGGCTTTCCCTTTTGCATAAGCAATGATTCCATTGCACTGTCACTAACAGCTCTGTTTTCATATGATCAAGAAAAGGAGACATTTCCAGCTTTAGAATACAACATATACTAATTGTAGGAAGACTAAACCAAAAGCTTTATTTTGAAAAGATAACTGATGTGCTTGAGGAAATATCCATCTGGATTCTAGCAAGGTATTTCATAAAACACCACATGTGAAAAGGTTAGCTAAAGCTGAAAACACACAGGCAAGCAGTGACATTGAAAGGTGGATAAGGATTGGCTAAAGAAGAAATGACAGTAAGTTGTTCTGAAATGCAAAACATCAGGCTGAAAGACAGTTACCAACCCAGGTGCAAATTTTAGTACAAGAGTTATTTATAAATTGGAAATGAAAAAAAAAGATTAGAAAAGTAAATAAGTTTCTAAAAGAAATTCCAAGAGAAGATTTCTATCAGGAAAAGCAAAAACTTCTAAGATGGACTTTGCTAACTTTATGATGCTAATATGAGAAAATTAGAGACCAAGAAGATCCCAGTTGGTCTTGGGTTTCAAGGTTTGTCACCCCTTCTATTCTTTTAGCAAAGTCTGTTCTTGTAACCATCAGTGTATTACCACGTTCTGAATGGAGCCCAGGCTTTCTTGAGACACGTTTACCCCTAAATTACCTGATTTGAATTCCTCAAACTAATTGTCTTAAAACTTAGCACTCATGATCCATTGTAATAAGGTCCCTCACTGTCAAAAGTTCATTTAAGCCATTTTCAGTGAAAAAGCAATCAGTGCATTCCTTCACTACTTCTACCTTTACTGTTGTGCCCTTTCTCCTCTCATTCTTATTAGTTGCCTTTTTCAATTTTTCATAATTTCCTCTTGCTTTGCTGTTTTTTCCTAATAATCATTAATATCTGTTAACATCCTTAGCAAATATGAGGAATGCCAATAGCAATGATTCATTCTTTTACATACATTACTTACCACATTCACAGTTCAACTTTGTTTTTTTTAAATATTAACACTACAGATTTGGGAGAAACTAAATAAATCAGAAGTATATATAAGCCTTTCTCCTACATCCTCACTAACCTGTAAAAAAACGCACTAAAAATGTAGTGAAGCATAAAATTAGGGGGTAAATATTCTGGTATTGTACTCTACATTTGCATATTCTGGGTTTATCTGAAGTTCATCATACCTATTTCTGGACTTACTGTATATGAGTAAGACATGTATAATCAACCCTTAAACCAAATTTCTTTCCTGCTCTGTGGGCAGGTGTTCAGCAGGCAGCTGTTCAGCATGTGAACTAAAAATTAAAAAATATCCTTACCTTTTAGGTGGATCTGTGATAAGGCTTTGCTCTGCTGGAAATTGCTCTCATAGACATCATGCACAAGCCTCACAGGCTAAGAGACCAGTACCTAATAAAAAATTCAAAGTCACTGCACGTAATAGGTAATGAAGTGCTGGTTCTAGGCAGCAGCACAGGAACTTCAGGTGTTTGCTTTATATTCACTAAGCATATTCCGAAATAGTCCATGCACATTTTCAAAAATTTCTTTCACATAATGCCACACTTTTTTCATTCCTATAAAAGACATTTGTTCAATAATATTCACTAAGTAGCTGGGCCTGGGGAAAAGGTATCATTTGCACAGAAGTATTAGAAAGACATTTAGTAGAAAATGACATATCTTTGAATGCAGAATTCCAGAATACTACAAGGCAAAGCAAATTAATGTTTGCATTACTTATATTTCATTTGCAAAAGATAATTTGAATTATCAATTTAAACATATTTAAAGCCTGACTAGTGCAGAAACACATGAAGAGGTTAACATGCAATGATCATACATATATATTAAAAAATGAAGGGTAGTTAGTGAGTTTCTGAAATAGCAAAATAACACACAAATAAAATAAAAGATATCTTGTGGTTTTACCAAATAATGTTTTTTTACATTTTTAGTCACTTAGTTTTCAGAATATTTTGCCACCCAGCTGTTATATACTGAAAACTTCTAATGGATAGGTAAGTGCAGAAAAACTGAAATACAGGTGAATAAAGAAGTAAAACTATATCACAGGAAAACTATAGTATGAAAGAAATTAGGTTGTACTGAGATTCCTACCTTTCAAGAACAATAAAATCTAAATATATGGCTCAAAAATTTAAAGGTCTTTAAAATGGTCATTCACTTCTATAAAAATACACGTTGGTTTGGTTTATAGAAAGGTGTTTTTATATAAAACAGCTCCTTGACAAAATGATTTTAAAATATTGAAAAATAATATCTAAATGAGTAGGCTTAATCTGTCATTCTAACTCCATGAGAGCAGTCTCTTCCTTGGTAAGAAACCTTCTAACATCAGTAAGTCTGCTTTGCAGTCTATAAGCCGTGTGGCTGGACGAACCCTTAAAATATCTTTAGGATAATGTATAGTAATGCACATCTCCTTCTTCATAATCCATACTAAAATATATGTAGACTTTGGTGTAATTCTGTTCCCCTCACACAAAATTCGGAGATCCTATTTGTCTCCTCCCAGAACACAATGAACCTTCTCATTGTTGTCTTATGTTCTTCTTCAAGCAAGAAATTTAAGGAAATACACGAATGTTGCATGTGTGTCCTTATGGATGTGTCTGAGTGTACCCCAGTGGAGAGAAAACCTCACAGCAAAGGAAGAAAAATTAGAATTGATTTGGCTTAAAAATATTTGGGCAACAAAAGGATTGTTCTTAATCCCTTGGATTGCTTTCCAATGTCCAGTACTATTCCTCACTTCTTCTCAAGGGAGAGTGAAAGAATTGCCTATTTTTCTTGAGAGGCAGAACCTTGAAAGACACGTAATGACCATTCTGATGCAAGATCATAATACCACAAACTCAGAAAACTTGGAACATAAGTTAAGCAATAATTTCAGGGATGTGGATCTTGAAAAATGGTTGTGTTCTCCCATCTTACTAGGACACCTTTCAGTGCTAAGAGAAACCTGATGTATATACAGGTAAGACTCATACAAAAGAAATGCCACAAGAGAGAAAACCAGGAGAAAATACAACATATCCATCAACAATCAAACATGGGCAGGCACAAGAAATATACCCAGGCCAGCTCAAATATAGGTAGAGCACTATTGTAAGTCTATTTTTGCATGCCCGTTTAAATTCTGTAAGCCTCCATAAATGCAGTTATCATTACCATTGTTGCCTTATCATTCTCAGTGATTGCTCTCTTTCAGTCAAGTACAAAGGCAGGCTGAATATAAATGTTTTGTCATAAAACTGCTATTCAAACAATAAAAAGGGTTATAATAGTACTAAAAAAATCACCCCCAGGGCTGCAGCACAGACTGGTAGTATGCATATTCAGGCAGCACAAAGCAGTTCTAGTCACATTCTTCTACCCATAGGAACCCTTCCACTGAATCTGTACTTAATATCAGTGTGTTCCCAAAAATCATCCAGATATTACCAGGTAGTCAAGATACACAGGATCTTTTAGAATGTCATGCAATTATAATACTGTGAACTTGTGTTGAATTCAGCAAATATCAAAAATTTAGTTAAAAGTCTTTAATTTTTAAGAAGAAAAATGCTTCAATTATGTTTTCTGCCTTTATCCAAAAATGTTTTTGTTGGTCCCAGTTCTAGCCATGTAGTGCCACCCAGGGGCCAACTGCAACACGCTTCAACACTGCCATCTTGTTAAATAGCCTCAAAAAAGCATTATGCAATACACCCCAGACAGTCTTCTGCACAGGCATGAGGATTCTTTTTAAAATGTCTTAGATGTTATAGTATCTTTTCTTCTTTTTTTTTTTTTTTTCTTTTTTTTCCTATTTTTTTGTAGCATAGAGACAAGAGAGGTAGGGTCAGGTCAGGCAAGGAAGGGTGAAAGAATATGTAACAAGCCAGGGACCACCAAAACAGACTAATTACTCCCATTGAGTGACCGGATGGTTATCTGATCAAGAAGGGGGAAAAAAAAAGGGAGAAAGAAAGAAAAAAGAAAAAAACCCCACAGGTAGAATTTAAAACAAAAGGTTTATCAGCACCAAAAGCCCACTGCCCTGGGTAAATGTGCTTCCTTGCAACAATAAAGACAAATAAAGTACTAAAAAAGGATAAAGCAGGAGATTACAGACCTAGCTGTGGTTTGATAAATGGCACTCTACTGCACTCTGCTTATTGTGTACTTCATACCTCGCTCTTGAATATGGAAGAGAATTTTATTAAAGATTTAGCCACGGTGGTGGTGGTGACTGGCTCACAGTAATTTTCCTACAAAGTAGTTTAATCTATCACAGGGCAGACAGTGCACCTTCTTACCATGTATCATATCTGTCTATTGAGTAAGTGCTATCCAAATCCAATTTCTTTTCATTTTTGGAACCTGTGATGCATATTCAAGATACATTTTCTTTTTGTCTGTGGCCTAAATTAGGTGCTTTATAAAGAAAAAATAAAAAAGAAAAAAAAGTGAAGTAATAAAAAAGACTGGACATTTTCTTTTTTTTCCTGGGACTCACTACAATGCTAATGATGCAAAACAATGGGTATGGTTGGCTGTCACTGCACTCACGACACTGTCAGTACACAGTCCCACCTCCAAATACTGGCCCCAGCTCATACAGGTGAAACTTATAAAATTGCTGCAATTAAGCCCTAACTTGGTATGAGATTTCAATGCTTATTTTCTATATTTAATTAAAATAATGATCAAAGTAGTTGTGCTTTTTTTTTTTTTTTATCTGAGGCTGGAAAAGTTGTTGGTTTAGGCAATCAAAAATGGAGCATTTAGAAATTACTGAATTTTTTTTCTCCCCACAACCAAAGCTAAGACACAGCTTCTAACAGTTTCTTCATTTTAATTGTAAATGACTCTGTAGGAATCACCAAGAATCTAAGAAATTAAGTACTTCTGATAGTTTCTCAGTTCTGACAAGTTTTTCCTCCCAGTCTGTTACTTTTGTTTTGGGGATTGGGAGAGTTTTCCACTTCCATACTTCTGTGTGTCTGCTGAGTGTGTTTGTCAAACTGAGAGAGAAATTAGAGATCTAATCCAAAACTGTTACATCCAAACACATTTCTTTTGGAAACTACTGTATGTATAGAATACAGTAGTTCTCCAGATCTGAGCATGAAGCACATCCAAGAATAAAATATACAGGTAGTTCAACAAACACTTCAGGGGCAACTAAAGGTGACAGAGTTGGTCCTTTGTGATTTGTATCCTCTGTGTATTACAGTCTGATTAATTCCCTTTGTTAAACCACTACATAAGATCAGTGTATGTATTTCAAGGTGATAATCAGAACATTAAATCTAATAGTACGTTTGAATTTATGCCTGCTACAAAATGGGTGATTACCAGATGCTGAATTTACTGTCCTTAAGGAAAATAAACGTATATGTGACTTGATTTTACCTGGAGTAGCTTCCAAAGGGCAGTCTCAGAAATGTGAGTCTTAGCCCAGAACTAGCTTCAAATCTATTCCAGCTTTGGTCCCATGGAAGAATTTTACAAGTTGTATCAACAAGAATCTTTCTTTCAATTTGATCTTCAATGTCTCTGACATATGCAACAGGCTGAAACAGCTATCTCTATCGTTTTTTAGCATTATACCCATGATACCATATTTTTCCCTTGGACATTCTGTTTCTAATCTCTGTCTTCTCATCACTATATTTTTCTTTCCTAATTTAAGCAGCACTATCCCAGTGCCTATAAACATAGTCCTATTCAGGTCTGAGACTTCAGCAGAGTACAAAGAACAGTGTTAATGTACTCAGTAGTAATGATTTTCATTAGTCTCTACAAAAAGTGTGCATGACTAAAAATTTCAGTCTATATTTCACCCTAGAAAAGCTATTGAAAAAGCAAGTCAGGTTGGTGTACTCTGAGTTTGTGGAGACCTTACTACTTCCTAGAACTTGTTTCCAAAGTCTTCTCTAATCAGGTTCCTACCTGTACAGGGACCAGACTTGAACTCAGAGACTAATTTAAAGGATTGCCAAAATTATAATTTTATCATGGGATTTCTTCCCAGATTCCATTAAAGATTATATTTTTATCTATTGAACAATACACAGCATACACTTTGAATGAAAAAGCACAACCTCTCTTCTCTACTATTTCAGTTTTTCCTGTAGTGCTAATATTACAGAATCTCATTACTGCTTTTGTTTAGATGTAAATCATTCTGTGTCCTGTTTCTTCCAAGCTGACAATTTAGTCAACTTTGACTGCCTTTTCCAGTACTGATTCTGTGAAGGGTGCCCTCTGAGGTAGCCCTCAAGTAGTGATGTCCTGTGAGAGCCTGAAAATACTGAAATTTGAAAACTTAAATTCAATGCAGTTCCATTTGTACGATTTTTTCTCAAAAGGCAGATTTTCCTGGACTTTTTATCTTTACGAGTGTTACTTGTGGTGCTTCCTTTGGTCTTCAAATGCTGTTCTGCCTAATGTATTTTATATACTCTGCAGTCTCTCTATTGTACCAACAGCATGAGGGCACTGCCTATACTCTCTGAGCATCTTCCTTAGACCTGAGGGTCCCACTTAGGAAAATAAATGATTTAAAATTTGGATTGGTTAGCAACTTTCCAAAATCTTCTGTCCAAGATCCCGGACCCATTAGGGTCTCAAAGAAAGGACTCAATTAGCTCTGCACATATGCAATATTTAAGCTTGCCTTCAAATAACTCCCAAACACTTTTAGACTTAGAAAATGCTTTAAAAAAACGTGGTTTATATTTATATGGAATTGAATATTCTTTGAATTTCTCTAATACAACTGGTCTTCTTCACTGATTTAAGTGAGAACAACTGAAAACATCATGACTGTTATCCTATCAAAAGAAGTAACACCAACACTTTATTCTAAGATATCTATTTTTTGCAGTTACTGAAAGTGCTGTTTAAGCCTTATTCTGGTGTCCTACAAATCTTCAGAGAAATTGTAATGAGTAGAGTTTTAACAAATCTTCTTTTCCATCAAGGATATCTTCTCTGTTATATGTGGTATTTCATATAATTTTACTTGTGGAATTACATTTTCTTGGGGATCTATGAGTTCAACAGAGGCCTGTGTTTTTGTTATCCTAGATTCAGTCATTCTCAACTACACTCCACTAGGTATACACACTAATGAAGTACAGTCTGTAGTAGGGCCTTCACAGTTTCAGTTTCACATAGACAAGGCCAAAAACTTGTGGACAATAGCACAGGCAAGACAACCAAAAAAAGACATTACACAATCACTGTCAGTAAGGGTGCTGTCCAGATTGAAAATTATAGAAGCAAATGTGAGCAAAACTAGACTTAAATCTCTGCTTACATTAATTGCCACAGCAATAAGGAAGGATACTCCGCTTCCACACTGGAAGGAGAGATCTAACTCAAGTAAACCACTAGTCTGGGGAAGAGGACACTGGACATTTGAAGAAGATACTTTGGACACATAAAGCAACAATGTAAAATAAGAACTAAATAACTTAGATTCTGACTTTCACATTACATTGGACAATGTAATTGCAAAAATGAAAAAAGAAACCAAGGAGATAAAAAGCCCAGGACTACCTCATAAATTACAGAAGTTTTGAAACTAAAAAACTACAGAAGTTTTGAAAATCTGTCACTTTGGATATAAGAAAAATGTGATCAGACATAAGAGATCTATCAGCCTAGATATATGCAGAAATAACTTGCTGTAGGAACACAATTACAGAAACGTTACAAGTCAGAAACTTGTATGAAGGGGAAAAATTGGCAAGATATCTTTAGACCTAGATATGCTTTTACTCACCATCACATTCAGAATGTTACATTCATAGAAACTTGGGACAATATCTGACCAGAAAGAAAAAAACAGTTCAAATAGAAAAATCAGAAATCAATAATACATTAAAGAAAAGTCTTATGGTACTTTAGATTAACTTGCAAACTGAATTATCAGAAAAACTGATTTGGCTATACTGGATAGCATGAACCTCCATATTGAGTCAGAAACATATTTAACATGCACTTGCTTGGTTGCCAAATGCCTTTTTGATGAATTATATTAAAATCACTGCCATTCCTGAGACAAATTAAAACTATATTTTTCACTTCATAGGGAGGTTGGGCTCTTCCTGAGACATCTGTATAGCCTTAGAATTTTAAATTGCAGCTATTGCACACCCACACACCTCTGGCTTATTACACCTTCATTGGTTTGAGAAAAACCCTTGCTTCAGTCAGACTGTGGACTAATCCCTAAGGCCAGATCATTCATTGACAATAGCAGGAAGTACTGTCCTAGAATATTATTTCAGGCTTGTCTCCATATTTTAGAAGGCAGATCATATATATCTAAGAAGAAGGTTTTGCATCCCTTGAGATGACAAAAAGGACCTCAAGCATTTACCTATTCACTTAGTTTACCACTTGAAGATTTTGAAACTTAGGTTCCTTTTGGGAGTTTTTCATTATAGAGTATTTAGAATATTTTTTTCCTCTCTGTTATAAACCACTATATAGATTTTGATCCCGACTCTCAATTAGAACAGTACATACTCCTCTCATTTCAATAAATGGGTCTGAAGAATAAGTTGCATTACTTCTTACTTGACAGAGGACAATATGAATTAGAGCAATAAGAAACTATATGCCAGTAAGAAAGCAAGATTCAGGTGAAGGAATTTACATATTACATATCAGCAATCAAAGATTATATAAATTTGTTATTTTATTACAATCTAAAATTAGCTCTTTTACATTAGTTCAAAATTCAGATGAAATTTTTCAAGATCCAATTGTACTGAAATATGTACTTATGGATGTCATTTCAATACACACATAGATTTTGTCATGGCACACATCCATAACACAACCATTACTGAGGTATTACAACCTCAAACAAGATAAAACTGATTTGACTATTTCATAAAGTATTTACAGGCAATAGACCAAACCCTGTAGTTCTCCTAAATTAAAGCAGTTTGCTTGAAATTTAGGTAGCAGCACAAACATGGACTCTAACTGAGAAACTAACCAAGGAGAATTTTTCTTATAGGTAAAAATTATCTTTTTAAGGACTTGGAATAATTGGAATACACACAAATGGCTGTTAAATTTGTACTTACTTTACTACATAAGGCAAAAATATTCTCTGACAGAGATCTGACTTTGGTGCAAGGATCAATGGACATGCTAGATATATCTGGATAACTGGCTTGACACACTCCTTTCTCTTCTCAGCTACTGCTGAGATTTATATCCTTTCAAATCCACAGAAAGCATTTACTTCTTTAAATCCACTGCAGTATTTGGTTCTTAGACTGGACCAGCAACACTGAGTAAGACAAGCAAGACATTCAGCATGTGACAGCTGAGCTGAGCCTTGAAGTGTGGATGGTCCACAGTGCTCTCCAACCTGGATACCTCAAACTTCCAGTGAATGTTTGGAGTGTTTATTAACCAAAGGTTCAACATAACTAAAGAAACCAAAATTAGTCATTAAACAACACACACTGCCTTCACACTGAGGTGATACTCTAATATTATGTATAATATACATACTTGGTCCCTATATGTTTGGCACACATGTTGGGCTCTTCACCATTTGAGTAAAAACTTGGAAGAAATTTTAAAACACAAATATGTTCATGTTTCTTAGACTCCTCCAAGATTTTTTTCTGAGAATTTTTTACATGCCTTTTCTTCCCCTACAAAGAGAACATCACTCATTCACAGAAGTAGGTTCAGCAGTTATGGTTATATATCCAGTAAACAAAAACATGCAAAGAAATTTATTCTTGGTGAAAAAAACTAATAAAATCTAGGAGATAGTCACAGATGCAGGAAGTTTCCTCTGTTCTCCTTGAGTTCATTAAGAAAGTGAATAAGGAAATTACCTCCTCTACCTATGTATGCAATATCAGCTTTATCTAGAAACAGCACGGTTTCATTAGTATCTGTCACAACATTAGCATTATATAAGAAATTGCTTGAAACCAATATCCCACTTACAACAGTCCTAAACCCTGGGAAAGGCAAGATATAAGCTCTGCAACACAGAATATCTTTGCATCAGATGGTTTACTGCTGGAAAATTTTACTCTTCTTTCTTGGTCTCATCTATCTAGGACTTTTTCATATAACCCATGGCTAACAATGTATTTTTCAAAGCTGAATTACTGAAGACGTAATGATATTCAGAAGGTTAAAAAAATTTTAAAATCACTGAATTATATTATTGCTCAATATAAATATTTGCCCAGAGGTGTTTCTCTAATCAATATTTAAAGTGAATCAAAGGAAGTTTAATAGCTAAATCTTGCTCTCATTATATGTCATGATCCTTTATCTGATATCTTCTGAAGCTATAGACCCCTCAGAGGTTGGGAGAAAGCAAACAATTAATTTCACAAAATTTTTATAAGAAAAAAACTGCTCATTTGAAAAAATATGACAAAACTAGATTAATATTTTCATGCATTCAGGAGGGCACAAACATAATGCAATAGTTTCTTTAATAATGAAATATGCTTTGATCCAGTTATACGTTTCAGAAATAATTATATCCTGTCAAAGCACAAAACAAAATGAAAATACAATTGGTTCTCAAACAAAAATCATTGTAAATCATGAGCAATATGTGAATATCTATAAGGACAAAGACTGTACTTAGGAATTGTGTGTGTATTTGTGTGCACATGTGCTCATGCACATATTGTTGTGGTGCCTACTAAGCATGACTCCTGATCTGGTGTCTGCTATTTCTGCCCATATGCCACTGTGACAGCCCTGTGCTGAAATCCAAATTAAATCTGTATTTGCACTATAATTTTCAGTATACCAATGAATAAAACATTGCTGTTTTCTTTCTGTTATGAAGATATCTTCTATTTGTGAAAAGTGTTACTCAACCCTCCCGTACAAATGTGATATCAAACATTTTTGCAGCATAAGTCACTGATGAGAACAAGCATCAAAGAATGGGATGACAGACACTTAAAGTACTAAATAATTTATTAATGGCATATTTGTCTCTTACAATGTCAGTTCTGACCTGAGAAACCAAAGCAGGAGGTGGTACCCCAGATGCTGACCCAAACAAAGGTCTCTGCCCAAAACATCTCACTATGAAAGTACAAGACCAACAGCAATTCTACTACTGAGGGACAGAGAGGAATGCCGTGAAAAAAAATACTATCAATGGAATTGTCAGTAGTCTCTAAATACCAGCTGGATTTATTAATTACAAATTATACTGTGAATGTGCTATTTTTAGGCTCAAAAAATGAAAGTTGCCTAGGGAAATGAATGCCTAATTTCTGCAGGAGCTCTGTATCCAAATCAAGTTTTCTAGGTAATTTTGCATACATCAGTTGAATTTCTAGGTAAAACAGAAATATTTTTGAATATGAGTGTGATTCACTTCACTCATTAGTAGATTAAGTCATTTTAATGTGTTTTTTTTTAATTCAATGCAAAAAAGTTATCTGCATTACTTCTTTAAACTCTAAAGACCATTTTAAAAAATGTTTAGCACTAAAAAGTTCTAGTTAATGCAATATTTTCGCCATAAATCTTGATCCACTGTGGCAAAATATCAAAGATGGCACAGAACCTCTCAGATCAGCAAACATCAAATGAGCTCTTTTTTTGTCTCAATGGCCTTTTGTTGTGAAGCTGGGAAAAATACATTGCCACACAGGTACAGTTACTCCACTGCTTCCTCAGCTATCATACTGGTGCTTTGGATGACTACAAGAGTCATGACAAGCTTAGCAAAAAGATGAGACAATCAAGAGTCAGGAAAACAAAATAATCAGAAAAATATTATGTAAAACAAAACTAAATGCAACAAAAGCCATGATGCATCATCAATAAAAAGAAATTAATTAATATGTTCTGTTCTTAGCATTGATTAATTAAAGCAAGTGTGGTTTAGGAAAACATTTTAAGAAAAGCTTTCAAGTATCTTAAAATAAATACTCTTAGAGAAGTAAGGTGGTGTTGAAGTGATGGTATCAGACTGGAAACCTGGAAGGACTGCTGCTGACTGCTGCTCATATTTTCAGTATGTTGAAACAAATGTCATCTTGTATTTCCAAGTGAATGTAGCAGGTTTCACCCACGTTTTAGCAAAACAATGCATTAATTCACTCTTACCCATAACATGCTTTTAGATGTTCCCATTAAATATGCTTCAAAAACCTGGATTCAATACACTACTAGACTGCAGTGTCTAACATTGTATTACAGCCATCTACTTTACGGACAACTTTGACCTCACTGTTTCATTTTCCATTGCCCCAATTCTTCCCTGGCAATGGAGGAAACACTTCTTTTCTCTCTACTTCTTATATGTGTTGCAAAGATACATATAAGATATAATGGCATCATTCAGCCAGAGCTTTAGCTTTGTTAAAGTGGATCCCTGTTCTGTTTTGGACTCCAGATAAAAGTGAGAAAAATCAATACTGAGCTTAAGTACCACCGAACAAGCATTCCCAACCTCTTCAAGCTAACACCACCTAAAACTATTTAAATTTGCACTTCACAAATATTAGTTTTGTTAAACTTTTATTCAGCTTGGTTTTTGTTGATATTTTCCATTCTGACCACAGATGTCAAATGCCAAAATAATTTCAGCTGTCTCAATTTAGAATACAAGGCACGAGAACAAAAAAATACTATTTTTGCAATGTAAAGAAGGATTACAAGTTATACAGCTATACAAAATGTACTAATAATGCCAAGAACAAAGGAGGGAGAAGAAAGGTAAACCTAGATTTTTAGTACTGTTGTTAAATTTGGTTTCCAGAATCTAAGTTAGCACCAACTGACCCCAGTAGTGAAAGAGGTATGTGGGACAAGCCAAAAAGAAACTGCAAGCAGCAAGATGGCAAAAAGGTGTCTGGCCTCAAACTATTAATTAGCAACTAGCAAAGCTGTACCACATATTCAGTGCTCCAGCATTCCTCCTCCAGAGGTTGCTGCTAGTCTGCCTCATTATCATCTGGATGGAAAACAACACTCTTTCCTGGGAGTTCACTGCAACAGTCTTATTGATTAAGTTCCCATAGTGTTAAATCATTCTGTAGCTTTCACTCCATTCTCCCCACCTTCCCACCCCTGAATAATAACAGCTTTGGTGGATTTATGGGGGTGGTGCAGTAGATGAGGAGCATTTGATAAACACGATAGCATAATACAGTTTCTATTTATGCAATGCCCTTAGCTTCACAACATTTCACATGCCAAGACAGTATTTAAAAAAACAAAAAATAAACTAATCTGACTTTGTTCTTGCTTGTATTCTGCTTCTGCTACAACTTACGGATCTCTGACAATCATCCAAATGCGTTCTTTCCTGGATATAGTGAATTTGAAATAACGGGAAAAAAACTAGTGAGGTGGCGATTTCTCTCTTTTCATCATCTCTCAGGTTGGAGAAAACCAATAATTTCTAAATATACTTCATGTCATTTTTTTCAGTGGCATACATCTGAGACATGCAAATCTATGTAATGCAATCTAAAAAAAAATAAGAATAAAAACTTAATTTCTACTAGAAATAAAACGGAATTATCTCTCATTGTGAAAGAACCTACCAAGAATCATGGGTCCTTACATCACTGGAAAAATAAAGGCTTAGGTTTAAGATTACTCTAGGCTTGGCTCTGATTTTAGACCTGAGAATAACTGGATTTTTTTGGAATGGGTCAGACACAAAGTAGCTGGGTTAAGTTTCCTTAGAGGATCCAGAGTAGATACAGCTGTTCCAAATGGGCCCTGAGCTATCCTGAAGGGTAGTGGGCTGACAAGCAAATCTCAAGAGATGTTTTTAAAGTGTAAAACTTACTACTATTATTATTACTATTATTATTATTATTATAATAATATTATCATCATCATTTAGAAAAAAAAAAAAAAAGTGAGTGAAACCATCACTTAAGACAAAATCAAAATAAATGAATGTTAAAAAGGAGGAAAGAAGAAAATGGTGCTGGAACAGCTTTTTGGCAACATGACCAAGTGATAAATTTCAGTTGGGAGGGATTTTCAGGTGAAAGCATAATCTTTCACATTGAGAAAAAAAAACCAACCAAAACCAACCAACCAACCAACAAACAAATCCCAAACAAATACACACACAAGCAAACCCAAAACAAAACAAAACAAAAAACCACCCCAGAATGTCTGTCACAATATCCAATCACTGTGGCACTTTAAAAAACTACAAGAGGAATTCTTATGTGTAGAAAAGTTTGCTTCAGTAAAACATTAACAAGATTTTATTATTAACTCAAATTGAAAATGGATCATTTTGATTGCAAATCTGCATTTGTGAAGCACAGATTTCACAAATTGTTGCATGGGGATGCAGTAGAGTTCAAGGTTTTTACTATCTATTTCATATTAGTGATCATTAAGGTAACAACCTCATTGGTTGGCTTTTAATCTTCCCATGGTTGCACATTGCATGATTTCTACTACCTTACTGCCAGTAGCAAGTAGATTGGCTCCCTCCAGACAAACAGCACAGCATCCTTTCTCGTTCTTACAATCACTTTTGGTCACAAATGTGCCTCTTAGGCATGCTCAGCTGAGGGAGACCAGTGCCTGATGCTGCTCATCCCATGGGTTCAGTCCTGCCGCACTGGGTGTTGGGAGCAGCTGTCAGGACCCGAGCCTGCAGCCAGGGCATTGTTCTTTCCTTCTGCTACCAAAGGGATATTTTTATTTTCTCCATTTACTTCTGTCTGGATACACTGAGAGAAAAAGTATTCAAGGAAAAAGAGGAAGGAAAATTGCTGATACTCTAAGTTACCTGACACTTGGACTCAAGAAGTGAAGGGTAGCACTGCAGGAAAGAAATTAAATATATGCCCTGACGTGAGTTTAATATGAAATTTGAGCTTTATTCACCACCACTCACCTTGTATTGTACCCACTTCATTAGCTGTTAAATTTTAACAAGAATATATATACATATATTTACACCTTGTTTGCTTCTTGGCATTATTTGTGAGGAGAGTATTTTCTTTTCCTTCACAGAAAGTTTAACTTATTCCACAAAAGTTCCCACTGATTTCAGTCCAAATGCTCATAAATTACTATACAGAACTAGTGAAAGCAGAACTTTTTACATTAGCTTATGCATTCAGCTTAAAAGGAAAACAAAATTAAACGGAGGTATGCTCTGTACTTCTTAGTACTAAACATATATTCCTCCAGCATTTAAAAAAATTAAATGAAATTCATTCACTGAAAATATTTCAAGTATTTACAGTCATTTAGCTACCAAATTCACACTCAGGTCTTCTTTATTTTATGAAGTAATATTACTGGGAAGATGGTTCTCAAAACTACAGCTGTACCAGTGATGAAATATCTGTGATTCTGTGAAATATTTTCTTAATGAGTATGGCTTTTCTCACTCCTAAAAGTGCTCTCACAGAAGCAGGGTCTATGGATCGGAATCTATGACTCCTGAGATTTTTCCTGAGACTGATAAAAAAATTCAGCAGAAAAGTTTGATAGCCCAAACTGGAGGTTTCAGCTAAACATAATTACAACCTTTAGTAAAAGATAAAATTTACCAGAAGACTGTCCAATAATTAAGACATTTAAAAGGCCATAAGGAAAAGATACAGTTTCCAGAATTCTATTCTAAGAATAAATATGAAACTGAAATGTTTCTATTACTCTGCTGTACTGAACATAAAATCTGACATATTAAAATACATTACATTTTCTTAAATAACATTCTCCTATTTCTCAAATAAACAAAACAGGGAAGACAGAAACACATTTTCAAACAGATTGATATTCATCCCATGTAATTTTTGCCATCCAAAAGTTCAATATTTAGTATAAGATAAGTTCCCAAGATCTACTGAGAAGGCAGCAAAGGGAAACATGGCAATGTTCAAAGAACTCACTCTACAGCTTGCACTCTTTCTGTGGGATATGAGTGATCTGTTACCATTGATCTGTTTTCACTTCCACTCTTTGTCTTCTGGAGAAGTTACATATGAAAAGATATAATTTTTTTGGTTTTACTTTTTTTTTTGTTTACGTTCGTAATTTAAATTTTGATCAGCTTTTCCACTAGATTTGGCGAGATGGGTTGCCCTCTGAAGATGGCTCTCTCACTCAATTGCTTGCCAGCACAGCTTAGGTAAATGTTTAAATTTGGGAAAATGTTAAAATGTTTAAATTTGGGAAAGCCACTAAGTTGTAGCTAATCTGATTCGCTGACAGGTGAAGTAGTTTCTTTATTAAGACTTTAAATCATCAAATAGATCAAATAATCAATATGCGATGCAGGGTTAAGTAAATGCCAAAAGAAACAGTTAAGAAAAAGTTGTTAGCCAAGGATCACAATATTTTTAGACATCATTTTCAGAAAGTTGAGCTAACAGAATACAGAGATGTCTGTAGGATGATAAACAGTGGGTTGAGTGTAATTTAACCACTTAGCTGAAAGGCTACAGTCTGCAAAATGTACAGTTACAAATACAGCACTTTATATAGTCTAGTGCAACAAAACAGGGAAGTAAAACCCCAACATTTTCTTTGAAAAGCAATATTACAGGAAATTATAAATATCTATCTCAGTATAATTTAATTTCTTCATGTAGTGTTTTGTCACTAACAAAATTTTCATATACCACAAAATGGAAGCAAGGAAGAGTATCCTCTTCCTTGGGCAAAATTTTGGTGAGTCCACTCTTGTAACACTTATTCACACTGCAAGGAACCTGTGAAGTACAAAACTTAGAAGCAAACTACATAAGCAATGCAAGATCCTAAAAAAAAAGCAAAAATATGCGACCAAAACCACTCCAACTAGTTTATCAAAAGGAAGGTCAAAAGTGTGGGTATTTACAAATGGAAAAAATATATCAGAGAAATAACTTAAAATATACTTCATCAAAATTTTTAGGGATATTTCATGCATACAGAGTGGAAATAAATTCAAGAGCAATCAGGCAAGCCAGAGATGAAAAGTTAAGGAATAGGAAAATCATCATTAGTGTGATGCCCAAATGCGAGAACCTAAAACTGCAACGAAGTTGGGTTTCTCTTTAAAGTTAACAGAAAGAACCAAACAGCTTCAGAGGACAATTAATCTCATCCTAAACAGAACCCTGAAATTATATGGAATGCATCCGGTCATACTTGTTTCTCTCCTCAATAGAATGGGGGCAAAAATAACTGGCTCAGACTGAGACATCTAGGCTTTATACATCCAAAGTTAGGTGAGATGCATCCCAGCATGTATTGCTTTTTAGAGCCAGACTTTCTTCAGGAGTTGCACTGTTATCACCAGAAAACTGATAATCTGTATTTTTCTTTCTCCTGGGGAGGAAACCTTATCCCTTTGCCTGAGAATGAGTGTAGAGGAGAAAGAAAGAGGGAAGTAGCTTTGGGCAGTAGTGCATAATCACTAGATTTTTCATTTCAGCTTTCAACTTGAAATTACAGATCTAACTTCCATTTGTGACTGCTATGACTGTACTGAGATTAGCATTTACCATATCACTTTCTACAGCTGGTATCAGTGAAAATATTTATGCACACAGTGAGAGAAGAAAAGTATCTGCCAAAACCTGTGGGTGCCACTAAAAACATTTATTTCAAATCTGTGTTTTTGTACAGTGCACAGCACAATGGTATTCTGCTTACAGGGGGAAATACCAGGCACTTCCATAATACAAAAAAATAAAGTAAAAATAATTTTTACCCTGTAGTAGTAACTTTCCAGAGCCCAAATTAAGCACTATAAATACAACAGAGGATCAGTTATAGCACCTCAGCAAGGTGAGAGATCTAGACTTTCTAATGAAGCCCCCCTGTAACAGACATAGCTGTAAAGTCTAGTCTTAACTTTAAGCTCTCTTTAGATTTTAATAAACAAATAGAGTGCACATGAAAATAAAATCAAATAAAATAAAACATGAACATGCAGAGCTCCCTTAGGCCAAGTTTATGGATAGTAAACCAGTACAGAGTTTCAAACACTGATAGTAACAGTAATTCTTAGATACTTTATTCACTTGGAGATGATGGGGTGCTACCAGAGCCAGACAACTGAAAACCAGATGGATTGTGAAGACTGTGCCAGGTCTTCTCAAGATAAATTTCTGAATGAGCTGTTCCTTCTCACCAATATTTGGCAGACAGTACTTAGGGGGTTTTTAATTGCCACTGGTACCACAGAAAGGTTTTCTGAAGGCGATGGAATGCTGACCTCACTGAACAAAGACCTGTTTTACCTTAGTTAATGAATAATAGTTGCCATTTTCTGTAATTGTTCCCCCCCTTTACTGTCACAAATGGTCTTACAATAACAATCATAGTGCATAATCTGACGCAAGTGCTCTTAAAGAAATTTCTAGTAAAGGACTGCAGCCTCTGTGGGAGGTAACTGTCAGAATTATCTTAAACCACTACCTGTCTTCCACTACAATAGAAAAGGCCTTTAATCGAAATAATCCTTTTTCAAATGAGCAACTTTTTTTTCCTCTCTGCAATTCACTCATCTTAAAAAAAGCACTATAGCTTTTGTGCATAACTTAATTCATTCTTCAAGACAAGTACAAAATTTGTCACTGACATTTAGCGCCAGCCGTAGGCAATGGATAAAATGAACTAGTTAGCAATTTAACCTGTAAAAAAACAGAGTGGGATGAACAATTTTCTGCCATCAAAGCAAATGGCTAACATTTAGCAAGATTTTATTTTTATTTTTCAGCCCATCCCATCCTCAAGAAGAAAGAAGTCAGGCTAACATTTTTTCTGGGTCCTAAATCTTCCTCTCAGCCTATTTCTTTAATGGTTTAAAGTAAATGACTATCCAGAGGATAATTAGGCACTGTGCTGTCGCATCGTGTCAGGTCACAGCTGGATTTAGTCAGCATTAACCTTTGGGGAGAATTGGAATATCAGTATCATTTAAAATTAAAGACGTGTAAGCAGGCATTTCTGGAGATGTTAGAAAAGTAATTGTCTGTAAATTGTTTGACCTTGAGATTTAATTGCATGCACAACACACATTCTAGCAAGAACCCTGGACTCTGTTCATTCTCTTTCACCTCCGTACCTCTTACTTTGCAGAACCCATTAAGCTATCTGTGGATTTTTCTGTAAAATATTAAAGATTGTTTTATACTGAGAACAAAAGCTTTTAACCAAGACCTCTTACAAACAAATCTGTTAAACAGCTGTAGTATAGACTTCACCTATTTGAATTTCTGTCTTTTTCTACGCTTAGAAATGTTTATATATACATAGAAAATACTCTGGTTAAACAGCTATGCTTAATTTTTATTTCTTTTTTTTTTTTTTTACTAACAAGTTTGCATATTATGCCTTACTCCCTTTTTCCCTAATGAGACAGCTTATGCTTTCAAAGTCCCTCAAGCTAGGCAAATCTCTCCACTGCTTCCACTGTTAATAATGAAACTTCATAATTATACAAATCCAAGGTGGCCAATCAGCTTCTCGGGCTGAGCCTTCGGGTACCTCATGCATTATTTATGTGGCACTCGGGCCTGTGAACTCACTTTCTTATATTAGAAGCCTAATTAATATTTAATCACATGTAGAGAGGGCACACGAAGCTGTGCTGGTCCCCAAAAGAAGTGCAAGTAGAAGTGTACACAGGTGCTCGTTTGCTTGTGTGTGCATGTGCATGCTGCAGTACGCACACGCAGACACACACACCAATTAGAAACACAGATCAGGAATGATGCAAATCTTTGAACATGCTAAGACATGCCAAAAAAAGACAGAGTTTTGATTCTGACTACAAAATAGCTTTCTCAGGTGATGCTGAAACTAGCTGAGACTCTCCAGGATGATTTCAGCATATGAAAACCACTGCCAAGGAAAACCTTTTAGGTTTCTTGGTTCTTTGGTTTCTTGGTCTTCCTGCATACCTACAGACATTCTCTATATATTTCTGAGGACAAACTCTTGATTCAAACTAGCACTCTGTCATCAATTGCAAAGCAGTTTTTACCACAGTCAATGAGAAAAAGTAGTAAGACCTGCAAGTACACTCACATTTTGTTTTCATGTCATAATTACCTCTTTCCTGGCACTGAAATGCTGCATAATCCCAGCTGTTAGGTTGCACAGCAAAGAAAGTTCTTGAAAAAACCTTATTGAGGATGACGATGATTTAAGTTGTAGAAGATGACAGTTGTTATTGGATTTTTTGTCTAGAAAACTTGTGTCTGTTGATGCTGAAATATTTTCATCCTTACCTATTATTGTGCTTCTACCTGCAATATCCTCATTTCCCTGCTGCTTCCTTTTTGTCTTCACAGACTCTGACACGTCATACTACATTAGGAAACTTTTTTGGTTGGAAGGAAGAGCAATCCACATATAGAAAACTCACTGAGTACATGAGTCAAAGGAATAAGAAAAATGTCTGTCTTATCATTGTAAATTCCACTCAGCTCAACGTAGTTTAATATTAAACAAAATTTTTTGTCACATTTATACTATTATTTCAATCAACATTTCCAAAGAAGCATTAACTTTTCTGAACTATTATCTCTCAAACCACTGCAATCTCTCCTCACCACTGTCAAAACTTCCTCTTTAAAATTGCTTTAATTTGTATTTTCACTAGCATTTTCTCCCCATAAACAGCAGCAAATGGGACTCATGGACTTTATGCTCCACCATTTGCTATTAATGAATTAATGTGGCCTTGAAATTACTGATCTTATCAATATTCAGAATGGCTGTGATAACCAGAGATGGAAAAACCCAAGAAACTTTGGTTTGCTGGACAGAACAAGAGAATTAGGAAGAAGGAGTGAGAATTCTGAGTGAGGAGACTGGTGAGGCCACTTATGGAGTGCTGCAGTTCTGGGCTCTGCAGTAGAAGAGAGCTGTGGAGCTACTGGTCAGTATCCAGTGAAGGGCCACTAAGATGATGATGGGACTGGGTATTTCTCCTACAAGGAAAGGTTGAAAGAACTTGGACTGTTTAGCCTGGAGAAGAGAAGGCTCAGGGGGAACATGTGAAGTGAGGAAACAGAAAAGAGGGGACCAGGCTCTTTTCAGTGGTGGCACATGACAGGACAAGAAGCAGCTGAAACACACACATCCTGAACATCAAGAAACACTCTTTTCACTGTGAGAGTGACCAAGCACTGGCATAGGTCACCCAGACTGGTTGTGGAATCTCCATATCTCCATTCTTGGAGATATTCAATATCTTTCTGGGCAACTGAGTCTATGTGGCCCTGCTTGAGCCGAGAGTTGGACCAGATGACCTTCAGGAATTCCTTCCAACATCAATCATGCACTAACCCTGCAAATTTTGTAGAAACTGAAAAAAACAAAAAAAAAACCCCAAAAAACCACCAAAAAAAAAAAAAAAAAAAAAAACCAAAAAGTACTAGACAAAATGTAAAATTTGTGCTTAATATTTGTTTTGTTGTTTTTTTTTCTGGTATGTTCTATTTTTATTTTATAATTTCCAAATATGTTTACACATTATAAGATTTATTTCTGTTTTGCTGGGATATTTCATTTTGGAGAAAACATGGTGCAAATTTCCTTTACCATATTGAATGAAGTGTTCTACACAAAAAAAGAGTAATAGTTAAACAATTAGGTGAAGTACAAAAAAACTGCAATGATCATTCAAGTGAAGCAGACCTTTCTTCTCCTTCTAGTCCCATTTCTCTCTTAAAATCCATGTTCCACAGCTAAATTTTGTAATTACACCAATTTACAAAGTAAAATATCCTATCAATGCAGCCCCAAAACTGAGCTGGATCTCAACAGTGCAATTTTGCCTTCTAAAAACAACTTAAAAGATGCAGAAAATTGTATAACATCAAATGTCTGACATCAAATTTCTTAAAATCAAACTGTTCTTAAGAAACCACAAAGCTTCCACAGTAAAATGACTGAAATAAATGGCTTGGCCCACCATGTAGTTTGTACATACAGGGAACCCATGTAATATATGCTCACACAATGTATTGACATCAGTTTGCTAAACACCTCTGGCAACCACCAAAAAAATAGACATTTATATATTAGCTTACTAATAAGTTTTAAATTAAACCAAATTCAAATTATTTTTGGCTTTTATTTCTCCTTTCAGGGAAAAGAAATAGTGAGGCATGAAATGTAAGACAGGAACCCAGTACCAAGCATCTGGCGAATTTATAGAGTTTTGCAACAATTTTCCAGTGCTACAGTCCCAGAGGTACATGAAATGAGAAGAAACATTTGTTGTAATTCCAGGGAGAGTTGGAAATTTCATAATTTTATTTAGGATATTTCCATTAAAAAAGAAAATAAAACACTAGCAACCATGTTTATACTGTTAGCTTACAATGACAGGTATTTAGAATTCGAAATTAATATATTTAATGAGGAATGTTCCTTCATTACCAAGATCTAGCTGAATCACAGTGATTTTAGCTTTTTCATTCATCTTTCTTTTGCACTGTAGTTACGATTTTAACACCAGACCAGGTAAAATTAAGGACAGACCAGGTAAAATTAAGAACACAGACGTAAAAAGGCTATTTTTACTTTTTTTTAAAAGTCATCAAAAAGTGGGTTGCTTTGTCAGTAATGTGAAAATATATTTCCTAATATATTTCCACATTATGGTTTTTGCTAAATGTACCATTACGCCACCAACTTCAAAGCTCAAACTTGATCTAAGACCTGTCTACTAAACTGGACAATAGAGATTAAAAAATATTTTAAAATTTCATCTAATATTACATTCCAGTTTCAACATAGGATTGTTCTATTAACTGTATTCTCTAATGGTCTGGTCAGCCTACCATTAAATTATTCAAATAAAGATGAGGGACCTGATTCTCAGCTGGCACATATCAGTATAGTTTCATTGATTTAAATAGGGCTATACCAATTTACATCTCCTGTGAATCATGCCCGTCATTTCAATCAGAACGATTAAATGATTACTTTCCTTGTATATTAGCATAAATTGGTAATAAATAATGAGCGCTCATAATTCTCTGCCTTTTTGTAAAGCTTTTCTCAAGCACAGGAGCATTCACCTGGTAGAAGGGTGAATACATTAACTGTTGTCACATACACAACTGAAGAGTGATGTACAACACAGACAAAACCATGGGAAAGATGTACTGTCCTTCTGAATCTACAACTGACAATGTTCAAAAGATTCAAGAAAATTTTTAGCTGAGAGCAGAAGAACAGATGCTGCTGCTTTACCCTTGTACCAAATAAAAATGATGTAATAACTGGCTGAAGAGGGTATTAATTTTATGTTATAGATAGACTAATGTGACTTTCTTTGAAAGTGTACATTACTTCAGAAGCAGAATATTTGGGGAAAGTATCATTTTTTTTTAACAAAAATAGGATGAATTAGTAATTGCCATGCTAAAGAAAACACCAGTTATAACATTTAGGTTGGATATTAGGAAAAGCTTTTTCACCCAGAGGGCACTTAGGCACTGTAAAGCTCCCCAGGGAAGTGGCCACAGCATCAAGTGCTTGGACAATGTGCTCAGGCACATGGTGTGACTCTTGGGACTGTCCTGTGTGGGGCCAGACTTTGATGATTCTGGTGTGTCCCTTCCAACTTAGGATATTCTATGATTCTATAATCACATATGTAGGCAAGTGAAAAACAATGGAAACTCATTCTTTAGTATGTCTTAAAAATCTTGAGGGTCTTTTCAAGTCATCATGTATTCATAAGCTGTGTTAACAAACAGCATCATCCAAGCTGTGCTTTTCCCAAGTCACTACAACTTTTAAACTTCAGTATGAAGTCTTAAGGTGAGGGATTCTTCCTCACTTTGCCAAAAATAGAACAAGAAGACTTTCTGGACACTTCAGTAGCTTCACAGGATGGCAGAGAGAAGAGTAACAGAAGTATCTGTCACAATTACAGAACCCTCCTCCTTCTAAAAAAATCCTAGATTTTCTTGCACATCAGGCCATGGCAAAGGAATTAACTCTACTGATAATCAAAACCCATAAGAAATATCTTTTTTTCCCCCATTTAAAAAGCTTGGTAGATCAACCACATATGGAGAAAATTAATTTTAAAGTAGTAATTTAAATGTAAGATATTCTTTCCATATAAATAAAAGCAGTAGAGTAGGGTGGAAAAATGAGGACAAATGCCCATCCCATAACTTATTCTGAGAAAATACAATCTGCTAAATGTGTGCTGTAAAACTTGAAAGTGAAATAACTCATTGAAAAACATTGTCCATAGAGTGAGGTCATGTAAATTAACAGTCATTCTCAAATGGGATCTATTAAACACATATCCAGCTCAGCAAGAAGCATTTCCATGGTTTCCTTAGATTTTGTGTACTTTGACTTTTAAAGGTAAAATAATATTGAAGGGATATATCTTAAAATAAAAGTAATAAATACACTGAGAAACATCATGTTATATCTGCTCTGCTTACAGCTTGCAAAATATCCAGGGAAACTTAACAAGGAAGATATAGACTTTGGGAAATAGAAATGATCATGAAACCACTAAAAACTTATCTGGACTGGAAAAGAAAATTAAAAAAAAGAAAATAATCAGAGAGAAAGGGCAATTAAAAAAAAAGAAGAGAGAAAAAATAAGGAGAGAAAAATGAAACTAACTTTGCTCACAGTCAAAATGTCATTCAGCATTCTTGCTTTCATTTCTAGAAAGTATCTGTATTAAACCCATTTTTATTAAAAGTGGGGTTTGCTGCCCAGCTTGACTTTACCTTCTGAATACATATATATACACAGACATACAATCAATTTTTGACTCATGATCAGAATAATTCATTTCAAATCTTCATTTTTTTTAAATCCAAGACTTGCTTGGATTTTCTATTCAAGTTTAGGAATACTAAGACCTTGAACTTCACTGCAGGTGTTCCCAGTGTTTCAAGAAAAAATTCTTAGATATAATTCTCAAACAACATAAACCTTTTGTGTCATATTTTTCAGAGTTTTGCTGATGAAAAATAAATACCCAATATATCTAGGAAACTTCGTTGAAAATTAAATTTGTAACATATCTGCATTTATACACTTAGATAAGTATATACAGAGGGTGTGTGTCCAAAAACACACTCATCTATGCATTGCACTTATGTTTGTATACATATACATACACAAATGTGTGTGTGTGTATGTATTTACCAAAATCTTTAAAACTGATACAGCAATTAAACAGAAGGTTTTAAGCAATTCATGCATAAGTAATATAATTATCAGTGAGCTTCATTTCCACCATTCTCCAGCTTTCATACTTTCACTGAGATTCAAATTCACTATTGCACAAAATTTTTACTAATCCAAATTTAAAAAACAATCCACGCATAGATAATCATGACATGTTTCTTTTATCTGACTTTTGTAAGAAAATTGGTGCTAACTTTAAAATCTCAGCCAGGAGAGCTCCCTATTTGTGTAAGATCCTGCTTCTTCAAATAAACAGAGCCTAAACCGCTTTTAGGTATAGCTTCCTCAGTGTTTCTTTATGATTTTGTATCTTCACAGGAACAAAATAGACAATAGGATACCAAAAATACCACTTAGGAGGGTAAGAAGATGGAGATAAAATTTGCAATTTTTTCACTTTGTTTTCATATGAGCCTCTCACAGTTTAAGTACTGGTGACATTTGCTACTTGCATACATTTACACAGAAACATTTCTTCTTCTACTGTACCTGGAAAGTCAATGTAAGGTTTTCTATTGCCTTCATTGAGGTAAGGATGAGGTCCTATACAGCCAAAAAAAATTGTTCTTGATGAGCCACAGTTGGAGTGCAGGCACTACCTTCTCAAGTTTTACTCTTTTTCTACCTCCTTCCCTCTTAATCTAGAGAAATGAAGTTTTTCTTCTCTACAACCTCTGTCTTAAATAGTGGGGAAGGAAAAGAGAATGAAACTGAAGTAGCTGGCACTATTTCCCCTATTTCTGCCACGTAGCAGTACCATAAACAGTCTTTTTGCAGTAGAGACAAGACTTGTGTGCAGTCTACATTACAACAGTGATAAAAACAAAGAATTTGGGATGACACAAATTTCAACAGCATGAAAGAATCCTAACATACATTTGATTATAATGTATGTCTCTGATATATAACTATGTTTAATATCTGCTGTATTCTCTAATCTTTACTATGTGCATTGCTATTACCTAGAAATGCAAAACTTACAACCAAAGTAAGCTTTTCTTTGCAAAATATTTTAAGTTAGAACTACATGCTGAGAGTATCTTCACAGTTTGTAATGAGTGTTTTGATTTACAGAAACTTTAAGTCAGTGGTTTTAAGTTTAAGAGAAATCATAACAGCAAGTTTTAAAAACAACCTCTTCACTACACTGTTTTCATTGGTAAATTAGAGCTATGCAGAATGTGAAACGAAATACTATTGCAACGCATGTCAAAAGTTTACCACTTTGGATTTCATACACTAAATGTCATTCAAGAGCGTATTCTAGTGTGATACCTAATTGGTAGCCTTTTTCACACTTGTAATATTCCTACTTTGTTGCCAAGCATCTGCATATTAATAAGTAACACCATTTGATGAGAGAAAAAAATTCCAAAGCAGCACACTTAACTCACTGCCTTTATCCACTGTATCATAGTAAAGTGAACTCTGATGCCAAAGGGAAGTTAGGCCTTTAAACTGCAACTCTAAATTGCAGCTAACATGCTGAAGCAAGGATGTCACAGTTACACATAATTACCATTTCTACAGGAGTCTGTTTCCTGTGGTGACAGTAGCATATTTAAAAGATAGCATTTTCAGTCTTTGATGTCACTTTTCTCATACAAAACTGTTTTTCCACCAAGAGCCCTATTCAGTAGTCCAGCCTTATCCAGTAAAGCACTTAAGGATACATCTAGATCCCATTTAACTTAGGCACATGAGTAGGATTTTTTTTCTGAAAAAGGATTGAACTCAAGTATGTTTCAAATGCTTTGTCATATGGGAACCTAAAATAGGAGCATTACTCCTAACTGCAATACTAATATTCCTGACTACCTAGGAATTTTAGTCACAACAAATTTTATCATGTTTTACAGGTTTATTTTTCCAAATAATATTTTAGTATCACCTTTTCTTATCATATAGCACATGCTGTAAGCTTATTAGAAGCCAAAAAAAACTTTGAAAAAATATTAAGCTTAATCATATTTGAATCTTTAATACTTTACCAGTGCTCCTCATGGATTAAAGACCATAAGCTTTAAATACCACAGAAGCTTTTTTTCCCCATATTTGAAATGAGAATGCTTAGAAAGGTATCTACTGCTGATATAACAGGCTGTAAAACAGTAATTCACAGGAGGAAAACCCTTCCTATATCTCCTGCATTTCTCTCTCCATGTTTTGCTTTTTCTTATTTATAATCACTGTAATAAAAAGGTGTTTTCCTAGATAAATATTACAGAACAAAGAATACGGCGTGACTTCCTGTTATACTACCAAATATCTTCCCATCAACCTAGTTATAAATAGCGCCCTGATTATACAGCAACAGAAACTGTCACCTGTTCCCCTTGTACAAAGTCCCTCTGTGCTACTCAAACCCTGAAGAGACCCTGTTTTGCAACTCTGTTATTGAAGACACCCTTTAAAGAAATGCTGTCGAACACCTCAGTGTTGTTTGTTGGGGTTTTTTTATTAACATCTTCAATACAACAGTCTGTGGCAATTTTAATATTTATACACTAAGGGAAACACATTGGGAAGGTTGTGCTGTCATCATTCTAAGAGAAAACTGGGTGCAGTTTTCCTGGGGGCACTTCAGTGATTTCTACGCCTAGGGTAGACCATAGTGGCTGCTGAAGTACATGTAACGCACTGCCTCTTCTTCATAAGCTCATTACATTTTCTCTCTTAGGATAATTTCTTACAGCTAGAGCACAGAAATGAAAATTTAGAAATGTTTTTTTTCCATTTCTCACTGGGCCACAGACTTCCTGTGTGGATCTTGAACAAATTGTTTTACTTACTCTACCTCTGCTTTTCACATCTGAGAAGTAGAGATAAAAGCAAAAGGAGCACTTCAAGGCTTAATTCATTAAAATTGGCAAAGAACTTTCAGGTCAATGAATGGAGGCTGCTACAGATTAACATATTAAAAGTTTTAATAATTTATTTGTGATCTAATTCAACTGATGCAATATGTTTCTAGACTAGAAGCAACAGGAAAATTTAACACTATGTCACTGGTATACATGTCCAGTTTTGCAGACCAGTAACTGTAAATGAAAGATATTGATGTGTTTCTTCTATATGGGCTGTGTCCCAGGGTACTAACACACAGCTCAGGAATATCCTTTTTTCAACAGAAAGTTAAAATAAAGCTAGATGTAATATAAATACACACTTCATGTTTATACACACATACACAGTACATATACAGAAAATATGTGCATTGAGATGCTATTCCAAAGGAAGAAAAACATTTTTCCTTTATTGTGTTACAAGACCATAATTTCTCAAGCTCAGTGATAAATGCTACAGGAATGCTCTGAAAAAAATGTCTGTAATTAACAAATACGTGATTTTATGTAAGATCCTTTGTTTAATATATGTCTTTATATTAATGCACTGTGATTAAAAGAAAATAAAACAGTTAGCAGAGGAAAAGAAGACATATTTTTATTTTTTAAAATAATAAAATCTGTTTTATTCCAATAGCATTTTTCCTCTGGATTTTTTCCTTTTAAAAATAAAAATTCCATTTTCCTGTCTGAATTCAAAATGATTGACTGGAGCACAATATTAAGTAATAAATAAAACAGTCCCAGTGGCTGAAAGACTCCTGAATAAAGAGAAAATTATTTTTGGATTTTCCTTCTGATCAGATATGAAATATTCTGAAACGCCACCTCTATAATTTGATAAAAAGCTTGATATCCCCAAATGAAAATAGGATTCAGCACTTTCATTTTTCTGTCTCTAAAGGAACCTCTAGGTAAACTGATTTTAAAAAAATGAAAATCTCAGGCATAAAGGTGGGAGTAATGAAGCAAGTTTAAATATGCGCTGACCTTTGAAATGAACTGCATTCCATGTTGTTTGGCCAAGAAGCTGGCTGTGTTGCTGTCTCCATCAATTTCCACAGCATAAAAGATGTGGGTTTTGGAGCTGCCCTGCTCTCTGGTGGATGTTGATAGGCATCGCCGCAAATACACCAGTGCTGATAGTAACAGCCATATGTTCATTGCTCTGAAATATTAAAAAGAAATCCACAAGGGATAAAAGTGTAAGCATCTTCTTTTGTTGTTGTTGTTGTTCATAGTGAGGATTTACCCAGAGGTGGCTGTATTTTATTTTCCTCTTCTTTGGCTAAAAAATAAAGTCCTACAATTTTTTTATTTAGTTCCAATATTAAACTAAAAAGATGAAAGCAAAACAAAACATTATTTTGGGAATCTAGGAGGCTTATGCTGTTTGACAGTATCTAAAAGCAAAGTGATATTGTGCTATATGATTTTATTCGTATAAATTCAAAAATTAAAACATAGACTACTTTGCAGCTTTACTTACGTGAGTACTTTCTTTTTCCACTCCTGTTTTATTAGACAAGTTTCACTAGTTTTATCCAGTGGTTTGACAATCTCAAGCTGTCCACTAGACCTGAAGATCAAATAGCATTCTCTGAAAAATTTCAGTGTTCGATATCAAAATGGAAGATGACCACTTGAACGTATTGCAATTTTAATAACAATGACTAATCTAAATATCTGAATATCTGGTCCAAGTCCTTTTGTAATATAGTCTATGAGATATCAGTTTAAAATGGAGTCTTATGATATTATCATAAATTGCCTAGAAAAATGAATTACAGAAAAGATTAAAAAGTCAAGATTATGCATATGAGAAATACTACAGGTATCTTAATTAGGCAATAGTAATATCTGGCTGAAAGTTTATTCTGTACATGCGAACTCTTAGGCACTAGATACTGGCATTTAAAATATGACAGTAGCAAATAACAAAATCATCCTGAGTAATATGCTGGTGCTGTATCTGTGATGAAACAAAAAGAAGGACATCTTTTAAGTAGATGCGATATTAGGTGTAAACAGAGGTAGAGATCCAATTTACTTTTCCACCTACATTCGCCTTTATTTAGGTACCTGTTAAGAGCTGTTCAACAACAATTTAAAAATTAATTTTGAAATATATCAGACAATGTAGTCTTGCATGATATGGGTGGCCATGTACATTTATATGCTTATAGTGTTTGCAGCACTTATTATTTAAGCAGTCTTTTAAAACAGCAGTTAGATATAAATGAAATTTGAATATATATACTTCTGTCTTTCCTCAGCCACATCTTTCAGGTGCATCCTTCTTGGAAATCCAAGAACTAAGACAAAGCAGCCAGTGACCGAATTCTACTCCACACCCAACAATCGCTCTTTTTAGCATTAGGTGCAAATTAAGGAAAAAACAGTTAATCTCATACCTTCCAGTCCACAATAATATAAACCTATGATCTTTAATAAACACTGCCATACTGAAAAAATATACTTAAGGTATCTGCACAGTTAGATCTAAAAATCAGTCCTTGAATGAGATCCTACCAGCTAGACACTTCTGAAAAGGTCTAGTAAAGCCTACCATATGGAATCCCTACTAATTCCATTAGAGTGTTTCTGGATGCTGATTACTATCTGAAGCATAGACAGAGTCTTACATGGCATTATTATAGCCAGACATAAGCAATCTAAATTTATAAAGTCCCTCCTCAAATCTTGATTATGTAGTATGGACAACAGCAATTTTTCACATGGTGTTTTTTGGAACTAAGGATTGAGATGGTGGGAACTGCAATTTATTTTTGTTGTCTAGCTAAACAATCAGATTACAGCTCTATAAAATGAACTCCAGTAATCAATGGAAAGGAAGCCTTGAAGACTATGAAAGATTAAGTTTCAGCCCACACCTGTAAGAAAATGAAGATTTCATCAAGTGTTATCCAGGACAATGCATGAGGCAAAAGATTATTTGGCTTAGTGTTTCTACTGCTAATTTCAGTCTACTTTATATGGTCTCTTTACTTATACAGTGATTGAATCAGAACAAAACAAAACAAAAAGGACATTTCTGCTCATTCTACTCTAAACATGATGCAGAATTGATTTCAACCAAAGTCTTTCCCTCCCAATTCTAACCCAGTCTAAAGCCATTTTGATCTCCACAGACAGGTTAGGGCAATGTAGTTGGCCTATATTTAGAGTAAGCAAAAGGCTGAGGAGGATATAGAGAAATTGGGGCTGCAGAGAGAATTGAGGAACAAAACCAACAAACTGATGATGTATATCCACCCTGTATAATTCATGCAGTATAAAACATTTCCAGAACAAAAGATCAAAATCAATCTACCTAGAACAACCTAGATCACTGGAGCATTCTTTTAGAAAAAGGAAAATCCAGCTTCATTCCCCTGCAGAGAGATGTAATGGTAGAACCCCATATTTTTCAGGAATGGACTGACACTGAGATATTGATAAAAGTATTTTGGAGATACTTCTCTCCTCTGCTAGTATATTCCTCAACATTCACTTTACAGTCTTTCAAATCAAACTATTTTGCTAGTACTAAATTAGAGATCTGCAGAACTTACTCATTTTTCCAAGATGAAAATTTCCAAAGGAACACTAATAGAGTAGATCCTTGCTTTCCAAAAATTATAAATCCATCCTAGAAAGCAGAGTTGGTAAACACACTCAAACAACTTCACAGGCAAACTCAACAATTCAAAGAATATTCCATAGGTACAAGTAATAATTTGAAACCTTCAAATGACACTGAAGCAAACTATAACATGAGTAGTTTCACCCTAATTATTTGCTCCCAAAAAGAAAGTGAGTGGGGAGAATACATTATTTTACCTTAAAAAAACCTTTATTCTTCTTTTGTGGAAATGTTTGGGTCTCAATAATAATCACAGAATCATTGCATATCCTGAGTGGGAAGGGATCTACAAGTATCATCAAGTCCAGCTCTTAAGTGAATGGCCCATTTGGGGATTGAACCCACAACCTTGGCATTATTAGCTCCATGAACTTACCAAGTGAACTGATTTCAGATAATGCAAACTAGGACTTAATTTCAGTATGATATGAAAATTTACCCAAACCTGACCAAGATAAAAAGGTTCTGAAAACTCAGCACACAAAGTGCAAGAGAGACATGTAACAGTTGAAAAGGGAAATCATGAACGATTCCATCTGCACAAAGTAATCCCCATCCCAAGACTCATCCTATATTTCCCCCAAAATGCGCTTTTTTGCTATATGCCAATCCATATTTTGGGAGAACAAAGAGACTGTCTTTCCTACACTCTCCGAAGGCAGTACTAACAGAGGGTAAATTGGAGAGAGAAGGATCTGTGTAGCAGTAGAATCGAAGAACAGCAAGGGCATGAGTAAAACTCCTGATTTATGTTAAAAGGCCTTGGATTGACTGATTAGGATGGCTAAGACTGAGAACTAAGCACCAGGGCAGTGGGACTATTGCTTGAAAGCAAAAGAGAGTACAGAAGAACTACTTGCCATGAACCAAGTGAGAGACTGACATAAAGAAATTATTTGCATAGCTGGACTGAGTGGGACCTCAGCTGATATAAAGTTAGTTAGTTTAAGTGACTTGAAGCACAATTGGTTAAACAGAACTGAAAAACAAGTGTCAGGAATGATAGTGAGTCTGGAAAAGTCCAACATTATATGACTTAGGAAGGAACAGATCAGAGAAGGGAAGAACTGAACAAATGCAGGAAACATGCAATCAAGATTAATGCAGTAAAGAGACCTGGGGAAAGAAGAAAGGAGGAGAAAGAACAAACGATAAGGAAAACTCAACCAGGCTGTAAAGAACAAACCAGGAGACTCAATAACCTTCAGACTAGCTGTTATCTGCAGCCTGGAACCAAATCCTGAGTTCCCAATCTCACCATTCCACTGAAAACAGAAAACACAAAGGAGCCAAGTGTCTTAATTCCATCTGCTGGGCCACAGGGATAGTTAAAGCTTTGTTCTTCAAAGAGTATGAATTTGTTTCCTCAAAGTGCAATATTCTCTGTTTTGGATATAAGGATGCCAACCACACTCCATGAGGAAATTAGCAAGCTGCCAAATGATGGCATTTCCACTCAAATCACCCTGTTAAGAAAACTCTCAGCATGAATTAATCATACATAAAACACATCACATTAATAAAATTTTGTTAAATCCAACATTAAAAAATGCCAAATTGAGACTACTTGTGCAAACTGTAAACAGAGGGTAAGAAGTATTTTTAAAGGCTAGGAAGAAGAACAGTAAAATTCCAGGAAGCAGTCAGGATTCATTCAGGATTTATAAAAATAAACTTATCTATGGCTGATTCTATACAACACATTTTCTTCAGCTTCTGCCTTTATTCAAGTTTCACAGTAAATATGATACATTCTAAAGTGGGCTCTTGAGGGTGAGTAAATAGTGACATCCATTATTAATGTTGTACAGGGTGAGAGATCCTGTACAGGTCAGTGCTTCAACCTGCCTTAATCCTCTGTTTCTACAACAATGGATTTTTAAGAAGAAGCTTTGGTTTCACTAGCAAAAATTAAACTTATACACACTGGGAAACAATTCAATTTCACTAACCTATCAAGAAAGATTCATAATTTTATTAAATTCTACTGGAGGGAAGGCAAGGATGGATTTAAGTTTTTTCTTTTGGTGTGACAAAAACTGTAATATTGTGTAACTGAAATTTCACAAAATGAATGAAAACCTTAGAATTTTCTAACTGCACATATGCAAGAACAGAATAGGTTTATTTTTAATAGCATGATATATTTAAGAGCAAATAAAAACAGAAATTAAACAGAAAATATCGTTTAAACACATAATTTGTGTTCCATTAACAGAATCTAATTATAAAAAAAAAAAAATAATTTAAAAGTCCAACTCTACTGTTATTTTGGGTCTAGGTTAGGAATACAAGATATTATCACATAATAAAAATTATACACAGTTTCAGTATTAAACAGAAGGGTAGATAGAGGACTGATACTGGATTTGTAACAGGTCTTTACTCAGTAGACTAGCTAGGACCAATGCTATGCCAGTAGTGTTTCTATCACTAAGTGCTTGTCACAGCAAAAAGCATTTTGAAATAATACAGAATCTTTTCTATAGGGTCAGTAGCAGATGAGCATCACGTTCAAAAATTACTAGTCTTGAGAGTGTTCTGGGTTTGTTACAACAGAGATTTAAGTTTAAATTTTAATTATGAAATAATAAACCCTACAACTAATTAGTAGCTTTCTGATGTTATTACAAAACATGCACTTATGTCTCTGAATTGAAATTTTGCTAGGTAGGCCATACACACAAAAAAAGACAGTACTGGTGTTTAGTCACATGAAGAAAAATAACCAGATGTAAACCTAAATTTCTTAAGCTGATTGAAGCTAAATATAGTTCAATCACATTTAACAGTAAAAACCAGTGATTAACATGAGACGTATTTGCAAAAATGATGAAAAAACAAAAAAAAAAAAGGAGAAAAAACACTAATAGGAGGGTGTTAATGAAAATATTTGAGTTTCCTCTCATATCATCCTCCACAGAGAAAAAAATTATCCCCTTTAATTGTAATAAGACATTCTATAGATCTTGAAAAAACACTGCAAAGCAGCTGAACCACACACACCACTTTCTGAATTATGAACAGTTTTCTTACAGGCTTTGTATCTTATGCTGACCAAGCCCAGTTTTGCTCCAGTTTATGAAACATGACAAGACCACAGATAAAGTTGATCTATGCTGCAGGCTATTTGTGTTGTCTACTCAGATGGTATGTATAATGCCATGAGCCCAAATACTGTATCTTCTTTGTTTTCTTTCATTTGTTTTACTGAAATTTTATAAAACCAGAGACAGGAGCAAGATTCGAATTTATGGCATTGTTTCTCCCATCTAAGAATAAGTACTATACCATGAGGGTGTATTCAGAAGAATCTCCTGTGATGTCTGAGACCTGCAGAGACAGCATATGCTACTTATTTGGGGTTTTTTTCACTGAAGAATCTCTGATGTGAAGAGTATATAATAATGCACACACATTTTATTGCATTTTTTTCTGAGCGATATTTTTTTGGTTTTAAAATTTATTGGTACTGGCAACCACTATTCAAAGGATTATCTTTAAAACTGTCAGCATTTCAGCATTTTCCAGCTTTATCAAGCATTATTGACTGTATTAGAAACTGAATAGAGTTCAGTAACTGATGATACAGCTTGAAGTTTACCACCTTTTCAGAGGATGTCACTGAGAACCAAGAAATTAGCAAATTCTGTAGAGAGTGTTTAATCTTGGAAACAGGGACATTCGTGATCGAGTGCATTTGGTTCCTTTAGTTGCTTCTGTTTTTGTTGGGAAATAAGAAACAGGACAAACACACATCACTCCTCAGCCAGATCAGTTTCAAAATGTTTTTTAAACCACATGCATAATAACACAAGAATAATAAATAGAAAATATTAAAAATACAAAGACATAGCTACTTAGGAGTTTAGGGAGATGAAATTGTTTACTAGAAGACTGAACTACTATAAAACTCCTGGAAACAAATGGGGGAAATTAGTTGTATGCAATCATCACATTAATTTGTATTAAGTAGTATTACTGTAGCCATGTGTTCTAATAGTACAAATATGTATAGTTTATAATAAGTGTTGCTGTCTTCTAGTAGACTAAATAAAATGTTTGAGGGAAAAATTACAAGCTTTCAGGTATTCAAAACTTTCCTCCAGCATGAAGTAGAAATAGCAATCTTTCAAACTAAATAGAAGTTGAGAACAATTGCTCTGGTTTTAATTTAATCAAACCAATCAAATTAACTAGAAGATAAGATAGCTCATAAATATGAGGCAGAGAAATATTATGAAGGGAAAGACAGTATATTTGTTTGCTCCTATGGGACAGAGAGATGGAGAGCAAAAGAGACACAAGTAATTTATTGTCTGTGCAGCATGGAAAGGTTATCCTAGGGTGGCAAAAAATATAATGTGCCATAAAACCAATGTCTCTGTTGAGTCCATGGTTTTTAGTGCCCAGCAGAGTTATGAATTTTAGTTCCAGAATTATCTTTTGAAGGTATTTTGTATGTTTCCCTTGTGCAGCAGGGCGGAGAGGTCGAAGATGAAGTGGCTGTTCTGGATTAAAGCAAATGTGACATAGCTATGCAAGCTGGAATTCAAAATCCTGTAAGTATTCTACTTCAAGTAGGATACTACTTCTATTTAATTGCCAACGGTGGGCACTCTCAGAAACAAAAGTGATGCAAAGCTCCCACTTAAGTAATTTTCAACAGTTAAAATAATGTGAAATAGCCTTAAGCAAGTCTTAAATGACAGCAGAAAAATATTTAACTATGATGGTGATACAACCAGTATAGAAAATGGAAAGTTTATACCCAATATTAAGAAATTGTCCTCTGCTCTTACAAAATAGAGAGAAAACTCTGAAAAAGATTTGAGACAATATTTTCTCAGCATAACTTCAATAACCTCCTCAGCTTGTTCTAAAGGACTTTCAGAATACATATTAACCTCAGGGTCAGAAAAAAGAGGGATGGCTCAAAACTCTAGGTTTAAAAGAACATTTTCCCAGTGCATGTAGAGCCATAACCATTTCAAACATTTCGAAACAATAGGTTGAAGGCTCTAAGATTTCCTTACTGAAGTACTACAAGCAGTGTTTGTGCTAAGGAAGCATTCCAAGCTGAAGTTCTTCAAGGGATCTTCTAGGGTTTTTTAGAGAGTAAATTCCAGCTACCAAACCATATGTCAGGCATGCTACACTGTAGATGTTTAACCACTCACTGGGTGGTTATGCCACACTTAAAATTGCCCAAATTATGCTATCGCTCAATGGATGTTATAATAGATAAATTAGGTGTTCTAAATTACATAGGCTGTCACACTCACATCTGTGTGCTTCATTGCTAGTCAGTGAAAAGGTTGGAAAAATTCCTATGGAAAGGATACAGATATCTGAGGATATCAAAGTGGAGAAAGAACAGATTCTCCATGACTATGCTACTTCAAGAAATGAGAACAAGAAACAAATTTGAAAAAGGTAGGGCCAGACAAATTAATGTTACACATTTAATATATAGAAAATATATTTGAAGGTTTTAAAATAAATATGAAAAATAAAACAGAATAAATGGGAGTCACAGTGAAACTGTACAAAAACATTATATTGACAGTGGGAAAACGCTTAAGTGACTGAGTCAAACATTTCAAAACTTTCTAAGGGGCTAGAATGAAACTTCCCAGGACAGTTAACCAGCATATTCAAAAACCATGTTTTCATGAAGCCCAGCAGTCTTAATACCCAGCCAACAATAAATAACTTAAGCACTTCGAATAAAACCCTTTTTCTGCTAGACCAACAAACTTCTATCTGGACCTCCAAATAGTGTGAGTTAATCCAAGCCTATTTCAAGGTTTTGTCTTTAATGTCAACTATGCTTAAATGTCAACCTATGTTTAGAATATGTTTCCCTTTCTGCAAAGTCAACAGGTTTTTGGTCTCCTCTATAGTAACTCAATCAACTCAGCACCACCTATTAACTAGTTAAGAGCTGCAAATTACTAGGGGTTTTTTTTCCCTTAAAATGATTCAGAAATACTTCTTTCATATTAATGCTTATGGCACTATGTACATGGAGCAACAAACAATTTCTACATTTGAGTTTTGGGCATTCCTTGTCACTGCCAAGACACCTGCTGGCATAAAATTTTATCAAAAGATAGTCCACCTACAAATTTTCTGTCCTTCTGTGGAAAACAACAGATACATTGATCAACAGCAAAACAGAAATTCAGGATGACTCATACGACAATATATTCTCCCAGAGTCACCAAACAAAAAATGTGGAGCAATTATTAAAACATTGCTTTCTCTTTATTCCACCATCAAGGCTACAAGAACCAGTCATTCCACACAGTTCTGTGTCTGTGGCCCATCCACAGAAAGACCGAAGGTCAGGTTGGTCGTGGCTATGAGCGACCTAATCTAGTTGAAGATGTACCTGCTCATCATAGATTGGTTGGACTAGATGACTTTCAAAAGTCCTTTACAATCCAAAATACCTTCTGATTGTGTAGCTCACAGTAAACAGAGACTGTGGGATATTGTAAAAACTGTGTTAAACTTCTTAATCTATTGAGAGGCCTTTGCAGCATGTAAAAAGAATGAACTGTCATTTTGAGAAAGCATTTGTTGTTACTTAAAAAATGAAAGAAAAAAGAGTAAAATGTGATATAATTTAAAAAATCTAAATGTGAATAACAAAACATGACATAAACTCCTTCTTCTACACAGAATGTATGGGAGATAGTTGTGTTAAAAAATAAAATGTTTCTTTTTTTGAAATTATTGTATAACAGAATTAGTAGCTTAGAGTGTTAGGCAGTCTGATTCCCAATATCAAATGGTTTGTCAAGCCTTTCTCCCCATAACAGATTTACGATTATTATGAAGACAAGGGTTTAAGATTACCAACAATGAAAATTATCTGATATGCAAATATTTAGCATCTATTCAATTTATTGGAACAATGTAATCCTTACTATCATTACTAAGAAAATTTCAACAGGAGGAATATTCCTTTCTTGTAACAATAAAGAAAACGGAAAAATAACTTCAATGGATTCATTACTACAGATCATTCCCCTGAGAAATATTCTATACAATCACAAAGGATACCAAAATCTGAATCTTGCCTAAGAGTCAAGAAGAGTTGGAAGGGCTTCAGAATCAGCTTTAGCTCAACAATGATTTCTACAGCCAATTAAACAGTGGAACTGATGGACTCTGAGAATGCCATATGCTGCCCTCTGCTGAAAAGATGATCATTATGACTTGAGGTCTTACGGCTGGAAGGTCTGACAGACGGGAAAAATAAGTGGAGGATCCTCTGATTTCAGGGATGTGGATAATTCCTTTAGGGAAAAAGGAAGATTAAATGCTCACCTGGGCAAAGAAAAATTTCAGAGAACATATGGTGTATATATATATAAATTATCCTGACAAGAACATGAAGTCAGCAAATTGGTTATTAGAAATATAACTATTGAGAATTACATTGATTATATTCATAAAAGTCTTTAAAATGGCTACCTGTCAAGCAGTTTAGATCTAACATGTGACATATTTTAAAGACATTATAATGTAATGAGGAGAGTCTTTCTGAGTGAATTTTTTACCCTGTTCCTTCTGTGGTTTCTGATTGGTGCACACAAATACAGTAGTACACCTTTCAAAGTTACTGTGAGAAATTTAGCAATTATACCTCTGTTAGATAAACAATAAAATGTTTACACGCACTTTGAAATATTTTTAATTTTCACAGACTCTTACATGTTAAAATAGGTGGGGGAGAAAAGAACAAAAAAAAAAATGGAGATCTGGGCACTTATCTAATGCTTAGAGCATAATTTGCTGCATTACCAAGATTTTTTAAGTTAAAAAGGATTCAAAATGTTGATGGATCACCAGCAGCCATGTTTGGAATACTGCTGTGTTTGATCATCTGTAGTGATACAGATTTGGTCAGACAAAATATTTTTATATATATATATATGCTCCAGCACCTGGAACATCTCCTCCTCCTCTTTGATGTTGCCTCTACTGTTTCTCTGACTGTCTCACTGTTTTTGCTTCCTCCTCCTCTCTCTGTGTGGTATTTTCTGCCCTTTTTTAAATATGTAAGCGTATGTGGGGAGTTGCCAAAAACAAGTTGTGTTGGTTTTGCATCACCTAGTTCTTGGTAGTGGGGGGCCACAGTGGGGGGGCTTCTGTGAGAAGCTGCTGGAAGTTTCTACCATGTCCAGCTGAGCCAATCTCGGATGGCTCTGAAGATGGACATGCTGCTGGCCAAGGCTGGGCCAATTAGACATGGTGGCCATGTCTCTGTGATAACATATTTAAGAAGAAATCAAAACACGGTTTGGAGCCCAGTTTTAATTCCAGCCTGAGTAGGATTTGTGAGAGGAGAACAACATGCAAGCACCAAGGTCAGTGAAGAAGGAAGGGGAGGAGGTGCTCCAGGTGCTAGAGCCAGGATTCCTCTGCAGGCCATGGTATGACCATGATGAAGCAGCTGTGTCCCTGCAGCCCATGGAGGTCCACGGGGGATGCAGAGATCCACCTGCAGCCCATGGGGGAGGTACCCACACCAGAGCAGGTGGATGCCTGGAGGAGGCTCTGATCCAGTGGGAGACCCATGGAGAGAGAGGGAGGCCCTGCTGGAGCAGCCTGTCCTTGGAGGACTGCACCCCATGAAAGAGTGAGCCATGTTGCAGCAGTTTGAGGGGTATTGCTGTTCATGGAATGGACTCATGCTGCAGCAGTTTTGGGAGGGCTGTTGCTCGTGAGATTGGAGCCATGCTGGAGAAGTTCACAGAGAGCTGTCTCCCATGGGAGGGACCCTATGGCGCAGCAGGGGAAGGACTCCTCTCCCTGAGCAGCAAGAGCAACCACAAATGATAAACTGACCAAAGCCCCCCTCCCTGTCTCCCTGCACTGTCAGTGGGAAGGAGGGAGAAGTTGGGGGGGGGAAGGTGTTTCCAAGGGCTTATTTAACTTCTCATTATTCTCAGGGGAGGGTGAATGAACAGCTTTCATGGGTGCCTGGCTTTTGGCCAATATCAAACCACCACACTTGTCTGGATTGCTGAGCTTCGACCAGCTGTGGGCCCACTGGAGAGCTGTGTAGGAATACTTCGTCAGTTTTCACTGTAAAAAAATCATAGCATCTTTCTGGGACCTGTATAGCAATATGTACTGCTCAACAAATTCATAAATTATGTGCAAGCTGGAAGTTCATGGAGTTTACTCACTTTTGATAGTGAAGTAATGGTTGTTTCAAATCTCATGGTATTGTCTGACTATGGCAATTAAGAAGCAGACAAAAATTCAATACAGACAGATATAATCCACAGACCAAATGAAAAATTATTCTGGCTTTACATACACAGTGATAAGATTCTGAAGTATATACTCTTCAATAGTAAGACTTTGGAGTTAGATCACTCTCTGGAAAAATCAGGCATATGCTTAATAGTAGTTTAAAAAAAAGCAAAGAGAAAAATTATTATGATGATGATTATTATTGCCACAGAATACAGAAATAGCACAGCTCCAATCTAAATACAATGTGTAAATCTGGTGGTCTTTCTTACCACAAAAAGAATGAAATATAATTGGATAAGGTACAGAAAAGGACAAAGAATAGATCAAATTTGACACAATTTCTGTACAAAGAATGACCGGGATTCTTTAGCCTAGAAAAGACATAGGGACATACCAAAGACCATATATTAAAACTGGCATTAAGAATGTGAAAGAAAAGCATTTTTTACTGTCCCTTCCAATAGAAGCAATAGGAAAAAATAAAGGAAAATAGCAAACAGAAGTTTCGAAACAAACAGAAGAAGATAATCTTTCTAACACATTCATAGAATCAGGGATGCTAAATTTCAATCAAAAATTATCAAAATATTCATGGGGAAACAAAATTCTACCAAAGGCTATGAAAATTAAAAACCTCAAAGGAAGATATCTCCCTAATTCAGAAGATCTCTAAGCTCTGATTCCCAGACCAAGATCTGTACAACTTAGATAAAAAATGTACATTTGAAATAGAGAACTTTGACTCAGTGGCTCAAACATGGATATTTCAGACACCTCGGGTATCTGAGACCTGGGGCTAGCTGACATGAGACTAGAGGAAATCTGAGTCCTTCTGCAGTGACAGCTGGAGGCTAGACTAAATGTGGTAGGGCATTTATAAAAGCACTAGACACTTCTATTTTGATTATTAAATCCTACCTTATATGTTGAATGAAGTAGCTCAGGATTACAGAGTCTGAAATGCCAGTTAAATGCATTTCCATTTATAAGAGTTTGGTAGCCAGTAAACACACTTTTTATGTCAAGGCATGCTGTTGGTGCCCTAGTCAGTCAAAGAACCTCAGATAATTATTGTTTATTGTCTAAGCCCCGCTTATCAGCAAACTATAGCTGCTGATTTTTTATAGCAATTACATCTAAACTACATCCATTTGCACTGTGCAACACTATACTTATTTTTTAAAGTCCTCTTAGCATTCAATACTTTTCCAAAGTTTATGTTAAGAACAGAGAATTAGTTATCACAGATGAACATTTCAACTTCAGCTAACACAGTTACCTTGATAAATTAATACAATGCTATTGGGATTGCACATCATGCATTCAAAATAATCCAGAAGTAATTCTGCCTCCCTGTATCTTTGACTAACAACACTATGGTACTTCATGAACATCCACTATTCTTTCCCAGGAAACTCCAGGTTCAATGAGGAATCTGCTCTGATAGAAAACCATGATTGTAAGTAGAATTTTTATTTCATTTGCTGCAGCATCTGGAAATTGTGTAATAAACAACTGCACAATTGAAAAGAAGGTACCATGATCACAACAAGTGATAGCTTCCCTGGAAAACTTGGATTTCGTTCTGCTGCATGCCTTAATAATATTGATAAGGCATTTAAACCAAGCCATTCTGAGGCATCATTAATTGTGCCCACATATATCCCATTCCAACTTATTCCTTAAATACCTTTCACAAAAATGCTGATAACATCGCTGTAAATGTAATCCAGAGGAGTTCTGCTTTCAATATACAGAAGTTAATATACAGCATATAACGTTAAGTACTCTGAAAAATTAGGTTCTAAGGTTTCTTTTTTTTCAATTTGTATATCCTGGATTATTTTATGTGGATAAAACTACTTTCTTTCCTCCCTCATTTCTCTAGAAGATTGTAGAAATAAAATAATTAAGATTATGAAGACTCAGACACTGAGCAGCATGAAAATGTGGTAATTCAGACTTCAGAGCAAAAATGAGCAACACAGAAGACAGAAGGTTACATGTCAAATGACAGGCCAACAAAGCTGAAATACAGTTGTAACTGAGACCTGTATTTAATATCTCCATATTTAATCTCAATTGCACAGATTGCAGTCAGGAAGTAAGCACCGGAATTCACTTAACTGTCAGGGAGCGAAGAGTTCAAGACTGTCTGGTCATGGAAAAAGTAGTGGATGGACAGGAAAAGGAGTCTGGAAAGAGAATTCTTATAAAGAGGCAAAGGATGAGGAGAAGCCTAACAGTAGCTGGGTGAAAACTAGAAAAAAGAAGCCACAGAGAGAAATGAGATAAACACTCGTATTTTAGTACCTGTACTAGATCAGAAAGCCTCTGCCAGATGAAGAGTAGGGAGGAAAAATTTGCTAAGATGCCAGAAAAAGGTGAGACTGGACATGGCTATGAATGAGACTGAAAATGGGGAAAAGTCTTTGGAGTAAGAACTAGAGTGGCTACATACGAGATGTGGAACTGCGTATGCAAAGCAGAAAGGAGATTTGACTAAGTGGATACACAGGCAAATGAAACTCTTACACTTCTCATCTCTCAGTTTCAGCTTCTCAGCCTAAAGCTAGCTTCCAAAAATTCTTTTTCACAATTACTTTCAACTTTATCCTCCAGTTTCCATTCAGTTTCTCTCTCAATCTTTTAAGACTCAGCAGATGTGTTGTTTTCAACCTCAAGCCAATCCAAGCACCAGCAGCAAGGCCAGGGCTCGCAGCGGCCCAGCTGAAAAGAATTGCATTGCAAATCACGGTGCTGATGCCTCATTGCTATTCTAGCTCAGAACTGCTCTAAGAAAGAAATTTATTCTGAGTCAGAACTAGTTCAGTAGGAATGACCCAGGTGCTAACTGATGAGACAATTGCATGTCTGGGGTGGATGCACAAGTTCTTGTTAGATTTAGGAGATGCAAAGGGGGGAAAATATTCAGTTACCATCTCTTACAAGCTATGAAAGTATAGAGCATGCTTAGCAATTATGATAGAGTATTAGAAATTAAGGTCCAGGAAGTCCCTGCTGACTACACATATACTTAGCACACAAACCCCAGATTTTCAGAAGATAATGAATCTGGAAGGAAAGGAATGGGGAAGGAAGAACCAAGTGTGGAAGCTTTGGGTAGATATTTACAACTGGTCAACCAAGTCAGACTTCTGATGTAGCAGCTAGTCCCATGTCAAAGCACAAGAGTCACAAAGCATTTAAATTAAAAATAGCATTTTTTTCCTTCTTTTTAGCTTCTTTTTTATTAAATGACTGGGCCATTTTTGATGTAATGTAACAAGCTAGCTGAGGCAGACACTAGTATGAAAACTTTTGCATCAAATTTTTAAACTTAGGCAAGATTTCAACAAATGAAAATGGGCCTGTAATACTACTGGTCCTATATCCATATCTGTCACACTCTTCCTTGGGAAATACTGCGCTTTGCAAAGACCAAACAATTTGTAATTGTCATCTGATTCTGTCTTTTAGAAAGAAAACGTTTTAGAAACATTTTGCCATATAATACATAATAACTTTATCTTAAATGACATCCATTTTTTAACTTCACTTCAATGCCTGTCTGTAATATTGGCATAAGCTACAATGAAGAATCCAGAGATGGCATATTTGTGCAACAAAATAAGTTTAAAAGTAATTTAATAATATTCTAAAAATTCTTTAAGGTCTACCTTTTGAAAAATGCTTAAATATTCATTATTCACTAAAATAAAGAACACAAATGTGAGATTATTTTTTTCAAGAAATAAGTAATTATTTTTTTTAAATGGTAAATAGCAAAACTGGAAAAAACTTGCATCATCACTGTCTTGGTGGTCAAGAGGTTTCATTGAGAGGTCGAAGTGTTTCTTTGCTCTAGTTAAGAAATAAAAGAAGATACTCTGAAGTACACTGAAGTACACTTGCCTTTACTCAGCTTTACATTAAATACTTACACATTCATGCTGGCAGACAGAAAAAATCTGTCTATGTCGTATAAGTATTCTCATAGAGAGTAGGAAAAGTAAATTTGTCTTTCCTGACACAAAGGAAGAAAGCATTAAAATCTCCCACATCTGAGATGGACATTCTCATGTGAAAGAGAATGCTCACACAAAATGGATAGGGCAACACAACTATCATTTACATTGTCAGTCCAGTCCTCCCCCTTCTTTTAAAATTTTTCTACTTTTTCTGAAGGCTTCTGTTTGGATAAGTCCATCCCAGACTGTGATTTGCTTTAAGTAAACCAAAAGCAGAGACCTAGACTACATTTAAGTAAACGAAAAATGCAGTAGGTCTGATTTTTTAAAATAAAGCTTCTCCCAGAATTAGTAGCCTAAAAGACTTAGCATCAAGGAACACTGCAACAACGTATGATTTAGTGTCACTAGAGGTGACAACAGAGCTGTAAACTACAAACACCTAAAACCTTACAATACAAGCTGTCAAGCAAAGAACTCCCTGCAGGTTTAGACCATCTGGATAGCTCCAAACTTTTCTTAATCTCAGTCAAAAAAGAACATGAACATGGATGTATAAACAGTGGAATCTCAAACAGGACTGGAGACACTACTTAGCATCAGCTACTTAGGTATTCAAATAACACATCCAATTTCTGCATCCACAAGTCAAAAATAACATCAGTAAGTAGCTAAGTATTCACAATATAACCATCAAAGTACTCGAAAACATGACCTAAAGTGAGAAAATCAAGAATTTTCACCTCCTTAGTATAACGGATAACCATATTACAGTCTATAAATATATACACAGGAAGACAAAATCCATTTCAGTCTCACAGACAGAAGCATAACAAGACCCAGGGGCTACAAACTGAAGACAGATAAACTTAGAATTAACATCTTAATTACCAGTGATGAGTACCTCATTGAAAATTGTGATAGACACTCCCATCCTTGAAGTATGCTTTTTAAAAAGAAAGGTAGAGAGGTTTTTTATCTTTAGAGAGACATGACCTAGTTCAAATGGGAAGAAACTAAGACAGCCATGAGGTCTCTGTTGTACAGTATGCCAGGCTAGATGATCACAGTACTCCCTTCTGGCTTTTTAATCCATGAAACTGTGTACATTTCCATTTCAATGAAACTGCATCTTTCAATGAGCATTTTTTAAAGGAACAGCTTTCCAGTGAGCTCTAGTTATGCCTTGAAGGCATAGCACTCTTTTGGTGGAGGCTTGTGAAAAACTTCTGGATAGCACAATATGGTGTTACTCTGAATGGAGGAAGCATTCAGTCCTTTCTGAGGCAGAGCTGGGACCAAATACAGAATACAGTAGAATCTGCTTTGTTTAACATATTAATTTGAAAATTAACTCTTTGCAGCATCTCACTGAATCAGTTTAAGCCCTCAGTTCCACCATCATTTCATGAATTTGACAATTTCTTGGCATAACCTAATTTTTCAGTTGTGTTTCCCAGATACTTTCTCTTAAATCATCAGAGAATGGGGTGGTCTAACTTAAAAGCCTTACACTGGAACACCTTTGGATTGGGACTTCTGATTTCATTTCTTCAAAAAGGAATTATAGTTTGGTGCCTCAAACTACCTGAGCCAGAAAAAGACAAATGGATAACATTGGGCAATTCACACAGAATATTTCTTATTGCACAGAGACAAATCACTAGGGCAGACACAGCCTTCAGAGACCCTCTGGTTATGGCAATCTAACCAATTCATTATTTTCCACCTGAGTTAAACCATCACTTTATACTATTAGATAATAAAAGATTTTTTTTTAAATCCACCTCACTATAGGATTTTGGAGTTTTGAAGTCACTTATTTTGACAGTTACCAATAAATTTAAACTAATCTGTTTTCAGTACAAAGCACAGAATGTTACTTATTCATATCTATTTCATTTTCTTACAGCAGTTTCCATTTCATTAATATGTTCTTGTGATTTTTATTATCTCATTTCAGATGTGTAAGGAATCAGACAAAAAAATAAAAAAAGATGAAGATAATTCTGACTGCTGACATATAGAAGTAAAACTGTACATCCTTTACATGAAATTATTTTTTTTTTCTGCAGGTAATACAATGAAGTGCACAAACCTTCAAGTTCAATGACATAATAGCAGTTTAAATGCAGTTACCCAATAAACATAGTGTATAAAGACTTCAAACGCAAGCATATCTTAAAGGTAGAAAGGATAATCGGAATAGTTTACTACCTTCTGCAAAGATCTCATTATTTTGTGATTCAATCTCTGACTGCAATTTGTATGTGTGCATGCACTATAATCACATTTAACCTTGAGAAAATCCTGCATCTGTTACATGCTTTCAGCAGGGAGTCCTTGCACTAGTAAGCCTGAAAACCAGACCTGACTTTATACTTCCTGTGATGCCAACTAGGGCTCATGCAATTATTTATCTGCTTTTAGACTAGTGTTTGCGAATAACTTCATATGCCAGCTATTAGTTATTATCTTTTTGTTAATATTTTTCATCATTATGTCTGTAGAGGTCACTGTGTTAGAAAGGGCAAATAATATAGAAAATATCTGTAGTCATGAATAAAGAGTTTGAAAATAACGCTATTCCTTTTTCACTGTTTCATCCACAATGTTACCTCTCACAGTCTGACCTCAACTGTGCAACAATACCTGATGAGAGCATAAGAATAGCAACAACCACATGTTTCTCCATAATTGCTGTTTGTCAGTCATTTCTTCAGCATTAACAACTTTCCAGACAACTCAAGGTCAACTATATCTTATGCTAAGGAAAAACACCCTTCCTATCGAAAGAAATGGGCAAGTGAACAAAATCCATCGCCAACTTCCAGATGAGTGCTTGATTCTGGCTCAGTTTTGTACCCACAACTCAGAAAAGCAAAGCCATTGAGCAAGTTCTGCCAGTATAAAATGGCAATCAAAGCAACTGAAAATATTGCCAGTACCATTTTCCCCTTTACACAGCAACTATCTGTTTTTGCACAGTGTTTTAATACAGAGTTAAACTACTGCCCTGAGATGACCTTCTTTACAAATCTGACCTTAAAAGAGATCTAGAGGATGTTGATAGGAAGACAATTCTCTAAAAATTTCTAGGGTATATTAAAAAGTATAAAATTACATATCAACAATTTTCCACCTTCAATCTTACTAAATTGACCATTGAAACTGATAAGAAATATTAACCTAAAAATAAAAAAAATAAGATGGTGTTACAGATTTGATTAAAACCTGTACTAGGCATGTAAGGGTTGACGAACTTAGGCAAGTATTCTTAGAAGAATTGCATGCAAAAGAACCAGAAATAGGACGAAACCAATTTAGAGAAAGCTTTGAAAGGAAAGTAGCCATATATTGCCAATTACAAAAATAATGTATCTTGGGGACGTAAACAGGAATTACTGTTTGCCATTTTCACCAAGTGCTTGATAAAACTGTATGAAAGGAAGTATTCTATAGTTTGATTTCTCTTACACTAAAAACAATGAGATTTTATTCATACTCCATAATCAGACATTTTTAACAACAAAAAAAATAGTTCTCAGTTTTTGTAGGAAAATTAAAACAAACCCATGAAAAAGCTATCAGCCCAGGTTAGAAAGCATAAAAGAATATTGCTTTATTCAAAGATGCAAATGCCGTTCTAAAAAAACTTCAGATTCTTTTTCATTAGAAAATTACTTTTGAATTTACTACTGGGTGATTCATCCTTTCTGTGGAGTACTAAAGGACAAGATTAACATATTCCAATCTTTTGATGGAAGATTTTTAAAGAAAGATTTAGAAGGGTCTAATGCCATGAAGCATTTGGCAAAAACATCAGTTGACCTTATGCACCAATTGTTTCATGTCTTTTGGCACTGAAACTGTTTTTTCTTCAGCTCCACAATATGACCCCTGTTTCACTGCCAAAGCAGACCTTGACATTAAGAAAAGAAATTCTGGTGGCAGCAGATTTTAGAGCATCAAAAATGACAGATTCAACATCATCAGCCTCATGAGAACATTAAAGGACGCTGATGGAATTTCTCCCCCAAAAACTGTTCAATATCAACCCACAGTTCCTCATAAAAATTGTGCCATCTACTTTTCTGTTGCAATGCCATTCAGAATGATAAATTCCAGTACTTGCAAAAACATATCTGGGTAAAGAACTACTGGTAACAAAGATGCATGTCTCAACAGGCAGACATCAACTAATGTAGCTTGACACCATGCTAAACACACTATTATAAGTAACCTATGGAGTTTTACAGAGATTAAGTGGTAAGTGCTACAAGTTGTGCTCAGTCCACGTTCCAGGTTTAGAATTATGATGCGCATTAACCAAATTTGTTTGGACTCCATACAACAGGGTTTAAGTCTTCTCATTATAATAATTCAGTGTATAATTAAATGCCAGATTAACTCTTAGCTCGAAGTCTCTTCCATGTACTTAAAAAAAAAAGGTAATTCTGATGACAGACCATCTAAGTGTAAAGGTATCATAATTAAATCACGTAGCACAATAAATGTGTAACATATACATTATGTTTGTTGTATCTACATGTTGTTTTAGTTATTGTAAAGAGACAGTCTACCTACAGAATCCCAATGTTTAGAGCTATTTGACTGACCATGTAATCACTGAAGGTCTGTGTTATGTGTAAGTGAATACAAAACACAAAATAGGAAGGATCAAAAAGATGACAACACAAACCGAAGAGAAAAAAGATTTAGAGACAACAAAGACCAAAACAACATTACCTCTAAAATTTCTTGCTTCTATTAAATTTAATGATTTGAAGTTTTGTATACCTACTCAGTTCTCAGGGAAATATATGCCTATCACTCTACATATTTTGATTGTATCTCATTTTCCTGACCCTCTTCTGCTCAGGTCTCCAGCTCACTGCAAACACATACTTAATTTTAATGTGTATGTAGCTCCACTGAAGTCACAATGAGATGTTTGATATATGGGTCTTTAGTACATAGTCTCTCTAAAGGAATTGTCATTTCACATCTTTATATAAACATCTCCTAGAGTAAAGCAGTGATTTCATATGGGACATTCAGGCAATTATAAGCTTAATTCAGTAGTTTAACAGACTAAACAACAAGAATAATATGTTTACATTGTATAATACTGTTAATCATGTATAAAAATATAATATCTTCTCTAAAGAACAATGTTTAGGTTTTTAAACCCTTTCTAAAGTTGAAAAAAATATTATCCAAGGCATTTGGTTGTTAGATTTCTGTTGAAATTCCATTAGAAAATTCCTTCAGAAACACTTAATGTTATGCAGCTATTCCAGAATAAGAGGAGGTATTTGCTCAGCAGGGTGCTGATACTGCAAAGGGAACACAGATTTCTCCACATTATCTTTTCCACCATTCTTTAGAAGCACATAACACAACTACCTGGCAGCATACACACTCTATTCAATATTTTGAATGGGAAGAATAGCAAAGTTATGCAACTCCAAAAGTGTGATCAAGTCATGTGATTCAGGGGGGTTATTGCACCGGTAAATGATAATAAGTCCTTTTCCCTAAAATTTCCTTTTTAATCTGTTAAGCATAGTAAGGCTGTTCCAGACAAGGCTTCCCTTGTCTGCCCCTTCACAATTATGGCAATAATCACAACACATCTAAAAGTACATGATTAGATATTTCATCTTCAAAGGTTTTGCCTTTACAAATTTATTCTACAACTAGGCTGAGGCCATATGAGAGACATGTAAATCATCACTCTAAACACCTTGGTGCTCTTATTGTCTTCTATGTTACTTGAGCACCAACACAAAAGTCAACAATGAATTAAGTATTCATACTTTTATTCATGACTACAAGCTAGACTGACTTATAGCAATGATTAAATAATCTTGATTTTATGGAAAATATGCACTGGAACTAAACTGCACACTTAATTTTTTCTGAAATAAATCTGACCAGAAGTATGAAGCAGACTTACTGCTTCTACAGGAGTCTTTTCAAAGAGAATGTGAAGAACTTAATTCTCCTCTCAGCAACGGTTAGCTAAGACGGTAAGTAAAGAATGAACACACCTTGGAATGTATTGCATCAAACTTTTGGTATGCATGACACTGGAGCTTGTTTTCCTTTGCTTATTTACTCCAAATGAAATCATTAGAAGACATTTCTTCTATAAGCTAATACAGCATTACTCCACTAGAAAACACAAGTTACAATGCCATTTATTGCCGGTGCTTGTTATCCAAGATTATTAGGAACATATGATCAGAAATAGTGACAAGAACATGTATTAAGTTCAGCTGAACTCACAGGATCATAGAATGTCTGAGGCTGAAAGGGACTTCTGGAGGTCAGCAGGGCCATCTATTCTTCTATTGCAGTCATGCAACCATTCCACGACATCTTAATGATCCCAAAAAGACAATATCCCTGAAATTGCATATAAATCTCTAATTTTCCTCATTTATTCTCCACACTAATGGACAGACCATCTTAGAGGCACACCAGGATGCTGATTTCTCAGAGTCTGGGTTGTCAGTTTTTTTCCATAATGGCACTTTCCCATCAGCCACTTCCTTTTTTACACAAAAATGCTTGAAATGTCCCCATTTTAGCCTTGTTTTGTTGATTGTTCATTCACATCACCCAAAGCTTTTTGCTGTAACCCTGACCATCACTCTCTCACAGGGCTGGTGGTAACTCTTGCCTTTGCTGACATGGGTATTTGAAAGCCCTAATTATAAGGTCAGACATTCAGCCGGCAAAGACACCATTGGCCTGCCTATGGGGGTGGATTCCAACCTCTTTCAAGGAGGTGTTGATCCTCAAGCAGGGTCCCTTGGTCATAGAAACCCAATCTCAGTCGCCACCAACTGCTCCATAACTAAACTTTGATGTGCAGTGTCCTTACAACCCTCCCTTTCCTTGCAAGATTGAGAACAAGAGCTGGGCTCCCACATTGCTGACTATTGCCTCCAGAGCCCTGCAATCAGTTTGGATACTTTCCAGGTTGCCACCAGCTGTATCATTGGTACCCACACTGAAGAACAGCAGGAGGCAACAGTCACGGGTCTGGACAAGCTTTGCCAGCACAGTCCCAGATCCAGAGCTCAGGCAAACAGAAAACCTCTCGGTGATAGATTGTGTTGGCAAACAGTTGCCTCCAGGCCCCATTGCATGGAGGCTCCTACTTCTATCACTCCCCATTTCCTCCTATCAGCCTTGCTTAGCTGACCCAGATGCTTTGCTGGAAAGTACATCTGGATCCTCCTCAGCTTTGAAGAATCTCTTTTTTCTCCTGCCAAAGCCTGTTTTCTGTTGCTGGGTATCCTGTGTGCAACCACATTCCTAACTCCAGAACTAACAGTTCCAGCTTTCCTGATACTGGTTAGTTAATCTCCTATAGAAGGCACAAACCCCGACATTGTTTTTTCAGAGAAACTACATCACAGATTATGCACATGGAATATATTTAATTTTTGAACATTATTGATTATTGAGTGTTAAAAGGACACTTAATGTATTATGTTGATAGTCTGAGTTACATGATTTATTACTTCTATGAAAGGGCTTTGGTTACCAGACAAGCATTTATTATGAGGGTGTAAAAATAACTGAAGTAAACAAAATACTTTTTGTATGTCCAATATTGCAAACTTAGTTGTGTATAGTGAGTATTCCAAAGAATTAATGTTTGATATATGAACCAATTAGACAAAAAGAATCATTCAATTTACTTTATAATAAATATATTTCATTCAAAGTGCCCTTGAAAGCAACTATACACATCCTGAGTGTTCCTTCCTATGTACTCTCTAATCCTTGCCAATGAAATTAGTCTTTATTGATTTCCTAGCTCACTAACAAAAATGTCAAAATAGAAGAGATAAATGAAAATAGAACTGACCTCAGTTCCTCAGTTTTGTACTTTTTGTTCTTCTTTACATATATGACAACTTTATTAATAAAGTCACTTTTTATGCCTTTTTTTTTTCAGATGTTCCAGTTTGTCTAACACAGTATTTAAGCACATCAGGGTCTCACTACAGTTTTTAGTATTACCTGTGGAGACTTGCTTTTTGTTAGCTCAACGGATTTTAATACTGCACAGCACAGTGTGGAACTATCCTGCAAATTTTAGGTTCATCTCCACCACATGCAATTGGGACTCAGGTCACTTGGCCCTACGAAACCCCATGATACTCCCATGGGTCCACTCCTCAAGCTTGTCCAGGTCCTTCTGGATGGCATCCCATCCTTCAGGCATGTCAGCAGTACCACACAGCTTGGTGGCAACTGCAGACTTGCTGAGGGTGTACTCGATTCCATTGTCTGTGTCATTGGTGAAGACATTCAATAGCACTGGCCCCAGTACAGACCCCTGAGGGACACTACTTGTCACCAACGCCCACCAGGACATGGAGCCATTGACCACTTTGCATTATTCTTGTATTTTGTCATGTCCCAATGTTGGTACTCAAACTCTTTCATTTGCTGCCAACTCTTTTTTAATTGCAGAGTTGAAAAGACAAAACCCCCAAAAAACCCCAAACAAAAATTAAAAAAACTCCACTTCGTATTCTTAATTTCCTAAAGTTCTTCTAAGAAAACCTGTCATTTGCATCAGTTGCACTGTTTTGTTTGCTCACAATTCTGAGAATTTTAGAGATACAGACAAAATACTCAAGAAGTTTATAAGGTCTTTCAGTATAACCTCTTCAGAACACTTCCTGTCATTTGTAACTTTTTAGCAATTATAGATTGGGTTTGGTTGTTTTTTATTTAATTAAGAGTATTCTCCACTGATCAAGAAACTCCTGAGATTACTTCAGATTTTAATTGTAGGTCATACAGCTATTAATTAGATAAAAAGAAGAACTATCTCATGTAATATTCTTGAATTACTTCATTTTTATTAGAATTATTAATTTGTGCAAAATTAGCTTAGAGTGCCCCTGTCTGATAATGTAGAAAGATATGCAGATAACAATAGGAAAAATACATGCCATTATACTACGAATTATAATCCTGGCTTTGAAAATTTTTCCAATTTCTGGTCACCTGAACACACACACAAAAAAGAGTAATAAAAGAGCAATTAAATGACTGAACGTAAGTGAAAAGTCTTAATTAACTATTATGTAATTACAATGACACGGAAGGGGATCAAAGCTCTCCAGAAGACAATAATGAAATCAACTATACACAAACACATACACATCCCTGCAAATATGTACACTTACCCTATATTCCTGCATATACATACATTCAGAAAAAATTAGGTTTTGCTACTTTTCTACAAGACCACAGCAGTAAGTCTAGGTCGGTCCCCAGACCTGCTACAACAAACAACTTTCAAGTTGCTCTTTAAACCATTTCTCCTTCATGTACTATGTTTTCGCCAACGCTGTATCAAATACAGAAATTTTGTACTTAAAGCACTTACGTAAATTCACAGAAAAATAGCTAAACACCTTCAAGAAGCCCCAGGAACTTCTACATCCAGTATCAAGTTTGTTGCAGTTGTTACAGTATTATGACAACTTAGAATTTAACAAGCTATGCTTTACAGAATCACCGAATCACAGGATGGGTGAGGTTGGGAGGTACCACACTGGGTCATCTGCTCCAGCCTGCTTGCCCAAGCAGGGTCATCCTGGAGCACACGGCACAGTATCATGCCCAGACGGTTCTTGAGAACCTCCAGTGGAGGGAAACTCCACAACCTCTCTGGGCAACCTGTTCCAGTGCTCAGCCACCTGCACAGGAGAGCTCTTCCTCATATTAAGATGAAATTCCCTGTGCATCAGTTTCTGCCTATTGGTTGGTTGTCCACCAGCCTTCAAGTCCTTCTCTGCACAGCTGCTTTCCAGCAGGTCAGTCCTCAGCCAGTGCCAGAGCCTGGGGTTATTCTTCCCCAGGTGCAGGACCCTGTACTGCTTTTCTACAGATTACCTTGTCTGGATTTGCAGAACCATGTCACACATATGTGCTATTGAGATTCAAGAATAAAATCTCAAACAGGATTTGAGTATTTCCCCTTAGTAGAGAATCTGTATACTTTTTAAATTCTCCCTGTTTAATTCTCTCCTGATGTTCCTTCTGATTCAAAATAATACAGACTTTGACAGACTAAAGTGGTTATTTGTTTCTAAGTGTTGAAGCATTTGAAGCAAGTAACATTTGAAACAAGTAACACATTAAAAGATTTATTTATTTTACTTTCCAGTGTATTTCATTTTCAAGCCCACCACAAGAAGTTAGGATGGAAGAGGTAGAAAAAGAGGCACTTGAAGATCAAAAAGAGGCACTTGAAGATCAAAAAGAGTAACTGTGGCAATTATACAACCTTAAGATTTCTTAAGTCATACCATCAAAATTATTTCTAAAAAATAACTGGAAAAGTTAAAAGGCATAAGACGTAAATATTGGAAAGCTTAGATTGCAGTGCATAAAACAGAATCTCCATTACACTCAGTTTTTAAAAAGCAGTAAAAAAGCAGTAGTCCACTCAATGATTTCCAAAAATAAAACATCTATCAATCACTTTCATTGATAAAAGTGGTAAGAAGCTTCAGTCAAACAACTGACAAAATCAGAAAAATAGATACTGCAAGAAAAGTCACAGAAATCTACAAGTATGTAAGAGCGCTTTTTTCTTGAAAAATTAATTTCAACATATATCATATAAAATACTTCCCCAAAATACACTGTATATGCCTGTGATACTGTTAAAGGGATATTTCTTTAAGTGCTCTTAAGGTGAAGAATCCTAGAAAATTTTAAGAATCTGGAATATGAACAGGTCTTGCATGTAGAGTTTTATTACTCTATAAAATCTGCATCAGTGAATCCAATTTTAAATAAACACATTTTTCTGCCTGTTTTTTCAGGGCTAAATTGTAGGCAGTGCCTGCATATTTACCTGTATAATTACAATACTCCCTAACTCTGAACCATTAACCACTATGTAAAACATAGCAATACAAAATAATGCTCAACACAAAATCTTTGGATGTGCTAACATGTATTTCTGTGTGCATGGAGTCTCATTCTCTTTGATGGATCAGGACTGGTACATGAATTTCCATTCTAGATGACTGTAAAATTTCTCGACAAGGTTATCAGATTGGGGCATTTAAATTCAGCCAAAGCAGCAGATGTTTTGTGTTTGTTCAGTGGCTATTCATGAGCACATATAACTGGTACCAGAGGAGTTGTTATCGAAGATGATTCTATTAAAGTACTACTACCAACTGTCAACTTTTTACTATTTATCACTTCATGTTTGTAGATATATTCCAATATTTTTTCTTTTCCTAGATTAAGAAAATTGATGACACAGAGAAAACATAAAATGACATAATTTTAGCTAAAATTTCTAAAGATTTTTAAAGCAATAAGAAAGAAACCTGATGCTTTTTAAAAGCTCAGAAAATGTCTACCTGGCAATAACTGCTGGGTTTTTTTTTGCTATTGATTATGAAATAATTGAGGAAAAGGAATGGATTATTTGAGGCTAGGAAAGTTAATAATCCATTGCAAAATAATAAAATAATAACTTGAAAAAAGAAAACAGTGAATACTGTAGACCATAAAATAATAGAGATATGAAAAGCAGAGGACAGTAAGGAAATAGGAATGCAGGGCATGCAGTTCAGTTTTCTAGGGTAAGAGTAGAAAGAAACATCAGTAATAGCTTTCCATCAGAAGCTGTTACTCCTAAAAGCCTGGCACCTGACCTGATTCTTCAGGATATGGATCAGGTTTCTATGAATAAGAAATAATGAGTATATTTAAATTAGTTTAAATGAAAGAAACACCGTATCTTTACTAAGACACCAAGCTTGGCAGCATTTTTTGTAGACTCTGAGAGAACAAAAAGCTCCTTGAACCAAAGACTATTGTTCCTTTTTACATGGTTTCCTGAAAAAAATGAGGTGCTTTGCTCAGCTCCTCTTGATCACTTCCAGTAACCAATTCCATCTGAGTCCAATACATGGGAAAAGGTCTCAAAGATTTAACATTCCTACAAACTTTGTGAAAGCAGACAGCTGTATGGGGTGTCTGCTAGCTAAAAGAAAATGCAACATGAATGCAACTTTTACTTAGTAGTGTAAAACTCACTTCTCAGTAAAGGCCCCCCTTTCAAATTGATTCTGTCTTGTTTAATACATGGTAAGTTTATACTGCATCCTGAGTACTACTCAATTAAAATAACAACTCACAAATCCAAACCCATAGTCAATATGGATTAATTTAGCCTTAGAGGACTATTTCTTAAACCAAAACTGTCTAATTCAAAGCATAAAACCAACCAATATGCTGCTCATTCCACTCTCTTCGTCTCTTTGGCATGCAGCCCACCACTCTTTCTTCTTCTCCCTTGCACTAAGAATCTGGCATTCCTGCCTGCAGTGTGGCTCAGCACCCACTGGCTCCCCCAATCATCCCTCTCAGACTATTGAACAACCTGGTAGTTAAAACGTGCTACATGAAAACACAGATGTGATCACACTTAGGGATTTCTGCAGATCTTAGTGCTGCCCATCTGCACTGAGAGCGTACCAAGCACCTCTCCCAAAACATATCAGACACCTCCAAAGATGAAGGCAGCATTTCAGTGCCACCCTTTTTATCACTAGATTTTTACAGACATTGAGGAGAAGCAAGAGTGCAGTGGTCACACCAGGTAGCTACATGCAAGAACCTAAATGTAAGGGAAAATTTAGACCATAGTAACATACATGTGCTGAGTTTAAGGGATGTGCTGGTTTAGGCAACTGTAAGAGAACTGATTTCCTTTGCCATTTTCTAGAATTTATGCACCAAACTTCTACAAATCTCATTTTAATCACGAAGACAGGCAATCTAGTTCTCACTGCTCTTGATCATCAAGAATCATGCACATTAACAATGTCCAAAAATGGTATGGAACTGAAGTATCTTATACATTTTCTACTTTTTCTAGCATTCCTTCAAAAAAAAATGCTGCAAATAACTAGTAAAATGTGCAATGTGTAAGGAAATGTGCATTTTGCTACTCTGCCACCCTGTTTTTCTTTGTAATAGGAAGCTCATCTATTCTTTGGAACAGATTTTAGGTATAACAGTTGTTTTAAGAACATCTGAATGGGATCAGATCAAAAGTGCAACTGGCTAGGTATCCAATAAAGGTTGAAAGCAACAGTTGGAGAACACCGTTAGTAACAAGAGATGGATCACATCACTTGTTATTACTGTAACTTAACAATGCAGAATTTAAACAGGAAAAAATCTCCTATCAGACTGTTGTACGATACTAAGCCTCCCACAGCAATTTACTTGGCTATATTAACAATCTTTACAGTCGAGCGGGAATGAGAGGAAGTTCATAAACAGTGTTAACATGGTAAAATAGAGTACTGCTTTGTCTTGTCAACTAATAGGATTTTGAGAAGCATTACCATTTTGAACCTCGAATTTCAAAAATCTACTATTCAAAATGAATATGAAGAGAGAGACTGCTATTTGTATTTGCAACAGCATACTGGGAAGACATCCCAAATATTTGTTCAGATCAAGATAGGTCCTAAAGCAGAAGTAGCAGTATTGCAACACCACAAAGTTGTGTTCAATTTAGCTGCTGTGTTAAAATGTACAATACATCAGCTTGGAAAAAAACAATATGCTAGTTCAGTGATATTATTTTTGAGATCCTAGCCAGTGTACTTGCACTTCAAATATAACAGAACCAGCTTGACTGACCCTCTGTTTAGGGTCAGGAAAAATCTAATGGGTTAATTATCATATTGTTTATTTATAATGGATAGGTGGCTTTTGTGTAGCTGTGATTATCTCATATATCTAGCTGATTTCTTGCTAATAATAGCTTGCTCTAAGGAGTATTAAGATACAGTATTGATTTCAAAAAGATTAAACCACTGTGCTAATATACAAGAGATTATTCAATTAGTAAAGATGACTGGCAACATTTATCTAAAAATGCTCCCTGCTCTCCTGTGAATATCTAAAGTATAACTTAGCTAAATACATAAAATCAAGATCAAAATAAGCAAAAGCAGTAAAAAATGTGAATTCTAAAATTTTAGGAACAAGAAACAATTTCCAGAGAATAAAAGTTCAGAAAATCTGCTCTTGAAGTATCTCAAACTGCTGTTACTAAATAATCAGCTGTTATTTTTTAAAAACTCTAAAATAAATCTATTTTGAAATAAATGGCCAGATTTTCACTGTAAGTTCTCCAACACATTCTGTTCCATAAACCTGGCAAATTTTTGTTGTCCATCTGCTTTACTGAGCACTATAAAGGTGTTCTTTATTGGTAAATAACCAGAAAGTTGAATGACAGTCAAACAGCAACATTCATTCTCTTTTTCAAGTTTCTCGGTGAGTTTTCTGTTGGCTTTCTTTTTAATTGCTTCTGAACGATTTATGATATCATATCTTCCATTAAAAAATTAAAATTCAGCTTAAATAGACTCTAGATGAGGTCAAAACTATTTTCATAATTTCAACCAACAATATTGTCTCTGGTGTTCATTTTGTCAAACAAACAAACAAACAACAAAAAATATCTTTTTCTTTTATTAGTGTAGAAAGAATTTATTCTCAAATATCTGTCTATTCAAATGTCTGCCTCAGTGAGCAGCTGTCCATCACACTGAAATAAAACTAAATTTTCACCACTATTGCAAATGGTCAGTTCTTAGAGTCTGTTGTTTTTTTACTAAGAACCATATTTGTTCATGCACCACGACAAGGGACTACGCAAGAACTTTTCTAATCAAAGTGCAAGGGTGAGCCCTATGTGCTCACAGTGGTGGGGGTTGCTTATAATTCATCCCTTGGTGAAACACAAATACCATTCACTCAATGCACCTCTGAAAATCTGGGATTTTTGTCCCAAAGAAATGGTGATAAGAGAGGTCCATTGCCTCAGTTCTTCCTCTAAGATGGGCTTTCACAATCTCCTGGAATGTTCAGCTTGAATTTGTACTCAGTGTTGAAGTGGGAGAGGTAATTTTTCTAATTTAGTCCTCAAAGGATAGTCATATACTGAAAACCACATCAGTCTGAGCAGGGGATAAATTACAATTTCTTTGGAGTCTTGTTTTACGGGATAAGGTTGACTAAAAGCATCTAGCTCTTAATGTAATTATAGCACAATTTTACAGCTTTTATCAACCTACTTGAAATTATTAGGTCTAATCTGTTATATGATATCATTGCACAATTTTCATTTTTCAAATAGAGTGGCTTCCTTATTTTGGTAAATATTGTTAATTCTATTACAATATGCAACATGTAATTAGGTATGATTCATTGCTTATGCCCAGTAGTTAATTTGAGACACATTTTCCAATACAGTTTTCATGATAATGTATTTTCATTCCTCTAGTTTTAGCTTCTGTGATACAGCTGTAAATTTATTCTCATTGCTCTCTACTTTCATTGCTCCAAGCTTAAACTTCACATGTCAGACTGACAACAAGGAAAGTTTAATGTACTTCTAAGTCTTACAAGCATACCTGGAAAATTACAACACAAAACTCTCCTCAGGAAACCTGAGAAATCTCTAAATATATATATACATATATATATATATATATATATATAATTCCTTTCAGCTTCTGTGTGTGTGTTTACTAAAAATAGTGGAGACAGAATGAAATTTAAGAGATTTTACAGAGTGGAAAATTAGTTCAGACAGACAAACTTCCTCTTCTCTCTTGCCAAAAAGAAATTTGCCTCTGGAGATTTCACATCTAGTCATCAAAAATCATCCTCACCCTTCTATCTTGTATGACCTTTCTCTGCTGAAAGTATAATACAACTCCTATTCACATCCTCCTATGGATATCTGGAGATAGGATCACCAAAATAGCATTATTTGCAGTTATCATACAGACTGAGGCCTTCGAAGGTTAGATACCAGATAGGGGAACAAAACGCTTCTGTTTTTTATCCATGACTGACAGACACTGCAGAATAGCTCCTCAGTACAGTCATGTTAAACTTTGTTATTACGAACTCTTCAGACAGAATGCCTGTTTCAGCTACATTTATTTAAGTTGTTGCTGTCAAAACAAAGATTACATCATTTTACACCCATGTTTTACAAATTAGGTAGCCAGGGCATCTGAAAAATGAAGGGTACGCTCATTTACTTTGGCAAAGGCTTTGATATCAACTGATAAAAATAGTATCTGTATACAGTGTTCTTAGTGTACAGGCTAACACCTTGTATTTGGACAACCTGTACTGATTCCTGGGTACATTTTTAAAAGCTTTTTTTTTTTAACTTGTTCCTGTTTTGGAATGCTTTTAAAAAAAACGCTCATCCTTTCTTCACTAATCACTCTTTCCTAGGCAAAAAACTCTACAACACAAACCTGACAAATTTAATAGAAAATACTTTTATAAATACATTTTTTGTATAGGTAGCCAGAAATAGTTTTATGACACAGTTCAGACAACCTTATCCCACACACTGAAAAAAGTACCATGGTTGATGAAATCTAAATGGATGAAGAAAAGCTTCAGGGCTATATGATGGCGTTCTACCAAGCTCTAAGAAACAGAGCAATGGGAAATCATATTAAAGGTATACAAAAAAATGAACACAAAAACATGACCTAAAATAAATAAAAAGCAAAATAAAACTAAAGAACACAGTTTGAATTTGAAGGCCACAATGCAGAGCTCCTTTTAATTAGTATTTTGATAAATTTCTTTTGCAAATTTTGAAAGAGCTTTAAAAAGATGTTTTATGTAAAAGATGTTTCACAGACAGCATATTAAATGACTCCTTCTGCAAAGTGTTTATCATTTTAAAAATCAACTCTTTCCCTACCTCCTTTCAAGAATCTCACTACACAGATGCTCAGCAGAACTCCTTTACAATGACCATTAGAAACACTTGTTAATCTCCATACTTGCTCATACCAACCTGTTTTTATATATTTGCTCAAGTCCTAGAGTATCTAGAAGCCTCCTGGTGTCTTTAAACAGTCCTAAGATACCACTGGTGTGCTTTAATGACATACTAATAGAGAAAACCAGTATGAAAATACAAACTGTCTGAAGAGATTTGAACTTTAGATTCTATGAAAAGTAGGAAGATTTCCTTTTTTATTACATAGCTGAGGAATGGAGATGCAAGAATGAAGTGAATTCCTGAAATCATACAGATGAACTATGTAGAATGAGAAACTGAATATGAGCCATCACCTTTGAATCATTTTTGCTAATTATATCTCTGTTTCATAAGTTGATAAAGGAGGACCTGATATGAGCAGAGCACTTTCTTCCTTTCACTGTATAAATGCTATTGTAATATTCGGGGGGGGGGCGGGGAAATCAACATATTTTTAAATAAAAAATCTTTGAAGTTATGCTAAGTATCCAATAGTAACCTGAATTTTTTTTTGTCAGGTTACATTGAGGCGAAGATCACAAAGCACTGGAAAAATGAAAAGGGAATATTTCTGAGATTGCACAAGAATGGATAAAATAGTGTAGTGTTGGAAACCACAGCTGAAGATATTGGAGATCTTGAATGATTTCAGTAATTCTGAAATTACACTGGTCAAAGTTAGCTATTTTGCTTTTTATACACATCTTTGAAAATACGGTTTACATGGAGTGTCTTTGTATGACATTCACATTCACATCCACACAAAACACTGATCTGCTTTCTAAACTCACAGCCTCTGGACAAGTCAGGAGAAAGAGCCTTGCTGACCAGCAAAGCAGGAGCCCAGCCTTTTGTCCCAACACTACACAGTGTGAAATGGAGAGTGATAGTTGGAGTCAGAGAACTGCACGGCTTTCAAATTAGCTGCCTTCATTCAAATACCGTCAAATGAAAATCCATGCAGCGGTGGTAAAGCAAATATTCTGGTTTAAAAAATTCTGCATCAAAAAGTTTGTGATATGGTTCAGCCAGAGCTTCCTGCTAAGCTTCATATTGGACCACACAGTTGTGACTTGCACTTCCCCAAGTACACCTTCATATTTGGTACTACTGACACAACCGCTCTCAGCTAAAGCTATTCCTTCCCGAAAAAAAACCAAAAAAAAACCTCAGTCTACAGCTGGGTTGACACAATCCTTCATCTGGACCAACAGAGTCTATATTGTCACTGTGTACCACACACCAGAAAAAAATTATGTACCTGAGAGATGAAAAGCTTTCTGAATAATTTTATTTGACCTAGGGTCTCTCTGACGAAGTATTATTTTGGAGAAGAAAAGACAGTAAAAAGAGGGCACTGAACAGAAATATTTTGAGGATAAGTTCTCTTCTGTTTGTAGGTGGCCTCTTTATTTTTCAGTTTTCTTGTCAGTTAACCTGTCAACTTCCCAGAATCCAGATGAAATACTATTGCAAAGTTGTTAAGAGTTGAAAAGTCTGTTACTAGGGATTAGAAGGGTGGCAGTTAAAATTACTAACTTCATACATTTTTTACATTCCTATTATTAGAAAGAGTCTAAAACTCCTTTATTTTGTCCTCTCTACAAGCACAGAAAAAAGTCCTTGTTTTCATCAATGATCTTGCAATCTAAATACTGCAAGAGACAAGAAATGGGATACTACAAGAAAACAATGAAAAAAAAGATAGTGTGATATGAAGATTTCAAGGACTGTTGCAAATACATGTAGAAACAAAACAAGAATTTTAAGGAGGGCTGCTTTGGGAATAGCAAGAGCCTCCTGAGCTTCAAAAAGAGCATGGCGAAAAGCTTAAAAAGAAATGCTGAAAAATTAGCACACAAGAAATGAAAACTCAGGTTTAATGAGGATATGAAGTAGCTCCTGGGATGAGAGTCAGTACAGAAAATATGTAGAGATGGTAACACAGAAGAAAAGCCACTTGGAAGCAGTGAGATGCTTTTTGTACAGTATTAAGTATTCCTACTATTTTTTCTGGCCTACTATGGATACAGATAAGAACAGCAAAGTTTTATGGATTTACATTTTACAGAAGATTGAGTATGTGAATTCATACAGTGTAATAAGTTATTTCCAGCTTGACTTTGCAAAAAAGTGCAAACTGGTTGATACTATGAATATTTATCACTATTCTATTTTACATAATATATACATAGGTTTATATATAGGTTGGAATTCTTAATATTGAGTCAATTATATGGAATTTTACAGACTAGAATGCATATGATCAACTTGTGAAATATTTCCAAGAAAGCATTAGTGAATGTAAATTCATTTGAGATTTCTATCAGATATTCTGACTACTGTCATTCTATTGGAATATATGTTTCAGTGGCAAAACAGATAAATTTGGAATTAAAAATATTATCAATAACCCTCTTTTCACTCTCAGTATACATTTCTTTTAGTTAATTTTATTCTTTGTCAATCAAGTTAAAACAATGACTCAAAATGAAGACATCTTGGCATATATATCTATTATTCCTTCTGTAATGTAGTACTCCCACTGGTTTTCGTGGGAATTGTGCATATGAAAGGACTGCATTATTAGGCTAGATTAAGAGAAGACATTTAGAAATACTTAACTCATCATACCACTTCAGAACCTAATATTTATAATGATACTTAAACCTGGAGCAATATAAACAAAAGTACAAAATATATCTCCTGGAAATATACTATGGACAGATTTTTCTTAACTTTTTTCACTAGAAATTGAACTGAGTTAAAACTATTTTCCTTGCTTTTTGATATATGAACAAATACAGAAATATGAATCAGATCACTCCAAAAGATTTGCAATATTCCTAAACCAGAGAAGACACATGCCAGTAAGAGGATAGTAAAAGGGCTACATTGCAAATATATGAACTAGGTGTCTGTGTAACCATGTAAAAGTCCTTAAAATTTTTCTTGGTATCCCTATTTCTTTTTTAATAGATTAACCCTGATTCTCTGGAAGCATAGCCAGTCATCTTTAACTCTTCAGACACATGATTTCCATTTTGACTTTGAAAGTGTTGTTCTCCTCCCATGCCATGACCACTCAAGGAGAGTAAGAACTATCTTCCTCTGACCCAGGAAAGATATTGGGCCCTTACTGTCTTCAAGCTAAAAATGAATGGACCTCCACTTCACTCTAACAGATTGGGTAGACAACATTTGGCCCAGATGCATAGCTCAGATGTAAAGTTAATCTTCTAGGCTAGTTAGAATGGGCTAAATGTTTCTTTTTTTTAATCCAAAACATACTGCTGCACAGTTAACCCTGGACTGCAATTTTTTATTGATAGTAATACTCTTGCCACTTTTGTAAAAAAAGGGCATTGGCTAAAATTTTGTCACTGCAATAGTACTTCTACAACTTGAAACAATCCTTTGAGGATTGAACACTTGAGATATTCTTTACAGTTTGATGGCTCACATCTGGACATCACTAATCAGGTCAGTCACAGGTACTTATCTTGTAAGATAAAGATATTGGAAACAATATCCATGAAGACTCCTGCTAGATGCATAAATCCTTGAATTAAAAACCTACTCAAACACATGTTGCACCTTTTCAAATTGTACTGTAGATACCCTAGATTGTACCCTGGGTTAAAAGATGTCTTTGTACCAACTACGTGCAAGTCATTGTGTTAAAATTTTCTTAGAAAAACTAGATTTTCTCAAGAAGTTACAAACCACATTTCATTAAGTGAAAATATGGAATATATATGGCATTTGAAATCACATCTAAGTCCAGAACACTGCACTTCAAGAAAGTAGAAATAATAAGAGTCCAGAGCACAGCAACAAGACTTAAAGAAACACAAGAAAAATATTGGGGTTTTTTCTATAAAGGAGAAATCAGGAAAAAAACCCAGGAATTGTTTAAAAGAATAACACAGTGGAAACAACTGGGAATCTCAAATATGTAAGAGTCTGGGGCAAAGAGGAAAGTAAAAATCCCTATAACCACTAACTAACAAAAGGTAACGACTTCAACTAATTTACTTTTAGCAGGTTAAGTTTAATATCAGAAAGCACAAAATTGTTCTAATGGGAAGACTACTGAAATGTTGGAATAAATAACTTAGGTAAGTAATCATAACAAATCTTTAGGCAGCCAGGCAAGTTCTCACTTAAAAAGACAACTTTTATTGATCATGGCTTTGGAGGAAGAGTGAGGGGGGCAGGTATGACGTCTTTTGGGAATAAGTTACAACTGTATGATTCCATGCTGAAGTGACTGAAGAAATGTAGCCATGTAGTGACCCACTTGCTGTGGGATTTTGACTTGGAAGGGAAGTATTTTTCTGGAAAAAATCAAATTAAGTTCTTCATGTATTCAATCACTTGGATTCTGATACAATCTATGGATCACCTAGCTACATTGATCCAACAGTTTAATGACTGCTACTTTCAGGGCTGAACTATATACAACCAATGTCAGATCCAGACATAGGATATAGGATTTTCCTTGCCAAGAGGAATTACTTAGTAACGTGGCCCATGGCCTGGAGGCCAGACATACTAGCAACAGCTGCTAATAACACTGAATTCTGGATGTAGACTCTGCTGAAAAATTTAAAGGAATTATTTTTACAATATTTTGCTTTAAAAATCTAGATATACTCCAAATTCTTATCCTCATATTTCTACTTTATTATTAGGTTGGGATCCTTAGTGTTTTGTTTGTTTGTTTTTAATTTAAGACTAAAACTTTTTAATGGCAGATCAACTTTAATAATTAGAACCACAATCCTGTAAAAAGGCCACAAGTCATTGGAGTCTTTCAAGAGTTAACACAAAGAAAGTAAAGAACCTTCTCTAGTCAGTTACTTGTTTCCATCTTCATTTCAATATTCTTGCCTATTATTCTATAATAGGCAGCACGAAGAAGTAGGAAAGCTACATAGCCATACATATTCCCTACATTTAAATCACTTGATCACCAGGTAAATGATACCAGGAAAAAAGAACAAACCTGCATCACAGTTCATCTTTTGGATGGCGAGAACTAAACTATTAGAAAATAAAGTTTTCTAAAATGTATAAAGAACATGACAGCTGAAATAGGTACAACAGCAATATAGCGAGTATCAGGTGTTCTCAAAGTTTGTACACATAACGAAGTAGCTCCCATTCAAAACATCGTAATTTAACAAAGTTGCAAATGTCAGTGCTTCAAATGAAAACCTTTAAAATACATCTCACCTATACGTGATTGCTCTCTGATAGCGTGTACATTACTGCCCTTTTCACAACCACTACAAAGAGGCACCAAACGCAGCTCTGTCTCCACCCTCCGATCAGTAAAGTTGCCAAAAACACGGTCCCGGAGTGAAACGAGCCCCCGAGTTGCCCCTTCGGGCTCTCCGCAGCGTACTCACCATGGCGGGCTGGGTTTGAAGACTTTCTTCCCCTCCCCCTGCACCTACGCACAATGATGGAGAACGGAGAGCAGTTTCAGCATTAAATTTGAACTTCCCTGCTTTTGTTAGCATGAGTCACCACCTTAACATTATCTCAGCTGTAGACTTTTATCTGTGAATATCTAAGCCCTGTCTTGTGGAAAACTAATTACTGAGCCACTGAGAGGCTTCATAATGTCCTGCATTTAAGTCCTGAACATCATACATAATGCATAGGAAGCAGTCGCTGCACTCTGATTACAGAACACTGTCATTAAGAGAGCAAATTAAAGATGTGAATAATTCACTGGCTGAGCTTATTGTCAGTGCTGCATTGTGAAATTAGAATTTCTAATAAGTACTGCAATTTTTTTAACCCAATTAACACAGAGAACATCTTGAGTCTGATTAGTACAATAAAAATTATTACCTTATTCTTTTGCTTCACAACAGCCAAATTAAATACTGTACTTAATTATGCAGCATTCATTGCTTCTGTGCTAGAAATAATAATAATAAAAAATTCTCACTATCGCTTTAATAAGACTTCCAATATTTAGAGTGCAACTGAAAAATAGAGCATATGAATCTCCTGCACAATTTCTTATCACAAAGTTACTGGCTTTTTTTTTTACAGACTTTGAAAATAGGGTTTAATATCAGCAGCCAACCATGATGTCACTGGTGAAGTCTTCTCTGGAAACAAAAAGGGATTAAAAAAAATCCCACAAAACGATCCTTCTGAACAAGCTCTGAATATATATTGTGAATTAACTTTCTCTGGGTTGATGTGAAGGCAGGAAAAAAAAAAAAAGCATTGCCACTCACTGCCTTGAAATCGAATACACAAATATACAAACATAGAAACATGTATATATACACACACTCACAGATATACATACATAGGTTGTTTCAGAAAAGAGGCTTAGGAAATATACCAGGGAAAAAAAAGGAGCTGGATCAGCTCTCTTACCTCAGTTCCCTCTTGCCACGGGATAGATAACATCCTTTCATCCCAGAAAGGAGAAAAGTCCGGTTCAACATCCAGCGTGTTGGTTTTTCCCCACACGATGCCTGCTGCCATGTTAAATAAAGAAAATGATCATTGAGGATGCAGCTTTTGTCTCCAAATATTTGAATACTGCCTTTTAGTGACAAGGACCCCAGGAACCTTCGCACATCTGGCAGCAGACACCACTGGCTGCAGCAGCTGCAACGGGATTTTTTCTCAACCCTATTTCATTTCCAGCTCCTTTTTCTTCCCCATCCTGAGGAAGTTTAATCACCAAGCATGGCTGGGGAAGAAAAAAAAGAAGAAGAAAAAAAAGGAAAGGTGGCATTGCAATCACAAGCTTTCTTGGTTTTGTCCTAGAGACAGGGACTGCAGCAACCACCTTGCATCTTTGTCTAGTTATTTTAGCATGTGCGTGCAAGAGGGGAGGAAAAAAAAAAGACTGAAAATTATTCAGGCATAATGCAATAGACGTAAAGAGACAAAAAGACAAGCACAGAAAGAGAGGGGAAGAGAAAGAGGGAGAGTGAGGGAGGGAGAGGAAACAGAAAGACTAAGAGAGGGAGAGGGGGCTGTCAGTGCAGATAAATCTGCATATGGAAATCAGGGTTATCCTGGGTACAGTTTTATTTAACCATGATGTACTGTTTTTTTAATTAGACAGGAATTTAAAGAAGGAAATGAGAGATTCTTACAGACACTGGAGCAAACGAAGCATTTTAAATCACAGCAAAGGTTTCAGAGCAAGCTGTAGCAGCAACAGCAAAACTTTTTATAGCAACTTTCTTACTAGAAGGAAGCTTCGTGCACTGCTACTATTTTGCACCCAAAATCCAGGCAAAACTAGAAAAGCATTCATTTTGAAACTAAATCAAATCATGGCAATCCAAAATAATACAATACTTAAAAAAAAAAAAAAAAGAAAAAAAGAACCAGAAGCCACTAGGTGCACAATATGTACTTTAAGCTAAGTTATGCCAGGCACAGATTTTAGGACTTTTGCCCTGGCCCCCATTCTGTGGTGACTGTCACACCCAATGGAGGTGCTGCAGTCAATGACAGGAGGGATACCTAGCTTGAAATTCAAATGCACGATACACCACTTCCCAAGCCTGATGAGTACTGCATGTGTTTGGGGATACGAGCATTACATGACAGACAGAGGAAGGTTGGATCTGGATCTCTAAGGCATCAGAAAAGACCAGGAGAACCTCTTGCCCATCTCTGTGAAGGAGCATGGGGATGAGTGAACTGAGAAGGCTGAGGAGAAGAAGGGAAATGAGGTTCAGGTAAAGTCTAGACAAGAAAGACCAGAGAAAGGTAGGGGACAGTTGCAGTGCAAGGGAACTTACAGGAAAGATGGGGCAAGACTATAAGAGCAGGTAGTGACAGGACAAGGGGTGACGGGTTTAACTTGAAAGACAGTAGGTTTAGATTAGGTATTAGGAAAAAAAAAATCTTTACTGTGAGGGTGGTGAGGCACTGGGTTGACCAGCGATGTTGTGGCTGCCCCATCCCTGGTGGGGTTCTAGCCCAGGCTGGATGAGGCTCTGAACACCCTGGTGTAGTTGAAGTCACCACAGGAGGGCTGAAAGTAGACCATCATTAAGGTCCCTTCCAACCCAAGCCACCCTATGATTCCATGATTCTGTGAGCACAAGGGAGGCAGCTTAACATCAGTGGCAAAACGGTGGCGTTCACGGGCGAGGTGGCCAGAAACCACTTGTGGTGGCCGGCCCGCCGAGAGACGCCAGGCTAAGCAGGGAAAGCGAGCGGCCTGTCAGCACTGGGAGGAGCGGCGGGCGGTGCTTCGCCCTGGGGTGGGAGGGGAGAGGAACGAGGAGAGGAAGAGGCAAAGGAGGGAGGGAGAGGAAAAGAGGGAGGGAGCGGGCGGGCGGACGGGCGCTCCCGTGGCGGGGAGAAGGCGGAGCGGGAGGGGGAAGCGCGGCCGGGGCGGAGCGGCCGGCGGCCAATGGGCGCCCTGGCGCCTGCGCAGTGCGCGGGTGGCGGCGGCGCGCGGGCCGTACGGAAAGGGCCCGGGCGCGGAAGGGGAGCGGCGGCCCGGGCGGCGCGCAGGTACCGCGGGTACCGCCCGTGTCCCTCTGGGCCGGCCCGGGGCGGCCCGACCCGGCGGGGAGCGCCTCCGGGGAGACGGCAGCAGCGCGGGGCCGAGGCGTTAATCGTGGGGGTCGTGGCCGTGGGCGAACCCCCGCGGCCCACGGTGCTGCTCCCGCCTTTTTGCAGCTCCTGCCCGCGGATTGCAGCCGCCTGGAAGGTTCTGCTTGGAGGACAAGGAGATTGAGGTGCTTAAAGTCATTAATTGTTTCTACTGCATCAGAGATGTGGTAGAGAAGTTCGGAACTGATGGGAGTTATGGCCGGGAAGAGCTGCCCTCTTATGTAACTCTTCCCTCGGGATTTTCTGTCGTGGGAGGGGGGGCGGATTTTGTTTCCGCAGACTGAACAGGTTTCCCTTAGGAATTCTTAAGATTGGGAGCATTCTCTTCAGCTGCCTCGCCAGCTGTGCCAACACCCGTACGTGGGGTCCTGCTGTGAACTGGAGCACTGAAGTCACTTTCCCTACTTGAGAAAGTAGAACAGAAACTGACTTTTTTTTTTTTTTTTCTCTTGAGCCTATTTTTTAGTTAAGGCTCTGTATTATCAACCTCTGGCTATGGTGTAAGCTAGTTTCGGCAAGAACCATATCAAAATCTACCAGCAAAGAACTTGAAAACTTAAATTTAGAGTTTTAGTTATATTGTTTGCATATTTTTGTAGGACTCTCTGACACCTGTTGCCTAGTATTTCAGTGTATCGTGTGAAATATTAATACGCTTGGTATTAACTATACAGTAAACATCTTTTGGGCATGATAACCATTCTTTTGTTTTGTTTCTCTTTTTTCAGATACCTGGGTAGTTAGACTTTCCTTTTGATAGTAACTTCCAACTGTGTCAGAATTGGCCATACAGTAGTTTTCTAAGCTTTAAAACTTCTAGCATTCAGAGTTCCATAATTATCATGTGGGATGTATTCACTGTTTCCTAGAAGGAGCTTAATATGCCTTAAAATGATAGCCAGCCTGTAATGCTGATGTATTTCCATAGCACAACTACTCTGGTCATAAAATGAAGTGTTGCTGGAAGTAGCTTTGTAATGCATTCCTGCCTCCTGTTATAACCTACTGCTAGTCCAACCTCATCACTAATTAATTTAGAGAGCTAAACCAGAAGAAAATGTACCTGTTTGGGTTTTTGTTTTTTTTTTAAGTCACTGATGTGTCTTCTTGAACAGATGGGGTTGCACAAAGTGGCAGAATTGCATGTCAGGGCACATGATCATGATTGCCTTTCTTGGTGGTGTCTCTCAGCATTTAGTTCAATGTTACAGTTGGTCAGATCTGCGTCCTCATTTGAGCTGAAGGATGATGTGAAGATGTAACAATGAGAAATTTATTTGAAGAAATGCTATGAGTATTTTTGTATTTATCTATTTATTTTCTGGGCCAGGTGAAAACGATGGAAGATGACTTTGGGGCTTCCTCCACATCCCTGTTTCTCACTGAAAGCTTGGAGCTGGCGATGGAAGTGGAGAATGAGAACTCAAGGCTGTCTTGCTTTTCTTGTGCTTTTGACAGCCAAAATGGAGGGAGAAGGTTCTCTGCAGAGTCTTATTTAGCAAGTGGGTCTCTTAAGAGGTATGGGATTTTGTTTTAATTACAAATATAAAAACTTTCCAAGATGTTCTTTCCACTCATGTCTGGTGCCTTTGAATGCTGACAGGTTTCCAAATCAGTTTGTTCTTCAGCTCTTCTCATCCTGAAATCAACTTGATGATACCAGAGGGGGAAGGGCAGTTGATAAACAGCTTTGATGGTGCTCTAGATGCAGTCCCTAGCTTTCTGAACTTACTTTTAAAATGGATATTTACAAGCCTGTTTGGATAAGTCAAAACTGGCCTGTTGGGCAGCAGCATCTGAGGTCACTTAAATTTCTGAGGAGGCTTCAGCACTGCTTTTCCCAGTCATGTGCTCTATTAAATGTTGGCCATTTTTCCTTCTTTTCCACCTTACAGAAACAAAACCTGCTCTACCTGGCTTCCCCAGATTGCTGGGGCTGGCCCTAGTAGCTTTAAGACCATCTTTGTCAAAGCTTCACCCTTGCATGCATTCTGTATTTAAGGTTCTGAAGTCGTAGGCATAGCAAATAAGTATTTTCTGTGAGATTTCAAAATGTTACTTTGGTTTAGTTGTTATCTGTCTTACTGTCTATCATTCAGCTTAGTTTTCTGTGCTGTTTGCTCATCCTACAGGGATTGTCTTGTTATTCCTACAAAAGTCTAATCTTTCTGTCTGTCTGTCTTCCTGGCAAGCTTTGTATTTTGTGTTATTGCTTTTCCACAGTCTTTTCTGTTAAGGCTTAAAGGGGGGTTCCATTGCACCTCTCCCTTTCTCTGCCTTGTTTATCATATATTTTAGTTGCATCAGAGCACGTTCATTCAAATTTATGTCAAGTCGATGATTGAGGGATCCTGTATCTGCATAAATATACCAGTAGTGGATTCCACATTGACAAAGAAACATTTCACTTGAAATTGTTTCTGTCATTGAAACTCACTGAGGAGCTTGTATGTAGGCAGGTTTCCCAGTCACTGTAGTTGTGATAACACTGTTCTTCTACTGTATATTTATATTGCCTACCTGGATTGCAAAGTCCTAGAAAGTCCTCCGTGTGAGGTACTCTTGTATCTTCATTGCTAGGAGCTGGAGTAGCTGGATTTAATTGCTAGAGGCTTCAAAACAGTCCAGTGTTCAAGAAGTTACCAAGTGAACAAAGGTGTTATGGGAGATTGAGCCAATTATTCAGCAGATTCTCTTTTTGCCTCTGAGAATGAAACTGGAAATAGTGCATAGTTCAAGCAGAATATGAATTTGGTGCGTAATGTAATGGAAACTATGTGCTTGCTAGTACATACTTCTTAATTTTTAAAATAAAAATATTTTTTACATATTAGAGAATTGAGCTTAATCTGGTGGGATTATTTTATGAAAGGTGATGGGAAAATTCTGAAATAATTTACTGTGCTGTCATGCAGTTCACTGGGATTTTTTTTTTTTAAAGCATGTTAATGAAATTTTTTTTATTTGCACAGGTATAATGTTTTAACAATACAGGTGTTTGATTTCCTCCACTTTGAGTAAAATAGTAATTCTGTTTTTATTTAACTTTTCTTTAACAAGAGCAAAGGGTAGTTATGGCCTAGTGTTAGTTTAAGTTACTGATGACAAGTCCCATTTTGACCCTCATCTGTTCGTCTGCCTGAAAAGTGTGCTTCTAACAGTGTGTTCAGTATGAATATTATTAAGTGTTTGTAAATGAACAAATGTATGTTGTAGCATTAGTTACTAGGTATGTAGTGTGCCTTGAGACAGATCCCAAGCGTACAGAGCAGTGTGTTATCTTACATAGAAGCCTCTACCCTTCACAGTCTGTATGTTATGTCTCAGCCCCTCTGTAAGTATGAAGATACTTGAAGGGGATAGCTTCAAACCAAAATTCCAAAATGTACTCTGACCTGTGACTATATCCTATTTTTATGCTTTTGAAGCTAGGAGTTGTCAAGTTTCTATCAATCATATTGCTCTAAAAGGTACAATTGGCTTTGAGACATCTGTCACGTGCATGTTGCTGATATATTCAGAAAGTATTGATGGTACATAAACCAGCTGTAGATATTGTACTCCACAGGTTTATTACTGAAAAATGTATGAATACTGTTGGCTCAATTTTGCAGGGTTTTGCTGAGACTAGATCCTTCTCCAAATGACTATGAAGAAAATACAGTGGAATTGTTCGGCTTTCAGTGGGTTACTGAAATGGCATTAGTTGAATCCTGTGGATTTCTCTTTGGATTACTTAGGTACGGTAACATTGTATTTTATAATTAGTCCACATCTGTAATTATACCTACTGCAAGGGTGTAACAAACTTTTCACATTTTTAATAGTAACATCATAAAAGACTGTAGGCTGTGCAATGCATCTAAAAAAGATTAATGCTGTCTGTTTAATGCTCCAGTAAGTGATGGATAAGACAGAGATGGAATCACAGGAAGAAGTACATTGTGTCACAGGTTCTTAATATTATGTGACTCATTATTAAGTTTCTGAGTACTGTGATGCATATCTTAGGCATCACCAGATTAAAAAAAAAAATTAAGTATAGTTATTACAACAGAGTGTTGGGGTTAATTTAGAAGGCTCTAGCTTCAGAATTGTATGAATAGACTATGTAAGATTTCCTTGAATGAGATTGTGCTATCCATATAATTGAAGTTGTCTTTTGAAGATTTTTAGTCCTTTTTTTGTGCTTAAAGGAAAGTAGAGGTTAAAAATCAAATACTATAAATGCTGGATGCAGTGCTTTCATCAATTGTTTGGATTAGGATAGCTTCAGCAATCTCTTCAGATACAGTTACTCAGTGTTTGACTAATTCAATGTAGATGCTTAATCTGGTCAATGCAAATACACAGATCACTGATAATCCTCTTTGCTACTGATAATCCTCAGGATGTACAGCACATACAGAGAGTGGATGGGAGAGGAGCTTTTGTATGATTTCACAAATATATGTCATGTACTCCATCGTTCCTTTCATTGCAGTGGATTCTTCCATCCCTTTAGGGTATGACCAAGGGCATGATGTGCAACATGATTAATAGGGTCTGGCTTATTGGAACATGGTGACATAGATGAGTGGAAGTGTATTAAAACCAGTATTATTTAGCTTTGCTTGTTTGGTGCAAGCTTTGGGTTTTTTTTTAAAAACACAGTGAGGTCAAAGTGATAAAGTTTCAGCATTTAGTATGATTTTTAAATTGTTCATTAGCATAAAATCACTGGGCAGTGACACAGGAATGTTGAATTAAATGGCTATTTTAAAAGTTTTTTTCCCTGTAATATAAATTGGTCTGTAATTGTAATAGAGATGAACATAAGGCATAATGTATTTTATTGTGGTTTTTAAGCTATTCAAGCTGTACATTCTTCAAAACCTACTGACCTGGTAGGAATAATGGATTTCAGCTAACTCTTGGCTGAGTGTTTGGTGGCTAATATTTGGCTAAGTCTTTTTGGTGTGACAAGTCCCTCTGCAAAGGGTGATATCTCTGCAAAGACATTCAGTTCATTTGTTCAGTCATAAAATGGAACAGTTTCATTTATAGACCAGTTGATAACTGAAAGTAGAAAAACTCCTTTTTCCACTGTGGAAATCTAATATGTTAAGTACAAGTTACAATAGTTTTTGAGGATAGGGTGGCTGTACAGTTAATATCTATGTTTAAATACATGCTTACAGAAAGCTAGTATTTTTTAATGTCTAAGATTAAACTTAATATTGTAATTTAAAATTATTTACAATTTTTAAATATTGTAATAAATAATAGTATACTGCAGAACTGGAAATTAAAATAGTAATTGCACAGTAAAAATTCTTGCTTATGGGTTTTCATGTGATAGAAATGTGAGTCAAAGTGAATGAAACTGTAGTCATTTCACTGGGAATATTAAGATAATATATCTTTGATTGATAAAAAGAAGTACCACTTTAGCTGTCAGAATGTGTATTTGCAAATCAAATTATTTAATGATTAACAGCCATGAGGATCAATCCTTGAGGTACAAATGCAAATTGAAATGAAAGTGATTTATTTAAATAATGGTATTTTTGTTATGTTTCTTGTGCCCAGTTTGTGCTTTAATTTTATCAACCCATTGTATTCTGTATTCTCTCACTTCACTGGAGAGTCTTTTTCTCTTTTTTTCTGTGTGGCTCCTTTCTGGTAGCTTCCTTCTCTAAACTCCAGTTTCAACAGCCCTGTTTCTTAAAGCCCTCCTGCTTCACACTGCCTTCCTTTTTACATGATTGAAATCCTTGAAAAATCCCAGCAGAAATTCAACTTTGATTTCAAAACAAACAAAAAAACTCTACAACCCACATAAATGGTGGAAGGGTAGCTGACATGACTTTATCCAAGAAAGAGCTAAGAGAGATCATTTTACTGTGTGTTTGCACTTTAATATGCAAGTTGCAACCTGGAGTTTTGTGTCTTTTTGATGCTTCCCAGTTTTCAGGGATTTTTCGTAAGAACACTTGATTTGTGTTAGACCCGAGCAGCCTATTTTAGAATACTTCAGTAGTTATTGCTTTGACTGTATAAGAAATGAGACAGAGAGCTCCCTCCTCAATTCATGCAGCATTTTCTTTCAAAAGTCTGTCTGACATAGTTGTACTTTTCATATATTCAGTTTAGTACTGCTTTATCTCTGTGGACATTCTGCTGGAAGACCACTTGCAAATAAGAGTTTTTACAGACTATGGCTGACTATTTACCTATGTTACAGCTTTTTTTTAAATATTCATTTGCAGTGGCACTTAGCTTCTTTCAAGATGTTCTCTTTCCTATCCAAAACTGAACTGAGCTTTAACTTTTCTAAAAACACCTCCTTTTACTCTACTGTATCTGTTGCTGTTTATGCTTTGTGCTGGAGTTAAGCAGCTGACCTCCCTAAGCAGGAAGCTTAGGGAGAAGCTGCTGACAGAATGTAGTCATGCACATTCACAAGTGGATTAATTTAGTGTGTATGCCATGAGGGCTAACTTTTAGGCTTTGTGGTCAAATATGAAGTTGAGTTATGCTTGTGGAAAGATCACTTACAGGGAATGGCTTTCAGGGGTTTTTGTCTGTATTGTTATTTTTTGCCTTCCCCAATATTTAGCCAGTTGTTGTAGGGTTTATTGTTACTGTGTTTAATGGTTTAAAAACAAGCAAAAATTCTATTCAATGTCATCCCTTCACACTTGGATGTGTCCATTGCCTTCCACTAAAACTCTTTTCTAAGTTAGATTCCCGTAAGCTTTTTCACAACTACAAAGCAAGAAACACCTCTTATATTTCTCGTTCTATTTTGAGCTTACTAAAGTGAACAACTTTTACCTATATAAATACGATAAATCTTTGTATTCCTTTAATTAGGCAACAGATACACAGACTGGAAAACCTCGTACAAATGAGTTCATCTGATTTTGGTAAGTTTTACGAATTTAATTTAACATTCCAATAGGCAACTGACTACCTGTCATTAAAGAAGTAAATTCTCACAGATCATGCTTGTGCTTCTTGACCAAGGGCTCTTGGAGTGTGTCTTAGAAGAGCATATAAGCAGCATAAAACTGCAGTAAGGGTAGAAATATAAGCAACCAAGTGAGGTAAGATATTAGGGAAATAGTGGAAATGTTGGGAGTTGGTTTGGAACCAGATTTGCCTGTACGGTAGATGCACAGGGCAATCCGTACTGACATTAGTGGGGCATTTTGCGTTAATTTGACTTAAGGTGTCACCCCTAGAGCAGAATTTGTCAAAATGATTAACTCTTTCAATTAAAACCAGAAAACTTCATCAAACATCCCAACAATTATTTTAGTTACAAAGGTAGTGGCTTGGAATATTTTTCAGTGTTCCCTTGGCTTATGTTGAAACTAGGTAGTTATATTTACTTTGTTTATTTACAAACTTAAATTATCTTTGCAGTAGGATCGATAAAATGGGATCACTACAAAATGCTTTGTTTCAATTAAATACTGAGGCATGAGAAGCAGCATGTTTCTGACGGATTATTGCAGCCTTGGGCTTATTGTAAGTTGAAGGCTGAATTACTTAGCAAGTTGAGATGTTCAGTAATTACTCAGAAATAAACTGTCTATAGTACCTTCTCATTGCAGATAAAGTGCTAGTGTTTTATGAGTGAATATTTTTACACATTACTGTTTTTTTTTATATTGTCATATTCTGCCATTTAAATAATTAATGTGAATTTATCAAGCTTCGTTCATAGACAGTTGTTGATAGTGTCCAAAAAACCTAATTTTTTGGACTTAAATGGAAATAACCTGTTTTAAATTACATTTGAGTTTTTATATTGTAGCTGGAAACCAAGACAATGTTCTTTAGTTCTTTTTTTCACTTAAATTTAAGCACCTGCTTGGTTGTTTTCTCTTCTTTGTGTGCTGTTCTTCCACTTGTCAATAAGCTAGTAAAATGAACAACTTGAATTTTGTGCTTTGAACCAGGCTTCTTTCTGAATCAGAGCAAGTCACTGATTCAGCTGTGACTCAGTTCGCCCTTTATAGAAATGCACTAATAGTAGAAGGGTGTCATGAGGATTGAAGTATTTAAAATGTTTGGCAGGATGGTGTTAGGTATTATTGATATCTTAAATAAAAATGCTGTCACCACTGTTTAAAACACCAGTTAAGAGTTTTGGCTCAGTAAGCCTTTGTTATACTGTGTGTTTATATAGATATCAATATTGTACATTAAATTTTGTTTCCTATTAGTCTTGATGAGCTTTGGAGACTTTGTACTGAGAACTGTGTAATGTAGAAGGCATATAAAAATACTATAACATAAAATTTTGCTTAAACAGAACTTCTGAGAATTTAGGATACAGTATTTGTTATCACTACAAATCAGCAGTAATATCTGTAACTAATTACTGTAGAACAGAGTGAATTGATCCTCTTAAACCTGTGGTTCATTACCATGGCAGATGCTATGGCTTCTGGTGTGCTGCAGGCAGGCTGTACACTGGAATATTCTGGTGCTTGTACCAGTTGATTTCCTTTGCCTACTGGGTGTTGTTGCTCAAAAGTTGTTGAGATAAAGCTTTGTGCATACAAGCCTATTTTTGGGGTCTGTAACAAGTGACATATATGAACTTCCAGGTTAACTGGAGGACATGGGGGGAAACAAATGGGAGAGTGAGAGCAAGATTAAAAAAAGGGAAGACTCTCCAGTGGTCAACTGGAGAAAGGAGCAAACACAACTGTCTTTCCCTGGCTGTGCAGTCCACTGTAGTAGGTGACCAAGAGTTTTTGCCATGCATCTCCTCTAGGGTGATGCACTTTCATTTGGCTCTGCTCAAGGTCCTAATTTGATGCTTGCATTGAAGGTGCTCTGTATGTTCAGCGTGTGCGTAATGAAATTTATGTGTTGCAGGCTGACTGCTCGCTAATCTTTTGTATGTATATATGTTATTGGGCAGTAGTTATTTAAATGATTATATTTGGTTTGTTATGCACTAAGTTTCATCTTTCTCTACTATAAGCTGAAAGCTACAAGACAAGGTGTAGGAATAAATAAGGAGTGATTCTTTTACAGTGGCAACAACTTCCAGTGAATCACTGCTCTAATGGGAGCGTTTGAGCTTGCAGGTGAGATGTGAGGATGGTAACACCATGAGAACAACAGCTTCAGAGAGCAAAGGAAAGGACACATATAGCCAGAATAACTGGCTGAAAGGATACAGAACTGCAGGTGAAAGGCAGGATTGTGAATGGATGGCTCTCAGCATTATACATCTGAAGGTTCTGTGCAAGTGATGCTTCCAAGGAAAAGTTACAAAGCCTATTTACAAAGAAGTTCACCTAAGTCTGTCAAGAGAAAAGGGTGCTGATAATTTTACCCCATGTCTTTACTGAAGGTGTCTGGAAGCAATCAGGAAGCACGGCAATATGGCTGAATGATTTCTTCTAGCACTAAGTGCTAGCCCTCACCTTCCCTGAGGGCCTTCTTTTCAATCTGTGTCTGGATATGTGCCCGAGATGATAAAGAATGGATCCCCCTGGGAAGATGACATTTAGAAGTGGATGTTTACCATCGGTCACCTCCCAACTTGTCCTCAGAGGATGTTTTTCTAGTGGTCTGGTTTAGTTACTGTGGAGAATGCAAATGTTAAACGAGTCATGGTGTGGTCACATCTGCTTTAAGCTATTGATCTCTTTTACTTCAGGTCAAGCTGCACATTTACACTCTGAGGCAGAGAACATCAGGCTTCAATGTCTTAAGTTTTTGCATTATGTGAAAGTTTTCATCTTCAGGTGAGGTTTACACACATTTTACTAACTTGGGTTCTGAGCTTTGTGTAGCTGCTTCTTACCCATTTTCTGATTGTATGTATTTTTCTGTACATTCACTAGGTATCTGGAACCCTCTAAGATGGAAAATGAGGGAATGCTGCATCCTTATGAAGAACTAGAAGCTCAGTTACCGTCAGTGTTGGTGGAAGAGCTTCATGCTTTGACTGTGCACATTGGTCACCTTTGTGAACTTCCTAGTAATGTTCTGGCAGCATTTACTATTCAAAATCAGGCTAAGGTTGATGTCTTTTTATAATTGTAATTTTCTATGTGGCGTTATGTATTCAACTTGATAAATTTTGGCTTAATATAAGTTAATCTTTTTGGTTTGTTTCTTCTTTCTTTATAAGGTGCCATCCTGTACTTGGTGTACACAACTAAAGGGATCTGGATTTTCTATTGTTGTTTTATTTATTTACTTATTTTCATGCTATAGCGTTAGAATTCTTCCTATAGTATACAAATGATAATACCAATTACAGGTGGATAAATAGGCTTGGATTAGCATGGCTTGTTTAAAAAATTCCTTGGTTAGGGTTAGGTTTGACTGTAGTAATGTTTAAAATTTCTGAACTTCCCAGTTGGAGGGGCATTTCTTTACAAATAGATTCTGAAATCTGACTCAGAATGGGAAAAGGTATTTTCTACAAAGAAAAGTGCAGATGTGGATGGAGGCACAGTGGCATTAAATACTAGTGAAGTATTCACCACTAGGATTTGTGCATACACTATCATACTAATGCTTTCAAGTCTTTTATAAAGACAGAAAAGGAATTTCAGGCTTATGTTGTATAAACTAATATCTGGAGAGGAATGATCCACTGGGAAGCAGCATTTTGAATCTTTGTTTAGTTTGTCAGTAGGGCCACTGTTTAGCTGATGTAAAACAGTAGTTTCAAGTAAACTTTAAGGAAGAGAGTGCTAAAATTTTGGAGTTATTTTAAGAGCTTACTTTAGCAGTTTTTGTGCTACCTAATACTTTTCTGTAAAGAAAAGGATAACTAAGGGTGTTGTAATTTGTCAAGATTGAAACAAAACTTCATAAATAGCCTCCTACAGACAGAATTGTAATGAAACTTTTTGTTTCTTTTTTTTTCTTGAACTGAATAGCATGTTTGTATATGACATTGTATTTGATCATAGATATTCATGATGTTCATTGCAGGCCATCTTAGAATGTCAAGTCCAACCATTACTCCAGCACCTTTGCATTCTCCACTAAACCATGTCCCCAAATGCCACATCCATATGTTTTTAAACACTTCCTGAAATAGTGATTCCACCACTTAATCTGGGCAGCTTGTTCTGAGGCCTGACCGTCCTGTCTTAGCACAGTATCCAGATTTCACTAAAGAAATGTTAAATATAAGTAAATATATTTCTCATTATAGGTCTTTCCTCCATCATGGCACTTACTACATCTCCATTTGGATATTAACTGGCTAGTATTAGAAGTTCTTCATGTACTAGATGGAAAACTGATGAGTAAGTATGCAGGCCTTTTTGCTTGAAATTATTCTTTTATGTGTGACTTACCTTATTTTCCCATCTTGATTTGTCCAGAATCAAAACTACTTTTGGTAGTTTTTAAGCATAGCTGTGTTTAATGGGGTAAACTCAAATATGGTAAAAGTAGGTTCTTTGTGAATCATCGAGTGGCTCAAATTAAATAAAATTGTATTAGGAATTTGCTCTGTGAAAACAAAGATCAGAGTTCATACTCAACTGATGCAACATATTAAATATTTAATAAAAATGCACTTCTTGACATCACAAATAAAAATGCATTTACAGATGTCCAGAACGCGTAACAAAGAATGGCAGTTTAATGAAAACAATGCAGGGAAAGTGTCCACGGATGGACCAGAACAAGGGTTCTCAGAGGAGAGAATTTGTATTGTTAGCCATGTGCAACACTAAGAAAATATTGGGCAAAAGAAGAAGCCTCAATCAGAGGAGCTTATAAAAGTACAGCAAGAAAAGGGCAAGGCAATATATTTTAAAAAAATTTTATAAGGCTTTAAAAGGGCAGAAAGTAAGTTGATAAGAATAAGCTGTTCATAGAAGCTAGATTAAAAAGGTCATAGAATGCAATTGAAAAACTCAATTTCAAAGTAGTTGAGTTTGCTGAAGAATTGTTAAAATACAGAAGAGAACTTTTATTTGCTTTATGAGACTTATATCTATTTTCCATGTCCATTCTACCAAAATAAATTTAAAAAGCATATTTTCTTCTATAATCAGTGTGTCACTGCAACCATACCTTCCCTCACACCACCTCATTATAAATTATCAGTATAAATTCCATATAGGAATTGCAACAGTTTCAGTAATGTTGAGATATAGAAAGAATGCACTATATGTTTACCCCAGTCACTGGTGTTGAATATGACCTCTTGGATTAGCTTTTGCTGCTCCAAGTGCTGTCACAACACAGCCTTGCTCCCATTAACACATTTTCTGTTTCTGCATTACTGGGTAGTGTGTGGGTTGGCTTTTTGTTCCATAATTCTAAGTTTCTTTTATGATCCATTATGGGATAGCCTCCTTTCCTTTTTTAGAGCGTTTTGGAGAAAGGCTGATGAAACTGTTGGAGGCAATTTATTTTCCAGAATTCAATATTTATTTCTAGATAATGTTCTGAGTAATAATGCAGTCATCTATCTTTGTATGAGAAAGCTCGTGGTTTTTAACAACAAAATTTACTAGTTGAGACCGTAATATCTCTACATATATTATCTTGCATTCTTATGAGCCTTTTAGAGTTTCTTAGGTTTATATCTCATTCTGTAAAATGTTCTGAGTGGAAGCTTCACACTGCTGAGACCAGTGGCAGGATAGTGGGTTCAGGGCTTCACCTTACATTTCGAGGAATAAAACACAGGCTCATTCTATGTATCATCTGCTCCACTGATGTCAAGCGAGATGTACTGTTGAAAAGCTTGTGGGATAAGATCTTAGAGCCTCTTCACCATTTTATCTGTTAATGCCTACAAATGCTCAAGTTGGAACATGATCATGCCAGCTTTTTACATCAACACATCCAAAGGAAAGTGTTAGACCTCTCCAGAATTGTTTGTCATCAACTTGCATATCTGCAAAACATATCATGATTCCAGAACATGCGCACTGGCATGTGACAAAGAGGAACTTGCAGATAAATAAATCTTTATTCCTCTGCAAAATCTGTGCCAATAAAAGGCTGTGAAGTGCCAAGCTTTTTTACTGTCGACCTGAATAATACCAGATTTCAGTGCAATGATGAAGGGATTAGCTTGAATTTAGGATGAGCTTTCTCACATGGATTTATAAATTAAAATTATATACAGCTTCACAAGCCCATTTGAAAATATATATATATATATTAGAAAAGAAATCCTGTCTGTCTTATATTGCTAGAGCCAAACCTGGAACTAAACAATTCTACTTTTCTTTTTGTGTTATAGGACAAGTGGTATATGCTAACCATTTCATAAATCTAACTGGAGAGAATCTAACCAGTGTCAGTTTATTTGAAAAGCACTGTGGAAATCTCATATCTGATTTAGTAAGCTTGGCCATCAACAAGTATACAAAGGTAACTCTTTCTTTATAGATGACATGGGCAGTTAGATGCTTGTACTGGGAATCATATGAATTGGGTGTTGCACCAGTGCATAGATGACTTCTTAGTGCTTAGTTTTAAATGTTATGTATGGCTTTGTATTTCCATGTTTTAAAGAGTGTTATTTGTTAGGAGCTCAAATTGTGTTATATTTATTCATGACCATCTGGCAGTTGAATGAGAGAGTAATATTGAAATGCACTGTGTACAGAGCAGAAGTGAGTGCCACATTTCCTAAGTTCAGTGTTCCAGGTTTAATGCCAAACATGGCACACTCTAAAAGGTTTAGATAGATGCAAAAAAAAAAAAAAAAAAAAAAAAGTCTTTTCAAACTCTCTCAGCAGGAACAAAAAGAGAATAATACTAATCCTGGCAGTAAGCTAACTGGACACTTAGAGAATGTCATACTACAGTTTATTGTTGCAGTGTGCTTATTTCCACCACTCATCTTTCTGTTACAGCACTTCTGCATTTGTCATGGGAAAACTTGTCCATCTCTTCTTTTTCTTTTTTCATTCCTTCTATAGCTACATTATTTTTCTCACTCCAAGGCTATAAAGTCATAATAGCTCCATAGAGCAGCCTGTAAAAGAGCTGTGTAATCTTTGTGTCATTGTGAAACCTGCTTTAGATGGACATGTGTGATCCATGAATGCAGGTCTGAACTCTTAAGAATAAGTAGCTGTAACCACTGTATAATTTATGTTTTCCTAGTACAAAAACGTAAGAAATAGAGTCCCTCTTCTTCAGGTAATTTTTGAGGGTGGAGGAAATGGCTGTACTACCATTTGATAACTGCTTTTTTAAGATATCTTCCTGTAGAAAACAGTTACCTTTTAAAATAAGTTTTGATATATTAAATTATCAGATAGTACTGCAACCTTCTCCCCTGCCAAAAGGCAAATAGATGAGAATAATGTTTTATAAAAGAAAATTCAAATAGTATCTATTTGTTGAACATTGTGCTTGATGGCAGGCTTGGAAATATGAGATGATAGAACGACAGATTCTACGTACTTCTGCAGAGCCACATTACAGAGAGAGAAGATTGTTTTGCCACTGCTTTTTCTTAAGCTTTCTCTAGGCGTGGGCCACACAGCTTGAACTAGTAATATTTGAGATTAATTTCTGAAGTACAGCTTGCACTTGAGCTGGTGACTCCTATAGTATGCAATTATTGCTGTCATTCCGTAATGGAAATAACATCCCTCAGAACTGTTGAAAATGCAACTAATACCCCTAGTAGGTGACACCATCAGCTTATCACTGTAACATGTCCTTGGGCTTTTGGCTGAGAACATACATGACTGCAGCTTTTAACATTTGTGGATATCTGTGGAAAGAAGGACATAAACTCTAGTGTTCCAGACTCTTATTTTCAGATTGGTTTCTTGGGCAGCTCTGATATCAAGATGTGTGACTTGGATCATGTACTGAGTCCAGTGTGCTCTGAGACACGTTTGGCAGAGAAATACGTATCTGTGGATATCTTTCTTCTTTGTCTTCAGCAGCCCCACCTCTGGCACCAGAGCTCAATTGTCCCAACCGCACCACAGTTTGGGGTTTTAAATATTCTCACCAAGATACTGAACTGATACTGGTCCAGAGTATCTTTGAAGAAAGCAGTAACTTGGCTATCCTTAGTCTAAGCAGCATCTGTATGGCATCTTGCTTTGATGCTACTACCCAGAGTCTATCCTGAATGGATACTGCACATTTCCTGCAGAAGAGATCCTGCAATCTTGTTGTAGAAAGCACTGAACTCGTTTGTAGGATAGTTTCTGTGCCTAATACTTCTATAAAAACCTCCAGTGTACAGTGCATCTGTAATAAGTAGAGTGCTCATTTCCAGTGGATCTGTTTTGCTCTTTGGTGGTGAGTCATAACCAGAGTTATTTTTGAGGCACTTCAGTTTTGGAAAGTTAGTAGTTAAATAATGAATTTTTCAAGAGACTTTAGTGGTCATACTGTTTATTTTCAAGATAATACTTACATAAAATTAGTTCAGGTTGTAGACAAATTCCTGTAACAGATCTTTAACTAAAAGTGTGAGGCAAAAGAGAGGCACGTGAAATACTGTGAGTATATGTGGAAAGTGAGTAAAGAGTTACTTAAAATAGATCAGGTCTACCATGACAATTTCATAGGATAAACAGCATTCTTGAGAGAGAGAGAAAAAGCAAGTTGTGTCACATTTGTATAAAAATGTAAGTATAATGTAAAATTAAATGTTCAGTGTTTAAACCTGACTTGGAGTTGTATGAAACTGTAGCTGTAACCATATTATTCTAAAAGTGGATGATCAATAAGAAGTTTGCATCCTAATAGAATATTATACAGATTTGAAACTATTGGTGATATACTGGTTGTTCTGATTGTTGGAAGTGTGGGTTTTTAGTCATTCACTCCCACTTCTGTAATGTCTCACACAGCCAGTGCTGTCACTGGTATTGCATATTTTGATTTAATTTTAATTAGGTTTCCAAATTCAGAAATTATTTTAAGTGCCAGTGTGATTTGAGAATAGTTGCACGTGAATGGATCAGAAAAAATATGAGGATATAAAAATTCAGGCTCCAGCTCATCAGGTGTAGATGGCTAGGAATTAGTTGATTAAACTAGTCACCCGAGGTACTTTTTATTGTCATGAAAGGATAAGAACAGTTCTGCAGTGAGATGAATCAATTTCTCTAGGTACCTATTCCCCTCTGTTTGCCTTAGAGAGGTGTAGGTTTATTATTCAAACTCGGACTACTCATTGTTTAGGGGTAAAGTGCATATAAGCTGCTTTGTCTTCCCACTTTTCTTTCTACATTTCTGCCGTTGTGTCCTTGCTGAAGGTAAAAGGTGCTGGATTTTGCTATTCAAGCAAAGCTTTTCTCAATTTTTGCTACCGCTGAATACAGTTCAGTGGATTCATGTATCTAAGGATAAAATAAAGTTTTGTATATAGTATGATTTTTTCAAATACAGTTCGGGTAGGTCTTAAAAACATTAAAGCATACAGAGTTGTTTTTTTAATGTATTTAGCACTTGCTTTTGCTGTTTTGTTTTGTTTCACAATTCAGAGAATGTAAAATTGAGAGATGAATCACAAGAAGACTGTTTTGCATTTGAAATGCATCAGTCAGAGTGAATTTTGTTAAGTATGGAATAGTAATCAAATAACGTACATGACTTGAAATATGCTGTTTTCTGCATATTAAAAGAATGCCTTGCAGTAAATTTACCAAAAAGCAGATTTTGTGAAATGTTGTGGGAACATTAACATTCTCATGCCAACAACAACATATTCTCTAGCTTTATGCCTAGTCATTAAGGATTTTTCAGTTAAAAATAACAATAATAGCTATTAAATAATTTGAAGTCTTTTTTTTCTCAAGAACATCAAGAAAATGCAATCAATCATTTTCTTTTCCCTACTATCAGACAATGAATTGGTATTTATTGTAATTTCTTTTCATTTAGGACATGGAATGCCATTTTTATTTGATTAAATAATGTCTAAGAGTGGATAAGAAGAAACTAGGAAATAGCTGAACCTATAACTTTTATGTAGAATTAGGAAAGGGTCTATGTTGTAGGAGAGAAATATTTTGGATGTTAGTGAAATAATGCACCTTTAAATGTGTAATTGTAACTATACTATTTACCTGAAAAAAACCCCTCAAATCAAACAGCCAAGACAAGAGGAAATATTGATATATAAAATACTATTTCAAAAATTAGCACTTCTGTGAATAATTTTGTTCTATATTCTCTTTCAGGTGCGACCTTCTGAGGCTCTTAATAGTAGTCATTATCCCTGTACTTGTATTAAAGAACTATGGATTCTACTTATTCAGCTGCTGGACCACAGGAATAAAGGGTCTCATACAGAGGTAATGAAAGAACACTGTTACGTGTGCAGTACAGTCACCAAATGTTCCCATATAGCCATGAATGCACGGATCTGATGGTAGAACTGAACCTTGTATTTGCTCCAGGAGAATTGCATGCTAAGTGTGATGCCTTGGACTGCTGTCTTGAATGTGCATGAAGTCCTGACTCTGGGTTTGCAGCGTACTGTTGGGGTTATGACCTAGGGCTTTGATAAGGAGTGCTCCTAGAGCTAAAGAAAGCAAAGCAAAGGAATAGGCTGTGAAAGTTTTATTGTTTTTATGGAAGAACAAACCATAAAAAGCCATGTTTACTTATTTTTTAAAAATGTTACTTGCATTTTCTGTGATATGTCATGCAATGATTCATCTCCAGGCATTAGAAACGTGAGTACAGTCAGAACAATGATCCATCTAGCTCATGTTTCTGTCTTTGTTAACCATCTTTGCAAGAACAACCTGTCTGTGGTTTTGAATCTTGTAGTTGCTGACTTCTCTAGATGCCCCCTTATACTTCTACTGGAAGTCAGCTACCTTTCTCCTTCTTTATACCAGTACAACCTTATATGCCTCTTCAGTTTGTTCTTCTGTTTTGTGATATATCCTACTTTCTGCCTTTTCTAGGCTGAAGACTCTTGCTTCTTACAGTAATTCTTTTTCTCAGATGCCATTCTTTACCTCTGGTCATTTTTGTCACCCTTCTCTGAACCTTTTTCCATATTACCACATCCTATTTTGAATAACAGAGTGCCAGGATTACGTTCAGTATTCCAAGTATGGATTAGGAGGCCGTATGATTTTATACACTGCATAATGATGTTTTCTATTTTGTTCCTTTCCTTTGCTGATATTTTCTGGAATTTTAATTTTTCTTTCCTTGACTGCTGGTTAGAATTGAACTTTAGTTTCTCTGAATGAATACTAAGAAGTGACAAAACTCTTTGAAAGTTTACTGAAGTAATCTTTATAAGAACAAAAGTGGCCATCTGTGCCATGAGTACAGTTCACTAAGTACAGAATGAAGTACTTCAGAGTAGAGGGTTTGCACTGATAGCTGTTTACATGAATGACAACAGATGGAAAGGTGTACAACGCAAGTGAAACTGTGTTACTGTTAAACATTTGCACTGGCAATAGCAATTTGCAGCTAAGTTAGGATAAGGACCCAGCTAAGATGGGTGAAATAAACATGCAAACAAGTCCCAGAGAGCTTCCTTAAAACTAGGGAAGATAGGCACAGGCTGTAAGAAGTAGTAATATTGAGATATAGGCAAGGGTCTGGGTCAATTAATCAGTTTGTCAGTGCTGGAACACTGTGGCAAAATAGGGTATTGGAACCTCTGTTTGCTGTCTTTCAGACTGGTTCTCTACCATCTAATGTATTCCTCTTGGTTAGGTTAGTCTGGCAATATAAATTATTAAAAAATGTTATGACAGTTCTTCATTAAAGAACTCTAACCTTTCTCTTTTGAGTGTTGGGGCACCATCCTGTCTGCATGTCATCAATCCATCAGATTGCAATTTTGCCTATGAAGTGTTGCACTGGATTCTTCCTGGTGACCTAAGCTTGTCCTTTCACATTGCTTTCTGCTGACATTTGAGAGTGGACTTTTTAAGGTAGCATTGAGGTTTCTGTGGTAATACTGACCAGTGCTTTTTGTTATTTTCTTTAAATTACTGTCACTTGCTTGTTCTCTGTAAAAGCAAATTAATCAATAGGACAGTGATGTAGAGAAAATTGCTAACATTGGTATTGTTACTGAAGACAGATCAAATCAACTTTTGCATTTTCTACAGTGTTTCTGGAGCTTGGTGAACACAGCCCTAAAGAATATCTTTGAACAGCCAAGTACTTCTGAAAGTGTGTCTGGGTTTGAAACAGTTCAATGTAAAGATCCACTGAGTTTTAGCTGGTGGATTATGAGTCATCTGGCACCACTCTACCAGTTTGACCGTAATGGAAATCTAGATGAAAAGGTGAGTATGCTTTCTTCTAAATACCTAAGAGTTATAATTGATTTTGATCTCTTTGCTTATTTTTTGTTGACAGAAAACAGCTTGTTTTGTAATGCAGGAATTTTTGTACTCCTTAAAAGAAGTAATTTTTAAGCTGGAGATTAAGGTGTGCTTTGTACAAGTTGGTAAATGTTTTAGGAGCCCTAGACCTATTTATGTTATATAGCAGATATTCAGTAGAGTAATGTGTGAAGGAAACTTGAAACATCTCAACTAGTTAATAGCACATATACTTAATGATGTAGCATATGTTTTAAGACTGTCTGCCTGCAGCATAAATGCTTCACTGGGGTTTGTTGTTTAGGAATTCAACACATGAGTTTGTGTTGTAAGAAGTATAAACCTCAGACATTGACTGTGTAATTATTAATGCCACTTATTTTTCTAAAGTGATAGTTCTGTTCGGGATTAATTTCAGTCTAATTGCATTGCTTTTGCATCACAGCAATAGCATATATATTTGTCTATTCAGTTTAATTGTATGTTGGTGTGCTAGCAATAGACATTGTCAAATAACTTGAATTCAAGTTTCAGTTTAGGAAGCTTGCACTTGCTGACGGAATTCATCCAATTTGAGATGTATGAAAGGTGGCAATTTTTCTTAATTGTCTATAGAGGAATCTTATTAGAAGCCAGTGAAGTGGATAAAGACCTAGAAATTGGGGATTTTTGGGGTGTTTTTGGTATAGCGTGTTTTGTTTGGGTTCTTTTTCCCTAACAGTGTTTTTTGCACTAAGGAGAATCTGGTCATGCCATCTTTTGTCATTTTTCCTTCTATTCTCTTGTCCTCTTATTGTTATTCTTTCTTTCTGTTAGTTTTGGTTTGGGTTTTTTTGAGGGGGGGAGTGTTGGTGGTTTTTTTGTTTGGTTGGTTTGGGGTTCTTTTAGTGTGGTGGCTTTTTTAACCTTTGAGCTGCATTGCTTATATTCCCTAATTTGCCAAACATTAACTCTGTATGGCATCTTCCACAAACTGGGCTTAATTGCCCTTTACTGTGAATTGTCTTTTATTATTTGTAATTCAACAGTGTATATTAAAACTGGAAAGGCTGTATCCTTTTTCTGTTAAAATTGGTACCGTGATTTCCATTCCTGATTTAGGATGAAAGGTTTAAACCTGGAAATGTTTGTGAACTGCAAATCTAAAAAGGGAAGAATGATCACATCAGTTGAGCAATTTATTTTGATAACTTAAAATCCCTCTCTTTGTCTTTAGATCTTTAAAAGCATTAGTCTATAAATAGAGAATGAAAGAAAAATATTGAAATTCTGTAAATGCTTACAATCCTAAGTAAAATTAGACTTTTCAAAAAAATTAAGAATTACTTGGATTTTCTAATCTGCAATTTTTTTTTTTTTTTTAATTTAAATGTAGCAAAAGTGTGGTAATTCAGTGCTTGTATACTTCGTTGAGAAACTCATGACCATGTCTGCTCACTAAAGAACTTCACCCATGTGGGATGCTTATGCTTCTGTTTGCCAGTTGACAAATTCTTTAGGAGGCCATGGCAGGCTGCTTGTTATCATGTGGCAAAATGAAGCAACTTGTTGCACATTTATACAGTGTAAAGTTGCAGACCAGGTGTGGTTGTTACACTGAGGGTTGTCTTCCCTTTATTTTGCCCCTTTACTATGTGGTGGGGGAGAGGGACACAGTCCAGAGCATGTTATAGAGGGACTCTGGAAAATAAAATGACTACACTTCCTGCTTCTGAGAGGAATTTAAAAAGTGAGAAAAGGTTATTCCCAGGTTAAATACTGAAATCAGTGTGAAGCACACATTTATACTGGGTTTCTTATATTTAATGCCCTAATCCAAATACAGCGATACTGATTACTTTGATCATTGGGGCTTTTTTCCTGTATCTCACTCTGATAGATACTATGTATTTAGCCTCTTGAGAGATTATTTTTTTGCCCCAGGCACTATATTATTTACATAAGCCAAAAAAAGATGTAGAATGGAAAAAAGGATTCCTGTTGTTCTTATTTTAAAATAATATGAATCTGAGACACAGTGACAGGAAGTGACTTGCCCAAGATTAAATAATACTTTTTCCTTAGACTCTGCCTGGGAGAATTTCCAAGTCTTGATTTGTAAATCGTGAGACTATCCTGTGCATGCTCCTCTTGATGTTTGCAATACTCTTTATGTTCCAACTGTTAGCTGTGCTTTGCATTTCTGAGTGTTACTGTGAGTTTTTCCTGGGATCCCTGTTCTCATACAAAAAAAATCTTATCAGTGATATCAGGGCCTTTTCACCCACCACAGTAATATAATCTGTCATAGGCAGTTGATGGTAACCATCCCTCTAGGTCCTGGCCCCCTCCTTGAATTGCAACCTCAAATATTTTTTTAACATTATAAGGTAAAATTGTCTGTAATATGAATTTGTGAAGTCAGTAGAATTCCAAGAGGACACAGTGTAGTCCTGTTTTGTTAATTAAACATATGATGCAATGGCTTTGTGACACATGCTTTCTTTTAATTAATTGTGATCAGAGGTGGGAGAGTGATGTGTCATAACGATGGTTATTCATGTGATCTGTAGAAAAAATTGCCTCTAAGCCTATGTCATCTGTGGAAGATTTTCAATTTTTTAATGTGGTCTGCATGGCCGTAAGGTTGTTACGAAACCTTTTAAAATTCTAAATAGGTTTCAGACTTGCTTCTTTTTATTTTTTCCCCTTTAGCTCATATAATGCAATTTCAAATATGCAATGATTCATATATATTGAATATATATTTCACATGCATGAAACCACATTTTTAAACTATAAAATTTTGGGCAGCTTTCTTAGAGAGTGTTCTGAGGGATGTACAGTACTTGTCTCTTTCCATATTCCTTGTTCACGTCCCACTTCACTCTTCTGAAAAGCAGGGTTTGTATATTTAAAACTCAAATGGGACCTGATGAGAAAATTTTTGACTTCTGAACATTGCAGAGGTCAATTTTAATATCCTGTGGGCTAAGGTAATATAGGCAGAGTTACTTGGGGCTAGAAATTCTTGCCTTTGAATAGAATAATCTGAAATGACTATGTGGCAAGATATGCAAACATGGACTTCCAGCTAAGAAGCCTGATGTGGCTTTTCCAGGTACTCAGCTGTTAGTCCTTGCAAAAGTTTCTTCCTGCAAACTCAGCTCAAGTTTTCGGTCTTAGCAGCACTTTTATGCACTGTGAGGTCTGTGAGTTCTGTTGATTTTTAGGACTCTCCAGGGGTGGAGGGGGGATGTTTTAGGACATGGGGTTTGGTGTCAAAGGTAAATTCTACTTATGCTTTGATGGGGATAGATTGTAAACAATAGTAGACAGGTGCTGTGCCATACTGCCAGTGCAGTAGCAAATACTGCTTGGAAGTATATCTACTGGGATTTGATGAAACAAGTCTGTTAAAATATAGATACAATTGTAACTAAAAAGAGTGCAGCAGGTGATTGGTGTCCTTTCCTGAGTTGGGGTTGAACTTGAGTGCACTCTTGTAATCAATCCCAGTTGGTGTCAGGAGTTTGCCCTAGATTACTCCAAGATCTTGTAAGGTGATCTGCAGACTAGCTGGAACTTTGGCAATAAACACCTGTTGTATAAAACATGTGGCCTTAGTCTATGGTACTGCTAAAAAATGTTCTAAGCAGGCTGATCCAAACATTCAGTGCCCTCATAGACATTTAGCATAGCTTTAATATCTACTCATTGCTGCTAAAACTGCAGTTCCTTAGCTTTACTTGAAGCCTGTGGTAGGATGTTCCCTGTGTGCAGGTCTTCACATAATATCAGGCTGTAAAATGCAACAGTCAGAAATCTTGATATAGATACTGGCCATATCATTCTGGAAACGCTGGTTGTGCACTGCCTGGGTTTACCTGTTATTGAAGTGCTGCCTTTACTCATTGGTCATCTATTGATGCAAAGTCCTCTGCTGACAGGATGCTGGCTCTGGTTTCATGATACAGAGCCTTTGGTGTCATGAGCAGCTTAAATTCTGCTCACTGACCTATGCATGATGTGCCCTCTGCTGTTCTGGCACAATTATTGGTGTTCCTCTCCTGTGACCTAAGTCAGACCCTATTCCCTTTTTTATTCTTTCTTCCTCTCCTAGAGCTCTGTTTTGATTCACTGTTCTGGCTCTGTGTCCCACAAACAGAAGAACCAGAACAACTGAGATGTGGCATGCTACAGCTGTGAGGGCAGAGAGAGGAACTGTCAGGATGAGGAAGAAGCGGTGGGAATTTTGTAACTGATATGGGTCAAATTTCTGAATCATGAAATCACAGCTTTAGTGTAACTTTCTGTAGATCTGTCCTTTCATTTATATTTGTTCCTTAAACAGTCTGTGGACTGTGACATGCTACTATTGTCTGTCTTTCAGTATTCTCTTTCTTGTGTTTCAAAAATATAAAGTCACCAAGTAGTGAAATAGTGTTGGATGAATATTAGTGCATCTTTTAAGAGAATTAATTTTTAATTATCTTAGTACATTCTGAGGTTCTATGTGAAACTGTCACCAAGTCACACTATTAACTAGTTTAATCAGTAGCAGAGGAGGATGGAGCACAATGGTGTTGCTGCTGGAAAGTATTTAATATTTCAATTACCACGGCATAAAATGCTCTTTATTGTAAGTTCTAAACTGATGTTTAAAGGACAGCTATCTGCAGAATAATGTACAAGACTTAACAGTTGTGGTAGTGGCAGAACAAGTAAGGCAGGACAATGATGGAAGTACTATGTTCACACATGTACTTATCTACAGAAGCTTCATACATAGCTGAATGTAAGAGATAATTGTTGGATTTCCTAGAAATGTAAGTATCTTGGGCTGTTTGCCTTTTTTTTTTCCCTGAGGAAATGGCCTTAGTTGCAAAACCTACCCTTTTCTCTTTGCATAAACAGATGGAAAAGAGAAAAGCAAGAAAATGTGAGATTGTACCTTTTCTTCCTTCTTACTGCTTATAGCTTCCTTTTTACAGAACATTTAAGAAAGAAACTGTAAGACATACTGCTTGTACTAATAAAAATGCCTGAATGTTTTGCATCTCCATTAAAAGTGAAGGTTGGGATTGCAAATGAGTCACTTAAAGTGGTTCAAGTTGCATAGTTTTTATTTTTGGCTTTTTATTAGCTTTCTGAGGGCTCATTTTTAGGGCAGATATCAATTACATTCATATAACAAAAGGTCTTTTTGGTGACGACTGCAGTATTCTGTCATGAAATTAAATATTTCTGGAAATATTTTGCCTGCTTACTTTTGTGTTATTACATAGTGCTTCCTGTAAGGGATACAAATGCTATTTCATGTTGATAATTATTTTTCAGAAACAGAAGGAATCCAATTGGAAATTTGTGGAAGAACTCCTTAAAAAATCCACTGATGCTCAAGTAAGTGTATGAAGTAAAGAATAATGAACAAGGAAAGTGTCAGGGATGCTTTCAGGAAAAGACAGTGCATGAAACAAAGTCCAACTAACAAGTGTATTTTTGGAGTTGCAGTGTTTTTATCGCTGGTAAATGAACAACCTTGACATAGCTGAACTATGACAGTGTACAGTTCCCTCCTTGTTAGCAGTTCCACTTGCTTTAAAGTGCTTGTGCTTGATGCTAAATTGTCAGATAAAGAAAAAAGATAATTATCCTGGAAGGGTAGTATATGGCTTCTCAGACAAGATGTATTCAGAATAAGAACTGGATGCTTAGAAAATGTAAACCAGGTACTGGATGTAAGGATATCAAGTTGAGGAGACATGATGAAGGAGATAGTCAGTTGCATTGAAAATTCAGCTATATCCTCATCACAGCGGGAAGGTGACTTGCCTTGCTGAGCAATTTGTCTTACAGGCTTGAATCAAACTCTTACTGATAAGGTTCTAGTTTCTGAGCACTCATTTCATACCTTATCATTTTTCTTTCTGCAGAACTGTTAATGCAGTGCTTCATGGCCCAGAGGTCAGAATTGACCTCCTTTTAATATGCTTTTAAGTATGCTGTTCATCAAGTTTTTAAAATAAGTTACATTGTAGCTTTGTAAATTTGTTCTGAAGTTGCATGGTACAAATTGCATATGTTGTATCAGCAATGCCTGTAAAGATAATTTATTTGTATATGTTTAAGACAAGAATAAATGTTTACTTTTTCTTTTGGTCTATGGAATTTATTTTTTTATTTGGTATATGTAATTAGGAAAAATCCTGCAAAGTTCTGTTGTTGAAAGCAGAAGGGTTTTTTAAATTATTATGACTTTCTTGCTCATGGAGTAGCAGTAACTGTAGTTAAATTATTATGACTTTCTTGCTCATGGAGTAGCAGTAACTGTAGTTAAAGCTGGAATACGTAACAATACTTGTTACAACTACAGTTTCAACAAGAAAATATTTGTGGTTGTTTGGAGAGTTGAAATGATAGCATGATTTTTCAGTTTTTTAATACTCTATACATAAACTCTAATGCTTGGTTATGTAGTCTTTCAGCTTCAAGGATTAAGTCTTTTTGAATGATTTTACAGTATATGACTGAAAATACAAACTGTGCATGTACGTTAAAACGACAGTGATGACATTACTTATTGGATGCTTACCATTCTGTGAGAGAAACTGGAGAGATTTAGATAAGATGCATGAAAACTGTGAGTGGCTTATTAGCCACCTTCGTTATTTGTATGTTCTGTATCACAGCAACCTGAGACACAGGAAGAAGATATTTGTCGTTAATGTTCTTCAAAATAATCCCCTTTTCTTATGAGTGTCTATTATTTTGAATAAGGATTACTTTGAAGCTAAACATATATAAAATACACAGTTTTTGATACTTCTGTTAAAAAAGTATTGAACTGTAGACAGTTTAGAAAGGCAACTAAGTGGCCAAGTTCAGAAGACTTGCATATTGAGCCAGTCATGACACAGTAATATGAAGCAAATATGTGTTTTAATTTCCAAAGGCAACCACTGTTGGAATTAAAACAAACCCTCATTTGCCAAAGACATGGTTGTAACTATTACCAGCCATCTAAGGAGCCATCTAGTTGATTTCCTTTTTTTATTTGTTCATTATTTTTTCTTGCATTATGGAGGTAGCTGCCCAAGGAAAGTGCTCCTTGGGGAACATTAATTCCTATATGTGTGTGTACGAGTGAATGTAGTACTTTATTAAAAAATTAATTCTGCTCCCTCTCCCTGCACAGAAGCCTTCTTGACATTGTCTAGGAAGGAGAATTCTTTTACCAGTAGACTTGTCCATCTACTGTGTTGATCTGTCAGCTTCAACTGGCCGCTCCTACCTTTTATCTTATCCTTTTGCATCTCTTTAGTATTTTTGAGTCCAGAAAATGTAGTAATGAGCACAATGAGATATCAGTAAGTCAATGATGAATGGAGCATGGAAAAGTGGGAAAAAGCAAAAGTGATAATAGTACTCTGAATGAACAGCAGGACAAATTTCATGATACTGCCTATTAACACTTGGTATGACTTTGTTAGTTAATCCTATCTGAGCCATCCTTTTCGGCATATAGCTTGTAATCTACTAAAGATCCATAGCAATAGCTATGCAAAATAAATTAAAAGAAATAATAGTGCTGAATTGCCCGTTTGCTAGAGAGGGCAGGAGTTGGTAGTTAAAAGCTTCATTTTTAGGTATCTGGGAACTTAAAAACTAATCATATTTAGTACTTAACCTTCTTGTGCTTGTTACTCCCTAATTTCCCTATAGCTTGTAAACTGTACATGCTCAGAAGAATGGCAATTTACATTGAATGGGGGGAAATGAAGAAGAAATCAAGTATGTGTAGTTTTCTGTGTTCAAAAGCATCTGATAGAGGTGCAGAACATACATTTGTAAGGTAAATTACTAATCTCTCTCCTACCACTGACTTTTAATTTCTCTTCATGTGAGCTTCAAATTGTATGCTGTAAAAAGATGATTTAATAAGCACTGTTGCAGCCACTGAAGGTAACAGAGCATTAAGAAGCAGCAGAAGCTGGATTTAGCTTTAACACCCTTAGGACAGCTAAATATTGGGATACAAAAATGCCTAACCAGTGTTAAATCTGCAGCATTTCTATAATTTCAGTAATACTGTTGCATTTAGTGGTCCACATACAGGCAGTAGAGCGCCTAAGGCACATTAATCCAGGATACGCTGAATTTTGGGTGTGTAGACCTCAGCCACAAATGGCTCTCTTTTAAAATTCTAGGTGGATAAGAGTTGAAGAAAATTGCTCATGTGAAAAAACTCCCAGTTCTATCACAAAAAAGGGACATTTTTGGGGAAACTAGTTGCATCAGGTGTTTCCTACCTTTTTTTGTAATTTGGAATTCTCTTCCAAAAGAAGACAAGAAGCTAGTTTGCAATTCTTTTTGTACCACAAAATGAAAATTTTTATTGTAGTAATATTGTCATAACTGTCTTTGTCTACTAGGCAACATCAAACTGACTAAATTTATGGGTTGTCAGTATAAGAGGAATTTGTTTTTATGAAGTTTTATTGTGAAACTCAAAAGCTTTTTAGTTCACAAGAACTAATAGCAGTCTGTCTTATTATGCTTTTGATTTTAGAAAATAAATACTTTGTGCTGTTTCGTTTCTGCCTCAATTTTCTTGTACTTTCACTGTATTTTTTGTTTAATTCTACCTTAAAAGAGATAGAGAAGTATTTCTTGGGTTTCTAGGAAAACCAATTTTGTTACTACAGTAGGAGGTCATAAGAGAAAAATGTTATGTTTAGATAGTACTATCATTTTGATAGTATCTGGTGTTCCTCCCTTCTGTGATAAATTAAAAGCTGACTACCTCAAGAGTTCTGATACTACTTCCAGCAGTGCAAGAGACCATTTTAAGCAAAAGAGCAATGAGAGAATCCATTAATCCTAGGGATATTTGAAGTCTGGATAACGCTTTCATATTAAATTTGAGATAAAGCCTTCAGTGCTATCTTGGTATTGGAAACTGTTCTAAAACTATTGTTGGACAGATAAATAATGGTTCAAATTGAAGCTGCTCAGCTGCTGTGTTTATTGAATTAATTTAACTGAAGCAGTCATTGTTTGTTGAATTAGATCCTAAACATAACCCCAGACTCAAAATACAACTTCAAGACAAGCATTCCCTTTTTAAATGGTGTGTGTTTTGGTAATTTTTTTTGTTTTGTTTTTGTTTGGTTTTTTTACATCCTTGTAACTGGATAGATCCCTCTAGAGAAATAGGTATGTTCAACTACAGGTTTTGTTTCACATCAGCACTCCTACTTTTATTCGTTAAAAAAAATAGCAGCTGTTCTGTCCCTTGGTTTTGGTGCAAGGTTGTTATTTTTTGGGAAGTCTACTGAATTAATAGTTATGTCATATATTAAAAAAATACTTGAGTATCACCTTTCATTTATAGGCATTTTTATTACGTTTGAATTACTATTCTGGATATTTTTAATAAGTCTTTGTTGAAAAGTTACTTTCCTATTTTCTTGGGTTTTGTAGCTTACACATAATGTCTTAAATATATACTTTTCTATGACAACTGAAAATATTTTTTCAATTTTCAAGTTGTTTTAGGAATGTACCACTTTAGAAGCCATATGCCCTACATTAATTGTTCATGAGAAGGGAAGGCAGGTGTGGTTAGAAGTTATTGTAGGTGATTGTATAATTGTTTACGGTGTTATGATAAAGTGTAGCAAGTCAGGTTTTTCACATGAATGTATAGCCAGGTAGAGACAAGTTAATGAGTGAGAGTCATTTGTGTGGCATTGGAAACAGGAGACAAAGCCAATCCAAGACACAGTGAGTCATAAGAAGTAGCATTGTGTGTAAGTTATTGAATCATGGGATGGTTTGGTTTGGAAGGGATCTTAAAGATCATCTACCTTCCACCCCTCTACCATGGGCAGGGACACTTTCCCCTAGACCAGGTTGCTCAGAGCCCCATCTAGCCTGGCATTGAACACTTCCATGGATACGGCATCCACAACTTTTTCTAAGCAATCTATTCCGGTGTTTCACCGCCCTCCCAGTGAAGACTTTCTTTGTAATATTTAATCTAACCCTGCGCTCTTTCAGTTTAAAGCCATTCCCTCTTGTCCTATCACTTCATGCCCATGTAAAACATCCTGGTCTTCTGGTAACAGGTACTTAGAGATTTTTTCGAACAGCAACAAAAATAACAAGCAAGTTACCCCCTAAAAAACAAAACCAAAAAACCCCAAGAAAACCCAATATAACTTAATGTTATTTTTTCTTATTACCTGGAATTAGTGATTTATTTAAGCAGTTCATTAACAGAAGCATTTTCTGAGATGGATGAGCGTGGCACATAATTAAGGACCTAGCATTGTAATTGGAAGTGGGGGTAATGTCCCAGTATTTATCTGTGGCATTTATTTATTTGTTTATTTCTTCATTCCCTTTATTCTGTTAGAAATTCCAGGCATGTGGAGTATTGAGCTGTTATTTGAAAGCCAGAAGTAGATCCGAGTTTCTCTTGTCGCAGAGCAAGTTGCTACTATCCCAGAGATGTATTCGACTCACACGTGCAAAAGTCTCCCCTTTAGACAACTGCACACCAAGTTGGTCCGTTAAACCACTTTTGCAGTCAGTGGAGACAATAAAGCCCTTACAGGAATTATCCTAAGGTAGATGCCTAAAATAGGCTGGGTTAAACACATGACTTCAGTCAGAGCATGGAGCTCTAAATATCCTACCTCCCGTGAAAATTCAGTTTTGTTGTTACCACAAGCTGGATGAGAAGAATTCCACTTTCATTATCCCACAATTACAAACCTGAATGCTTCACTGTGTTCAAATTGTTTGGCATTTCTTATTTTATTTTCTATGAACCTTTTCAGAGGTCTTTTCCAACCTAAATGATGCTGGGATGAACCAGCATTGGCTGGTTTGCAGGATGCAATTGTCAGCTTTTAGTTTTGAGTTCATTGCCTGTATTAGCAGATGCATTTACTCAACAGTATATAAAATTATATTAGAAAATTACTTTGAGTAGCCTGGTAGTATTGGGTTTATATGTCCTACAATTAATTTCTTACTTCCTTTTCAAGACTGGTGTGTTAGAGGAACACTTAAGAATGCATCTTCAGTGCTGTTTGACTTTGTGTAGTTTCTGGGATTTGAACCTATCTATTGTCACCATACTCTGGGATTATTACAGCAAGAATCTGGTAAGTTGATTAATATATAAAAATATAGAATTGCTTGTAGACAGTCCTTGATTTTTGCTGATTAATTCTGATTTTGCTGTAACCAGACTTGATTGCTATACTTCTGTAAAACTACCTAGTCAATGGTAGTATCCTTAAATTTGCTATGTTTGTTTAATGAAATCATGTTTAAATTTGTTATGGTCCATTACGTTATGAAATAACAGAATGATAACATATTTTAACACTTATTTTTGATCAGGACTACTCAGTTCAAGATCTCATAAAAATATTTTGCACACAGTTACAATGCATTTTTATACTTTTAGCTGCAGTAGGAGCATATCCTTTTGTTTGTGTGAAGGAGTGCATCTTACTGTCTTTGTAATATTGGCATTTATTGTTATTTTTAATATTTTCTGTTTTCGTCTATTCTTTTAGAACAGCTGCTTTACTATTCCTTGGCTTGGTCTGAAGGATCTGGCAAATGTTAGTAAGACTTCTTTGTCAATGCTTGAGTTGGTGAAACGCTGCTGCTGTGAACAGCAGGTCCCTTCTCTGTACAAGTCCAGCAACAGTTACTTCATTTTCCTCAGCATTTTGGCACGGATTATGAAGGAAGAAAACAGTGGTGTGCATCCTTGGAAACAAATTAAAGGACGGTATGGATGCTATTTAGTTTGTCTCATTTTGTAACAAGTGTAGTGGGTCAGGGGCCCTTCCAGCTGCATGCAAGGTAGAGGGCACTTTGCTCATGACAGAGTAAAGGGCATGAGGGATCCAGGGTGATTGATAATTTGAGGAAAGTAGTTATTCCCTGAAGTTTCTGTTGCCAGCTGAGGCTGTAACTGGGTCCAAAAATCACCTTGGCTTTCATAGCATGCGATGATTTACCTTGTTCCACTGGCCAGAAATTTGGTAGACTGGCAACCAGTGCTGTGGTACAACCCAGTTGCCAGACAGATAATGTAGTTAAAGCACAGAAATTGCATTTGAGCTGCATGTAAGGCATGTGTTGTTCAAGAACATGCAGACTGACACTTGCTAGACCTGCCTTTTGATATAAATATTTTCAAAATTTCTCATAATATTTTTGTGAGGATTTTAATTGTTCACTTAATTTTGAAATATACAAATTGAGAACAGTCAGTAATGATATAAAAAACTGCAAAATAGATATGCTCTATAAAATAATGAAATAAAATGAAACTCTTGATATTTTAGATGCTTACTGAATCTGTGAGACTTCTCTTATAGTAGTGAGATAGTACTTGTAATGATTACTTGTTCAATTTTTTTCTTAGATAGAAAAGACAGAAATAGTTTCGGCTTAGGGCTTTGAGTTTTTTTTAAAGATTTTAAGTATTAATAAAATTAATTAAATTTTTATTAAGCATTAGTAGGATCTTCACGTATACAAGTAATAAACACTAAAAAATGCCCATGTGTATACACACCTTACAAAGTTATGTGGTGCTTTTCTACTGGGAAACAAGGATTATCTTGGCAGTCAGAATGCCTGACAGTATGCCTAATGTCTATGTACACTTCAGAAGTTGTTACTGTCACTAAAGTTTGGGTTTATAAATCACTGCAACTACGTAGAAACAAATATGTTGTTGGATTCTGTATCAGTGTCTTGCTTTTTTAAAAATTTTAATTAGCCTGCTCTGTTCTTACTGAAACGAAATTATACTTATATTTTTGTGCTATTATAGCTTGTTACTTTTCCTAATTTAAGAGGGGGAATAATAACACACAACACACAGTGCATCAGCCTGCTCAACCAGCATTCATCATTTCTACCTTGAAAAAATCAATTATAAAAGTAGCAAAATTTAACAGCCTACAGCTATGATTTTGGGATGAACTCTGTTTTCAGCAGCTAACCAAGCATTAATTGATGCATGAAAAACATAAATGCCTGTCAGTAGTAATTTGCTACTAAACAACATTAATTAGATTTGCTGTAATTTTTGGTGGCTAGATTTGACAACCTCAACACCACTTCCAACTATTTTCCAGGTAACAGAATAGGAAAACAACACTTATGAATGTTTAACTACTGTATATGGAACTTATTTTAAATTAAAGGTGAAGGATATACCCAAAGTTTTAAACATAAAAATCAAGAAGTTACGCTATTTTCTTCTTACTCCTCTGTTGTAGGAATGGTGACCTCTAAATAAAAGTCCACATCTAAGCAAAAGTCCCAGAAAAGATCTCTTTGTATAAGCTTTTTCCTTTTTGTCAACCACTTTAAAGTTTCAAAGTAGCAGTGCTTGTCACCATCAGCTGTGTATGACTTGAGCACTTACTTGTCTGTAAGCAATGCAGATAAAGTTTCTTAACATGCTCCTGCCTGGGGAGAGGTTTCTCTTCCAAATGCCTCAGTTTCTCTGTTTTCTTTCAAACCTGTCCGTACCATAGGTGTGGCAGTACAAGTTGATACTGACTTTGGCAAAGCACTGTGGAGAAAAGGAGTTTTCCATCAGAAATCTTCCTTTTACTGCAGTGATGGTTTGGTAGGTGAGACTTTGATCACAGCAGCTGCAGCACTATAACATAATAGCAGAAACCAATAGCTGATTTCCATGTGGAAGTGATGAATTTTCTAGGGAAGAGGCTGGTATACAGGAATGGTTTACTGTTGCAAAGAGATGCCACTTGGCAGCTTCCTTTCCTATGAGTCCTCATGGGCTAGACTTCATTGATTGAAAGGCACAGAATGGAGAACACACATGAAAGGCAGAGTACAGAGAGTCTACTCATAACATTGTGCTCAGCTGGGTACTAGAGGTTAGATAAGGGGAAAGGGTTAGGATGCACCTCTGATTGGAAATGATGTGTGCTTTAAATCTGGAACAGAAACTGAAAGAGCATAATTGTTCCAGTAGCCATAAGAGTAATGAGAAAAAAGAGTATTTCAAATTTAAGGGTTACTGGAAGCGGATGACTGTAAACTAAAATCATGAAAATACAGTTTTAGTCACTCAAGAAGATAGTTTCTTTAAGTATGCAATTTTCTTTCTCTTTCTTGGGTTTTTTTGTTTGTTTTCTAATGTAGAATTTATTCCAAGTTCCATCGGAAAAGAATGCAGGAGCTGACAGAAGTGGGGCTGCAGAACTTTTTTAACCTGTTCCTCATGCTGGCAATTGTTGCGGAGACAGAAGATATAGTGAGTCGGGTGTTGGATCTTTTGGATTTCCTGACACCGTCCTCCATCACCACATCTCGGAGAGCTCTCATCTGGAGAGGTCATTTTGCTTTCCTTTTAATTTATGTTGAGAAGAATATGGACATTAGTGCCCTAGCTGAGAAAATCTCAAATGCTTTCCGTGAGAAGGCAAAGGATTTTTTAGTAACCAAAAATGACTACACGCAGAGACAAAATCTCTGGACTCTGCTATCAACCTACATTGATGGTGTCCAGGAAGTGTTTGAGACCAGCTGCTACTTGAGCCTTTCTGAGGAAAAGCTGCTAAATGATGGCTTTACTATGCTGCTGCCTGCGTGTCGAGGAGCTGAGCTGAGCATGGTCCTGAATTTTCTTCAGGTTGTTCTAGCCAGACTTCGGTAAGTTATATAGTTAAGTTGTGGATATAGACTTGCATTTTGGTTTTCGGGTTAAACTGTTGCTCCTATTAATGTTTTACCAAAGTGGAGTAAAAGGAAAAGAAATCTCTGAAGGGCTGTGAATGATATGTTAAATTTCAAAATCCATCAATGCGTCAGTGCATATAAAATCTTCGAAATGTTTCCTTACGATTTCAGGAGTTTAGGTTTGACATCCTGATGTTTTGTTATGAACTAGTGTCTCTTCAGAAAGTCTTCCAGTTGCTACTATGTCAGACAATATAATCTCTCCTTTGGTACAGGAAACTTAGAAACTATTGTCTGTGTTAATTACATAAGTTGGGGGGGGTGTTGGTTTTTTGGTTTTGTTTCTTCATTGAATCTATTCTGTTTTTCAGACTTTTCATTCTGTTTTCTTTTCTCTTTCACCAAGGTTGCATTCAAATACTACAGTTATGGAGATTTAAATGCTTCTCTGGTGTTCGATAGGAAAGAAGGAAGTCATATTTTACCACTTTCAAGCCGGTTTTACTTTGATGTACTAGTTCATTTTTCAACATCCACAGTGCCCTTCAATAAGCATATTTTTGTCTACTGATGCCTTTGAGAAGCAGTCCTCCAGTTTGAAGCCCAAACTGCTTTTTTTCATAAGATATTAAGAGGCAGCTATTGATCTGCCATTACTTCAAATGTGTAAGACTGAAATATGTGTAAAGAGCTGTGGAAGAGTGCATAATAGGAATACTGAGGCCCATATGCAAGATCTCTCTTTAACCAGGTTCTTTGTTATTGTCTAGTAGTTTGACTGCAGCTGTCAATAGCTTATAGATCCAAAGATAACTGTTTTTCAGGCAGTCTTTTGAAAAAAAGATGAAGCACAAAACTAAGTTTAGTTGATTTATTATTTATTATTTCAGTTCAACTGAATGTATTTCCTGGAATAAATTGGAGACTTCAAAAATACTTTGACATTTTCTTCATTAGCTAATACACAACATTTGTTGTGTTGTTTTAAAGATTAAATAGAGAGAAATTTGAGACTGGTGAAAAAATTGCCTATTTTATAACTTGGCATTATTTTTAAGCTTTCCAGGACTGAGGGTTATATTGCCCTCTTGTAACACAGAGAAGAGGGCATGGAATTTCAATCTAGACTTCTCAGGTCATCACAGATAAGGTACAGAACAGTATTAGTACTTTTTTTTTTTTTTTTTTTTTTTTACAAAAAGTAGTTCTGCTGAAATATTTGAATTACCAACATGATGGAATAGTAATTGGTAGGAGAGAGATTTTTAGCACCTTGCTTTTAAACAGTTCTTTATTTCAGTTTCTGTATTTATACCTTTGGTTACTGTTACCAGCCTGTTTCTCCCATCTACAGATGAACTAAATACCTTGACACTTACAAAACGCTTTCATCTTCAGGTTATACAGAACAGGAAAATGTTAGTGATTTTCCTGCTTTGACAGACTCACAGAAAACAGTCAGTCCTCTGTTGCCATGCAAATAAAACAACACCAAAACCATTTTTTTTTTTGTTCAGAAGATATGGATGACTTTGTCCTAACCAGATGCAATAATATTACTGAATTGACCAGACTGATTAGTCCTGGTCTGTTTTCAAATGCAGAAAAGGATGAAATGCCTGATTTTTAAGATCCAGGCTGATATAAGATAGTAGGCCTTTCATAAATGTAATTTTTCTGTACACTGCACTCTTAATAATTTTATAACTGTATGACAGGGAATTTTCAGGTAGGAAGTAAGTGAGATCACTGATTAAAGAGACAAGCAGCTCCCTCTAGGCTGTTAGGAAATAATAATAACTTCATGTGTTACTTTCTGCTAACCCCAGATGATAGCTCACAGGAGCATTCTTTATTGCTGATTAAGTAGCATTATGAAAATACTGACTTGGTTGTGTTAACTAAGTGCCTCAGTATTTAAAGTTTAAAATGTCAAATAGCTTTAGCAGTCCCCTTCAACATATCTTGTTGGATTGCTGGAATGTCATTCCAGGTTTCCCAGTTGTTTTTATTTGAGGATACTGTAAAAATTCTAGTCTTTCATTGTCAGAGTGAAGTGTAGCCAAAAGCTCTTCTTTAATTATAGCTATTCATGCTGCTGTGGTTAAGGGTCTGTCAGCATTTCCATTATAAACCTTTATTTTCAAGGGTTTGTGACATAGCAGTGAAAACTTGCTCTGGGCTAAAACTTGGCATACAAGGATTTGAAAGTGGGCTTGTTTTCTTTCTTTCTTCTTTCTTATAAGACATCTGAAAAGAGATCCTCACCTTCACCATTTTTACACTACAGTGTTTTAAAATAACCCTTTCCAGCCTTTTCTTGTATTTTTCTTGTCTGCTAGAAAAGTACTGGTAGGTTTTGATTGTTGTATTTACTTATGGTTAGACTATTTTAAATAAGGTTTCTTAAACTGCTTTTTTGTTGGTTGATACCCGTATGATTATTTTGGTATCCACATACTTAAATAGAACTATGTCTTGGTAGGAGAACTCATTTTTATCAGTTTTTGATACGTGGTGAGTGGATAATTGGAATCAAGATGCTACTTGCTGGCACTTGCAAGTATTTGATCTTCATAGTAAGATTCACTGTGAAGTGTAAGATTGTATTTTAATACTGTCTCCTTAAAAGCATGTAAAATAAACAGTAAATAATCAAGAAACTCCACTAAATCAAAATGTGAAGTGCTCCCTTCCTATGTTTACTTGGAGCATTCATCTTCTAGCTCAGACATGAGTTTTTTCCTTGATTTTTTTTGTTTTTAAACAATGGTTTAAAATCCTGATTTTTTTGTTGTTGTTGTTTTGTTTTTTTTTTTTTTTTTTACTGAAAGGTGAGTGCAGGATGTTTGCCCATGTGTGCTTTCATTTGTTCCGAATTTCTAGCACTATCTGTCATCTGAGTGCCTCATGGCACAAAAAGAAGCCCTAGGTTAATAAAAATACAGGCATTAAATTGATTTGACAGAACTTGCTGTAAAAATGGATATAAGACTCAGAGAAATCGGCTGTAGGTGCTGGCACTGCAATATGTTATTCTTAAAATAAGTGTTTGAAACATGCTAAAATGTCTTGTCTTGTAACGGGGTATTGCTTTGACGTGAGCTTTCTCTTATTATTGTCATCCTGGCATTTGGTTTTGTTGAGTGTTTGCATACTATAAAGGACTATAAAATGTGAGTACCTGCTGCCCAGGTGTAAAATCATTGCTGTGCTCCAAATGTCTTTACCTAGTTTCAAGGAGACTTAGTACTGACTCCTATAGGAGAAATGAGAAGTACCACTAACCTAATACCATAATAAATGGTAATTTTGCTTTGAAAACAGTTCTTGTGCATTGTACTCATTTATAATTTTTTGCTAATTTTTGAAAATTTCAGTATGTAAACTTCATAAGTTCTTACAGCAATATTGACCAAGTAAGCCTGTCTGCAGTAAAAAGTTACATTAATAATTGGGCCACAGGTAACAGGAGAACTGAATGTTTCTATCTGTTTGAGTGTGTTTAGCCTTGAGGTTGTGGGAGGAACCACAATAGGAATGGATTATCCAGTATATCTTTGCTATGGAAATGTACAGGCATTTGTAATTGTTTTGAGTTATATTTGCCATCAAAATAGCCTGTGGGAAGCTTTTTCGAGACCAACAGAAGCATCTCTCTGCCTCTCTGTTACTGTGATAAGCTCAGGAGGAGAATAGAAAGGTCCTCCCTCCTTCTTTTCTTCCCCCTCAGGGGTTATAGTGTTAGTCTTTGTGAAATCTTTTTTCTGATGTTGAGTTTCTGAAAACTGTATTCAGAAGAGTTTGGAAGATCATGAGTCTTCTCTTACCCATTCCATCCTGTAAGGATATTTAGAGCTACCAGCTGTGATGTCCTGATAAGCACAGAAGGCAACTCTTTGACTAAGCTGCTGAACTGAGAGCCAGAAGATGTAAGTTTAGCTCTGAGATCTCCCAGGCTTAATGAATGACCACTAAAAGTTGCTGTGAACTTTGTTTACCTCTGTGAAAAAAAAAGAAATAAGTCCTTGCTTTTTCACTTTACAGCAAATATCTTACGCATAGGGAGCAAGCATGCCTTGCTATGCTAACTTGACCTATCTTTCAAAATAATTTTATTGGTTTGTTTTAAGTTCAGGTATTCCATTAACAAAACTGGTATTTAAATGAGTATAATGAAAATTTAGTCTCTAAATGGTCTAATGCATGAGAAGCAAGCACTTATATATAGCAGCATTTTGAGAGGTTTCCTGTGTCTAGATCCTTTAAAATAATCTCTTATCACCTTCTGAGGGAATACAGTGTTTTCTTAGCTACATTTGTTGCCTTAAGGTGTGGCTCTGGTAATTCAAGCTGAATTTTCTTTTCTTCTTCTTACTTTGTGGGGTTTAAGGTTTTTTTTCAGGCTTTATTGGAGTCTAAACCAGTGTTTTGCATCTTTGTCCCTTGTATTCTGACCTTCAAAGTTGACTACCTAAAACTAATGTGTGTTTTGATTGTTTCTCCTCTGCTCTGAGAGTATTCCTGCACAAAGAAATGAAATGAGACAGCAGCATGCACTGGAAATGTGTACCTAATACTTTGCGTATAGAAAGTTCTTGTATATGTCTGTCACTGGTTCAGGTTTGCAAGAATATTCACTTCCCTTTCTCAGTGCCCATTTTCTTGAATCAGTAGGTGGACACATGAAAGTTGAACAATTGATTAACATTGATTTCACATTGATGTTTAAGATGTAATGGAGAGCATCTGTCTTAGAATGAGGGCAACAAGGCAGGAAGGCAAGTCCTGTGAGGAGTGGCTGAGGTTTTGGGGTTTGTCTGGTTTGGAGAAAAGGAGGCTGAAGTGTGACCCCATTGCTTTCTACAGATTCCTGAGAAGGGGAAGTGGAGAGGGAGGTGCTGAGCTCTTCTCCCTGGGCTCCACTGATAGGACATGTGGGAATGGTTCAAAGCTGCACCAGGGGAGGCTTAGACTAGACATTATGAAGCATTTCTTTACTGAGAGGATGGTCAAGCACTGGGACAAACTTTCTAGAGAAATTATTGTTACCCCAAGCCTGTCAGTCTTTAAGAGGCAATTGGACAATGTGAATTACTTAGGCAGTTGGACTAGATGGTCATTCTAGGTCCCTTCTTACTGCAATATTCTATTCTGCTGTTCTATTCTAGAATCACTTTGGAACAAACTGAAACATTAAAAGCTATGAAAAAACCTTCTGTCGGTGCCCAAAAAAGTCAGTCTTGGTAGACACTCAAAGCTAAAGAAATGCCTGAAGTCTAGTACTCAGACATGAATCATGAAGATACGCAGTTCAATCCCCTATGCTACAGATGGAAACACTTTTTGTGTTCCATTGTATCCATTTTATGTACCAAAAACTAATCCACATAAGCTTTTCTGTTGCCTACCCAACAACAGTACAGGACTTCTGTTGTGAAAGAGTAAATCCATGTAAAAAAGAGTGAAATCATATCTAGGTCTACTGACAACCTGCTGCTTGGGACCCTGCAGTAGTTTAGAGAAATATGTTCTCCCTGAAGGACATAAAGCACAGATTTGTTTTCCGATGGAAGTGTCTCACTTCTGAAACTATTTTCCCTAAATTAACTTTCCTCTCGGTTTTCCTTTTATTCTTTACATGAGGTGTGAGAATGGCTTTTCCTATGGAGTGGTTTTTTTGTTGTGGATGTTAAACAAAAGAAATATTTTTGCCAATAAATCATTATATGCAAGTAGCCTTCTAATCTCTTAATTTTGATTGTTTCTTCGTTACCTTACAAGATCTATATTTCTTCTCTCTTTAGGATATCTCATGTCAGATTTAAGGCTTATTTAAAATGAACAGAAAGCTGAAGCAATTTTCTTTATTCCATTTCAGTCTCCTAAGGCCTATTTCCCCCTGGTGAGCTCATAGCAACAGGGGGGTTTAAGGGAATTCAGCTTTCTGCAAATTAATGTCTCACATCATGAAAATTCAGGACCTTTTTTTTTTTCTATGTCTTGAAAAAGTAATACAGTGAGTGCGAGTATTATTTCTTGCCAGCGGGTGGAAGATGAATGATTTTGTCACAGTTTTACTGCTTGATGAGCAGTGTCCTGAGGGTCAGGCTTAAGTCTGTGTCACTATGCTGCTCATTACTCTTGAGCTAAATAAGGGCTGATTGGATCTAAATTGCCTAGCACATGGGCCGCAGATGAGCTCAGTGAGTAGGGGATGACCTGCTATTCAGGCTGGGAGTAACCCCGGTGTGCAAATGCTGCATTAGAACACCGTGGGAGAATGAGAGGCTACCGACCGCTGCCAGCAAAAGAAATCGAAATGTAAAAACTCTTTGATGCTGCAATGTTAGAATTTGAAATGTAGGAAGTGACAGGTTGATGGTACTTATCAGCTTTGGCTGGATTAGAGAACAGTGTCATCTTGCTTATATAATGACAGAAGAATGAAGCCCGCTCCCAAGTACTTTGCGGTGCAGAGCTGCTGCTGGCAGAGCCAATGCTGCCTCCTACTGACAGCCTGCACGGGAGGATGGAGGGAGCCACGGGCAGCCCTGCCTGCCCCAGTGCCCAGCTGTGCTTGGGGTTTCTGGGCTCTTAGCAGAGAATCAGAAGCCTGACTGATTAAATAGCGAGTGTACATTTTGGGACAACAGCAAGCCAGTCTTGGATGTGTCAAGAATGTTTAGACAAGTCAATTACATGCATTGAACCAGACACATCTGGCTCTGCTTCACCCAGAATATTTCCCTTTGCACTCTTGTCTCCATTGCTAGCCCCTGAGATGGGAGTTGATCTCTCTGGAGAGGAGAATTAATTTGTGCCTGTGTGTTTTAAAGGAAGTTGACCTTTAAAGTGAAGGAAAAAATCTGAACCAACTCCAAGGAGAATCCTTATGATATACAAATAGATGAATGTGCTTGTCTTAATGGAGGAAAATGGAAAGCAAGGAAAGCACCTGCTGGATGCTGGACACAACACAAAATTAAGCACTTTGTGCAGTTCTGAAAGATTCAGTTCAGTGGTTCAGTAGAACAAGCTTTTGAGTTTTGGTCCACCCCACCATCACTTGTACTTTGAAAACTGGGCAATAACTACAGTGATGAGAAATAGCCACTTGCTTAATTTTTTCCAAATTTGTTTCAGATCCTATTAATGACAGCTGTAACCTACCAGCATCAACTCTTGCTACTAACTTCTGGGACTGTCTAATCAGCAAAAACAATTTGGTGTGTTCCCTTGAAAGCAATGACCAAGCGAAGAGAAGGGACGAATCTCAATACATTGTGTTTCCCATTTACTCTTTTGTGTTTTTCTGTTTTCTGGGTATACTTAGTGTTTGATTCTTCATCCCCTAGGATCCTTTTGCTTATGATTGAATTTCTTCATGGATATAAACAACTTCTAGTGTACTCCTTCCTGGGTATCCTAACCAAAAAAAAAAAAACAAACAAAAAAAAAAAGCAAAAAAGAAAACAGCAGCCTTAAAAGTACAACCAGTTTTTCTGTAAAATGATGTGAGTCTATAGGAATGAGAGAAAAAATTTTCATAAAAATCTTCACTAGTGTGAGACTTCATTGTTACTTGTGTAATCTTAGGATTATCAGTCTTTCATGAAAATGAAGAAATGTTTAGCAAAACTAGTTGTACTAGATGAAACAGTTAGGGTTTGATTTTGTATGTAGCCAGAAATTAGACAGTATTTCTCTGTGTTCAAATCTAAAACAAAACCAGAATTTAAAATTACTTTGATATTTTGAAATAATGATCACTAACAAGAAGAAATAGTGTAGGCCAGATACTGACATTAGGAGGGACACATGCTACTATTAATGTATGTGGAGTGCTTGATGTGGCAGCTGTATTGTCAAAGTATGGGGAGGTGAGAGAAATGGGATTGCCACATCTGGGGTTGGTTGAAGTGAGGTAACTGCCATTGCTATTACCCCATTTCTGCCCTTGCTTGTAGACTTTACTGCCTGTTCAGCACAAAATCCTGCAATATCCAGTATTGCCCCTGCACTAGTAGTTTCTGCCTAAGTGCAGGGGGAAAAAAACTGGAATTAGTTGTGAAGTGGATTCCCTTGTATCTTACAAGGACTGGGAAATGAACCTGGTATTTATGCTTTCACCTCTGTTTACAGGATGTTTGAGTGTCTAAGACCACAGTATCTGCAAGAAAATCTGAAATTTGACTGAAATCTACTGGCCAATTTTTAACAGTGACTTTCTTATGCACACGGCCTGTATATTACAAAGCATGACCTAATGTGACTCTGCTTTAGGAAAAATAAATAAATTAAATATTGTTGTGAAGTGTGTTAATAAAACTCCTGCAGGTGAGGAGAGCTGCTTATTCTGGCTTCAGCTGCAGTGTTCTGTATACAGTTTTGAATATGTCATTTTACAAAATATTTGTGAATAAATTGAAAATTGGAGAGAGTCACAGAAATGAATGCGTAGAGGAGGCAGTTTGCATAAGTTTGATGGAAGTGATTTCAGCTAGGAAGAGTTGAGGGGAGACATCCTAGAAGTTACCCAGTATGTAAAGGGATGATACAGGTTTTCTGCTGTTCTTCATGCTAGTGAAGACAGAACTGGCTTAGATTTGGACAGTTTAGAGTGGTTATTTAGAGTAGGCTGCAAATGTAGCACTCTTGCAGGCTTCAAGAGAGACTTGTGGAATCAAACTTACTTATTCTCTTTTTTAGAGTTTTTTAAATTTCCCTTTTCTATTGTGGTAGAAAAATCGAACCTGTTTAGTGCTACTGTAGCCTACTTGTTCTTGGAATTTCTGGGGTGGGAGTATAAAGATGGCTTCTACTGTATGCACTGGACAGTGGCCCTGCTGAAAAGGGTGATGGGTTTTCAGTGGTTTTGTGTTTGCGTCTTGAAATCTGTCTATGCAAATGCTTTTTTAGGCATTAGTGCAGGGCATGTAGCTGTGCATTGCCATGTTTTATTTGGCTTGGAGCAAATCCAAGTGTCACTAATTGCCAATGGCTAAATGCTTCAGCTTTCTTTACAGTGGCACTAAAACAGGGACAGTGAAAATGTGTCTAATGGGAAATGAGCCTGAAATAGTAAGCCACCATATATATCCTCCCTAAAAACAAACTGGAAAGAGGAGAGCATGCTCTGCAGCATGTACATTGTGCATCATCTCAGGGTCTTGTGGGGGCCTCTTCCTGACATTTTTTTTTTGGGGGGGGGAGGAGTGAGTGGAGAAAGGTAAGAACAGTTTGTGGTTTACTTAGTTGTCTAATAAGCTGAAGGTACTGACTATTCCCTCTTTCACAACCAGAAGGCCCTGTTTATCTCTAATCGGGGTTAATTAAAGCCTTAGGGCAATACTGAGCCCCTGCCAATGGCTGTAAGGTACAGATGTAATCAAGGCTGCAGCCCCTCACTGTAGGGAAGGGGGAGGTAACTGGGGGCTTGTCACAGGCTCTAATAATGCAGATGTGCTAATGCTTCTAAAAATATAGGAGTGAACTTACTTTTGGTCAGATAGTTCTGTTCATTCATTAATTTCTGGCCGTTATCAAAGAGTTGCATGAAGTGTCTGGTTGAATGTGTGTGCCTGCAAATCCTTGTTAAGAGGCAGGAAGCTCCTGGTTCTCTCTGTGATGATGCAGAGGCTGCACAGGCAGCCAGAGCAGCCATTATACACGCAGCAGGAGTGTCCTGCTGCCAGGGATGTGTGATCCTTTACTGAGGGGCAGCAGAAGGGAACAACAGGCAAGTACTGATGTGCTTGCCAGGACAATGAGGTTTTCTTCTACTGCTTTTTGCAGTCTTGTTTTCCTTACAAAAAGTCAACCATGAGAATAAAACTGAATATTTTCACTGATACTCTTTTGTTTTCCTGAACAGGAATATATTGATTAGCTATTGGAGATGTGCCTTTAGAAATACTTCAGTAAGTGTCCCACATTAATCTACCTATTAAAAATACTTTAGAGCTGCTAAAGATTTGCTCCCAAGGAAATGCTCTGATTCATACTACAGCTATTGATATAAAAGGGTATTCTCCAACAGCTTGAATTGGTGAGGAAAAACTGTGTATTTGTCCAGTGTGTAACATTTACGTGGAATTTTGTATTAGGTCCAAAGATGACATCAGAAAGAGTAAAGTAGTGTGATCATCTCTTAAACAATAATTAACTATAACACAACTATGATCATCCAAACGTAATAGGCAAAGTGAATATATTCAGGCAATCAAGGGATTCTACAATGTAATTATTAGGTACTGGGGAGATGTGACCCTGTTTAGGGTAACAGGGAGCTGTGGTTAATTGATGCTAGGATAATCAGATTTCTGCTGTTTTATTGTTCTGGGACCCTAGGCTTTGCAAGAATATGTGTGCATGCACTTAGAAGAAAAAGAAACCCCAAGCATATGAAATTATAAGCCTAAAAGTGAATCTTGAAGTTATGCTTACATTATCTTGCCTAGCTGTACTGAATTACTGCTATGATTATAAGTGTTGAGAAATCATTTATATTGTCTGTAAATCATCCCCATTTAACATCACAGTGAAAGTTCAATACATCTTGATTCTGAGTAGTTTGTAAAGGTATCTATTTTCCTAAGACATGAAAAATGGCTAGCTTTTTCCAAGTCAAACTCAAAAATTGAAGGTGTTCTTTTCTTACAGCCAAGAAATTTTTGTTGTTTTCTTTCTTGAAAGAAAATCTTTGATATGTGTACAGTCTGAACATTACAACAGAAAATACAGTGGATGCAGTCCCCGTTGAGCTTCATTGTCTTCTCCAAATTTAGAATGTGAGATGAGAAAATGGCATCAAGTTACACCAGGGAAGGTTTTGGTCGGATATTAGGAAAAATTTCTTCGTGAAAAGGGTTGTCAAACACTGGAACAGGCTGCCCAGGAGTTATTTAGAAAAAAGATGTGGCACTTGGGGACATGGTTTAGTGGTGGACTTGGCAATGCTGGGCTAATGTTTGGACTTGATGGTCTTAAAGGTCTTTTCCAACCTAAAACGTTCTACGATTCTGTGAGGATGCAAAACAGAATTTAATTTCATTAAAGTTCATTATGAAAGAATTTCCACTGCACTGCTGTGATACTGAACCTCTGAAATTTTCAATTGTTCAGCCTGCCAGGGTTGGAAGATTAAGTGTAGAATTACTACTGTCTCTTACTAAAAGTTTGTCTCTCGCTCTTGTTTTTTCCTGTTCCCTCTGTTTTTGCTTTTCTTTCTTGAAACAGACTAATTTCCAAAAACTCTTCAGCAATCCTATCTCCATGTAAATTAATACTGTAAATTGTGCTGCTAGTGAGGGTGGAGGGGAGTAGTAAGGGTGGGTGGGGGGGAGAGAAGAATTAAAATCATTCCAATAAATGGTTTAATTTATGCCTCAGCAGTTAAGCATGCTCCTGGTTAACAGAAATACCCTTCAGCTACACAGGATTTGGGAGGGTTGGAGGGCACTCATTTGCACATAAATAGCCATTAACTGATAAATTCCCAGAGGTCTCCTGTTGCATGCTAGTGGTTCTGACCTACTTAGCTAGCTTAAATTTGTTTTACAGAATTATTATAATTCCATCCTTGGTACTTAAACTTTGTGATTAATGCATGCCTCACAATACAATTAAAGTATAATTACACAGTTTTACAGTTTGCTATCATGGTGTTATTATTATTACAAAGAGCTGGATTTTGCAAATATTAGAAGAATTAGGGTTCTGATACCCATCACTTTGCTGTTATTAAGTGATTATGTTAAATGGGACCCCTTTATGTCTGAAGAATGAAGTGGAGAGAGGGGAATCATTAACTAGCACATCAGATGGTTTCTAAGTGATTGAGGAAGAGATGTGTGGTGAGGTTTTTACACATCTGTAGCTGGTAGGTGCAAATACCTCTTGTTCATCTTTGCCAGCTGCCTATGACGTGCTCTAGCACATCTGTGCTGTAGTGCTTGAAAAAGTTTCATACTAAATATCTCCTCTCTGTAATCTGTTAAAAATCATTTGCACACGTTAAACTTTGATTTTATTGTGCTTTATTGAGTCTTTTTATTACATGGACTTTTTTTTATACTCTTACAAAAACATGAGCAGCCAGATACAGATGTTCAATAGATCTATGCAATGTAGGGTAGGGTGTGCCTGCAAAGGTGATACAGGTCTTTCTCTTATGCTCTGTAAACTCAGAGCAGTTCTCTGTGAGGGATCTTCCTGACTTTTCAGCTTGTGCATGAATATGCTGCATATTTATACTGACTGCAAATAACAGTAAGTCACAGACTTACTTTTTACCTTAACTGTTACCTGGCCTTCCCTGTTTTTCAGACCAAACTTTTTTCTCTGGCTACTACTCGTTCCTCAAGGAGTGATCCAGGAATCAGTAACGTTACTTGTATATGACCTAAAAAATTGCTGCTGTGGGGCATAATTCTTATTACATACTTCTTTTTTTTTCCAATGCAGCTGTATCAAAAAACTTAAGTATTTACGTTAATGATTAATATAATTAGCAATTAAAAGGATTGAAAAATATATGTAATAATATTTTCCTAATTCCATTGTAAGTAACAAATGTAATTTTATTTTGTTTATCTGTGAATAAGTGCTATATTGCAGAGTTCACTGGTGGGAAATGGATCAGTTGATGCATTTTCTGAATTACACATTCTGTTCTTCTAAAGCTCTAAGGTTATACTATAATATTTTTTATCTATAATTGCAACTGGACTGAAAACTCCAAATGTGATACAGAAATCGAATGTTGCACCCTCTAGTCTTATTTGATCCAGTGCCTTGGTTTTCATTTTTGCTTAGTTTAAAAAGACTTGTTGCTTATGTGGTTTTCCAGTTTTCCTAAGCTGTGCTATTAATTTCTTCAACAATGAAAATATTTCTTCTTTTTAATTCCAGAGAACACAAAGAGTAAAATGTAAATAGAAATCTTTTTCTTAGAGTTACTCCTTTCACATCTGTATTTTTTTGTCTGTATTTATGCTGCTACAATGATATAATCTCTACATTTGCTGTATCATTTGAGCTCAGAAAACATTGGTCATTATTACTGATGCATGGAAGCATTCTAACAGGTAGCCAGTAATTACGCTTTGAAGAATGTACTATATTTCAAGGCTTCCTACTTGAATATTTGTGAATTGGTTTTATTTCTAGTCTTTAAAAAAAATACTGCATTGAAGTGATTTAAATCATTTTCATGTGGCACTGCAAAAATGCAAAGGCACATTACCAGAATGAAATGGTCAGCAATAAGAGCGGTTTTGCAAAGTTGGCTTGCAACAGCTACAACACTATGTGGAGAAAACAGTTATCCTGTAATAATAAGACTAATGAATTCAGAAATCCATTGATTGAACTGGCTCTGGGTAGATTATGCGCAGGCTTGCTTCAAGGAGAGGAATTTATGAAATGTTTGCCGCATCCAGCAAGCACTGCTGCTATAATACAGCTGCCTCCTCAGTGGTTTGCTTTGATCCTGTGGAATGAAAGGACAGGAGGATCAGCTCAGGTCTAAATGAGATTACAGCTGGTTCGGCAGCTTATCTGGTCTAATGCCAACTAGTGTGGCTTTGCACGTCCTAAGGGGTTTACAACAGAAACTGTTTATTGAGTATCATCGGTTTACTCAACACAAGCAGGCTAATCCTTCCCAGCCTCAGCATGTTGTAGGATTGTGTATGAGCCAAACCAAAAGCTGGTGCAGCCAGGGCCTCCAGAGCCCTTTGTCTCGCTTCATATTGATTTTTTTACCTGTGTTAAAGACAGTAAAAAATAAAACCAATAACCGGCCCTATTCTGAGCAAAAGGTTAATCTGACCTAAAAATCTTACAAAAGCATCTTTTAACCCTAGAAGGGATGGTAGCCTTTCTCTGACTTTTCACTCAAGGGATTTTCTAGTTTAGGGTTTTGAAGAGCAAAATAGGAAAAACAGCTTCAACATTTAACTCCCTGTGTCTTGAAGTTGTTTCTGAATTCTTTCAGCAGCTGCATAGAAAACTTTAAACAGTTATTTATGACACTGTTAATAATGTGTTGTCTGCCTGTGGTAGGTGATGCTGCATGGCAAGGACATGGCATGCTGAACATAGGCAGAGAAGTAGGAGCTGGTAGATGTCCCAGGGCTCATGCTGGTTTTTCACTATAGTGGTTTTTATGTAAAAAACATCAGAAAACATCTTTATCAGCTACTTTCTCAGTGAAAAAACAAATATTGCAAACTAGGCAGGTGCATCTTAAGAAATTAAGAAAAGTAACAAACACACATAAAATCAGGATGTTTTAAAAATCATGTGCTGCAAGTTTTTAGACAACACTCCTTTCTGTTTTGATATGAAATACAATGCAATTTTTCATATGTTTGTATTTTATTGAGCATTTTTTCTAACCGAGGTGAGTCTTTTGGAAGGCATTACAGCATGTGTCAGATTATTATAAGTCAAATTATAGTACAGTATAAAAATATTAGATTTTTTATAGTATAGGTAAGTAGTATGGAAAAATATTAGATTAAGCTTTAGGAAGCCTTGCAGAGTAGTAGCAGTACATTTACACTGAAAAGAAACATGGTAAGTTAAGGAATCTACGTTCTCGGAATTATTATGAAATTCTTTTTTGTGTATTGTGCATATTATTGGGCTAGTTAAATTGGTTTTGTTACGATGTGGAAGAGAGAATTTGTTGGCACACCTATCTGTCATCAACTGCATGAGACAGACTTAAACTGGAAACTGTTTAAAGGCTGTTGATTACTGTGTAAAAGAAAAAATGACAGTAACTTGAGGAATTATGGATGGCTGTTTTCTGTTTACTTCACCTAATTGGAATGAATGTCTATTTAAGCTATATGTAAGCAAAGACATTACCATGGACACCACGCAAGCATTAGGAGTGCTTTGTGGAGAAATTGCTAAAAATGTGTAAGATAAATGTCAGCTTTAATAATGCTTAAGCCTAATGGACGAGATGTGTACAAGTTTAAAATGTAGTAATTGTTCATTTACTTGCATTCTATCAATCTCATTTTAAAGCGATAGGTTGCTCTCATGTAGTATTACACTTTAGCATGTTTGAAGATAAAAACTATTGTCGATGATTGCTTAAAGTCTGTTTGTTCAATCATCTGAACAGTGCAAATCAAAGCATTTTGTCAGACTGTGAGAAGTTTTGCCTGGGTAATACTTCCCACACACAGGTCGCCAGATAAATTGTGTGCACAGTTTTACAGCATAGCTGGTGCTGGAAGTTAAATGGATGCCCAGTGGTGGAACTTGTAAAACATTTTCGTGTTAACACCACCAGGCAGAATTGACATTGTTGATGGTACCTTTGATCTAATAAACTATCAGTTCTAACAGTGATTTTTACTGTGTTTCAGAGGGGATGATGATATAAGTTTAGCAAGCCTGCCATTCTTTCTGGATGACAGAAGATTAGCTCTGCTGTTCCAGTGCTGGGAACCATGTTAGTAGGGGATGTGTTGTACCCAAAGTAATCACCTCCACTAAAAAGATATACTACACGAACAGCATCCTTCCCCATAACAGATACTCCATAAAGAACAAAATTGATTTTGCAGGAAGGAAATGAAATACTTTGTTTTGGAATTTGGAAACAAGTTAGTTCATTATCTTGAGTACAAGTTTGCTTGCCTTCCAAAATCTGTTTTCTCTCTTGAGGGGAAGATTTTCCTAAAATGCTTACAAGTATTTGACTTCCAGCAGCTTGTGCAAGAATATCCGTATGCATATAGGTTTTGGTTTTCTGCAAAGACAGTTAGAGAAGCTGGAGAGAGTTTCATTTTACAAAAGAAAAGCTTTGTTTGAACTACAGTTCCTCTCTCTGTTACAGTCTTGTTTTAAATTAAAAGTATTTTTGAAGTATGTTTCAGGCTTCTTGCCTGAAAAGTGAGATGTGTGATAATAATAACAGTGTTACAGGTGTAATAGTAAGACAGGCCTATTAATGGAAATTATTTCAGGTTGTCTGAAGAGATAACTGTGAGAGTAGTAGTAGTTTTAATTGGTTTGTTTTCTGTATTTGGGTTTTAATATTTAATATTTTGATATTCTCCTCAGGACTTTGTGCAGTTTATCCTTAGAATTGTCTATTTAAGGTGGACCTTTAATCTTTAATTTTTATTTCAGCCATCTGTAAAGCGTAATCAATAGTTTAGAGAAGAGAGGAGGCTGTCCCATCATTATAATTCGCTGTCAGCTGCTGTTACTCTGATCTCAGAGTTCCACAGAAGAGCTAAAGGCAGGATTTTGGAAATTACTGTATCTAAAACTGGATGTCAGTGCTGGCCTTTCAGAACTATTACTTGGCATTCCAGTCACTCTACAATAGTTATTGTTTTTCATGAATTTTTTTCTCAGAAAAAAAAGACAGTAAGGAATTGGTAAAAAAGACTTAGCTTGTAAAAATTCAGAAAATTTGTTGTATCTGAGTCTGGACTATTGTGTAGCTATAGACAACTACATTTCATTGCCCTCCTGGTGTTCTGCGAGAATATAGTTCAAATAAATTATGTTGTACAAGTAAGCAGCACATTGGGTTCCCAATAAAAGAAAAGCATTGAAATACCGATTTAAGCTGAGCAGAGGATGAACAAGATGATTAGGGGCCAGGAGCAAATGCTCTTACAAGGAGAGACAGAGAAAGATGAGTTTTTCATCCTTAGGAAAAGAGGGTTTGGATGGGAGGTAGTGGGTGGAAGGCATTTTATTGATTTGTAAACAGTTTAATCGGGAGGGGAGAGGTTACAGATAAGATGGAATCAGACTCATCACAAAGGTGTATGGTTGAAGGAATCAATGGACTGAGATTGTGGGGAAGTTTTAATTAGAAATAAGGACAAAATTTTCACAAGCATTGGAAAAAATTTCTAAGACAGGTTGTAGAATTTCTCTCCTTAGTTTATTGAGGATTGGCATTGCTTTGAGCCAAGGCTTGTACCTCTGGGGATCCCTTCCTAAAAGGTTTTTTCTTTGACTTTAGCTTTTAATAAAAAATGCACAAAACAAAACTTACAAGTGACAAACACATACAAATGGGAATCCTGTTTAACACATAATATCTAGAGTATGATGAATTTTAAAAGTTCTGCCCAAACAGAAGAGTTTTATGAAAGATACCTATTTGCAGTCTGCAGTTTGTCTGTTTATTAAGTAACATGACTTTAAAAAGCACTTGTTTTTCACTTCAGCATTTCAGTTTCTCAGATAATCTGGCATTCTGATTCTCACTATAAATTATATTAATGTATGAGTCATTTTATAATGATGTGCAAAGTTTCCATATACCTCCATCGGGGATTTCAGCAAGAAACGTGCCCTTGCCACCAAGAATCCTGATGGCATCCTGTGCTGCAGTAGGCAGAGTATTACCAGCTAGTTCAGGGTGGGAATCCTTCCCCTCTGCTTATGATGAGGCCACAGCTGGGAGTGCTGTGTCCAGTTCTGGGCTACTTAATACAAGAGAGACATGGACATAGTTGATAGGGCCCAGTGAGAGGCTACAAAGATGATTTTGGGACTGAAGTATCTCTTTTGTGATGAAAGGGTGGGGGAGCCAGGACTGTTCAGCCTGTACTGGAGAAGGGGGATTTTATCAATAAATGGAACTATCTCAGGGGAGGGTGCAAAGAGGACACAGCCAGGCTATGACTGGTGCCCAGTGACAAGACCAGAGGCACAGGTGGGTCCCTCTGAACATCAGCAAACACTTTTATTTCATTGTGAGGTTGACTGAGTACTGGTACAGGTTGTCTAGGGACAATAGTTCCAATGCTTGGAAGTATTCAAAAGTCATTTGGATGTGGTCATGGGCAGTCAGCTTTTGCAAGCAAGGATTTCACTCAGAAGGTCTTGATGGGGTTGAGTGGATCTTCCTTTTGGTTATTTTGAAGGAAGATACTCTTTAACAGGGAGCAAGTGGTGCTAAACTTATTAGCTGTGACCCTTGAGTCTTTGGTTATAACTGTCCTGCTCTGATGGCAAGAAGGAAGAATCATGGTACCAGCAATGACTGTGTTGCTTTCATATAAATACCTAACAAGTAATACTATCCGTTCCCTTTGTGGCAGATTATTAGCATTTATGTTCCTAATAAAGTCTGAACCTAAATAAATATAACCTGAAGCTATTTGGGCTCCCTGTTCTTTCAAATATAAAATAGTTTGGAAACAAAATCTCCTGTTAAAAAAAAAAAAGAGCTTTTTTCCTTTATAACTTAAAGTTACAGAAATGTAATTACAGTTTCTCAGTTCTCGAAGAAATATTTTAGATAAAAGATTACCTGTTCTTTTTTAAGCAAACAAATTAACATAATCTTCAAAATCAAAGGCTTAAGTGTCTCATGGTCAGGGCAGATCACAGAATTTCCAGTGACTTCTGTAAGCCTCCTCCTTCCCATCAGTGAAGAATGAGTATGTTTTGTGTTTCCCTTTCAAACTTTAACTTTGTGAGGTGACAGGGAATTCATTGGGGAATTTTGTCTTAATTTGATCAAAACTAGTTGTAACATTGCAAAATATTTCTATTCAAAATAAGGCTTTTAAAAATTGAAATGCAGCTATTTTAAGTTCTGTGAAATGGCAATGACTTATAAATATTAAATTTGGTTTAGGTGGGGATTTTTGCATATATGTGAACTAAAAAAGGGGAATACAACAGCCTAGAATAGTACCAGTTTCAATGCAGCTTAAATTTTTTTGAATTTTTTTCTTTTCTCTTTGTTCATTCAGTGGATTAAAAATTTCTGAATCTGACCTATACTGGAAGTCTGCTTAGGGAAACTAAGTATCTTTTTATCTCTTTACTTTTTCTGTTGTTTCTTCAAAAGAACTGAACAGGGACCTGTTCAAAGCAACAGGATGACTCCCAGTGCCTTGAATAGTGCAGAATTTAGGAGAGACTATTTGGCTGAGATCTGTAAATGGCTGAGCCCTTATGCTGAAATCAGTACCTGGACACTCTCCTAGGGCTTCAGATTTTGGGACAGCCAAGGGTCACTCTGTGTGTTTGTGCCTTTCAGTTTGTATTTTGCATTACTGACACAAAGGAAGCTGCCATCTTAGCATATGCCTGCATAGTACAGGGGAGAAGCTAGCATGGCTGAACACCAGTGAAGGTAATGAAGGAAAATTGTAGTTGGGCTCAAATCAGCTGTTTTTCCCAATAGTATTCTACAAACTGAAATGTGAACTAGTTGCACTGAATTAACACAGGTTGTGTTGTCTTTGCTGTTCTTGCAACCTTATTTTTCCTAAATGTGATTAGGAAAAGAAAACAGCTCTCTAACACAAATTTGCTAGGGTGGCTGTGGAAGATGTAATATTCCCCCACAGCAGACCTAGACAAAGGAAGCTCAAGCACTGTTGCTTGCATTTAAATTATGGTCATAACAACTTGTCTTTTTAGTGATGCAGTTAAACCCACTGAGAAGGGTTAAGTAGAAAGTGCTAAATAATATTCTGCAGCTTTGAATATTTGGCTTTTCTGTACCTTTTTATTTTAGGGTTGTGTGTCTGTTCTTGTAAATATCTTTACTTTGTCTTTGAGAATGGTAAGGATGTTGGGGATTTCTTGTTCTCCCCATGTGTTTTAAAAGTATTACTGAGCACACACAACATGCTGTCACAGTGAACACAGGGTTCTCTATTACTGTGCTTAGCTATAGAGAGGATTATATTAAACTCTGTAACCTTGCTGGAGCACCTTTGTACATTGCTGCTATATTGATAATCTTCACATGATTCACTTGCAGTTGAAAATATTTTATTCACAGCATTAACACTTTCAATTCCAGTGAAGATTAGGATCTTTGATATGAGGAGATGAGCCCCTCAATGGGCAGATAATTTTTCTAATCTTTTAAAATTTATTTATTAATGTGGTCTTGCAACTGTTGCATTGGACATTTCTTCACTTAGGCCTGTGAAAGGAATAATCATCAAGCTTAGCTGTTCAAAAATGGGTAAAACAATTTATTGATGAAAGAATTAGTGGTTAACTAAGGGGCCCTTAAGCTGTTTGATTGTTTACAAAATAGTGAATCCTTTTGGAAAATACTTGTGTTCTAAAAGAAATACACAAGAACATTTTGGAGTAATTAAGAAAAACATTTCCTAGTGTTTCCCATCTACAAAATATCTATGAATCATTGGATTGAAGGAGCAGCTTGAGATATGTTGACATCTTCTGTCATTAATGCAGACCTAGTCATGAACAGCTTTCCTCTAAAATCTGATGTTAAATGCATAGAAAAGTCATTGAACTTATTGCCCCATCTTCAATATTGCACATTATAAAATCAGAATTTTGATGACACTTGTACTGCGTGTCTTTAAAAGTAAAGAGAGTCCAGTCAGTAGAAAAGAGTTCCAAATTTGATTTCCTTTTCTTTGTCTGTGATTATATTATGTTAGTTCTTTTCCAAATCTTTGCTGTTTCTTGTAATTTAGCAGGAATTATTTCAGGTAGACTGCTGACCCATTTTTCCATAACAGTAAAACTTCCATGAAGCAATCAGTGGAAAATTCTTGGAAGTGTTTATATGGGAGTATTCATTTGGATCTCATGATTGTCATCTCTTTGGCCTGCATCATTGCAAGTCTCACTAAGGATCCACATGAGAGAAGGACAGGACAGGATATAGCATATTCTAGGTCTCTCTTCTGCTGTAAGTACATGGGATAAAGGTCACTGCAGGAAGAATGGGGTAAAAGAAGTGATATACTATAGCAGGGAGAACTGGCTCTTCTTGGCACTTTGTTTTTGTGCTTTATTTTTTTGTCTTTCTTAGTTAAATTCTACAGCATTTGCCGTGTGCCCATTTTCCTCTTTAGAGGATATCCATAATTCTTCCTGCAGTTTCATGAGTTTTAAAGTACCGTCTTTTTTTATTCTCTTGTGTTTGCCAAGTCTGTAGGTGATACCTTGGAAACTTTTACTGCTCTTCAGTGAAGGGCAGGAATATTCAGGCTAGTACCACTTTGGCCTTTGTGCAACTTTTGCCATCCACTAGAAAAAAAGTAAAGAAGTATATATGAATTACACCTAGATTTTGAGTTTTTGTCACACCAATGTGCGGTTTCCATCTAAAAGTTCAGAAGATGAGTTCCCAAAGAATATTTAAAGTTTCAAGAGATAGCTGTGTTCAGAAATGTTACAGCTTGACAAACTAACATCCCTTACGCTGAATGCTTGATTTGAAAACTTTGAAGAGGATTAGGTCATGGCTGCTTTTGCCAATTTTAGTGATTCCTTGATTGGGAAAATCATTTAATCAGTGAGAACTTTGCTGGTTATGTATCATAGCACATTATTGTTTCCATATTGCTGGGAAAAAAAGGCTCTCTTAAAAGACTGAGACTTTCAGTTCTGTTTTTTTCTGTGGTGCATACTGTTTGCTCTGTTACATTCAAATCTAAATAATTCAGTGAAGAACGTAAATCTAGCAATTTCCTCTGCATTAGTTTCAGACAAAGAGCCCCATTTCTTGAATTGTATTTCTCTAAAAAAGTAGCAGTTAAGCTGTGTATTAAAAAATTTAGGAACTTGGACTTACAATTTGAATAGTGTATATTTGCCATTTTTGTGTATTATGGGATCAGTTGCAATGGTTATATTTTGTTTTTAATATAATCATAAAGTTGGAAAATTATATATACTGCTTTTGATTTAATTTTAATTTTGTGTCAAAATGTAATCAATTGCTTTTGATTGTGCAGTCCATAGACTGATTTGCAAAAGATGCATGAAACAAACAAATTTAAACAAAAACAGGAATAAAATTGCTTATGAGAATATTAAGATTCCCTATCTGTTGGTAGTATAATTCTTTAATTACTAGATCTTGCATCATGCGTTTTAACACCCCCTCAGGTAATGTGAGAAAATATTACTGCCATACTTCACTATAACATTTAAAGGGATTTGACACATTTTCTCCTCTCTTCCCTATGTTTTAGTGATTTTTTCAAGTTATGTCTGAGAAACTAAATTTGGCGGTAGTCTTCAAATCACAAGAAGGAAAAAACTAGTGGTTTAAAGTGGTTAACTTCTTAAAATGTTTATATCTTCAAAGAGCTTTATGTAATTTCCTGAATAGGTTTAGTTATGAGTAAGGATCATTTTGTTTAAGGCGTTTTCTGTTGGTATTATTTAACTTTGGAAGGTGACCCTGAGCTAAATTGTAATGTGTAATTTGAATGCCCATGGGCTGCCCTTCATTGGTTTGATTGGGAGAGATTATCTGGATTTCTAATATACTTTAATTACTCTGCTTATACAAATTGTCACATTAGAATCTTCTTAACTGTTGAGTCTGTTCTGTCAATGATTCACTAACAATAGGAATATACTAGGCTCTTCCACTGAGATTTGAAGATTTATACCACCAATGAAAGAACTGGAATGGCTCTATTTAAACCTACTGTATCTTCAGTAGGAAAGAGTATGTGATCTGCTTCTACTCAGGCAGTGATTGATGTGTGGTAAATTGAAAGGATCTGTAGTCTTTTTTATTTTGTTAAAAGGCATTTTTTTAATTAAGGCAACAGAATGTAAAATATGTTTTAAGATGTTTTGGGGTGATGTCTTCCTAATGTACATGTGACAGAAAGCCAAACAAACACAGTCTGTGTAGGAGTTTGGGGTGGAGGAAGGAAAGTGTCTTTCAGCAATGGTTAGCCAAGGTTTTACAGAGAAGCTGTTGTGATTGAAATCATAGAATAGGTCAGGTTGGAAGGGGACCACAGTGTCACACAGGGTCATCTGGTCCAATCTCCCTTCTCAAGCAGGATCATCCTAGAGCCTACGGCACAGGATTGTGTGCAGGCAGTTCTTGAATATCTTCAATGAGGGAGACTCCACAACTTCTCTGGGCAACCTGATCCAGTGCTCAGTCACCTGTACAATAAGGAAGTTCTTTCTCATATTCAGGTGGAACTTCTGTTTATCAGTTTCTTTTTACAGTGTTGTGGTGATGGCTTCTTTTGACCTTTTATTCCTTGGTATCTCTCTGCCCGACAGCTCTGTTCAGATGAGCTCAAAGGTTACCAGCACTTGGAAGAATCCTGCTCTCAAATGGTGTAGGGATCTTCCAAGATACAATGGTCTGATGACCTACAGTAACAGGTCCAGCTCAGCAACAGCTTGTTTGACACATGCGGCATATGTGTCTTGTACAACAAACTGCTCTTGCCTCCTCTCTGGGATTTTGTCTCCTGTTAACCTACAGAAAATGTAAAGGATTGAATCCAGCATGTATCTGATGGGCCCAGAGACATCTGATTTAGCATCATGAAAACAGAAATCTATGTGTTTGGAGCCACTTGTAGAGCCCAACTGCTGAAGATGTGTGCTTAAGTGTCTTGAGGTTTTGTTTTGTTTTTTTGTCATTTAAATCACAGGCAGCAGCTGGAACAATTTAATATCTGTTCTCTAGTGGCTAGTATGTAATACTGGGAGAGAAGAGTGTCATGGGCTCCATTCCTTTTTCTAGGATTTCACATTTTTATCCAGCAACTGATTTAAAGAAGACCTCACAATCAGGAGCAGAGCCTGAGCCCCAAAATAGTATCAAAACTGGACCCAGCTGCCCTCCGCCCTGATGCTGTGATTCATTGACTGTTACATAAAGAAAAGTGTATTCTCTGTTTGAAAGTGCAAGTAGCTACTGCTGCACCTTATGCAACCTGTTTTTTTTTGGTGTGGATTAGTCATGATCAAATTTCTGGGCCCCAGTAGACAGAGATTGTGAGTCAGATGCTCAGCTCAAGGCTTTTGTTTAGATCAGTTGCAGACGCCTCGGGAACTTTCTGGTCAAAAGAGGGTGATCTAACTAAGTGAGCAGTTTAGGAATTATTATTCAGGAGTCTGATATCTGTTTGTGCCCTACTTTTTAACTTTTACATCCTTGTATCCCTTTGAATCCATCCAACATCTAAGACACATCACTTTGTGTGTGCTTCATGTTGTTCCTGATGAAGGTGTGCTGTAACACTGATACTAATAGTGTTGCGCAAGTCCACTGTAAAGAACTTAGTACCATGGGTGAATTTAAGCATTTGGTAAAAATCCTATATATTAGAGTTCTGAGAAACATGCCTCTTCCCTTGTTAGCCCTTCCTACCCCATTGCACAAGTCAGTAATCATCATACACATTCATAACCAGGCATGTTATTTGGACATCCTTTTCTGAGTAAACGTTTAAATAAATGATTTATTGAAGCAAATTTAAATGAAGGGAGAACACTAAAATATTATTTAATAAATACTGAACTGATAGGGGTATGTTGATGATTGATAATACTGTGTCATGATTTTTCCAGTTCTGCTTATACATTCTACTGTACAGCACACTGGTGGTGGTGGTGGTGCTATTGTTATGGCTTACACAGTGCTGACACATTATAAACTGTGGGATTCTTTCCAAATGTTTATTTTAATGGATGGGAAAATTTATTTTTGATCTTGTGTTTCTCATCTTGCTTTGCTTTTTGAAATGTAGTTTTTAATTCCACAAAATGGGTGAAAATTCTGTGCACTTTGAGAGTTCCTACTGCAGTCACACCAGTCTCAATATACTGGTGCTATATAAAGGGATATAAAAAAGAAATTGTATCCCAGAGAGCTTAGAAACAGATTTAAAAGAAGGCTTGGATGTTTGAATCAGACTTGGGTGGAATTTAGTCACCGTCCTTCATGCATGTCTCACTGAAACAGACTGAATGTGGAAATGTCTGACAGTGTGTAGGTGACTTTGTTTTAAGCATCCAACTTCCCTAGGTACCAAAACGTGTGCCCAGAGACATTAAGACTGTTTTCATAGGCCTTAGCTGTTTAGCATCCAGCTTAGGCACTTTGAGGCCATAAAGTAGATGTTCTAGCACTTAAAATTCTGGTAAGCATGCTGTCAATGCCATTACTAAACATGCTGATAACTAGTTCAGTGTGGAGCTCTGCCACTTGGCACACCTGCATTCATAACTGGGGCCAAGAGGAAGGGGGTTCACCTTTTCACACTTTAGGTCAGATGGTCGCAATCATTCACCAGTGACAAGAAGGCCAAAAGCCTTTACCATCAGGTGCCTGAAACCCACATTGGTGACTTGCCACCACTCTCCAAGCTGCAGTTGCTGTGCCTGTTCTGTGAATCCAGATCCATTTCTTTTGCATGAATCTGCATTTGTAAGAGGTAGGATCATACAGTTTGTTACTTGTATCTTGGCACAGTGGTATGATACTGCATTGAAAGCAGATTTGAACCTAAATGCAACCATTTTAGTTTTCCCTTTCTGAGTGCCAGTACTACAATTCAGACTGAAACTAGCTTTTTCTTTTTAATATGTTAAAAATCCTATATAAAAGTATTTAACTCACTCTAAAAGTGTCTTTTCCTTTACACTTTGTATGATATTTTATGGTATTGTAAGTGGCTATGATTTAGAAATGATAAATATGTTCAGTGTTAACTGCATATTTGAAGCACAGACAAAAAAAAAAAAGAAATGCCTATGAGCAAATTACTGAGTAGAAGTTGAACAGTGAGTTTGTCTGCATAGGAGTTGGTATCCACAGGGATCAATGGAATACCTGCTATAGGTGCAATTTTCTATAATATGTAATTAAATGACATAATAGTAAACTACTTGAATACTCATACTGGATTTTCAGAGGCATATGGAGGGCATGCAGGGACCTTTTCCAGCTTGATCTTGGATAGACTTAGTCACTGGAAGTGTGTGTGGCGTTGCTGAAAACTTGCTTGCAGTTCTGGTCACTGTAAACAGCAGTTCTGGTGGTATGACAGGAATAAATCAGTAGAGGTATTAAAGAAGTATTGGTGTTTTATGGCATTTGAAGAAAGTGAAATTGAATGAGTTGTTTATAAGTAGTTCTGCCATGCTGTTTGCTAAAAATTGTTCAGTTGCTAAAAGCTGAGTGTACTGCCTGTCAGAGACTGGATGTTTCATGTCTTGAAACACGTTGGAATCCTAGTGTCTGTGTCTGGTGGGAGGGGCAGGCCAGGCTTTGGTAAATAGCCCTGCTCCACCCCCAGGCTTCCCCAAGCCCTGGTTGAGCTGTCAATCATGGCATCATCTGGGAACCTGAGCAGAGGATAGATATGGACCTGTTGGAGCAGGGGCAGAGGAGGACACAAAGTTAACAAGAGGACTGGAGCACCTCCCCTATGAACGCTGAAAAAGTTGAGGCTGTACAGCCTGGAGAAGAGAAGGTTGTATGGAGACCTCATGGCAACCTTCCAGTATCTGAAGGGGCTGACAGGGAAGCTGGAGAGACTCTGCATCAGGAACTGTTGTGAAAGGACAAGGAGTAATGGGTACAAACTGAAAGAGGGGAAATTTAGGTTAGCAATTAGGAAGAAATTCTTTAATGTGAGGGTGGTGAGATGCTGGCAAAGGTTGCTCAGAAAAGTTGTGGGTGTCCCACAAGTATTCAAGGCCATTTTGGATGGGGCTTTGAGCAACCTGGTCTAGTGGGAGATGTCCCTGTCCATGGAGGGGTGTGGGAAATAGGTCTTTAATGTCCCTGCCAACTGAAATGATTCTATGATTCTAGGAAAGGTGTTGATAATCTTAATGATATAAAAAGAGAGAGAATGTTTGGAAGGAAAATCTCTAAATTTAAGTATTGTGCAAGTTCCATTGATTTGCAAAGGGCACAAAGCACTTATTGCATCTCTTTGAATCTGATTGTCATGGTGCTTTGCTTTCTTTCACTTTGCCTGAGTTTTTCTGGAAATAACTGATGATTGTAGTTGAAATTCTATGCATCAAAACCATTTACCATTTTAGAAATACTCATATATCTCTTCCCAATCTCCCTAGTTTTATCCAAGCGTCTTGGTCCTTCAGGTGGTGGTTGTTAATTATTTATTTGTTTCAACATCAAAAGGTCATTCAGGTCCTTTAAAAAGACTTTCTTAATCTTGGCTGTACTGGGCAGCTGAGATTTGTAGATGCTGTGGCTGGCCTGCATTGGACTGGGAGTGGAGGAGCCGGGAATACTTTCTGTGAAGAAACCAGTATCTGTATTCATAGCCTGTGAGACCCTGAGGGTGGTAGCCCCTGGCAATGCTGGTAGGAGAGAGGTCTTCTCTCATGTTGGGGAGTTGTGAACCCTTGTAGATCAAATTAAATGACATTGCATGAAGTCTGGATGCTAATGTGCATCCAGTGCAGATTATAGACTAGTAGTGACTTGAAAGTCTCCATTATATAGGCAGGCTGATGAATTTTGTGTTTTACTCTTCTGGCTTGACCTAAAATTTGGCTCTGTTTTAGTAATGCAGGCTTGCAAGGGCATATTTTATGATTATAATATCTACATCCAGATAAATGGCTGCAATTCCTTACCCTAGGTGTAGGATATAGAAGATAATCCTGTATGCTGCTATTATACCTACACATCCAGTACAATCCTCATTCAGGTAGCACAAGCATTCCCTTCTTTAATAAACCCAGGGTTTATTTGATCTGATGGCAAAACGAAAAAAAACACAACCCCACGTATCTTTTTACAGAAATGGGAAATTCATTATTTAAAATAAGTTAAAACCACACCAAGTTATTACCAATGTAGTGAGGCAACTGGTAGTTCAAGAGTTCTTAACAAAATGGAAAATTAAATTTATGAAGTTTTAGAAATTGAGTGATGTTTGATGGTATGCTTGTCTAGTGCTAGAAAAATGCAGAAACCTGAATAAAAAGTAAAATTGCATTTATTCATATTTTTATAGAGTTAAAAAATGTGCTAGTTGGTAGAAGTAGCTGGCTACATCAGCTGAAGCATATATTGATGCCCCATCGATTCCGAGCATTTACCTTATTGCAAGCATTTGTGTAGGTTACTATGAATAAACATAAATACTGATTTGTACGTGTTGCCCTTCCACTGACACAGAGATATATTACCTTACTTTGGAAGTCTGTACACCCTTCTACTTTGCATAGATGGCTAAAGGAGATGCAAGGCACCCGTCTTTGGAGAGGCAATTTAGAGGAGAGAAAAAGGTCTTTGTGCAATTTTACAGTGTAGTCTGGATGTAAGTAGGGCAGAATTTGGTCCCAGAAGTTTTATTCTCTGCATTATGAGGCATTATGCTTTCCTTTCCTAACAAAATAGAACACAAAAGCCCTTTGTTTTTACTGTTAAACTTTTTCTTTTCTTAGTAGGCAAAAATAATTTTTTGACTTGTGTCTTTAGTGCTGGTTTTACCTTTTCATCATTTGACCTCCAGACCTCACTATTTCTACACCCTTTCTTTGTCCTTTTTTTAATAAGGGGATGCTCCCAAAGAAGTGTTACTTGACTTTTTATGCTAATCTCGCTTCTATTTCAGTTCATGTTGACTTGGAGAATATGCCTTGTAAATAGGAATACCAACTGACATACTGAATATAATCCTTAGTTTCTAAGCATTGATTGTTTTCACAGCATCCTTAAAGGGTAAGCTGTCTCACTATCCAAATATCATGGCTGGGAAACTGAGGCTAACAAAGGCTGTATGATTTATGTGAAGCCACAGAGGGAATAAATGTTGGGTTTAGAATTCCTGGCTTCTGTTCCTATGTTTGGACTCATGCTGTCTCTCAAAGAAATCCTTGATTCCTCCTAATGCTGCATACCTTTCCTTATCTGTTAAATGTAGCCATTCGAAAAGTAGCTGGTACTCAATTCTCTCTGTCTGTCCTATTGAAACTAATGAATGCCTGCAGGCAGGCATAAGGTATCGTTACCTTTGACAGCCAGTATGTTTTATGTTTTAAATTATGTGTTGGGCAGAATTTTTGGATACTAATTTGATATAATGAGATGCGCTTCTAATATCAACCGTAGTACGGGAAGGCCTTGCAGCCAACCTACTCTTTATTTAAAATTATTCCATTTCAGATGTCCTAATGAGTGCTGTGAGTTGTGTAATTCTTTCATAATTTTCCCCCGTTCCCAGAAGGGAACTAGGAGCTGGAGTTTTTTCTATTTTTGTTTTGGTTTATTTCAAATTATGGTAAGCATGAAATAAAGATCTAGGGGAAGATTTTTGTGAAACAGTTGCTATTGTGAGAATGGCAGTTAAGAAAAAAACATTGTAGTCTAGAAATGTTAGTGTTAAGGCAATTCTCAATGCCTGTGCGGTTTGCCATTATCTTATAAATATCTTGACTCTGACTTTACAGTGCTGTTTATAGAATTTAATAAAGCAAATGTAATAATGCTGCCTGTGCTTTAATGCACAATCTCAATTGGGTTGACCAGAAGATAAATAGGAACAGGAATGATAGTGCGTTCCTACAGATTGTTTTTAATAAGCATGCTATTTAGTTGATCAGCCCGGTACTGTAATGCCTCCTATCCTGCTCTAGCAGACAAATTTATTAATGTACCCCCCCCATTTCTCTGAGAACATTGATTCCCTGCAGACATATCTCTATTAAACCTCTAGAAAGTCACAACTTCCAAATTAGATTAAGTAGCAGGAATGGTACTAGAAGAATCAAAGAAAATTGAGTGCGTTATTGAATTCATGCCACATTGTCTGAGGAAGAGATGGGAGTTATGTGTAGTGGTAACTTTTGTCTTTACTGTACTAACAAAGCTGTGGGCATTGCTGTCAAACCTAATTGTCTGCAGTGCATCAGGATAAAATGAATCTTTTATCTAAACTCGTACCTAGTGAGATTTTACAAGTGAGAAGTAGATTTCAGAAGAAAGCTTTACAATTGATCAAAATCATTTGCCATTATTTGCTGTACACAACTCTATCCTAAAAATCTTAGTGACAAAAATTTTAAAGACGCACCTGGCCTTTGGATTGGAAGCAGACTTGCTTGTCATGCTAGCAGTTGCAAAATGCAGATATTCATTTTAAAGCTGCCAATTTCTCATTTTGATCTGACATATTAAAAAGCATATAATTAATGGTTGACATTAGTAATTAACATTAACTTTATGGTGCTTAATATGCCATCATTCATCCATCAAATAACTGGTATGCATAATGTCTTTGCATAAAGGTTTTAATTGCTCAAAATGATCCTGCAGTTCTCAGGCTCTGCGGTTTAAAGTAGTTGTAAATGTGTTTTAAAAAGATGTGAATTTTTCATTTATTGAACATAAACATTGTTTTTGTTTCTCCCTAGGAGCGTGCACGAACGTGTAAACCAGGGACTTCAACTGGGAAACACAGCCCCAGACGCACAGCTTCCATTAGTGGCTAAAGAGCACCACCTTGCTGTCGCCAGTGCTCTCTGGAGGAATTTCTTTCCCTACTTGAAGAGCCAGAGAATGTCACAGACGCCGCCTTCCCCACTGCTTGCTGACACAGCTGCAGGTTAGCACTGACCCTGCCTGCACCTGGATTTGGTGCTATTCTTTGGGTCACAAACTTTCAAGGAGTTTGTATTTTGGCATGTTTCTCCTTCCGTGTAGTAACTTAAGTATGTGTAAATGCAAAAAGTAAAATCTGTGCTAAGTGTTTTGACACAAAAAAATATTGTAGTGTTGAATTCCTTAGTAGGGTACAAACACATTGAGAATGCTAAAGGTGTTTGAAGCTATACAAGCCTGACTTCTTTTTCACTACTAGTCACAGATTAAAATCAACATGCAGGTGTTATACAATATAAATAAGAATACTGTTTTTCACTATATCCAGAATGTACTTTTTTTTTTGGAAGTTTATTTGTGTTGATATGTTCATAATGCTTGAGATTCAAACTAAATTTTTTAAAATATTTTTCATTTTAAGGGAATTTTTAAAAGGTTGCTTACTTGACTGTTGCTTTTTACTAAACCCTTATGTTCGTGGTCATAAAACTATTTCATAGTTCATTCTAATTATTTTTCTTGCTTTACACAGAAGGCTTTTAATCTTGAAGTACAACATTCCATATGTATGTGAACTCCACATGCAACTAGTCAGCTTGGTAGTGAATAGAAAGATATCCCAGTTTGATCTTTCACATCAGTAGCTAACATTGTATTCTGTAATTGCAATGAAATCTTGTACCCAGTTAACTAAAATTCAGAGGAGTGAAACATAAAATATTTTTTCCCATCATGATATGAATTAGGTAAAGTTACAAGCTCAGGAGTACTGAGTTGGTAATAGAAAAGCTAAAAGACCCTTCATTTGAAGCAGCTCTGTGGTAGTTAGGAGGCAGCATTAATGAAAGAGGCAGTGTGCAACAGTAGTGGTCTCACACTGCTGAAACGTGTGAGAAACAGCAATACAAATCAAAGGAGGAGGTTGTTAATGTCAAAACTTTCATTCATTTCCTACAGTGACATAGCTTTTTTTATATTAGCACACTGAAATAGCAAGAGCAGCAAGCTATTATAAACTCCTCTGAGAAGGAGGGGAGTGCAGTTGTGACCTGCTTTATAGAGATGTGTTAGGCAGCACTACAGAGACAGGCAAACCTTTCCCACGCTGTTTGAGCTTCTTGCCTTAAGGTTGCAGCCCAGAGGAGAGAGAGCAGCTGTCACAGCTCTCCTGCTCCCCCTGCCAGGCAAGCAACCTGGGCCTCACAGCTCTGTTCTGCCTCCCATTTGTCCTCAACCTCTGTTACGGCTGATGCTGCAGGAATGAGGTGATAATTTGGAAGAAGGCTGGCACAAATTGTTTCCTCACCTAAGGCAGAGTGGGGACTCTGTATGACCTTGTTTATTCTGAGGCACATAAGGAAATGGGAAGTCCTTCATGGCTTAAGATAATCTTGCCCTGTACTGTTAATTAAAATAATTGTATTGTTGTTTCTGAAAACTAGCCTTTTCTGTCTAATTCAAAGTCAGTTTATCAATGCATGCAGGTTTCTATTTATTTGAATTTGAGAATTTGGGAATTAATGAGCCCCTTTTTCATTGCCCTCCAAAGTCAGTTTTCCTGACTCAATTGATGCTTCTCATTTCCTGCAACCTAGTATTTAAGATTACATTTAATTTCTGAGTTTTAATGCACGTGTCATTTGCAATATTAAGATTGTATTATATTATATTATATTATATTATATTATATTATATTATGGTAGTGTTGGATACAGATTCTACAGTAGACTTAACAGAAACAGCAAAAGGTTATGCTTCATTAACAAAATTCTGCACAAAGTACTGTCCCAGTTTCTAGATCTTCGGCAGTTATATGGAGGTCTTTTCAAGAGTAAATTTTTTCTGTAGTGCTTTATTTATATGGTAACTTCTGATACATGAAAGTCTTCTAAAAATAGGAAGGTACCAGCTTTTACTGAGTGAATTCTTTCCAGATACAATTTTTCACTGTGAGAAGTGTGTAAAAACAACCAAACAAATAAATAAAACTCAACCCTGCAAAGCACAGTAATGATGAAGTGAACAGGGCAAGATATAGTGGATGAAAGTAAGAAAGGGAGGTAAAGAAGACAAAAAAGCAGGTTTTAAGACATTGAAGAGGTGGTAAAACTATGCCTTCAGGCTTTCTAAAATGTGGTTTTGTGAATCTATTTAAAATTGCATATGTTAGGATCCATTTTTCCTCCTTTGCCACCCATATGTCTTGGTGACTTACAAACTGCTTGGGATAGAGACCACATTTTTAGCATGGGTACAAACACTCTCTGTTAGAACAATTGCCCTGTTTAAATTGAGATTTCTGGTACTTCCAGACTGCATGTTATTAATTGTAATTATTTTTCAGTACTTTTTAGAGGAACGTGGATTATACTGAGAAATTATTAAAATGATGCCATGTTCTTCTCTCTTTAAAAACAGGTTTTACTCTCTTAGCTTTGGACATACCAGGAAAAGCCCTATCAGATCTCCAGCCACAGCCTGTTCTGTCAATGATGCGGCTGTTTGGATGGGATGACATGGTGTGGCCTCAGCTGGTGTCAAGATATCTAAGTCATCTAATTCAAAACAGGTGGAAAATTGTGACTGTTCTTCCAGTATCTCTTAATCCTTCATTAGATTTGAGGAAAAGCTTTCTTCAGATAGTAATATTTCATTAAAATGGCCCAGATTCTTTACATGCTCTCGAAGAGAGTCAGCAGATTGCCCAGGACAATCCAGTCAAATTTTTATATACCTGAGAAATTTTATTTTCACTAAGTAAGCCTCTGTGAACCTAAGATGGATGGGTGGTGGTTGTTTTTGTTGTGTGCTTTTTTTTTTTGCCTGCTTTGACTGCTTCTGAATCAGGTTTTGGAAGCAGGGGAGGTGAGAAATGAGAGAGAAAGGGAATATTTCTGTGTTGGACTGTATTTGAAAGTGAAAAATGTTGCACATTTTTAGGGTACATAGTGTACTAAGGACAGTAACTGTAAATCAGGATATGGTAAAGATTATTTAAGTGTGATTGACAAAGATGAGGCTATGGCCTTCTTGCAGGGAGGTGTTAGAAAAGGTTGAATTTAGTTCCTTGTGTGTCAGTTTGGAACTAGGGGAAGAAGTGTGCAGTCTTCTGCTATATTTCTCTTTAATGATTTTTTAGGGTGAGTTTCATTCAATGTTGCAGATATTTAGCATGGGCTGAATGAAATGAGAGTTAGGCACATAAATTCCTTTTATAATTTGAATGTTATAATTTTGAATTTTGTTGCTCTTTGGGTGAGATCAAGAAAAACATTTCGATTCGAAAACCTGAATTTTGGTTTTATTTAGATCTTCAGGTTAATTACCAATTCTCCCAGTGAACACTCAGGTAGGTGTTTGAAAGCAGTTACTTAACTATTTGTTATCACTCTTCGTGAAGCATCTGACATTGTTAACAATGTATACTTAGATACATTGTTATCCTAACTCAGCTTCCTTGTGCAAAGACAGTGAGTACCTAAGGTAAGATTTTTGGTAGAATATAGAGAGATCACTGCTGTCTTGAAAGCACTTTTTTGTGGCATGATTCATTGACTTACCCGATGCAGTTGTATAGCAAAAGTTATCAAAGTATCTAAGTGGTGGGATCTTAAGACTTCATGGTGACTGTGCTCTGGTAGTTTTCACATCAACATTCTCATTTAAAAAGTAAAAATATTATTTTGTTTCCAATACTGTTACACCTTGCACACACTGGCAACATACGCATGAGCTTTTGAATTTCTGCAGTAGAGCCTAAATTTCCTTTCCAGTTCCATGTTGTGTAGTGCATGATAGTATTATAACCTGTCTAAACTAACTCTGAGCATGTGAATAAGCTCACTGCTTTAAAAGGACCACTTGCCAGGCTTCTAGCAGGTGGTTATTGTTCTTTCCTTTCTGAGGATTAGGGGCATATTCCTTTCCAGTTCTAGGGAAGATGCCTAAGTGGCTCAGCTACCAGCAAGCAAGAGAAACAGCAGTGAGACTACAACAGAAAGTGGTTTTGTGAGCCTTTGGGACCAAGTAGACTAGCTGTGTACATCAAGATTACATGAGACTGGAGTTGCTTGCGTATTACTGCAAGGAGCATTAAGTCCATAGGCAACCTATTTGTTCTCTTTTGGTCCTGGAATTCAATGTTAATTTTTTTTATTTTATTTACTTTCATATGGTCTCCTTACTTATTTTGTCAATAGTACTTCAGCATGGGTGTTCAGACAAAACATGCAGATGTCACTGGTTTTAAGTAAATGAAGCAGAAAAACCCCTCAACTTTATTAATGTTGTTTAGTGAGAAGTAGAATCCAGTTTGGTTTCCATCTGGACTTTTGTTGACACTCTGTTGCAAGCATGAGTAAAAAATCAGTAGAAGATAAGTAGATATACATGTACACATCTCAAGAAAGAGTACAAGCATTTTTCATTAAAATTGAAGTATCTAGGACTTACCAGGGAGGAAGTCTCTCAGATGAAAGATGTAACTATTTTCAAGAAATATCCCTGACCTGAAGCACACATGGAGCTCATTTGATAGTAATTGGGAACAGAGTGCAGTACACACCTGCTGTCTTTTAGCAAGGAGTTTCTCCAGAATTAATGATGCAAGGTTGATATGCTTGGGAAAAACAACTGCAGCAGCCACTCATGGTAGTAAGGCAAGTAAAAGTTTGGGAATACAGAGCAGTAGAGTGCAGGGACTGTGCATTGAGTGACACTGGTCTGGCACCTGACTGGTAGAATGGTAGCAAGTGTTTGAAAGTATATCTAGCAACTTTGTGTGGGAATGAATGTCCTTGTGTGTATATACATCCCTAAATTAATACGTCTGTAAGTGTACTGACAAGTACAGCGGTTTCCTTTCTCATCTCCAAGATGCCCTTTTATGTCTCCCATTTGGGTCTGTTTTGAACATGACATGTCTTTATTTGCTGAAGCAGACCTTCTCTTCTCCATCTTTAATACAGTAAGAACTAAGCAGACTTCAGAGTAGCTTGGGACACCTGGGCTGGCTTTATATGAAAGGCTGGAGCAGTGTAAGCAGTGTCAATATGAAGTTCTAAGCTGATTCAGATAAACTATTTCCAACATTGTACATTGTCAGTTTAGATAATACAGTCAAGTCATCAGTTGTTAGAGTAAGGCATTTCTCATTGTGTGATTTTTCCTCCCTCTGTTTCATGTAGCCAAAACACACGTACACGTGTATATGTGCATCTACAGCCAAATGAGACACTGTCACCTTTCTGCCTACTTTTATTAGATCTCTCTACCTTTTTTTCTTCCTCTTCCACCTCCACAGTTCACTGTGTGAAGCTTTTTCTAGCATGGGCTATACATCCTACGAAGCTTTGACAGTACGCTCGTGGTTTCGCTGCGTTTTGCAAATGTTCCTCGATCAACCAAGTGGCGCCTTGGCCAAGACAGATGCTGAGAGAACAGTTGGTAAGTGCTCACATTTCCCTCATGTTTGCAGTAACGGGGCTATATTGCAAAGCTGGCAAACATTCTCAGCTAATTACAAAATGTATTTTTGTTTGTATTCCTTTACTTTTACCTAATTACAAAATGTGTTTCTTTACACTGCTTGTGCTATTTATTGATAGTTTGCCTGCTCTGCATATGACAAATTTATCACAAACAAAGATAAAAGAGCTTGTTTCCTTGGAAGCAAAGAATAAAAACTTGCTCCCAAGGAGACAAGTTATTTTTCCCCCATGGAGAAACTGCTCTAAAAAAAGTGAAAATCTGAAGTAAATAGTCAGAAATCATGCTGTGAATGGCCTAAAAGAAAAAAAAGAGGAGGGGTGGGGGAATCTAGCTGCAATTAATTCTCCCCTTTTTTACACTGGATATTTTGCTTTCTTAGAGCAACAGTTCATCTGTTTTTCTAAAACCACTGCAGTTCTCATTATCTGTAGAACATGTCTTCCAGTCACTATTTCTCAAACACATTTTGTAGATTTTGAAAAAAAAAGAAACCATCAAACCATCATCTTGGTTATCTGAACTTAAAACTCTTTATTGTCTTACAACTTATATCAGAAAAATAACTGGTTTGGACTTGTGTTATTTGTCTGGAGAGATGCAATTAGTTAAACCACAATACTTGTGGTTTAGATATTTTTAAAATAATTTTTAAATAATGTTTCACTTTATCACTAATCATTAAATCTAAAAGCATAACTGTGTACTGTATTTACCAATGTGCTCTCTTGTAATAATCAGGAAAGGCCTACATGGAGCAGCTGACTGAAATGACAAGACTGGTTTTTAAACTCTCAGAAGTAGAAAACATTCTTCTGCAGACTAATGTTGGACAGTCAGTTTTCAAGCAAGACCCAAAAAATGCTCTTGTCCAGTTCATTAAGGTACTGTACATCTACCCCTGTGTTAGTTAGTTTTAGTGAAAAGATACTATGTATCACATTTAGAGTGCTGAAAAAGAAATTACTCACAAAATTCTCATGACTAATAATCATCTGATTTATATTTATGTCAATATTTTTGTTTTCTCAGGCTGTTGGTAAAACTTACAGTGGTCTTCAGACACTCCCTGAGAAATCTGCCATGGTAGCAAAGACTCTGGAGTATTTGGGTGATGTGTTAAAGTATGTAAAACCTTATCTGAAGGCAAAAGGACCTCCAGAAGGTCTGCAGCTTACATATTGGATCATAGGTAATTATTTTACAACTTCTTTTAGGAAATAGTTTTAAAGAATCAGTAAAATAAACTTACAAGACTTCTTTTCCCCTCTATGCTATCCATATATATATTTCATCTATACTATTTAATGTTTGAAAAAAGAAAGTCACCAAGATGCTACATGGTGTGTAGTGGAGTTATGTTAGTGGCCAAGTTGGCTTAAATATGTACTTTGCTTATTTTTGGAACTGCTTCTCTGACATGCACTCTGTACTTTACTAAGATGCAACTCTAGCATTTATTAAGTGTGGGGCCACCGACGGGATGGAAAGAGTGCTTTAATTGTCAGTGAATGTGCCAGTCTGACCCACTTACCTTTAAAAATATGTATGTTAAAGGCAGAGGTAATGATTTGCATGCACACACAGTTTACACCATGACTCTAAGGAGCACAGGGAAAGCTTGACCAAGATGCAGAAGATGCATCAGATGTAATGGAATTAGGGTTTTGTAAAATACTTTATTTTTATATTGTGAGATCAGCATACTTTGATGCACAAGATGTAGATCAAATTAAACATTTTTAGATACCCAGATACAGGTTGGAGCCTTTTTAGATTGATATTTTCCTTTTTAGATTGGTATTGTCCTTTGTGTTCTTTGCAGCAGGAAACGATTAATCTTCAATCACGCTGTTGTGTGCAAGAAAATGGCCTTTCTTTTTATTTAAGAAAACATAAAGAAGGTTTAAAAGAAAAAAAAAATATTCAAGTGTATTTCGATCACTGCTTCACATTCTGTGGGCATGTTAAATTATAAGGACAAAGCACAAAACTTAACAAATCTAAACATCTCCTGACTGTAGTCAGATTGTGTCTTGTACTGTCCCATACATCACAGCAGTGATAATAGAAGGAGTACTTTTAGCTGGAATGACCATGTTTCTTTCAAAGCAGGAAGCTTAGACAACATTATTAGAAGTATTGTTAGGTGATCGTTCTCTTTCTCTATGATTGATCATTGTGTTTTCTTTCACGCCACAAGATTAATGTTGTTTTGCGTTGTTTTTAGAGATGATAATGAATGACTTTTATAGATGAATAATATCTTGTAACAGCCTACTTTTGATTTTCCATTATTTTCAAAGTCTTAAACATGTTTCCTTGGGATAGATCTGTATTTTCAACCCAACAAACTTTTTCTTGCCTCTAATAAAATATAAAGTTAAAAATGTCTACATAAGAATCTTGTTTTATTTAATGTGTGTTTTGAGTATTAACACTTCTGAGTATGGAGTTAGTTTTTCAAGAAAAATTACACCTTGCCTGCAATAAAGATGTTTCTCAAAGTTGGGGTATTTACACACCAACACCTTTTTGCTTTTTTTTTTTTTTTTTTTGGCAAGTTAAAAGAACCATCTTAAAACTGGCTCAAAGCTGAGCAAGTGATACATTGATGAGCTGAAAACAAGAAAGATATTCTCTGAGACTCTCAGTTTGTGATCTGAGAGCCCACAAAAAGACTGGCAAGACTGTGCTGGTTTAATGGAGTTGGCTGCCCCTCGTTCTTCTTAATCTGCTGAAATTAAATGCAATTTGAAGGATATTTAATGTTTTGCTAACATTGAATTGCTGTGTGAGTAGTTGCTGATCTGGTGTTGCCACAGTGGTGTTAGACAAATGTGAAGGGATGGCAAAGGCAGCATTTCTCTGGAAAAGGGATGAAAGCACACAGCTAGGTAAATGTTTAAGTGCATGTGTGCTGATTGCAATAGGGTTATGGATCAAGTTTAGTTAAGTTTTCTGCAGGGATCTAAGAGACTCATCCTTTCTATAGCATTGCTGTACTTTTCCTGAAGCAGTTTTACTTGCCTAAAAACTTCTAATTGTCATGTGTTGAATCAATTTAGTATTTTATTTTGATGAACTTAAATTGACTTTTGAGTTGTTTTGGCTGGGATTTTTTAACGCAGTGTCGTGAAATGGGTACATAAGAGTGAGACAATTCAGTTGCTCTTGCTACTCTCAGATTATCTAATTTAACGTAATTGCTTCTTTAGGCTTTCTTAAATTTTTTTTCTAACTCTAAAATTGCTTTGGGATTTTTTGAAATTTTTTCAACAGGATATCTGGTAAAGTTCTGTGCACCAATACTGGCTACTTCCAAGGCACAGCAGCTCTTGTTTCGCATTGTGGATTGCTTACTGCTGCCACACTCTGTGCTCCAGCAGGACAAGGAGCTGCCCGTGGCTTTGCTCTCTGCCATTCAGGAAAGCCTGCCTCTTTATCTCCAGGTAAATATCTCAGCTCTATTATCAGCACACAAATGAATCTTCAGGAAAAGATTCATATTGCAGAGGATGTTTTCTCTTTCCCTAGTTGGAACAATTGTTGACTGAATTTACAGAAGCAGCAACAGAAGGGTTCTTTTTCCTTATGGAAGTGGAAGTAAAATTGCCACCCCTTTGGCTTTCCTCATTGCAGGCAGCTATGCTGTGGTACACTCCAGAGCTTCTGGTCTTATTATTGCATATGGAAAACATTTAGCCAACCTGCTGGTTAAACTGGTCTCTGATGTGACCGATTTCTCAAACAGTGCATCAAGCAATCATAATATCTAGTGAGAAAATTGTTAAGGTGACAGAGCAAACAAATATTTTAAATCATCCTTGACTTGGCTAACTGTAGATAGTTACAGATGAGATACCCTTTTTTTGTTGCTCTTAGGAACAAAAGAAAAATCTTTGGTGTATTATGCCACTGGTATGTCTTAAGACTTTGAGAATATGTTTTGCTAAATCAGGTTCCTGCTGCTCATGATTGCATGACTAAAGCCTTCTTCCCCATTATTCCTCCTACTCTTCCCTCAGCTTCCCTGCCACTCTTGAAACTCTGTAAGGCTTATTGATGCTGTAGAAAGAGACTAATTTCTGCTGGTGAGAAAGAGAAAAGTCTGTATTTTGAAAATAAATAAGTTGACATGTTTTCCTTGTAAATCCTTGTCTTTTTTTGCTTACTCTTTTCCTTTCTCTCCTAGACTTCATTTTGATTGCAGTCTTAACTCACTACTTCGCAGGATTGTATTGTGAAACAATGCAATGATAACATTGTAAACATCCCTTGAATTTATTCAAAAGCAGTTCATTGTGATTGAAGGCATGTCATATGGAAGTGAATATGGTTATGTAATACTGTGCACAGTGTTTTGCTTTGTTGCTCTGTGGGTATTTTCAGAAGCTGTGTACATGTAGGGCCATCTGGACAATGGTATTAGCACGATGTGCGAGTGTCTGTTTGCTAATTTGGTAGATCAGTTGTAGAGCCAGTTTCTCTGGAGCCTGCACAGATGGATGAAGTCTTCAGATGAAACCACTTGAGTTGGTTTGAGGTCTTGAGCATTGTGTACACTTGTTTCCTGTTTTATTTGCCAGATTCTGACTTCCAGACCTCACTTTTGTACTCTTCATCAGTCTGCTGCATTGTCCATGTGCTTTCCAGCTACACTAGATGATCTTGTTTGACCAAGTATTTTATTTTAGGCAAACACTGCTTCAAGTAATTCTTTAATTTGATAGACACTGTTGGGGAGAAAAGGGAGAATTCGTGAGTTATTTTTCCTATTTCAATATGGATCTTTTGCATTTTATTAATAGTTTGTATTTACAAGGTTCCAACAATTTTGAGTTCATTCATTCAAAAATAATTTCTTCTCTTTTATATGGAAAAGTGAAAAATTCCAATTTAGAATCAACTCAAAAATATTTCAAGATGAATTTAAGAACAAACAAAAACTCTGCTGAGGTCCTTTGGGAGTGAATGGATTCTAGGCACTCTCTGGCATCTCAGGTTATTGTTCCACAGTTAGCTTAAGGCTAAATTCATTCCCTTTCACCACCATATGCATTCCCATTTAATTTGCTTTAATGATTCTGTGAATAGCAATTTGCGACCTGAATCATATAGTATCTAGCCTCATAAAACAAAACCCAAAAAACCCAAATGAGCATATCAGAAAAGTGATAAAACAGTATATGTGGGAGGGAAAGCATGTAAATGTGGTAGGAAGAAATATGGGGAAACAAAATTCTTTGGGAATCACCTCACCTTCACTAACCTAAAATGCAGGTGAAACATGAGATGAGGCCCCTCTTGGGTAACTGCCCTGTGCCTGGTGCTCATTTGTGTAGGTAGAGCACTGGTATTTTAGTGCAGGGGCCTTAATTCACCCAAATGCTAGACGAACATTGTTTTGTAGATCTGTCCCTGCTAATACTCCAGCTTACAACTTAATCCTTTGGCAGTTACATGAAAATAAAGAAACAGGAATTTGGAGACCGTGCAAAATATCTTCTTATACATGTGAGTTCTTTATTCAAAGTCACAGTGTGAAAGCCCTTGAGTGGAATTTCTACTCAGCAGCCTTTCCTTTTTTTTAATTTTTTTTTCTTCAGTCTTCTGAAAAGTTCCAGGCTCCATCTTTTTTTTCCTTCTTCTTTGGTTTCTACAGTATGGACTTTTCCTGCTTTATTTAAAAAAATTACTTCAGATCCCAGAAAACATTTTAGGTTTGCTAGCAATGACCTGAAAAAACTTCCCTTTCCAGCATTTTTAACTATTAGTGTGGTTTACTTGATCCTTTTTGTGGGTTTTAAAGGGGTATGAAATCAGTCCTAGTAGCAGTTAATCTTACATATCCACTGATGCAGCAATTTTATGAAATCCTATAGATTTCCTGAATTTTTACATCTTTTAGGGCAACATATGAAGCTCCTTCTCTCCACAGTGTAGTTTATTACTAACTTCACAATTCATCAGAACCAATGACTGTATCTCACTGTCCTTTACCACCCCAAACCTACAAATTTATTTTTAATAGAGCAAAGTTAGAGGCTTTGTTTAATTTTACACAAGTGCACATAATTTTCAAGGGCACTAATTAAGACTGGATGTTGCATTTCTCCCTGAGTTCAGGCTGACTGTGTTTACTTATGTTTGTGCTTATACAGGACTTCAGGCTATAGAGCTCTAGCTTTTGACAGTTTTTGGGCAGCTGGTCTGGTCTCCACTGTACAGGGAGCTTATCAAGAAGTTTTTTTGAAACTCAGTCACTGATGCTGCCTTGTCAAAACAGCTTAGCTTTAGCAACTTTTAAACTAATTTTTTGGGGTTTTTTTATCTTGCCTAAAGGGTTACTGTCTGGATACTATTTCTTTCACTGTGCATCATCTGTTTTGATAATATTTGATGACCTAAGAAAGATTTTTATTGAGATATTCTATTAAAAAATTGCCCTCAGAATTGTTTGAATGACTGACTTTGGAAAGTAAAGCATGAAGAACGTAAATGAACAGCCATTTTACAATTTTATGGGACTGTTCCTAATTATGAGATAGTGAGGCATGTAAAATTTAACCATAGGTGTTTCACTACTGCAAAAAAGAAGTTGAGTTGATTTGTGTGGTAGTGGATTGCTAAAATCTACCACAGGAAGTTTCAGACCAGTATTGCTCTTGATGGATTTCTTGGAGAATGATTTGGAGGAATTTTAGTACACATTTACCGGCAATATGGGATTGAACTGAAGCAGTGTAGGAAACTTATTTTGGAGAAGAAATATTAGTTTAAATGTATCTTGCAGAATACAGCGTGGGTACATGGAGTAAGCATTGTATACATAATGATAGGGAAGGTAAGATACCCTGTCTGACTTACCAGTGTTAATCCTGTCCAACTACAGAAGATATGTTGATTTCTATCTAAGTACAGAGAATGGCAAAAGAGCTTCATTCTGAGTAGTATTTGGCACATACACTTCCCAGTGATTTTAATGGCTCTGTGCAGGCTCAGCATTTGTCAGAGATCAGACCTTAAAAGCCCTCCCATGAGCCACATCTGTGGTCTGATATTTGAGCAAGCTTATTAATACATTTTGTGAATTATATGTATTTAATAGGAATTGTACAACATTAATTGGTGAACAGCAGATTTATTCCAACAGCAGGACTTACAGTATAAGTCATCATTAGGTAGCTAGGCATTTCTGCAGTGAATAGTTCCAGTAATCCATACTAATCGGTTCTTTGCTCTCCACAGGTGATTTACAGATATACAGATAAATCAGAAGAGGCAGCTCTGGCCACAAAAGTTTCCTGCAGTGAACACACTCAGGAATCAGTTGCCTTTCTGCGAAAATGAAGAGCAGATGATGTCATGCTTCTCTGCTCCCCTTAAAATGTCCTTTTTTTTATCTTAACCTCAGAAGGTGGCTAAAGAACATGCTTAAGGAAAAGAAAGCGACTCTTATCAACCCTTTAAAGCCCATCTGCTTTGTAGGGATTGTCCTGGGGGTCTGATGTGATTGATTTCAAATCTCTGGTCCAGACTTGCAGTCCAGTTGCACATGTGTTTTCTTTTTTTTCTCATTTGAACTGTAGCTTCCTTCATCTGTCTTAATTACTGGTGGGATTTAAAAGAAGAGATTTCTGTGTGATTACCTTGCAATCACATCCTTGGTCAGCACTGCCTAGGATGTTTTGTCATTGTACCCTGAGATTTGCAACTACTGCGCAGTGTTAGTAATTTATGCCTTGTGCCACTTGGGATATGCTGCAGGTCTGTTGCTCTCTGTACTTTGCAAGGAAAAGGAGGAGTCCAAAATAAAGAACACAGTGATGACCTGAAGCCTTTTTGTCTAAGAGAGAAATCCAAGTTATTTTCTAATTTTTTGGGTTGCAATTTCCAAATCACTATTTCAACCCAAAAAATGAAAATGCTTTAATGAAGGATCAGGCTAGGTTTGTTTGTTCACTTTCAAATTAAATTATTAGACCTACAAAAATTAGTCAGCATTCCTTCAGACATCTAAATTCTAATAGTCCTTTCTTTTTATTGCATTAATTTAGTAACTCTAGAGTCATTCTTAAAAACAGTAGCTCTTACTAGTTAATAACTGGTGTATTATTTTCTTGATACTGTGTATCATTTGTTGATCATCAGTTTGAAGAACTGTCTCATTTTAGCAACTGTCACTGGTAATTCTTCAGAGGTGCTGGGTTCTTTGTGTATTCCTGCAGGTATCCTTGTAAGGTTGTGAGGTTCTTTGTGTCCCTTTTATCAGATAAATGAATACACTTTGTCATAGATATTTGGGTTCTTTTAGTGTTAAAACAGTCTAGAGTCTTAAGAGTGCCAGTTCCAATATTTGGATTATGGAATACATTCTGTCTTTTTGTATGAGCTTTACTACAAAAAGCACAGGTAACTCTTCTTTGTACCTGCTGCAATATCTTACTGAAAACATCAAACACTTAAGTTTACACACAAAATAGTCTGTCATCTCTAACAGTCTCTCTGAGTCTGCTACTTGCCAAGAAGTTTTTAAGAATTCTTGTTTTTAAGAATTCTGATACAGCAGCAGCTGCTTTTTACTACAATAATTTACTCTAGATACACAAAAGCAGGAGTAAATCTGAAGCTTTAATCAAAGTCTCAGTTCAGAAAGTGTGGTTTTTATCATTGAGACTTACCAAAATTATCAAGGAACCCTAGAAGTATGAGAGATGAAACCCTTAACCCAAATCTGCATTTAAGAGAACCACCAATAGCAAGTCTTCAGGCATCTCATTTCTTGAAATCTCATGTATTTGTTTACTGTGAAACCAAAAGTGGGTACTCCCCATTTCAAGACCCTCAGCTATGCCTCAGCCTGCTTTTTTTTTTTTCCCTTGAATGTTCTGTCACATTCACCCAGACAGATGAAAATGTTTTTGGGGAGGGACTTCAATACAAAAAGCAACAGAAGTACGCATTTTTCATAGCTGGGGAACAAAATCAACTTGACTTGATCTGTTCATTCCTATATTAGGGGCATTAGTTTACCTCAGCAACCATAAATATTCAGACAGATACTCCTCCTACCAAAACTGGAGCCTGGATTGCAATGCTAATGGAAATTTGAAGTACTGTTGAAATTGCTGTCTAGGGAGCTTTGTGCTTGACCTCGTTTTACACCATTATTCTTGTTGGACAAAACTGTTGTGAAAACTGAGTCCTCAAGAGGCTTCTGTTTGTGCTACTGACTGTGACCCTTGAGATACGAGATCACAGGACCTTTTTATTTTTTTCTTGGTGATTTGTTCTTCTTCCTCTAAGTAATCAGAGGAGGGGGAAGGAAACAAGATCTTAACTTTCTCTTATGGGAACCCATTCCAGTAAGAATGCAACACTTCTGTTCAGGGATGGACCATATATATGTTCTATAACTACAGGTAGAGTTTAGATAAGCACTTTCTGGGCAAGTACTTTCATTATAGATTTTTCTCTGGATCAATATAGCTTATATTGGATAAATCACAGCAGTTTTAGCCTTATCTTAAACAGAGTTTAAAACCTCCTCTAAATCCCTTATGAATGTTGCCTAATTTACCCTAATTTGTTCATACTATGAGCGAATCTTTTCTTGTTGGAGCTCAATTCTAAGTGCTCATTTTTCTGCTATATCATTTATACAAAACTTTCACATGATGAGGTATTTATTCTTTCTCTCCCTTCTTAAATCTTACCTGACTAGCATACTTCGTTAGACCATGTACAGGATTGAAAACAGAAATGAGAAGCTTTTGGGCACAGAAGCTTTCTCAGGTCTGAAATGCCAAGGTTTTATTTTGAATTTGAAGGGGAGCTTGCATGTCCCAAAGCTTATCTTTTGACATATTAGTCTAGTGGAAGATTTTTCTCTCCTTTGCAAGCCTTGCCTGACTATGTCTTCATTTGCAGAGCATCGTATCTGCAGCAAATCAGTGAGGCTTATTTGTCAGGCATAGTTACTCTGTGTGCAGCAGTTTACACAGCATGTAGTGAATGTTTAGCCTGCAGTTGTTAAAGATTTATTCAACTATATTGTTAAAATTTAATTCAATTCCTCCCTTTCTAAAATTTTCTTCTACAGGGCCTGTCCTTCATATGTTGTCAGTCCCAAACACAGGGTGCCTATTTAAACCAACTCCTTGGGAGCATTATTCGACATTACTTTGGGCGATTTCTCCCTGCCTCCCCAACTGTGCCTGGTGCCGGGCAGCATCCTCTGCTCTCTGCTTTGGGCAGCTCCATCACAGCCCCCCAGCTGCTCCATCTCCGAAAGACCACTCTGCATGTCATAAGGTAAGGACCTGTGAAATACAAAACATCACTTGCTCAGGTTTCAGATTCAGCTTTCACAAGTAGCTCATCAGGTTTCTGCTTTCCTCTCAGCTGATGGTGTGGCTCTTGGAAGAGCCTGGGAGTTACTGGGCAGGGAGCAAAGGAAGGACAGTGTTTATACATCAGAAGAGTAAAATTGGAAGGATTTGTGAGAGAGTAATTAAGGATAAAGGTCCTAGGCCATAACAAAAAATACTCCATTAGGTCACATGAAAAGCAAATAATTTTCTAGAAAAATTATGCTCCAATAGATGTCATCATGTGTCTCAGGCTTTATTTAGAGGCACAGAGCTCAAGTGGTTAGAGCTGCCAGTTATCCGTGCATGTGGGGCCTTGTTGCTCTGTGCCAGGTATACACAGGTGTGCCAGCTGCCCAGGGGACATGGAAAACTGCAGATGTGGGAAGAGGAAGATAGAGATGCAAGGACTGCACTGTCACCATTTGCACGATGTCAACAGCAGCTACAAATCTATGTTCCTGCTGCTGAGAGGCTGGCACTTGGTTTTATGTATTGCAGAATAGTGAACAATCTGTACTTTTTGTCCATGTTGGAAAGGATTTAAACCCCTTCAAACACAGGCTTATATCCATGGCAATTGGATCTTTATTTGTTAAAGAGTGGGTATACATGTCAGTGCTGATCTTGGGTAGATATGATAGGCAATCATGTAAGTAAAGTTTGTATTATCACATATTAAGGGAGTGAATTAATATTTCACAATCTTAGTTCTGTCAAGGTTTTGGATACCCAAACTTCGTCATCTTATTAAAGTTACTTTTGAATATGGGCATGCATGTGTGAACATGGGGATTGAGAGTGGAAAGTTCTGAAGGTGTAATGGCACTTGGTGATTTTTCAGATGTGACACATTCCTTAGTGATCTGGGAAGAACTGAGCAGCACTCTGGTTTGCAACCTGCTTGGTGGTCATGAGGCAGTCACAGGGTCTGTACACAAATAGGTGCAGTTTGCTCTCCACTTTGCCTATGAAAGCAGTGAATGTATTGCTGCTGCAGAGAGGAAAGGGAACCACACCATCAGGATTGTATTATCCAGGTTAGAGAGCTGTTTTAGTGCAAGAACACACAAAAAGAATTGTGGGAAAGTTTCAGAGTAATTAGTGGGACAGAAGATTTCAGAGTTGCTAATATTAAAGTGAGTACGACCATATGATGAAAGAACTGTGGATCTCACAGCTTTCATTTGCCAAGTCACACTAGTGCTCTGAAGCAGTGCAATGAAGTGCCCAGAGTTCTGAAAGTCAGGTTTCATTTGAAAGTTGTAGAAGCACCCTTTACTGAGTTTTTAATAAGGATGCTGGTTTTTAATTGATGCATTGCTCAGTCAACATATGTGCCTTGTTTGAGTAGATAACTACCTAACATTAAGTATCTTAAAAGGTTTTATGAAGGTTCTGGGAGTGTTTTTGCTGACTGATGAATAAATGCTGTCTTCTCTTTCACCTGTAAAATCTGTGTTCAGATTTCATTAATTTGTGGTGCCAAACCAACAGTAGTTCATATTCTTGTATTCTTTCGTGGAAAATTAACAAATCAAGGTGTTAAAATTGGAACACTATGTGTGTGATGTTAAAATTTGCTCTTGTTGCAGATCAACAGGTCACCTTTTATTCTTGTGCCAGATTTTATGTTGGAGATGTTTGTGTTAATTCTGACAGAGCAAAATCAATCATTGGCTGTCCTGTGACAACATACTGTTGACAAAAATCAAATAACAGTACCAGTATGATTGTGAGTTTGCAAAAGCACATAAAGCTAACTAATGTAATTAAATAACAGCTGCATTATGGATGTTAGTTAAGGATTTTAGAATCTTGATTCCTTCATGTATTCAATTATATTATGATGCTACCTTTGTATTTAATAGTCACACTTGGGTTTTTAACTGTAATTATGATGGCTCTTATTTCTCACTCCTCTCTGAACAGAAGAGTCAGAAGATATCACTGTCCTCTGACAAATTGGGAGTCATTGCTATGACTAAGACAAATAGAAGCCATTATTTGAGCCTAGATAAAGATAGAAATCTGTGTAATAGACCTCCTGCTGAAATATAACAGTTATTTTAAGGTATATGGTGCTTGCATTGCATGGAAAAAAGAAACAAATCATAGACTTTGTTCTGGCTTGCTTTGTCTTCCCAGGGAAAACTACCTGCAGTTCAAAGGGCACGCTCCACCTCCTCGCTTGGCCTCCGTTCTCGCTTTCATTCTTGAAGTACTTCAGAGAACCCAGAGCATTGAACTGTGTGACATCGACTTGGTTCTCCCAGCTGTGTTGAAATGCTTGGTGCTGGTTAATGAGCTGCAAGGTGAGCTGTTTGTTTGCTTTAAGTACATCTCTCCACACTTGCAAGGTTTTTGCACTGCTGAGCATCTTTCATTCCTGTATTTAAGACTCTCTGATGAGGTGAATAAAATAATCTGGCCAGATAAACTGGATGCAGCTTTTTTTTCATTAACTGGTCTGGGACTTCTGTCTCTCAGGCAGTCAAGTCCTGCCTCATTTAACTCTCTAATCAGCTAATCAACTTCTCAGGAATATGAAGGCATTTCCTTTTTCCCCATCGTTCCCATATAATCTCCTCCATTAGCAATTGAGGAAATTTTCTTCCACCTAAAGTTTTGAGACCAAATAAGACTAGTGTATGTTCTCCCCATAGAGGCATTATAAATGGATTAAAAGTTGCACATTGCTCTCTGAAGGTATCTTTGAGTCTTCTTTCTTCTTTTAGCATGCTTTGTTTTGTAGCAAGAACATCTTTATTTTTAGCTACTTAAAGGATGAAGCACTCTTTTCACCCCACCATTGTATAACGAATGTACCTGAGCTCAAAACTTCCATTTCTTGCTGCTAGAGAGGCATTAAACAAAATTTGGATTCAGCTCTGACTTCTCCTGGGAATTTTCTCTAAAAAAGTACTTTTTGAATCTGGTCTATAATAGTTTCAAGGACAAGATGTGCTTAGGAAATTAGCTCAGTCATCACACAACTTTCTTCCCCTTTTTGCCATCACAGCCCTATCTATTGGAAGCTGAGTACCCACCTTGCAAAGTGCTGGGGAATGGGCTGGGAGTCCTGTGGTGCTGCAGCCACCAGCTCCCTGCCTGCCTGAATAGGGCTTTGCCACACCCCTCTAGAAAAGTCCTTGCAGCCCAGTTCCATCTTTATGAAGGAAGAGCTATATCTTGCAACTTTGGTATTTATTTGGAAACAATTTTTGAGAAAACAGTGGAGGGTTTTGTTGGGCTTTTTTAGCCTTTTTCCCTTAAAAAAAAGAGGGTGCATTTCAAAACAATCTCCGCCACTGAAAATACAGAGGAGACCCACAAAGCTTTGAGCAGGATATAATGCTGTGACTACCTTTCTTTTGAATCAAACAGGAATTATTAAAGAATATACACAGAACTTATGTTTAAATAAAACCTCTATTTCCTCTAAATGTATCTCTTGGCTTTGACTTAAAAAGACCATGCTGTATTTAAAAATCTGTTTAAAGGATAATGGTGGTGAAAATAAGACTTTTGCATAAACCCATGACTCATTCTGTTCTTTATAGCCAATCTAACTAAGTGCTCTCACAGTCATTTCACTTGCATCAAAGAAAGATGAAACCTTTTTTTTTTCTCATTTAAAAATTTTCATCTTCATGAAAGACATTCTCCAGATGGTCAGTTCAAGAGCTCTGTGTGAATCTTGTGATTTTTCTTTTGCAGTTAAAAAGATATCTACAGACATTGTACAGTACATGGTAGAAGGCTGCCAAGCAGGGTCAGGAGGAGAACATGCCACCCAGCTGACTTCTGTATTTAGGTAACCAGAAAATATGCCAAGTGGCAGCAAAGCTGCTGCAAGCCAATTGACAGCAAACGTTTTCTTAAAATAACCAATTATCCTAACATGCTGCATTGTTGCTTGCTTATGGTATTTAAGTAATGGTGTTTTTGGCACTGAGTTTGAACACAGCCTTGCCAAAAAGCCAGAGCAGAAAAACAGAAGTGAGAGACATACCTGCTTCCTCATGGGTGAGTTACTGTCCTGAGAGGCAGACAGTAGGGAGATGTGTTGCTCCTGCAATGGGAAAAACTCCTCGGGAATTCTGATGGTGCTGTGAAAGATGCATGTGCCTAATTTGAAGTGGAGATAATCTTCATATAACAAGCTTAGCTTTCTTTATTTGATTTTGTGACAATAATAGGTTATTATATTGTAAATTATCCTTATTTCATAGCTCTGCAAAATGAATCCTGTACCTCACATGGATACAGTAGAAGGTGCATGACCTGGCACCCAAAGTCATTCTGCAATCCTTAAACTCTGCTGCTGTATTGGGCCAGGTCTAAGTGAAAGTTCCAGAGGAACTCACTGAAAAAAGAACGTGTTTTTGTGGGAATTCCAGTCTGTTTGTGATACATCACTTTCATGGGATGCATCATCCCTAGGCTGTTAATTTTGATTTGATTTGAATGTAATATGTGATCTTTAAAGGTCTCATATGCTCAGGATGGCAAATGGATGTGCTTCCATCCAATGGTCTGTCTTGTTTAAGATCCAGTGGAGCTTTATAAGAAATGCCAACGTTGTTTCTGCAAATCTGAAACTCCTGTTTTCTTAGTCTTTTTATTACAATTATTATTTATTAAATAAGAAATATATGGTTTAGTTTTGCATTCGCACACATTACAAAGTAAAGTACTCTGAAACAAGGCAGTCCTGGTGAAACAGCAGCAGAATCTGCCAAATTACTTGAAAATAAATGTGTGGAATTTTTAGCATTAAGCTTCCAAAGCATGGCTTTGTTTAGAGAAAGTATTCCAGGTAGAGTATTCCAGTGTAGCAATATGAAAATTGCTATGCAGCCAGATTGCTTGTTCTGCCTAGACTCTTCAGTTGTTGTTGGCATGTTCTCTGCATCATCGTTTTGACCCTGCATTAAATGCCTCTGTATCCCCCTCAGGCAGTTTATCCAGGACTACATGGCAGTCTATGATCATCGGGTTTTCAGCATCCTGGAAGCAGTGGCAGTCTTGGATCAGACTTTAGTCACCAGCCTGATTCCCACAATCACACAGTCTCTGAAGGATTCAGAGCACAAACAAGGCCTTGGAAGAAATGCTGCACAGAGGTTTGATTTTCATTTAATATTAGTTTTTGACAATGACTGGTAGAGGTTTATTCTCTTGAAAGAAAGCAGTGTTAAGACAGCAGCACAGACACTCAAAAATGAGTGATTTTTAAGTGTGTTCAGCCAGAAATTTCCCTTAGCTCAAGCCTTTCATGGTTTTAAGCCATGTATATTTGCTAAGTTTTTCCAGACATGTTTTGATACTAGGGTCCACAGATCACAGTAGAATTTATGTGAAGCCAGGTTGCCTCTACACTGTACACTGCAAAACAAAATGAAGAATTTCTTACCCTAAGAATTTTCCTGTTAGTCCGTTTTAGAGGACTTTATGGGTCCTATATGAAATTATAGTATAATCAGGTATGATCTGAGATGCTTGGAAAATAAATACCCCCAACTTAATTTCGAGAGCTTTTTCATAATCTAAACTTAGAAGAGTTGGGTGTGTCCAGAAAAGACTGGCTCTGATAGGCACAGCAGGCTCACACATCCTCTGTTTGCCCCCTAAGAACTTAGAACTATTTGATGTGTGAATCCATCTGGCATTAGGTAGAAATGTCACATGAAGGGAGCAGCTCTGCAGGGATTTTGGTGTCTCTGGGTGCAGATGCAGCACTGACCTTTCAGCATCTATGCAAGCACTGTTACAAAACTCCAGGAAGCTGTGCCTCATGTGGCACCTGAGCCAAAAGGGCTCCTCCTGTTAGTGCTGCTCACTGGAAGGCTGCCCGTGACTTTCTGCTGCACTTTCCTGCAGTCTGGACAAGGAACTGGCCCCAGTGTTTGCATCACTGCACATCCTTTGACAACTCAAATGGGAGCATCCACTCATGCCACACACTGTGGGGAACTTTTGAGGTGTGTGTTGGCAGGGCCTGGGCTGTAAAAAGTCTAAAAGACAGAGTGTGCAAGGGTACTCACAAGGTATTGATCTTCCATTCAATGAAAAATGTGTTTAATTCATTTGTAATTATATTATTTACTTTTTACTATCCACTACCAAAACTTGTATTTGCTTTTATTTAAGAGAATTTGCCCAGGGTCAGCCTGATGTTATATGCAGGATTTCCACACGACCTGCTTTTTTCATCCTTTGATAATGTGTTCCATAGCTAAAATTTTTGTTTATTTTTCTGTCGTTAAATACTGTTAATATGGCAACAGTCGTCCCATTATCTACAAAATACTGAAAGCATGCAGGTTTTGTGATGAGCTTCCTGAAATACATGCTTGGAGATTACTGAAGAGCTACATTTCCTTTATCCTCATCACTTAAACCATATATATTATCTAATCTGTTGTCAATGTTTTCTATTAGTAATTTGTATTTAGAATGTGCTCCATTACTCAGCAGCCCAAGGTGATCCATGAGAATTTTATTGTAAGAACACTTATTTTCTCTCTTCAAGAAAACCTGATTTTTCTCTCTTCAGTCCCAGACTCTAAATAACATTATATTAACATATTCAGTGCAATTACTGTAGACATTAAAGTGCAAATCCATATCTATAAAAGAAGTAAGGTTCAGAAGTTGCATTAAATACTTACAGTGGTGATGTCCCATGTTGTTATTGCAAGGAACTAGTATGAAAACTGCAGTTTTGTTTGCTCAAGTTAATATTTCATTACAAAAATAGATAATTAGGAAAGACCTAAATGTCAGAGGGAGTACTTTTACAATAATTACATTGTCTGAGTTGGAGAGTATTAGAATGAACTTAAGGTGAAAAGTCTCATCAACACATATGCAGTCTTCTGGAAAATCCACTTGAGTGACAGTTCTCTTCTGAATTCCAGGTTTATTTTAAAATAGTCATTGTCCTTGGTTGAGGATGGTGATCTAAATCTGGGTCAGTGCTGAGCTGCACTCAAATGAGAGGGGCTCACATCACTGTGCTGTGGTGAGAGTCACAGGGATTGCTTAGGGAGAAATGAGAGAGCAAACATCATCAAGTCTGAATGCTAACATCATCTAGGCCTTGGAAACGCCACGTTTTTTAAATGAGGAACTTCTAGTTCACAGCAGTTTACTGAACAAGTAGGCTTCTAAGCAACTCCACTACACTTCTAGCCACAAACAGTGCAGTCCTTCTTCTTCCTCTGATCTGGCCATGCTAAAGAGTCACAGCAAACAAAGCAGTTGAATAGGTGGGGGGAAGTTACCATGTTTTAATATCCCAATATCTAAACCATGTGTTTGGGAATTACAAACTTTTACTCCTAGGATGTTGTGAGATTGTTAAAGGAACACATTACATGTTTTGATTTTAATTTTTTCCCCCAACAGAGAAGCCTATAAGAGACTCTTATCTCACCTCGCAGAGGCTGGACAAAAGGAGATACAAAAACTGGAAAATGAGACAGATCAGCAGTGTGCTTGTGATTAATTCTTTCCTCTTGGACATTATGACATTGTTGGTACCTAAAACTACAGACTACAACACACTAGAAAAGTTCTTTATCTTTGCAACGGAAATACATGTATCAATTTTTGTGGTTATTTTTTCCCCCAATTTATGTATTTTAAAAAAAAATCTGTGGTATTTTATTATTGTCATGCATTTGAAGATTGACTAAATATCCTGTTGAATAGCAATAGAAAGACTGAAAACTAATTTATTACATATTCAAATATCTATATGAACAGAGCCTGTATTGCAACATACAAGACAAGATTTCAAAGAATTTCACAACTGAGTTCACACTGAATGAGAGCTGTCCCTCTTAATAGTGTACTTTTGAAAATCTTATTCAGTCTGTTCTTAAGAAAATCATCATTTTGTAATTTCTAATTTATTATTTTAGTGAAGTGAGAAAAGCATGTGCTCTCTAGTACTCACTTATCGAATGCAGTGCATTCACCAGGAGCTGTGCCAGTGTGATAAAGATTGTGTTAAGAGAGAGCATTTTTTTTAATGTTTATATTGCACCGAATGTATATACCTGTCTTTAACTTCCACCTCTATTAAAACATTTCAGTATTTCATATTCCATTGTAAAACCTCTCTTTTTTCTTTTGGGTAATGTAAGAAAAGGCAGGTTTGTATTTCCTCTTCTCTTCCTTTTCAATGCTATGTTCTTAAAATTAATCCATAATTTCCCATGATTTTTAATCAGTCATGACACTATTAGTTATCCACTTAGGCTATGTGTGAAAGGTGGGAGCGAAAAAGAAGACAGGACTAATGAAAATATTCATCATTTGATGATAAGCTAGTAATTATTCCTGCTTGTTGGGAAACTTGGATCTTTCAAATATTTTGCTGTGTTATGGATCTTTCCAGGGTGGATCTAGCTCTGTAACTTTTTCTACATTTTTTTCCTGAAGTTCTCAGGAAACTTGTTAATGACTGTGGTATCCACACTTTTCACTTCCCTCAATAATCTGAAGCTTTTGGAAAATTTCTGAAACTACTTACTGGACTTTGGGAGTGGACTTGCCCTTAATGGCAACACCAGTGAGCAAGCTCTTACTTTTAAAGTTATTCACATTTTAATTTTACAATATTAATGGGAAGGAAAAATTATTTTTGTGTCTAATAGCTCCACAAAAATCCCTAAAATCTTGTTCAGAGCAGCTTCCCTTTCATTACAGTAATCTTATCAAGTTGAACTAGATAATCTTCTTGCCTAAATCAGCTATCGGTACTTCAGATAATGCAGTAACTAAAAGCCTCTTTAGGCTACTTAATAGTGCAGAACATGGAGGTTCTTTTCATTATGAAAGTGACTTATTGAACTTGCATTGTAGCTTCTTGTAAGCTTATGTACCTGGGAGGAGTTTTATTCTTCCTGGGAGGATTCTGCTTCTGAAAAGCTTTTAAAAAAAAAACCAAAAAAACAACACCCCTCTCCAAGAGAAATTAATTGAGATGCTTTTGAAATTTAAGTCCTACCACACAGTAGAGCCCAGAACAGATGCCTGACAGTAGTATTGCTTCCTGAAAGTAAAAACTGATTTTAAAGGATAGAACAGATACTACAATGAAGCACTTAATGATGTGTTTAGTAGATTATTAAAGACATATTTAATGCTGTCTTAAAGTGGTGGTTGGAAGTTTCTGAAAAAGCAACAGGAGTTTATGTAAATGCATAGCAGCTCCTGGCACATGAGAAACTAATTTAACCAGTTTGGAAATTATCATTCTTCTCTGTCACAAAGTTAATGCAAACAGAAATAAGGCATTTTGCATCATAGTCATCAGCCACTGCCACATGGGTGATCTGGTTTGGTCTGTTTATTTGGTATGGACATTTGCTGATGTGACTGATAGTTCCAATAATATTAATGAGAGAAAGACTTGCAGAGAGCACTAGTTTATGCTGACTTACCAAGCATACACCAAACAGCAGTCCAAAACCAGTTAGGAGGAATGAGGAAAATGCTGGTTTTAACTAAAATATAGAAAAAAACCTAAAAGCTAAAAAAAAAAAAATCTCTTATTAGATGTTTAGATGATTATGTAGAGGCTGCTTAAGGCAATAAACATTATTTAAATTATTTTGCTATGAACAGTTTGGTTTAAAAGAGGGTAGATTCATACTAGATATATGGAAGCATTTTTTTATTATGAGGATGATGAAGCACTGGGACAGGTTGCTCAGAGAGGTGGTGGATACCCCATCCCTGGAAACACTGAAGGTCAGGTAAGATGAGGCTCTAAGCGACCTCACTCAGTTGAAGATTGCTACTCATTGTAGGGGTGTTTTACTTATTGGATGGTAAGAGTGTCTCCCTTACGTTGTTTAAAAATAACACTGCTTGCACAGACAGACATTTCCTGCAGCTTTAAATTCCACAACTGATAGTGAAAAGATCCTGAAAATAAGACTGTAGCTAGAGTACTTAATTCAGAGAAATTTCTTCATTCAAACCCATCTATAGAATGAAAAGTTGGTGGTATTAAGCTATTTTCAATGTTGTGATGGTTTAACCCCAGCCATCAGCCAAGCCCCACACAGCTGATCCCCCACCAGTGGGATCAGGGAGGGAATTGGAAGGGTAAAAGGTAGAAAACTCCTGGGTTGAGAAGGACAGTATAATGGGGAAGGCAAAAGCCATAAATAGGGAAGGCAAGCAAATAATGCGAAACAAGGAATGAATTCAGTGCTTCCCCATGGCAGGCAGGTGTTCAGCCATCCTCCAGAACAGCAGGGCCCCATCACACCTAACGGTGTAGCACATAACATGGGAAGACAAACCCATCACTCCAGATGTCCCCTCCTTCTTCCCCCACTTTATGTACTGAGCATGATGTCACATGGTCTGGAGAATCCCTTTGGTCAGTTGGGGTCACCTGTCCCAGCTCTGTCTCCTCCCAGCCTCCCAGGCACCCCCTGCCCCCTCCCTAGTGTGGCAGTACAAGCAGAAACGGCTTTGCCTCTGTGTAAGCCCTATTCGGCAATAACAAAAACATCTCTATATTACCAACCCTGTGTTCAGCACAAATACAAAACACAGCCCCACACCTGCCCCTGTGAAGAAAATTAACTCCACCCCAGCCAAAACTAGCCGACATCGTAATTACTCATAACTATAGAATCACTTGTTTGTCAGTGGAGTTTTAACAAAATTTTTAATTTCAGTATGCTTTTTCTTGCCCTCAGCCTGGTGCCCAGTCTCTAACCAGTGTCCTTTTGTTTGGAAATGCTAATACTGGTGACAGGAGACCTGTCTGAAACAGAGCCGTTGTGAGCCTTGCCAGAATTTTGCCCTGATCTCCTTGGCCAGAGGACTGTTCCAGGATATAAGAGGACAATGTGTGTATATATATTAAGCACTCCTTTTTTTCCTGCAGTGTATAGAATTGAGATCTAAATAGATAGTATTTAATCTTTATATTTCCTCTGTTCCAGAATTCAGGATACCAATCACCTCTGACCCATTATCATCCTTGTGATATGAAACAGATGTCCAGCACATGATGAACAATGGCAGGCAGAGGGAAGTCTGGCTTATCTTTCCTTTAGTAACCTTAACAAGATAACATGAAAAAAAATACCTTCTGTTTAGAATTCACATATGACTTCCATTAGTCCCACAAAGCTCTCCCTCTGTTTCATAAGAATTTTACATTTGTTATTACTGAAGACCAGAAACATGGTAATTTAAATTACTCTTTGCTTTAATTTTCAATTAAAAAAAAAGGTGGGGGGGCAGTACTTGTTTTGGTAAAAAGGAGCTTCGGAAATAGAAAAATTCACACCTTTTCTACTGGAACAGAGCAGCAGACCTATGGAAAGAATAAGGTCCTGTGTTGTCTGTTGTAATTGAACAGAAGAGGTGCTGCCAATAGCATAAACTGCGTAGTCATCTAAGAAACTTTGATAACTCTACACTTAAATGCAATATAGTTCCCTCAGGAAACAAAAAAGACGTTTTACTGCGCTGTGGTTTTCCTTCTTTCAGTAGCTTTTTGAAAATTATGTATGCAATGGGTATTTCCAGTTTAATCATATTTTAGAATTTTTAACTATTACTTAAAACTCAAATTCAGTGTAATCAGCCCATCTGTTAGCAATGGTTATAAAATTATGTTGAAGATTAAAAATCTGATGCAGTGTCAATATGTCCTAGCATAATTAAGCTTGTTTTATGATGAATGACTAGGATATGGCTTTTGTCTACTTGAGCAGCTTTAAAGTGGTAAACCTTTTGAATGCTTAATGTACAAAGTGCAAAGGTATGTACAGAACAACAAAAAAAAGTAAAAGCTCAGATTCTCAATTCCTAGATGTGGTATCTTTACAGGCCTTTGGAAATGCCAGCAGAGTAATTCTACATTACAACCAAATTCACTGCATTTGTCAGTCCATCAAACACTGTCTTGGCTCTACCCTTCTCCTTGAAGAATGAAACCAAAACAGGCATTAAAAATGCAAATTTTCTAAATTCATTATTTGTTTTAGAAAGGCCCAGCATGACCTACATAGGCACTGGTGGAAAAATTAGCACAGCATTTACTTACATGAATTGAGGGTATTGCTAAAAATACTTACTCCGTTCTTCAGTACTTGAAGCATTGCAACATTAACATTTTAAGCATTTTAATTCTGGCATTACTGTGAAACTGCTATTTATAATCATCTCTATTGGAAAGCCATTCTTTATGTGGACACTATCCCTTTACAATGTGTCCTTGGGGGGGGGGAACAACTCATTTTGCAAAAATAGAACTGCTTAAGTCCTTTATACTCAGTCTATGTGCCAAACTTCCTGCAGTCTTCCTCCCCTACAAACTCTGCCTGCAGATGAAGCGTTTTAACCTTGCCCTCTTAATTTATTCTACATTCTAATTTTCAATAAACAGATGCCGCCTCTTTTCGCGCTTGTTTCCACATTGTTCCACATTCTGCCTGGGTTGTTTCTGCAAGTGTGAATATTCAATTATCTGTTTGTCCACGATTCTGCAACTGATGTACTAAGTGTCTGTACAGGTTTGGGGGAGGGTAACTGAGGAAGGCAAAATTTAGATGAAAGAGTTACAGAAGTTTCAGCTCTTCTGAGTCAGGAACTTGGCTCAAAAGCTGCTAAACTAAGAAGAAAATTGTAAGCCACAACTAGAAATCGAAGGATTACAAAAACATTACTGTACAGAAGCAGAACTGCTGCACACTGGCTCATAGTATGTGAGTGTTTCTTTAATCAGCACTTGGGTGTGAAATGCTCAAGGGACACCAAAGTGGTAGAAGAGGCTGTTGGTGCTGCTGCTGCTTGTGAAAATGGGGTATTTTTTGGATTAAAAGCACAAAGCAGCTGATTCACTTATGGTTATTTATAACTAAGAGCTGATAACACATTTTAGGACTCAAAGGTAAAATATATATACTTTAAATTATATACTTTATTTAAAGCTATATAAAGGGTAGAATATTACTTTTTATGGGAGTGGCCTGAAAAGGATCAGAGAACAGCTCTTCAGTACAGCTCTTCAAGATATTGTGGCCCAAAAGTCTTACTTGCAGATATAAATAGCCATAATGTGTAAATCTAAGGAGCTCAGAGCACAGAATTACACTCTCTTCCAAAAGAGAGGTTGTCCAAAAGGGTACAATATTTAGAACATCACAGGTGGATCAGCAGATCACGCACAAGATTCTGCAACCATGGCAGTTTCAGAAGCCAGAGACACTCAATGGAAGGATGGCAGAGCGAGGACATGGTGATTCAGGAACTTCAGCTCACCAGGCAGCCTTTGCAGGAGTCCTGCACAGCTGCAGGTGCCAGGTGAAGCCAGCCTTGCTCTCCCATCCTCACTCCTTCCAGCTGAGACCCCTCAGCCACAGCAGGGTGCTCTCTGTCTGCTCTTGCATCCACACTGTTCCCTTTTCTTACCTGGCAATAATTAACTGGGTTTTGCTCATCTGGCGAGGGCTAGGAGGCATTTTCTGACTTCAGGTGCAGCAAAGCACCCTCCATCTGTCCTTTAGGTCCTGCAACAAAAGCAGAAAGACTCAGATTGGAAAGTGTGACACAAAAACTTAAATGACTAAGAGGCTGCCGTGAAAGACCTCTGTAATCAGTGGAGCCTGATGATTAAGAGCCAGAGCAGGATCCTGACACTAATAGGAGCATATGTGTTGTCCTGAGGCTCTGTGGCAGAGGTATCCCTAACCAATATAATGCAATTGCACAGCTGTTTAAAACTGCCATTCACAGTGCAGACAATTGGTGACAACAACCAGAGCAGTAAAAGTGTCCAAAGGGCAGAACAAACATGATAAATAACTTTCCTGCCTTTCAGACCTCAAATCAAGAGGCTCAAGCTGCTTTGCATAAGGAAGCTGCCCCCCTCTGCTTCTCAAACCCATGCCACTGCTGCCACTTTCTGCCACTGCTCAGCAGTCATCCTGATCCATCCTAATCCCTCCCCTTGCTCTCCAGAAGCAGCAGTTTAGAAATTATTCCATAGCTACTGCTGTGGTAAGCTATGAGATCTAGGAATAAAAGCCTCCAAACAAAGCCGAGACATAGGAAACCTATTTTGCACGATTGTCTGGAAGTGCACTGGGCTTTACAAACAGGAAGTGTCAGTCCTGCTCCTGAAACAAAAGCTGATCACTCACCTGGTGTGGTACCTCTGGGATGAGACTTGAAGCCCCTCACATATTTTGATTATTTTAGCCACCATTCCCTTGAAAATGAGACATGTACTCCATTTGTGTCCCTGAATGCCACACCTAAGTCAAAGTTTGAATACTTGCCAGGCTTGGGCCCTGCAGCCCACACAACAAAACGATTTCTGTAAATGGACTGTTCAGAGAGCTGTCCCTTGGATGCAGACTTCCAGGTGATCAAACAAATTAAAACAAGAAACTAAAAATGTCTTGATGTACAGCCTATCCAGCTCCCATGCAGCCTAGAGAATAGTCCTGTCTGGATATAGGTGAGCTTGGTGCACAGAGGGAGATGGTGCTAGCAACTCCAGTCAGCGTGCCAGGCAAAGACTGTGCAGCTGCAGCTCTGCTCAAGGCAATGAAGAGTGAGAAAGCTTAGCAAAATAAAAAACCAAAAAAAAAAAAAAAAAAAAAAACCCATAAAACATTCTAACCTGAAAAGTATGGAAAAGGAAAGGTGATGGTCTGTCAGTACACTGCCCAGCAGGAGACAGAAATGGTAATAAAGGCACCTCCCTGTAACCAGACCCTTAAAAGTTACGAGATGCTTTTGACTCGAAAGTGCTGCTCACTGGACAAAGTCAAACCTGTTCCCATCCAGCAGGCACGGGCTACTGCTGCAGCACATTCCACATGTGGCATTAGCAGGAGCATCAGCAGGAATTTGATAGGTCTGCTCAGGCAGCACAGGGGCAGGGAGCTGATCAGTAGGTAAGGCAGAGAAGTGCAGAGTATCCATAAATCAGAAATAGAGAAAGATTTAATTACATGCTTGGTTAATATTTACAAACATTGACATTTTTGTTCAATATGTAAATAAAACAGAGAGATAAGAGACAGGGGCTGCAGTAGCCAAGCAAAGCCAAAATATACCAGGTTTAGAGTATTTGCTGTGAGCTGGCATATGCCTGGAGAATGGAATGGAGACATACTATATAAACTGAAAGAATAAATAAATAAATATTGACATTGTTCTACACCTGTTTTGCCTCTGGAGACCAGTGATTTGTGGGACCATATGTTGGACAAAATGAGACTGTTCATTGATAACTGTAAATGTGGTGACCCCTTGCTAACTGGATATTAAAAATATTAAGTAAATGGCACATTTTAATTATACAGTAAGGAGGCTGATCTCCACCATTAAAAGACTGCAGCTGTCAGGAAGAATTGATCATATGACAGAAGGTAACATTTATTTGGTATTAGACCTTGGTAAATGACATCCCAAACAATCTTTAGATTCTCAAACACATTTAGTTCAGACTTGAGTTTAACCATGAGGCTTCATTTTCTTTGCCTTTCAGCTGCGACAATTTTTATCTGTTCCTCATATCCTATCGGGCTTGTTTGTTTTTTATTTTTGTTTTAATCTGTTTTGAAGTATTTAAATTTCAAATGAAGTATTATTAAATGAGAAACTGTAAACGATGGAGTTCAGAATTGGAAGTCAACACATTTGTTATTCTTTTTGCCAAAGGTATGGAGTAAGTTGCATAATTAGCATAGTATTATATCATCTTTGTCAACATAAACAGAGCTTTTTTATTGTCTTTAAAAGCGCCACTGGTGAACCACTGAATGTGCAGACTCTGAAGAGCAGCAGCCCAGGAAGAGCTGAGAGCATCCACAATGCCTGACGAAATTGCATAAGGAAACGAAGAAGACATGAAGCAAGTAGTCACCAGCAGAAATGCACAATGCTCTCATGTCTCTGCTTCTGCATCTGAGGCCGAGGAGAGAAACTGCACAGAGGTTTCATAGCTTCCTTCCTGCCTGCTGTGATCCGACTTTAAGACAAATGTGTGATGATAAAGCAGCAGCTCAAGTGGATTGATTCTTCTTGCTGACCCAGAGAAACCCTTCTACACAGAGGGTTTGATGTTCTCCCCCTCCACTGCTGATTCTGTGAAGCGCAAGGAATGTGTCACATTGTGCCGATCCTGTGGTGAGGCACTTGCAGAGTCTGAAGGTTGGGGCACGTGAAATAAGGAGCTGGAAGAAAGCAGGCTGCTATTCCATTGGAAGCAAAGGGGAGCGTAGGCCCATAGAATACCTCTTCCTTCCCCTCCTTGCTGACATCCAGCACCTGCATGGCAAAGCATACAAAATATTTTTGTGATCACAGAGGAAAGCTGAAACAAATTTGCCGTCACCCACCTCGTGTATTTACTATTAATCCCAGCAGAAACGTAGTTTCAGATAATTTTTAGACTATTTATGAATCTGGCAATCCATTTGCTGTTCTCATCACCCAACCCAAAACCTGAGTGCTCAGGCACTTGGGAGCAAACAGTGACATTGGATCCTGCTTCCTGGCAGGAAATCGTGTAGTTGTGCAAGTGGGGTTGCATAGAAGGGCTCCTGTTAGCACAGAGCACAGATAATTTGCCAGCTCCAAGCTACACAAGGGGCACAGAAGCTCTATGGAAGATGGAAATGCCAAATAAACGACTGACTTAAAGTAAGTAAAGGTATTTGAAAAAAAGTGGAATTTTTTCTTCCACAGGAGAGAGCAACCTCAGTTTTCCTCAGTTGGAAGATAAAAGGGCTACTTTTGCTTGTTAAAGCCAGGCACTCTGCCAATAGCACACACAGCTCTGCCAAATCACTCATTATATTTCTTTTCCCTTTTATGTGGGGACTGAGTCAGGCAGGTTGCCAGTTCATGAACAGTCTGGGGATGTGGACAAATGTCCATTTAAGAAAGCAAGATCCCAGGATTATTTTTGCTTGTCACTAAGCCGTATTTAAACCCAGGTGCAATACTGCAAAGTACCTGTTGATTATAAACGAGCCCACTGGTGGAGCACAGCTGCTACCTCTATACTGTGCTATTACTCCATCTAAGCATTATATGTCAGTTATATCCAAAGCCAACCTGAATGACTTTTTCCAATACATTTTTAGGTATGATATCCAACAACTTGCCAAAACACAACTATACTAATGACCAGATTATGTTTTTAACTGCTTATCTTGCATGATCTACTTGTTACAAATTCACGCTACCAAGTGCTCAATATAAGACCAGCAGCTTAGCAACCCAATATACTCCCTTCTTATGCTTAGCCTAACTTCTAGTCTTACAGGACAGTTTGGAGGTAAAATGCTAAAATCCAGAAAGTTGGAAGCTAATGAAAATGTTGTTTATCAGCAAAAGAGCAGAAATGGAGATATAAACAAGAGTTTCTGTCTGTAACTGCCCAGCTGGTCACGAAGCAGTGGCTGTGATGCAGAACTGCTTCACTCAGAAACATGCAGAAAGATAAGAATTCCTAATTTCTGTACCAAAATACCTGAAAGCCATGGATCTGCAGGTGAGCTGCTTTTATAAAAGATGGGAGAGCATTAGAGTTTGCTGGACAACCTATTGCCTAGAGCGGGGATCAAAAAACTTCCACTGAAGCTTTAAAGCAGTAAGCAGTAGGGCAGGTCGCAGACTGACTGCACTTGGTCAGTGAACAGCTCGTTAACTCTGGCTGCCCTTCAGAAACAGCTTGGAAAGAAAAGGAAAATCCCAATATGGGCAGAACAATTCTTAGCTCCATCATCAATTTCTGCAACCATTCTAATTTTGAACTTGATTGTGTAACCTCTGAATATACACACATTATTTTATCCAAACCCTGCCAAAGGAAAGACAATTCAACCCTGGTTTACTGGAATATCATAGAGGAATTGCATCTATTGGCTCATCTGCAAATACTTTTAATATCTTCAGTATTTCCTCTCTGTTTATGCAGGTTCAGTGGCTGCATAAGAAATATCCTTAATCTCTCCTCTTCACATGTATTTTGCTTTTTTATTAATAATCATGCAAAACTTATACTTGCAAAATTATTGGAAAAGACTTTAAAAGAAACCTAAATCGCTCACCTGGATACATGCCAAAGGCTCATTTGTCCAAATCGAATAGCCACCGACTAAGTATATTCTACCATTGTGGACAGCAACTCCAGACTCATTTTGACCTAAAGCAAAGAAGGAAATAGAAACCACTTTCAGTGTTTAATTAACCCTTTTAACACTGAGTGCTGGAGTTCTGCAATGGGATGCAAACACTCCTGGCAGTAACTTGACTGTTGCAGAATTCCAGACATGTTGGAGCGAAGGTGAGGTGTGGGGGCAGTTCCTTGCTCTCCTCAGGAGCCCCGCCCGCTGCTGCCCAAATAAACAATAAACCCAGATGAGCAATAATGTGGCTGTGCAGGGACCATCTGCTCCATCCTCATGTGTGTCACAGGTGACAGGCACAGTCCCCACCTGCCCCTCAGCCTCCATCGGACACCAACATCCAAACAGCCACAGAGGCTGAGAGCACCTGGTGCCCCTTGCATGCTGCCCACACCTGTTCAACCCTGCTCCTCCAGGTGCAAGTACGGTGAAAATTGCAGGAGCTGCTGCACAAGTTCATCCCCATAGCAACAAGTTTGGAAGTTTGGAAGGAAAAATACAGCCTTAAAAAAATCTGCACTACACAGTTCACCAAGCACATTTTACTGCCAGTTGAACTGACAGAAAGAAAGGCTTAGACAGCTTCTCAAGATGCAGTTGTGGAAACAACCTGCAGGCAGTGGAGAGGAGGCTGCCTCACAGCATTTAATAGAACAGGGTCAGCCCCAGAATGAGGAGGGTGCCAGGGGTTTGCAGTTGCAAATCAGATGACATCCTTCTCAAAGGCTGTCAGTTCCTCCAGATAATAAAATAACTAGTGAGCAAAAGATACATGGAAAAACTAGTTCTCTTTGACAATGTGTAATTCTTTTTTAATCTATGCCTCTCCCCCCAGTGTCCATTAACTACTGTGATGGCCTGACTTTGAAACCAAGCATCCCTGCTGTTGGTGCTACCCTAAAAATGTATCACATGCCTCTCTTGAAGCATGGCCAGCAGGTTCAGGGAGGTGATTCTGCCCCTCTACTCCACTCTGGTGAGAACCCACCTGGAGTGCTGTGTCCAGCTCTGGGGTCTTCAGTATAGGAAGGACAGTGACCTGTTGGAGCAAGTCCAGAGGAGGCCACCAAGTTGGTTAGAGAGACAGAACACCTCTCCTATCGTGAAAGGTGGAGAGAACTGGGGTCTGTGTATCCTGAAGAGAAGGCTTCAGCATGACCTAATTGTGGCCTTCCACTACCAGCAGAACTACTACTTCTATCAGAAGATGGAGAGGGGCTTTTTAAAAGGGCATGTAGTGACAGGACAAGGGGTAATGGCACCAAGCTGAAAGTGAATAGGTATAAATTAGGTATTAGGAAGAATGTCTTTACTGTGAGGGTGGTGAGGCTGCCCAGAGAAGCTGTGGATGCCCAATCCCAGGAAATGCTCAAGGCCAGGTTGGATGGGGCTTTGAACAACCTGGGTCTAGTGAGAGGTGTCCCTGCCCATGGCAGGGGGTTGGAACTAGATGATTTTTAAGGTCCCTTCCAACCCAAACCATTCTATGATTCTGTCTCTCCCTGGGATTCAAGGGGATACTACATCTGGGAATAGTATCAGGTGGAGGTGAACTTTGGTGAACTGGGGGGCAGGGACAGTGAGCTGCAGTGCTTTGCAAGTTCCAGCTATACAAGTTCTTCCTAATAAGTCAAAAAGAACTTGACAGATCACGTAGTTAACTAAGTGCTCAATTCACTTCTGACTTGACAGAATTCCAACAAGGACACCTCCTTTTGGGTAATTTATTAAGAAGATACTGTTTGTAAATAAGCGAGAGTTAACCGATTTCAGTGAAAGTTTTGCCCTATAATGCCAGCAGAAACCACTACAAAATGATGTTGCATGGTAAAAACACATCAGACTCTTATACACTCAACAACAGAGCTAAACCAATACCACAAACAAGCTTTGGGAGAATTAAAAAACAGAGTCAAATTATTTTTGACTGCTTAATTAAATAAAATTTATCTGCACCTTCTTTGAAATTTAATGCACAATGTGCTAAACCAAATGTTTTGTCGACCACTGAATGCCAGAACTGTAATCAAAAGTGTCTTCTTGGCTAACGGTGGTCCCTAAATTGGAAGCAATTGTAGCAAAGTCATGGAGTTCACATACTAAAGGCATGTAAAGGGAAAAGATGTTTCAGCCCAATAGCAGAGAGCTCCCCTTTTGTACGATGCCCACCTGTCAGCATGTTGAAGCTACAACGGGTCCACTGGTCAGGTGTCTATGCTGTAGGAGTCTATGTGACGGACCAGGATCCGATCGTTGTTGTAGTCCAGGTCATTCCCACCCAACACGTAGAGCTTCCTCTGGACAGCGGCCATGGAGTGATACACTCTCCTCTGCAGCATCGGGCTGCGGCTCAGCCACTTGTTCTGGAAAGAGAGACAGCTTGTCTAAGCACTGCTCAAAGACACACCTACACTGGCAGTGCAATGAACAGTAGCACAGCACTGGTTTCTTCTTACCCTTGGTCAGGAATCACAAGTGCATCTACTTGTTCTGTTCATATGCTAGACATGTGTGTTGGCTATAACACTGAATAAGGATACTGGACTTTAAACGTGATTTACAGTTCTCACATTTAAGTTCATTAATTTAATGGCATTTCTTGCTCTATTTTTTTTTGTCTAGCTCATCAGGTTTCAAAGGTTTTTTTTTTCTTTATAACTCAGTAGCAAATTCTCCTTAAACCAGACTATTAGATGTCTCCTTTGTATACAATGCTAAAATTATCTGTATCAATGAGCTCTGTTATGAGAGAAGAGAGATTCTTCTGCCTTTCGTTATTCAGAAGCTTATTTGATCTTATCCTTGGGGAATGAAACAACAGGAAAAATAATTTCCTAAAGAATCTTCTCAAATGATTCATGTATTTGGTTTAATGTCAACCCCTTTATTTGTGGGAACTTACAAAGTTACAACCTTTTGCATATTTTTCTTACTCATTAATAATATTCAAGAATTGTACCTGTTTAGGGAACAGGCAGGAAGACACAGAAGACAAGGAACTAAAGCAGAGTGTTTTATACCTGAGAAAACAATTTCTCCTGCTATGCCTACCAAATCAAACAACCTGGCAACGGATAAGATTAATTTAAGTGGAGGAAGTTAAAAATCTGTGAGGAAATTTTTTGCGATACACGTGCAGCAACTCGAGAGCCTCTAAGCCTCCTGCCTTTTAACCTCCACCATATATAGCTATACATTTCAATGTGTAATAGTTGAATATTAGGCATTAATGTTTGCATTAGTAGTCCAGTCTCTTAACACCAGACTATAGACACCATCTGCTTTGCAAAGCCTGCCTGCATCCCCTGATTATATCCTTAGCTTCCTCCACTGCAGTGCCTGCCAGGTGAGCCTCAAAGCGCTGCAAAGGCAGCGAAGCAGAGGGGCCTGGCGGGGTCATTTCTAATAAGCCGGTGTGTGAATACTAATCAGTGGTGGGGAAGCAGAGGTCAGCGCAGCCGGCTTGTTGGCAGGTAGCTGTGTGCTCGGTGGCAGATGGCAGGCATTATCGACTCGCCACAAAGGCCTCGCGCAGGAGCAGGCGCCGCGGCTCCGTGATGGAGCTATTGAGATTCCGTGCGAGATGCAAGCAGATGTGATGGTTTCCAGTACCCACCGTAAACAATATGCCAGCAGAATTTTTAAAAAGAGCTTGTGTGTACAAACACGAAGCAGACGTCGTTTGAAGAATGCAAGTGCACAATTCCTCTGTAACTCTTCATGCGCCAGGCTGAGTTCCTCACCATCAGCACTGAGGCAGCCTCAGGACCGGTATTCCGGGGTGCAACTTTCACATCAGCAAGTGAAGAACCCAAGTGAAAGGTACACAACAGAAACATGGTATCCAAATACGTGTCCCCCTCACAAGCAAAGTAAGATTGCTACCTGTAATTGCTACTTGGATTTAGGACAGTCAGCATTTGTACAGTCAATGATAAAACTGTACCTCGAAAAGAACGAGGCAGGTGTGTTATCTCCTGCTTTCTGCTTCAAGCCCCATATGTGCTGTGCTTTAAAAAGTCAGTGGGAACCACATAGAAGTATCTCCTGGAATGATTTTGTTCCAAATACAGCAATCAAAGACCCTATCCTACAATCAGAAAAGTCAATACTCTTCCACGTGGGTGTAAATCAGGCTATGCAACTCTGATTGCAAGCTTAGGACTTTTAATTCCTAATACAAGCAAGAGGGCATAACCATGCCCTAACCCTCTGAAATGGTTACTGAGCCGTACTAACCTAATCAAAACACATACATAATGTATGAAATAATCCCTAAAAGATATTTTAGGTGCTTGGGTAATGAAATGATAGGCACCCTTGCAGCCAGCAGAGTGAGTCACGGCCAGGTAGCACAGTTCTCAAAGTGTACAGGAAACAAAAAGGCCCACATATGCAATTCAAACCAGAAATGTCAATGACAAAGAGCGGTTTTGGGATGCTGACTTTGAGTATACACTGCCCAGGGCTGCTGGATTACAATAGAAAAAAACAAAAAAAAAAAAAAGAAAAAAAAAAAAAAAAAAAAAAAAAAAAAAAAAAAAAAAAAAAAAAAAACCAAAAAACAAACAAAAAAAAAAAAACCCAAGCAAAATAAATATTTATAAATAAAGAGGATTTAAAGCACATTTCTGTATTTTATCTAAGATGTTTCTAATTCCTACAGGCTTAAAAATATAGTAAGTTGTCAGGGTCTCCATTACTCATTAAACTCACACATCAGTACAAAGTGAATTTAAAACACCACTAACTCAAATGGTCAGTGCTTTAAGCCTTACAAAATCCTTGTATGTATTTGCCAAGAGACATGTTTGAAGCAAAACAAAACATATATAATACAGATACTCACCTGTTTAGGATCATAGACCATGAGTCTATTTTGATATTGTGCAGTATTTGTTACTCCTCCTATAAAAGAGTTTATACAGATTACATTTTTTCATATAAGCAAAGCCAGGACCAAGATCAGGTACAACAAAATAACCAATTCTAGAGTTCATTTGCAGATAATAATTACATTATATACCATCACTTCTGCTTACAATCCACTGCACTTCATCTGATTAAAAGGGGAAAATCTGCGCCATTTGTCAAACATACAGAAACAGAATAGCATCAATAAACACTCCCCACTCACTTCTTTCATAGAGCTAATTCTATGGGCCAAAAATGAGATAAAAATTGATCTGTTTATACATAATTGTGCATTCAGCCCTCATCAAGACACACAGATAAAACACATTCCTGTTCCAAGGAACATACAGCGTGTGACACAGTTTAAAAGAGGAGAAGGTGGGCTTGCATCAAAGGGAAGAAAGAGGTCAGAAAGATGCTCTGCCTTACCAGGAGCATGACAGGGGAAAGTGCCAGTTAGCACAGTGCAAACTTGTGCAACTGTGAGCACCTATACATTTGAAATAGTTTGTATTATGGAGAGAATATCTCCTGGTTTAGTTGTAAACTTGGGTTGGAAGTTCCTCCATAGTGACCAGAAACAGCACTACCATCTACTTTTCAATAATGGTCAGGAAAGCATGGTGTAAAGCACCTCAGAAAAGCTCAGAATAGAGTCTGACCCAAGTAGATGCTGCAAACCAGCTATTTACCTCAACACAGTAAAGAGACATTTAATGCCTGATCATCCTCTTCTTTTCTTTTAAATGGCAAATTTCACTAAGTAAACATAGAAAACTTCTTCAGTCTGTAATCTTACCTGTGCAAACATGTTTTTGAATGTGCTCAGGCCTTCTGGGGATATGGTGTCACTGGAACACTCCCACAGTTCCCAGTCCCCCTCTGGCACCATGCTAGGCCCACAGGAAGATGGAAACAGAAATAATGCCTGCAAGCTGCACATCACCTTCATCCTGCCAGGTGGTCTGGGCAGAACTAGGGCATGTCACTGGCCACACACTGGTGAGATACTGACAGACAAACTATTCACAATACAGTTTTAATGGCACATGCCAATAGCGGACAAAATCCACAGCAGTGAGGGGAAGGATTTTCATCTTACTTCATTTCGTTTTGTTGATGCTTCACTTTTTGTGAGGGCATACCCTGTCTCAGCCAGGACAGCAGCACAGTGACTTACATTCCTGCTGGCTGAGCAATGACCCAGTCCCACTAAGGTTGCTGGGTTGGCTTTTCCCCTTTTATCCCCAAGCTCTGTGCTGGGGAATCCTCATTTTGCCAGCCTCCAGCTATGCTGAGAGCAGCATTTTGGTTCAGAGCCATAACGCGATTTTGAAGCAACTCTACCACCTCCCCCACATCATTTTAGGCTTTAGGCTGGGACTGGTTTGCATTCAAGTTAAACCAGAAGCTCTGCTTCAGATGTGCACCAGCTCTGCTCCAATTCCTAATGGCAGCATAAGGGTGTGAAAAAACAACTGGCCTTTTGGCTTTGTACCATCTGAGTACTGGGGACATTTGAGCCAGAGGACCAGAACAAACGTGGTCCAACGAAAATAATGTGCAGGGTACATGGAGTAAACCTTGGTGCCAAGGTTTTACCTGCTGATCTGCTCCTACTGGGCTGAGCCACTTGCTGACATAAAAGTACCCTCAGATCACTCCAAATAATTTGAGTGGGGGCAAGAATTGATAGCAGAAACTACAGATATATCTATTTTAGAGCCTTTTCTTCAACTGCATCAGCAAGGAGAAATGATGCTTGGGTGCATCTCTGCAAGCATCAGCCTGTACAGGGCACTTACAGAGGGACGACAGCACAAATTCCCAACTCAGAGATGCTCACAGGCTAAGAGATAGATGGGAGGAGATGTAATCTCTCCAAACTGTTTCCATCACACTATGCCACACCTGCCTATCATAGCACATGTGAAGTGCACACACAAGAACAGGCACTGCAAAGCAATGACTGCTCCTGTGTCTGATCTCACAATCTTATTTGTCTCCACACTGTTGTGCAGCCTTCACATTTCTAGTGGTCATCAGCCACACAGACAAAACAATCTTTTTTAATATCTGTTTTGTAATTTGATTTTTTTTTTTACATACAGTTATTTTCACTCCCAGCATAATTTCTAAAATGAGATATCAGATTAGTATTTTGAAAAATAAAAATCATAGTTATTTGGATTATTACCTCCAGAATGTTAAACTACAGGAGACACATTCAAAACACAATGCTGGGTCATACATTTCCATTCTGAAAGGACACCTTAATTTAGGGGGAAAGATGTGAAGGAAGAAGAGAAAGAAAAGTGGTATTTCTTCATAAAATAATAAAATAAGCAAAATTATTTCCTTCTCTTCACAAAGAGCCCCTCACATCAAGTACACAGCTTACATTTTTTCCCCTGCAATGTTGCTCATCTCTGGTGTTTTATCATTATATTCCCTTCACATACCGCTCTTCACTTTTAGATTAATCTGCCAAAATGAGATGCTAAGGATTTGCATACAGATTTGACTACACAAAAATAGATCTGGAATTAATAACAGTCTCTATATGTTTTAATTTCTTCTAGACTGGAGTACCCTTGCCTCCAGCAGTATTCTTGGCTTTGAAAGTCATCAAGCTGATTTGTCTGCTCTTAGGTTATGATGCCACATGCTGCTACACTGTCCCCTGCAATCAAAGTGCTCGCAGAGATAGATTCCATGCCTTCCCCTAACAAGTATATTTTATAGATTGGCAGTTTTGATCTCCCCTCCCCAGGGGGATAATCTGCATCTTAACAGGTTTCTATAGATACATCTGTCATTAAATATGCCATCTTATATCTGCATCAATTTTCAAACTCTAGTTCCTTCTAACTTTGAAGTGCTATAGCAAAAGTTTAAAATTTTCTGCCAAAATTCAAATTTAACAAGTCTGCAATGTCCCCTTGAACTATTTTTTTTTAAATACTCCAGACAGCTGGGAAAGGGCAAAAGAGCAGCAATATGTCTCTTAAAAATAAGAAAAGAAGGGAAAAAGAGTTTAAATGGTACTAAAAATAATACATGCTTTCTCAGAAAAGAAATGGGGTAATCTGAGAGAATTTCTTAAACTCCTCTGCCATGTTTTCTACGAGGAAAGGAGAGGAAGTATTTAAAAATACAAACTATGCTATTAAATTTGATGTCAAGCAATAACAGCTAATGTGGTAGTAACCCAACAGTTAGAGAAAGAGGAAAAAAAAGTCTGGCTGGTTAAATGACAGAAAATTTACAGTTTGGTCAGCATTTGCTGTTTTTATAAACTGAGTGATGATTACACCACTTTAATATGAGCAGTTTGCTTTGAGGACTTCAGTTCCTGGGAGGCAAGGAGCACCCTCAGGATAAGACTGTCCTTCTTGCTCTTACAGACAGGAGCACACCCTCATGGAAAGGCCATCATCCAACCCATGGGCTCATAATGTTTTTACACTGCCGCAAAAACTGTCCCTCACTCCCTTGTCGGCTGTAAATGTTGCTTTTTAAGCCTTCCAAGACCTGCAAGTTCCCAGCTCATGCAACAGTGCCCCTCTACACAGGGAAATTGCTCAAGGATTCTGAAACACACCTGGTCCATACCTTTCCCACACCTGAGAAACATTTTGCATTGTTACAGTCCCCCCAAACACTTCACAAACTGCATTGAGAAACACCTTCAAGATGCACTTCTAAAAAGAGAAGGGTAGGAGGCAGTAGATTCAACATTTTCCTAAATGACAATTTGCAAGCCATATTTATAACATGGCCTTGTAAGGCCCCATATGACTTGAGAAATCAAATCCCATCCAAATCCCTCAGAAAATATCACAAGTCTCTCTGCAGTCCCCAAGCACGAGGCGGCGTGCGGGAATCCGAGTTCACAGGGAGACGTGTAAAACTACATGTTGGCAAAAAGCTCCTTTGTGTGCTCCTTCCAGCAAATCCAGGGAATATATAGAAACCCATGACATGTACCCCAAGGTGCTCTGCTATTTTAAAACAGAACTCTCTCCTCTCTTAGGTGCCTGTGTATTAAACACAAGATAATCCTTCCTCAACACGCAAACCTGCTGCCTTTCACTGCAGCCAGCCCAGGTGCAGCGAGCACAGCTGGGCTGGAGCAAATTCTCCCAAGGTAAGGCGTTCCCTGGAAGAGGCCAACAGCAGCTCTGATTAGTGCTCTTTGACTCCAGATGCAAACAAGCAACAAACCCTGGGCTTGTTTCAACCACTAAAGATGGATGTTTACATTCATTCTAAGGAGAATCAATGTCATCAAACCAACAGTCACAGAAAGGTGTGAGATCATTCATTCAAATACAGTAAAAATGAATTCTGTATATATATGGAACATATAGAGACTAAGACTGGGCCATTAAGGCAATTTTTATGTACTTGTTAACCTCCCATTCCCAGTAAATCCTGTGCCAGCCACACTGTAAAACTTGATTTGGTTTCATTCTATAAACTTCTATTATTCCAGATCTATTTTTCATGAAAGAATTTTATAGACATTTACTGAGAAAAAGTTCTTTACTTCACAACACCATACTGGTAGTAAGGTCATACTTTTCATCCCAAATCACTTGCAAACTCAAAATAATTCTTCAGATATGTTACCACCATCATTTCCTTAGTCAAACTCTCCACCATTAGGGAAAAAACGACAATTTTAAACTCAAAAGAATCTTGAACTTTGAAAAAAATATATTTATCTCCTATATTAAGTACAAAGAACTGTACAAGGTTAGCTTGTTTACCCCATTCCCCCAAGCTGAGTTTCTATGTGCATGTCAAGATGTTATTTTAGCTGACACACTTAAGGTCAGACAACCTGGGCCTCTGCAAAACAATAGTGTAACACTTTGTTTAAAACAAGACTTTTCATGTGCTAATCTCTGGAGCACCTAAGGGAAGGGGAAGTGTCATTATCCCAAGATGCAAGGGCAGGAATGGCCCAGAGCTGGAGTGCCTGGCAGAGGTTCCCTGCCCCTCGCTGCCCCCAGGAGCACCAGACCTATACCGGTGGAGGAAGGTTAACATGGATAGAAAAGGAGGTCTCCAGATTTGCATGTGCACTCCACAGAGGATGCTGGGAAATGGACAGAGTTCAAGTCCCCGCTCTCATGGAAAATATTTCCCCGCTTTTATAGATAGTGATTGTTAGTCATGTTGAACTCCAAAGTGTTTAGTGTACTTTGTTTTTCTTTCACTGAAATACTTCACTTTTCAAGCATTGTGGCATGCAATTTGTTTGTGAAATTGGCCATGGCATCAGATGTTAACTGGAGCCTAGAAGAATCACCTTTCTATAAAATTTCAAAACCATCTGCCCAATATAATGTCAGTACAGAGAACTTGTTTGTTGTGGTTTTACCCCAGTCACTAACTCAGGCTCAAACAGCTGCCCATTCACTCCCCCAGCATGGGATGGAGAGAGGGAATTGGAAAAGTAAAACTGAGAAAAATTGTGGGTTGGGATTAAGAGAGTTTAACAGATAAAGCAAAAGCCAGGCACACAAGCAAAGCATAACATGGAATTAATTCAGTGCTTCCTATGAGCAGGCAGGTGTTCAGCCATCTCCAGGAGAGCAGGGATCCATCAAGCATAATCATGATTTGGGAAGTCAAATGTCAGCACTATGAACACCCCCCATTTCCTCCTTCTTCCCCCGCTGAGCACGAAACCACATGATCTGGAATATCCCTTCAGTCAGTGGCGTCACCTGTCCTGGCTGTGTCCCCTCCCAAACCCTTGCTCCTTCCCAGCCTCCTTGCTGGTGGGGTGGGGTGAGAAGTAAAAATTGCCTATACTCTGCAGAAGCACTGCTCAGCAATAACAAAACCATCCCTGTGTTAGCAGGACTGTTTCCAGCACAAACCCAAAACATAGCCCAGACTAGCTGCTAAGAGGAAGATTAACTCTATCCCAGTCAAAACCAGCACATTATTTTAATAAATTCTCATGTATTGTTTTAAATAAGAAAATAAAATGAGGACTGTGGGGGGAAAACAATAAATAATGACATGAATATAAAAACACGGAGCTCAGAAAACTCAAGGGCTGAACCAATTTGTGCTGAGCAGAGGGTCTGACTAGTTCCAGTGTTTAAAAGGCTACCTCTTCTAATCTGCTTCTGTCTGCTTAAAAACCCCAAAGAGGTGGTAGCAGCTTAGGAGTCCCTCAGTCACCTGAATACCAGCCACACACATCCTACTGCCGGTGTGTACATTCGTACAGCGCTCTGTTTTGTCCATTTTTCTTTGCTGATGCCTTTGTCATAATTTTATTACCTATTAATTTTGAATCATTGTCATATTTGTCCCAAAGGAGCAGCAAAGTGAAGCTGAAAATGAATCCAAATAATAATAGAAATCCCTTAAGTCCAGTTAGCTTTTGTTCAGCAAAGCCTTTAGGAGGGCATGGGGCTGTAGCAGAGGCACTAAGTAAATGGTCAGTGTGCAGATCAAGCTTTGATGACGGTCTCCACAAATAAAGAGCTAGAAACTTATATTATCACTATTTAATTTATTCCCTCACTAAAAAACTGGGCACATTTCCATGGCTCTCTTGCCAGCTGGTAGTAGCAGACTGACTTTGAGAGCTCTTTGCTGATGACCTGTATTTCCCAGAAAAAGCAGCAGGGATACAGCTCAGAAACAATTCTAACTCAGACTAATTTTTTAATTACTTAATTTTAGGCCATATACTTCAAAATTAGGTTCCCCCCTGCATTACTAATTACTTTTATGCTAACATCTTATATTCAGTGATGAACAGTGGATTTTCCACCAGTAACTGTGATACAATAAAACATCTCTCTGCACTATTCCCCTGCCCCTGAATGTACACGTACCACAAGTTGCATTCTGTTCCTAAGCAATTAATTAATAATAGAAAGCTAGCTATAGTTATTACATCTCCACCCACTCTTTTTTTAAAATAACTCTATTCAATACGCAACCAGGTTTCAGTCTGAGAGTACAAAATTCAGATCGATGCCTGCTGAAGTGTAGTGCAGTAAGTATGCTCTCATACTTCATAATAATCTGTCAGAATTGAGCAACTCAAAACTTCCAAGCATTTTCTCAAAACCTATCAAAATACAACTGAAAAGCCGTGTCTACCTTATTCCACTGTTGGTAGCATTTTCAAATATAAATGGAACAATACTGATAAAATATTTTTTGTTGTTTTGCCCTGTTTTAGAGAATTTATCCAGTAGGCTTCAACTTACCTCTTCAACTGCTTCTACAGTTTATAGAGACATATCTTTGAACACAATATCACACTGCATCATTTTATAAACACAAGTGGAATTTAAAACACACAGGCATGCATGCATTTCACCTACATAAGTAAGCACTTGAATTACTCAGGATAATTTCCCCTTTCTTAGCAAATCTGGACAGATTAAATTTAATCTTCAACCAGCCCCATGTTTGACTTAAAAATTGCTATTAAATACTTTCTTGAGCTTTGATTGTTTTGTTCTTTTGGATCTTCTTAAATGAAATTATGACAAAAATATTACTTTTCATTTACTCGAGGAAAGACCACACTGATGGATTTCAAGTGCATTTCAATGATTGCATATGAGAATGCTTAACACCATATTCTAAAAAGTCCTACTCTTCATAAATACCAACAAATGGAAACCACAGAACAGGAAAAAACCCCAGCAAAGACACAGTAGTAACATCCATGTATTTGAAGTGCCCACCACAGACACACATCCCTCTCTACTAATAAAATAGGAAAAGTAGTGAATAAACAGGATAATGCTCTGAATATACCCAGCTGGTAGCCTAACACAGAAATCCTGTTCCCGTACTGTACCTGGGTCTCACCTCAGGATTCACACAGCACAAGCCCCACAAGACTCCTTAAATGATGGTCACTTCAGAAAATGACCCAAAGTACCTGCCAAGGTGGATTTCTGTACTCTGTCATGCTTTTAATTCCAAAGTCATCATTCATGAGTTTAGTGTATATGCATTAAAATAGATACCTGCTAATTCCCCTGCCAGTGCTTGGGAATCCATTCCCATGAGGTACTTAATCCATAGGGACAGAAAGGTACATCCACTAACCTAAACTACACAATTTGAGAAGCACAGCGAAGGCCTAAGAAGCTAACTTAATCTTCCATTCATATTCCATCTTTTCACCAGAGGCATTCCAGACCATATTAAAATCCCCAGAGGGTATCTACAGTGAAAATGCCAATCACCGAACATTTACCTCAAGGGCTGGCCCCATTTACTCATTAGCTTCCTTAATAAATATTATAACTATATAACCTTCCATGGCACACTTCTTACTAAAAGGGGAATATTTTTCTGTCAAATATTCAGTAGACAGCATTGGCCATATTCCAAAATAACTAATACCAGAAAAGTCACTACAAAGACTGAGGATACTAAATCCTCCCACCCCCATCAATGGAACACAACAACTAAAGACTCGGTTGCAAATTACATGTTATTTTAGGATTATAGGGCCTTTACATTCATCTATCTGTGCCATAAAGCTATGATTACATCCAAGTCTTGTGCACTTGTTAGGGACTGAGCCAAGGATGATTTCTAAAAAAGGTCATCTTGGCCTGTTACAGTATTCTGAAGAGCAAGTGGGAACAAATCATATATCTGCCTTCAAGCCCAGGAACAACACAAGCTAATGAGCACTTAATTTTCCATTTCATCATCAAGAATAAATGAATCATAGAATTATAGAATCTTCTGAGTTGGAAGGGGCCCATAAGGATCATCAAAGTCCAACTCCAGGCCCTGCACAGGCTCAGGAATCACATCATGCACCTAAAAGCATTGTCCAAATGCCTCTTGAACTCCGTCAGGCTCTGTTATGACCACCTCCCTGGGGAACCTGTTCCAGTGCCCAATCATCCTGTGGGTGAAGAACCTTTTTCCTGATATCCAACCTCAACCTCCCCTGACACAGCTTCAGGCCATTCCCACAGGTCCAGTTACTGTCAAAAGTACCAGAACATATTACAGAAACAATGTCTTTTTTTGTTTGTTTTTAGGAAGCACACAGAACTTATCCATTGGAAATTTGTCCTAAAGTGCATTATCATTCCAGTTCACTGTGATTTATTAATGGCAACTGGAGATAGCACATATAGTATCAGCATCTCTGAAACACTGAGTGCAACGTATAAGACACATTACACTCCTATACTTCTAATGAGGCTTCAGTTCTTTGTCCTCTCCAAAAAGTTATCATATAAACCAAAGAGGATTTATTACTTTAATTCAAGACAGCATTTTGATATTTTGTTAGTACCTCAAACTGTGTGAAACGTTTTCTACCTGATATCCAAAGAAGACCATCCACCACATATCCTGCATGGCATGACAGCGACCGATCAAAGGACTGTACAAAGGTCCACTTGTTCTTCTTGGGGCAGTAGCGTTCAACTGTAGGCAACACTTGACGCAATTCGTTCCTGCCCCCTACAGCATAGAGGAACTCGTCCACGGCTCCCAGCACAAAATGCTCCCGGCAGTTCTTCATCGGAGCTATCTCTGCCCAGGAGTTGGTGCGGGGGTCATATCGACACACAGTTCTCACGGCGCACGTGCGTCCTGTGGAGTGCTCCACCTCTCCACCAGCTACAAAAAGAAAGTCTCCCATGACAGCAACGCAGTGGTGGCTCCTCCCCACAGGCATAGGCGCCAGCTCGCTCCAGTTGGCGATCCCCGCAATATGAACGTTCTCTTGGTCTACTGGGTTGAAGTATCGCAATTCCTTCACTTTACAGACTTCTCGTTTTTTCCCACCAATAATGTAGAGAGTGTCAGACTGGAAGCGAGGCTTCGTCCTTGCGGTTTGCCAAACCGGCTGTGCATAGACGCTCTGGTGGTAAGCCAAGGCCTCGTTAATGAGCGCCGTCGCAGTTTCACTGGCTTGGACAAGGGGATGAGTAAGAGCTACAGTATGCAGTGTATCCACATCCATAAGGCCAAAGCGGACGTACTGGAGAAGTTCATCCAGGTACTGGTAGCGGCAGTTGTGTTCCAACCACCTCACAGCCAGCTAAAAGTGAGGGAAACGAAGGGAAAAACAAGACATGCGTTATTTGCATATAATTCTGTCAAAATTTAGTCTTTTGAAATTTGCTTGCATTCCAAGAGCAGATATATACTTGCCTCAGTCATGGTATATAAAAAGTCATGCATCTAAAAAGAGCTGCGAAAACCTATTTGTCCACATAAAAACATAGCTATTAAACATACCTATTAAAACTCTACATACAGTGTACATACAAAAGCATTGTATTGCACCAGCTCCCCTAAAGAATTTCCACAGCATTATCAGCTGCTACGCAATATTCTCGTTGTGCAATCTGTTAGTGTTTCTGGAGATCATCCTATCCCTGAATCAAGCTGCTGGAAAAATAACATGAATGTAGGGGCTATAGGGATTACTGGATACTATAGGAACACTAGAAAGATGACAAATGTCAGAAGATTACAAAGAAAAGCCTTTGTTGCCCTCCATATTTCATCCTATTTATGACAAAATATTGAAGACATATAGCCCAATACATACTGAATCCTTCATTTTTTTTTTCCTTCCTCATTTATTTTATTCATAAAGTGGAGAAAGGTGTAAGGAGACAAAAAAATTAAGTCAGAGAAGAGAGAAGCACAGAAGAGGCCCCGCTAGTTTGGAGCAGACAGAAAGTAACAAGTAAAACTCTAAAACTGTTCAGCAATTGCAGCTAGTATCAACATTCAAAATTAAACATAGCAAAAATCACATAAAGCTTATTGAATCCAACTGGTCCTGAAAAGAGGTTAGGAAGAGCCTGAACCATTTCAAGAATTCTTATGTAAGTTATTTTTGAAAATATCTAGTAATGAAGATACCAAAACTTCCCCAGGAAAACCATTCTCATGCTCTGATATCCTCTCAGACAGATTTTCCTCTTACATATGCAAAAGCTCTAAACCTTTAAACTCATCACTCCATTTTCTACCTTTGGGTTTATATTCCAGAGAAGCCTTGAAAATGACTCATCCATACAGGATGAGAAGAATTTTGTTACCTTCTTTTTCTTCTCCACCTCAGATGCATTTTAATATTGGTGTGAGTTTCCTCTTCAGTGAATGAAAGAAGTATTTCAATGCTTCTTAGGTTATATTTTCTAAATCTCTCTTGCTTGGCTCACAGTTCCCTGTTATTGAAATCTTTAATGTTTGCTGTTGGAAACTGGACACAATCTTCCTCTTAAGGCTGTCATAGCAGTGAATAGATTGGAAGAATCTGTTTGATTGTAACAATCTATGCCATTCTTGCTTGTACATCACACATAAGACTGTCAGTGCACTATGATGTTGCTGATCCATGTTTAAGCTTACGACTGAGTTCTATTCCCACCTCTTTTTTCGGTGGTTGGTTTTTTTTGTTTATTTGTTTAGGGCTTTTTTTCCTCCAGAACTTCCACAGACTGTCATTCTTTCTCTGTCATTACCAAACTCTCTACTATTACTTCAGGCCACTGCTCCAGTCAAGATAGACTTCTACATTCTCAATCCTAATTCTATCTTCAAAACTGCTTGAAAACCATTTCACCTTCTGATTTTCTGAAAACATAAATCCCTTATTATTCTTTTATCCAAGTCATTTTCAAAGACATTGACTAGTTCTGGATAAGGACAAACTCTACTTGATACTTCAAATTATTTTGACATAGAACTCGTGGAGTGAGTGTTTCTAAAGAACTGAGTGATAAGAAAATTTTCAGCTACATCTTATGGCCCTGTACTATTGTTGGGAATGCCACACAAAGGAGCTGAAAATAAAGGCTGCTCTTAATCATGGCTTTCATATGTGATGCATTAAATTTATTACTGTTTCTGTATTCTGTCAGAGAGGGAAGATGACAAACCAAAACCACCTTCTTGTTAAGATTAATCTGAAACACTTTCTCCTCACTGTGAACCCCTGTGAAACAAAGAATCAATGAAAGGCATCAAAAATGCAACAGTAGTTCAGTCACTTAAATGTTGTATTGAGTTTCAAATACATGCATTAGCCATATGTATCTTGACTTGCTAGTTAAAAAGGCATTCATCAAATACATTTGAAAATGTTTATGGACTTGAAATCATTGAGCTTTATAGTCACATGTTCTAAGTCAAACAAACCCACGTGTCAGGTGTCTCCTACTGAGTTGTATTAGGCAACTTCCTATTCTGTGTCTTTAGCCACGTGAATGATTCCTGAAAGGCACTTAGTTCTCATCATAGAGGCACTTGAAATTGAGGAGAAATTCAGGCTATCTTCAGCATATATATATATCAACTGAATGATATGTGGGTTGTTATATTGACATAGAAGAATTCACAAAAACTGAGTTCTTATCTGTCAGCACTTGCACACAACCGTCTGGTTACCTTTGAAACTATAAGTTGATGCCTTTGCTCACATCTAAAATGGCATCACAGAGGTATCACGTGGGCTACTGTGACAGACATTACAGACTCTGTAAAAGACAGGCACTAATGTGAACCAGGACTTCGTAACCACAAGACTTTTAGAGGAAGTTTAATATTAATGCCTTATTAATATCTTAGAACTTCTTCCCTCTGCTTTCCTTTATTGTCCTGCCTTTGGTCCCCCAATAAATACTGTATAAACACACAAGCAACGCCACATACATTCATAACTTCAAAGACATGGTACCTTGCATTCATTTCTGGATATGGGATGTGTGATGATCTGCACAGAAGGCATGGACGTCTCCATTGCAACACATTTTCTCTGCTGTAGGAAGTTGGGCATATGCAACTTGGTTCATATTGAGTTAAGTCTGTACTGAGAATAGTCCTGGAGTTGTAAAAAAACGTTTCACTGAAACCAGTAATGTTTAACTTTTCTCTAAAGTCATGGAATTTCTAAACCACTACAGCAAAGGTTGCAAAGTGATACAAAGACTCTGTTGGCACTCATATGAGATGTACAATCTATTCCAGGTCTTGAACCAAAATCTTCTCTATCCATTTCACACTATTTTATCCCCACTCATCTGTCCTGCATCCTTTTTATGAAAACCTGTGACTCTTTCCAAATTAAGTTTATTGCAGCCAGCTTGGGATTCTCTATGTGCTGCACCTCAAGGTATCCTGGGCCTACTCTACTTCCACCTTTCCCCTCTGACAAGCAGCTGCAGCAGCAATGGGGAGGGCAAGGTGAACCCCAGGCTGTCTCTTGTGTAGGTGGCTACTGGCTTTTACCAGACTCCATGCCTGAGATCAGTCTGCAGTGGAAGACTTCACTTAGAAAGCCGGGCTAAGATCCCTGCGCACCACCTGGATGCTCTGCAGGCATTTGATAGAATGCAGAGAAGCTTTACTGGGTCTTAGGGAAGCATCTGAGGTCTGTGAATCACATGGGTTTAGAAGCTCCTGTCCAAATCAACTCGTGCTACTGCTTGAACACAATCTGATTACAGTGCCCTGTGTGCCCCACACACAATCTGTGACACTCGAAGGCAGAAAAAAGGCCGTAAGAGCTAAAAGCTATATAGTTTTTATCACCTTGTCTTGCTATTTGTGACAATAACTGTTTTAAAATTCATTTTGGGTCACCACTTAAAAATAAGTGCTAGGAATTTAACCTAAAAATGTAGGTATCTATATCTATATTTAGAGAATACAGCAAAAAATCCTAAATTGTGACACAAGGCTATGGAACAGGTCATCTAGTTTCAGGAACATTCACAAACTGAGCCTTAAACTTCTACATTGGTTCTGTACCACATTGTTACTGTGCTCTCTAGCAGAACATGTGTCTCACACTATGGAGGTATGGAAGAAAATTGGGTGTGGGTGAATGGATATTCTAGTCACTGGATGGTTTGGCAGCTATTGGAAGGCTGAAAAAGCTCAAAAGAAAGAAAACTGAATTCCCAAACAAGTCTTTCACTTGTAGTAGAAGTAGTCACTGGTGGGCTGTAAGACAGTTCAAACTTTCCTTCAGTGCAGAGAAGGCAAATATCACTCCCATCAACATATGGCAGACACAAACTTCCATATATGAGACCAGTGCACATCTGTATATTTATCAACACAATGTCTAGCACCTTTACTCAGGTTTTGTTCAATCTAGACCTAAAGACCTGGTGCCTACACAAAATCTCCAGAATTCACCCCATCTATACTCTGATTTTAGTGCCTGTGTTTTCACCTCTCTGACAGTAACAATTAACCACTTTAATCAGTATTGGCAAAATAAACTCAAAGCCATTATAGGCTTTATGATGCTTCAAGAAAAGACATTCTGCCTTCTCTAAGGAAACACCAATAGCACTTGAAATTACAAGTGTGTTTAAAATGCTAACAAGCAAGCAAGAAAGTAAAAAAAAAAGAAACCCAAACCCACCAATAGTTTTGAGGTTTGAAATATTTGTATCAGTATTAAATAATTTACAAAAATAAGGAAAGACTCCTACTCCTACTGCCATACAGGCAAATTCTGTTTAAACTGCTAGAAGCTTCTTTTCTATTAATTTTAATGCATGACTGTGTGAGTAAAGGAAGCTACAGCCTAGTGCCTATATCAACTTTAATAAATAATAAATTTAGCCATATTCGTATTCTAAACTAAGTAAATGACAAAAGTAGACCCTCAGAAGGACAGGATTTTCAAACCAGATTAATTCTCTTATTCTAATGTCTTAACCCAAAGGATTTTTCTTCTCCAAGGTTACATTATGTGATTTAGCAATGGAGTGCATTCTCAAAACAGCAGAGAAAAGATGGTAAAATATGTTGTGGCACAGTTGGAGCACACATCAAAGTACATCTGCATGTTGGATAGCGAATTCATTGTTTTTCTGCTTCCACACAGTGCTTGAACAGTCCAAGCCACAGAGGCTTGGAGCACAGTCCTTCCCTCCCTGCTGTTAATGGTGTACACACCACACACACCCCACAGCTCGAGAGGCCATAGAGGCAGAGCAGGTTAAAGCTGAACTAGGAATTTCACTCCTGTTGAGGATAACCCTGCAAGAAGCAGTTACCTGATCCTTTGGGCTGCCAGCTATCCTGGGGAGCAAGAGAGCCCATCACACCTGTGCCTTGCCTGCTCAGCATCCCCCTGCAACCCTCCTCAAGCCACTCTGCTGAGAAACATGCCAGACCTTCACTTGACACCACACCAAATTTTCTAATCAGAAAAGCCAAGCTACTTCATGAGTGCAAAAAGCTTGACATACTCATATTTATTAGACTCAGGTTCACTTAGAAACTACCCTAAGTCACAAAGTCAGAATCAGGGGAAGTTTCTGTTGACAGAGCTCCAAGAAAGAAAAACTTTTCTAAGCCTGGGCTCTGTGAGAGGCAGGGGCCACAGGAACTCTATTAAAAATCATCTTGGCCTGCTCTTTAGATGATGTATTCACGTTGCAGCTCAATGGACTGTAACTATGCTACTTTATATCATCCAAGGTGTCTAGTAAATGAGATTGAGCCAGAAAGTGACAGCAGTTTCCTTCAACAACAAACTGAAGGAAACAAATTTTACAAGGTTTTAAAACAATGAATTCACACTGTATCATTGAAACAAATGGAAATCTTAATTACAATAACCTAGTGAACATTCTCATTTTAGGAGAGAACAGAATTTTAAATATGGAAACAAAAGTGGAAAGATGTATTTTCCTGGACTGAAATCAGATATGTGCAACACAAATGAACCAATTTGTGAGTAACAATCTGACGATGATATGAAATCGGGGAAGAGAAAGAACTACAAATCTCACCCAAACAGTTCTTCTGTTCCTTAACTGAAGCAAAAGTTATGGCCAGAAGAAAAAAAAAATTAAATTAATATCTTTGTATCCTTAGCATATTGGACAGTGCTATAGGCCTGATTCTATTGGTTTTTGAAACCAACAAGAGTCATGAAAGCAACACAGTTACTACAGCAATCACCTTAAAGCACCTCCAAGGAAACTTCAAAAGGCAAAACCTGGACTTTACCAGTTTGGTCTTTGAAACACTAGAAATACATATTTTGGCTGTAAAGTCAGTAATAATTTTGTCTTTTATTGGATTTTGTCTAACTCAGCAAGCATGAGGTGTTCCAGACTGAGACTTCCTGTCTCAAAACCACATTTCAGCAGTCATTTGTCAGCTACACCCTGGCTCTTCCAATTTCAAGTACAGGAGCAGAATCTATGGATAAACCAGAACATTTACTAAAGCTCTGAAACAAAATCCACTGAGGGCTATGGAGGAACTTTCACCTAATCTAAAATGAACAGGGATTTCCAAAGGGCCTGAATGTGGATCTCTAAAGGGTCTAAGTCTTCCCCTCTCTCTCTCTCTAGAGGCTAAAAAGGACAAAACCCAGGGGGTTAGGATATCCATTTAAGCATTTTAAGTAGCATGAACTAAACTGGTCTGTAACACCCATTTAGGAAGAAAAATGTAAGAATTGTTGCTGACGAAAAAAGTCACACCACATAACAAAACACACACAATTTTTCAAAGCCATGAGTACCAAATGAATATTTTTAGAAGTTAGTAACCACGCAGCACAGCCTCCAGACTCACCCTGCAATTTTATCAATTAGTTACTATCTTACAGTTGTGGACAGCATGGAAAATAAGTGTCTTGAGCCTAGATGCAACAGAGCCTTAAAGATAGAAATATTTTTCTTCTTTTTATTTTGAATTTAAAATGTGCATAAAAATAAGACTCTAATGAGCTGTATGTGGAACAATCAAAATTATGAGGTATTTGCATTTCTTTTGCACCTTGAGCCAAACAACTACAAAATTATGCATATGATTCTCAATCTGAACACAGTAAATATTAATAATCTACGAATCAGCAATGAAATGCCTTTTGCCCCTGAACCCTGAAGAGAGACTTTCTAACTCAAAAAGTTGCAGTACGGTGACTAAGACCACATTTACAAGGCACTGAGCTAAGGCGTGTGCGTGTAGCCTGTGAAAATAAAGCTGTGCCATCCCCCATCCTCTTTACATAAAGACATTTTTAAATTACCTGTTTGTCAGTTTTACAAATGTGTGTCTACGTAAGCAGCTCCCTGTGTGGCGCTGCGTTAGCAAGCTGGCCTGCTTCCATTTGCACATTTGGACTCTACAATCAGAATTAAAACATTTGGTCTGTTCAGGGTGAGCTGATAAACAGGGATTTTAAATTTTCCTTTTTTTTTTTTTTAATGTGAAAAATGAAAGAAAAACGTTCCTCTAGATGTATTATGCCTTTGGGCTCCATGTGAGGGAAGCGAAAAAAGACAGAGAAAGCTACTGTGAAGGTCACAGAGTGAAAGAACTTCCTCAGGGCACAGAATAAATTAAATCCCAAGGAAAAAATAAAATGTGATTTCCAGAGTGTGAGGCACAAACTCAAAATGACAATGATTGACAGCCAAACTATATCCGTGCAATATCGAAGACTGCACGTTCTCATTTACCTCAGTGTAGCCAGCAAGCGCCCATTAAACATCCGTCTGATGCCCAAATTAACCTTCTTGGCAAACTGAAAGAGGCACAAACTATCATAATCAACCTTTCATTATCACAGCAGCCTCTAGTTAAAGGGTCAGAATAATTGTGCCATCAGAGCCCTGATTGTTTTCAATCAACAGACGACTGGAGTGACAGCTCAGTGATGGAGTAGTTTGATGAAACCGCACCAGGCCTAATCAGAGCAGATGAAAGGAAGGCATGATTGGTGCAAATGAACAGTCGTGCCTCTCTTTTTCATTTACAATCTGAAATTACTCTTAAATTTACAGGGTTTTTTCTCCCTTATGAGTACCTCTGAAAGAATGTTTGACTTATTATGGGTTCTGACAGTGCAGAGTTATAAAACACAGGTAGGGTTTTCAGCCCAGGCTTTAAGTGGGTATTCAGCATAATTTTAACAAATTCACTCTTGAAAAGCACAAAATGACTAAAGACTTCCAATGACCTAACCTTTCAGTGCTGTTTGATTAGCAGAACAATTTATCACAGCTCACATTCTTCATGATAAGAGGAGATTAAAAAAAATGGGTAGGGATCTCTTGCAAATGTTTTCTCTTAGCCAATATATTTATTGTATTATTGCTCTTCTCTCTCTCACACACACAAAAGAAAAAAATAAATTAAAGAACACTGCATTAATAACCCTTTTCCTCTTTGAATGAATAATAGAATCCAAGCAAGGGTTTGTTTGGAGATGAAAGCAGAGACCAATTATCATGCCACTGACAGCATCAATATTTAGTTTTCTGGTGGGTTGGGTTGTTCATTCCCACATTTTAAAGGATGGGAAATTAATCAATCCCACTAGGTGTTTCTTACCTTGCTCATCAACACTGATTCAGAGTGTCTCACAAATGAACAGGGGAGGAAAAAAAAAAGGAAAAAATGGAGGGGCTGCTTACACAAAATTTGGAAAGAATGAAAGATTCAAGTTTCCTGCACCTCCTCTGCTGGGTTCACTTCCTCTCCCAGACTCACCCTGCTCCAGCTATATGGCTTCCCCTCCTCACAAGGCTGCTGCAAGGAAGGTGAGGTAAATAAAAATAATCTAATCAAATTGCACCTCTGAAAGAAGCAAGAATTTCAAGTTGTGAGTGGTAAATCTTTTGTTCTGTGATCTTGGTCATCATCAGATGTTCTGTAGTTTGTCAGGTATTACAAAATTCATTCCAATGTTCACATCAGCATACCAAAGCAAAAAAAAAAAAAAAAAAAAAAAAAAAAAAAAAAAAACCAAAACAAAACAAAACAAAACAGCCTAGAAGACAAGATTAAGATTTGTCTGAAGGAGGAGTGGATAAAAAAGATTGATCCAAACACTTTAAAGAAATTTTATGTCCTGTATCTCTTCTCACACTACAGAATGGAAGTTTTACTTCCCTAAAAGTTTGGAACTTCCCTAAAAGTAGGCAGAGCATTCACCTAAGTGGAAGTGCCCTCAGCAAAAGAAGCTGTGAGCAGGCTTGCACATCCTTACTGACACACAGGATGCCATTTACAATTATTGAAGTCTATACTTCTCCAAGTATAAAGACACTGTTTATGAAATACATACCTACATATACATATATGTGTGTGTATAGTGAACTCTTGGGAGTGAACCCAAAACATTCCTCACAAACCAGTGAAGAAGGGAAGTAAGAGTTTGGGAAGCTGCCAACATGTGTTTTGTTGGATGTAGCAGAAAGAAGACTCCAAAGCAAGCGTTTCTCTACATAAAGAGATTCACATTTCCCCACCACAAGGGATAACTCCACACATTCAAAGATCCTGTCATTCTGCTATTTGTCCCCAACTCCTACCCAGCCAACCCACAGTATTGCTAGACCTCTTCTTCAGCAGTGGCACTGGCATTGTGTACACGGTGCCCCTGAAGTGCATTCCCAAACTGAAGACTGAGAACACAGCTGTCAGGAAAGAAAAAATGTGCATCCTTCCAGATCAAATATTATCACTGTGATGCAGTCAGAGTCTCAGCTTCACAGATGGACAGGGCTTAGAGGACTGAGAGATTGGCTCAGGCAATAAAGAGGGAAGCCAAATATAAATGAATTGACTTCAGGAAATACACAGCCCCAAAGGAAGATTAAAGAACACCAAGGTTCATTATCTCTGGAGAGTGAAAGCACTTGTTAGAGTATGTCCTCCTGACCTCCGATCAGGTTCTGCAAATGCGGCAGTGGATTTGTCCAGAGTACTACACAGGGAACTCTTGGTCTAAATAAGAAATGTTACATCTCTTGGCTGGTTTGCTGGTTTGGGATTTATGTGATGTCATGGTGACAACCTGCAGCTTTCACAACATGAGCCCTGCAGTCTGTGAGCCACTTTGCAAGAGGCAGAAAGCTGATTTTGATCTTTCAGCTGAAAAACACTGCAGCAAGCAGTTATTGGTCAAAGTCCCTAGCACCAAAAATGATGCATTTAATGATATTATGCTGTAATTAAAGCAGATACAGATAATGCATGTGTATTAAAAACAAACATTGATAAAATATCATGGCATTAAAGTGAATCACAATGTATTAAAATTACTTCTCAAATTTTCTCAAGTGCTGATAAGATCTATCTTCTTAAAGCATTTAAGCTGTAAAGCATCCATCACTAATTGCTGATAGACAAAAATATTGTCCTGCACAGTCTTTCAATAGGTGCAAGGAGGATAACACAACCTACACATCTTTGGCAGATTGCTTACTCATAATCAAACATCTCCAGGAGTAACAACTTTAACACTTGTATTTCCATCTCAGAATTTTTTAATAATTGTTTCTGCACAACATCCTTGAAAGAGAGGAATTCTTTATCCAAAGACAAACTCTTCACCAACCAAGTACCAACCAAGTCCCTTACATTGTCAGTTCAGTGCTTTACTGCAAGCTTCCTTCTCCCCTAGTGCTAGATAATTATAGTGGCCTTCTTGGAAGGGACATTATTTTATAAAAAAGGCTTGTGAGAAAGACCGTGCTAGTTTCATTTTTTTATGTATGTGTTTCCTATGAAACAAATACAGAAAAAAATGCCAGTTTTATAATAACAGTAATTAATAGAAGGTACGCTTTCAGAATTGTATTCACTTCTTTTACACACTTTCTCCATTTGTTATATTTTCTGGCCATGAGAGTAAGATGTTTACCTAGAAGACTGATTAAACTCAATAAAGATATTCCATCTTTCTAGACTTACAACAAAATATCTATAATCACAAATCAGCTTTACAAAAGGCTAGTGGAACTACATTAATGTATAACATATATGGTAAGTAATCATATTAAAGCAATGAGTTGCTATAATAGAAAAACTGAACTTCTTATCTACTGGAGCTCAAAGTGAAGTAAGGTACAGACAGAAGGCAAACTTTCAGCTGTTGTAAATTATCACAGCTCATGAAAGTTTGCCATTTTACACCTTCTGGGGAATCTGAACTTCAAAATTTTACAGAACATTCCTTCCAAGTATCTAAAAGCAATTTATAAGCAGTAAAACTCAGGCTTCTCTGAGAGAAGTTTACATTTCAACCGCTTTATCAAAATGGGAACTAAGAGAAAAATTAGGTGTCTTAATAAAAATATTCTGTCCCTCCAATCTGTCCAACTGAATCTCTTCATTCCACTACAAAAAATCCTGTGGAAATTTTGGTGCTCGTGCCGCAGAACAAAGTCTGGTGATACGCAGGTATCTGAAAGTGAGGACACAACAGTTCCCTACATATCATCTGCCAAAAGTACTTGAGATATTTTTGCAGCTGAAAAGTGCATCTCCACACAGGCAACAAACACTGCATCCTTTCCTAACCTTGGAGCAGCAAAGACAAAACTGTCCCACAGTGTGTTTCAAGAGAAGTCAGCTCTTGTGCAATCAGGTCCTCAAACCATGGAGAAGTTTCCTCTGTAGTCACTTGGATTTATGGATGTGCTTCTCACACCTAACTGGTTCTTCCACTTTGATAGCAGGGGCAAGCAAGGCCCAGTGCAACCCCTCTCAGTGACACTCCACACTCACAGGTGTGTGTTTAAAACCTGTGTGAGCTTGTGTGTAGCTCCTACTGCAACAGGCTTTACAGCTACCCCATAACTCACAGCCACTCTGTCTTCCTGTGCACTGCCATGGCTGTCACACCTGGTAGTCTATACACATAAAATAAATGAGCTGGGAATTATCACACTGGAAAGGCTCTACTTACTCTTCCAATCAAGGCAAATTTTGTTTTAACAAGATCATCAAAAAGGAGTGCAGAGGGTGACAAAGCAAAGCGAACTAAACCAGAGCAAAGCAAAGCAACAAAACCAAACCCAAAATACGGCATCCAGAGATTCAATCTTGCTTTTTCCAGAGACATAATCTCAATTTTTTCCTTTGAAACAAGTCCAGCCACAGAGAGTTAGAAATTACAAGGAAATCTCATAATAAACATTCCTAAAAGTAGCTTCATAGGTCCCTAAAACCTGCCTCTCTTTAATAACTGGATCAGATGACAAGAAACTCTGAGGTAAAAACTTCTTGCCATCCATTTTTAAATGCATCGCAAAATGCTCAAGTTTGGATCCTCCATCATTTGTTGTGATAGTAGAATCAACATTGCTAGGTGCTTTATATCTGATAAGTTTTTCTGAAGCTGCAAAGAACAGAAGTTTATCTCTTCACAAACACAGCTGTTTAACTAGGGATCTTAACTGTGATTTGATTTCAGTTTAAGGAGATTAGGGTTTATGATAGCATTTATCTTTTCTGAAACAGGGTAAGGACAGAGAACATGGGAAGTGGAAAAGGACGTCCCTCCAGCAGCCATCATTTCAAAATCTAGAATTGCTCATTTCTATTTTTAGAGAAAATATTCAGGTTGACATCAAATGCATTGAAACTTTACATACCCGCATTTAGCACTAAAATAACCTGCTGGTACATAATTAATAAGCGGAAAAGACAATTTTCACCATCTGATACACACTGTTTTTATTGCTATTCCTCTCTTGTTATTTTTCCCTCTGAAATATATTTTAGAAGTGTAGTAGCTCACTACAGAGACAAGAATCTATAAGCTTTCATCAGTAAAAAAATAGTTAGAAAATGAAATAGGCACAAAATTGACAAAATTCTATAAAAATGCAATTCAGCTCTGTGAAAATTAGTCTAAATGGTTCTTGAATGTAAAAGGATTCCTATTCCTTTCTTTCCTATTGTTAGGGTATAATTTTCTAGGGATTTAATAGGCAAATCCAACAAATCACATAAAAATGTATCATTTTCTATAATAATCTTTACAACAGCTATACAAGACTTGTATGTCATTAATAGCTTTGGTCACACACAAAAACGTACTTCAAAGTATATGCTCTCCTTAGCTGCTTTATAAATATGCATGCTTTCAACACAGTGTGTTACTACAAAACCACAGACGTCAAATTTTCCAACCAAAATCACAGAATGGTTTGGGTTGGAACAGACCCTAAAATCAGCTAGTTCCAACCCCCTCCCATGGACAGTGTTCATGAGATTGGGATGCTCAAAGCTCCATCCAACCACGCCTTGAACACTTCCAGGGATGGGGCATCCACAACTTCTCTGGGCAACCTCTGCCAGCGCCTCATTTCCCTCACAATAAAGAACTTCTTCTGTATATCTGATCCAAATTTACCCTTTTTAATTTTAACGCTATTTCCCCTGTCCTATCACTACATGCCCTTGCAAAAGTTCCCTCTCCATCTTTCTTATATGCCCTCTTAGAAACTGGAAGGCTGCTGTAAAGTCTTCCTGAAGCCTTCTCCAGGCTGAACAACTCCCACTCTCTCAGTCAGTTTTATTGACTTTGATGTAATCCCCATATGATGTGCTTCAGATTAATTCACTGCTTTAAAAAATGAGTCCTGTGTTAATTTTTCAAAAACAACTTTTGTTCTAAGAAAGCTATTTCTTTCAAAAAGTGAGTTAAACACTCAGAACCACATTTGTAATTGCATTTGAGATCCCAAACGTATCTAATGAATTGGGAACGTCACAGCTTCCCCACTACAAGATAAATTTATTATTTAAACTGACTAAATAATACCTGAAGCAAACTGAAACACCTGCAACTGGTAGAAAACAAACCTTGTAAAATTACGACCTATACAGTTTCACACAAACATTAAAACAGGCTCCACCCTAAAGGAGCACTTTGAAAGTTCTTCATCACAGATTTTCACTTCAGAGACTGATCTTTTGATCCGTCATTACTATCCCACATAGACCTCTAGCTTGGAAGCCACTTCACAGGAAAGCTTCTTAAGATCTGTTAGACAAGTGTATTTGTCGGAATCTCTTCCATTTCTCCCTGGCATGAGGGAGTCTGAAGTGATCAAAGGAGTATAGGGAACCTTTGTCACAAGAGGAGAAAACCCCCAGTTCTGCAGCTCACCTGCACATCTGGAAGCTGCCAAGGGTATCCCAGTTAGAGTAAGAAAGGATGTGCAAGAGTTCCACTGCTTTTCTATCTCCTTGCCTCCTCACCTTCCTGGAGCCACCAGTGTCCTGATCCTGGGGCAGGAGTGACAGCACAGGGCAACAGCTAATGAGATCTCAGCAGCCAGGCTGAACCAACACACTTGTTAGCAGGTTTAGACACACGAGTGTGACTTTACTACATCTAACTCAGCACACTTTGGGTGCTTAACCCCAAAACTAGATTCTAGCTATCTTAACACATCAATGACAATGATGGTTTCAAGAAATCCGGAATTCAATTTTCTTCCACCACCTTCTTTGGCTTTGTGGTTACAAATAAAAGTAATGCTTCTATCAGCTCCCAAAGGAAAATTTGTTGAAATACGGAGTTGGGAATTCTCAGAAGAGTTTCTAATTTCCTATCATTTTCCACGAGCTTAAATCCACCGGAAACAGTTTTAAACAGCTTTACTAAGATTTTGAAAGAGTAAAGATTGCTAACATTTATACCTCTGAATGGAAGACATTAACTAAGATAGCAACAACAGACTGCCATATTTGATCATCCATGGCACCTGTGGATTTCAGACTTTATGTTATTTTCTTTACCTTAAAAACTGATGTATATTTCCAGTCACACCTGGCTTTCAAAACAGCTTCAGCAACTTTTTGTTTATGTAACCATATATATCTGTATGTTAATACAATTATACTTCAGTTCATCTTTGACAGATCTGAGCCACAAAGATTGTAACCGTCAATACGAATCCCTCCACAGCAGACAAATTCAAATGTAGAATGCAGTAACACAGAAGACGTCTTGCTGTGTGGACACCTTGGCATCCTTTTCTGGCTTTCTAAATCAAAATGCACATCCACTGCTTAGCTGAAGAAGTGACCTAAATTCAAGAACTGTGAGCACAGCAGCCTTCCTAAATAGGGGTGTGATGGTCTGTGCACTTCCGAAGGTAATCTGGGATAAATAAGCTGAGGCAATATTACTGTAGGACAGCAAGACAAAAGTAATGCTCTCTAGTAATTCTGTATTTCTCACAGCAATAGCAGCAAAATAATCAAGTTTTCTGATTGGAACTGACATGTATCAAAAAGAAAATTACAAGAACACACAGTTGCTCCTAACATAAACACAGTTTTAATACAGAAAATAGTTTTCTATACTGTTATACTTGATAAGTAACAGTAAAAATATTAGGTAACATTCAAAAAACAGGAGTCTGAAACTTTTAAAAGTTCAGAACAAAAGCATATATAAAGGTCACACGATGTTACTGTAAAGGACAAGATTAAGAGCCCATTTGAATTAAGCCAAAGCAGACAAAGGGGAAAGGTGTTTCATAAAATAAGGGAACAGTGCCAACAGGGACAGCATTCATTTTCGCTGCAAGCCAAAATGCCATTACTATTACAAATGATACAGAAATTATATCAGGAAAGTAGTGTGTGACCTGGGCACATCAGCATTACAGTGCGAGTCTCTGCTGCCTCCATCCACTGCTTGACCCTCTGTACCATGCACGAACCCTGTCCAGTCTGCAGCTCCAGGGGGCACTGATCTCCTTGCAGATCTTGGCCTGTCTGCAGTGGATATCCTACCAAGAACACTGCACGTGCCTGTACTTATAAAAATTAATCCCACCCAGTCTGGAGAGATTGTAAGGACTACACCATTGCACAGAGTCAGTTCAGGTGAGATACCTATGTTTACAAGGATTAGACTAAGGAAAAGGAAACCTGCAGCCTGTCACAGGATATGTTTCCATACTACTTTCATTTGAGGGTAATGGTATGATTTTGCTTTCAGCTAGTCATGACACACACAGTGCAGCCATCACAGATGTAGTGCACTGGATACTGGCATTCACAGGTGGCTCTCTGGCACTTTTATGTAAACTTTCACAAAAAGGGTACAAAAAAGGAGGTAAAAGCACAGCAATACACACAAGGGCAATATGTTAATTTTCTCATTTAGCCTCATCAATTCACCTCAGCCTTGATATGCATCAAGCCCCTTTTTTCTCTTCTATGACTTTCTTGATGAGAGGCTGACAGCCACATTTTAGAGTGCTAGTTTTCTTCTTAGGGTAAATACTCACAAGGAAAAAGCATTAGAGTAGACATTATTTCACTTATTGCCCAAGAGAGCACTTAAGCTTATTTCTTGAATAGTGAAAGGCTAATATACTGCTTAAACATAACATTGATTACTGAGATGCTTTCCTTCACATATATTTTATGTTGTTACTTGTTTGGCAGTAAAACTTAAGTTCACGTTTAGCAAAGCACTTAGGCCACATTTCATTAAAACATATATATACCCCTGAGAAAAAAGACTTTTGCTTTCTCCATATGAAAAATTGCTCTGCAATACCAAAAGATTGAGAGAAAAAAAAAATCAAGTACTGCTCTGAAGGAGTGGCAAGCTTGTACCAGAGCAAGACAAGCCACTTTAGAAACTGCTACTCTGCACAGGTAAATGTATGCATCAATGGATATGTATGGAAGATGTCTTTGGACCTGCCATCAGCACAGAACTGTTCCATCATAGCAGGCTGCCAAAATGTGTACACCACAAAATCTCCTACAGCAATGAACTGTGGGATTTCTGCTGAAGAATAATTTTGGCCCTCCATAAATGCCGTCAGGAAATTCATAATGGAGCTCAAGTGTAAGAAAAGGCTGCTGAAAATAGGGCACAGAAGAAGATAAACAGGACTGCAATTAGAAAACTGGATTTGTACACTTATTTTTTTTTATAAAAAATACATTAAAAACTCATATTGACCTATAACACTGCAGTCTTCTTGTCATTTATTTTTCTATTTATTCAAGCAAAGACACTTCTCTTATACTGAGACCAAACACTGTTTTTGCACATCCACAGGGATAAAAGGAATAACTAGTGCTACACTTTTACACATGGAACGTGTACTTCATGAACACAAGTTCAGAAGTTACACACAAGAAATTTAACAGGGCTAGAATGTCTTAGGAGACTAGCCCTGGAAAAGGCACAACACATTTGCATGCGTTCTAACTGAATAAACCACTCATGCAGTTTTATCTACCAATTTTTCCTGGATTGCTTGCTTATCAGTTGATTACCAAGAAACCAAGTTGCTTGGCAAAAGAAAAAAAGAAGAAAAAAACAAAAAAAAAAAACCTTCTAACATTCGCTTCCGAAGAAATATTGACAAATACTAAAAAGTGATCTGCTTTTAATGTTGGCTGTTTAAAAATTGTATGTATCCTTTAACAACCTACTTAAACAGTAGCAGGGATGGAAGAAACTAATTTATGCTGATCTCGCATTAAGATTTTTTTCCAAATATGATTTAAAAGTACACCTTGGATCAAGTGCAGTATTTAATACAAAACCATTTGACCAATCTACTGCAGGGAGACAGAATAATCCAGTAAATATTTTTATCTCTAACCATTAGTATGATATTTGAAATATTATTATTTAAGCCTTATGACACTGAAGTTTCTAGTAACAAACATAAGGCATAATTGTACCATAACTAAAGCTAACATTAGTTTTTTACTTAAATCTTTGGCTTGCTTTCTACTTGTGAAGGTTCCAACAACAAGTCCTCTACCACTATATTTCTCTGGCAACATGTTTCATCTTACAGGGCTGGTTACTTTTTCAATTATCAAGGAAAAGAATTCACCTCCTTCCCTAAAGTACAGCCAATGAATCTTTCTTTGGTGGCCAATTATGAAAAGATTTACTTTTCATTTCAGAATAAACTAGATATTTATGTCCTTGTCATGATTGCTTCCTGTGGAAAAAAGAAGAGTGCTGCACTGGTCATGACGAAGAAGAACAAACAAAAAAAAATAGTTTATTTTCCTCCACCTTCTTCATGATTCTTCCTTTGTTTTCTTCATTTTTTAACATTTAATCCTTTCTTCCATGTCACTGCCTTAACTTACTACATTTTTACACAGCTGACAAATTAAAAATTTCATATATACAAAATCATATTTCATAATCTCACGTACTAATTAAAATGCAAAAACTCAACTTGAAAACAAATCTTAGGTCAACTAATAATCATAATTACTGGCTAAGCTTACCTAAAAAAGACCTGATACCTGATTGTGGAGGTTCATAAATTCATCCAATTTCACAGCCTATACAGGCTTTCTGGCTGGTTTTTTGTTTTTCATTTGTTTTAAGAAATACATCACTATAGTTCTTGTCTATTGTCTCCATTTAAAACAAGATACATCAAGCCAAAGAGTCTGAAAAATCAACAGGAATTACTGCAGTAGTCTACATTAATCCATATTCTAGCACACTGCCACTAATATTACTGTTTAACTTTCTGAGACTTGGTTTGTTCACAGTTACATTTCACCGTACTCACTAGAAGTGGCCAACTGTGAATTGGTAGCCTAAAAAATCCAAAGTATGACAGGTAAGAGCTGCAGTCACTTCAGTTTAAATCCTAATCAAGCATCACTCCACGTAAGCATTTTGATGCATTGAAATAACCACCTTACTCTTTACGTGCACCAGGATCAGATCACCCGGTAGACATTGGGAATTCAAACAGGCATAAACAACTGTGCTCTGCAGACACTGGCACCCTTTCCAAAGGTTCTCAGAGGGAAACTTTAATTTGTGCTCAGGGTTTCATAGCAGCCCTACTAGCAGAGGTGCCTTGGGGACAAGCTGAATTCATATTGCTGTGACACGCAGCTGTGTGTATGTGCAGAGGCCACACTAGTCACAGGTAAGACAGATAAATCAAACGGTAGCATCCCCCCATCAGCTTTTCTATTATCTGCCCCACTTTGTGCCAATTTCCTCCAGCTTCCCCAACACCTCTTGCTTTGCTGTTCTTCCTTAAGACATGGGATGGGGATTTGTCAAAGTCAATGAGCACTTTATTACAGTGAGAGTGCTCAGTAATGAACAATTCAGCAATTTAATGAGATTCTGTAGATCTGTCTCCAGCCTGTCCATCAAGTTTCACTACTATAAAGCACCCTGACACTAATCCTCTGGCATACCCAATCTTCACCCTGGGCTGAATATTAGATTCTTCCATGGTATATTGCATTACCACTATAACCTTAGCAAAAATGATGAACTTAACTACACTTGAGGCAATATAGTTGGTCTGATTTGATTTTCTTCTATTGGGTTGACTATGAGGGAATTACTTACTTACTAAGATAAAGCAAAAAACCAGTTTCTTATTGCCTTCTGAATGCCCAAATTGGTAAATATTTATATGTGTCTTTTAATCCATTCTGGGTACCTGGAATATTTATAAATATATATTTATTCCTGGTTTCACAAACTGAATTAAAAAGATGCGTGCACATTTTGCCTGCAGCAGAAAACTAGTTTAGAAAAATTATTCGGAACAGCATTAGTAACCTTTAAAGAGGCAATTATGATAACACTTAAATGCATAGTGTGGAGTTTGTTGTCACTCAGAAGACAGCATATTACCCATAAGTATCTCTCCCCAGTATGACCCTGCAACAGAAACAGAGGCTTTGTCATATTTGCCTCATGAAGTGTTCATTGACTGGAGTGCACACAATTAAAAAAAATTACTTCTGAGTCTGAGTATTTCTTGCAGGACAGGACAGTAAGACAGGATTTAAAAACTCCCACTTCCCAAACATCATTACAGCAGTTACAGAGGGCTTATCACTGAGCGAGTATTAAGTTATACTCGTACAGCTTCCCACAGAAACTCTTCTAGCAAAAGTATACCCAAGCATGTAGCTAGGGGATCCCACTGACCCCACAGAGAAATGATGATGAAACACAATCAGCCAATCATCCATGCTCCATGCATAAACTTGTACAACAAAACTTGCTTCTATTAAAGGGAATATGAGCTAGGACTCCAGAGTAGTGTGCCTTAAAAACCTAAACCAAACACAATCCATCATCATGTGTAGTGTATTGCAGGTTCTGTTGTAGAGGCATCCCCCAGAGACTGGACAGGAAAAAGCCAAACTTTGTTTTGATATTTGCAGAAAATATCATCTTTGTAACATACTACCTAATCTAAAGCCTCAAAACTTTAGAAAAAAATATGCCTGCTACAATACTCAAGGGTTGTGTTACATTTTCATACTGCTTTTGGGGTTTGAAGGACTTAACTTGATATTTTTATTTTTCTAATAATATTTTATTTCTGTATGACATTATTCATCCATGGAACATGAAGCATCCCACTGATGAATACACACTTTACACTTTGAGAAACTGATGGCATCTAAATGTAGTTACTTCCTTAGAATAATCCAAAAGATAAATAGATAAATAATAGCAGCTGAAATATAAATCAGTCTTCTGAATCACAGTCTTCTCTGTTGGACCAATACAACCCACTTCCTAAAGGGAATGCACAGGTTTCTTTTCAGCAAGTGTCCTTCTACCTTGAAATACATGGAAATACTTTCCTCTCTAAAACACAACAGCAAAAAAGAAACCAAAAGACATCTTTGGGTAATCAACATTACAGAGATTTTCTTCCACTCACTAGTGAATTTTTACAGGCATATGATGGGAACATTTCCAAGGACAGATTTTGGTTGAGTTTTCTGTTTTTAATAGGCAATGTGTTTTTCTCACATTAGGTTTTTTCCCCAGCCTGTACACATTAAAGGTCACAACATAATGCTTTTTTCTTGTTAATACTTTATGGTTAGCAACCTGGTCCTTTTCTAGATCCAGCTTTTTAAAAGGAAGCGATCTCAGGCTTTTTGCCAGAAACCTTCCATTGAAGCCTCCACTCATCTTGGAGCAGAGCTGCCTGTGTGATCATTCTCTCATTTGCATTAGGCAAAGTCAGCTGCGGTGGCCCAAAAAATTTCAATGACCACTGAAGTTATACAGTTAAATTTGTCTGAAGTGAAAGAGAGAGACTGCAGAAGCAGGTTTGCAACCAGGCTCAAGGCACTAGACTTGTCAGAGGCAATTATAATTGAGCTGCATGCATCAGCCATTCTTCCTACCAAAGAAGTTGGATCTGGAGGAAAATCTCTGGCTGTATTTAAGTAGCAGAAGTTAAACAGCATGACAAATTTCTCTTTCAAACAAAGTAATTGCATTAACACAACACAATATTTTTAGAATTTCATTCAGAAATTTCCCTCAGTTGTTATTCACAGTTTTTGCTCAAGTGCTTATTCTCCCTCGAGATTGCTCCAGGGTTCCAAAACAACAGATTACTGCTATGGTTTATAGAGTGTCACACATTCTGGTTGTTCACCAATCTCCTTACCTGCCAGATTTGTTCTTCACTGAGAGAAGTGAGTCTATCGCTTTTAAAAACCTCTCGAAGAAGACAGTATGGGAGTGCCAGAACTTCTTCAGGATGATTCTTCAATAGCTCAGAGAGATGTTTTACTAAGAAGCCAATGACTGCGTTCTCCAACAAAGTGAGGTTGAAAAGATCCGCAAGCTTGTACAGGTCCAAGTAATTGAAACTATTTAATTCCTAAATGGATGAAGCAAACAAAATACAAGTCACAAAAAAAAAAAAAAATCCCAAACATGAAGCAGAGAATATAAAAATCCACAAGTCTCAGATAATGAAAAAAGGTTTTCCTTTTGGAGCTGTAGAGAAGAAGGCAATATAACTTAAAGTTAATTAACACAGTCTCATTCAAAATGTATATGTTAGTGTTACCAGTGCATATGCAAATATATACGATAGTACTAATTTATATTGCAACTCCTAAGGTTATATATGCATAATATATCTGTAAGAAATATGGATTAGTACATAATATAATAAACCAGCATGACTTACACTGTGTGTCAAGAGCTCACAGGAGCTAACAAGTGGATTTAAAAAATGTATTTTTTAACTACAATGGTTTGTTACAAAGCAATTGTTTGTTTATTATTTACTGATTTGATTGAACTAGAGCACCTGCGTAGCGCTTTTTGTTCTATGAAACCTCACAAAATACAAGATGTTGAGCTACATTTTATTACGTATTAATTTTTCTTCAATGAACAAATGAACCCTTTTTTTATTTCTCCAACCACAGGCATCAATATGTAGCAGATGTTGACCTCCTACTCTTTCTCCCACTGCTTCTAGCAGCTGAAAATGTGAAGAGAGAAAGCTGCAGTAGCTCAGGGCAGGAAGCTTTGTCCATCCTGCTAACAGATGACTGATATTTATGGGCTAATGTTTTCAACTTGGCATCCCTCGTAAATTAGTACCTGGACAACTAACTACTGCTGTTCTAGACCACAGTGCTCCCTTCAGGGAACAGGCCAAGAATTCAAAAGTACAAAAGTACCCAGGGCACCTGGGAAATAATCATGTTTACCCATTTTCTGTGTTCTTGCTGCATGCTCACACCTCTCTTCCTTTCTCCTCTGCAATCCTGGTTTTCATCTTCCAATTTACCGCATTGCTCCCTATCAGCCGCCTTCTCCTTGACCAGCCCCATGTGTGAGCCTCGTCAGTCTCACTTTGCTGGTGAGTTAACACGGGGACTGGAGCAAGGAAGAGAAACAGACTAAATTAAGTCAATTTCACTTTCACTGCTCTGCTGGATGGAATGGCAGCACCAAATGAAACTGACAAGAAATCTTGTAAATGTCAAATGAGCTGCACGGCTGGCAGATAGAGCAGAGCAACAGGGAAGATGGGAAAGTGCGAAGAGGGGTTTTTTTGGAATGTTTTATGGACTACATCTTGAACGTGTGAATTGGGTGCCTGTCCCAATGACTGTGGAACTGTTTATGCATATGCAATGGAGAGTGGAGAAAGAATTTTTTTTACTTGCTTAGAGGAGTCAGTACTGGAGGAAATGGAATCAAGTTCCTGTGGAGGTTCCTGCTTGTTACATAACCTCCCAGTCTGAACAGTGTACCTTCCCTAGCAGAGTTGTACACTAAAGATAAATCCTATTCATCATCTACTTAGACTGCTGCATAAGACTTTCACATGGTTTTCTAGGAAGAACAAAGCTAAGTTCTTCACATTGTCAGAACAAGCACTAACAGCCATCATCCCAAAAGCCACAGTTATTCTAGTATCAGCTCCTCCTCACACTAACACAGAGGAGGTAAGGATAAATCTGAAGTTGCAGAAAGAAAGAGAAAAGAATGAATTTTACATGAGAAGTATCTGATCTGTGTGCTTGTTTTGTGATTTAATATCTTCAGATCACAGATGGTACCTCACAACCCCACTCCTGTGATGGCATGCAATGGTGGCAACACCACTCAAGAGTCTAATCAAAGCAAACATCACAGTATTTGAGAAGCAGCACCCACAATTTATTGTCCCTGGTTCAGAAAACTATCTTTTCAAAGAACTCACTGATTGAATAAATCCCAAATGCCAGAAATAAATTTGGAAGAGCTCAGTGTGCATTTATTGAGCTCTTTTGTGTTCAATGGCTATGTCTAGAGACATAAATAAATAAATAATCACTGTGAGCTGAGGCTCAACAGTCCCACTAAAATACATGCCTGGTCAAACCCCACTAACTGTTGGTTGAGAAGGAGGAGTGGCTTTTAGCAGTGTTCAGAAGAGGACAGTACTGGAAATAACATCATAGAATTTTTCCTTGTTAGAGAGAACCAACAATGAGACACAGAAATGCAATCTACTCCTGAAAAATATTCATATTTTCAGTGAAATCTGAATGATGGTGGTAAGCCTTCATTTTAGGTTTGGATATTTTTCCTGAGCTCCAAACTCCCCTATCCCGTCAAATCAGCAGCAGTTGAAGTTGTTTTTATGGAAGCTGTCTTACAGTTGAAGAGGTCAAATATACTTATGGATGTATAAATAAAATCTCACCAGTTGTTTATTTACAATACTGCATGTAATAACTTATTTCAGATGGTTATGTATGTATGCTTATTTATTTATTATTGGGCTTATGCATTTACTTATTTTCATTGCTAAATTTCAGACATTTGATGCTTCCTAACATAATATATTAGTTACCTGCTGAACTTAGCTTACTTCTTAATGAATACTGGAAGTGTGTTCTGTTAAACCTGGCCTTGGTCTGGAATCAGTAACATTCATTTCTGATTTTGTAAGGTTAGAGCTGATCTACAGGTTTGTAGTTCATAGACAAAGAGGCAAATATTGCATTAGGTTTTACAAATTAAAATCAAGATTATACAGTACTGTACACTACTGTCTCAGTTATGATTCTAGAGGGCAAAAATGTCACACTGAGATTGCTCAATGTATACCCCTGATCATATAACTCTGCTCTTATAAGTCATAAGGCTTTCAGAAATAGACTAAAATGCAGTATGTGAGTTAGTTGCAAGAAAAATGCACCTTACCTTCTAGCTTTTTTAAAAAATTCCCACAGGAAGGATCAAAGCAATCATTGTCAACCCAGTCTGATTTGAATAGATTTTTCACAGTAAAACTTTAATTGAATTAAAAACTTTGGTAAATGGTGAAATAGGTTATTAAACAGAAAACTTAGGTGTGGCCATGAGTAAGAGCACTGGCAGTTCTGCTTTCCACAGATTTTACTATAATATGTTAACTGAACAACTAGAAAATTTTGAAGTAGTGTGCAACTTTCTTTTGATACTGTATTACAGTATATGGTCTTTGAAAACATGCAATACAAACCAGGCTTATGTGAATTATTGAAACTTATGTATATGCTCCTTATCTTTTTTGAACTGAAGGATGAAATATCAACACAAGCAGAACTGTCACTAAGAGCTGAAGAGAATTACAGAAAGTTAGCGATCCTATCTCTTCTAATATGATGCATGTTACACTGCTGAAACACATTCAGACTAAGAAAATATGCAAAAAATTATAGATACAGCACTTAAAACTGAAGTTGAAATAGTTTTGAAATCTCACATTAAACTCAAACCAATTTAGTAAATTGGTCAAATATTTTGTCAATGTCTACTTCTAAAATAAGAAACTCCCTTAGATCTTATGCATCCTACTTAGTGTGCATCCCCCCCCAAAAGCAAGGGAATCTATTACTCCACACTAAGGGTCCCCTGTTTCAGAAGGATCAACCTTTAGATGCCAAACCAATTCAACAATAAGCTGACATTTAAAAGCCTCATAAAAGAAAATATCTTCTACAAACAAACATAATCTGAAAGATGACAATATTAAATATTCAAAACATATGATGTGACAGTGTGCGTATTTTGATACAGAGGTGTATTTTAATCTAGAGATATGATAAATTGTCAAACAGGAAAAATAGATATAAACATTGTGTTTAAATTGCTTCCAAAACCATCTTTATTCGTTCGTACTTTAAAGAATAATTGCCTTGCACAAGCCACAGAAAAGGATGTAACAGATTGATAAATTAGAGTTAATCATAACCAAGTACACAGCAGACTATAATATACCTCTATTCCTGTGCTCCGTGTTATAAATAGCAGAAAAAGCACAAGGAGAACTAAGGGGAAAGAATGCATTTCTTTATGACCTTATTTGAAAGATAAACTCCTTGGGGAAATACAATTTATTCAGATTATCAAGACCCTGCTGTGCAAATCTACAGTCTGGGAGCACACTACAGAGATCAAACAATATTTACTTTATTCTGTTGGGTATAAAAGCTTTTAATGAATGCATAATTAAAACAGCAAAAGTATATACAGCTTTAGAATTCCACTGCCAAGCCAAGCCATTAATATCCAAAGTACCGTACCCAGTTGTAACTCCACCTGCTTCCCATTTAGATTACAACACTCTTATAAATCAAGGTATTAAATGACTAGCCCTACAGCTGTATCAGAGAAGAGTTGCATGGTGACACTATTTCCCCCTTTTCTAAAAGGGGTTCAGCCTCTTTAAACAAAAAAAAAAAAAACCCAAAAAAAAACAACAACAACCCCAAGTGTGAGGTCTCTGAGACAGGGACATAGCTATTCAAAATCCTTAAGTAGCACCATGTACAACAGGGTCTGGACCTCTACATCCTCCATGTTCTCTACCACATTAAATAATATGAACCAGCTGCACCGTTCAGAAGAGAACATTGACCAAAATCATAGCAAAGATGGACTCTAAATAGATAAGGGATAATAACCAAATTAGGAACCGCAATGACAAAAATACACTTACCTGACAACAAAAGGGATCAACACAATTTTAAGACATAAGAAATCCAGTTCTGCTGGTTCTGTTTCTTTCTAAATCAAAGGTTTTAGTTCTGCAAAACCTCACACATTTACCTAGGAACTAACACATCATGCACACGCTCAATAGCACAGCAACAGACATAAACGTTTCATAATAAGCACAAGCACAAGCACAAGAAGTGTATTTTAGATCTTATTTGAAATTTGCCTCTGTTAAACACCAAAGTCATCCAGTTGAGCCATGAAAAGCATTTTGCTGAAGCCTGGTCAGAGTGGAACAGCTGGCTCAGAATTTTTCAATGCATAGAACTGATTACACTTACTATGAGTTAAGTGCAGACTGCAGATGTGTTTGTAGACAAAGTAAAAGATGGCTTTCTAAGTGACTCATTTAATACAATTAATTTTTCTGACAGACCACTGCTTTCTCAACACTTTCTATAATTCTTGCTTTCATTTCCTCTTTTGAGCATGAAAAGTTAATTTGCATCCTTACTGCTATTTCAAAGTAGGTCTAGAGCCAAGTAAAAGACCAACAATATCAAAACATTTCAGCCCTATTATTTTCCCTCTACCCTTTGAGAATTAATTTGCCTTCTCCTTTATTGTTTCTCTGTATCTGCTTAGTTTTCAAGTTTAATCCTGCTGGCTGGTGCTAGTGAGAACCCTCTTTGAAGGCACAGAGGACACCTGAGAGCTTCACAAGCACAGGGAAAAGACATAACGTTCTCAGATTGCTCATGTGATGACACAAATGTGTGGTCTTCAGAAAAAGAAAGTGAAACACACCAGATGTAAAACTAAAAGCTCTTCTAACCTCTTCTAACCTCATAGGCCTCACCCGTTATCTTAGCTGACCTTTTCTGCACCTCTAACAGTTTTGATTTCACTTATTCTTCTGCATGGACAAACTCTTCCTAGTACTCCTGATTTTTCAGCAATACCTTGTAAAGTAGCATTAATACTTCCTTAGCTTTATAAATTACCTTGTATGATGTATCTTAAAAGTCACTTATTCTTCTGCATGGACAAACTCTTCCTAGTACTCCTGATTTTTCAGCAATACCTTGTAAAGTAGCATTAATACTTCCTTAGCTTTATAAATTACCTTGTATGATGTATCTTAAAAGTCGAATTGCCTTTTTCTTGATGCCATCACATTAGTAGCTCAAAGTCATCATATTATTTAATACATGAAAATTCTCTGTAAACTTGGTCCTCAAATGAGACACTGCAACAGCCACTCAGTCTGCCAGGCAGGAGATAAATAATATGAAATATTACAAATGGGAATTATGATGCAGTAGATTCTATTGAGGATGCTCAGAAACTATTTTCCAATCACCTCTTTAATTTCTTTCTGTATTTGAGTAACAGATCTTGTAATTGTCCTGTTCCATACCAGTTACTGGGGGAAAATGATTTCAATTATTTTTTTAAGACTTGTTTCAAATTATGTCTGGATCAATGGGCTGAGGCCAACAGCATGAGATTCAACAAGGCCACGTGCTGGGTCCTGCATTTTGGCCACATCAACCCCATGCAGCACTACAGGCTGGGGGCAGAGTGGCTGGAAAGCTGCCCAGTGGAAAAGGACCTGGAGGTGCTGGTCAACAGCTGGATGAACAGGAGCCAGTGTGTGCTCTGACGGCCAAGAGGGCCAAAGGCATCCTGGCATGTATAAGGAATAGTGTGGCCAGCAGGAGCAGGGCAGTGGTTGTCCCTCTGTACTCAGCACTGGTGAGGCCACACCTCGAGTGCTGTGACCAGTTCTGGGTCCTCATTACGAGACAGACGTTGAGGGGCTGGAGAGAGCCCAGAGAAGAACAAGAGAGCTGATGAAGGGTCTAGAGAGTGACTCATGATGAGTGGCTGAGAGAGCTGGGGGTGTTTAGCCTGGAGAAAAAGGAGGCCCAGGGGAGACCTTATCACTCTCTACAGCAGCCTGAAAGAAGGGTGTATCCAGGTGGGGGTTGGTCTCTTCTCCCAGTGACAGGAGAAGAGGAAATTTCCTCAAGCTGCACCAGGAGAGATTCAGGTTGGACACTTGGAAGAATTTTTTCATTGAAAGCATGGTTAAGCATTGGAACAGAGTGCTCAGGGAAGTGGTGGAGTCACCTTCTCTGGAAACATTCAAGAAACAACTGGACATGACACTTAGTGTGATGGTTAATTGACATGATGGTCTTTTGGTCAAAAGTCAAACTCAGTCTTGGAGGTATTTTCCAACCTGAATGATGTTATGATTCTGTTCTGTGAAAAGCAGATAAGTAAATCCTCTTTAATATGCTGAAAACCAAAGTAAATCTTAAAGCAGTATTAAGTATGAAAACTTTTAGACATGGAAAATACAAAAAGAAAAATTATTTCTAATTCACATTATGTTAAAGTGCAGTTTTTATTCTTTATTCTTATCTCCATTACCAGCATGGAAGACAGAGGGAAAAGGAAAAAAAAAATCAACATTCCTGATATATCTGTTAATAGAGGTATTAGTTTATCTGATATTGCCCTTTCCAATGCCAGTTTTAAAATATGCTATTTTGCCAACATTTAATAAGTCAAGTTGAAGTTTTCCAGCTTCAAGATGAATCACTTGAAATCCCTGGAAAACATCTCTAACAGCATAATATACATTATTAAGAATGAGCCTGACAGGAAAGGACCATTCCTCTTCCATATTAAAAATATTCAGAATGGAAATAGATCATAGGAGTTGCCATCCCTGTGAACAACTTCCACCGACACCCTTCATCAAGTTTCTAGAAAAATAATTTGGATACGCTCAGTAAGGACTTGTTTGAAATTTTCACTTCAAAATCTCATCACATTTTAGCTGCACTGTCCATAATCTATTCCACAGCTAAACAAGATTATGTCTGCATCATCGTGCACTATGGACCTAAACACAATGACAAAACCCAAATACTAAACATCTGTTTTTATTGTGCTGCTTGGGATCCACTTTGGAGACTCAGCAGATAAGAAAAAGACACTGTCACTTTCAGATGCAGAAACATGAAAAAACTCAGACCAAAGCACACAAGAGCAGATCCAGACAAGAATCCCAGAGATTACAAGAGGCAAACAGTACTGGAATATAGCAGGAGATAGAGAATCACAATTCAGAGAAGATATGGCTTCTCGAGGAGGCTGAGTGATCATTCCTCCAACTACTCTGCCTATATGTAAGTGAAAAATGATGAAGACTAATGAAAAGCATCATGGTCACTAACCAAAAAAAGAAGGCAACATTCATGACTCAAGACATGACACTAAATAACAAACAGGGAGCATATTCAAAATTATCAATATACTAATGTTAACTAACACTCTAGGTGTAAATAAGAACAAGGACGTTTATGTGCAAAGAATATATAATATGATCCAAACAACGGTTTCATGATGTTTTTATGACATTTTACTTCTGGAACATTTAGTTGATATATACATGTGCTCTGTATTAAGCCCAGCAAGGGGCCACTTTTCATAAAAACATGTTTCAGGGAACAGCCTATCACCAAATACTTAAGGATTACAAAGATAACAGACACATCTAAAAATTAAGAATTGGAAAAGGGTAGCTGTAATAAGCTGGTCATCCAATAATATCAGAGAATGAAAGAAATTGTGTAAAATATGTGCAATAACAGGTTATTTAACACAGATAAATGCAAGTCTCAGAAATGTTTGCAGAACAACCCAGAGCAACAAAACTTCCTTAGAATTTTAAGGAAGTATGCAATACTCCATCTACAGAAAGGCTGAATCCAGTGCAGGATAACTCAATAATGAGTATAACTGTGATAGACAAAGCAGAAATACTCACAATTTGAAATCAATACTTCCTAATGTATTATAAGAATCACATCACCCAACCTACCTATTAACATTTGACTTGTACGAAAGGATTAAGGCATCAGTAGAGGAACTTTACTTTTTGGAAACCTTGGAAGAGCTCAGTTTTCCAAGTTTACAAAAATACTGATAGCATAAAATGGGACAAGCTTAACACAAGGAGAATTAGAGAAATTTGTGCATTATAATGTTTCATAAATTTCATATATCACATCCTTTTAGTAGCATGCATCTCAGGTGGATGAAAGATTTGCTCAATGACAAATTTGTTCAATCTCAAAATTAAGTCAATTATGGTAACTTATAAAGCAGTGTAACTTTTTCCAACAAAGTCCTCAAGGAACCTTTGGTCCAATACTGTTAACAGTTCAGTTGAAAGAGAGAATGGGAAGTTTTGTCTGCAGAACACTCTGCAAGGACGGCATGAGTATTGTCAGGCTTTCCTGGTTAAGTAAAAAAAGTGGATATATATCTATATCTATCTGGGAATCAGCAACATAATATAGAAAATATACCAGACTTTATTTAGAACAACACTGACAAATCATCAGGAGGCACTAAGAAACAGTCATAAATAGCAACATCAGTTCTTAGAACAGTGCTGTGGCAAAAAAAAAAAAAAAAAAAAAAGCTCATATCATAAAATGCACACCCAGTACTGCCCAGTAAAAGAACCAAACTCTAGTACTGCTTCAACATTACATTTTAAAGCTACTCTTCAATTATTGGTCCCAGTTCTGAAGTCCAAACTTTAAGAATACTTAAATACTACAGGTTGGAAAACCAACCTTGCAAGATTTCAGGTGCTCTAAGTACTCCTGGAGGATTTGATCTTGAGCAAAGATATTTATAACATGGAGAGAATATATGAACGAAAAAAAGCTCAGACTAAATTTTCAGAAAAGAGTTTCTGGTGCATGAATATAGGATCAGAGTTATCCTGGAAAAGGAACTAGAAAGTATAGGACTGTTTGACTACATTGACTTCGTGGGATTATATATATTTTGCAGCTCTGCATTAAAAAAAAATGACTGCAATAAAACAAGGTTTTTGGCAACTGTTTGTACAGGTAAAGAAGGAAATATTTGTGCAGTTTGACTTCTGGGGTTATAATGGTTTCTCATTCCTCTCAAAAGCAAGAGACTTGTTGATATGAGAGTACTCAGCAGTTAAAAGAACCTGACTGTAAGTATGTGAATGATAAAAAGGCAACATTTCCATTTTATTTGGAAAACTGTTATTTGTTCAGGTATCCCTATGCTCCTGCAATATCTGACCTCAGCTGAAAAATCAGTAAGAATTTTATTTTTGTTGCTCATAGCACTAAACCAAGGCAAATTCTCATTTTACAGAGGAAAAAAGGAGAAGCAGAAGAATAATTTAGAAGATTCCCCATGATGCAGAATATACAAAGAACAGAACCTCAAATGCCTGGAACCTGCTCCAGTGCTCTAGTAGTTAGATAATTCCTGTCTTCACCAACTTTAACAGAATTTAAAGTTATGTATACAGTTCAGTATATCAGCAAAATGTCTGCAACTTGCATTGTATTGGCATTACACCCCAGGAAAATAAAACTCTCTACAACTCTCTTTCCCCAGATTTATGCAGTGAAAAAAACATCTCTTTTTCCCACAACTAGGGGCTGTGTTATTAGTAGGTTTACTATGTAATAATCAGAACAGATTTCAGGAGGCAAACAGCATTAAAAGGAATAGTAGTAGGCCACAAATGGGCAGAAAAGTAAAAGAATGAAAAGAACCTGGAAGAACCACTGAATTTTAAAAAAAGTACATGTCAGGATCAAGAGGCATTTACTTGTATTTCACAGAATCACAGCATTAACTAGGTTGGAAAAGATTTTTGAGATCATTGAGTCCAACCTATGAACTAACACCACCCCGTAAACTGGATCAAGACACTAAGTGCCACATCCAGTCTTTTTTTAAACACTTCCAGGGACAGTGATTCACTCCACCATCTCCCTGGGCAGCCCACTCCAACAGCAAATCACTCTTTCTATGAAGCATTTTTTTCCTAATGTCCTGCCTAAACTTCCCCTGGCACAGATTAAGACTGTGTCCTCTTGTCCTGTTGCTGGTTGTCTACGAGCAAAGACAGACCCCCAGCAGGCTACAACTTCCTTTCAGGTCTCCCCTGAGCCTCCTTTTTTTTTTCCAGGCTAAGTATATTTTAAGCATTATTGACCTATCATTCTTTCAGTCAGAAATTATTATAAGTCTGACTTTCAAAACTAGAAAACCTGGAAAGGGTGAAAGCCAAATGTAAAAAATGAGCCTTGACTCAACATCCAGTTTGATTTCCTACACCTGACCTTGAGTAGTGCCAAACAAGTCACAAGTCCTCCCAAAACTAATACATGTGAATGTTTACACTGCTGAAGGGGCCAAGCAGCAGCAGGAATGGATGAGCCTTCAAAGATCATGACTCTTCTCCATTTGTTTCTAGCAGTTCTTACCAATAAAAAATAATTCAATCCCTCACTCCCAAATCTCAAGCAGCTTACAATCAGAATCTCTTGCTTTAGCATAAAGCCTTTCTTTCCCACAGAGAACATTTAATCAATGCACCATATATTTAAGATAACCAAATGACAAAATTCTCACTGACTTCAAGATTTCACCTTAAGGACACCACCTTTAAAAGCTGAATAGATCATTGTAGGCCCAGTTTCTAAATGTTCACAACTACAGATACATGCCAGGATCTCAATCCTGTACAGTTTGAAAGGCACTTCTCCAGCATTTTCCTTTAAATACAATAGAATCAAGTGAAGCAACTCTCTGTGGAGAAGGACATGGGAGTTCTGGTGGACTGCAAACTGTCCATGAGTCAGCAGAGTGTCCTGGTGGCCAAAAAGGCCAATGGTGCCCCGGGGTGCATTAGGAACAGCATTGCCAGCAGGTGGAGGGAGGTGATCCTGCCCCTCCACTCAGCCCTGGTGAGGCCACATCTGGAGAGACATGGAGCTCCTGGAGTGGGTCCAGCAAAGGGCTACAAAGATGTTTAGAGGACTGAAGCATCTCTGTCATGAGGAAAGGCTGAGGCAAATGGGTCTGTTCAGCATCAAGAAGAAATGATTGAGATAAATAGATCTGAAGGACAGTGTGAAGAGGATGGAGCCAGGCTCTCCCTGGTAGTGCCAAGCAACAGGACAAGAGGCAACAGCCAAATGGATGCACAGGAAGTTCCACCTGAATATAAGGAAGAACTTCTCTACTGTGCAGGTGACTGAGCACTGGAACAGGTTGCTCAGGGAGGTTGTGGAGCCTCCCTCACAGGAAATATTTGAGAACTGTCTGGACGCAATCCTGTGCCCTGTGCTGTAAGATGACCCAGCCTGAGCAGGAAAGCTGGACCAGACGACCCACCATGCTTCCTTCCAACCTGACCCATTCCGTGACACTCTTTCACAGAACATTGGAAGGGCATTTAAAGATGGGACATAACTCAGTTGCTTCAGAAATGAGGTACTTCTGCAGAACAGTCACTGCTTTCAAAAACTAACTACAGCTTACTGAAAAAGTTTTTAGCTAATGATTGTTCCATGCAATGTTAAAAAAGCTAGTCCCTTTCAAACACAAATTTCAGTAAGAAATGTTGTTAAGACATTCAAATTTCAAAGATTTCAACTACACTTATAAGCAAAACTCTATCAACAGCTTATAAAAGTTTACATGTGCCTAATATTGTTTATTTTCCCCCACCTCAAAATATTCACCACACACACACTGAACATTTTTGCTACGTAATTTGTTACTTTTCAAGAAATTCTTTAACCTGTTCCAGTTTTGGTCCAGGGCTGAATGGTGCAATGTGAGTCCAGAACTTGAGTAGGAATACATGGACGTTAAGACTCACAATAGTACCTAGGCTAGTCAAATAATTTCAAGTGTTTGGTTACAGTAAACTTTCAGTAGCAGTCTCGGGACTCCTGGACATCACCATTGCATACATATACTTCCTACACACTTCATTTCCCCATGAAGATGGTAATGCTGCAAATATGAGTAAAAATACTGAGAGGCAGGCAAAACCAAATACAAACCCATATGAACACTGATTTGGGGCATGGTATATGAAAGTAGGCCTGTCGCCCTGGTGTTTTTCATGTCCACAACATGCCATCTCAAGTCAGCTGAAATTCCAATCCCAGTGACTGCTGGTGACTGAACATACATGAGGTCACTACAATACTTTCCCTGTGATAATCAGGTGTGCTGTGATGCTATGGAAACTCAAGGCCCTTTACACACATAATTAGAATAGATACTGCTTGCAATAAACAAGGAGAAAACACTGAAATGGAATTCAGAAAAAAACTTCACTGTATAGCTTTGAAAATTTTCATAGCAAAGGTTAAAGTGTTTACAAGACAAGCTCAGCCAATATATCACTACCCCTCTAATCCACAGGATTCAACAGCTCCCATAAAAATTACTGCAGAAAGAATTCTACATGTTACCAGTTCAGTTCCTACTGAACTGTAAATAAAAGTCCTGGTTTAATATCTAATGTTACCTATACAGCTAGACACACTCTGTGCCAGAAATCACAAATTCTGTAAAACTCTGTTTAAACAGATGGGAAATTTAGCAACAACTTCCTCCAAATTAATAAACAGATGTTTTGAATACATTACACAAGAAAACGGGTGAATGAAGTTATAGACATTTCTCATGTTTTTCATGTTTGAAATAACACACTTGCAGGACATTATCATTGGTTAATAAAGTTGTTGATGCCACTAATCTTTAGGCTTGGATCTTTAATTTATAGAATTAGTGAGATGAATGAGGACAATTTATAGCTTTCAAAGCTCTGATTACATACTGGCTGAAGATTCAGTAAGTCATTACAGCATGTATACGTGCATACATTCATTCTGGGTTCAAGGCCTATTCAATACCCTGGGCAGAAAACGCCTTTGTTCTAAATAGAGTTAGTCTATGTCATTATTCTGAAGCAAAATACAAATTCTACTCATGCAGTTGTATGAACAAAATACCATAAATGATGGAATGTGCTAAAATGCTGTTTCATTTACGGCTGCTACAAGATCTACTGGAAAACATCAACAGCCTTGTATGGAACTTGTTTCTTTCCTTGTGCTCCCCTATAAACATAAATGGCTTAGCAAAAAATGTTTCTGTATTAAGTACCGAAATAGAATTTAACAGGAGTTAAAAAGAGATGATAATCTGGAATACTTTCATTTCTGAAACTACTTATGTACAACTTGGGCTTAGGTAATTTTCCTTACAAATCTTTCTTCTTAATTAGCACAATTAGTTGAGTGTGTTGTAAGCAGTTCAGGTAGATGGATAAAACAGTAATGATTAAGCCATCAGAGAAACATAAAAAATGATGGGGCAGAGTATCAACTGCTAAATATATAGGTTTGTATCAAGTCTGGATTTCTCTTGCCTTTAATGAGAGATGGTCTACAAAAAATACTAAAATGCAAATACTGCGTTACTGGAGAATATATCAACTTGGATCCTTGTTACTTCAGTCCATCTTCATCATTAAATAAACAAGATTTTCAAAGTCTCTTCTATTAAACTGACTGAAAAATTACAATAAAATTTACAAGGTCTTTTTTTTAATGTTTTAAGGAGAGAGCAGACTGAATCATTCAGTATTTTCCTTAGTTTAATACTTCAGGTGCTAAGCTTCTTCCTGAAATTCCATCAAATAATACATTTTTCTCATTCATTTTCTTAAGAAAGATTTTGCTGCTGCATTTAGAATTTGAAATTGACCCCTGTGAAAATAATAATAGTGTATCTAAAAATACAAAGTAGAGAAGAGGTAAAAGATATTTACTTCATAATGAAGAATGAAAAAAACCAGTTCTATGTTGGGTAAGCTTGTATAGAGGAAAGAAAAGGCGAACAACTAACTCTCTACCACAGTGACACTTCTGAGATAAAATCAGATTGTAACTCACTTCAAGCCCAATGCTCTCTTCAGGTTCATAGGTTACAAATTATTTATAGTCACCATTTCGTACTTAACATTCTGGCTTTTCCCATATTGTAAATACTTTATAATCAAAGCATTTTCTTGTTTCAAAACTACCTTTGCTAGAACAGCTTAACACAACTCAGAGCGCTTTAGATGAAAGCAAATTTAAGTAAAATTTCTCTCTGCTTCTTTCCAGGAGGTAAAAAACCCCTGTCTATGGCTGGTGCCTATATTCCTGTTCTTTCACATTAGAGCTGTAAGTCTCCTCTTTCAGGTCACGTCTTCCACATAAAAGTGCTAAACTAATGCCGCTTAATGACAAATTAATGTCCATGAATAAAAAATACACCTCTAATAGCATAGAGTAATTTGCCATTACAATATCATCATTGGACATGCCCCTGGTTTAATACGATGTATTTAATTCATAACTTAATGAGTGATATATAAAAAGAGAGAGATGAACCCTGCAATTACATTTATGTGAGTCTGTCACCTTATTTGTAAAACCTTAGAGTCATTTACATTCAAATTAGAACAAATGAGTGATTTCACAAAGTGCAGTGATAAATGACCATTGCTGCACAAGACAGAACTGTATTTCCTGTGAAAACATTAACAGTTTCCTATTATTTGTTAAAAATTACAATGCATATTGCCCAGTGTTGTGTGAATAATGACTTTTTTACTGATTAGGTCAGAAGACTAATACGGAGTAAAAATAAATAATTTTTCTTTTCATTTTTTCTGATTTTAGCTTGAATTTCTCTGCTCAAACTATTACGGACTCACACTGCCACCTGCTGCCCAGGCCTGGGGAGGAAGAGCCCCGACTTTCTCATTTCAAGTCCAGTTCAGCCATTCTGCCTTCTGGGTGTCATCTCTTGCAATAAACAAAATTTTCCTTCCAGGCTTCTAAGTGGACATGTCACTGAGAACACAAGCAGACAAGGATAGCTGCACTACCCAGTTACAAATACTTCCATTTTGGGGGGTCATGCATCCAAACTGCCTCAACTCGTAAGGAGAACTTAAAGCAAAATACACTGGGGACTGGGAGGGACAGGGAGAACATAAAACATTAGTATTGATCAGATGGTAATAAAACCAAAGAAGAATTTTGTACACTAAGCATTCTGGCATTCATCAGCCCCCGTTTACAGCTTTATAAAAATACTGGAAAGATTCCAGAAGCAGAAATCTTTCAGGGACTGATGGACAGAAAGGTCATCTAAAGAGTCCAGACTGGCTAGAATGACAACACGAGAAGGGCAGGGAAGGAAATCATGAAGCAATACAGTTTCTCTGTTCCTATTTCAAACACATACCAAAGCTGCTCGCCCTTCCTGACAGAATCTGCAAAGAGATGGCAGATTCAGCACTAACTGCCTCTTCCCAACTTGTGACCTCTCCTGTAACTTTGCTGCAGAGGACTGGCAATGTGTATCCACACAACTACCCAGACAGCTTGGGAGCTTTGATCTTTACAGCAATACTTAACCTAGATGTTGCAGCATCATTATTTTACACATTCATCATCAGTTTCAATTCACACTGCAGATAAATAGCAGCAAGTGGATTACAGTAAGAATGGGATTCAAAGTGACTGGGTATTGTCAATTTGGTATATTTTCACTTTCCTCACTGACACCAACTGAAAAATGGAAAAAAACATCATCTTTTTTATTCCTGAGTCCCATTTTAAGTTGGAGTCCTCACTAGTTCATTCACATTTCATACATATAGAACATTATCTCTGTAATGTATCAGTATAATAAAGAAATAACAGGGAAGAATTCCCAAAGTTATTTTTGAGATTTGCCCAAGAACTTTTCTAATAAATATCAATAGCTCAAGGAAAACAGCTGACAAAACTTGCTCCTTCAAAAAATAGCAGGCTGGCACAGCAACAATTGGTTGTGTAACACTTAGAAAAAAGTAAGACAACATTATTTTTGTCTACTTCATGTTCTTCGCATGGGAAGGTTACTTCACCACAGGATAAAGTTGGTAGACTCAGGTTTGTTTGCTGGTGGTGACTAATTCTAGGGGATTGAGGGGAGTGTGCATAGTGTGCATGCATGTACTCAGTATTAGTTTTAAAAAGCAAGTCTTGGTTGCTAGATGACCTTTAGATTTTCTTTCCAGCAGTTTAATTCACTCTATATGAAAAACCCAGGAGCTAAAATCCCAGCTGATCTGGGGCTTCTAGCAATACAAAGGTGATGCTCTCAATCCCTGGTGTACAAATTAATTCATCTCTGAAGGAGTTTATCTTAGTGAAAGTTGGGATTGTTATTGGCACGGTTCCAAATCCAGAAGTTGCATTTAAGAAAAATAAATAGCTTTGAAGATCAGGCCTACCCACATATATAAACCATGCACACTCCTCCTTTTAATTCCACATGCAAATTCATTTTTAGCTTCTTCTAACGTATTTTAACCTACAACACATTCAAACAGTATAAAATTAGAAGAAGAAAAGATTTAGATCATCAGGCATTTGTACACCAGGAAAAATAATTTTTTAAGCCAAAATTGACCATTACATTAGAAGGTTAAAAACCAAATGCCTCTACCCAAGACAATTTGCCTGCTTCAATTATTATCATGAATTATTGCAGGAGGCCTTATTTTATCATCTGTGAGTTGATTAATCTTATTTTTGTATTCCAGGTCTGATCTGCTCACTGTCTGCTTTTGTATACAAGAACCCTGAGCAGGACAGTACAGAGGTAGCTCCAAGAAAATTCCAGTTGACTGCTATTGCACGATGCTGTGTTCAGGCTTATTTTAGTCACTCACCTAAAATGTTCTTTTCATTTTAGCTTAAATTAGCTGTCTTTAAAGATGGTATGACTGACATCAGTAGCAAGCAAGCAGATATACCTATAGCAGAGTTCCACTGAATGTAATAAAGTTTCTAGAAAGTACCATTTAGCAGGGAACCTATTGTACTTAAAACTAATGGGAAAACTGGCATCACACTTTCAAGTTCACTTGACACAAAAACATTTAGGATCCCACAAACAATTTTTACAAGTCAGAGTAACTTTAGTGACAATTAGGATCAACACTGCTCATGTCTACTATACCTGCTCCTCCCTAGGAACTGTGAGAAAAAGAAATGATTTCCAGCATTAAGTACAAGGACAGTACTTCAATTAAGTCTGTCCTGATATGCCCAGTCTCTGTCCAGTGTGTAAACTTAATTTGTTCTTCACAAAAAGTGCCTGATCCGGCAGCAGAAAATTAAAGGGATAAATGCTATCAAATAGTCATGCCACATCCTGCCTCTCAGAAATGACTTTGGACTATTCTGCAGCTTCTAAACCCCTCACTCACAACTATCATCCTTGTACCTCGAACACAATTCAGGATATACCTAGAACTCAACTGAAAAAAAAATATTGTACTTCAGAATACACAGAAAAATCACTTAGCTTTAGGATTTCAATTATGGACAGTTCAATATCCCAGATCCCTGAATACCACTGGAAATCAGCCTCTGGTTTAAAAACCAATTACTACCCACACAATACTGAGCTGATGTTGATCAGTAGAAGGAAATTCCATTAAAAACTTATATTCTCAATAGTATTCCCTCCTTATTAAGACTCTTTGATTGTTCAAATAATTTGCAGTTTGTAGCTCTCTGGTACTGAATACACAAACAGTTAAGGAAAAAGACAAAACCTGTCAGATCTACAACCAGTTATGTAACTCAGACACACTTATGAAACAAACATTTTTACGTTCTGAATAAATGTTTTAACACATTTATTCTCTTGCATAAGAATAAAGTTGTCATGTATCCTTCAGAAAAACATTGCAAGCTTTAAAGTGCAAAATAGGTCATCACAAACACACTACCTAATACCATGCTCTCTACAGTTCCATTTAAATCCATTCTCAGATGTCCATCACATTGACTGCCTTTAACTAGCTATCTCTTGCTTTATCCAATGTCACATGACTGATATGGTCCACTCTTAAAAGGGAAAGAAGATAGTCAGACAACCCATTCCCCTTATATTTCAAAGTTTGCCTATTGGCTGCAGCTCTCTGCATTAGCCTCCTTTGAAAAACCTCAGCCAAAACTGACAATCATTCTGAGCTGAGGAGGAACTTGGGAAACAAGAATCTAAGAGAACTGGATGTGTACGCTGCAAGCAAATGCTGTGTGAGTGATCACAGAGCTTAGTGCCACTGAAGGTACACGAAGTTCAAGTCTTTAGCTCTCCCACAACTCTGTAGCAGCTAAGAAAAATCGCATTGCCTTACCGTTTGTTCAGCCTGAGACAGATGTGTGCGCTTACAAGCCTTGTTTCAATGTTTAATGTACCTGAGAATTATGCAGATGACATGAGAGATTCATGAATATGTATGTATCTCAAATAAAATACATCAGCATGCTTCAAAAGAGTCCCCCTCTACAAATGATGCTCGAAACAAAACCCCCAAACAGCAGAGGTTGTGGAATAATCATAATTCAAGATATGACAATGCTATGGGGGGCAAGAAGTCTGCACAACACAAAGCTGGAATTAAGATCTAAAGTAAGGAATACTTGGGCATTTCTCTTGTTTGCAAATAAAGAAAATATTATTTACCACTGTTTTAATAAAAAAACTAATATATTATCAATCTAAAATGAGCATGAGTCTTCAAATAAAAATATTGAATCAACATTAGATGCTACAGAATATTTGATAAGGTGAAGTTTATAGATGATAAAATGCGTTTAATAAACTAACAGTGTCGTCAGAAACATCCATTGCATTACCTAATTGAGGGTGGAGAGAAAATGTTCCTCTCTTTTTTCCTGTCTTTCCTTTGATTGAAAACTTTTAAAAAATTTGCCATAAATGCAATTCAAACAATTTGTTACAGAAACCTTTTTGAGATTCAACAAATTAAAGTCCTCTAAGCTGTTTAGTCTATAAGAAAGAGGATGTGTCATAGTCAAAATAACATTTTGCTTTTTCTGAGACAACCAAGAGGAGATTCCTTAAAGACCAGTCAATATAAAAATCAGCATTAGCTGGAAATTATACGTCCCCAATGCACTACAAGTAATTCTTGACAATCAGACACTTCAGCAATCATCTTTGATGAATCAGATCAGTACAGCATTCTCTGGAACCCCATAGACTACCAACAGATAAAAATACAAAGAAGACATAAAACTGTTCAAGACAGTTCCAATAAATTGACAGGCTGGAACATCCAGAGAAGAGCTGGAACAAGTGCTAACAATAAGAGCAGTACTCATACAGGAAAAGCTTGGTCTAATCAAAACAGTTAAAGGCAATCCTAACAAGTTAAAACTCTGTGTCATCATTACACAACAATAAATAACTGCTAGATCCCACACACTATTTCCTGAATTTAAGCTAAACTAAGCTAAGTTCATGATATCTGAACAACTCAAAACAGCATAAAAGTAATCATTCATCAGAAAGAAAAGAAAGGGCAAGCACTATGCCCTTCCCAGCATCTGTATCACAGCACGTGGGGTGACAAGACATCCCAGTTACCAACTGCAGCTAGGATAAGTGGTTTTAAGGAAGCCTTCTTTAACTACTTGGATTTTATTTGTAGATAATATGAAAATAAGGCAAGTGATATTTTTTAAAGTCACACAATAATACGTAGAGTATACGCAGATAATTGATTTAATTAGTTTGGACCCTGAAAGATATCATGGCCTTAATCTGCAGTACCTGTTGACCTCTGTTAAAAAGACTTACAGAAACTACTCGAGGCTGATTACTTGAATGAACTGCAACTGTACAAAACAAACAAGACAGGTAAATTCTTACTGTGACCTATTCAGACTGCAACTCTGTTTACATACATGCCTTGCTGAGGTGAACTTGGTAAAAAACACACTGTAATAAGAGTAAAATACAGCTTAAATTCCAACATGATATAAGCTACAGCCACCCCTCAGATGTGCATGGAGATTCCAAACCTTTATGATGAGACCCTGATTCAAAAATAGTTTAAAGAACTCGCACTGCTCTCTGTCTTCCAATACATATTGTCCTCTTTTTACCCCTACCCTTCATCCACTACCTTATTCCCTACCTCCACTACTGTAAATCTGGACACTAGGCCCCACTTCCTCTTAATTTTTACAGCAGTGTAGCTCCAGTTGTCCTACCCTGGCACACTATTCCGAGCACAACAGTGCTTTTTTACATCTTTCACACATCCTACAGCAACTGCACGCCACAGAGTTCTGGTTTCTACGACTCGTGAAAGACATGGTAATCTTGTAAGTTGTAGAAAGAGAAAAAACATGCAAATAAACATATGCATGAGACAAAATGCATCAAAAGACATGAGAGCAACAGGAAAAGCATTAGCAGAAGAGGAATTAAAATACCTCTGATTATTTGTAAGTTATTTTGCAATTGGACTTCATATTAAAGGGCTTTTCCAGCCTAAAGGCTTCTCTGACTTGCATGTCCGGATAATTTTTACTGACCTGTTAATTACAGAGTAATTTGGAAAAAATATTTACTAACTCCATAGTGTTGTGTTTTTTTATGGGGCTAATATGATTTTTTGGGATTGATTTATTTTTTTAATTCATTAGCAATCTATTCCTAAATAATTGACTATAGCTTGCACATTAAGGACAAGATTCAAAGCACTGCTAACTCTGTAATTGTCTGTCTTTCCCCTGCAATGGCTTCGGGATTAAAAGTATTCAGATGGTGCTGAGGGAAGACCTACAAATACCAGAGGCTACTCAACACAGATAATAGAAAAAGCACAAGGATTTATGTTGAGCATATACTCGCTGTCTTCCTACAGTCCTCTCCCATCCCTACTTGATGAGCACAACAAACAAACTTTTCCCTATTCTTTAATATTTCCTGTAACTTCTTTGCTGTAATATCTCTTTAGGTCAATTTCAAACAAAAAGCCACATAAACATCAAAGACATACTGACACTGGCTGGTTTGTTTGAGGACCATTAAATACATTGTATTACTACCAGTGTTAGATTTGTATCTTTCTCATTACAGTAACCCCTTCCCATACCTGCCTGACAATTAGTAGGTCAAATGGTTTTGTGGCTTATTTGGTATTTCACAGTTCTTATTTCTCAAACCAACCATCTTTCCCATCACAATCCATGTCTATTTTCTCAGAAAAAATTAAATCTCTCCTTGCATTCCTTAAAAAAAAAATTATACCAATTGCAGCATTCTGTCAGCTCCTTTAACTTTCTAATCAATTTATAATGCACAAATTAATACCACCTTATTATCTGAATGTACATTTTGAAGGGTTTCCTAAGGTTAACACTCAAAGAACAGATTCTTTCTCTGTAAGACACAGAGCCTTCAAGTACATCCTGAAGTTCTTAACACGAGATCCTGCATGCCCCTGGTACTCAGTAGCTCAGCGTGCTGCCAAGCACACTCCAATTGTTCAAAGGCAGTTACGCTGTTGGAAGGCAAGTGCATACTAAGAGCACTGTGCTGCTGTGCATCTCCATGCCCAAGTGTTGCCCAGATGCAGCTAACACATACAATTCCAGAAACAGCACTGAAAAGTTACCCAGAGGAGGAAACAGTTCTGCAGAACTGTTGTTTTATTTTTAGAAGGCTTTTCACAGATACTCGCCAAAGCCATGTTCTTGCTATCATCATAAGCCATTTCCTATACAAGCCAAGCACAAAAAAAACTTTACTGCAACTCAAATTTTTGTTTGGTAAAGATATCGGCATTATAGGCATAAGGCCAGTTGAGAATAAGGTACCATTATAATAAGCCCTATTCCTTCAGTGAGAGGTTGTAGTGCCCTGGAATACACGTCAATATTCTGTTGTGAACACAGAATTACACATCTGAATTCATCACAATACTCATGAACCCAATAGGGAAATATCTTATGGTACACTGAGGTAGAAGAAAGCAAATTCCCTGGTAAAAGGGGGAATCAAACTTCTATGTGCAGACATTAACCAGTGGACCATTCTTGTTTACAGGAATGAAAAGGGCAAAATGGATGGAGAGATAAAGCATCTACCATAGTCTGAAACCCAAATTACACCCAAAATTCAGACCTCTTGAAATCCAGTTTTTGCAATTTAGATTACACCAGGTATTGCACTAATAGTCTCCTACTGAAATTAGGTTTGAAACAAAAGTGTACCGAACAGAAACAGTTGATCAGGCCAAAAAGCCTCACCTCAATGAGATAGTGAGAACATAAACTGAGAAGCTCCAGCAGCTGCAAATGACTCCCAGCTGCTAGGACGTCCTGTATCACCCCTGGTTCCAAGAGGATCTGTAAAGAAGAAAATGGAAGGTTTGTCATCTGGAAGATGTACTCAGAGTACTTGTAGAAAATACTAAAGGCCTTTGTTATTTCAGATATTTAAGTCAACATAAAGAACAGAAACAATGCAATTAAGCATATAGAGAAGTCTTTACGGAATAGGGACAGAGTTTCTGAAGTTCACATGAATTTCCCAAAGGATTTTTAACCTTTATTTTTGTTTTTTTCCTGTGAGAGTCTCTAATCCACGCTACTCCCTAAATTGAAACTAAATGCATGTTGTTTAAGAAGGAGACTTTTCAAAGTAACAGAACCTCCTTTTATAATCCGTATACTTATATCCTTCCATATTTATTGATGAATCAGGCCAACAGAATTGAGTCAGAAGTCTCCACTATTAATATTACTCATGCATGTAAAACATATACAGACTAGGAACACCCTGCCTATTCTGCATGGTGCCACTTTATGATTTTCCTAACCACTTCCTTCATTTTAGAGTGCACAACGAGCATGTTGCTGGGGAAGTGCCAAAAAGGGCTTAGAAACAAAGACTGATTATTCAGTTACTTGCTCACATGAAACTCCTACTCATTTCAATTAAAATCATGTACAGGCAGCAGTAAGGATAATTGGGCCACAGCTCATAGACCACTGTCTTGGGGGTCAGCTTGTTAGAGCACAAATATCTTTTGGAATATGGACACTGGTCAACATCAGCAATCAGACTACTAACTATCCAGACTAAAATCTTTTACGTAGTGCAATATCAAAAAAAAAAAAAAATAATCAGAAATGCATGAGAAAAATTAAATTTTCATAGATACCCAGTGTATTCAATCTTATCCTTGTACTTCCCCTGGCAACTTTGGTTTCACACCACATGAGGTCAGTCTCTCACTGCTCCACAGGGAAGTAAAGCTTTCTTTCAGATCCTTTTCTTTCTCCCCACACAATTCAATTTTATCTCACAGCATCATTTGTATACCTCAAGTGCAGTCGAATAAAGAAAATGGAAAACAAAAGGAAAGATATGCAACTACATCATCATTTGTAGTTTAACTATTTTTGGGGGGAAATGAAAAAATGTGTATGCATACCTTTAAGCAAAACCTCAAAATATCTCCAGCATAATAGATATATTAGGAAGAGGAGAGAAGGGGATTGGTCCTTGCTTACATCAAGAACTCATTTACATTGGCAGTGTATGACATCCTTAATCCTTGTGCAAATCACTTTATTTATTAATACTAGGTTTTAAGTGAACATTATATGTCATTTACATACTATATAAAACATGGATGCTCTTTATCTAGTCAGGAACCCACATAAGGATCCTATGGTAAATGAGAATCAGACCAAACACAATCCAGGTTTTTGGCTGGTGTCACTGAGGTTGCTGTGCATGACAAGAGGTAGTTCAACAGAAAGTTAGAATGGATTTCAGTTACTAAAATATCACCAACAGACACAGATATCAAAAACTAATAAATGAAAAAATAAAAGCACATCACTGTCAAGTATTTTCAAATGAGAGCTCAAGGTCAGACTGAGTAACCAAGCTGGTATAGACCTTGCAGTGCTTTTTATTTAGACATGATTGACACTGAGGAAGCTGCCATCCTGCAGCACGTTACTTACTAAGTAGCAGCCAGAAAACCAGAACCCTAAGCAGATTAGTACCTTGCAGGCATAGACAAACTATATTTAACTGTGATAATATTAATGTAATTTAAAGCTACAGCAATCCATTTATAAATAATACTAGTAGCACTATGAGATGAGAAGGAGGAAGAGGCAAGGAGAGTGGCTGGCTATTTTCTTGAGATGATTTGCACAAAGTCAGCAACAAAAGTTCATTTCAAGGTGGCAGATGTAGTTCTTACATGCTCTTCCATTGTTTACAGCCCTCCTATACCATGCAAGAGATATTCTACTGAGGGAACAGATTCACTTTTGTGTTTCCCAAGATAATTGAGGAAAGTCAAGTTTATCTCTTCACAAAATTTTGCTTTACACAGAACTATCCAAACTTTTACTCAATACTTTTTTGGATATAGGCAAAAATACTAATTCATCTATGCTGTGTGTTCACCATCAGGAAACTGCATGCTGGGGAAATTCACAATGAAAAGAAAATGCTAAGTAAAGAAGGAAGAAAATATTGCAAGCCTTCCTTCTACTGAAACTGGGGTAATTCACAATTATTCCATACCTTTGAGTTCTTACACACTATAGCAATTGCTGGGTTTTTATTAATTACTAGCATAGGTGTTTATATGTTATACAGGCCTTCCATCTCAATATTAACAGTATGTGCACATAAATACCACCAAACGCACACCACAGGTATACACAGTGACTGACACTCCTCTGCTGGTCTAACTCTCAAAACAATAGCTCTGAGGTCTACAGAATGATACTTATTGCAAATTAAGGAGAGTGAAACTAAGGTCTACTTTGGATTCCCAACTTCAAAATTCATCATAAAATTTTAGTGTAAAAAATAGAGAGAAGCTTAATAATTTTCTGTAATTCATCCTCAGCCCAAGCATTATGAGGCATAATTACTGGGGCAGAAACTGATGAGTAATTTGGAACCATCAAATTCAGACAAAAACTGCAACCTTCACCAGTGAAGAATGTGCCTTCATATGACACAGTCTATAGTAAGACTGGTTCCTGCACTATTTTTACATTAAGATTAATTAGATGCAATTCAGATATTGCACCTGGCTGCATCTTACAATCACCCCTCTATTCAACCCTTTTTTCTAAGGGATAATTTTCATTATACTCTCTGGCATATGATGGCAGTCAAGAAAATTCCCTTAAGCACCTTTTCCCTCTATACAACAGGCAGATCTTACCTTTCCTAAGCCATCAAGACTGCCATACTGTTTGTTTTCAAGATGATCTACTTTGACAAACTACTTTTCTCTTAAAATGACTGTTTTCAAACAGGAAACCTGTCCCTCAAAGCAGCTGTTCTACTCTCCAGCATGCCACAAACCCTCCAGAGAAGATGCATCAAATACGGTCTGGTCCCTACTGTGGTCAGGTCCACAACCCAAGGGGTTGAAGCAATGCAAAAACTGGCTGTTTGTAACAGAATGTTGAGTTCACAAGATCCAGAAAGGCAGATTATACAGGTTCTTAGATCCACTATTTTTAGACATACAATTAAAATCTATCTGGAAACTTGTCCACTAATGCTTTGATGATACATTGCAGAAAGTTTCTCTGCAAACACAAGAAATAGTAAATGATAAATTAAACCTGACCTTGTAAAACACAATACTGAGGCAGAAAAGGGAATTTTGTAACCAGCTCCATGGTTACAGATTCACATGGGCCTTAACATATTTTTATCCTCCGGCCAGCAGTTCAAAACTAGAATTTATTCCCTCTTACCCCAAGATTTCTCTCTTCCTTTCCCAACTCAACCTGCATCCCCTCCAACACCTTGGACCGTGGGTAAGCATGGAAAAAGACTTAACTGATACCATGTATCTTGCCTCTCTCTTCAATCTTCTTTGAGACTCTTGCGGCAACAAAGCATATAAGAACCACCAACCTTTCCCAAAGACAACTATTCAGGCCTCATCTCCCCATTGTTCACATCAAAAATGTCCTCCTACTCTTTTAATGCCTCCTGCACCCACAGTCAACAAAGTAGTATAGGCCAACAAAAAAAAATTGTGAGGTCGGAGCAAAGAGGGCAGTAACAGCAAAAAGAGAATGAAAAGGAAACTCCTTGAACTGTCCTTTCCAACAAAGCAACTTACAGCCCAAGAGGGAAGGTAAGATCCAGATTAACTATCACCTCTGTGGAGTCTCATGAGGTTTATATCTGGAAAGAACAACTGGAATATTCTACTCCCTGAATACTGCAGGCCAGTATATTTCATCCACACATTTTTAAAGATACTAAACAATAGCTACTTTAGGCCCAAGAAGGCTAAACTGCATACCCAGACAAAGATGGAGAGACTGAAGATGCACTTTTATCACCTTCATTCCACCTACTCATTTATCTCCCATATTTCCTGATTTCCCTACAGCTGTTTGTGTGACAATGGAAAAGTGAGATGGTGGCATGATTCACATTAAAAATACACCAGTATTATGCTGTAACAGTAAGGGAATATGCAGTGCCCTGACAGAAAATTCTAGAAAGTAAACCATATGGAATTTAACACAGAAAACAAGAAAAAGATTTCTAAGATTCCTGTCACTCTGATGAAAGAGAAAATTCCTCCTTGACTCCACTTGCAGTGATCAGCATTTCAAACAAGACAGGTATCAAACACAAGTATCAGTTGCTTTTGCCTGATGGAGATCACTCCATGTGCTTGAGAGCAATCAAACACCCTAACTTTTCTTTTAAAGTAATTTAGACTGCATTTCACTCTCAACCAGATAGCACTTCTGCCTATCTCCCAGTTCATTCATTATTCAGTTGAATACTGAGCTCCTTGCACATTGACAAGTGCTGCTTCAAAAAAGAGAAGAAAGAATGTTCTAGTCCCCTGCAGGTAACTGCCCAAAGCCCTGGCACACAATGTTTGGTAGCACTCACTACAAAATCCAGATGTCTCATTAGCCAGTGCCAGAAAGAATCACAACCAGCATTTCTCTGATACATCATAAGATTTTCCCAGAAAACTAGAAGAAAATCTGTGTTAAATGCACAGCATATACATTATAAAATTATAGAATATTTCAATTTGGAAGGCACCCATGAAGATCATCTAGTCCCATCTCCCTGCTAATTGCAGTACTATCCAAAACTAAACACATGTCCAGACATTCCCTGAGTTCTGACAAGCTTGGTGCCATGACCTCTTCCCTGGGGAAGATGTTCCAGTGACCTGACACCTTTTCAGTATGCCCAACCTGAACTTTCCCTGACATAGCTTCTCAACACTATGAAATTCCACTACTATAATTAAAGAGGGCTTGGATAGCAACACTCCAAGTAAATTCACTATTCTTTGGGAAGGTGTTTTATTACTTCAATCACTTTCAGCACAAGAAAGTGTCTTGTCCTAAGCTTAATTCCTGTCCAGAACAAATAAAGTGAAATATTTAATTTTCTCTACAATAAACTGCATATATTGAGTTAATTAAAGCTCTAAATTAGTCTAAGCCTTTTAGGCCATCTGTAGCTGAACTGTGAACCTAGGACCTAGTAGCTATAACCTAGTGCTATATAAAGAAACAAGATCATCCTGAGAGAAGTGAGAAAGGAAGTGCCCAAATCTAAGTATCAAATTCATATTTTTTTGCTTTGAAATTGCATTGAAAAATTATGTTAAGTATTTACAGTAAGACACAGACCTGTTGTATTCAGTTATCCATTACTTTGGCATCTTGTCCCCAGTAGAAACGAGCAAGGACAGCTGAAGTCACTTTTGCTAGGGACAGCAGTTAGTTTAATTGATTCATTTTAATCTAAAAGCAGCCAGTAGAACTGCTGTGCACAGAATGCAGTAGGTCACTTACCCAAGAAAATCAACCATCACAATACAGCTTTGCAATACATCTCCATCCACAAGAGAGAGATGATTAACACAGTAAGAGGCACTAAGATATTGATAGCTGCCTTACCCTGGTCTTAACCAAAAATGGCAGATGAAATACTGGTTGATCACTAGAAAAACTGTCAACATCAAATGAGGAGGGGAGTTGATGAGAGATGAAAGCCAAGATTTATAAAGGAATCAAAGCAATTATATGGGGAAATAGTTGCGCTTAGAAATAATGGCTATTTCTACTATTTCTTTACTAAGAAGATGTTTTACTCTTTCATGGTTTTTGTTAAAGAAATAACTAAGCTGAAAGAACTGAATTTCACAAGCTGAATTGCACAAAGGAGCTGTAAGAAAATACTTTAACTAATCAGAGGTTTGTGAGCATGAATTTGAAAAATCCCATGATGGTACTCTACCAATTCCTGAAACCTGTTTGGTAAAGTAATAAGAGCTGTTAAGAGGATGATAGGTTTCAAACTAACTGAATTCAAAGTAAAGGCAATAGTTAAATAGGACTCACACTGGTAATGCATTGAAGTAATATTGGGAGAGCAACATACCTGGAAATAAAATGAAGTTCTAGATTTGTTACTGGGATAATACACTCTTATGACCTTTACTGAAACACTGCTGCTACATTAGCATTTTGTGAGTAAAAGAAAACCTGTTAAATATGCTAATAACAGAAAGCCTTTTTTGAATCATTGTAAGTGCAACATTGCATGTGGCTTTTAATAAAAGGAAACATTTCAACATGCCATAGTTAGGAAGTAAGGATGTGTAAATCTTGGGCTACAAAGGCATCACAGGAGAAATTGCCCAAAAATTCACTCTGGGAGAAAGAGCTGAACATAAAAAGCCTCATATACAAGGGCTTTCCCATGAATTCTTTCATTTCTGCTTTGCTAATTCAGGATAACATTATAACTTAAGGAAGATGTAATATCCATTAATACAGAAACAAAATATTAGAGTTTAGGGGAAAAAAACCATACCAACCACTTAGAAAAACGGGACTTAGGAGAACGTGATATTAAGCATTAAGAAGCCACTAGTGTGCTGTGCTGTCTTTGGAAAGTTATTTTCTCTCAAATTAATTTCCTGTCTGTGATGCAACAAAATAAGGACAGTGATTACTTGCTTTTGTAATGTGCTTTGAGGGCCTCAAATAAAATTCTATCTAAATGCAAAATATTTGTTACCATAGATCAAAGACATATGATAGAGCATATTAACAAAGAAGAAAGATCCCAGCCTGAAGCATTTCAGTATCCATAAGACTGTGTATTTGTAATTTTGTTGAATTAGGATCACAATCACCCACTGCAAATTAAAGCCAGTGTTCCCCGACTTGTCAGTCAACTACAGTGGCCTATTTAGTGGCTATGTGATTCCTCCAAGTAAGGTTATGTCTGTTTCTAACAAAAGAGTTAAACTTAAAAATGGTAGTCAAAAAGAGTAGACAACAATGCCCATGAGTCTCTGACACAGTGATTATGGCTCTTATTTCGACAGCAGGAATTGTGAGCTCCAAATTCTTTGCCTAGAAATGCTTCTCTACATGAGTATTCTAAAACATATAGTTCATAAATTGTACTTGACCCATCTTCCTTCCATCTCACACTTGCAGAATGATCTTGTGAGAAGAAAGGGTGAGTAATCTACTCACTGAGACTGGCCTGGCCTTACTGCTGCCAGCTATGAAAGTAAAACAGAAAATGACCTTAAAGCCCTTTTGGGAAGAAAGGATATGGCAACTACAACAAGGAAAAGAGTCAACTACAATAGGAAAAGAGTTGTATCTTTGAAATGTGAATATGGGGATTATACAGTAAAATGCCTATGGACAAGATGAAACATATCAAAGACACTTTTGCTGAAGATTTTATTATTAAACGATTACTGAGAACATACATGCGAAGAACAAAATCAAAGTCTACTGCCATTCCTTTTGTCAGTTTTTATTTATTTCTATACCAAAATTTATTTCTTTTCAATTATTAAGGACCATTGCAATAGATTAGTTTGATTGGAATTATATTATTTATACTTTACTCGAGTTGTAAAATATTCTTTTCTTCTTAACAATCAAGTTTTCCTTAAAAGCAAAATATTTGCAACAGTAATTACAATAAGGTACTCTGTGCCTAAGTAGTCAGGAAGATGAAGGTTGTATTTGAAGTTTGCAGGAGGACTTCAAATTAACAAAAAGAGGAAAGGATGAAAGAGTTTAATTTCAGATTTCATGGTCATTGTAAAAACTTAATTTCTTCATTTTAATAACTTTTAAAAACTGCAGGCATCCAAGATTGTCATGGTGTAATATTAAATATTTCCACCAGATGTCTCCAGTATACTATTTTACACAGAAAGTTGCACTCAATTTGAAGTGTAATGTGTCAAATGTAAGTGTAGTGTACTAAAGAAGTAAAGAAAAGTAAAGACCTAATTACTTAGCTGTTTAGACATGGATATTCTAGGGAGTTCCACAGTGTCACCTAGAGAAATACCAATTTTTGAACTAACATTTTGGCCAAATATGATTTTAAAAAATAAAGTGGAGACAGAGTACATGGTTTTCACTTTTAAGAGGCACTGCAGATCACATATTGATACCCAAATTTTCAGAGCAATATAAGGTTGTACTTAGCATGAGTGACTTTTGGATTACTGAGAAATATTTTTTCTGTTTTTTTAATACAGGAAGAGTTTGCAAACCAAGCTAAAGACAATTCTGTTTTCAGAACTCTCTGATGTAAGCATGCAGTAATCCAGTTATTTATTAATAGCCTTTGTGGATTACTCCCACTCACTACATTGAAATGTTCACCCAGATTCTGTCAGTCTGAGTCAGAGCACAAGCAATGCTCAATATATACAAACGCATTGCAGAAGAGAATTCCAAGGATGAAAGGGAATTGAGACACTGATAATTCTCAGATCAATATTTCACTGAGTTGTGCTTCAAAGGCATCTTTACAAGAGAACTCCTACAGAATCCTTCTCATTTGTCTGTGCATCAAAGTAGCACTTGGTGTATCTGATAGACATGACAGAGCAAACCATGCCTTATAACCACTTATATGTATGAGCAACTGTCCATACGTGCATATCTATATTTAACTGAGAAAACCCACTCATTTGCTCAAAGTAGGTTATGCCTGAAAATGAAAGACTCAGATGTCTCTAAAGGGCCAAGGACAGAAGGCACATATTTCCTAGGGATATGAGGGTACTATCCTAGAAGCAACGTGGGGTCACTTGCTGAGTTACATAAAAGCCATATCCATTCCTTCAAAGCTTCTCAATGTTTTTTACATAGGTTTGTTAGACTTTGAACTTAGCAGAAAGATGGGGAATACAGACAGACAGGATGGGTCAGACAGAAATCAATTACAACCCATCTTCTCAAAAGATACTTTCATTTAACCAGAGTTTTCTCTTCAGAATAATCAATCTATAGTTTTAAATGACTAGGAGGATGATATGTAGGTACTTAACATTTTCATTTTTATCAAAGATATTCAATTTTTATCAAAAGCTTTAAAATGAAAGAAAAAAGCATACCAATGACAATTCACGTACTGAGATCTTCAGCTAATTCACTAAAATAGTATGGCATCTCTGTTTATCATTTAGAGCAAAAAAATCTTTGAATAAATCATGTGTTCCAAAACAGCACAAACTCAATTTTTTTCAAAGAAATTGAATTTCTAGTCTCCTAGACCAATGCTAAAGCACAACCCTTTTCTGGGCTGATCACAAAAATAGCTCCTCTAAAACAGGTAACTTTTTTCCCTTATTTCTATTTCGTTTCCTTTAAAAAGAAAAACAAAAAACCCCAAAAGACCCACAAAAGGCCATGTACTCAATTCACAGTATGGAAGCAGAATTTTTATAACTCAACTCTTCAGAATATCCTAATATGGATTTAAGCCTCCCTTTTTAAAATTAATTAATAAACATCACCAGTATGTCAATGGACTTAACTGCGGTAGTGATATTCCAGAAATAATTTAGTTATCTAGAATTTTGGAGTCCAAAGCAAAAATAGCTGGGTGTTCTGAGCTTACTATCCATGAACTCTGAACTAAGTCACACAGCAACACTCTCCAAGTATGCATACAGAGATGTGGCAGATCATAAATACTTCTTTTTTTCCTTGGTTTTTTTTTGGTTTTGTGAGGTTTGTTTTGGCAAGGGGCAGAGGGAAAAGGAGCATCACTGCATTTTCTGAAGTACCACAATGCAATACCTAACCTGCGGTCATAAAGAGGGCCACAATGAAGACGTATGGTACCTATAAGCATTTACAAAGATGCCTCAACTGCATCTGTCCAGAGAGTAAGAGACTAATTTTCCCCTCAATTATATAATTTGTCAAACACAGCAGAGTTTATAAATATTTATTATAAGGGAAACACTTTTTTTACATTTAATTTAGCAAGCAAATTCAACTCACATTAAGATTTTATGAATAGTCAGGCAACCATAAAAAGGGCATGCAAGTCCTACATGGTTCCCTACCTGGCAATGATGCACACAAAGCAGTGTTTTTATTAAACAGCCCTTCTAAAGAAAAAATCCATCACAGTATAAGAAAATTAAGATCTGTTAAATCAAAATACCTTGTACTGAGCAGTGCACAAGAAAAATATTTTCTAGTACCTCTAAAAATATCATACTCTGTTTTTATTGCAGTTGCTTTTGATTGTGTTTAAGCTGAAGAACTGTACAATACCTGTCCAGTATATGCAAAGTCCAGGGCTTGCTTTAAACCGAGGCTTGTGACACCATGCAAATTCACCTCATCAGCTTCACTCTCAACCATGCAGAGACTGAACATTGCCTATGGAATAAAACAGAAATGCCATTTTTGATAAGAATTCTAAATAGCAGCATCCTTCAGAGTTAGATCTATACCAAGTTTTCAGTAACACCACAGCAATCAATCTGGCAATTGAGTCCCTTTATCATTAAAGAAATACAAAAACTTATTCTAGATAAACTGAGAAAAATCTTCTCAGTCCATGTATTAAGTAATTCAGGTGAAATCAGTAAGAACAGCCACACAAGGAAGTATCACTCAACAAAAAAGGTAACTGGACTCTGGGAAAAGAATAATCTACACAAGCACCACTAAAAGTAATACTTATGTATAGTATCATTATATACAAGAAGGAGCAATAAGCCATACACAATTACTTGAGAAGAAGCAGTTTAAAAACATCTTTTATAAGCAATCCTTTTCAAATAAGCATCTCAGACTGGAATGTGAGCAATGTAATACTCAACCTATTAAATGAAGAGCAATGAGGAGATGCAGTCACCTAAACTTAGAAACTCCCCTTACTTGCTTTTGCCCCGGTTTCTCATGTCATAAAGTCTAAACTGAAGATAGGCAAGGTGCTATGGAATTTCCCTGAATATACCACTGAGGAGAGCAACTCTCCCTTTAATCCAGCCTTACTTTCCAGATCATTTGTCTTCAGTGTCTCCCTGGACTGAAGTAATCCCTCTCAGTCTCTTAAATCCTTGTGGGAATCTTTTTCTTCTCATTGCCATTAAACTTCTTTGCCCTTCACTCTTCCCTCCTCCCAACCTGCACACCTGCTGCACTATACCTACTTACCACTCCTTCCCTACTTATTTGCCCCATTCTTTGGCACCCTCCCACGCTTTTTTAACAAAATATACCACCCAGAGTTTTAAAACAGTAAACTGTGAACAAATAAAAAGAACAGTTCTGCCATCTGTCACTGCTAAAGAAAGTCTAAACTTATCCCCAGTAGGTTTTGTGCTCTACTCAGGGTCTTTATGGAGGCTACCAAACTACACACTTTTTCTGGACATAACCCCTGCTGCCTTCTTCCTACACTCTGGATGATACCTGCAGAAGCTGAGACAGTCATCAAGCTCACCAGATTTCGTATGTGCAATCAGTCCACCAAGCAGTGCTGAATTTAAAAGGAAAAAATAAGCCCTAACCCCTCTAACTGTTTATCACATATGAATGACTACATGACCTTGACACAAACTATTCCATGATTCATCTAGACTCAGGAGGCTTCATGAACTGAGTTCTTCCTGCAAATAAATAATTTCTTCAGAAACTATTAGTATTTTTCATCATTAAAGCACCGTAATTTGGCATAAATATGTCTCCTGGAAATCATCCAATATAAGCAAGAATGACAGTTATCACACAGTCACCCCTTCTATTTTTGTAATTTCTATTGAATTAAAGTGATATCAGGGTTTCTTTCAAACTGGCAATAGAAAAGAATCAACAAGTAGTTAAAAGGATTTATCAAACAACTACAGTAAGACAAAGCCATGATACATACCTAGGCAGAAAGACAAACACAAAATTCTAACAAGTTCAGCCACTTTTCTTATCCATTAAAAATGTAATCAGAGTTGAATATTTTGTTGTTATGTAGCAGCTAATGTGATGCTTCAGAGCTTGCCAGGAGCTGCAAGGTACCCATCAGCCACCTACTCTGCAAAAGCAGACCTGCAGCTGCTGTCTGGAAGAGATAAGCTTCTCTTCTCAGAAATGCACTGCTACATAAACCTTTGGGAAAATATTCCTTTCACACACCAATTCCTGAATAAAGAGAGTACAGTCTCAAAGCAACACCTCTCTACTCAGGGGTAGATTTGCACACCTTCTTACACTCAACCCCATCACTAACTGCCTGCAAAAAGCCTGGAAATTCTCAGAGGTAAAACATGTTGTGTCTCCAACCATGCTACAGTAACAATCTGTACACAGGAACCATCTCTTCCGAACTCCCTCCAACAGGTCAAAGTCCTTCCCATACTGAAGACCTCAGAGCTGGATGCAGCACTCCAGGCGGGGTCTCATGAGAACGGAATACAGTGGCCACACTGCTTTGGATGCAGCCCAGGACACATTTGGCTTTCTGGGCTAAGTGCACATGGGCAGGTCACGTTCAGCCTCTCATCCCCCATCACCTCCAAGTCCTTCTCAGCAGGGCTGCTCTGATCTGTTCATCCCCAGCCTGTGTTGATACCAGGGTTCTCCAGACTCAGGTGCAGCACCTTACATTTGATCTTAATAAGTCACATGAGATTCACATGGGCCCATTTCTTGAGCTTGTCCAGCCCCCTCTGGATTGCATTCCATCCTTCAGGTGTGTTAACTGCAACACCAGCTTAGTGTCATCTGCAAATCTGCTCAGGGTGCACTCAATCACTGCGTCATTAATGAAAATACTAAATAACACTGGTCCCAATACGGACTCCTGAGGGACACCACTTGTCACTGATGCCCATCAGGACGCTAAGCCATTGACAGTTGAAGCAACTGATCAAACACTTTCTTATCCATCCACCAGTCCCCTCATTGAATCTATCTCTCTCCAATTTAGAGAGAAGGATGCTGTGGGAGACTGTGTGAAAAGCTTTACAGAAGTGCTGTGGGAGACTGTGTGAAAAGCTTTACAGAAGTTCAGGCAGATGATGTCTGTAGCTCTTCCCTTGTCCACCGAGGTAGTCACTTCATCATAGATGTAATACATCTGCTATTCATAGTTCATTTCCTCAAATACTATCCTCAAATATTCTGTGAAGGCTTTTGAAACTGAGTAGGAACTACATCTATTTTTCAGGAAGCAAGGCCAAAGAATTTGATCAAAAGACAAGGCCTGAAATGGTCCTCAGACATTTCACATTCAGCTGAACTGGATTAGCCTCCAGGAAAGCAGTCTCCCACTTAAATGAACTCTGTACTGCTCACTGATCCACACTGCGTTCACCAGCACGCAAATTCCCTTCTCAGCCTGATAGTTATTGAGGTTTAATCCAGCATGAAGAAAAAAATCTGTTCTACCATAGGCAGAAATTGAACACAAACTCAGTCTTTAACTTGCACTCTTGTACCTGAATATTGTAGTTTTAAGTGGGAAAAAAATGGACCATTAAATTCTGATTTGAGACTTCACTGATACCTGGAGAATGAGTTACGGTTGAGCTGTTAAACTCCAATTTCAGATGTATCCCTGAAAACACTCTAAGGTTTTGTGAGTTTATATAGATACATCAGTCATGCTTTTAACACAAGGCTACTAGCCTACTTTATTTTTCCCTTGGGTACATTAAAAACAAGGCAATAAGACAAATATCTCAGGTGAATGCAGAAGTGACAGACAAGAAAAACAAATGAAATACAAAATATTTGGACAAATGTATAATTCAAAGTCAAACCTAGCAGAAAAGCTACCAAATTTGACTAAGCATGAAATGTTAATCATGTTAGTTATTGACTTCATTCAATAGTGCTATTATATTTATTTTAAAACATTTCAGCTTGAAATAAAATCTATTTGATAATGCCTCATTTCTGCTTCAAGACCTCCATGAGACTGGAAAGCACAAGTTTCCAGTGTTAACCAAAGATCCCTTTTATTATAAACCTCACTGATGAGAGGACTTATTCTTTTTTCCAGCTTCTTTAAGTATCCAGATTTTGTTCTGCCATCCAATCATATAATTAGCCAATATTGTGGTAAATAAATTGATTGTTTAAATTCTGATATTGCCATTAAGATTTTAGGCAAGTAAACCAAATTCCCCAATGCAAAGTACAATCCACTTGCCATTTTGTGGTAAGTGCTCCAAAATTCAGGTCTCAACATGCTGACACAAATGGATGCAATTCCATTTGTGGAATTCCACCTAAGGTCACACATATTTAAGATGCTACAGATTTGGATGACCTTATTTTTGTGGGGCAGGCAGATAATTTATTAGCTCCTCTTTTTGGAGGAAAGAAGGAATCAACCCTCCATTCTGCTTCTAATCTTGGCCTGAAACAGAAACAAAGCTACGGAACGACACCCAAAGGAAAAGGAAAATAAAACACACAGTCCTTAGATAAAAATAGTCAAGCCATAAAAAAATTCTCAGACTCTTGAAAACTTGACTTCAAAGAAATGTGGCAAGCTGGGGGGCATTTAACACAGAGCACACCTGTAGTTTCACATCTTGGCCCTCAGTAGTCACAGGCACCTTCATAAAATGTTTTCTTCTACAAACATAGAATACAAAAGACAACAAGAGCTCAAAACTGAATGACACACAACCACAGGGTGTATAGACTCAGATGTGATCAGATCTGATGCAACCAGGCAGAATAGTCCAAGTAAAAGATGCTTAGCACAGTCATTGTGTCTGACTTTCCATGCTCAGCATGGCAACATGCTGTTGTTTAGCTTTCAAAAGCAAAATGCACAACAGTTGTAAAATACCACCAAATCAGAATAATGTATCAATGTTAAAATGTCCAGATACATTGATTTTATCAGTCAGACAGCACTGCATAACATGTATAGACCCCTTCACAACACACCACTTGAGGAACCAATATCAGGGTAATAGACATACAAGATATCTGTCAAAATCCCCAAAATACAAATTGCTCACTGTCACAATGGTGACACACAAAATTGCTCCTTGCCTTTGAGTCATTTTCTTACTTACTCAGATGATCCATATCCATGAGAGTAATGAGCTTTTCCTCATTTGTACACATCAACCTTACAGCCATGTCAGTCATAGCAGACAGCAAATGATCACAAAACAACCAAGTTGTATGTATTTTACACAGCAAATTTTGTCAGTGAATTCCACATAGCTTAGTGGCCTTTTAAAGACAAGAAACAAAATCAAAACATGTGCAGTGTCAGGAGACAAGTAAATTATGTACAATGAACTAATGGTTATGCTTTATGCTGTTAAAAAAAATAGCACTGTGACTGAAACCATAAGTAACTTACTGCTGGGACCTGAGCCTTCAAGAAATACCCTGCCTCTTCTAGGAGTAAAGAAGTACACGGTTCCAGTGCATAGCAATAACCTCTAAAATATCTCAAAGTTCCCTCAGTAAGACTGTGAGGAGAAATCCATGATTTTCTATTTTTGTTTGATTCAACTTTAAATGCAACACTCAAAAGAAATCAAAGCTTTCAAAAACGGGCAAGTAAGCTGAGCTTACCACAGTAACCTACAGTAACTCCAAAAGTAACGTTTCCTCCTGTCTTCTCAAACACTGCTTTGATAACCATCAGCAGCCCTAGATCCAAGTCCACTATAACACAAAACAAACATTTGGAACTTCCCACAAATGCACAGCTCTGACCTACACAAATCCTTGTTTAACCACAGACTTAGCCACACAATAATGAAGTCCTGGGATACTTTAGAATTACCTCCACTTAGCAAACTATGCGCTAAAGAACTGATCCAATGAAGTCACCAAGGTTTTCCTTAGCTATGTATCTTGTTGCATTGAATTTTCTAAGTAATTCTATGTAATTTCGAAGTAATTTCTAGCATTGTTTTCCTCGTTTAAAAGAGCTGATTTGTCATCTCAAATTTCTGCCTTCACAATTAAGCAATTAAACTGGCTTGAGTTCTTTTAAAAATTATTTTAAAATAGATAGGCATCTTCATTAAGGGCAGTGCTTTATTCAAATTCACTTCCCACATCATATGCACTTAATTCTACAGTCACCTGTTCCATAGCTTTCTCTTTATGGGAAATTGATTGTACTTCTCAGGCATCAGAAAAACTATGAAGAAAGTAAACTAACATTTCAGAGATCTCAGATGAATTTCCTACACTGCTCAGGCAACTCAGTTATGATGTGATAGCTCAAGATTTTTTTCATTTCACGTGTAACTTTCAGCCTGTGAGAAATCATACTGGCATCAATGATGTGTTGATCAGTCACACATTATTTCTGATTTGGGACCTGAACTTATCTGACACTTGGGCTGCTAAGTATCCAGTCCTGACATAATCTTTTCTATTTGGACTGTGAACTTTTTCAGGCCAAAACGTTATCCTTTGCAGTTTGTATTAAAAAATAGCAATTCCCTGTTCATGTAACAGTAATATTAAATAAATAAATCATAATCTATTTCATCTACTTTGTTCTATTACCCTGAAATAACCTTTGGGTGTCCTTAGCTTCATGTTCTGATTCTTCATTACATAAGCCATGTCATTTTTCCTTTGCTGTTTTCATCCATCACAACAAAAAAGAAGACATTCAGAATCTATGAACAGGAGTCAAAATACTGCTTTGACAGATGACCATGCCCACATCAAATATCAACTATGCTTTAGATGTGGAATGTATACTTATCCAAATAACCAATTTAATAGGTGAATGTTTCTTTTCAGCATGTACAAATGTGCTTTGTTCTTCTTATAACTAGCTTTGTTTCCCTCCCGATTCAAGCCTGTCTATCCTAAATCAATCATCAGCCAATCAGCCATGTCCTCTGGAGTCTCTTGCACACTGAAAAACATATCCATCAATATCAATCGCATGAAATATGATTAAGAGGCTCATTACATGATTCTTCTGAAAAAAGTTCTATATAAATTCCCAGAGAAAATGTCACATAACATCAGTCACTGATAACTGAGCCTACAGTAATTCATCTGCCTTATGAAATCTACCAAAATATTGGTTTTTACGCATTTGCCAAGCAACTAAAATGAATCCCATGAAAAGGAAAGGTCAGATATCATTCATAGTTTAAGAGAATATATAGTGAAAGAAATAAAACTGAGCAGCAAACTATACAATTTTATGCATGGTGTTCAAGTGTCACATATTACTGTTAGTAAAGCAAATTGCACAGAACCTTTGGAGTTTCTGTCAGTGTCAGACAGTGATACGTAATTACATGGCCCCAGAGAGCTTACCAAATAAAGGATATATACAATGCACTTGCTATGTTACACTCTGGATACAAAGAGGTATCCTTTTCCTGGTTTCTTTCAAAATAAGTAATGAAAATTCCAATAAGGAACTACCCTACTGTTTAGAGCTCCTAAGGACGTGAGATTTTTTCCTGTTTGTATATTGGACATTCCATCGAGAACAAAGTTACCTTCTTGCTTGTAACAAAGCACAGGGTCTTCATTCCCATGCAAAATAAAAACTTAAAGATGAAAACAAAACAACAACAAAAAAAGTTGTTGCTAGGAAGTTATATCCCTGATTGTACCTGCATCAATCATAATTCATGTTTTGATAGTCAGAGTTTAATGGTGTAATGTGTCTTCCCCAAAGCTCTGCTTAGGTACACAAACGTAATTTAAGCCACATGGGAAAAGGAACTCTGTAGCATGCTACTCCTAATAAGTTGCTGCATCATCACTAAAAAGACTCATATTCAAAACTTGTCTTAGTGCCATAGAAACAAAATAGTTCTACAATTTCCATGTGCAACTCTGTATCAAAATTAAAAAACCACACAAAACTGTGAATTATTACAGCTACAGTAAAGCTATTAGCTCCAATATTTCAAAATGAATAGGTCATCACAGGTGGTCTGAATATTAAAATTATTGTTTATTTTATGACAGAAACAAGAAAACTGAATTGTAATGACACTACCATGCAAAGCACTGAATAAAACTCCAGTAATGTGCAGTCTGTCCTTATAACAGACACCCAAGCGGTCCTGCCTTTTGGAGAATAAAGAAAGCAGCATAACTAAAACCAGATTTTTTTCCACCATTTCCAGTCAAGCACAGAAAAGCATGAGTCACATTTGCAAATTTTGGCTTAAATTGGTTTAATGCTTCCCAGTGAATGCATAAGCCTATTGTTCACGTCCTTCGGTGATTTTAGCAAGTGATATCAAAAACAAGCCCAGAATAAAATTGCAATAAAAGTCACTTAGCTCTTGAACTAGCATTTTAACTACCACAATGCATTTAATTTAGGGAGGCATAGCTTCTTGTGATTTTCTTCCCCACCCCGCAAAGGAAAAACCATGATGCAAACTTGGACACCTTTAAGGGACTTAATTTTAAAAACATACTTCACACAATACCATTAAGACAAGTGTCCCACCTTAGTGTATGCAGGCAGGCTCTAATTCAATAGTTATACAGCAAGGCTTAATCTAATGGAACTGAAGTAACAATCTTAGTTGTTATTATAATTACCTTTTTAAGAAGCCATTTATATAATGGGATGTGAATGTCATTAGACACTGACATCCAAATGTTCCAAGCAATAGTAAACCATGGCAATTACTTCTATTCTGCATCATAACTGCAAAAGCATACTTGTTATGTGAGAAGTCTAATGCTGAAATTTTAAATGGTTCATTTTATGGGAGTTTGTACTAGATACCTTTCATATGGACCATTTTATGAGGATTTCAGCTACGTAACCTTCGTATCCTTTAAAATATCCTATTTACCATTACGATTATAAATCTTGTTTTCCTTTAAGAATACAGCACAATTTTGCTAAAGTACCACCCTTAATTCCCACCAACACATTTATTGAACTCTCTTATACAAAGGCAAAGTAATAAAACCAGCTTAGTGACTATTTTTCTTTGTTTTTTTTCATATCCTTCTACTGATAAAAAGCTAAAAAAACTAAACAAACACTAACAATTTGCAAAGCAAAAGAAGAATGACTTGACTGACCAAGCTTGTGTTAATGTTGCAGTCATTTGTCACAGTCGTTTTCATCATCAGCTAAGCTCTACCCTCCATCAGCTACTACCTCTGGAACAAATGCCTCTATAAAATCATCACTTTACTTTTAGTAGTCTGCACTTGACCATGCTCATTTATCCTTTGGCTTTTCCTTCAACTCTAACAAACAAACCCCTTCTGAGCTAACAGACCACAACAGCATTAATTTAATTATTCCCATAAATTCTCCAGACTTGACACCTACTCCTTCTGGGCTGAAATCTAATCCTGATAAGGTAGATGATTAAGTGCCAGGTATAAGAGCTCCTGAAAATGCAGATGGACATTTCATAAGTTGTCCTAATATTCCTAATTTTTATATAAAATGTGTACAATTGTTGTCTATTTGCAGAGCTGGTCCTGGAAGGGCAGGTTATTTCATCAGTAGCTGAGAATGTTCTGCATGTCTAAGGAGATGGTAATTTGATCTTTACACACATACACCCACAGACATGGAATAGGTTCTGTACATATAGGAATAATGGATGCAACCTAATGGTGAAGAGTATGTTATGCTGGGCTCTAACCATTAGCTTTTCACTATGTAGATTCACAAAAAGCTTTTGACAGAGGCCTTTAAATGCCTGGAAGGCAAACTAAGCAAGAGAGAAAAGAAGAAATCTTTGCTTGGAAAAGTGACTGAATACATGAAACAGTGAACAAAAAAAGACCAGGCCAGTTTTCACAGGGAGTGATGATTCCAGTGGAACACCTCATGTTTAACACATGCAGAGCAGTTCTGGAAAAAGGGCAAGAGCAGTGCAGGTAGAAAGTCCATTGAGACAAAGCTATGCAAGGTAGCAAAAGCATAGATAATGTGATGAACTGTAAAAGGATTGCACAGAATAAGAAGCTGGCTTCTAAAATGGCAATTATAAAAATGAACATATAAATTTAATTTAAAAAATCAAGAAAAATTTTAAAAATTAAAAAAAGGTAATCAAAGCTTAGGAAAAAAAAGCTTTTTTTTGCAAGAGTGAATAAAACATAAATCAATCCTATACCCCAAATTTACACTTTGCCTACTGCATGCAATTCCCTTATCCTCAGCTCACAAAACATATACCAGAGCTGTCAAAACTTTGGAGAAGGGCAAGAAGCTTCCTCAAGCATGCTGCACAGCTTCCATTTAAATAGCATCTGAATAAGTGAAAAGTTTCCTGCCTGGAAAAGAGATGATTGAGTGCCATGAGAAGAACCAAAGGTTATCTTTTCCAATAAAAGAATTAGAAGGAATCAAGTGAAACTGTTAGAAACCAGATTGACAATAAACAAAAGTAGATCTTTACACAACAGGCAGTTGGCCATCCTGTTCAGGGGATGAGAAATCTTACACAGACCTAATGGGAAAAAAAGATAAAAGCTTAGAAGAGAGAGCTATTAAGGAGAAGAAAATAGGTACGAAATGCTTCTCTGCCACGGGTCTGCCCTAATAAACGGGCTTTCATGGGCAAATACTAAGCAACATAGAAATGCAGGTGAGCCCAGCCCAAACTCAGAACACTTGTTATGGCAGCACTGCAAAACTGAACTGAGGTAGCCGGGAGCAAGCAAATAAGATGGTAAAGAAAATGGACAACCAGAGCAGTATGATTGTAACGACTCCTTTCTGGCCTGGTTTTAAACTGAGAAAATGCATCAATTCAGTAGCCAAACACCACATGTTGTTATCACATTAATCTGAGACAGTGAGCCACAGCCTCCTATCTCACTAACTGTCTCACTAAACCTAGAGTTGATTTTGCCACATGCAACCATGGTGCACACACTTACCATACAGGCACTTGAAAAAAGGAAAAGAAAAAAAATCTAAGACGCTACCACAGCATATTGTCTACCATCCAACAGTGACAGAATTGTAATGAATTCATTTATGAACTATGAGAATTGCAACAGAAACATATTTACTCAGACAGAATAACAACTGTTGGGAATTTGAACACTGAATGCAGAAAAGAGAAGATTATTGTAGATGTTTTTGTTAGCACCAACACTGCTGAGATGTGGGAATTCTGTCTGCAGCAAAGAAAAATTGCTTCAGAGCCTCACAGAATAAAAACCCATTAAATACAAAGATAAGGATGAACAAAATAAAATAACCCAAACACATTTCCTTATTTTTTTCATTTTGGAGGAATATTAAAATATTTATTTAGGAAACTTTAAAATATTTGTAAACCATCATATACTCCAGAAGCAAAAGAGGTTGTTCAGACAAACATTACACAAGACACCTCACACTTGCCCATCCTATATTACTTCCAATGCTTTGATTTAACTTAGTAAAACAATTGAAGTGCCTATATCAAACAATATTTTGACAAGTGAACTCTAACTGGATTACTGAATAATTAGCAGTAACATTCTAATTTGTACTTAAACTTTTATAATATCCTAGTAATTTAACTCCTTTTTTTTCCAGGCCTCCTATTTTAGACAAGCTCCATTTTTTCCCAATGAGAAGCAAGCAGCATTGAGTTCTCAGTCTCAACAGGTGGCATATAAGTAACACGTTCACAAAACCAGACACTACTATGAATCTGAAAATATCTTCACTCAGAATCACGTGTATTGTGACACATCTGGCTGATCCCAAGTGTAGGAGAGTTTAAAAACAGTGCCAAGCAGCAAGACAGCACTCCAAAATAATCCTCAGGTTTCTTAGAGCGTCACTGTATGGCAGTGGACATTATAAACTCAATAATTTCAAGTCTGGAACCACTGCTAAGACTATATTCCTTCCCAGGTTTGCAGTTAGTATACTTACTTAGAAAGAATACATTAAAAAAACCCCACAAAAAAAGAAACCAAGAGAGATGAAACAGAGAGTTAAGAAGGGCGGGAAAGTAGTTTTATCTCAATACCTAGCACATTTAAAAGAGACATCTTTATCGAAGTTCTTATACAGGAAAACTGCTGGTGTGACAATAAGAACAGACAGTAGATGAAACTATCCTGGTCCAAAATTTTGCAGAGACGTTGGAAACTTTTTCTGAATTAAGGGTTTTGATAATGGGGAATGGCACAGGACAATACGAAATAGCATGGCAAAGACCAGAAATTAATTGGTCAAAAGTCTTGTGGGGAAGAATATTAATAGAAAGAAGATGGCAAGGATGTATAAATAAATGAGAGATGCCACATAGCTGGGATATTAGTAGTTTTGCAGAAATCATGATGGCAGCAAAAACCGAGCCTGGTGTATCACGGGAAATGTTTCAATTATCATATAAGTTTTCATCAGTGAGAACAAAGACAGGAAAGAAAAGATCCAAGGAATCATAGCAGGGTGTATGGTTTGCCAGGTCTGGGATGTTCATCAGACATCTTTATAGTTGTACTGTCAGATTTCCAAACAAATAACTTGAGGAAATCTGTTTACCGCTTGTAAGGATTCAAAAGAGAGGGACAAGAAAAGCAAACCTATTGGTGAGCCTGACTCTTGCAGCAAAGATTCCTCCTCTAGTGCTCAAGCTAGAAAGCCAGTGTGTACATTACAGAATCATTAGTGTTGGAAGGGACCTCTGGAGATCATCCAGTCCAACCTCCTGCAAGAGCATGTCACCCAGGTGGGTGTCCAGGTGGGTTTGGAATGTCTCCAGAGAGGGAGATCCAAGATCTCTTTGAGCAGCCCTTTCCAGTGCTCTGCTACCCTCAATGTAAAGTTCTTCCTCAGGCTGAGGTGGAACTTCTCTTATTTAAATTTATGGCCATTGTTCCTTTTCCTGTTGTCCACGAAGTTCAGAAGCAGTCACACCTATCCATATGTGGCTTGGGGCTAAGGAAGGACTGCAAGTAGAACTACAGTTTGCTTGGAAGAATAGAGCTGATTTGGTCCAATGGGAAGGGCTAACATTTTTAAAGGTTATCTGGAAAGAATTTCTAAGTAGCATCACTTTCAGGGTACGATAGAAAGGAAGATACTGGTTTTTTAGTAGACACGTACCAATGGTAAAATACTGAAAGACAAAGTCACTTTTTACTGCAAAAGCAGCAGGTAATCCTGATTTCTCAGAATCTCAGAACTAAGTCTCTAGATCTATCTCTAAGACATATCAGGGAGAGCCTTTTCCTCTTTTTGATTAATAAAAGAATACTTTGAAAGCTATTTGCATCAGTCTTTCCTACCTCATGAATTGGTTTATAAAAATTAATTCCCTAACCTTATAAAGAAACTGCAAATTATGAACAATCATCAATGTTGTGGACAAATGGGGAAACTATCTGACAATGAGCAGGAAAGACAGCACAGAAAACCCCTGAGAAGAAACTATTTAAGAATCAAATGTGATAGTAGTACTAAGTCTGTGTGCAAAATTATTATCTTCTAGTTTATTTCAGACAAGAAAAATTTCTTCTAAGAATTGAGCATGCTCCTTGTGGAGAAAGAATGAGAATATTATTGACATTATAAAATCTATTACAGATAATTGATATAATTTTGTTCATCTACATTAGATGGAAAATCCGCATCTTTTTGACAAAGATCAAAGTCCTGCAACTAAAAACCTACTCAAATGAAAAGTAAGGAAGAAGAAAGGAGTTTTTCTGACTGGAAAACCAATGCATTTTGTACAAAAAATTCTTGAGGTTATATAATCACCTGCCAACACTGTAAATGCCTACTAATGAAGTCATGCAGTAACATTTCATTTTGCTCCCAGAGGGGAAAAAAGCAGAAGAATCTTTTAATTGGAAATGACTTAGCTTGCTAGAGCTATCACAGTGCACACATTAACTCAACTGCCTTGTCTCAGAGCAATAGATTGAGACAAATGGCAAATCACAGCATGTCAATATGGAAAAGTTAGCCTAAAATGCTGTTTGCTGCTTTAAGAAAAACGCATAAAAACACAGGTGTTTACTATTCTTTACAGTAGTCTCTTAGACTATGGAGATAACTACTATATTGCTTAGGACATTTTGAAAGAAGAGGTACTTCAGGAGCAGAAAACAAATTAAAACTTCTAATTTTCAAGTGTCTAATCTTGCAATTTAACTCCACATATGCAGTCTTTGTATCCAATTCCCTAAGGGATTTTTTTTCATAAAGAAAAAACCCAAAAAATTTTGGTGTACAGATGTAACAAACTCCCAAACTGGGAAGTTTAGGATTTAAACTTCAACGTTTCTGTACAGCTGGAGCTGTGAGACTACCTATACCAACAGGAAGAATGGATGGCCTGCTGTTACCCTAGAAGGCTGACCTTTAAGTATTTTGCTGAAGCTCAGGTCTCCAGCTTGTTTTAGAAAAGCAAAAGGTTTTACTCCAGATTATAATCTCAAACAAAATTTCATAAGGAACCCTCTGGCCTTCTCTGGCCACTCCACACAACACAAGTTGTTGGCTCCAATTGCCCCAGTCTGTAAAATGACACAAATTTAGTTATTTTTCTAAAGTACTAACAAACTTTTCTTTCCGGTAAAAGAAAGACATAAGTGTCAATTTCAAAGAAAATATACTGCCCAAGAAAACACTACAATTTAAGAAGTAGATCCATCTGAATCAATGTAGATGCAGAACAAAAGTGCAGAAAACTGTACAAACCCTCCATATAAAGCAAACGTCTAATCTCCAGCAGAAGCTGTTTTACAATAATGGCAAAAAAGGGAAACCAAATTATTCATTCTGATAGAGCCCTGTGTGGAATTGAACATATTTCTAGAGGCCTGAAAAAAGACTGTAGTGGACTGATGCTGGCGGATGTCAGGCATCCACCAAAGCTGCTGTCTAACTCCCCTCCACAAATGGACAGGGATAAAAATCTAATGAAATGTTTATGAGTTGAGATAAGGTACAAGAAAGATCACTCAGCAAATACCATCAAGGGCAAATTTGACTCAAATTTGGGATATTAATAGAATTCATTACTAAGAAAATCAGAACAGGATAGTGAGAAGTAAAATAAATCTCAAAAACACCTTCCCTGCACCCCTTCCTCCTTCTCAGCTCTTCCTCCTCTCCCAGCAGTGCATGGAGACAGGGAATGGGGGTAATGGTCAGTCTATCACCTGCAGTTTCTCCCACTGCTCAGGGAGAGCAGTCCTTCCCCTGCCGCCTCATGGGGTCCCTCCACGGGGAGACAGTTCCCCATGAACTTCTCCAATGTGAGTCCATCTCATGGGCAACAGTCCCCCTCAAAACTGATGCAACATGGGTCACTCTTCCACAGAGTGCAGTCTTTCAAGGACAGGCTGCTCCAGCATGGGTTCCCCACAGGGTCACAAGTCCTACCAGGAAACCTGCTCCAGCATGGGCTTCTCTCTCCACGGGTCTGCAGGTCCCTGCCAGGATTCAGCTCCAGCACAGGTTTCCCAGGGGTTTACAGATCTCTTTCAGGCATCCACCTGCTCTGGCTTGGGTCTTTTCCATGGGCCGCAAGTGGATCTCTGCATCCTCGTGGAACTCCATGGGCTGCAGGGGAACAGCTGTCTCACCACGGGCTTCAGGGCAACGCCAGCTCCAGCGCTTGGAGCACCTACTGTCTCTCCTTCTCCACCGACCTTGGTGTCTGTACAGTTGATCCTTTTTCATATTCTCACCCTGCTGTTCCCTGGCCACAATTACATCTGCACAATAACTTTTTTTTCTCTTTCTTAACAGATTACAGAGGTGCTACTATAATCCCTGCTTGGTTCAGCCTTGGCCAGCAGCGGGTCCATCCTGGAGCCAGCTGGCACTGACTTGGCCGGACATGAAGGAAGCTTCTGGCAGCTTCTCACAGGAGTACCTCCTGTAGGCCCCTGCTCCCAAGGCCATGCAAGCCCAATACACTTGTGAGACCATAAGAACTGGATGACAGCCTCTCCAGACAGAGCTGAAGGTAGGCTGGGATATTAAATTTATGAGCTGTAGAAACCAGAAGCTATGGTAGGCGAGTTCTTTATGTCACATTGATGAACAGTTGTGTCATCTCGGTTTTATTCAAGGCAATTCCCCAAATCTAATGTTCCCAGAATTCCATTCACTGCAGTCTTGTTCTGATTTCTCACAAAAAATAGTGGAAAGCAAGTTTCACATGGCAATGATTTCTTCATAAATAATTTTAGAACATTCAGAAAATCAGACAGTTCATCTAAGATGAAAATCAGATGGTTTCATCTAAGAATTCCTCCAGGAAAAAAAATAAGGGTAAAATTATATAATATTAACAGCTAAGCTTGAAGCATGTGAGTCTGGCCTTTATGGCCACTTGAGAGAGATCTGGCACTTCCAGATGGTTACTCATGTCATTCTAAATAAATCTGCTATTCTCATTTATCATCCTCTGGAAATGTCTCTTTCTTTTCACCAACTCTAAAATTAAGCTTGATTCATTCTCCTAAGTCTCAGAAAAAGAATACCCAAGAAGCTCAAATTAGGTAAAATCCCCCTAGATATAAAAAGATCAATAATCTCAGGTTAAATACAAAACATTATTACTTTTTAATCGACTCTTGCTTTTTCTAAATTATTAGAATCAGGAACATAGTGTAACTTTCTTGCCATCTTCCTGCAGAATATAGATCTTACTTCACAATATTCTAAAAAAAGATTTTTGCCTGTTAAAAAAAAAAATCTGTTTGCCTGATTTCAGCAAGCACAGGTTCCATATTTATAGCTGATACCTAAAGTCTGAAGAATACATCCTACCAAACCGTAAGAGTTTAGAGGCAGATCAAATGACTAAATGTTGCATAAATCATTCTCTCAACACTTTTTTAATAGAAAATATTTATATAGGAATTAAGGGCATTATGATTTTAATTTGCAATAACTATCCAGCCAATGCCAAGTAACTCAACTGGAAATAACAGGATAAATCACAGTGCCCTGAATCTCAACATCCATCAACAAGTGACCAAAGTAGAAGCTGTTCCTACCACACTGTTGGAATGCTGGGCACAGGTGCCCACTCTATGATGCTTCTATGCACAAGGTACAAGGAGCTCTGGAACAAGTGACACAGGTGTGGATGATACAGCACCCTTATGAAAGTAGTTCAACCAAACCAGAACAATAGGCACTATATCTATCACTGGCAAGTATATAAAGCAATTGCTACAGCTAGAAAGGTCCAGAATCTGTCTCTGTGCACTGGGGTAAACGGAAAAAGAAAATGCTAAGCAATCTCTGTTACAGCAGGGCCCAGGCACCATGATGAAACATCAGCAACCATGATAGTACAAACTATGCTGTAGCAGAACCCATAAGCATACAGATAAGCTCAAAGAATGAGCAATCAATTGGCTCAACCCCATCACAGCAAAAGCCACATCAAGGTTAATAACATTTCTTAAATACACAGAATAAATTAAGTCTAAATTCTAACCAAAAGTGAGAGAGAGTTGACAGGAAGATAAAAACTCTGCTCAGGTAATCAGAGATACAGAGAAGTTGTCATACACTGTATTACCATTGTAACAAGACAAAAAGGTCCCCAAAAAGAAGTTCATAATACTACAATTACTGTGTAGACAAAATATATAATAAACTTACTGTGCCAGAGAAAATAGACCCTTAAATTAATTTCAGCTTTAGTCTCTGATTAACAACAGGATGACTCACACTTAAAAATACCAGTCAACTACAGAGCTATAGATGGTCGAACATTTTGAGTGGGTACATTGTAATACAGGTTAGTAGAATTGTTTCATATGAAGAATACTGTTCCTTTGAGCAAACACAATTTTTCAGTTACACCAGTTTTAGACTGGAATTAGACTGGAATTGTCTGAATCAGATTTCCCAGGGACTATTTTATTTCACATCTTGGAAATATTTGTTTCTGAAAATAAGTTTTCTCACATTTAGAAAATTACTATGGCTTCCTCTTTGAGAGCAACCATTTACATCTGACAAAAATCCACTCTCAAATTGAACTAAATTGCATTTGTCATGGTATCATAGAACGGCTTGGGTTGAAAGGGATCTCAAAGATTACTTAGTTTCAAACCCACTGCCATGGACACCTCCCACTAGACCAGGTTGCCCAGAGCTCCATCCAACCTGGCCTTGAACACTTCCAGGGGATGGGGCAGCTACAAGCTCTCTGGGCAATCTGTGCCAGTGCCTCACCAGCCTCACAGTAAAGATTAAATTTAAACTCCATCCTGCTTCCATACTCTAATCATAGAATCACAGAACATGTTGACTTGGAAGGTACTCATCAGGATCATTGAGTCCAACTCATGGCCCAGCACAGAACACCCCAAGAATCACACCACATGCCCAAGGGTAATTGTCTAAATGCTTTTTTAACTCTGTCAGGCTTCGTGCTGGACCATGTCCCTGGGGAGCCTGTTCCAGTGCCCAACCACCCTCTGGGTGAAAAACTTTTCCTGATATCCAACCCAAATGTCCCCTGACACAGCCTCATGCTGTTTCCTTGAGTTCTGTCACTGGTTATCAGAGAGAACATCAGTGCCTGCCCCTTCGCTTCCCCTCGTGAAGATGTTGAAGACCACACTGAGGTATTCCCTCAGTCTCCTCTTCACCATCCTCTAATCACAACTCTCGTATGTTCTACAAACATTTCTACATACTAAAAAAATCTTCCACTTTCTGACTTTACTGGGGTATTAAATTCATAGAAAGATGTGCACTGCCTATCTCTGTTGGGGGGAGAGGGAGGGGAAGACTTACCATAAATAATTATTTAAAAACTATGAATGATGTTCTTAACATTTCTTTCCTATGGATATATAAAGGAATACTCTACTGAATGTGCAATAATCCTGCATTTTCCAAAGGTTCAAATTTAAATCTTCTTCAATACGATATCTATAATCATCTCCACCCTCCACTATGATAATTTTTAATATTATTACATAAAGAGAAAAATCTTGGGACTTACTCGGAAGTAGTCACTGCAGGCTGCCAGGACTGCTTTATGTGCATGGAATTTCTGCTCTTCAGCAATAAGGGTAATATCACAAAGTATGCCATCACTTCTTTGTTGGTTCAGAGCTGCCAGGACAGCATCATTATGGGAGCTAGACTGACAAAGCCTCTGACCTGTCAGCATTTCCTGAACACTGAGAGGGGAGAGGGGAAAGATTCTGTCAAAAAAAAAAAAGTATGAAGCAAGCACATCCTGCCAGAAATACAGAACAGCTTTTTCTAAGACAAGATAGTTTGATAATCCTTGGAAAGCAAAAAACTCATGAACCCTGTCAGGCAAAAATCTTTACACAGCGAAGACATCAGAAGAAAAACAATATAACAAAGTATTATGAAACCTGATTATATTCTCAAATTTAAAAACCTCAATGGTTATGATTTTTTATTTCCTGTACCAGAAGTCAGCTGAACTCACAGGATTAATCCAGAATCCTTTTAGGATTAAATGATAAGAATAAACGGCTTAGGTCAATGGACCACCAGAGACCTTTAAGTGGTTCAAACTGAAGCACTGGTGGAATGGAGGGTATATGTACATATACAAGAAGTTCTACTAAAAACAACGATGCCTCATGGACTCAGGTGGCCTGTTTATGTCTGATGCTGAGTTACTGAATGTTTTCAGACCACTTCAGGCTATTCATATTTATGAAGTGTTGTGGTGTTTTTTTGATTGTCTGTTTTGTGTTGGGGGAAGGGAGAGGATGTTTGCTCAGTTTTAAAATGCCAAGGCCTTCTCCACCTCTGAATATTTCCATGTATGAATGTAAGATATGCACATAATCCAGTCTAAGACTGTCTGATTGCAGGTTCTTTTTTCTGTAGCAGAAGGAAGAGACAATATAACTGTTGATGCAAATGAAAACAAATCAAAACATATCAGCAAATCCTCTTTGGTACAAAACAATGCAATTGATTTGAACTCTGTGAGACTACCAAGTTATATTGCCAGAGAATCCATATATGTGTTCATAGAAGGTGAGTTTACAGAGAGTCATCTCAGCATAAATCAAAGTGAAGATACTATTTTTTTAAGGGGTGAACCACCCATCATCTTTCCAGCATAATCATGTAATTCACTGCATATACATAGTACTATGTGGCAGCTGAGTGGCTGCTATACTCTCCTTTCTCTGCCCATCCTACCTGCACCTTGGGCACCTGTAAACTACTGCAGCCCTGCCTTGCAGACTGTTTGCTCTAATCTAACTTACTCTTTTAGAAAACAACAACTAAAATATTACTTCTAGAGGAAGGCTGGCCAAAGAGGAATAACATTGCAATAGTGTGTATCAGAATTTTACTCCCTCTCTGACAGTTTAGGTTTCACATATGGACATGCCCTAAATACATTTCCAAATTACTCATTCAAATTATTCTTTTTTCTTCAGCTGTTCTGTTTGTGGAACCCAAATCATATACTAAATGACAGTTATCAAGAAATCTAACTTGCTAAAACACAAGAGAATTAATTTTAATGGTTATTTCTCTTCTGTAATTTCTATAGCAAAGTGACTAAATCAAACTAGTGCAAGTGTAATACATTAACGATACCCTGAGATGGTTTCTCTTTACTTCTGTTTTTATTTGCCTCTCTCCCAGTGTTGTAAATCAAGACCTTCATTTTCCTTGCTTTTTTTCACCATCATCCAGAGGAATATTTCATTCAATAGAGAACATATCTGGGATTTTAATCTGAGTTCTATCATAATCTATTTTTCAATTCAGTGACCAAAGTGAAAAATAAATTGCCTGTAACCCTTGTGCTAACAACATACGAAAAATGCATACACGTGAAAGGCAATTTAACTGGAATTTATGAATGAAAATACATAGAATAATTAAACATAACACAACCAAATATTTGTAGTGATACTGTCAGTTGATAAAGTCAATAGCTATAAAAGTAAGCAAGTTCTGATTCTCTTCTGCTGCAGAAGCATGGCAGGGAAAGGGGAACAGAACTGGAATGATAAGGTGTCCCAATCATAGCACGGAGTTTTCTGAGCTCCCAGATCAGAGTTAACTACTTTGTAAAACAGAACCACCTGCACATGACACTACTGCAAAGTTCTGCAGAACACTAATTCAGCTAATAAATTCTGCAGAACGTTCTGTCTGAAAGAACCGTGTTCTGCTCTCAGAAAGTAATTAAATTACAAATGACAAATTCTCTATTGCAACAAAGGGTTATACAAACAAATGAGAAAGGCTACACGGGGAAAGAGACAGAAGGGAAGGCAGAAGGACAAATTTGGAGAGAATTCTTGGAAGACATTTCACATAACTGGAAAAACAGTATGCCCTGAACAGTGGAACACTACACAGACCCAAAGTTATCACCAGCCACCAGTTCAGATGCATAAATGCAAAATTCCAGTTGCTTCCATGATCAAAAATTACAGATATAGACTAAGTCATAAACAAGATAATATATGAAGAGATTGTGGGCCTCCAATCAATCCCAGGTACAGTTTTCTTTGCTAGAGATAAGTGGCAACAAGAAGATTTGTAGATTATAATATGGATATGTATTCCATAATGTGAATTCCTATCTAAAGAACGAAAGTATTACTTTTACTTTTTTTCTACTTTCCTAACTGAATCTTTGGTAAACATCAACCTAAATGTTAATAACTTCCTACACACTACCAAGTACTATACCTCAGGCACCTCTCAGATGGCATCCTTCAGTCTTCTGAATATCAAAACTTATAATCCTCTAGGGAAAGCTGCGAGTGTTCCAGCTAGAAAAAAGAGAATGGAGAGGAACATTAAAATTCAAAGCATACACAGCCTCAGCCTTAAAGATCAATACTTTCAGAATGTGCAATTCAAAAGCAACTTTCAGGGTCTGCATTTGAGTACAGTCTGACAGTGGCCTTTCCTCCAGTCTTTTCACATCCTGCCATATGAACGTCCTGCACCTACTGCCCTTGAGGAATACTTTCCAAAAACTCAGGAACACATAAAATTTCACAAAAGCTGAAGAGTGGTGAGGAGGGAAGTAACTGTACCAAAAATCCTTCAATATGAAGAGTAAGCCAAAGGCATGTATTAGTGTTTGCTTACTTCCCAAAATAACATACAGTTTTTATGTTCAACGATTCTAAGAGTCTTTTCCAAACTAAATGATTCTATGATGCTAAAATCATTCTGGCAAATATAAACAGTATAGGACAATCATTTTTATAAACACAACAGCTCTTTTTTTAAAAGGCAAAATGCTAAAGTGACCATATAAATAAATACAGAACAGCTGAAGTGTCCAAAGACCTAAGTTATGAAAATGGGATGGTATAGCAAAATTTTAACTGATGTAGCAGCCAGCACAGCTGAAAACACACTTAAACTTCATGTAAGAGTTGTAAAAGAAAGAATAGATTTTAACAGAATAGTCAAAAAAGAAAAGTACACTACTTTGGCTGCTTTTTTAAACCATATGTGTATCATTTAATGTGACTCAGTGACATTGAAGTAATGCAATTCAACAAAATCTGAAGAACTGAAAGATTTCCATATTTTTCTCCCTTTTCCAAAAAAGACTGCAATTCTGAGCAAAGGGGTAAGATCATAGAGAACTTATGCTGATAATAAGCAAATGGGTATGCAGTGCTTTCCACTGGTGGTTTCAGAACATTTCACCTTCACCATCAACACTACAGTTCTTTTAAGACAATTCACCTTATGCCTCAAGAGACAGAAAAACACAGCATATTAAGTTAGTGCTGCTAACTAATGAAGCAAACATTTCTGATCAAGGTACCTGCTTTATTGCACACCCATACATCCTTACTGATGGCTCCCCTTAGGAAATCATACACCATCCAGAGACTGGAAGAGAACAAACTCAGCCTTTCTCTGAACTTTAAGAGGTCCAAACTCTGGCACACACACAGAAAAAAAAAAAAAAACAAACCAAACCACAAGCAACAGTGAGAGCAAACAGAAGAAGGATGAAGACCTGCAGGGAAAAGCATTCCTTCTACAATACTTAAGGTATATGCATCAAAGAATTAACAAAACATTCAAACAGTACTATACTGCGTTCAGTGTTTTTACCCCAACAAATCAATCTTCCCTAAAGTCTGGCACTCCTGCTTTCTCTTCCAAAGCTTCAGCTCTGCATGCCTCACTTAAATGTACACCATGTGTACCAGAGTACAGTGTGTAAATCATTTAATCAATACTGCACTGATTTTGTTCAGCTATATAGAGTTAAGGCAGCTCAACATTTTTAATAACTGGAAATTTGGAAACATTTATTGTCCCTGAAAAAAATATTAAGGAGGCACTTCCACATGTTGCATGGAACAGTTCTAAAATTATTTGCACCAAGAATTTATTTCTGTTTATTTCAGACAGCTGGATACATCTCCATTATATAAAATGTGATTGGTACCTAAGGAAACTCTTTGCATTAGAATGTTTAAGACATACTATTGTCCACCTATTTAACTGCTTTAAGTAATCAAATCTGTTTAAAAGATTCACTTATAAATGTAAGGATAAGAATCTTGGTTTAAATGGAAAACTTTAAATCTACCTAAATCCTTCTGTTGTAGTGAAATACTCCTTTATGCTAGAAATCAACAGGAAAAATCTAGGCCAGACAGAAAATGCTCATTACATCATAGGTTTGAGACACATGCTAAAATTTCAAAAAAACTCTTTATGTAATATTTCACTCTTCATAATTTCTTGATGAAGAACACTAATCCCCAATACTATAGCATTTTAGAACTAAAATTTATTTTCTTACTGCTCCATTAGTTTCTTCACATCGTAGAAAAGTGCTAAAATTAAAAATTTGCAAATGAAAAAGCTAGTAATGGTCCAGCTAGTACTGGAAGAACATAACATTTTGGTGGAGAACGGTTTACTGTTTCTAAATGGAAAAAGAAAAACCCTCAACAGTAGTTTTTTATGAAAACACAGTATATCTAAGGATTTCAGAGGTAAGCAATTCAAAATAAATTACACTGTGCAAATTATTATGACAAACCAATACATCAAAACAGTCTTTGTTCTGTGACAGGCTGATGAAATGTCAGTCTTTCTATACGTATTTTTGTCATAGTCTTATGACACAGCAAAACAAACAGAAGGTTTTTTACACTCTCAGGAAATATTGGAATGAACCCCACTTTGCTGCATCCACTGCACTGTTGAAAGAATTTCAGTTTCACCTTTTCTCATCATTGAGTGTGTTTATTTGGGGGATGTTATTTGTTTTTCTTGTATCATTTAGAAACAAACTGAAGGCGAGAACATATTTCTGATTAATTCTTCAAACTACAAGACACCAGAATATGGATTAGATTAAGGGGAGAAGGGTGTAGGAGACCAAAATTAAACTCATATTCAATTTATTTTCTGAAAATAACTTAAATGTCTCAAAATCCACATTTCCTTCCCCCTGAAATAACAAGCTTTTATTTTCTAGTTCACGTATCTGATTTTACAGAGTTTCCCAAACCATGGTCCAGATCATCACAGAACTTACTCTGTTGCATAAACAGGCTCTGTATTTTATACCTGGTACCTAAGAAACATTTTTTCCACTCTAATTATGCTTGCTTTGTCTTGCAAACTAGTAAAAAATGTATATTCATAATGGAAATGACAATCTATTAATAATGCCTGAAAACATGCAGGTTTTCTACATAATTCAAGCTTATATAAAATAATTATCACCTTGGTGGTTTCATCAATAATTTTCCCATTTGCTCTATGTAAATAAGAACTGAGTTACAATCAACTGCAGCGTGAACTCACAGAATGTGATATAAGAATTATTTTTGTTGGGTCAAAAATGAAATTGTTTAGAAATCCTGATTTTAATACAAAATAAAACAGCATTTGACAAAAAGCTTGTACTCTTTTCTTTACTAAGGCAATTACTTCTTAGGCAGGACTTACTAAACTATCCCACTCCCATCCCCAGAGCCCCAGCCTAGGTTTAGGGGAAAGCAAGGGTTCTGTTATCTATGTAGGAGTCAGAAAAACCCCTCTTGACTGCCTCCAGGGTTCTAGGTAACACACTATGCTGTGGTGGGAGAGGTGAGACTCTGCCCTTCCCAGATATATGGAGAGACAGACAAATAATAATGTGAGAAAAATCAGAGTGACACACAGGCAACTACCACTTCACAGAGTTCAGCTTAATACAACATTCAAGAGATACTGAAAGATGCTTTTGTAGACGAAGAGATGCTCTCTTGCAAACATGGCCAGGATCAGAACTCCTTTAAAAGAAAGGGTGGGAAATTACAGAGCATTTGGTGCCTTTTATCCCATATAAAGAAAATAGTTTAACTGTGAAAAGTAACACTAAATTTGAGCTAAATATCTTCCAGACAGTTCACTGAGATCCAGGCAGCCAGGATACATAAATCTTCACTGCAGCCAGATGCAGTCTCTACTCTCATGATGATCCAGATTTGGAGGCAGGTAGAAGAGCTGGCTGCCAAGAACCCTGAAGCAGCCACTCCTTTGCTCCTCTCAACAGCCCCTGCTGCTTCAGAGCCACTCACAGGGTGACAAGAGATTGACTTGCCTCTCAGGGGAGATCTCTGTCACTCATCTCTTAATAAAGGATGCAGTGAGATTTCGGGAACTGTGGAGTCCTTCACACTGGTAACAAGGCAGCTTTCACCTAGTTCATCACAAATAAAGTTGCTGATCTTCTGTTTACCACTAAACTTCACATAATGGCACTGCATTTGTTAAGTACTGATGTGCCTTTAAAGTCCTCCAGTGTATGAAAAGCCCTCTTAACTTATTCTTTGAATTGGGAAAGCCACTCATGCATCTATTACCACATTACTTAAAACAATGCTTCTTGCCAAAAATATATGTCAAATATTTAATTCTAATTCACTCAAACCACATAGCCAAACCCTGAGTATTTAAGTAAAGATTTTAATCTCATTTCACATAGGTAGCTTCTAGTTACATTCCTAAACTTTGTTTTACTTGTCACTAACCATAAAAAGCTGTTGATTCACAAAACTTCACATTAAATGTTTTTTTTTTTTTTCATTTCTGTGAGTACAGATAATGTACCTTTTCAGATAGCAATATTTCATTTAGATATATTTATTAACATTCTTAATTATGACTGTTGTTACACTGGAAAACAGTGACTCAACATTACTTATGTTAAATTTGCAGTGTGCCAAACTAGCTTACATAGAAATTCACATGCTCAAGAACTGGTTAAAAAGACTAAAAATACTGAATATATAAATAATTTTAAAGATAGTTTGCATTTTCAAGTAGTAATCTTTAATTAGTTATCTTCTTTTCCTCAAGTCACTACTTTTCCAACAGTGTATTTTAAGTATTGAGAAACACTTCCACTTAAACCCACACCACTTCAAGTTAGATGCATGGACAAACTGAAGGGATCATAAGCTCTTTCCTGCAAAAATGCAAATATTTGAACCAACTGGATAAGTCAAGAAGATAGAGCATTTGTATTCAGTGAAATGGGATTTTCACTTTGACAGCTTCAAATACCTGGTTTAAATTTGGCCTTTTTTAAAAAAGAAAATGCAACACTTAAAAGCTAACAGAAGTTCACTATATTCATTTCATTCCAGAATGGCATCATAGCACATCCTGATGGAGGCTGTCATGGATACAGAACCAGACCATTAAGATTTACCCATGGCAATTTTCTGTTCTAGCTTAGACCCTTATTCACAGGAGCTTCTGCTTTTGCCTGTGGTTTTAGTAAGTCAGAATAAATCATCCTTTCAAGCTGTACTACACTTTCTCTCAGAGTCTCTTCAGAAACAAAACTATGAGTTTTCTATTCACAGAAAATAAAGGACATAATTATCTTCTATTTTTTTAAATCATGTCTCTGCTAAATTAATTTGTCAACAGGAAAACATTTGGAAACAGCTTTTAAGTTTGATTACAAAGCTGCTTTTCTGAGGATATTAACACACTTTTCCTCATGCCTGGAAGACACTACTTTTTCCCTTTTTCATTGAGATCTTTGAGAATTGAAATGTTTTTCCCATTTCATAAAAAATGTTCAAGAATGCCAAGTGTGAGAAGAACTCTGCCACTGCTCAATGTTGTAAGTGAAACCATCACTCAGCTCAAATACAAGTGTCTTAACTTATTTAGTGCCTCAATACAGTGCCTTTCAAGAAAAAGCATTCATAGTATTAAAAAATCCTTAGATTTAATGTAAATTACAACCCTAAGGGAATAAAAAAAATTGAAAACCTGGATTTATTTGGGAAAACAGCAGTCAGTTAAAACACCTCAAAAAAATTTCAGCAAAATAAATATAAAATAAAAACACAAAAAATTCAAACTGTTACAGTCTTCTGATTAATTACAAACTATTTTCTTGTGAAAAGGTCATTACTATCTTCAGGCCATCAGCTGTAGTCAATTAGAATAATGAGGTTTATTTTCTATTACTACCAAATAACCATCTGATTTCACAAAATAATTAAGATCTTAAACCACAAAAATATAAAATGAAATCACAGGGGTAAAGGCTGTATGAGTAGAACAATATCTTTATGTCTTTATATTTTCTTTGTGGTGTTATATCTTCTACACATCTCAATGTATCAGTATTCCGAACATTTTGTCTGAATACACATTCAGATAAAATAAAAAGCCATGTTCATGGCCATCTATATAACTTAAGGCACATTTTACATAAACTACCACCTGAGAAAGGGATTGTTGCATTCCAGTGATAAAACCATATACAGTCATGTAACTCAACTGGAAACTACACAGATGAAGTTTGATGATTTTTGAAAATGAGCTTTGCTTCCATGATATGTGCACACAGTTTCACATATTTCATTTGAAAAAAGATAACAGTTTTATACAACTGTAGCAAACTGTTTTGTATATCAACTTTGTGCACTATCATCTTTTCAGAGCACTCACTGTTGCTATCATTTAAGCTATGATATTAATTACTCATCTGCTGAATGAGGCAGGACATAACTTAGAGCTGATCCATTTATCATAGTTGGGAGAAAAATATTACAACTTCATCCTGATCTCATTGAAGAAATCTCAGCTCATGGCACTGGACTGGACTAGATGACCTTCAAGGGTCTTTTCCAACCCAAACTATTATATTTTTCTATAAACTCATTTTCTCATCTTTCTGAAAGTTAGGCAAAAAATATTCAAAGCACTCTCAAAATGAAGTATCTAATCCATACGTTGAGTTCACGGTCATTATAAGGGACAAGTCGAAAGGTCTCTGGCATTTCAGTTTTAAGGCATTCTGCTGCTGGCATAAACCAAGATCTTCAGTTACTTTGCAAAACTTTCAATATTTTTCCTGTAGACCTCATAGAAAGGAAATAAAAGACAGGGTGACTTTAGTAGTTTGTAATTGCATGTTATTTTGGAATTTGATTTGCATTTTCATTGGATAAAAATAAACCAAGAACACCCTGTTCTTCAAATCTAAACTTTTTTTTCTTAGAAAATTTGTCATGTTAGTTGCAAAAATCAAAGAATGGTTTGGGTTGGAGGAGACCTTAAAGATCATCTAGGTCCCAACCACCTGCCAGGGACAAGGACACCACTCACTAGACCAGGTTGCTCAGGGCCCCATTCAACCTGGCCTTGAACACTTCCAGGGATGGGGCAATCAGAACTTCTCTGGGCAACCTATTCCAGCACTTCACCACCCTCTGAGTAAAGAATTCCTTCCTAATATCTAAACTAAACCTGCTCTCTTTCAGTTGAAAACTTTTTGCCCCTTGTCCTGTCACTACAAGCTCTTGTAAGAAGCCCCTCTCCCACCTTTTTACAAGCCCCAATTAGGTATTGGAAGGCTGCTAGAAGGTCTCCTCAGAGCTTTGTCTTCTCATTGCTGAACAGCCCCAGCTCTCAGCCTGTCTTCATAGGAAAGGTGCTCCACCCTTTTCATCATCTTTGTGGCCCTCCTCTGGATCTGCTCTAACAGGTCCATGAAAGTGGAAGCCTTCTCTCAATGAAGTCAGAATGTTTTATAGTGGAATGCAACAGAAATTTAACTAGAAAGATCATAATTTTTTCTCCTGATAACTCTAGAAACAAACACAGAAAGGGACATATAATTGTGAGGTGTGGTCTGAAATGGTGTCAATTTCACCAGGGCCTCATTCAGATAAGCCTTAGATTTTTAACATTCACAATCATCAAGATGCTTTTATTGAACACAACAATTACTCTTTTCTAGATTATTAAGAGTCAAAAACACATAAATATGTTTTTGGAACTACTTCAAACCTGCATATAGACTATTTACACCACATAGGCATGTGCAGTACTGTAGTCTACAATCTTGGCAACTGAGCCACATGAACTTTCCATACCTATGACTGAAACATAAAAAAACCACAAAAAATACTAAGAAAAGTGTGATTTCTCTATAGTGTATAGTCTTGCATAATTGAGGTGATCAGTTATGGGTCTACATAGCATTTCCAGGGAACAAGTAGTTCTGTATTTCAATAAAATCACAGAGTTTATACATCTCTATGGGACCTGCAACAGCCCTTCAACTGTCCCCGTGAAATAGCACTCATGAAGTTAAAAGTAAAAGGCTGCGACTACCTGTAGTTAGGTAAAAATGTATCTTCTAAGAATGGCCTTCAGTAGCCACAGGGTGGCAGAACTATGCTTCAACATAACCTGTATCTCCAGGACAGTGACAGTATTTCAAAGAGTGGGTTTTTCCCTCCCTTACAGCATAATTACAATAACATAAAATATTTGCTCTGTGTCCAGTGGGTGCTTTCAATGTCAGGAATCAGAGGAAAAAAAAATTTGTCTGTACACCCAAGTACAGCCACACAGCAGTTCTATAAACATCAAAACAGTGCAACAGGTTACTGACCTCCGTGTTTTTATTTTGAAAAAATATTCAAGTCATAGAGTAACTGATCACTAAAATCCCTATCAATTTTACCCCATATAGAATCAAAGTATCACAGAATGGACTGGGTTAGAAGGGCCCTTAAAGATCATCTAGTCCCAAACCCCCTCTCATGGGCAGGGTCCATTAGACCAGGTTGCTCAAAGACCCATCCAACCTGGCCTTGAACACTTCCAGGAATGGGGCATCCACAGCTTCGCTGGGCCATCTGTTCTAGTACCTCTCTGCCCTTTGAATAAAGAATTGTTCCCCAGCATCTAACCTAAACCCTGTAGAACCATTCCCCTTGTCCTATCATTACCTTCCCATGTAGGTCAGTCTTCCTTCTTTTTACAAGGCCCCTTTAAGTACTGTAAGGCCACTGTGAGGCCAGGCTCTAAGTTGTTCTTCAGGCTGAACAATCCCAACTGCCTCAGCCTGTCTCTGCAGGAAAGGTGCTCCAGCCCTCTGACCATCTTTGTGATCCTCCTCTGGACCCTTTCTAACAAGTCACCATTCCTTGTGTTGGGGATCCCAGAACTAGACACATAATTGGCTTTTGGACTATTCCTCCACTCTTCAACGCATGAAAACAAAGATATTTGCAAACACCTTTCTGTCATGAGAAACAGGCATCAAAAGATTTCTGACAGCTTTGAGCAAATCGGGCAGAGTGTCATTCATCTTGATGATGAAACACGTTTTGATGAGGCCAAGAGGGAGATGGCAAGTGGGAAAAAAAAGTAGGAAGAGGAAACAAAGGAATAATACACAATACTAAAATCAGATGAATATCTGGGAAAATAGATGAGAAAGCTTGGATTTTTCTGCAGTGCAGTCACAGGAAGAAAAGTCAGAGGTCATCAGGAAATAATTCTAATTGCTGGACAAGAAGACTGAGTACTCAAAAGCACAGACTGGGAAAGCACTCAGAAGAAAAAGAGCCAAGGGCAGGGAAGATCCTAAGTGAAAATGCGCATGTGACAAAACCATCAGATTTAGAAGAAAGCAACTAAAAGAAACGTCTGTTAAAGCCCATTCCATCTAGATTTCAGACTAGAAATCAAGATCACTGAGTTTTGCACCTTTTTTTGCAGAAAAACAGCTGCAGAACATTTGCTTTCTCTTTCTGTTGATTGCGATGGATTATAGTGAATAATTTCTGACAGTTTACTTGATCTTAGTGCTAATGGTTCCAATAATGCTGCTGTTCCATGCAGTTAGTACAACTCTTTCAGATTTTTTCTTTAGTTTACCTTTTTAAAAGCATTAAAGGGTTACATGCTCATGAAACTAAGAATGCTTGAAAAGGCAAAAAGATAAGTGCTCCAATACCAAAAAAGTTCCCTACAATCAGCTTACTACAGTAAAGGGCACAGGTATTACTAATTCCATCACTTCTTAAAATGTGAATGTTTGAACTCCCTTAGGGCCCTTTTTCTACACTTAAATTGCATCAAAACTTCTAAAAGCCTGCCTAATGCCGTTCCAGCATAAACTTTTGTACAGGGATGCCTGTATTACTGTTTAGCAGCAAGATGCTTCAAGTATAAAAGGAATTTTTACATGTAGCTTTTCCTAATTGACTTAGAATTTAAGAAGGAGTGACAGGACCTGAAGTTAGCTAGAGCTCTGAAGTAGAACCATCTAATTTAGACCTTTTCCTTTCAACAAGCTCAGATCGATTGAAACACTTCTTCACTCAAAAGATATATTTGATTTAAACATTAAAGAAATCTAGATTGAAAGAGAAAATCAAAACTAATCAGATTAGCAAAATAAATAAGACTTACAGACAAATTCTGTTTGTGGGTGAGAAGCGGTGGGAGACAGTGGAGAGGGTTGCCCATCTCCAAGTTTTATCATACACTGCAATCACAAAAGCCATAAGCAGTGAAGCCTGCACAGTCATCTCTGCTTCTAGCTCTTTACCCTGTTTTACATTGCCTCCTGCAGATTAAAAAAAAACCACTTGTGTTTTAGGAAAAATAGAGTTTTCGTCATGTACATATTTTGTTACTGTAAGACCACTATTTCTTGTATTCACCACCTGCAACATATTTACACAGTCACTGCTACCTCTATAACCTTAACTAGCCTAGCTAGACAAGTACACAGATAAACCTGGTCTGGGATGGGCAAAGTGGCACTGAAGATGTCAGATGGATTTTTTGCACCCATAGGCAAAAAACTGCAGGAGCTTTGCTATATACAGAGGACTGTACCAACCTTACCTGGACACAGGAGAAAACTCTTACCATACCACTAGAAGGAATAGTGCTCTCAACTCAAGCGGGACATCAAGGGGCAGATTTACTTAGGGAACTGTAGCCTTCTCCCTGCTCCCTGTGAACACAGTCTGCTGGAGTGTGAGCTTTTGAAGCATTAGGACAGCTGGGAATGGTACAGCTCCTGCCAGAGAAAGCTGTGGTTTACCTATCTGCTGGGAACACAAGGGAAAACATCAGGACACCTGACCTCTTATGCTGGAAAACAGCTGAATACCCTGCCCAAGCTGATGATAGAGTTAGTGGATTCTTCTTCTCCAAGGATTCATCCAGAATCTAGATTTCATACTAGAGAATTTTACTGAAATGGGAGATTTCCTTTTTTCTCTCATCCTTTACTCAACACATGTTCCATTTCTAACACAGACTTTATTCAATGTTCCAGACCAGCTACCTAAAAAATGTTTGGATATTGACCACTGTCATTAAAACCCAGTGTCAGTACAACAAATAAAAATTCCTCTCAGAGCAGAAAGAACATGCCAGGTAGGGAGGGGAGGTGACAGGAAATACAGTCTAAAAAAGCTCACTATGAAGACGTATATGATGCATTTGTAGTGTGAGTCATAACTTTGACAACGTCTTAAGAAACGCAATTTAAGGAAATACTTTTTAGTAAAGTAAAATATCACCCTAATTAAACTCTATCAAATGGGTTAATAGAGAGACATATGTGTTCTTGCTTGGAAAGATCAGATTTGAATGTGCTCTATTCTCTGCTTTTCAGAGACAATCCAAGACTTCATACTTTAGATCCTTTGGATACATACACATTTAAAGACAGACTCAGATCCATTTTTAGGCAAATGTTGCACCAATACTTCTAAGATTATTTAAACAAACAAAAAAAACCCAAAACAAAACCACAAAAAAAAACACAACCAAACAAACAGGAAGATAAATTTCAAAAGAAAAGTAAAAACCTTTTTTTTAAACATGTTGCTGTTTACATTCCCAAGGGCACCTATGAAAGACTGCATAAGGCTACAGTTAGTTGCATACTTGCAGAAGTAAAGAATTCAAAACTTGTATACTTATGGCTTTTTCTATCAGTTAAATTGTCAGCTTCTTCTTCCCTTTATACACGTGCAAGCAACTTGCAGCTTGTTGAGTCTTTGTTCTGAAGCAACTATCATTTACGCAGACATTAAATTGGTAAGCTCAGCAAGTCTCTAGGGTTTGTGGATACTTGTTCTAGAATCAAACATCAGATGATTTGTGGAGACAGACCTACATGCCTAACTGAAGTTTGTGAATTGAATGCCAATCACTAGAATCCCACCTTATTTGAGAATGCTAAACAGTGCCAAGCAGGAGGGGGAAAAAAAAAAAAAGAAAAAAAAAGTAAAAAAAGGGGGCTCTAAGAGCATTTGTTCACTTATTTCTAAAGTAACATTTTTTAATTTTAAGGGCAATAATTACCTTGTTAAAAACCACTAAATACTACAAATAGCTACTTATAATTCAAGTTAAAACACTATTTCTTCTATAACTTAATGGGCATAAATTAACAGACATGGAATTCTTGTTGAACACTAGAAAATGCTTTTTACTGCGGGGAATTGCTAAACATCAGAACAGACTGCCTGAAGAGCTTGTGGATCTTCATTCTTAGAGATATTCAAAACACCTGTGGACACCATCCTGGACAACCTGATCTAGCTGACCCTGCTTAAATAAGGGGGTTTGACTAAATTATGTCAAGAGGACCTTTCCAACCGAGACAATTCTGTGCTTTGTGTGATTCTCTGTGGTACAGCTGAGAAGCCTATGAAAGTACTGCATGCATGCAAGAGCATATTAGTCCCATATGACCTATTTATTCCACATTCCAATCTTCTTGAAGACATTTTATCTCATAAAAGGAAACAGAAGGGGCAAAAGGGGGAAATTCTATCAAAACCATAGCAAATACATATGCCTCCACATCTCTGTTTAGGTGTCCCAGTAGGGCACATTTATGAGTTTCAGTCTTCCATTTATTGGAACTGCCTAGGAATCCTTTTAACTCCTGTCTAGAAATAATACCAATCCAAACCAAATGTACTGTAGCACTAAACACTTCTTTTGTCATAAGCAAGTATTTTTTTCTTCTCTTTTTTTTTTTTAGGATAGGAAAACTTGGTAGCAATGCAAGTGCAACTACCGCTCATATGAAGTTTGATGATTATTCTACTTGATAAACAAAAATAATACTTTGTAAGCAATACATGCATGTACTTTTTTATTTTCCAAATTAAACTCAATTAAGACTTGAATTCAGTTTATAATATACAGAAATTTACTGTTATTTTAGACTGCACAGAGTATCTAAGCCATCTTCCTGGAGAGAGGAGAAAGATGACATAGGACACACAGGATATCCAGTCCCTTCTGGATCAGTATTTCAGGTGGCACTAGACATTCCTATTCCAGAGAGTAAATTGAGCCCTGAATGAATCCTGACAAAGAGCAAGAGAATTTATTTTCTTTAACTAAGTTTCAGTGAGAGTATTTTCAAAGTTTTCCAACAGACAGTCATTAACCAAAAGAAATCCAAGCAATTAAAAGCACCTTGAATAAATTTCCAACAACCACTAAAATTTTTGTTTTTAAATGTAATGCTTCTGAGAGTCAAAAGTCAAGGCAACAAATTAGAACGTATCTGAATTGAGTCAAACTAAGAAGCCTTCTTGAAAAATAATTCTAACTATGATATCTGGGAAAGCCACAGCTCCCAGAGGCCACAGTGGACATCTCTATCAAAACTACACTGCCAGGTAGAGAAGAAAATCAAAACAAAAGGAAACCATGAATTACCAAAGGGACAGCAGTGGCCTATTACTGTTACTACCATATCCCAGAAGACAATGAAGATTTCCTGAATATGGTAACAGCAAAAGTCTACATGAGAGCCCTGAAGAGATTTCTTCCTCCAAAACTCTTCTTCATGGACACGTGTAAGGCCAAAATAGTTCCTTCATTCATAAAAATGTTATTTAAGTGCTTGAAGAAGTCAAAGCTCTAACTAAAATTGAAAGATCCACAATCTTTTTAGTAGAGCACAGAGTTATTAAGCTTGTATTACACAGGTTTGAGAGGAGGTTTTCACTTCAATATGGGCTGGTTTGGGATTTTTTGGTAGTGGAAAAGAACTTAGATCAAAAATTCATTTGACTAGATCTTATGCTGTTAATTGCTTTAACTGTGCACTTTTTGTATTTACAAAATCTCATATTAGCATTTTTAATTATTTAAAAACATTAAATATTGCTGGTACCAGCATGATCAGAGATTGACTTCTTAATAATCACTCTTCTTTGAGGGTAAAGCATTTGATTCCAGCTGCTATGAACTTTTACACAAGCAAAAGCAACATTTCCTGACATAAAAGGAACAATCCACTCTGCAAAAGAATGGTGATAAAATTGAACTGCCTATGTCCAACAAAGCAGTACTATTTTATACTAGACACTTTGCAAAATTTTAAAGAGCTAACTTGCTCGGGAGAAATCTGAGTTACTGTATTTTACTATATTATTCTGACTTATATGTTGTATCACAATACGTCCACATTACTTCTATTCCAGCTACTCTTTCATTAGTTTAGATTCCCAGCCTCTAACCCACATGGAAGCTATCTAGGTTGCTTTTACATTTAGACCACAGAAAACAATAAAATTTAAATTTATCACTGCTAGTACACCTCTAGAAAAATTAATGGGACAGCATGACCACTAGAATCAAGTGAATTTCTAAAACAAAATTTGACACAGACTGATTTAGGAAAGAAAATGCTAACTCAGGCTCTAACAGTGGAAAATAGTTTTGCTGCAACCACAGCTAAGCTGTGATCAGAAAATAAACACATTTTAAGGTACGAAATAGCCAAAATAAACCAGTCATGGTGGTTTCCTTCATTGGTCACCAAACGTATCTCCTGGAATAAAACTGTACCTGAAGCTCTCACCTCACAAAAAAGAATAAAGTTTATAGGGCTGAAGATTACTGAGAGAAGCTTGAAAACACAACCTAACACCAGGCTTATGACTTCTGCTGGGGAGTGTCTGAACTAATGTGATTACTCATGTCTGGGAACTGACTTTTAGACTTTGAATGCTTGAGAATGACAATGCTAAGATTAAAAGCCATTCAATGATATAACAAGTGGAAGCTATTCATCAGTGTCTTGAGCTGGGAACAGAGAAACACTGGCCCAAAAAATGCTGACTGGCATAAAGATGGCCTGAAGCACCCATTCACCCTCTGCAATGGCCAAGCCCAAGGATACTGCAGATGCATCCAAGGACTAAGAGGATAATTAAATTGTGTTTGATTTCTCTTTACCAAATGGCACACACAAGAAGCTGGATTTGAATCAGAGAATTTGCAGGGGACAGACTGCTCCTCACCTTGCCAAGGAACTGAGCCATTGTATTGTACATGATCCAGCACTCTAAGCACACACTCACTGCTTCTTTTCCATCTTTGGACAGTAAGATGCCCAATGCAGCCAAGAAGTGCAGGACTACTTTGGCCAGTTTTATTCATTTACCTGGCAACACTACAGTCACCCCCCTCTAATCAGGAGACAACTGATCTCCAATAAATAAATAAATAAATAGATAAATAAATAAAGTCTGAAAGATCTCTCCCCATCTTGAAAGCACTTTAACTTGTAGATCTGACAGTGCTGCCAGTCACTGAGCATATAGAAGCTCTTGCATCACCACTAGGACTGGCTTTGCCACTCGCTTGCTCTCAGCCTAACTGTTGGTTATATTTGAAAAACAAATTCAAGTTTTTACCTCTGTATTTACACCAATTTCAAGATAACCAAATAAAGGCTCTTGAAACCCATTTTCAGGAGAGAAAGAGCACTACCTGCACACTAACTGGAACTGAAAGGTATTTATGAAATTCCTTCAGTAAGTGCTACTGGCAATACAAACCTTCTCAAATATTAATCAAAATCTGATGCAGCAATACTTCTAGGACTCAGTAGTTTCCCCAACTTATTACCATCTAAGCATGGTCTTTGAAGTCTATTTTGTCACAGAGAGAGAATAAAATTTCTGAATCTGGACCAGAATTTACTGACCTGCAGTTCCCATGGGATTATCACCTCACCTGCATTCAATATAGCCCAGGGCAGGGACCTGCAGATATACAAGTAATTTCTCAACATGTTACTCATGCAAAATACTACACCACAAATAGTGCTCCTACATGTTTTGCTACTTTTTTCAGAGTTAGGTGGGTATCTCTACACAGCATAGTCAACTTGTATGGCCTAATGGCAGTTTATGTGGAAGGTTTCATCTTTTCTGTAAAACATATTTCTTTGTCCTACCATCACAGTCACAAAGACATTGGAGCTTTTAATAAAATTTCCCTGCCTACTTGGTTCCAGTGGAACCCTACAACCAAGAGGTTTTCTGTGAAGACCCTATGATTGCTGAAGACATATTTCCACTCCACACAGGGAATAACTAAAAAAAGGTTCAGCCTTAGCCATGATTTTTATTACCATTTCATGAGCTCCATCTCTACTCTGAGTCTAGTCCATCTTTTAGGCTAGAGATTCTTTGGTATGTTGCTGTAGTTGCATGAAAACCACAAAAAAAAGTTGCAAGAAAGTCAATATGAGTTACCAGCTACTAAGATACTCGGACATTACTCGATAACAAAAACTACATGTCAGTATAAAATAAAACCCCCCAAAAATTCATCCTTCAGCTACCCAACTGGAAATGCTCTACTTATCTGATTATTGACACCTATCACTTTATACCACAATGTTTGGTTCAAAAAATCTCAAGAACACAAAATGACAGAGAAAATAACTTCCTTGTAGTAGGTAATAATCTCATTAAGTACTAAAAGAAGAGCTTTCCTTGTAGGAAAAGGTTTGTTAGGGGATTTTTGAAAGAATTCTTTTCTTTAGCTAACTACAGTATTTTAAGTGACTGCAAGATTGTTAACACTCAAAGAGGTAGCAAATGTTCTTGGAAATACCTTGGGGAGATAGAAAAGACTCACAGCAGTATTGAATGCAGCAGAAGATTTTCACCTTTCTTTGAGGCTGGAGTTGGTTAAAATCATTTGCCCGTCTTTTCTTTAGATTTTCTAAAGACTGGAAACAGGAGAACATGAAATGTTACTGAAATTTATCCCATGTTCACAATGTTTTTCAGTACTTGAAAATTACTTGCTTCTTTTGTTCACAGTCTCTTCTGCCTTTGCAAACCATGAATAACAGCCCATCTTTTATTTGTTTTCAGTTTCTCACAGAACCAGTTTGTTATGACTGCTCTCTCCTACACAAAAGCTGGTCAGGGTTTCCAAACACCCTTCTGTTTATTTATGGCAAGCTGCAGTGTAAACATTTGCTTACTACAAATCAGTGCCAGAAATTGCTAAATAAACCCACTGTTTTAACACCTTTTACCCCTGACTATACGAAAGGAAACTAAACACTTACAGTTCACATGCCTTTCTCTAGTCTGCACATACTGATCACAGGTTAAAGCAACTTTCTCCTCTTTCAGGATAGAATGGATACAAGTTCAGCAGCACTGCTGGCTTCTATACTTCCCTCTTTTGCCTGACCTGGTTTAAGAGTGTAGGAGAGACTTCTGCTTTTTAATTTTTAGGGGAAGGTTTTTTATTTTTTCTTAAAGCTCTAAGAGACATGCTGGTGATTCAATCCCCAATACCCCTCCACTAAGAGTGATGCCAGCAAAACACATGAGTAATAAACTGCAGCAGGAGGGCAGAGGGATTAGGAATACCCCAAGCCAGTAGAGCTGCAGAACATCTCGTGTCAAAACAAGATGCATAAGGTGTCATAAACCCATTAGATAGAATTTTCTGATAAAGCCTGGTTCTTCTGACAGTTTTCAAATGTGTGTAACAGAGATAAACAGATGGAAAATAATCTTAGTTGACAACAGATAGAGGAGCTTTTTTTTTCCTTCAAATAGAATGCTCTGAATTTACAGTTCAAGATTTTCTTCAATCATTCCCTAGTCCTCCTTAATCTGAGACACAACTTTCCTTTACTTGGAGAAAAACTGCTGTTTCAAGGAAAAATTCCTAAAGGTAAGATATCAAATAATTTTTCATCTTCCACCTTTAATTAGGAGCAGAGGCTGAATTTGAAAAAGAATTGACAAGCGTTTAGACTTCTGTGCCTTCTTCAGGTCTAAGCAAAAGAAACACTTCTGTTTACACTTTTTTCTTCCCTCCCACAGACAATACTAACTAGCTCAGAAAAAAACCAAAACAAAAAACAACAAAGTCACAAAACCCCAAACAAACAACAAAACCCCACCCTTCTCTATTATATCTTTAGATCCTTGTAGCTACATTACCACTTTTTTTTTTTTTCCTTCTCCTTTTTGGTGTTCAGGGCTTGATCTGGTTTGCTATGGGCTACTTGGTGATCACACAGGAGTCTCCCTCACTACCAGGGTCAAAGAATAAATATATCAGGAGCTAAAGACACAGTCTATGAAAATTCACTCCTTGGGTTTCCAACAGCAATTTTCAACACTCAAAGTACACAGGCCAGTGACAGGACAAAATGTAGAAACATACCATGCAATTCACAGAACCAACCTATGCCACTGAAGATGCTCTGACCCCCCTTCCCCCACATGCCCCATGCTCTGCCACATATTATTGCCCCAGAGCACTTGTGCTGCCACTGGTACCGTGGCACAAACCCATACTGACATCCCACAATAGTGCCTACAACCAGACAAAATGCAGGCACTTGCTCTACTCCTCCAGCTCTGCAACACATGAAGAGGGAGGTGGAAAGCTGGAAGTATTTACATCTTAAACTGCCACAAATTACAAGTGACAAGGTTCTGTTACTAGAGCCTTAATTCTATTCACCTACCCAGCAACACCACTAAAAATCAATGCAAGTCCATAGTGCAAGAGTTAGTTCTAATTAGCAAAGACAGTAAATTCAAACAGCCTGTCTAGCAGCTTTCCAGCCTCTAAGGTAGAGTTGCACTACAGTGGATTGGGAATCCTGGGGAAATGTGAACAGCTGCAAGGAATATAAACTCACTAATTTTGTGTATGACTTGTTCTCATCTGCTGTTATTTGCAACCAAAGACGTGAAGCATGGAACCTGACGCCATTATGCATGATAGACTTGATCAAAAGGTCTTAAAGAAATTGAACAAATCTAATGAAAGGAAAAAAAAAAAAACCTAAATGGCATGATGCAAACTGAATATATACTTGAGGATCCAGCCACACTGCTCCAGGAGAGCTTCCTCCTGTATTAGGTAGCCAGCCCTGGCTACAGAAACAGTAAAGAGCAAGTTTGACTTGCTCTCTAATGCTGAAATCCTACTTCTGTTTCACTTCCATTCATAGTTATCCTCCCTAAGTAAGCAAGCAAAGCACATCTAGGTCTTCTATTTACATTTCAGCAACATCCACGTTTCTGCAATTCTGTGAGTGTGTTTGGATGATGGAGCCACATACATGAAATGCAAATGGACAAGATTTCAGCTGCATTGCCATCATTCAGTTTCCTACGCATTAGCCCTACAGCAGCTGCATTTGTATGCAAAAGTCACCACAGAGCACAAGAAATCCCCAGTGTACTTTAATGTAACCTCAGCAAGGATGGGAAGCACAGCGCAGCAGGGGAATGGCACATTCTCCAGTTCACTCTGCAGTGCTGATGCACTGAGGCCCTGCCAGAAAGGAGTTCTGCTCCCTTCCTGTTTGTTTCCCTGAGTTCTACTGAAACAGAAGAAGTAAAAAAAAAAGGAAGTTAAGGAATACACCAAATCCACAAAACAGGTACTTTTATCCTACAAGACGGCAGCACTTCAGCCTTGCTCTTGAGACCTCTATTTTGATCTCCATAGTTCACTGAAGTCAAAGTCCCAGTTCTGTTCTGAAAATATCATCTCAGTTCTTTCTTTATTTTTGTAGTTTCATGCAACTAAAATATAGGTTACTGAATGAAAGGGGGCTTTCAAAACTAACAGAGAAAAGGCAAAAACCACAGAAGATGTATCCCCTCAAAGGGAGCGTCTTCTTCTTATTGATTTAAAGACATAATTTTAAAATCTGTATTAGTTCAGGAAAAGACTATTATTCAAGACACTCTTATAAATGTAGTTGTTAGGAAAAAAAAAAAAACATTAATACCAATATAAGAAAATTTCAAAAATAAACCTGAAAAATATACATTCCACGTATCCTGATGACATTTCTTCAACCACAGATTTTTATCTGTTTTGTCTTGATAGGCCAGGTAGAGGAACAGTTGAGTTTACAAAGGGCAGTAGCCCTTTTGCTTTATTTAACCTGAAGTGAAACCTGATGGAAAATGTTTCAGACATAATAAGGCCATAAGCTTGCTCACATCTTCTTCAAAATTTGTTATTAATCTAAGTAATGCTGTTTTCACTTAAGCAATCACTTTAAAAAACAAAGAAAACATACAGGACAGACATCGAAACTTATCAACCCTGCAGAAATGGACCTCAATTACTCTGAGATATGATATCTTCAAAACAAAACCCCCCTGTAATCCAAACCAGTGATGCTGAGAATTTTTTTCAAGTGGTTTCTTACTGAAGACTAGAATGAAAGGGTATTCTGGAGGCACAAGGGGTTAAAAAAATTGAAGAGTTTAGACTACTGAGGGGAAAAAACCACGATCTTAAGATTCATCCTAAATAATCACACCATTCAGGAAAAACACAACAGTAAATTAGGCTCCAACATTACAACATCTATACTGTCAAATACCACCACTATATGTATCATTGCTGTCAGGAAAAACAAAGACAGATGGTTGTAGAAAAAGACACTCTTCAGAACAACCTTAACCTTCACATACTGATGAATCAAAATATTTACAATATTTATCCTCCTACAGAGCTCATTCCCTACAATTAAAGCTCTTCTAAACTGCTGCAGCATATTGCTACAGAAATTTTGGCAGAACAAATTCTTAATTTACATAACTGTTCAGAATAGTCACCTAACTTGGAGGAAAAAAAGTCATGCATTCTCAAGTATCACTGATGTTCTGAAGCCTCTGATATATTTTACTCATAATTGTTTACATATTTCATTGCTTTTTCATCACAGGGAAATATCCAACTGCTGGTATCAAGGTCAATAGCTTCCAACTGGCATGAGTGGGACTGGAATTTGCACAGCCTTCACTATTGGAATGTCACTTTTTGAAACAGCATCTTTCTTGTCTCAAGCCAAAGGAGAGATGTATTTCGAAGATCTAGCAGTGCATGCAGGTGCATAAAGACCCCTTGGTACCGCCCCAGTTCCCACAAGCTGCATGCCCTGAGTGACTTCACTGCCACTAACAGCAAGGAGCACTAAAGGTTTCCTAATCCAGGTACCTCATCTGTGCAGAACTCCTGCCCCAGAAAGGAAGACAAACACTGCAGTCCCACAGCAAGCCCAGCAATGGACGTCAGTGTTGAATCTTAGCTATATCCAAATTTTTCCATAGTTAAAAGGGCAATTAAAACACACATCTGATAAAATCTCAACAAAACATTTCTCTAGAAACTAGAACACAGACTAGCACCTGCCCAGAACCTGCTGCAGTTCCTTTCTGGCCTACATTAGGCATTTCCCTTTCTATAAAGGTCAGGCAGATTGAGAGTGGCTGGTCCACTTGGGAACACCCAGAACCAGAAGTTTCAAAGCTCTCCTGGTCTCCCAGTTTAAACTGTCAAACTTCAAGATAACTGCTTTGTTTTCTGCTCTTGATACTACCTCCCAGAGTTGCCTCTAGTCCTTGAAATTTCTTCAGGCTTAGCAGAAATGCCCCTTGGAAAATGGTCTAAGTACGTGTCTTCTCAGTGTCTTCTCAGTTTGAAGGCTCTAACTGTTCAAAGCCCAAAATTCAGTCAGGGGTAAAACTCACACATTAGACAATTTTAAAAAAAATCATCAATTAAAACAATTACAAGATACTGTGAGAGGTTTCTACTCTTTACTTATTTTCAGCAATGAGAATTTGATAGTAAAAATTGCAAAAATCTCTTGGAAATAAAAGCATCCCATCTACAAGCACACAGTCATGCAATATAGTATGCACACAGAATGCCAGAGCAGCAGACCTCGTTTTATTTCATAAGTGGTCAAAAGGGCGTTTAAGTCAGAACACAAAGAAGTGAGGGTTTAGGAACCACTATATCAAGGATCCTGTCTTTTTAAGTATAAGCATCAGTTAATTCAAGAAATTTGAGGGGATATACTACTTCTACCAGTTAGTAGTACGAGGGGGTTTTTTTGGGCTTTATTGTGTGGGGAATAAACTGTTAAAAAATTAAAAATTAGGTTTCTAAAAAATCAGTTATTTCTTAGGAAAATCTTGTAACGTATAGCCTTCTGGCACTGTTCCTCTATCTCCGAAAGAAGAGAGATACAAAAATTCAAACACAAGATTCCCTCCACCTCCTGCAGTCATGGTAATCAGAGTAATTGAAGTTCTAAGAGCACTGGCAAGTATCATATGAAAGTCTTAGATGGATGAGAAATATGAAGGACAACTTTTTTTTCAATAACAGAATTAAAATGAGACAAATATGTGGTTGCTGTAGGTAAGTATAATTACCCTGCATGATATTTTTGTTTGGCTAGTTTTTCCCGATAACTGTCATCTGTTCTCACACAAGTGATTAAATTAACTTCATTTTTCACTTAATCCAATTCCCACTTCTAGTTCAATTTATAATCATCACTTCCCCATGCTAGTGTGGCATTAAATTACGGTCATTCTTGGCCATTAAGTTAATCATATTCCAGTCAACAGAATTGATCAAAACCACCACAGCAGTGCCATGAATTCCTTATTAAATACATTCCTTTTTTCTGCTTTGTAGAAGCTGATCATCAGTGTCAGAAGCTACGTTACATCAATTTCTGACTTTTCAGGCAAAAGAAACATATTCTGAATCAAAAATAGACAACAAGAAAGTCATCTTTTTTAATAAACACAGCATTTTCTCTGTTCAAATTGCACTTGCTTTACTTTGTAAATGCCCACTGAAGAAACAACCCATGCAAGCATAAATTTCCATCTGCTACTGATCTTCCAACCATACTTCTCCTTACTGTAAAATCAAAAGTTATTGCTCCCCTTAATAAAAAGAGAGAAAAAACCCAAAACAAAACCACGTCCCTTGATGCTACTCAAATTTCTTTGTATGTTCAAATTCAAATCCTGGACCAAATTCACACGATTAACAATGCACAGACTTTTTAACAGGAGTTGCCATCTTAAACACAGTTGTTCATGTCTGTCTTAAAGAGAAGAAAAACTGAAGAAAGACTACAACTTCACTAGAACATCCCTGAGAATCCCATATTTCTTGTCCAAGGCAAGATTCTACACTATTTGTTCAGGGTCAAATTGAAGCTCAGTCACTTCCAAGCTCTCTGTCATAAAAATATATCTATAAATTAAATTTCTGCATAGTCATTTTTACTTTTAAAATAGCCCATTGTTTTCTGACAGGAAAGACAGTGCTCAGTCTCATCTTCTATGTGGTTTGTGCTGAGCTACAAAGTGTTAAATAAACAACACTTCAATTTCCATGGTAAAATTCCCTTCCCTAACAGGATTTTCTCTTGCTTGGAACTGAATGGAAGGTATACCTGCCAACCTAACTGGACCATTTTCAAAGAAACCCCAAGGCAACTTCTTCCTCTCTTGAAATATTAGGAGTACAATCTTCCCCCATCTGCCAATTCAACAGCTGCCCAAATGTACCTTTTCTCCATGCTTGCTTATGCAGGAGTTAACAGGGTCTTTTGTGTCTTGTACGTACAGTAAAGAACAATATTTGTATAAACACTCTAGGCACTAAAAAAACCTAAAAATCTTGTGTTTGAGATGTTAATTGGTACAACTGCATTATTTTTAGTGTCCTACTAATCAAGAGCTTATTATTCTCTAAGTTTCTGAGAATACCTATACCTAGTGCAGTATTTGTACATAATAACTGTCAGATGCTGTCAAATTATTCACAGTCTGAAAAGCACACGAAAGATTAAAAGAGTTTTTCTGGAGTGCTTTCAAAGTCAAGAAGAAATTTCTCTGTAATCATCTGTAAACTTGAACAGCACAAAGAGATGTGACGGAGTAGCTATATATGGGTGGCTTTTTAAGCATCTGTGGCAACTATTATTTATTCAGCACATCAGTGGATTTCTGTAGGACCTACTTAAACAGCCAACACGATTTTCAGATAAAAACTCTAAAGAATGGAACACGCCTCAGCGGTCTTGCCCCTGCCAACTGCTTCATGGAGGCAGATCCCAGAATCAACAGGAATTGGCAAGGCTACAGTAATCCTTTACCCTTTGCGCTACAGTTAACGGGATTGTGGCCTCTGAGTCTGCTCCTGATCTTTTCATGACTGAACAAATGCTGCCATGAACATTTATGCAAATAAGACCAACGCCAACTTGCTTTTGAAACGTTTGTAAGATATTTTCCAAGCCCTACAAAACTGGAAGAATTCATTATAAGCTTTAAAAACTGTAGACACACTATTTGCTATGATCAACGCCTGCAGTTTATTTCCCCGTGGTAAGATTCAAGCCGTAATTGCATTTCATTCACATATTATTGTGGTGTCTAGTGCCAAGCACGCTGCTTCCCAGTGTTTGGTGTGACAGCTATGGATCAGCCGTCACTCCGACTCCGCCAGAGCCCGCTCAGACGAGCCGGGCTCGCTCCACGGGCGGAACCCACCCCGCACCGATGGCCTGGGAGAGCGGCAGCGATGAGCCACCTGCAACCTGCGGCATCGCAGGGACCCGCGCTTCTTCGGTACAATTGCCCCAGATGTAGCGAACGAGAAATTTACTGCCGGGAACCAAATCTTTCCCCACCATCAGCTACAACCACCTGAGCAGCACCTTTTCAATTGCGAGGGCTGCAGATACAATGTTCCAGCGATCAGGGTGCCTGGATCATTTGCAGTTGTGAGCTCTCGCACATTTAAACGCCTGAGAGGAGCAAAAGCTCGTTTAATCACTCGAACGAGTAGCTTCAAGTGCCGGCACATGAGAGCGCAGCTCGCACTAAGTAGCGAGACGCCTTGCAGCGCCCGTGTCGCGGCGGCAGAACCATGTTCCACGGAGCCGCCGCCAGCCGAGCACCTGGAGCACGTCCCCGCATAACCCTGCGGGGAGCGGCACTCACGGAGCCACCCCGGGCTCCGGCTCATCCTCCCCGCACCGCCGCTCCCCGCCGCCTCCCACGCGGAGCCGAGGGCCGGCGGGAGCGCTGCTCGCTGCCCGAGGGCGCCCCGGCGGCTGGAGCTGCCGCTTGACCCGTCTCCGTGGCAACGGGGACACTCGCCCTCGCCCTCCGCTTCCCCATCAGAGACCCCTCCCCAGTGCAGCGGTGCTGAGCGGCCGGGGCGGCGGGGCACGACCGGCGGCCGCCCCCCGCCCCGGTCCCGGTTAGGTAACGCGGGCGGCGAGGCGCCGCCTCGGGCCCGGCCGCTCGCTCACCTCGGGCAGGTGCCGGGGCCGCGCACGGCGGTGGCGGCGCCGCCTCTGCGCCCCGCTCTGCTCCGCTCCGACGGCAGCGGGGGGACGAGCCGCGGGCAAGCAGCTCCCGCGCCGCAGAGCCGCCGTCCCGGCTGTGCCGCTCCGGTGCCCGAGCAGGAGGAGCTTCCCCGCCCCGCCCAGTGCGCAGCGGCGGCCCGGCAGGGCCGCACCTGCCGGAGGAGGAGGCGGCTCGGGCCGCGGGATCCCGGCGCCGGCTGTCGGCAGCTCCCGGGGCGGTGCAGGGCCGGCACTGCAGCCTGCGGGAGGCGAGGGCCGCCGCGCTGCCCACCCGCCAGGGCCACGGCCCTGCGGGAGGGCTGGAGACAAGGCCTGGCTGAGTGAGCCCTTTAAGTAGCGCTAAGTTTGTAGGCAGAACACCTGCGAGGCGGGATAACCACGGGGACGGTGGGATCAGGAGGGCTGTCAGGGGGGCATTTGTGAAGGAGCATTTTAGGACAAGCGATATGGCTGGAAAGGATGAGGTCTCTGCAGGGTCAGGAACAGAGCGCTATATCCTAGGATATTAAGGCATCAGTGCTTTATCATCCTGTTATGGAGTTTAACGTGACTTTTTAAAAACCTTATTGGTGAAAGTGATGAGGAACATCCATCTCAGATAAAAGTGCTGCACCACTGTGTATTTTTCAAATGCCGCCTTTGCAGGGACTTAGAACCCAGCTCTGCAGTGAGGCTGAGTAACAGCGCTGCTCTTTCAGCCTCACCTCATGAAACTGCAGGGTGGTAGGAACTTCTCCTACCCTCCAACTGATCCCATGATTGTGAAGAACATCCGGGAGAATTAAAAAATAAATCCAATGATTAGGGATCTACTCATAACCAGCAAGACTAGAACATGCTTTAATATGTAGGAGAAAATACTATTTTGAGAATTGCACAAAGCAACTCTACTTCTGAGCAGAGTTTTTTCATCTTGCCACTGGATTTTCCTAAGAGTTTAGTTCCTGTTTTCTATGATCTGTGAAGCTGATACAAAAACAGAAGATCCCAAAAATCCCTGCCTCTGTCTCCAACATACCTCCATACTGAATTTTACATACCTGCCACATCAGAGGAGTTCAAGTCTTTTTCAGATGACAATTCCTCAAGACACTTTTACAGCATGTGGGCCTTCAGTTAAGCTTACTGACAGATGAGTTGTTCTGTTGTAAGGTAAAAGGTATCTAGAAATACCCCAATCCCTCATCTGCAGAGTAGACAGTAACAACTGGAAAGTTAGTTCAGAAAGTGCACCAGGTGCAATATATGGAGTGTTTTGGATAGTAATGTAAAGCTTCCCAAAGTCAAGGGTCAAGCAGCTTATGTAGTGCAGTACCAGGCAGAGGCCCATTTTTGTTCCAAAACAGAGGCGTAAAGACAAGGCCAGTGCTTCAGTAGACCCAGTTAATTCATGTGCAACACAAAACTGTTATGGCTATGGTACTTTCTCCTTGATTGAGTCCAAGTGGGTTTTGAATGTCTCCAGAGAGGGATACTGCATGACCTCCCCAGGCAGGGAGTCTACAGGGCTCTGCCACCTTTAATGTAAAGAAGTTCTTCCTTATGTTGAGGTGGAACTTCTTGTGTTTTGATTTATGGTCACAACTCCTTGTCCTGTTTCCAGACACCACTGAAAGGAGTCTGGAAATACATCATATTGAATATTAGAAAAAGTCACAGAAATTGACAATTATTTTTATTCTTTTTTTGTAAAATTCTCTCTTCTGGAAATATATAATGAAGAGTTTTCTTATTTTCTGAATCCTATTACCAGCACTAGAGAAAGACTGCAGATGTTCAGTGATCCTATATGCAAAACAGGTGTAAATGTGAAAGGCTCAGAAGAAATACCTGAACGCAACAAAAATGAAGCCTACCAAATCTTGGAAAAAAGATGCAGCAAAAGGAACTATTGCAGCTTCTTACATGAATGCATATTCCAGTTGATCCTACTGTTTCTTCTTTACCATTCGTATGAAAGTAACTCGAGCAGATGGACAGGAGCTTGTTAGAACTGGGAATTACAAACTTGCATGAGGTAAAAACACTTCAGTTTGGGGCAGCTGATAAAAGAGTTTATGAAGCTGGAAATACCAAGTAATCTATTCTGATCCATGAAAGAGTTATTGTTCCTCTTGTGGAAGAAGACACAGGGCATCCTAAGAGGACCCTTCAACACTCTTGGAGAAAAACAAAGAACATCAATAATAGCCACACTTTCACACACATCTATAAATTCCAAGGGAAAAAAGGGTACAGTGAAGTATGCTGACAGAGTAAAGAACGTGATGAAACCTTAAGTTAACCAGCAGCTGCCAAAAGGAGCTGTTATTGAGGAAGATATTGAAGAGATTAAGCACCTACAAGGAGACCTTACTGCTGCACAAGAGTAAAATGGAATCTGTATTTTCACTGACAATTCATGTAGCCCTTAAAGGAAAGCTGACAGTTTGGGAAGAACAAGTTGTAGATTATATTGAGATAATAAGCACCATGGAAAAGTAGTGAAAACAACCACTAAACCACTCACAATTAATAAAAGCAATGAAACAATGAAATCAGAGCTGCAATTCAAGGAGAAATAACTGAAAAGAAGCACAGACAGATCTGCAAGAAACGAAGACTCCTCTATCTGAGAAAGAATATATGGTTTCAGTTCTGAATACACAAAAACTTCATAGCACAGCTAGCCATTTGGTCAATACTGTTAATATAAATCATGTATCTATGCAAAACTGTATAATAAGAGATCTATTGATTGACACAGTGCTATCATCCAAATAGATTTGCAGGAGAAATTAATGTTCTGGTCAATAAAGTATAGAACTCAGTGAGAAATGTCTGAAGCAGCAACAGATGTTGACATCTTATGCATATTTTATAGGTGTCCTCCTATCTATCAGTTGTTCAGCAGATCATGTATTTGCATTAGTTGTATCAGAGTCTGGGCCTTTTACCTCTGTTAAAAAAATTGCTGACCACTGAACTTTCTCAGGTGTCTGAAAATGTGTTAAAACATGATTGTGCCATTTTCTGATAAAGCTGAACCATTCAAGTTGACTGAGAGGCAAATATCTGGATCAGGAGAAGCATTAAATATCTTGACACCAATGGTAGGAATTGTACTGGAACTAAACTGTTTGTTTCAGAATAACATAAGGAAATTTTCTGGTTGATGAGATGAAGGGCCATAAGAAAAAAATAATATCTTCGTAGGAGATCTCTGTCTCACTCTGAAAAGATTACAGAAACAGCCTGTGATTTTTCTGAGCTGCAAAGTGTTGTGGGAATTTAAGAGAAGTGGAAATCGAAAAGTGTGTATATACAGAGAATGTAAATGAACTAGTGTCTTCACTGAAAAGCCAGCTGGACCCATTGGTACAGGAGATGCAGAAGAACTTAGGTTGTATACTGTCAAAAAATGCATGTTTGAAGACTACCATCACTGCTAGGCAAGAAAACGTTTATCTGGAAACTACTGACCTAGCTAGTAGTAAAACTGCTTCCAAACAAATTTATTGCATCTCTGGGTAATTTCTTTCAAAAGCCCAAGGACATAAATGGTGGCTTATGGCCATATGTTTCATGGATATAAAAGAAGATGCTGGTGGAATCCACAGTCTGTTCTCAGCAACTTCGTAGCAATCTAAGAAATGCACCTCAGGATATTGGTAAATGGTGGGAATTTAAAACTGCTCTGATAGTCAGCTTTATGGATCAGCAACACTCCTTCCTCAGCAACAAGAAACAGCAGCTTCAGTGTTTGCAGTAGGGAACAGAAGGTTTATGATTGAGATCCGTATTTTTTACAGGGTATTTTGTTCTGCATTGAGGTTGCAGTAGATGTGGTTTGGAAACTACTGCACTGTAAGAATATATGCTACTATAAATTTTATTATATGCATAGTAAGAATACAAATAGTGGTGTTCAAAGATCCTTGACATACTGCTGGAACTAAAACAAACTAATAGCCAATTTTAAAAGCATTGGAATTCACCCATGAGAGGTACAAACCAATGGCCTACACTGACCTTAAAAAAGAAAAGAGCATCTCATGGTGCTGCCAGCCAACTTTAGGGTCTCCACAGCCCTGCCCTCATGTAGAGGCCTGCCTGAATGACTCCTAAAAAAAGGGTCTTCTTACCGATTTCCAGTTTGTGCTCACTAAAAGCCAGTCAATAAATAAGAACTTATTCAAAGAACAGAATTGTCCTATGGCTATTGAAAGCTGGGAGCTAGACAGCAAGCAGTTCTGTGTAATGGGGAGATGCAATGGATTTATATATGATATACAACTTCTCTCAAGAACAACAGTGAATTATGACTTGCAGCATTGACTGTTAAAGAGACGGAAAAATTACCCTTAAATAAAGTCTCGTCAAGCTCTTTTACTCTCTCTCTCTAAAAGCTTATATTGCAACAAATATGCTCCCTTATATATTTTTTAGAAGACTGACTTCAGAGATTGGCATCAGTGTAATTTTTTATCACTGCAACATATGGCAGTCTTCCCTGCTGCCAAAACATGGCCATGTTTCAGCCTCAGGGTACAGCTGGCTTGAACTTAAAACTGAGACTGCTTTCAAACACAAATACAGAATTCTGTGTTGCCCCTTCAGACACTATGAAGCAAAGTAAATACAAAATTTCTGTCACTGGAACCTCTGTGAACACTATAGTGCCTCGGGGTTCAGCTGCACTAGAAATGTTTTTTTCTTCTAATTTTTTTATAACATCTAAAATGATTAATAATCACTGTGTCAGGGTCATGTATCACTCAGCTATCCATACTGAAAACTTCTGCAGTTCAGATTCCAGTATGGGTTTGCAAGGTTCTCATGGTGATTCATGATGCATTCCCCACACAGGCACAAGTTACAGCAATCTCTGATCATGTGAAATCAATGTTTGCATAAACCTTCTGTTCAGAGGTTTTTTACAACTCATCTATACTTAACCCATCATTTCCTCTTACAGTGCTCTTCCTGATTTGCAAAGCTGAATGTAAATCTGCTGTACTGGTGGTGCATGTTATCCCAGTGTTCCAAAAATTAACCAGATAAACACAGGCAATTCCTAGTTACATCTAAAAGTATACCCAGCACCATTATTTTGGTTCAAAACATGAAAATATCAAACACTACATTATGTTCTAAGCAGTTCTCTCAGCTGAGCATTTTCCAGGTTACACATCAGTACCACAAAGATCTAAAAGAAACAGAATAAAAGTCCATGAAAAAAGGAAGATTATATAATATCTGCAATCCCACCCTCTATCCTCATTGCAACTGGAGCTAGAAGAAAACCCCTAAGTTCCTCGAGTTTTCTGCTTGTTGGTGGAGCTGACAAACACAAACTACATGAGAGCACCTGCATGAAAGAAGCCCAGTGGGCAAAAGAAAATTAAAACAGGTAAGGGAGTAACTTACTCCCTTCTCATTAGAAGCTATATAAATAGTAGTGTTAGCTGTAGCATTGAAGTTGTCTAGGTTACTGCTTTGACCTGGTTCTTTCATTTGGAACAGATTTAGTCACATGAGGTGACATCCCCTACTGGAGGAAAGAAACTTCCTGACAGGTAGCAGGCTGTGTAAGGTCCTGCTTGAACCTTGCAATGCCTCCTCTGCTATGTATGTTTTTTTCTGAATACAGCCCTGGATGCAGCCCTTAACATTTACAGAAAGGGAAAAAGGAAGTGGAGGTTAGAGAAGAAACTAAAAAACCACTTCTCTAAGCAACCTGTATAATACTTTTGGCAGGTAAATTGCTGACCACTGAATGTTAACAATTTTCTTATTCCTCCATCTCCCTATCTCCCTATTCCCAAAGAACAGTTGAGCATGGCTCAGCCTGAGGCGGCTTTAAACAAAATCATTCTCAACTTCTAAACTGTTGAAATCAAAATAGTCTGGCACTTTAGATGTGATACTCCACAGCTTTTATTTCTGTGAAGTAGGAGGTGTGTTTCTAACATCAAGGAAACATATTTTACTGCCAGTACTCTGAAAATGTAGCTGCTCCATTCAGCATGTGGCTGCTGCAAGAGCATCAGGCTGGAAGCTCTGATGTATGAAAACCTCTATGATCAGATGAAAAGCGTCATGACATGGCTGGCAAAGGAAGAGTAAGAATAGAACCTGGGGTCAGGAAGAGGGAGAAAGACCATGCACTCCTGCAATGCTTTTTACACTGTGATGGATGAGCTTGTATATGTAACACTTTATGGAGCCTGTTGCAAGCCTTGGTACTGTCACTCTGCTAACAAAAGCGTAGGCCTTTGTGTAGAGCACTCTGCAGGTCTTTGTTTTCAAAACCAGTGAGTTTTTTCTTCCTTTTTTTAATGTTGGACTTCTATGCTGTTTGTATAACAGTATCTTTAGATTACTCTTCCTTCAGCCTTTTCTTACATTCAGGTCCTTTCTGCAATGGAAAGTAGCATGGGGATACTGAAGATCTGAAAGAACAACTGAATGTTTGCTTCACTTTTAATTCTGGGGCAATTAGACAACCAGTCCTCCTCATAAGAGGGAGGATGCAGGTGCTAGAAACCTGCAGGGAGAGGGAGAGCTCAGAAAAGTAATTTATTGAGCTTAGTCTGTCTGCAGAACCAAAGGATTTTCTATCATCCCTTCCACAACTACAGCTGGCAGAGCTGACCTTACTGTGCTAACTATGCACAGCAGCAACTCCTTCCTCATGCTGTTAAAAAAAAGTCACCTGTTTAATCACACAGCTGTCTCAGTTTCTAACCTCGAAGATGAAAAGAATAAGAAGAGCCAGTGGGAACACATTAGAAACACAACATGGGACAGTGAGCATGTATAGTCTTCCTCTACCTGGGACTATTCACTTTCCAGGCACCATCTGGAGAATTGTTGATTCCATATCTGATCAGGGACTTCCAGTATTTCCACATGCAAAAGCACCTGCAGGAATCAGTTATCACAGGTTGCTACACCCAGCACTTACAGTTTGAGGTTTACTACCTTTCAGATTGTTTCAGCAAATGCTACCAGCCTTTTATCCTTCTCAGTATGTGTTCTAACAGCTCTCTGTGGGTTTTAGGCATTACTGTAGGTTCTGCATGGCTTCATGTTGTCATAGCATGAATTCATAGAGAGTGGCAGGAGGAGCTAGGTAGATACCCAAAATAATGGTATTCTGTAGATACCAGCAATACCAGGTCACAGCTTACTCCAGCTCCTTAGTGTCTGAACTATGATCCGTGCATCTTTGTCAGGATTTGTGCACTGGAAACAAGATATTCTAATCAACACATTCACAGAATAGAGAAGTATGAGTCCACTCACAGTGGTGCTTAGGCAATATGAAAACCTTAGTTTCTGAAAGCCTGTTATTTTCATGCGCATGACTGGTGCTGTTAAATCAGTGGAGGAAGAACTTTCTTAGTTGTACTAGTAGCAGAATAGTAACTGTACTTATTCAGACCACAGATTCACCTAACACAGTGTGACAGAACCCTCAAAAGTTAATATTCCAATGCTTAACTCCTTAGTTGAGGAACAGTAGAAATCTGGAATAGAAAGTTTCCTAAAAGAAATCTTGAGGAAGACATATGTGCTGTGCTTCTTACTCATCCTCTTAAACAAGGGGTACCTGAAATAAAATAAAATTAAAGAAAAGAAAGTGAGTGGTTTTCTGCACAGGCAGTAGGTTGAGCTGCCTTACCAGGCAGGCAGAGGAGCCCTTCTTACCAAGGGGGCTGAGGGGTGGCTACTGGCAGAAGATGGATTCTGCTTTAGAAACAATACACTGTTAGACTGCAGCCTTAAATTGCTTCTGGTAAGCACACTAAAAAGATACTTGCAAGTAATTTCAGGATGATGGATTCCACTCTGGGAAGCAGGCACTTGTCTGCTCATATAGACATAAAGTCATAATGGTGCAGGAGATGCTAAAAGGCAGATTGCAACTAACTTGCAAGAGATGTACCTCTGATTTACGAAAAAGTCTAAATCCCATTTAAGGTTGCTAGGAATGATAGCCTACTTCCAGCTAAAGTCAAATACTGGGGGTTTTTAAATTTCTTTTATCCAAAACAACTGAAGTCACTGCTCAAATCATTCACCAGAATGAGATGCATGGAGTGGAAGTTGAATAATCTGGTCTGAAATCAGGAGGGCTGAGTGCTGTCTGGGGATTCACTCTCTACATCTGAGATGAATATACAAAAAGCAGCATGGAGGGAGACAGGTTATGGAAATCATTAAATGAAAAATTAGGGTTGTGACAGCAAGGACTATAGATGACAACAGCCCCTCTTGTCCACAAAAGCAACAATAGCATACAATTGTGTGTCTGTGTACACGTGTGCATCTATGTTGCCTGCTGGGGGCCTGACACTGAGCATGGAAACCATCTCCTGTTTCCTGCTGTGTCCGGACAAAAAAAGGGGTTTATGTATACAGTCTGAAAGGAACAGAACTCAAATGAGCAAGATGCCTTCAGAAGAGTCGTTGAAGCCATCTTCTTTTTCACCCAGTGGGAATAACCTGCAAAATCAGAAACAGCAGATAAAATTTTAGGATTAAAGCAAATCCTGTTGCCATTTAACTCCCAGTCTACAGGGGCAATAAAGAAAATATATGTATGATCACCTCTGGCAAACACACATAATGCATTAATAAAATGCTAAGTTGTAAAAAGTATCAAAATTTAAACCTTTCAGATTTTCCCTGTTATTAGGAAACAGGAACACACTTTCATAGTTTTTCATAATAGCTTTTAATTATACATTTGCTGACTATATGTTAAGACTTTTACTCTCTATTTTCAATTTATACACTGCACTACGAGAAAAAAAAACCAACCTCACACAGTATTTATGCCTCAGGAAGAAAAAAGTCTAAAAAAAAGATTTACTTTTAGCAAAAAATGTAACTGCTATTTTAAAAATTGCAGTGTTACTTTTCACTCAATTTTCTAACCTGTATTAGGATATTGTGGAAGAGCCTGAAATACACATAAACCAGTAGCAAGAACAAAAGGCAACGGTCAACATCATCCATTCATTAAAAAGAGAAAAATTTATTTTGTTTTGTTACTGGGAGCTGCTGGGGGCTAGTGGAGATCACTGGCATGTGCATTTCAGCACATGAAGAGAGAGAGGACAGATTCTGAAATCAGTGTTGTACTGTCTCCCATGTGAAAAGTCTGTAGTTCTGCTTCTCGACCCCATGCCCAAAAGCAGAATGCAGTACATCCACAGGGGTGTCACAAAAAAATGAAAACACCTCATCGTTGAAGCAATTAACCACTAGAAGATGACCCTCATTTTCCAAACAGATTAAAGTATTAAACAACAACAAATAACTTAGCATGTTCCCTCTGATGTCTGAACAAAAAGTGAAAGACTGCAGGACCAGCTTCCAGAAATCTAAAAATCTCAATTGCTCTTGGGGTGAGAGGTGAATTTCCCCATGCTGCAAAGAGAGATGCCCTGCAGGGATAATTTCTACAGTCTGAAAAGAGATTTTACACCAGGATGAAACTGGTCCATGTCACAATCCATTGATGAGATTCTGGCAGGACTTCTGACAAGAGAAGCTTTGCTGCCATAATTCAGACAGGCCATCAACAGACATTTCCTCTGGAGTAACTCAGTGTACTGAATTATTTAAAGTCTCTGTCATCCAGGCTGAGACCTGCTACTTGTAGGTACAGCAGGAAACCTCATCTATGGCAGCTCTTAGATGCTGACACCTAGTCCCACAGAAAGGTGCTCAGAGGGATTGTTCTAAGTAACTTCTACCAATTTCATGTATGTGAAATTTATCATTTGTTGTCACTCATCATTATACCCTGTGGAGAACTCCTTATTTCATATTAGAAAAACACAAGCCATCCTGACAAACTGTTTACTGTTTATCAACTAAAGAAAGCTTGACCATTTTCAGCATTTTCTAGCCCAAAAAAACTACAATAGTACCTAGAGAGTTCCTGAACTAATGCTTGAGAACACTGCTTTTGTATTTTATTATGTATATAGGAAAGTGTGGCAGCTTCATCACGATCCCAACGACATCTTACATAAAGAAAGAACTCTGCCTTCAAGGAGTCTCAGTAAGTCTGCTTTAAAATGCTGGAGCTTTGGAGCTTAATCATGTCCTTATTACACAACCTAAAAATGAACTTTTAGTACACAGAGGTAGTACTTTAAATATTTGGGGACCTCTTTAATGGTCTATTTTAGTAGCCTCCAGAGCATCCTGACACTTGCATATTTAACCACTGTATCTCTCTATATAATTAGTAAATGTAACTGTTCAAAATACATCTGTGTCCCACATGCTGCCCCTAGATTTTTGATGCTGTGGGAAGAAGAGGCACACAAAAGGGCTCTCTAACTTCAGTAATTATTTCCACTTGAACTCTAATACTAGTATTCATATGTTGGTATCATTGAACCTTTTCTCGTTTCTTTAATGCATTCTCTACCAGCACAATTTGGATATGTAATCACTCAGGGAAATGGTGATACAAACAAATGAAAATGCTCAGAACACCTGTACGAAGAATGTAATTCATTTTCTGTATGATTGTACATAAAGTAGAGTATTAGGGAATAATTCAAAATTAACTAAACCAATGCAGCATTATTTGTCTTAACTATATCCTCCTCTGTGACATACATTTATGGGTAGTACTGTATTAGGTATAGACCAAATCCACTGTAGTGGGCATTATTCCTGTTACAACACTGCTACAATAACCCATACTGGTATATTCCTAAATCAAATAAAATGTCTTTTATGGCAAATGAAGCAAGTAGATAATAAATCTGTTTTGCTCTGATCATTAATATGAATACATGTTATCTAAAACTGTGTCTCTAATAAGGGCTTCCACAGGGTATTTCACAGTAAAATGTAAAACAAACAAAACCCATGCAGTAGACAGACAATAGTTGTGAAAAATTGTCCCTTATGAATTTCTTTTCTGACACTCAACTGAATTACACTCCAAATTCTAAGAAATTTTGATTCATTTCAAACACAGATTTTTGTCTAGAGCTTTGGATTCTTTCCCGCTATTTTCATTCTTATTTATCCTGTTCTGTATAAATGTTGTTGAAGTCAATAGGATTTTGTCTGTTTTATATGTTTTAAGATCAGTTCCTAAACAGTTGCCTCTCAGAGTTTAGAATAAAGTTATTTCAACCAGAAATTTAAGAAAAAATTGTGTTTGAATCGGCAAGACTTTAATATTGTAACTTTACAGGTGATTGCACATCTTAGAATATTCATTTGTTTCTTGGACTAAATGCTAAATTAATTTAATGTATTTCTCCAATCTTCTGGTAATGCAATGTTGCCCATTCATCTTTACTTCAAGGTTTTTAATTAAAGGTTGTAGGCTGTAACCCTATGGTCACATTTTCTTTGCTCTGCAGTCTAGTAGCTTCCTCTGATAGAATCCTCCTCCAGCATTAGTGTAGATGTATTTGCTTTTTGGAAAGCAGAAGATTTGAAATGGCTTGTGGAAGCAGCCAGGAAAGATGTGTAATCTCAGTAGGGTATCCCTTGAATATCTGCAAAGAAGCCTTTGTGTGTGCCAGGCAGATTTTTAGCTACTGCGTCTAAAAAAATACAGGTATAGGACATAGACTCAAATGCTATTTACCCAGCGTAACACTGATTAAGCCACTGAGCTATTAAACCACACTGTAACTTCTCCAGCTTCTTAAGATCTATATATAAGCCTTCTTTAAGACTGAGATATATATAAAATGGTTTTAGAAGTGTTCACTGAGGTCATTTTGGCTTTCCTATTCTGCACAAAATTTGGCTCCCCATAAGTAAATAAAACAGACTTCAGTTTTTCATGTAATTCACACCGGCAAATACACAATTTGCAAATTGCAGAAGGATGCAATTAAAGTGTAAAATGAATAAATTAAACTGGTTCTACAACTATTTATAAAAGCATGGAAAATCAATCCCTTTTTACATCAAGTCATAGATAACAGAACTAAATTATAAAATTATGTATACAGCCACCTCTCCATTCCACCCAGTCTCTTCCCACTGCTGGTTCACCTCCTCCTCACTGGAGCTGGTACAGTTGTTTCTGTCACTGCTGGAGGGGAGCAAACTGGGAGCAAAGTGGAAACCCTCACAAGCAAACCAACCAACCAACCTGGCAGCAATACCAGCTCAAGGTATTCACACTCCTCCTGTCATAGACCTTTTGTTTTTCCTTGTGTTTCCAGTAGCTTTCTGTGGACCAGTCAAACCATCAGTGATTGATACAGCTTAGAAAAGTTAAGGGAGTTCTTCTCTTTCTCAAACCAGACCATCTGTGGGATGTTTTCTCTGGAGGTGTTCCTACACCCTCACTCTGGCAAGAGGGATGAATTGAAGCCAGGGTTGCAAGAAAAAATAAGGCTGTCGGTTGTCTCAACTAGTATTGTCACTGAGAAGAGAGCATAGGGTACTGAATCCTGTGAGTAAAAGTGAAGTGAAAAGGCATGTGTAACTGGTGAAATTAATTAATTCCAGTACCAGGTTATGCCTCATTCTCAAATATGCTGGCTCCTACTGTGCATTTCCAAGTCAAAGGAACCTGCTAACTGAGATACAACAATCAGAAAGGAAAAACATGGAAGGTGATGTCAGGTATGTCAAGCCACAGTCAATCAGGAGAATTTAAATGCATTGTCTTTGAAATTAGTACTACCTGACAAGGAGCTAGTGATCTGTCTGGGCTGGTGTGTGAGTCTGAAACACTGAGCTTGCTGCACTTGCCATAAACTTCATCCACATAAGGACTTGACAAAAACTCCTTTAAATAAAGCACTGCAGCCACCTAGCCTTGAAAATATGCAAGTGTTCAGGAACACACTGATCACAGACTGGAATTAAGCAAAATCCTTCAATGTAGATCCTTTTGTAGATACTTCAGAAGCCAGTAAAAGATGGATCAATTGAAACCAATAACAGAGAAATAATCTGAATTAAGTAACAGAAAACCAAAAATCACTGAATGGCAAAAGTGATCCATCACTAAGTCCATCTCTCTTGAGTTCATCTTTACAAAGCTGCAGGACAGTCATTTTTATTTGGCTCATAATCAATTCTTGCTAATGCTATGTTCTCTGGTCCTGCCTAACACTGATGAGATAAGGAACAAAAGGATCAATGCTCTCATTGTGTTTACTGGTAAACCAGTAACCAGAATAGAGGACTCAATTCCCTGAATCCTAAAGATACATTAATTTGCTCAAATATCCATTTAGACTGACATCAATTTTGAACAAACAACAACATAAAGATGAGAGGAGGAAAACCGTGTCAGTAGTAGAAAATGTGGACAGAATCAAATATAAACCTGTGCTGCTGCTATATAAGGGCATTCCTAATTTTCTTCTGTGGTTGACTGCTGTGCCATTCCCAGACCACAAATCACAACACAAACCTCACCTGCCTCCTCTTCAAAATTCTCCAGCTGGCCACCTATTACCAAAAAGAGACCCTTATTTCACTAAGATTACCTGCCCATCTGGACTCATATTCTGATTCCTGATCTTCTGAGTAGTAGAAACAGAAAAGAAACTTTAATTGTACCACACAGTAACACAAGTTAATGACAGACATTCCTAGTCTCCCTTCTCTAAAGGGAATTTTCAATAGGTCAATCAGACTTTTGATGCTAGTTAACTACCAAAATTAATTTCTAATTTTCCACTCAGCTACAGAACTAGCTGAGAAAGAAAAGATACACACAACATATAATCAAAACTGAGATAGAAAACCAAAAATATCCAAAGAACAGTCACAAATGGACTTTTTATTTTCCAGGTCCACAGCAGCTTTAGAAACTTCTCTCTTAAGAGGTATGAAAGGATTAAAAGGAGACCTAGTGTGGTAGCCTATGGCACACATATATCATGCGAGTTACAGTATTTTTCTCTGATGTGTTTGGTGCTGTCCAGTGTTGAGAACAGGCTGCTGGTGTACATGAACTCAGCTGGATAGTCTGTGTTCTTCTCATGGGCTGTTTTGTTATTTTTTAATTCCCTGGAAAAATTCAGATTCCTCATTCAAGAAAAATGCATCCCATTTGAAACTCTATCTAAACTGAGTACACATACATTCATTTTTTAATCATTCCACTTGCAGAAGCTTTATATGGAAAAAAAATTCCAACTTCTTGATTACTGATATTAATTTCAACATGGTCACATTTTTAAAATACCAAATTATAAAAAAAAAAATTCTTTTCAATCTCAGTTTTTCTGCTTGCTTCAGTCTAAGAAAGATTCTTCAGAATAAAAATCTTGTACTTTTGATGCGTCTTTATCCATGAAAAGAACAGCCTTGTGCCATTCTCAGTGGTAGGAAGTGACAGGCAGAGCATGACATCACTCTTTATTTTTAACTGACTGCCTTCTGGTGAATTTATTTTGCAGTCAGTAAATATTACAGCAATGTTAATCACATTCAGCCTTTACAAAGACAGAAGCCCTGCGCTGAGTTTGATCCCAGAAGCTGGGAGTTCTTAGCTTTTGAAGGAGACACTTTGTTTCCAAATTTGGCACAACAGCTGATCCACAGACAGATCAGTAAGAATACATCTCAGAGAAATGCTAAAGTACCTATGAAAGGTCTACAACCACCAAATATATTCATGTAGATTTTTTGCATTACAGCCACACCAGACAGACTCACCACTTACAAAACTAGCAAATCCTGAACTCAAGAACACAAGTTTAGTCAGCCAGTAATTGACTATAGATATTTAATTAAACTTGTCACCAGTCTGACTTCAGCAGATTTTACCACTGTATCACTTGTCTTCTTAATTCATTCGCATGCGATGTCTAAAATAAGACAGGGTCAGTAAGCTTATTACCAGAGAACCAAAACATGTTTCTATCCTCCTACAGACTGTGAGAGTCTTTAAAATAAACAAGTGGAGAAACTGCACCTTCCTAATTCCCAAAGAGAGCAAAAATCCAGCACAGACCATACTTATGTTGCCTTGTTTCCATTGCCTTTCTACATCTGTTTGGCTCCTCTCTAAGGAAAACACTGTCATTCATTAATCCAGCATTGAAACACACTGTAGCCTTGACAACTATCATATCATAATTATTATTACTAAATAATGCTACTAGTAGAAGACCAAATTCTGAAACCCCAAGTTTTGTATGCCCATAATAATAAGAAAAAATAGATAGATGCAAGAGCAGCAAAAAAGGTGTTTCCCACCTGGGAAAAAAAAAAAAAAAAAAAAAAAAAAAAAAAAAAAAAAAAAAAAAAAAAAAAAAAGCACAAGAAGAAGTCTGGTCTTTTCTCTGTCCTTCATTAACACTCCCACTCCAAGTCATTTCATTCAGACAAATACTACCATGCACTAACTAGTGGCCCAGAAGGCATTAAGAGTCTTCAAACAGCATATATAGAATTTAAAACCATACAGGGATTACTTATTGGCTAATTCATGCAGCAGCTGGAGTTAACGAGTCATTAATCTCTGCTGGCAAGACACCTTATCAGTCGTGAATAAAGTAGTCGATCATCAGGCTTTACTGCTTTTTGCATCAGGCCAATAGTTCTAACTCTTGCTCTTTCTGCCGCCCTTTCTCCGAGGATCCTGTATCATTTCACACTTTGCTGCTTGAAACTATGAACTGCTAATTCCAGCTCAACAATTTTGATTCTGTCGACAAATTTACCTTTCTTATCATGCCTGGCTCAAGGCCTTCTCAACATTTTCTCACAAGTAGTTTTTGCAATTTTTTGCGAAGGCAAAAGAAAGGTTTATTTGGTTGAGCTGAAAAAGAGATTCTGCACCCTGAAAGCATTGTGCAGCCTACAAATTCTCGGCAGTACTGGGGAATTGTCCCCTTGCTGCAGTTTCGAGCCGAGCCTATCCCCCCGATAAGAAACTGGCGACAGTCACGACCTGAGGGGACCCGCCCGACCCGGGGGCTCCGGTCCCGCAAGCATTTGGAAAAGCCAGGGCAGGATCAACGCCGCCCCGGGCCGCCGACCGAGGGCAAGGAGAAAGCGCCGCCGGGGCGCCGTGAAGTGAGAAGCGAGCCGCCTTGTCTGTATTCTCGTTCGCTGGTTTGTTTGTTTGTTTGTTTGTTGGTTTGCCTGCCGTACTCGGTTTATTTTCTTCCGGTGCAATCGGCGGCGCGGCGCATCGCCCCTGCCCGGCGTGCCCGGCGCGCAGGCGCGGCCGGCGGCGGCGATGGGCGGGCGGGTGACCCGCGTGTTCCGGAATTTTAACGTGGAGAACCGGGCCAGCCGCGAGATCAGCAGGGAGAAGCCCAGGCCCGCGCCGCGGCACCCCACCGCCCGGGTGGACGCCATGGCCGGTAAGCGCCGGCCTCGCCCGCCCGCGGGGCGACCCCGGCGATAGGGGCGGCCTCGGCGATGAGGGCGGCCTCGGTGGGCCCCGCGCGGGAGGGGCAGGGCAGGGCGGGTGCCGGTGCAGCTGCGGGGGCGAGGGGCGGCGGCGAGGCCGCGGCGGCTCCGGGTGCGGGGCCGGTGACATTGAGAGCGGGGCTGGGCGCGCGGGGCATGCCGGGAGCCGCGGCGGCGGCGTGGGGCGGCTCACGGGGGTTTGGGGCGATTGCACCGGGCAGCGCCCTGAGGGAGGCTGAGGGAGGGTGTTGCTGGACGGCTGCGGGGGGCGGTCACAGGGAGCGGTCGGTGGAAGTGGGTGATGGAAAGAGGGCCTAGGGGTGGTTGATGGGGAGGGTGAGGGGGTGGTTCCTGGGACGCTGGTTGGAGGCGGTGGGATCGGTGGTAGCTGGGGTGGCGGCAGGGAGCGCTTGCTGAGGCCGTGCTGCAGACCTGTACTGAGCATGGGCTTCCCGCTGTGCTGGGACTGGTGACCGGCCCAGCCCCACCACGTAAAGCAATGTCGCTAAGGTCAGGGCTGTGGTTAGAATGACACCTTCCCAAGAAGGCATGGGCAACTGCGGGAGCCGTGCCATGCCTCTGGGGAAGCGATTGGAAACTATTTGACTCAGATCAATCTTTTATCTTTTTTCTTCTCCCTTCCTTTCTTCTCACTGTCTTTAGATAGCCCAGAGTTAAAACAAGAAGTTCTCAGAAAGGACGATAGGTTCCTCACCTTGCTAAAAGATGTTTATGTCGAGTCCAGAGATCCACCGGCGCAGGTGAGTGTGTCTCTGTACGAGCCATACCAGCATCAGCTTTGTGGTCCTCAAACTCAGCACAAAGTCTCCGTCAAGACAAATGCTCTTTGTGCATAAAAGCTACCTTTTTTCAGGAGATAAAAGTGGTGTTTTTATTATGCTTCTATACATCAATAGCACTGACTGTGTCTGACCCTGGGTTTTGAACGTGTGACAGATTGTGATTGTACAGTTTTTAAATGCTGACACAGTCTTCCTTTTCAACAGTGCATTGATCTTATACTGTTTTTCACCTAAATGCTCATTTCTGCTTCCTGTGAGGCAGGATAGTTCTCTCAGCCTTTTGCAAAGATAAAGGAGTTTGCCAGAGATCATCTGGGAGTTGTAAGAAAAGACTGGGACTGCTGAGGGAGCAGAGATGTGGTAGAGGACAAAGATGTTTGCATTTTAATGGAGTCTTTAACTACTGATGTTAATGTTATACAGTGCAGAGACCCTTTTTTTAATCAGCTCATGAAGTGCCTTAGGTTTTTTTCAACATAGTCTTGTGGGTTATATCGTCATCATTTCCTTATTGCCAGTGGCTGCAATCTTTTACTTGAAAGGCAAAGCATACTCCTTCATAAAATGCAGACTGGAGTTCAGGGTCCTCTTTTCCATCATATTGTGCTATGGCTTGTGTGTTTTACTTGTTGCATTATTGGACCCCTTTATTCCAGCTGCTTTATTCAGCAATAAAATTTTTATAGTCATGTAGCAAAATACCTAAGTCTCTCTAATTTGCCACTTACATGGTATTCAAGTCTAAAAATATTTAAAATGCAAATAGATTTCTTCAGTCTCTCCCTGAAATTTTCAAGTAATCTCTATCCCTAATTTCCATTACAGAGGTTAGGACTCTGATCTTGAAGTGCTGAAGGTCTCATCTCATTATCTTTCAATTTTCATTTATAAGCCTGTTGAGAGATTTGAGAAAAAGCCAAAAGTGGAACAAATCTTTGCTTGATTCCATGCCTACTCTTGAGTTTGCTGCCACACAGAAGACTTACCCTTGAGCTGTGTCTGCTTGCAGTTGTTAGAGCGCAATTGAAGTGTAATCACAGAGACTTGTGGGCAAAGCAATACAAAAGCTTTCTCCCATTCCTGATGTTATCCTGACGACTTTGTGCATTGTGTACATGATGTATACACACCTCTGTGTATGTTTGGGATGTCTGCCTGTGGTAGGTGGGAGAGCACCAGCTTGGGAGTCCTGAAGTGGCAGATTCCCAGAGACAGATGATCTAATTAAGAGTTGAAAAATCATTCATTATCTGAGCACAGTTTTAGCACAAAGTACATGGAGTACAGGCCAGACATTCCTTGTAATTCAGAAAGACACACAGGTGCTGTAGCATCCACATAGTTTTCTGAGCATGTGAGTTAATAGAGTGTCTGTGTGATAATCAGTGGCTGTGGGCTCTGATTACTATGTAAGTACTTCTAAATTTAAGAAGAGTTTAATTGTGTCTTTTCTTCAGTGTCATTCACTGGTTAAATTTCAATAAAAGGAAATATGAGGAAGTCAAACTGGTTTTGAAATTATTTGGAAATATAAAGGGACCTTGGAGAAAAGACTTGGCGTGTCTACATGTTGCAGTAGTCATGGCAATTAAACTCCATATGATGCTGCAAAATTGTTCTCTAGACAGAGCAAAAGAAGGAGTTTCTTTCAGTAGCAAAACTAAAATTAGGAAACAAAAAGGAGAGAGACTACATGAAAAAGTTTTCCAGTGGTACCAGAAGGATCCCAATTTGTTGTATGATTTTTTTGTCCCTTCAAATGAATCAGTACTGAATATTAGGTTATCTGCATTTACATTTGGCTACCAGAATCCGTAGTTTGCCTTGTATGAAGGGCTGCCAAGCCAATACAGCACTTAGAGTGCAGTGAATAGGAGCTTTTCAGCATTTGTTGGGAGTTGACACTGTATGTAGAATGGCTGTGGAAGAAGCAAGGCTGGCTATTTATTAAAAAAATAAATTTGGGGAAGTCTAACAGGAAATACCATATTTAGGGAAGCAGCTTAGCTGTATGCATAGTAAACAGAACTGTTGTTGAGCTCTTTTTGTTTCCCTTTCCTCAATTAGGTAAAAGATGGAGGTGGTGAACATCTTCCACGTAAACAGGAGGAAAAGAGACTTACAAAATTAGGCCACTTGGAAGGTCTAGATGTTAAGAAAGTTCCCAAAGGCAAAATTTCCATTGTGGAGGCTCTGACTCTTCTTAATAATCATAAACTTCAACCTCAAGTATGGACTGCAGAGAAAATAGCAGCAGAATACAGTCTGGAACTGAAGGAAGTCAACTCTCTTCTGGAATTCTTCATTCCTTTCACTGTGCATGAATTTCCTAAAAAAACCAAAAAAGCCATAACAGGCCATAAACCAAAACAGTTAACATAAAAATACTTGCCAAAACCTTTTGTGATCTCATTCGTGTCTTCATTTTACTCTCAAGTGTATTCCGTGTCTGAAAATTCAGTTGATAACGTGTCATCCAGCAAGGCTGCTTCTTTATGCCAGTGAGATGTATTCAAGCAATTCCATTCTGTATTGGATGCCTTCAGTGAAATGCAGCAATCACAGTTTGTAAACCAGAATATGACTAATACGTGGTATGAGAGCATGTCACACAGTTCTGATTATTCCATTCAAATATTATGAGTTCTGTTAAAGCATTTTACCTTAAAAGATTGGCTTTCTCAGCAGAGACTTCTGGCCTGCAGCTAAAGAGGTGCTCTGTGGGTGTTGGCTCTGTAATTTCATGTTGCACTGTTCTTTCAAGGACTTGCTGTCAAGGTGTGTGTCTATAACAAACAGCTGTATTTCTTTTATGTAGGAATGGAGTAGTATTTATACTTTGTAAAGAAGGCTAACCACAAGGGCATTTGGGAAATTCAGCTGTGTCAAACATAAAATAAAAAGAAGGTGAACAGCAAGAAGGCTTCTTTCTGGTGCTGGAACAGTAACGGCTCATATGTAACTCCTACTCTATTCTGATTTAGCTTAAATACCTGCACCTTTCTAGGTGCTGTTAGTTAGGGAATTTGTGGAGTGATGATCTTCTGGCATAAATCCCTTGCATCAGCCTATGGTATCTGCTGTATGAGGAACAATGCTTCATATTAATAGGTAGCAAGGACTTGCAACTGGATGTACTAATTGGACCCAGTGGCAGGACTTCTGTGAATGTTTGCCCATCCTGTTACAACAATCCTTTTTCCCTGTGGAGGCCTTGTCTGATCCAGGTGTGGGCTAGATCAGGTCATGTTTACTCACAGCATACATCTAGACAGATCACAGATGGATTGTAACCTCTATACTGTGACAATTCACATCTGTGTAGGTAAAAAGTTTGGACTGATGATTAATCCTGTAACAAAAAATGGTCAGATAAGCTGGGGAGATGGGGCAGCGGATAATTAGAATTTTTATTTAAAAATGCATTATGGTTGCCTTCCTTCAAAAAACAAACCCAAAATCTTGTAATTTTATGCCCATCACCAAAGAAGGTGAATTTCTTTAAAGGGTATAAGTCGGTACCAGGCTTACAATGTAACTTTCTTCTCAAGATGTTTTCTGCCAAGTCTTGGATTTGGAGTCTGGTAAATGCCTTACTAGAGATGATTTTCTTTGTTCTTTCACAGCAAGATTCCTTCACCTTCTCTGAGCTGGGACACGGTATCTCCAGTACAGTTTGCCACAGTGGGTTTCAAGGTTATGCTTGATTCATTTCTGAAGTACATAATGCTGTACCACAGCGGAAGATAACACTATGTGTGTTGTATAAAAATTCAAAATTGTTAGTCTTTGGATGTGTGGCTTGTCATTTGCCCTCTAATACAATGGGGTACAGAGCTGCACTTTGAAACTAATGCCACCTGAGTTTATGTACCGCATTAAGATTTCTTTGCTTTGCACAAAATGCTTCATTTTATAGAATGTTGTAACAGAAATATTTACTGTTTGAGTACTGTTCATCCTAATGTAATATTTAAAGTCATATTCAGAAAACACTGTGGAATGCACTTGGTACAGATACTGTTGACATTGAAGATACAGCAATTTCCTTTAAAATGAATTTTAAGTATGGATTGAAGTTGATTAAAAACACACTACAACCAGCATTAGACAACAGTTTAACTATGTCCCCTTGACCACCGTGATATGTATTTTGGCATCTTTTGTCTGCCTTCATGAAAAGTCTGGTGATGTGGCCGCACTATGACAGTGTCCTGTCTCACATTATGGTACACTACCATGCTGCTTACACCCTTCAGCAGGCATGTCCTTTGGGATGTTTGGTGTCATCATGTTCAGTGCCCCAGCCATACCTTCAGGACAAAATCCTATTTGCAAATGTGATGATTACAAAGCTGTTCCCTGTTTCTGTGGAGCCAGGATTTCTTCCTTAGAATATGTTATCCGCAGTGGGGAAGCAGATGTCCCACAGAAGAGTTGGTGTAGGGATCCATCTCCTTGGAAGCACCTGAACTTGTTGCCCAGACACCTTCTCTGGAACAGGGTAGTTCTCTAGTAAAGTGTGTTAACTCCAGGAAAATTAGATGCAATGCAATTTGTCAGCACAGATTCTTCTGCTGGTCACCTGCCCCACCTGCTGGGCAGTGTCAAACCAGCATTACATTGCCAATGGTATAGAATCATGTAAAAATTTGTACCATTATCTATCCATGTGAGCATCATGCTTGGATGTTTGAGATTGCATGAAGCTTCATATTTCACAGCTTTTTCTGAAGCCCCTTTCTATACAGGAGTTTTCTGGCTCTTAATCAGGTGGTGCCAGTGTTGAACTGACAGGGCAGGCATGACCAGAGCAGGTGAGCTTCAGGTGGAGACAGATTTGGTTCTTGAGACTGTGACAAGTTGTTCACCAACTGATATGCTATTAGCAATCAACACACCCTGTTGGTTCCTGTTATTAAATCTGTTTCCAGCAATCTGTAAGACTAATGAACTCTGTTAACCTTTCACAGTTTAGATACTGCTGTGTTGTTACCAGAGCTAAGTGTTTTCTGCTGAAAAAAGCCACAAATCCCATGGATTAAATTCTCTTAGAAACTTAATATTCATTTTTTTGGTCTGAAACAGAGGCTTAGATGTACACAGCAGCAGTGGTAACAGCAGCTCATCTCCTGTATCTTGCTAGAGGGAGAGCACTGTGATGCTCTTGTGCTTCTCCAGGGTGGAGTGGGGTTTGATGTGTCTGCCACCAGTAAAAGAATTTTAAAAAATAAGTCCACCAAGGTGGTTCTTTTATGACTTGGGCAAAATCTCCTTTGAGTGTGGGTTACTTCAACTACAGAATCTGTTTTTAGGTGAGATGTTTTGCCCTCCTAACCGGAGTAGTGCTTCATTACCCTGGAAGGAAGAAACTGAGGCCAGACAGACTCCACGGTCACCTCCTATAAGGATTCCTTGCGTGGGAATAGAAAATGCATGATGTCTTGTAAGCATGAGGCCACTGTTTTTAGTAAGCTGAGGGAAGTCATAGTGTGGTTGCATGAATCTGTACTTTTTCAAAAGTCATTCAGTGGCACCCATACCTGGAAGCTGGGATCACACAGGGACAGAGGAATCCCAGTGCTGATGAGCTGCACATGGTGCTGGGTGAAAGCTGGAGTCAGTACTACCAGGGCTGCTGGAACTGGAAGCCTGAGTGTAAATTCACAGCTGGAAGCTCTGCTTACACAGAGATTGGGGTTTGAAGAAAGGACAACAAACAGCATTGGTAACCTAGGTGCACTGGGAGTGCAGAGCTGGTTATAATTGCCTGGGTTGGCAGAGCGAAAAGAGATAAAGGTGGAGTCTTCGAGACGTTTTCTCTGACCTAAAGTATGCCCTTTTGTTAATTGCACAGGGCTTTGTTCCAAAAAAAATCAACACAGTTCATTACTCTGGCCAGCAACGTGCTGAGTATGAAGTAGAGGCAGAGCAATGAAGTAGGGGCAGAGCACAGTAAGCCTGGATGGTCAGATCCTTGTTCAGCTGCCACATGTATGGGAGTTGTGCATTGCATGTCACCCTTCATTGCCCTCTGTCCCAATCTCTGGGGTTCAGAGCACAGTGCTGTAGCTTAAGGGATACAACGGGCATGATTAGGTGTCCCCTTGTAAAGTGGGGTTGTGGATTTGCATCCCTCTTAAGGTCAAGCAGAAACTGAATGTTAGGTAGAACCTATCTTAGCAGTCTCCATGCCCCCTAAAATCTGGAACCTGTAGATCTCAGTTGCATAATTCCTCGACACCATGAATTTTCTTAATGAGCACCAAGTGTAGCAGGGCTCAAGTCCCTCATTGTGGGGCTCAGGTGGGGCAGTGGTAGGGGCCACAGCCTGGTGGGCAGGGGAGGGGGCTCACTGCTGCTCAGGGAGGGAGGTCCTCCTCGTACCCCTCTACTTTGTTGACAAGTATCATCTGTCAGGTTTCTAGTCCTGTTTCATAGATAGGCAATTAATTGTGTACATTGAGTGAGGCTGATTTACTGTCTACCTAAAGCTATAGTGAAACTGGAATAAATAGAAAGCAAGTGCATTGAATAGCAATGAATCAGTGTAAAACAGGCTACTAAAGATGTCTTCAGGAAGAAATAATGCCAGACTCTTGGCTTTGCTTCTCTGCAGAGGAGGAAAGTGGAAATAAATTTCATACTGTGTTCTGCCTTTCTCAATTAGCTGTCACCAGTTAAAGATTTCCTTTGTGGGAACAAATTCACAGTTGTCATCACTTAACAAAGATAAATTCTATCAGCTCACTTCGGCACATGCAATTCTTCAACATTAAACCCTTTTCATATTGCGAAGTTTTCATTAATGTAGCAATTTGAGAAATTGAGCGATTTTTCTTGTGACTCTCTTAATAGGTTGACATTTAATCATGACTTCTTAACCCATTTGAAATAAATGTACTGTTGAGTACATTTTGAATAAAAATTACTTTAATTTTACCATGGACACATAGCTATGATTAAAAGCTGAGAAGATGCTACTAAAAGCAAGTCTGTTCTTTCACCAAATAGCATAAATACCTGCTTGTGATGCATAGGGTCCATGACCCTATAGATACATAATTCTCTAGCCTTCAGATAGCACTGAAACTGCAATGTTTTTGAGATATGCTAAGGAAGAAACATAGTTTTACTGACAGAGCAGTATGAGAAACCCTTGTTAGATTTTTAGACTCAAAAATTTATGCTATTATTCTGCTGCTGTGGAACTTGTTACAAAATTTACCCCTTACTACAACGTTGCACTCTAGCATAACATGTTTAATGTTACCAAAAAAGTGTAATTAGTTCTCAATCAAGAACTAAAGCTGAACTGAGTGTAAGCCATGCTTACTCAAATCCTCTCGAGTTTGCTGCAACTTAAAACATACTTTGTGATAAACAGTTTCCTCTGTCTTAGCTGCTCAATACTTCTGAAAACGAAAACCTAAATTTAGTTGAAGTCAAAATGCAGAACATACTGATATAAATTACATAGGCCTCTTGATGTGCTACTATCCCTTTCTGTCTTGAATTTAACCCACACTCTGACAGTCTCCCTTGTTTTTAGTTTTTAACAACATCAAGTGCGTTTTCTGAAATAATCTTTTGTCCTTAGTGAAATGATAGCATCTCCTTTGCCTTCTCCTGCACAGATTATCTTGGCTTCCTGAATGAGAGAGGGAAATGGTAGATAAATATTCAAATGTCAGGTTGAAGAATGTGTCAGGAAGGATTTCAAATGTTATGTGCTTTCTACACCTGGTACTAGACATGGATACACTGCATTTTTCCAATCTTCATCAAAGGTTTATTTCAAATGGAAGACAACATAAATCTGAACTAACTTCACATTCTGTTGGTTTTCAAGCTATTTTCATGATAAGAAAAAATGATTACTTAAGAGATAAAAATCCAGTGTGCATTCCAATTGGTCAAACAGTTTCTGGAGTTGCAGAGTGGTTATCTAAAGGTGCAGCTGAAAAAATGTGGCTTAAAGATGAGAAAACAGCTTATCTGTTGCATCCCTTCACTAGATACATTAGACAAAAATAGTTTCAGGCTATGGAGGAGATGCAGGCAGATGGTTTTGTTGCTGAATCCTTGAAAATAACCCCTCTCTGCAAATCAAACTTTTCCCCCAGAGCCCTGGCAAATCTATATATGCTGCAGATGGCCAGAGATTTTTATAAGAACATGATTAAATTTATGCAGGGACATCTCAAGGGACCTGTTTGCATCATTGGGGAAGGTGACTTACCGGGATACACTACTAAATGTAAACTATGAGACCAAGAATAATATTTGTTTTCTCTCTGTTCTGCAAGGACTCTTCATAGCTCTTGGATAAGTCATTACACAAAACATTACTTGATTTACTGCTATGTTTTTCTCTATTTTGCTATTAGGAGTAATATTACCTATTTTTCTTTCTGAAGTCTGCTAGTGGCAGAGTAGTAATAAAAAATTATATGTATGAGAAATTAATATAGACTTTTCCTAGGCATGCTTTTTTACATATGCATCTCTTTCCATGCTACAAAAATATTTCTATTTCACTCTTTAATTTCGGTCATAAAGTTGCAGACCATTAGCAGCGTCTGTAAGGTCTGTTTCAGAGCTTGTCCTTGGTCCATCAAGGTTATACAAAGGCAACAGGAGTAAGGAGCTTATTCTGTAAGACTGGGGTCTTACTGCAGGACCTAGATGACAGTTTTTAACCATGGCTGGGCAGCATCCAAGTCAACCGCAGGTAGCCATCTTGGGATCTAATGGCAGGAGGAATGATCTTGGAAGAAGAGCTGAGCATTGATATCTCAAAACACTGGGCACCGTGTTGTAAACATTTTTGAATTAATATAATCACAGAGTAATTTAGACTGTAAGGGAATAATTTATCTTGTGCAGGCAAGCTTTGAATAGTTCCAAAGCTGGGGATTCTACAACATGGGTAACCCATTCCAGTGCTTAACTGTCTTCATGGGAAAAGTAATTTCTTTACAGCTGGGCAAAATTTCCTGTAGCAACTTGTGACTGTTGCCCATTGTTGTTCTGCTAGAAGACTGGAAGATAGCAGAGTGACTCCATATTGCTTATGCTTGGCCAAATATCTTTCAGCATCACCAGAATATTAAAAATAATCGGGAAAGAAACTTGTTTCCATCCATCTGTGCTTTACTCCTTTGCTGGGAATGTCATCCTTCCAATTCCTGTTTCTACTGGGAGCTAACTCTACCAGCTCATCTATAAAACATGAATAGAGGGAAAAGGCACTTTAATATAGCTTAAAAGACAAATCATTCAACAGAATAGAAATATACAATTTAAGGATTATTCCTGCAATAGTAACACCATCACTCTTCCTGTCAGCTTGCATGTTTTCTCGGTATATACTTAGTACCAGGCAATGCATTTGTCTCTGGAAAGCAGCAGCCAGGGCTGTGGGTGGGTGAACAAGGAAACGAGCAAAAATCCAAGCAAAACTTATCCCTGTTTTTTCTCTGTGGTTTACCAATGGAAATAATATTGCCTTATTTTATTTAATGAACAGTAATGTAGAAAAATTATACATAAGCTCACAACTGCTCCTCTTCTCTTAGCAACCCCACTGTAGTAACATTTTCTTGTAATAAGGTTACAGGATCCACATTACAGCCTGCACACTTTCTGAAAATTGTTTCCATTTATGACATGCTTAAAAGATCCATAGTTCTTACTCATTTTCTAAGGCATCAAACTTAATGAAATATTTGGAAACAAATCTTTTACAGACTGTTATGATGTCTTGATTCTGTTTTAATGGTATTGATACATAGGCACAAGTGAAGTGACATTTTACTTTAAAGTTCTCTCACGTTTTCTTGATGACACCAAACAAAAAATTCCACAATTTCTTAATGCCTCAGGTCTACGTCAGACACATGAAGAAATGTGGTTGCTATTTTTCTGATCACTGCCTTAGAAACATACACCAAATTGTTGACATGTCACTTAAATCACTCCAGGAAGACTCTCTGATAGTCCTGTGACATATACTCATTTGTCTCTCTGGCAGGTGCTTGTCTTAAATTCAAATCAAAGGTAAAAGAAAGCCAAAAAATTCTGACCTGCCTCAAGAGGACTGTGGGAGAACTGGTGAAGTCCAGCCAGTGCCAGTGCAGTGGTGCACCAGTATCCTCACCAAGTGAATGGAATGAGCTAGACCCTCAACTCCTGATTGTGCAGCTTAGCTATGAGTCTTTATTTACATAAATGGTCATGTTTCCACCAAAAGAAATGATGCATGTGATCAAAAATATGTACAATTGGGTCTTCAGATTAACACTAAGGTGTCTATAATTCTGTCAGGTAAGACTAGTTCAGATTCTGTTGTTCAGGGGTTTTTCTGACTGACAGATAAAAACACTGAAATATACTCTTCTGTGAAAGTATGAAGTGGCACCCTGTAAGATTTCTGAGCAGTAAAAGGCACGATAATGTTTAAATCATGTGCTATTAATCTGACCATGTGAGAACACTCTTAAAGTACAGATGATGTTAACAAAGTCAGTTAGTCTAACACCCTAGAGCCTTCCCTTTAATACATGGTGATACAACATTATGGTTATGAAATACTGTACATCCTGAGTCAGTAAATGTCAGTGAACTTTAAAAAGAGAAAAAAAATGTGTTGCTTACAGACAAATATGATTCATTTCTGCTCCACAGAAAAAGATATGTACACACAAACACATGGTATTATTCTCGTATCAGATTTTGAGAGCAGTCAAGCTTACTCAAGTATGCTAAGCCACTTTTGGAAAGACATATTCCTGTTCTTTTTTACAATCTCCCAAGAGAGAGATTGTAAAATCTCTGGATCATCAATTTGTGCTGTGTCATATGCTGGCACTGGTGTGTGGGTTGGTTAGTTCCCAGCTAAGTATAAAGGCATTTCACCTGACTGTACTGAGGAAAATATGTGTATGTGAAATGAGAAGTGTGGACAGCAAGGCAAGGGAGGACTCCTGTACTCCAATCTAGTGAGACCCCACATGGAGTACTGCACCCAGCCTGGGGTCCTCAGCAGAGGGGGGACATGGACCTGTTAGAATGGGTCCAGAGAAGGGCCATCAACATGATCAGAGGGCTGGAGCACCTCTCCTAATGAGTAAGTGCTGAGAGAGTTGGGGTTGTTCAGCCTGGAGAGGGCTCTGGGCAAACCTCATAGTGCCTTTCAGTACTTAAGGAGGGCCTGTAAGAAAGAAAGGGACAGACATTTTACACAGGCAGATAGTGAGTGATAAAACAAGAGGGAATGGCTTTAAATCAAAAGAGGGTTGATATAGACTAGATATAAGGAATATTTTTTTTATGACGAGAGTGGGGAAACCCTGGAACAGGTTGCTCAGAGAGGTGGTGGCTGCTGAAATCCCTGTAAAAACTCTAGGTCAGGTTGGATGGGGCTCTGAGCAACCTGATCTAGTTGAAGATGTCCCTGCTCACTGCAAAGGGGTTGGAGTAAATGACATTTAAAAGTCCCTTCCAAACCAACTATTCTGTGATTCTGTAAAGATTAGCCTATTTCACATGTGCCATTACCAACAAGAAACTAGCAATACTTTATCTCTTTTCACTCATTATTATAAATAAACTGGATCTCCATCCAGATTTACCACATAGGTAGATATCAAAGATTTGTATAAAAATATTTAGTGTTCAGAAAATATTTAAGCATCACAGTAGAGTAAAATTTGCATTATTGCAATTTTTCATGCCAATGTGATTTGTAAGGCAGCCAACATATGCTAATTAGAGAATTTCCCTAATTAATTTGTCAGTACGCTGCCCTAACGTGACTTAAAATGTACAGCCTAACGTATTAAATGTATTAAGATTGCTTATACTTCCCATTGTAAAACAGGGAATAATATGCTATTAACAGCAAGTGTTTACAACAATCTTCAGATGCACATATTCTAATTAAAGTGAACATCCAACATGTTGGGCAAGGATGAGTCATACTTCACAATAGCTCTACAGGGAAGAGATCTGAGTTGTGTATTCTTCCAAAGCAATGGCCAAAAAAATTAAATTACTTTCTTTTGTGTGAAATGTATTTTCTGCTGCTTATTGAATGCCTAAAGGATTAATGAACATGAAAGTATGAAGCCTGGGATACATACTGCATAGGACAAGGGTAGCAGCTGTAATGGGGGGCTAGAGGGAGCTATTTGAAAACCCAGCCTTTTTGTTGCTAAGCACAAAACCTACTCTACGTGCATTTTTATCACTCAGGAGCAAGGTATCAGCATTATGCCTCCCTAGTTACCATGGTTTCCATTCAGCCACAGCGCCCTCTTGGAAAAGAAACAACTTTAGTTTTATATTCATTACATATAACCCCTAGGCATTTTAAAACCAAAATTGCAACTCAAAGTATCTTAAAACCAGAATTACAACTTGACCTATCTATGGACAGATCAACGTGATTTAATGTTGGAACACAATACACACTTTCCCAGACCCAAAGTATCTCCTCTCACCCCAGGAAGGTTTAAAAATAACCACACTCACAGAGATGCCTTTTGTTGGAGTGCTAAACCTTCTCAACATCACAGGTTTTGATGAACCCTGACAGTGAATGGGTTTCCCAATCCACCTGGCACCGCCAACACCATAGTACCATCACATGGGCAGTGATGGACCCAAGAGCTGGAGAAGGCTCCTGGGAACCTCTGGCAGCACCAGTGCTGCTGCTGCTGCTCCTGCCCCTCTGCCAGCAGGGAATGCTCTGCTGCTCTGATGGCTGAAGTGAAGAAAATAGATCTGCAGTGTGAGAGCAGAGCCCTTTCAAAGGGAAAAGTTGCTTGTTGTCTCATAAAAGAACGAAGGTATTTCGAACACAGTACTTATTGTAAAGGTGTCAGGCTAGATCAACAGCTTCTGATCTTTGCACCTTTCAACAGCTCCACAAAGTGCAATGTGCACTGACCTGCTCTCTAGCAAGGTGCCTTGCTGTATCTAGCTATATTTAAATCACACAACTTTAATTGTGATACTTCCCTAGGAGGCTCTACAGTAATTTAGTTTGGGTGATAGAGCATACATTCATAAAGCAAATTATGAAAGGGATTAATGCTATCAGAACAATGGCTTATGTTCTCATTTTGTTCAGTTTTCACCTTTTCCATGCAGCTATGGTGTTCTCAGCATATTATGAACAAAGATAGTAGAAGCTGATCTTTAGGTAGCAAATTGCATGCCAATGGCATCTGAAGTATGCTAAGACAGATGGGATAATCTCATTTTTAAATGTGGCTGTAGAAACAACCAATAATGAAATAATTATTTGTACAAAAACTAATTTCAGTAGGTTTCAGAGTCAGATCACAATCACTGAACAAACCTCTTTGTGATTTTCTGACCCATCACCATTTTGACTCCTACAGATCCAAAAATAGCTGTGTAATGAGGCTCCACTTGTTACTAGAAAACTGCAAGGAAAGACACTCCCTACCCCAATTGTCCTCCTTTTTCCTTCTTCTGTAGCTGATTAGAGCTGTGGTAAATCTGTAGTAAATAACCATTGGAAAATGTTGACAAGTTAATTGGGCTCATAACTGCGAAGGCAATGAGACATTTCTGCAACTGTTTAGATCAGCTTTGTCAGATGTAAGTCACTTACAAAGGCGACACATTTAATTGTACAAAGAACACATGGAGAATAAATCAACTTTCAGGCTTGAATTACAGTGCAGGAGGGATAATTACCAGAGCAGAACATGTACTTAGAAACAAAAACCTTTTGTAGAGCACAAACACCTGGAACAGAATTATACCGAAAATTAATGTTGAGTATCCAAAAAAAAAAAAAAAAAAGAATAGGAATATTGAATAAAACCATAATACTATTTTTAACTATGTGAATTCTCAGTGGGGATGAAGAAGGGCAGCTTCCAAAACTTATTGTGGTGATGCTAATGGTTCACTAGGCATCCATTTTTTCCTCCAAGTCAATGCACAATTGTGGAGCTGCTTGTATCTTATTTGCTCCACAGTCCCCATATGCCTGGTAGGTGGATTTGATGTATGTGCAGTCTGGAAGACTTGCTTCAGTTAGAAATGTATATAAATCAGAGCCACTTATAATGGTTAAAAGTTTATAAAAAGCCTATGATGAGCTCTGAGATCTGGGTCAACAGAATTGAACTTTTTAAAGTAACTGCCCCATACCAAATTTTGCCAATTTTATGTTCAGTTAGCTACAAACTGGCAATTTATTCTTCTTGCTACATATATTATCAGATATTAAAAACCTGTACCTGGTTTAAAACCAAGCAATAGGTATATACTGTGTTAATTAAAATGTGTGCAACATTTCTAACTAGGGAAAATAAACTCAGGCAGGTGATGTGATGAATTACTGAGTTTTTCAAAATTATATGTTACAAAAGCTTTGTGTTCTTGTTCAGCATATTACTGAATGTTCCCATTAATTGAAGGCACTTTGGAACAAAGGACATACATTTGAAAATAAGTAACATCTTCACTTTGGAATCACTGAATCTGTATGAGTTTGTTGGAATGCAAAGTGAGGCTATAAAACAATCTAAGTAATTTCTCATTACATCAAATGGCTACAAAGAAGTAGGAATTACAATATTATTCAGTCCCAAGCAGGGTGAAGTATTTTGTCCCAGTTGTCAAAAATTGTATTACTGCCCTCAAGCATCAAAGAATTTTAAAAGAAGTAGGGGGTTCCTATGTTTTATTTGATTTACAATTACTGAACTTTTCCTGCAGATTTATAATATTTTCTCTACAATCATAAGGCTTAGAAACTTCCTTTTAAGAAAGGACGGAAATAAAACTTTTCATCCAATAACACAACTGAAGGATTTAAAACTTTCTGAGTACAAAAACCATAATATAGTTTTTTTCTTTGAGAAAAAAAAATTGTGTTAATGTAAAATCTATGATATCTTAATCAAATATTGAGGATTGATTTGGAGGAATTTTTTTAGCACATAGTTAGGCATTTTCTTCAGCATTAGTTTCTTATTATTTTCTGAGAAGAGGAAAATGGTCAGCAGCTCATATATTTTGCCTCCAGACAGAATTATCCAGGCATACAGAAATCACACTGCTGATCCAGAATACAGGGTAGTATTGTTGATAATTACAACTTTTCTACTCAAGAAGAGATTGCTTTTTAGAGATGCATGAAATATTCCCCTAAATAATCTGTATACCACTTTGGATTGCCACTAAATAAACTTATATAAATCAGCAGTGTTGTTGTTGTTGTTTGTTAGGAAAAGTCCTCAGTAGGTTATTAAAGGTGTTTTTTGGTTTAAACCAGCTGTTCTGTATTTATTCTGAATTATTCCAGAGGAAGTTATGTTTTTCAGTGGCTTATAGTTATTCTGACTTCTTTTGTTCTTCTTTCATAATTTATATAATCTTAGACATGACCACTGTGATGCTCTAATGTGATCTAAAATAAAGTGATGTAATGCTTCCTTAATTTCCTTAATTTCTTTGAAATACAGAAGAAGCTTAGGGGAAAAATAAGAAACACACTATTGGCAAGTAATTTCCAGTGAGAAATTACAATCCTGCATAATCCTTAGAAAATTACCACAGTGAGTTACTACCTTCATGTTTCAAGACTGAGCTCTACTGCCAGACCGTTTGTGGCAAATTGACACCAATTTGTTGCCTCTTCTTTAAGCAATGTTTATGGTATGGAAAACCAACTGTATTCTCTATGAAATACTTACAAACTGTAGTTCACTAATACAACAATGTAATGTCTGTAATACCTATACAAGGAAATGCACACTGTGTTAGTCTAGCAACTGTTAAAGGAGGACAGGAAATATCTCTAGAACTACAATTGCCAGGAAAATGACAAACCTAGTCAAAATATCAACGATTCCAATAGAGATGTTCACAGCAGCACTAGCATGAATCCTGCCCTGTTCATTCTGTTGAGGAAAAACACCCTGGGGGCTGTAGAAGTCTTTGTTTTTGCACCCTGCAGACTGTTCCGAGACCTGCTGTATCTTTTAAGTACACTGATGTTATCATGTCAAGCTGTGACTGAAACATTTTCTATTAAGGCTGGAGCTAACACAATGATAGAATAGATCTTTTCCATTTCTAGCTTCTCTGTGTCCCTGTAGGCTGGAACTTTGCAACGAGGGCAAACAGGCTTTGAGGAATGTGTAGCTACAGTGCATTGCAAGTCCTGCAAACCAGTCTTTCTTTTAATACATAATTAAATTGTGGAACTCACTGCCATGAGATGTTATGGAGGTCAAAAACATAAGTAGATTTAAAACAAAGTAGAAAAACATCCCAAAAAATCAACACTGAATTAAAAGTTCATGTGTAGTTAATAAACACAGCAGCTGGGATGTAACTCCTAGGAAGAACAAATGGTCTAGGAAGTTCATAAGTCACTCACTGCTGGAAAGCAGATGTAATCATTTGGTACATGTTTCTTACTTCTTGCTCCTGTAAACATCTATTGACATTCATTGGTCAAGGTGTCAAACACCCATTCAGCAGCATTTCAGCACTTGCAAGGACCAGCAGCGTGGTACAAAACCATCCAAACAGGCCAAGAAGAAATGGGCACCAGGGCAGCATGAAAGCAAGCACAAGTCTGTATTGCCCACTGATTTTTCCTTCCATCTATTAAGCATTTCCCAATGCACCACAGGAAAGCATCTGAGAATGCATATATCTGGAGGCACAGTGTTTTCAACCTGTCCAGAAATGTTACATGCCTAATATTTCAGCAGTCCTCTCTGCAAGGAGACTGTAATTCAGATGGAAGCAGAAATAACCGGTTGCATAGATACAGCTACTGAGCTGTGTCAGTCACCACAGAAATGGCAGAAGCTGTTGCTGTCCTTTCTTTCTGAGTTCACTTGCCTCTGGAGCTCAGTTGTGGAATGGCCTTTGTGGGCACTCCTAATCTACTTCTGCACAAAGTCAGCTGGCGTCGTTTAACCTATTGTTTAATGTATTTTGAGCTAATCTTGGCTGACCTTTTGCTGAAGAAAATAAGAAACACTTGCACGAGCCTTTCTGCCAGCTCTGCTCTGATGGCAGTGCCCTCCAGCAGAAAAACAGTTGTGTCTAAAACTTCCACTGATGCTTTCACAAAAGTTATATTAAATAACTCCACAGCTCAGTAAGAGCTCACTGCCTGCACAGGCAAGGTGCAGTAGAGAAGAATGTGGATTTTTTTCCTTTTAATCCCTAAATTAGAAATACAGCTATGTCTCCACACAGACAGTAGGATGCTTAGACTGTGGAATTCAGGATTGGGGTTTTTATTTTTTGATTCTGCACAAGAAATAAAGACTGCAGGCTGTGTTACAGTCTTGTGATTAGGTTGGCAGAGCTAGAAATCACATATGTCATCTCTGTACTGAAAGATCATCTCACCAAGACTTCTGCTGAAAAACTATTCCAGAACCTGATTCTTCTGATTATTAGAAACGTTCTAAATTTCTACCCTAAATTTATTCATAGCTCTTCTCCCTCTTTGGTGATTGCCATCTCACTGCCTGTGTATTTATAGGCATCAATCATAATATTAGAAAGGACTTTATGCAGAGCAATCAGGAGAAATATGCTTCAGTAAACATGATCTGAAATTGAAAAAAGGATGGCTTTATCAAGTTTTTTGGTTAAAACACAGCTTTTCCGTAATCATCTCCTCCCTGCATAAAAAAAAATCAGATCTGGAGTCAGCTGGTCTATTTGAAGACAAAAATGGAAAGGCTATGCTGACCATTAGTAAAAGGTTCATTCTTCAAACTTGTTTACTTTTAATAACACAGACTTGCTTTAAAAGGACATAGGGCTTTCACATTAACAATCTGTTCCTCTCCAGTAATCAGCATTCATAAGAAAAGAGCAGTGTGAAAATACTAATTTTTAAATAGGTATTTTACATATTCTTTGGATATTTTACAACACTTACCCCCTAAAAACCCCCAAAGGGATTTAAAATGTCTGGATTTTTAAAATACAAAACTAAAACAGCGAAGAATCTTATAGAAGAATAGTCTGCTGTCTGTGCAATTGCCTTTCCAGGTGTCCTACATTACTATTTTATACAAATATCAAATAGACAAGAACTAATGTGCCAAGAAAAATGTAATATGCAAAATGTCTGATTTCTAGAAAGCAATTACTTCTTTATGGAAAATAGATTTTAAAAATTTCTTTCCTCAGCCTGTATCTCTTTGTTTGAACTCTAGTGCAAGGCCTTCAAGTCAAAGAGTGCATCATATGAGGGATATCTCCATACATACAAACAGCTCAATGCCATAAAGTCTCTGATAAAAACCTCTTAGTTGTTCACTTTTGGCATTTATGCATCTAAAAATTAGAAATTAAATTAAGGAACCAAAATCTATGAAGATTTCAATGATGCTTAAAGAACACCCCTTCCTCTCCTCTTTTCATAATCAGCATGAAGATCACCAGCCCCAAAAGAAGCACCTGGCTTTTCAATCTTAGGTCTCAGGTACTGATCCAAAGGCAACTCTAATTTGCTCGCTCTGCTGTCTTCCTAGCTAGGATCTACAGTGTTTTCACCTCATCTACCTTTTAACAAAGACACGTTTGAGCTTATTTAAATAAGAATTCCACTTCACTCCAGGCAGAGCAGTTCCTTTGGAAGACCTACAGCACTGGGACCAATAGACATATTCATGCATTATACAAAAAATGGTAAAAGTAATTGTTCACAGGACTCAAAATGAAATTGGTCTTAATATCTGGAAAAGGACATTAAAAAGTTAGGGAAGACACACAGAAGACAAGTGAAATGATTAAAGGGATTAAAGGGAAAGACTGTCTTAGGCGATCAGACTAAACTATTTTCAACCGGGAGAATGTAGTGGTGAGACTTGTTCAAGCTTTATGAAATCATGAAGGTGGCTGAAAAGATGCATACAGAATCATTCTTCATCAAATTGCAGAGTTTGGCTCATTCAGTGGAATTAAATTAAACAGACAAAAAGACACATTACTTTAGAGTGACTAGTTTTTCTGGACTTGCTGCCAAAAGAAGTTGTGGAAGCAGATTCCAACAATAGGTTGGGTAAAGAAGTTTATAGTTTCTCTCTAGGAAATCTAGGAAATTTTTTGCCCCTGGGTCCTGGATTACAGAACAAAATGAAAAAAATGTCCTATTAAAAAGAGTTTATCAGTTTCAGTAATACAGGATGTAGCCTCCCTGTCCAGCATATGAACTACAAGAGGAGGTTTACTGGTTTGGTTATGGGAGAGTTCAAATGAAGAGAAGTGTTGTGAGTCTCATTCCTTTCTTAAAACTGGGATATGGGATGAAGATACACGGTTCTCAGAATTGAGCTTTAAGAGCAAAATATCGCATTGGAGACTATTCTGTGCCATGTCCTCCACTTCCACAAGCTGCTGAAATTATTATAATTGTTGAAGGATTTAAGTTCCTGCCCAAACATTATAGGGCCTTGTCGATTGGAAACTGAATGTTGAATTTTCCCAAAACATTTTTTTTCGTGCTGATGTGGAAGGTGCACAGATGCAATAGAGCTTTAGTTTCTCTTGCTTCAAAGGCAAACAGTAGCAACTGAAGCAGCAAATGGCCTTTGAGAGGCAGGTGAATTTGTGAGGTTTGTTGACCATCTTTTCATCTTTGCTATGAGAAATAAAAGAGGAATTACTTCAGTAGCAGTCAGATGGCCAAAAGAGGACAAGAGACACTGGATGTGTGGCAATACCTGAAACTACATACTAAATTATCTCATATTTGCTTGGCAACAAGAAAAAAATTGCTGACATGCTTTTTCTTTCTCTCTTCCTCTCAGAATGAAAACAGGATAGAAAACAAAGTAATGAAGCTGGGAGGAAATGATTAGTTGATACGTGTTCCACTGCAAACACAGCTCTAGAGGATTTCACTTTTCTAGAGAAAAGGTGTAAAAGCATTTTCATGCTACATGTCAAACTCAGCTCCAATTCACCAGCCTTCTGCACCAATTCTCAGGTCAATGCCATAAATTTCCATTTCAAAATAGCAACCTGTTTTTCCACTATCATCCTTACTCATCCAGTCTTTCTTCTCTTGCTCCAGTTACTGTGGTAAGAAGAACAAAATACTTGTGTAACTTCAAGCACATGAATAATCCACCAAGGTCAGACCATAGTACTGTCTCTTCGTTGTTACACTATACCGTGTTTTTTCATGTCTCCAAATTCTTTCTATTACAAAGAAAAAATCAGGCAAAAAGGACGATAACGGGTTTTTTTATGTTGCATATAGCAGAAACTACATTTTGAAGTTTCTTTTCTCCAGGGCACAGAGTTCAGATGCAGCCTTGAAACTCAAGACTCTATTGGGATTGTATACAACTCTCTGCTTAATAAAGTAAATGCAAATATAAATTCTCTTAACACCTGACTTTTGTTCTGTTCATCTGCATGTTTTCTTGCTACTGTTACAAAAAACTCCAAACGTAACTGCATTATTTTATCATCCATGTTGAACGCTATGATAAAGTAGATTTCATTTTGGGGAATCTTCCCTGTTGCCCCTGCCCCAAAATTACTCTTGGCATCTTCTGTAAGAAAAAAAAAAAATCTGTGAGGCTGAACTGGAGTAGATACTCAAGAGCAGTAATGTCCTGATTTCCCCTCACACAATACTAATGGTTTCATAAATGGTCTGGTCATTTGGTCCAAGTTTTTACAGACAGTATTGAAAAGCATAATCAGAAAGAGTCTAAATAATGCCAAAATACTCATGTAAGTTTCTTTCAATAGAGGACTGTTTCAAGAATTCTGACAGTTGCACAGAAAGTGAATTAACATAAACATTACGTTACTTTCATTATAGTAATAGTAATGATTTAATGTAATCGGTGCAGTGATGGAGTAATGAGTCATTGCTTTAGGAAAATGACCAGGGAGTCTGAAAAAGGCTAACACTGTAGTCAGTGAAGATTGCCTGCCTTTAGTATACATCAGGGATTATTGAGACCTGTCTCCACTATTAGAATAGTAGACAGAGACACTCCACCTTCAAGGCCTTGTTTGCACTGAGGCATCAGTTAGATCAATTCCACCTTACCAGACAGCTCATTTGAAGCAGTAAAACACACCAGCCTTCAACAAGTTGTTGTCCAACCTCCTCCCTGGGAAACAAAACAGAAAAGGCCAGTGCTTCATTCAGTACTGCTGTTCCATGCCACATCACGGGGAGAGGCATAGACATTACTGCTACTGCAAGAGAGGAGAGAGTTATGGGGGAAAAACGAAAAAGAAAAAGAAAAAGAAAATAGTTCATGGCTGCTAATTAAGTTCAGTCTCCTTGTGGGACCTACTTCTGGTGTGAGGTAATTCAGACGATCCTCATTTGTACAATAGAATTTTCTAACTCCTTCCCATGCAAGACCTGTTTTTCCCTGCTTCTTTGGGTCTGAATGACTAAGCTTTTCTACAGTTTTTTTTTTCAATAAAACCTTTTTGCTTCCGCCCAAGGAACAGTTAGAATAACTAGCCCTTTGTATTTTAAGTTATTCATTAAAGTTAAATGGCTTTATCTTCAAGCTTGTCCTAGGGCAACTATTATAAGGTTAACCTTTTTATAGCAGTGAATTCAGATAAGTTTCTCAATTTTCTCTGAATCTGGCCAGACACAATACGTATGACTATGCCCTTGCTATGGTTCACAGTTGTTGCCTCAATGCCTATTTTGATTTCCCAAAGCAGCACTGAACATCAAGGGGAAAAAGGTCACAAGCCATGAAAGGTGGTTGCAGATAGACATGAGAGAATCTCATAATTTCTTTTCTTCTTTTTTTTTTTTTTTTTAATAAGAGAATGATCCTCAATACACTGTCCAGATACAACTGGATTACTGTACTTAACACAGGGGTAACAAAAAACCACCAAAACCACACAGACCAAGCCCAATAAGTTCCCTAGAGAGCAATCTTCCTTAACAGAGACTTTACCCCAGCCACATATTCCCAACAGATCACCATCCCCAAATCTCTCCCAAGTCTGGAGTGCTCCTTGGCAGCCTCACCTAGAAAGCAGATGCTTTTCTTCTTTAGTTTAGCTTTTCAAATTAGGCTCTTCAAATGCTTTCCTAAAGCTCCTTTCCAAAACAAAGAAGACGTGAGGCTCATATCCAAAACCAAGGGACATTTAAACAAATCCACTGGGTACAATTAGGCAAATTAAGACTTAAGCAACTTCTTGTATCCATTGCTATATGTAGTTCATTGCTTTGGCAGTACAGTTTAATTACTCAAACCACTACAGGATCATTTTAAAACATGTTGTTGTCTCTTCCACAAGATGGAGTGCAGTGATAATATCTGAGGATTTTCAAATTGAATCGATACATCATGTCTCCCCTATGCTAGAAAAACCCTTTAAAAACTTTATCCAACCACAGCACGACAAATCAGAAGCCCCTGAGGGGCAGGTTAGTTGTGCCTGTTTCAGGTGGGAGGAGTTCAGAGTGCATCCCAAAACACAAAGCCCACAGGTTCTTTTAGGTCTCTTCTTTTGCATTCAAAATGAGCAGCAGAACTTAACAGTGATGAGGACTGAACTTAACTCTGATGGGAAACTGCAACCAAAAAATAGTGCTCACACCCACCTATAAAAGAACATTTAAGAATAAAAAAATAATTTTACTCAGTCAAGAATTTTGTAAAGAAGACAGAAAGAATTGATTTTTCTCAGCCTTGCAGTTCCCAGCCATAGCCTTGTGGGTGTAGGGCTTCCAAACTCAATCAAGAGTTGAACTCCTCAAAAATCAAAGAAATATCAGTGCTTTGATTGGAGGTAGCTGCTAGCATTCTGCTGGCATCCCATCAGCTGTGTGCTTAAGAGATCCATTTGAGAGAACGAGAAGTTTCCTTATTCTCTTCTTTAATGGTCTGAGTTCACTTTGAGCAGCTGTGATCTGATGTAGAGAGAGGCTTGTTTGCTGGCAATCAGGTAAATGCACTTTGAATAGGAACAGGGATCATGAAAGACTCTTCCTTCAGACATCAAACTTTGTAAGAGAATATAGTTTTCATAACAGTTTACATCCTTTTATAGCCATTTAATATGACATAGTGAGTCTTGGCAATAATACATGCTTATATATTAAAAGAGTTACTTAAAACTACATTAACTACCCCAAACCATGTAGACTTTGGCCCGAAATTATCATCTATAGCCTTGCACCTCTCAGAAACAGTAGTCACCCTATCCCAGTTTGGAAGTGATATGGCTGCCCATGCCACATACTACGCAACCTGAGCATTGCAAAGACATCCTATTCGGAAGATCCTCCCTACCAAGTTACGTGTGTGGGCAATGAGGAGACAAAGGCTTGTCTTAGTCCTTAAAAATCAGCTGGGGCAACTCTGTATTACAAAGTGACGCTTAGAGATATATTAATTTTCCCTTAATGTACACAAGGACCGCAGTACCACCAAGCGCATACTGTATTTATGTCCCTGCCTGGCAGGAGGCTTGGCGCTTCTTTGCGTATCTTAATCCTGCTCCTCAGCATCATTTACCTGGATTTTTAAGGAGACGCCTCCAACTTTACAAGAGCAGCCTGCTCGGCGCTGGGCGGTGAGCAATGACACGGGGGGGCTGCGGATCTGCTGAGCGCCGCCCGCGGGAGCGGGGAGCGGGGAGCGGGGCGCGGGGGCGGCGCGGCCGCTCCGCCGGGAAGCGCCCACAGCCACCGGGGGCGGCGGGAGCCGCTCGGCCGGAGCGTGCGCGCGCCCCCGGGAGGCGGAGCCGCGGCGCGGGCGGGGCCCGGGAGCTCTGCGGCGGCGGGCGGGACGGGCGGCGCGGGGAGCGCTGCCGGCGGGCAGTGACGGACGGAGGGAAGGGAGGGAGGCGCTGGCTCGCCTGCCTGCCTGCTCCTCGGTCCGCTGGTTCCGCGGCGCTGCCCGGGCAGCAGAGCCGCCGCCGAAGCAAATGGGGAGGCGGTGGTGAGCGGGCTGCCCTCCGCGGGAATCGGCAGGCGAGGGCAGCGGCACGGCGGGCGAGCAATGTCCCTCACTTCTCAGCCTGCGCTCCCCTTCCTCCTTCTCCTCCCGCTCCCGGCTCTGAGGCTTTTGTTTTCCCCGGCCGTTGCGATGGCAGGAAACTTCCCGGAGGGATGGGCTCAGGCCGGGCTTGCGCTGCGCCGGGCTCCGCAGGGCTCCGGCCACACCATGAGGTGAGGCGAGGCGAGCGGCGCCGCGGCGGTTCCGCGGGACCGGCTGCTGCTGTGCCCGGCCGAGGGGCGGCAGGACGGGCGGCGGGAGCGGGGACAGAGTTGCGCTGGGAACCGCGGGGAGCGCCCACGGCTGTGTCGCTTCCCCCGGCCGCGGTCCCACCACCGGAGACGCGCTCCAGCCGCGGGGATCCGTGCCCGTGGGCCAGGACTGCTCGGGGGTCGGCGCCCCGAGGAGGCTGCGTGGGCATCGGGAGCCGGGCGCCTCTTCTCCCGGCGGGCAGCTGGGGCGGGAGCGCTGCCGGAGCCGAGTGGGCGCGCTCGGCCGCGTCCCGGGGCCCGTGGAGCCGCCTGTGGGGGGCTGCCTCCTCCCCCGGCGGCGGCGGGGCCGGGCGCGGGGGCGGCGGGCGGGGGCCGCGCTTCCGGCCGGCGTTCCGTCCCGGGAGGTGGCCTGGCTCCCGCCGGCTCCCCGGGACCGGCTCCCGGGACACTGCTTAGAGGCACGGGGGAGCTCTCTGCTTGCTGTCACCTGCTCATCAGGCTGCTGCTTGTGCTCAACTCCTGAACCTGCCAGTGTCGGTACGGCGTGTGCATGTCGCTCATGGACAAAAGAAATAGAAATGTCTCGCTTGGTTTTGATTGTTTTTCGTCTACTTAAAAGAGTATGTAATTTTTATTTGGGTGTGCCACATGGTTTTCCTAACTTGTTTTGTAAAAGTCAAACGATACCGTGTAGCCTAGTATATATATATATGTGTATATAACAAGGCATTTGGTAAAGTTTTTCTTGTAAATCAACAAAAACAGTTTTCTAAGAAAACAGTTCATTTACAGAAAGATACAGGTAACATAGGAATCTTCAATGGTCAGAGCTAGGCATGGCTGGAAAGTTAGATCCGTGCCCAAGAGCATTGTTAAAAAAAAATGTTTGTCCTTACTGAAATGGATAATGAATGCTTAAGCAGGAGCAAACGGGTTTTGCATAATGCATTTTCTGTGGGGCATATTGCACATTCTAACATTAGAGCAAAGGCGTCAGAGGCATCAGTTTATGGAAAGGGCAGTTTTAAATAGACCATTTCTAGATAACTGAAAATGTAAAGAAATGTCAAAGACATTTGTTTCAAGATTGGTAACACAGAATAGCTGCCTATTGTCAGTTGTCAAATACGGTTTTTTTGTTGTTTTTGCACAGTTATCTACTGTGAAAATGTATTTGCCAACATTGCTGTAGCTCCAGCATAGCAAAATAGACTCACTAGTAATTACATTCTTAGTCTACAGAAGCAAATTTGGTAATGACTAGTAATTAGAAGAAGAATAATTTCTAAATAACTTCCCTTTGAAATATTTACTGCCAAATGATCAGCACTCAAAAGTACAGTCTCTTAGCTATTCTACCTTACTCCTTTATTAGAGAGCAGCCTTAATGTAAGAACATATTCTAAATGTGTCAAACTTTTTTTTCTAAAGTGAGAAAATAAATGAGACTCTGGAAATTAGTAGTTCATATGCGACATCTGCCTACTCAGAGGAAGCAGGAAGAAGGCAAAATGAACTCCATGCGTTTCTAATTTTCATTTTGTGTGCTACAACGCGTAGGTGACTTTTGTCAGGTGCTGCTGATCAGGCATTGCTTGTGTGCATCGTCATTGCATTTGCCACTTCTTTAAAATATTCCTCTGGGAATAGTAGCAGATAAAGCCTGGAGTGACTGTCATAACATCTTTGCAGTTAATTAAATGTACCCAAGACCATTTTCTGGTCCTGAAGCCAAGTGCTATGGGCTATCCCTTGTCAATGTTGTTTAACTCTCTTGGCTTCCAGAACAGGAAATTTGCATGGGAGACCTGTAGCTGGCCTGTGTTAGTAGGATGCTGTGCTGGTGTGTGGCAGCTCAGCAGTCTGTGTGACAGTGATTTCCTTTTCCAGGGAATGATTCCTGGCATTGCTTGGTTTACTGGTGTGGACATTGTCTCTCTGTAACATAGTCTATCTGCAGGTAGCCTCCCTTAACTCTGTACTCAATTGTAGTGATTGAATTTCCTCTGACACTATAAAATGCTGCTTTTCACAGTCAGCTGCTTACAAGTGCCGGGGCTGCTTTCTTCCTTTTTTCTCTGCTTGTGCATGTGGATAAAGAGAGAGTAGGGGAAGGCTTGGTGGTTTTCCCACTTGTCCATAAGGGAGAGGTAAAGAGGATCCAGAAAAGGCTGATGTGACTTGTTCTGGTTGTCTGGGAATGTGCTTTCAGGGCAATGCATGTCCATAAGCCATAAGTCCTGATGACTTGATGTGAAGGTCCATGGCCTGCAGTTGCATAGAACTTCCATAATAATTTTGTTACAAGTAGCAAACTGGGCAGAGCAAGTTGGGTTTGTTTGGTTTTTTTTTTTTTTTTAATGTCAGACTTGGTTGTTAAAAATGAGGTGAGGCAAGAGGAAGTGTAACTATCATCTAAGGAATCCTACTTGTAGTATCCAGAAGTAGAGTTTCTGGTTGAAAATTGTCAGGTTGCGCTGCCTCTCATAGACATATAAAATACTTTAATAGAACGGTGTACTTTTTATCTCTGTAATTTGCTGGCAATCTTTATTTTTTGGTTGGCAATCTTTGCTAACCCAGCTAGCAGCACAGTTTGAACTTGAATGGGAAAATTGTTTAACCATCTCATTTCCAGCTGAGGATAATACTTAGATACTTACATAAACCTGAAGTATTCGATGGGACTGGGTTAATGCTCTAAAGTACTTTTGCAAAAAGGCAGCTTGACACAGTGAATAACCTGTTGATTTCATTTGAACGGAACCTCATAAAATACAATTCTTAATATTGAGCTATTTCTATGTGTAGTTTAGGAGAAAGGTGAGCTATCTTTTTTTTTTTCTGCCTATGTAAAAGCACTATCTCGGTAAGGTGTATTTACACTTAAACATGTGTCGGAGGTATCTGAGGAGTCCCACTGGTTTGAATGGCACTTTGAGAAATCTCTTGCATAACTGTAACCTAATTTACCTCAATCTAGATATTTATTATATACAAGCTGTGTTTAAAAGGATATTATCAACACCACATAAGAACAAAAGTGTTTGGAAATTTAAAGCTTTGAAGTAGTGATGATGTGGCCTTTGGGAACTGTGCTTTATACTATCTAGGACCCAGTTTTTTTCAGAATGCTTTGCATCTCAAGTCAGGCAACCAAAATTAGTGTCTGGTTATGAGTTTTGCATCTCTCCTGGATTTTCTCCTCCTTGTAGTTTCTAAAGCAAGGCTTGAATCATGTTGATTAAGTATGACATGGTGACATACAATAATTTTGGAGAAAGCAAGGTTTTGAACACTTGTTCGTGGTGGTGAGCAATGCACCTTCTGAAAGAAGACATATTTTGTGTGGGTAACTAATATTTAGTCACGTAGTTAAAGCCCATGTCACAGGGTTTAATTGAAGTCACAGGGTTTAGCTGCTACTTCTCAAGTCTTCAGAGCTTGACTTTTGAACCTTGATTTTTTAACAGTTTTTGGGTGTGTAGTTTTCCCAGTGTTTGTTTTACCCCTAAAAGAAATAGAAGCAAAAGGTGTCTTTTTTTCTGGGGTATCTTTGATAATTTCTGATGTTGTTAGCAGAGTGAGAACCTCTAAATGCCAGCTCAGGCTGCAGCTGTCTAAAATGTAGTGGTAGGTTGTGATCCATAGGTGGATTGACAATGAAGGGAGATAGCACCCTTTATACGTCTGTTACAAAAGTACCCACATTACCTCCTAATTACGTAGTATAACTGACTTGAAGCTTTGATGCACAGTTTCCATTCTGTTGGCCACAGGGTGATGCTGTCTGGTGGCTTTACTGTTGTTTTCCCTGCAATATTCTACTTACCTGTTTCTTTCTGGGCTATCTTATTGCCCTGCTGCTTTCTACATTTTTCTGCCACATCCTTTGCTTTGTTGATTTAATATGTAATTTGTACTTGCTAGTCACTTCATTTGGCCAGTTAGACTATTTTATCCTAATCTAGTGTGTAGCCCTATAGTTGCATGGGTCAGGTCAGCTGGCCAAGCAGATCAGGCCTAGAAAGCAAAGCGGAAACTGGCTTTCAGATCCAGTGCTTGGATTTTACAGGCTGTAGTGAGGAAATAATTGCTATTATAACCTATGTGAACTGAGGCTGGGGCACAGAACTACAGAATAATTGAGATTGGAAGAGGCCTCAGGAGGTCACGTAGGCTACCACTCTGCTCAGTGCTGAGTGTGATTGAAAGTTAGATGCGGTTGCTCAGGGTCGTGTCTACTTGAGTTTTGAATATTACGAAGGATGGAAATTAAGTACCCTCTGTGAGTAACCTTTTCCGGTGTTGACCACTGTCACTACAAAGTTTTTTCCCTAAGGCCTAATTGAAGTTACCATACTGTAGCTTGTGACCATTGTCCTTGTCCTTTGCTGTGAACCTCCAAGAAAAATGAGATTCTTGTACTCTTAAAAGCAGCAGATGTTTTTCTCATGTTTAATAGCACACTTTCTGCTAGGAACATAGATAATTTTTGCCAAGCACATAGAAAACAATTCTGTTCCGGTCATGGTTGCACACCTTATTCAATAACAGGCTGATCAAATCAGTTGAATTACTTTTTTGTTTATGGGGGCAAAATAAAAGTCTTTTGCTAGCCTTGCTTTTTGAAACAGATTAGATGTTTAAAATTTCTCCTTTCTCACACTTGATCGTGCATTGTATTTTCCATCAGGTGACTGCCTCATTGTGTGTAGTGAATACATGCTGGTAGTTTTGGAGATAAATCTAAGTCCTCAAGCTGGGCTTCTGAAAGCCAGCTATGTCATCCTGTGATTTTTTTTCCACCTTGTTAGGTGTATGGACCCCTGCATAGCAAATTTAGACCCATTGACTACAGGCTACTTTTGAGGGCTCTGTTAGAAATAATGTGCAGAGTACTACACTGACACTGAGGTAGTCTCAACTAGCCTTTCAGGCACAGTCAGTGGAGAGAAAAATAAGCCTGTTCAGAAAGTAGTTTATTCTACCTATGGCTGTATTATTTACTCAGTGTCTCTCTGCTTTGTATCATTAGAGTCTTTTAGCCTTTCTATGCAGCTTTCAGGACAAGGCAGGGTTTGGACAAGGTTAATCCTTAGTGAGCACCTTTCCAGTCCTTTATTTTCTTGTCATTGCTCAATATATGATCACATGTCTAACTTGCAGCCTATTCTGAATGCTTAATAATTAACTTCAATGTGTGATGTTCATCTCCATATCTCAGTTCTTCGGGAAAAGTTAAATTATCCTCATTACCCTACTGTCTTGTGCAAGTTATCTTCCCTTCTAAAAAGGCAAAAAAGTGATGGGGCAGGGGCAGAAAAAGGTGATAGGAAAAAGTTCACAAACATGAGGTTCAGTTTTGTTTGCTTTGAGCACAAGGGGGAAACCATGCAGTAAAGCAGAAGAAAAAGCGTGTATTTTTAATGTGAATTGTAAAATAATAATAATCCTGTCCTTTTAAAGCTGTCTTAGAACTTCAAAACCTGATACTACTTAGAACTGGTTATTGCTACAAGTTTTCCACATCAGTAGTGTAATTCATAAAATTATCCCTTTCAAGGATTGTACAAGGTTCATTTTGTATAATGATAGAAAGAGACTGATATCTTGTGAAAAATAAAGATGACTTTCTTTTTGTCAAAGACTTGAAATGTAATTTGAAAACACCTTATATATGTTGATTAAGTTATTTTCAGTAGATAATACTCCAACAAGCCTTTTATTACTTGATCATTTTGATTTTGACTCTTCCGTCAGTTGTCACTTCTGAATTTTCTCTAGACCATTTTCTTGAGTCTTACATGAGTCTTGTGGATGTGTTTAAAAGCACTGAACATAATATACACATAATATTTTGATATTACTAACTGTATGTGCATATGCTTTTGCATGTATAAACTCTGAAGTGCAGATAATGATTTCAAATTGTATTCATATCCTATTCATCCTATTACCAAAATGACTTTAAGAACCAAAGTAAATCTCCAAACAAAAATCCAAGCTTCCTACATCTAGCCAAAGGCACATTATGAAACGCTGAAGAAATGTGTGTGCTGTATTTGTGCTTCTGTTCTTTCAACAATGTACCTCAACCCACTACTACCCCAGACCTTCATATGCTTGCATTGAGTACTCTGGAAAAATTATGTGGCCTGGAAAGGAACTACAGCTTTATTCTTGAATCAGAATCAGCTGAATTGCAGTAGGGCCTCCCACCACTTGCCTTATTTCTGGTTTGAAGGGTTTGTGAGTTGGTAGAGCTGAGAAATGCTAATTCCATCCTTTACACGACTGAATTCATTCAGCATGTCTACTCAAGCTCCAAGTGTGTCACTTATGATAAGGAGGTGACATTTAAAAGAAATTTGGCAATATTTAATAGTGACTCATAAAGGTATGTTGAGAGTATTTATAACAGGGAGAAGTTGTCCTATGCATTACTGATATTGGGACATCTGCATCTGCCGTCAGCAATTTCCATTGCGTTTATTATGAGGATAGGGTTGGGGTTGAGTGCATTTGCTACTGAAGTTAGGAGTGTTTTCCCTCCCTATTCCCTTCATTTTGAGAAGAAGGCAATTTCCGACTGCATTCATCTTTTCTGGAGATATCAAATCAAAGCATGAAATCTCAGGTAATAGCACTTAGGCTGTTAAACTGCTAGATCCAAATGAACTGGATTAAATGTGTGTTTTCAAGGCCACCACAAATGATAGACTTGAAAAAGCATCTTCATGGTACACTGCCAGTGTGGTGATATACTTCAAGCTATTATCAGCAAGGCTGAAAATGGAATAGCCCTGGAATATTCTCTCTGTTTTTTTTTTCACTGTTTGCCAAGTCTGTCCCTGTTCTTGGATATGTAGCTATTTGAATAAATAATCAAATTCCTTGTTTCTTGATGCCAGTATAAGTGTGAATTAGGCATTGGGTCAGAGACTGACCAGTTGCTTTGGTGGGCTTCCAAGAATTCACACTTCAGAAATGGTGGGAAAGATGGGTTATCTTGATTCTGTTATGGGGTTCATGGAATCCTTGCAAACTCCAGAGCACACTGAGGATCTGAGCTTTTTAACTTCAGGAAGGGGGGCCCTGGTGAATCACTCCGGGAGGAGGCTGGTGTCAGCTGTTGACAGGGCAATTTCTGTAGTTTGCTGAGACTACAGAATTGCAGAATGTACCTGCTAAGCATTATGTAGCTCTTACATAGAAGCATGAGTCAGATTTTGAGGCAGATGTGTGCAGACCATTATAGATATCCAGAGGTGTTCGTATATAGAGTACTGTTACGAAACAAGAGAAATAAAATAGATACATGAAATTATTTAGGTGAGTTCACTTTCCAGAAATGCATGTTCTGTCTGACTGCTGAGTAAGCTTATGTGGTTGCCTCTAAGCTGTGTTGAAATTAGATGAGATCAGTCTCAGCCCTAGTAGGAAGAAAAGGAGGAGGGGAATGGTCTAGTAAGGAAACAGACTTCCCTAAGGTCTGAGGTTGGATCTTCATATTGATTTACCATTTACCAGAGTTGCCAGATGTTGCCAAAAGGCCTAACAGTTCACTGTTTTGCCTTCTCAAATCTCTCTTCATTGCTATCAGCACGTCAGGCAATGTGTGTGCCAGCGCTGTACAGCACAGTCACACAAAGTTGTGTAGATTTATCACTGAAATGGTTCACTGCATGCCAGAGGTATTCTGTGGATTAAAGACTGCCTTGCTGTTGATGAGTCTTTGAGATACAGGCAGTGGTGGTTCTATTCTACATAGCTAGGTATGTAGAGTATCCTTTGCAAGGTTGAAGTTGCCAAATTCATGCAGAACGGTATACGCTTAAGATACATTCTATGATTTTAGGTTGTATCAAATCATCCTGGTGATAGGTCTGATGTTATCCAGTTTCATTGGAAAATTGCTAATTACCCTCCAGTTCTTCACCTGGCTTTCCTGAATATTTTGAACCTGTGATTTTTACACTCTTAAAGTTTAAAGTTACTGTTGTGGACTGGATTTTTAGGTTAGTTTGCATAGATGATATTTATAGTTTTAGGTGAAAAAAGAATAAGTAGTTATAAGACAAGTGCCTGTACTTTGTAATGTGATCAACTTTCATCAGGGTTTTTTTGGCTGCCATTAGTGGCATTGCATCCTAGGTCTTGCAAATTACTTCTTTGAAAAGTCTTAAGAGAACTGATTGACCATGTGCAGTTCTGAAGGCCTTTTCAGCTGGGCATGGTGGAACAAAGATGAAGTATTTTCATTTCTGAAACTCTTTGTGGAAGATATTCTCAGTTTGGGAACCAGCTTTTCAAAGTAGAGCAGTGAGAATTTGCATGTGTGTTTTAAGGACATTATTGCCTTTCCAGATTCATTTATATGCTCAGTAATCACAATGACTGTTTAAAATATAAATGGTTTTGAGCCTATTTCCGGTGTATGGGAGGATATGGTTTGAGAATTTAGCTTTCTGCAGCCAGATGGATTATAGTGTTGCTAAGGAAACAGACTATAAATGAAGTGGCAACTGGGTGTCCCTAGAATATCAGACTGCTTGAAGCTGGTATTTTAAATTCATTTAGGTGGGTAGCTAGATGATGTGATGAGAAGTTAATTTCCTGTACTTTATGGTTCGTTACTTTTCATTGCTTTATTAGTATTTACAAAAGGTACCTTAACTTCCCACTCAAACTACCTGGTGTGTGGGTCACTGAACAAAAATTTGCTATGGAAATTAGAAACTGGACAGAAACTGTACAGTGAAAGAGGTTCTAAAATAATTATTCAGACTACTGACCAGTAGATAGATAACAGTGTATAAAGATCCGGCAGCAGTATGGGCTGACTGTAGAACTGGGGTGAGGAGGTGAGCTGAGTTGCTTCAGAGGACTTGAGGAAGAGCAGAGCTTCCACAGACCTGGTGAAGTTACAGGTTTTGAACTTCATGTATAAACACTGATATTATAGCTATTTGATATACATACATGAAGTTGCCAAGAGCAAGAGAATTGAATTGTGGTTTTGATGCTTACTCTGCCCAAGAAGATACTTGGCTCTTTTTGCCTAGTGCTTTTGCTGAGAATGTATCAGGTTTCCAGACCAGGATTATTGACTGATACAACAAAGGTGGTTTTTTGGGTTTTTTTTTCTTACAATGAGAAGGGCAAGCATACCTGAGTCGTTCTAGCTAAGCATGCAGCTAATTGGGATAAAGATTTGACTTTAGTCAGCTGAGCCTGCAGGACAGACAGCAGCCTCCCCTGTTGCTAAGGTGGACTGGGAGGAGGACAGGTGGTTCAGTCTGTGGAGCTTCAGAAACTTGCCTTAGCTACTTCTGTAACAAAAAGGTCTGGAGAGCTCATGGTAAGACTGAAAATGGTAAGAACTTGCCAAGCAAAAGTAGTTTGTGAACTAAATATGAAGTGAAAGGCTAAGGAAGGTTTTCAGGTATGTGCAGGTGGTTGGTAGAATTTCCATTCTATGTGTTGTGAATTGAAATCAAAATATTTTCAGTAAAACACATTCTGGAAAATGTGTCATTGTTCCATCAGTGTGAAACCTTCTCTACATACAGCGTTTGAGCATTTAGAGTATGTTTGAGAGAACTGTTTCTGGTCTTTTCAGCCAAGTAGGCAGCAGAGGTCTTTGTGGAGATGGCATTAAGTGCACTATAACTTTTCCCTCTGTGCTTGTCAAATGACTGGATTTATTGTATTTATAAGAGTACTGTCAGTTTGCGTATGGATTAGGATCTGCCGCTATCTTTTCACTGGAACAGTACCTAGGCACAGACTAGAACTTCATAACATGTAAAACATGACTTTTCCTCTATAATAGCTCCTTGGCTGAGGGGCTTTGGAAATGAGTTTTTATAATTAAAAAAAAACCAGAAAAAATTGAAGTACTGATCTCTTGTATTACATGGAAACAAAAGTGCTTTAAAAACCATCAGACTGGCTCATTTAAATGTTTTTGGCTTGCAAATGTAATAAATTTTTAAAAATCTCTTTGGGATGTTGGATCTGTACAGAAATCGTTAGTGCGTGTACTGCATAGGGTCTGAACGTCTGTAACACGTCATCTCACCCTGAGAGTTGTCCAGATGGGAACTCTTAATTTAACTGTCTTTTAATTTCTAGTGTGAATAGATTCCTGACTAGGATTGTTTCTCTGAAATAGTTGCTGTCTTAAAAGTTTTGTTCCAGTTGGCTGACATGACTCAAAAATAATTCTGAAGCTATCAAATCAGTTAGATGACACAGATAACTATTAAGAATTTGATAGTTTATTCTCTGTTTCTGTATTAGGAAAATTAAGTTACTTTTGTAACATGTAGCTGATTTTTAATAGACTAAAGTATATTTAGTCTATAAAACAAAGTATAGGGTAAATCTGGGGGAAAAAAATCATTTTTATAAGCTGAATTTTGTAAGCCTTCACTTACAAAAGAAGGCAGTGTGCTTACAGCTGTTGTCCAAACCACTGACAAACAAAAAATTTCATCTTCCCCTGTTTTTAGCAGAAAAAAATGCAGTAGTGTGTGTTGGGCATACTGGGGCACTACAGAGGAAGTAAGAATGATGTAATGCAAGCAGCCTTTAGGTCTTTACCTTAAAGTATATGAAGGTGAAACATTTTCACAGAGCTCAGTCTTTCATTCAGAGAATGTACTGGAGAAGTTTCTGTAGTTGAAAGCCAAAATAGCCTTAGGACAACTCTCTCAAAGCTTGCTGACTTGAAGCAGACTTTTTTTTACTTGCTTGTTAGCTTCTGGTGGACTGACTTTTTTGTGAAGGAAGTAAGCTTTCAGTATTTCACTTCATTGTTGTTCATTGTGGTTTGACTTAGTATCCCAAGAAAATGTTAGGAAAACTTGGTAAAATATGGCTATAGACTGGGTATGAAGAGATGTAGAGAATTGTCGGTAAAGTACATAACAAAGTAACAACTCATTTGAAAAGCAATTTAATAATACTTCTGACCTTCTCTAGCCTCTTGCTAAGTCTTTAATGTAATCTGAATACTTGTGGGAAACACCTTTAAGTTTAATTCTGTGTAAGATCTGTGTGATTTTACTTCCACAATTTCAGTTCTTTAGAAATGACAGCTCCTGGTTTGGGCAATCAAAATAAGATGCAAATTTTTCTATGATCATCAGTAAGTACAGGTTTTGTACCATTCTTGCTTGTAGCACAGGACTGACTGTCTTGAATTAAAATACCTCTTGATATGTAGAAGCTAAATCTACATCTTAATCCTTGATCTGTGTTCCACAGCATCTCACAGCTTCAGGCCAGAAATGTGAAGCTTTTAAATTTGCTTGCCAGGGTCTGTTTTTGTCAGGTTATTTCTTCTGATTTGGGACTGGAGAGCTGGGTTCAGGAATGAGTGAATGAAGAAGGAAAAGGTCAGGACTACCCTTTCAGTAGCTCTGCCAGGTCTAAATGCTGATATCATCAAGGTTGTAATTCCACAAGTAGAGCTCTTTGCAGGAACAGGAATCCTTGCACTCAGATTTCATGAAGGGTTACAGAGCTTTTCCCCTCTGTTCTTAGAAAAAAGCCTGACTAATCATTTTTAGTGGAGTGGAAAAAAAGAAATTTCATTATGAAACTGTGTTAACTCCTAATTGTCAACAGAAAACTACCCAAGCAATCTTGCCTAGCAAGCTCTGCAAGGTACTCCAATTTAATAAAATTTTCCAGATTTACTTTGAAAAAGCACTTTTATTTTTTTCCTCATTGGAGGCTTGAAGTGAAAGAATTTTCTAGTTCATGGTGATGTTTTGGATGCTTGTTCAAATTGATTTTAAAGATACTTTTATTTTAGTGAGAGTTGGGACTACTTTCTATGATCATGTAAGTAGAGATTAGAAATATCTCTTGTGTTCAGAGGATGTGCTTGTCTAGGGGGAAGATCTTAAAGGTTATTGAGGTATTTTGTCTGTCCAGGCTCCTGGTAGTTTTCTGCCTCCTTGCAAACCTGTTCACTTCTTTGACACTTCAGAAAGCGGGAAGATTAACAGTTTATATTACTTACCTCACTAAAGAGGGAACAAACCAAATGGAGAAAGGCTATAATAATCCAATGGCTACATTTTATCTCTTTTATACAGGTAAATCTGAGAATTGTTTTCTTTCCCTCTGTGTTTTGTGGAATAAATATGGAGACCAAATTTTTGTGCTAATGGAAAACAACTTGTATTAATAGATTATCAGAAAAATTTTTCAGACACTGACTTCCATTGAGGCTAGTTAATGTGTTCTGCAGAAGGCAGATGTCTCAGCAGACTTCAAGCCTTATGTTTTAGGTGTTTGAAGTCCATGTTAAGTAGGCTGCAGATACAGAAACTCAGCACTGAATGATCAGAGGTGTCAGTACCTTATGAGCAGTCTTAGAGTGCAGCTTGTTGTAACTGCTTCCCTTGCTGAAGGCTGTTGTGGACTCATTGGCTGGTTTGTCCTTCAACCCCTGTGTATGTCATTTATTTAGAAACCTGTTTCTGAAGGATTCTGATATCTTTTGTTCCAGTGTGGAGGTGACTTACAGACGTTCCTAAAGCTTATTCTTGCAGAAATTAAAACTTACGTAGCCTTTTAAAAACAAGCATGTGAAGTGTCTCGTGTATTTGTCCTCTTGAGATATATATATAAACGATATTTATAAATTAATTAAGTTACTTAAAACTATTAGTGTGACATAAACTCAATTTTCAAGGCCCACTGCAATTTTATGGCTTCCTTCTAAGAGTATAAGGATAAGCCATCTTGAAAATTGACATTTTCAGTTAAGAACTGATGATATCTGATGATAACTGATTCTGTCATTAACTCATGATAGAATATGCAGCTTTTAAGCTATGTTAGGACCAATTTGCAGAAATAATTTAGCTATCTGAGGTATACTAGCAGTGTGATGATGATTGATGGGTACAAGGATGTGTAAAGAAAGTACTGAGACCCTGCATTGAAACTTAAATGATTTATTCTTCCTCTCTAAACCTGTTTTCTTGTGTTTTGTTTTTCCAGTGCTGTTATGCTATTATCTTTCTTGTTTGGGGAAAATTTATTCATCTTCTTTATGATGATGTAGATGTAAGTGTTCCTGTTTTGAGAGTCTTTGGGGATATGAAGATCAGGATCCTGATGATTAAGGCTCAGAATTTATTTTGATAGATCCAGTAAGACTTATGGCTGCTGGTTGCTGTGTGCTTGTCTACAAGTGCAATAAACATAGCTGAATGAGACATGAAATGTGTTACTCCAGCCCTGACAGATACTTGTATGAAATGGTGAGATTCTTACGATCCACAGGTGACATAGCTGAGGGTCTCCTTTGTTTGATGAAACTTTGATGCCTTAGTCCTTTCTATACCTTCTGCCAGAAAGGGGCATGCAACCTGCCTTCTGACAGGAGACACAGCATATTCTACTTCTCTCAATAAAAATGAAGTTTTATTACAGGGAAAATTTTGCTATTCTGCTCTTGTCCTGCCTTGAATGTAAATTGACTGTCCTGCCTTGCATGTATTTTTTTTGACAGGTTATTTGGGAAGAGAATAATTTGCTGAACAAAACAGTGCAAGATGACTTATGATTCCTGCTCTTCATGGGAGCCTGTCTGGATTGGTATGCTTTGGGTTTTGTGTGTTGTTTGTTGGTTTTTTTGTTGTTTTTTTTTTTTTTTTGCAACACTGATATACAGTGATTGCATGTATAATTCAAAGATCCACTTAAAATTTAGGAATCCAATCATTTAGGAAGCTTTCATCTTGTTAGTTGCGTGTTAATAACTAGGTGGAGACTATGAATTAAAATAGTAAGTTTTCAATAATGTTCAGTGTTTACTGTTGCTCAAGGTACTACAATATTCACTCAACTCTTCATCATGAGTATGGTTAATGTGACCATTGAGCTAGTGGGAAAGTTAGAAGTCAGGGGAAATAGAACTAGAAATTAACCTGGAACTGCCCAACTCCTTTCACATGATCTGCAAATTGAGAACAATGATTTTTCCCAAGAGTTAAGAAAATAGAATTATTTTTTACATTTTGAATATTTGTGATTTACAGTAGTGATAATGATTACTATGACTGATGTTTCTTGACAGTTAATGGCTCTCTGAATTAAGGTCATAAAGAAATATTGAGAGGGCAATTAGTTGTACTAAATGACCCAAAGCAGAGGTGACTGTTTCCCACAGTACTTTCCTATGAAAATTACCACAGCAGTGTTTATAGTCTGTAAAAAAGAACAATTTCTTAAGTTAAAGTAATGCCTCTTGTGAGTAGTTTTATGGGTCATCTACTCATGCAGTCTAGTTGATTAGTTTCAATTTAGGTTATATGTAAATAGGTATTAAAACTGAAAACTGCTGGTTCCTTTTAGGTGAGTAAGAACATTGTCCCTGCTGCTTTGTGCTCTGACTCATTCTTTTCACTGGTGTTAGCAGAAAGGATTCCATTGTAATGTGTTCCTGCCTCTGCTTAATTGCATAGGAAGCAATGCTTGATTCATATTTAGAAGGTTGTATGTCCTGGGCTGCTTTGTACAATAACATGGTGTCAGAGAGCACATACACAAGTATTTTTTTGTGGCACATAAATTCTTTTGAAAACAAAATAAGCCCATGACTTGCATGCTTCTTTTTATTGTTTTTCCCTGAAGAATATTCTGCTTTTTAAATGTTTTTTATTTTGCAAAAAATTATTTTTTGCAGAACTTTGCCTGTAAAATTGATAGTAGCTATAAAATGTGCAGAAGCTTCTGGGACCACTTAAAACATCCCCAAGAAATGGGATCACTGAGCCAGGCAGTGCTACCTTCAGGTTTCTGAATAACAATGTTTTTTGTATGCTGGATAAAATCTTGCTGCTGGTCAGTATTGAAAATCTGCTTGCTTTTAGCAGACAAATTTATTAAGTCATTGAAAATTTTGGCAACTGTTCATGTGTTCTGATCTGTGTTAAACTTAATTGTTGTTATGGGACTGTTATGTTCCCTCTTTTGTCTTTTTTGGAGTTCCTGGCTTTGACTGATGTTAGCTTTGCATATAACATATAGTCTTTTATTTTCAGTTCAGCGTGCTGTCCAAATTTTGAACAGGAACCTTTTAGCTTCTAAAGCTGTTAAAAACACACGCCATAGTTCTAGCAATAATTACATTTGATGAATGGAATTTGTGTGTTATTTAGCATTAAGTATGTACTTCATTGAAATAATTGTGTCTATTATGTTCCATAAAAAGAAAGTTGTATATGAGTGAGAACCTTGCTTGAGAGAACATGTGCATCCACAGTAAATTTCAGCGCTGAAATTGAAAAAAGTGTTTGTATGAAGCTTTTTTGCATCTGAAAAGAATCTGTGAGAGTACATGTTCCAAAAGTGAGAATGCTGTAACAAAAAGGTACCTATCTGCCTCTAGCTTGAGTACCTGACCATCAGTATGCTTACCCATTTAAACTGTCAAAGCATGGTTGTCTTTTACAAGCTGTGTGATTACCATTCAGCAAGGACTGGTCTTTTGAAATTACAGGATCTGCCTTTCTCAAAGAGTGAGTGAGGACTGAAATGCTGTTGCTGTCAAATTATCTTACTGGTTTATTTCATCTTATGTTCTATCTTTACATAACTTTGGAGAAGTTGGAAGGGTAGGAAGAAGGGTGGAGGCACATGTTTGATAAGCATGTGCATGCTCATGGAAGTAGGCCTTTCAGTAGGGAGAGGAAAAAAAAGGAGAAAAATTTGTATATGGTGGCAACAGAAGGGAACCTCTTGAATTTATCAGGTGAATTGTCAGTCACTTTCATGAAGGATGGTAGCCAAGAAAGAGCACTGCCCGCAGATCAGATAAGTGTAAATCCAAATCACATCTGAGTATGGAGGTTCTGTATGCACTGCACACAGATATTTCATATTCAGAGTGATAAACAGAGCACAGAGAAGAGTGCTGCTGGAAACCATCAGGAAGCAATGAGCACAGGAGCAGCACTCAAGAATTACTTTCTGTATGCGATCCAAAACCTGCAGTCCTCTTACTAGGTTAGGTGTCTTCTTTCCATCAGCTGATCACTGGTTACTCTCTCGTTGTTCTTGAAATGATATGGCTGATGACTTATGCAACAGCCAAATGGCTGGTGCTCTCCTTACACTGTAAGAACTTGGCTGGGTCCAGACAGAAGCTTGGATGAGGTCATTCTCCTCCTCGTCTCTTAATGCTGCACAGAGAAACACATGAACATCACACAGAGGTGACAAAGCACAAAAGGGGATGTAGCTATTTGCATAGAGAGCTGGGATGGTGGGAGAACATATGTGAGATTAGTTTTCTTACACTTTCTCTGAGTTTGTTAGGAGTAAACTACAGACACTTGTGAGTCGTTTGTCCTTTGATATATATGGGTGCTACTGACTTGAGAAATGCAGAGTAGCACAATCTTTTCAACTGAGTTAAAGGTTCTTCTCCCATTGTCTGGTTCCTTCTGTTTAGAAGGAAAATTTAGGATATAGCAGTATTTTCTGAAGCTTTGATTGTTTACTGTGGAACATCACCAGTTGTTTCTCCAGTTTTTGTTTGATTTTTTCCACTTTTAAGCTTTTATCATACATGTTATCATCTAAGCCTCTGCTGAACTTCATACTTCAGAGTGTGAGGTTGTGTGGCATAAAGGATATAAACTGAGTGAGCAAACTGTTTTGTATATTTAAAGCTAGTCAAGTAGCTGCATGTATGTGCTCAGATGTCTGTATTCAAGTCAGAGGGCCATGTATCGTTTGCAGTCAGCAGAGAGAGATGGGTGATTCACCTCTTTCTGACATGGACATCTGTATAATGAGATGAAAGATGTCCTAAATGCTGTCTGAATTCACAGAAGCTCTATGGCATCCACAACATCCTGTTGCAAGTGTTTTCATAATTACTTGTGAAATAATAATTTCCAAATATGGGCTCCTCAGTTTGAGAGAGACATGGGCATACTGAAGAGAGTAGATTGAAGTGTTACAAAGATGATGAAGAGAATGGAGCATCCCTTCTGTGAGTAAAGGCTGAGAGAGGTGGGACTGTTCAGCCTTGAGCAGGGAAGGCTCAGGGGGATCTTCTCAATGTATATAAATACTTGAAGGGATGGTACAAAGAGGACAGAACTAGGATCTTTTCAGTGATGCCAGGTGATAGAGGCAGTGGGCAAAAACTGAGACAGGAAATTCCCCCTGAGCATCAGGAGACAATTTTTCCCTACTGTGGCCCTCTCCTAGGTGGCCCTGCTTGAGCAGAGAGGTTGGAGAAGGTGATCTCCAGAGGTGTTTTGTGATTTCTTTGACTTTTCCTATTCTTATGCTATGAGACACAACAATCATTCACTTTCTCTGTGCCACTAAAAACTCAGTAGACCTCTATGATACTTTGTTTCAATTGCTTTTTAATGGAGATCAGGTGGTGTAGAACTCAACAGAGGTGCCATAGGTGTATATTATAGCAGGTGGTCTATCTAAATATACAGTGTATATTGCTAGCTCCTGGTTTTCTTCTCAGTTCCTTTGCTAACAGTTCTGAATAGTTGGCTGCTGTTTACTTAGAGCAGCCAAATGAAAATTTGGAGCTCTGATTTTCTTCTGGATGGTAATTATTGGTTTAGCATCCGTTATTGTGCAGATAACTTTTTCCAGTACAGGCATAGTGTTATCTCTAGCACTGAATTTGATAGGGCAGGTTGTTAGCTTGCCACTAACTCTCGAGAGATCCCTCTGTATCTTTTTATAGTTGACCTTTGTTTTTATTAAATTGACCTGAAAAACAGTTCATGTTCATCATCAGTAAATGTCATGGTTTTGCATTTCCCTCTTCTCCTCTATAGATTAAAGAGCTTGAACCTCAGTAAAGGTTTTATTTGTAGGATCATTCCGGTGACCTCTTTTCTCTGCAAAACTAACTGCTCCTTTTTTTGTTTCCTATTTGAAACTGATTATTGTCTGTAGGAGGTTTTTGCATTTATCTAATGGCAGGTTAGTTTCTTTTAGAGCCTTGGTGGAAAGACCTATTCAAAGCCAATCAGAAATGTAGAAGTTGCCTTTGCTGACTTATTGCTTACAGAGCTCTAAAAGATACTACCCTGGGGATGTAATGTTCTTGCTCCAAGATTTTAAATCCAGAATTATTTGTTGAATTTATGTTCTTTTGCAGTCCCTGCAGAATGCTACAGCTTCCTTTCCTTCATAGTGTTCTCAACTTGTGGAATCATAAACCTCAGTGGAATGTTGGGTGAGATTTTCTTGTTCATTTCTAAAATATTTCTTCTTTATTGTGGAAAGTTCTATTAACCTTTTTCCTTTGGTTACATATTTTATTCTGAAAAACCATAAATAACATTAGTTGAGGAAAAGTTTATATAGATCAAAGAAAGAAGAGTTTTGTCTAGTATATATGCTTTAGCCTGCAATTAACATTGAGGTTTTCTCTAAAAGAGTTAGTGTAAAAATAAAATTTAAAGAGAGAGAACGGAGGGAAAGAACAATCTATGATGATACAGTTAATGGAATTGGTCATTTTTGCAAAATGTCAATGCACATAGCTTTATATACTTTTGCTGAGTTTTAAGATCTTTGAAATATAATAGGATAAAATAGAAAATTATAACTTCTATTCAAGCTGTAAGACCTCTAGAAAGTGGAATTTCTGTGACTTTCTGTTGGGTTTGTGTGACAAGGTTTTGGTAGCAGGGGGACACCTGGAGTGGCTTCTGTGAGAAACTGCCAGAAGCTTCCTCTATGACCAATAGAGCCAATGTCAGTGGAAGGGACCCACACTTGCATGTTCAAGAAAAACTGCAGCATGTGGGAAGGACTCGTAAAGGACTGTCTCCTATAGGAGGAACCCACACTGGAGGAGGGGAAGAGTTTGGGGAGTCTTCCCTCTGATGAGGAAGGAGCAGCAGAGACAACATGTGATGAACTGACTGCAACCCCTGTTCCCTGTCCCACTGCGTTGCTGATAGATAAAATTAGGCAGAACGCCAGACTCAGGAAGAAGGGAGGAGTGGGGTGAAGGTGTTTTTAAGATTTAGCTTTATTTTCTCATTACCCTACTTTGATTTAACAGGCAATAATTTAATCTAACATCCCCAAGCTGAGGTTTTGCCTGTGCTGGTAACAGGTGAGACATTTCTCCCTCTTATTTCAGCACACAAGTCTTTTATAATACTTCTACCCTGGCCAGTTGAGCAGGGGAGTGAAAGAGTGGCTCTTGTGGGCACCTGGCATCCAGCCAGGATCAGCCCACCACAAGAGTCAATTAAATTAGGATGTTTTTAATAATATCTTTTTGTGGTACCATTGAAAATTAAAGGACACTGAGAGGTTAACCATTTGTCTTAAATAAAAATGCTGATGGTAATCTGGCCCTGGAAAACATCTAGTGATAGAGCTTGCAGATAGTTAGGGAATGAAAGGAGCAGGTCACAGTGCTGATGTTACTTGATGAATTCTTGACAGCACCCTGAGCAGGCTTGCTTTCAGATTGGTAGGAGTCCAAACTCGGGACATAGATCAGTTGTTTTACAGTTAATTTCTGTGTTGGTGGAGTATTATCCAGCAAAGGGTAAGCTTTTGATCCTGCAAAAAGCATGTGGTCCTTGTGTAAATTCATAGAAAACATTCCTTCCTCCTTTTTTTTTAGTCTGACATTGATACTAAACAGAACCTGCCTAAATACTGTGGGCAGGGTTTGGGCTACCCTAAGCTGCTTGTGTTAGTAGCACAAGCTTGTCATCATGTGCAGAGATGGAGGAGAGAGATTGCCCTCTGAAGATGCCTTTATCCCTCTTCTGATGATAAACATGAAAACAGCCAGAAGGGACTATTGCAGCCATCCAGAATGAATGAGGTGAAGCCCACTTTGTTTCTGGCTGTTTTTTGAAAAGGGCATAGAATGCTTCTGGTTTCCAGCTTGATCAGATGCCAGTGTGATCAGAGAGTGTTTAATTTAATAGTCCAAGACAGAGGGGAGGAGCTAGCACTGAAAAGGAGAGAGACCTCTCAGCTCCTTTGCATTTTGTTTGTTAAGAACATGTACATGCAAATATATGTAACAATACAATACTAGTAGTAATAGTGCAACAAGAGTGCTTGTAAGCTATAAAAGGAAATGTTGCACTGTGTCAGTACCTGAATGGAGCCTGCAAGAGGGCTGGAGAGGGACTTTCTACAACGTCTGGGCAATGGTCTTTAGCTGAAGGATGAGATATTTACACTAGATATTAGGAAGAAATTCTTTACTGTGAGACTGGTGAGGCACTGGTACAGTTGCTCAGGAATGTTGTGGATGCCCTATCCCTGGAAGTGTTCAAGGCCGGGTGGGATGGGGCTCTGAGCAACCTGGTCTAGTGGAAAGTGTCCCTGCTAGAGCAAGGGGGTCAGAACTAGAAGATCTCTTCCAACCCAAACCATTGTATGTCTATAATGACAGGGAGTTCAGGATGTCTAAGGATTAGAATTACAAGGAAAAAGAGGGTGCCCGTGGTTAAATTATATGGGATATCAAGATGAATTAACAAAAGCATTCCTAGACCAGTGAAAACAGGAAAACTTACTGCTAGGGGAAGAGTTGTAGTGACCAAAGAAGTGATGGTTTCCTCCACCTTAATATGAGTCAGCCCCTAAATGAAACAAATTGAAAAATGTTTTTATCCTGTGGACAAGTTATTTCATAATAACAGGTTAGGATGTTTCACTTGTTTTTCCTGACAAGTCTGATGTGGATGACTGACGTGGAACCAAGAATTCTGCATTATTTACAATAACTTGACTTTTCAGTCCTTATCAAACAGGCAGATAGGCAATATATGGATGCTATTTAGAAATGTTATTAAAGTTTCCACCTGTAGGCAATTTCAAAACAAAATAATGAGGTCAGTTCAAAAATTATGAGATTTAAATGAAAATACTTGTTTGATTTATTCACTCTTAATCAGTAAAGTTTGTTTTCAAATACAGCCTTGGTTGTGGTAGAAAAAAAGTGTGTTGAGTTAAGAGTATTGTACAGTATCAGCAGGACTATGGGAGTAGGATCTATGACAGAAAGGCCAAATATTACGAGACTGCCATGTCTGGTGCTGAAGTAAATTGAGTCAACCTGATGTGTAAACATATGTTAAGGATACTATTCTCTCTAGGAAAGCTGGATAATCATTAGGTTCCCACTGGTTTCAGAGAGTTTTACTTTGTGTGTTTACATTTCTTTCTTCTTTTTCAGATGGAAATACTGACATGAACTTAAGAACTTTGATGATTTCAAACCTTGAATTTTGATTGTTAAATGACCAGTTAAAAATACTGCCTGAACAAGATGAAATGCCTTGAAGACCTTTGGTTCTGCTTTCATTTTTCCTGAAGCAATGGTTTTCTCAGCAATGTTGACGCTGGCCCACTCTGGGACCTCAAATGCTACTTTCATTGTTTATGAAAATGCCTATACGAATTTTACCACTCCCCAGTTCTTGCTTCATAGTGGCACAACACAGCCATTGAGATACAGTTCAGGTGCTGTGTTCACCACTGAGAGAAGTACTTTCCTGGTAAACGCTACAGGAAACGCTATCCTGCCATCGCAAGAAGTTTTCAGGAGCTTGAGTTTGCCACTCCAGATCATTCTTTCTGCTGCTATGATATTTATCCTATTGGTTTCTTTCCTTGGGAACTTTGTTGTCTGCCTGATGGTCTACCAGAAGGCAGCTATGCGATCTGCAATTAATATCCTCTTAGCAAGCCTGGCTTTTGCAGACCTGCTGCTGGCAGTGCTGAACATGCCATTTGCTCTGATAACAATCATTACCACTCAGTGGATTTTTGGGGATATATTTTGCAGAGTTTCTGCCATGTTCTTCTGGCTTTTTGTCATAGAGGGGGTAGCCATTCTTCTTATCATTAGTATTGACCGATTCCTTATCATAGTTCAGAGGCAAGATAAACTGAACCCCTACCGTGCAAAGATTCTTATTGTGATTTCCTGGGCAGCATCCTTTGTTGTTGCTTTTCCGTTATCAGTAGGGAATCCTAATCTGCAGATACCCTCAAGAGCACCTCAGTGTGTTTTTGGCTACTCTACAAGCCCAGGTTACCGAGCCTATGTGATAGTTATCTTGCTGATTTCTTTTTTTATTCCATTCCTGGTAATGCTGTATTCTTTTATGGGCATACTCAACACCGTCCGCCACAACGCAGTTCGTATCCATAGCCATCCTGATAGCATATGTCTCAGCCAGGCCAGCAAACTTGGTCTCATGAGCTTACAGAGACCTTTTCAGATGAATATTGATATGAGCTTTAAAACTCGTGCCTTCACAACCATTTTGATTTTGTTCCTTGTCTTCATAGTCTGTTGGGCACCATTCACCACTTACAGCCTTATTGCCACGTTCAACAGCCACTTCTACTACAAGCACAACTTTTTTGAGATAAGCACTTGGCTCCTTTGGCTCTGCTACCTCAAGTCTGCACTGAACCCACTGATTTACTACTGGAGGATTAAGAAGTTTCATGATGCATGCTTAGACTTGATGCCCAGATTCTTCAAATTCTTGCCACAGCTCCCAGGCCACACGAGGCGGCGCATCCGGCCAAGTGCCATCTACGTGTGTGGGGAGCATCGGTCGGTAGTTTGAGACTGCGGTTGTTTGACAGTGATCATTGTTTGCTGGGGTCATTTGTTTTTTGGATTTAGGTTGAATTTTGTTTCGTTTCATATGGCATTTTCAGTGTGGCCATATCTTGATTAAATTTTCAGTACTCTTGTGAAATTTTGGGAAGGTAGAGGGAGGGAATGTGATCGGCTCTAGTTGGGTTTACTGCCAGAATACAATGTAAACAAAATAACAAATGTTACCTCTAGGATTCTGTGGAAATCCATTCTTTTAATGAAAACTACATTTGGAACATTTTGTCAGGTTTATGGTTACTAGGCCTGCAATTTTATATAATTGTAGGGATTTTTTATGCTGCTAAGATACAGTGTATTTAGTTTGTGTAATTTCTTTGAAAAATGTTGCTGCTGTCTGCCAATATATTAGAGCCAAAAAGTCTCATTAGATTATTTCTATCTAATTTAATAATATTTCAGAAGTTTTCATGGTAACATTAAAAACCTTTCTTTTAATATTTCCATTAATATTTTTGTGCACTTTACAAAATTTACTATATAGTTTTTTCATTTGAATATTTTGTTCTGTATTGAAGGTGTATTATTATTGCTGTTATTATTTGTTGTGTTGGTGAATTTCAATGAAAGTCCCATGTAAGCTCCAGGAGGGCAATTTATGTTGGTATAGCTACGTGTACAGTCATAGATTTTCTAGTTTTCTAACAATTGATCAAAATTACCTGCTAAGTTATCAGGAGAGTTAGAAGGAGAAAACAGAGGAATGAAAGTGAAAGCAGCAAAATACCATGACCTGAGATTTAGGTTAACACTGGTTTAAGAGAACTGCGTTCTGTTAAAATTGTTACAGGGTAAAGGGTGACTGTAGTTGTTCCTTGAGGCTGTTACAAGTTATCCAAACCTGATGATATGCATGAAAACCTATCTGAAATAGTGATTTTTGGGCCTGCTATTTATACTGTGTTGTTGTAATATTGTTTCTGCTTGGAGCTCATACAAGGCTAGGTGTGCTCTACACTGCAGAAATCATTCTGTCAGGCATTTGTTGGGATAGGATTAGAAAGAGTAGGGTAAACCAGCAGATAGCAAATGAACCATAGTTGAGGTTAGGATTTAGTCTGCATAGTAATTACAGGGAGGTAAAGAATCTTGAACTTGCTTGTTTTACAGTTTAGGTATTGGATCAAAACCATGAGCAGTCACAGGATCATAAAATGGCTTGGTTTGGAAGGAACCATAAATACTATCCTGCTCCAGCCCCCTGCCATGGGCAGGAATACCTTCCACTAGACCAGGTTCCTCAGAGCCCCATTCAATTTGGCCTTGAACTCTTCCAGGGATGGAACATCCACAGCTTCTCTGGGCAACCTGTTCCAGTACCTCATTACCCTCATATGGAAGAATTTCTTCCTGTATCTTTTTTGACTCTACTCCTTTTCAGCCATTACCCCTTATAACAGTCAGCCAGCAGAGTTTGCTGGAGATGTAAGTTAAATTCCCCTTTTCCCTCTGATACTACTTCACACTGATTTTTTCATTACCCCTTTGTCTCTGTAGTGGCTGCTGCCTCAAGGGTTTACTCTCTGTTCTCTTCTATTAGGCATCAGCTTCTCTCCCTAAAATGCCAAATTACCTTTCTGGTTAATGTCAGGCTGTATTGGTATCCTCCTGGAAAGCAGAAAGACAAAGATTTTCCTTGATTGCAAACCAAACTCAGATACTTTTTTTTCATTCAGCTAAATAAATATTTATTGTAAGACAAGTAAAATTAAGACTTAGGTTTGGGCTTTGGAGACAGATCCCCAGTTGCTCTGAGGCTGGGAGGAATGTGTGCAGAATCAGCTTTTAGGGGCTGTGACTGAGAGCAGAGGGAATGATGTATAGCAAGCAACAACCAGAGCAAGGGTTTGGGCTTTTCTTCCATCTGCCTTTCAGTGCCCCAAAGCATGGGGACCTCTCCAATGCTCTTGTACCAGAGGAGCAAAAGTAATAGCATTTTTATCTACTTCTGTGTATCCACACAGTACACATGTGTATGAAGGAAATGCCTTGTCCTTTGTGGGTGTCCAGGGATTGCTTTCCTCCTGGGGGCAACAAAGCGTTCACACTCCTGCTTTTTTTTAAAGGTCTTCAATAAAGAACTAATTTAAATTAGCTCTGTTTTTCTCATTGACAACTACTGGTAAAACTGTTGTCGTTATTTACATTTTAGGAGTATAAAAGGAACAATTTTGAATTAAGTAATTTAATTTTAAAAAATACCAGCTGAGACTGTGGGTTACATGTAAAGGCACCTGGTAGTGGTGATGTTATCAATGTCCCTGCTTTGCCTTCCTTGTCAGTTCTACTGATGATGCTATAGATTTTTCTGATCTAAAGGAGTTCCACTATAAAGCAGAGTGTTTTAGTGTGTCTTTACAGTAAGGCTTTTATTTTTCAATTACATTTCCATTGATAGCACAAGTTTATGATCTGGTTAGTATGGATTTTCTGTTTCAAAGCTGTCATACTGATTTATCTTTGAAAGCAGCAAAATTGTGCTTAGATTTAATGTAATAGAGTGAGAGTGTACATTGTCTAAATGGCAGGAAACAGGTATTTTTGCTGTCTTCCAGCTCTACAATGCAAGAGATTTGAATGTTGTAAAACACAGTAATTCAAGAAGGAAAGAAGATGAGCAATACAGGAAAATTAGTGAAATTGCTTTCCTGAAGGAGGAGGGAAAAACATTTTGTGGGGTTTTCATGATCTCTGATACATACTGGCTATGAAGTATAAATTGAAAACATCAAAGACAGTTTATTTGTCTTGATAATCGTTTGTTTACACTGACTGTAAAAAGGTTTCTGGTCGAAGCAGCATCTACTGATCCTTGGAGAAAAGAAACTCAAATTGTGTGGCCCAAATTCAGAGGTGATTTCTATAGAGATACAGTATTCGCACTTACCAGGTTTTTTAAGGTGATCAAAGCATATAGTGAACAAAAGCATGTTCAAAAAAGAAGCAAGGTGGTGTAGAAGTATCCCCAGGGTAATTATGTGTTTACAGAATCATTTGAGCTATTGTGTCTATGTACTGTCTTGAGAGCAGTGCCTTGATAATTACAGCTGAAGTCTTAGGACCAAGTTGAAGACCTCTAAACTGCTCAATCTTGCTGTCTGTGATCCTGCCAAGAATCCTGCACAACCTCACTGAGATTTGTTTTGTTAAAATACATACGTGTTGGCAGAATTGGGTCTCCTGGGGCAATTTAATGATCTTGACCAAGACCAAGGATTTTAAAAACTCAGACTGATCCTTCTTGACTTTACTGAGGAATTATAATTTTCTTCCTCTCCTGAGATGATAGTCATTACTAATCTGTATTCCCTTATGTTCTATTTTCAGACATCTTTAGTATGGAGGATTTAAATGAATGTATTTTGAAGTATGTTGCAGTTTAATTCATTCAGTCAAAGCATGCTGCTTACACAGTTCTCAATTGTACAAATCTATTGCTTTTGTACTCAAAATTGTGTATTTTTGACATTTCTTGTTACTTATGTAAAACTATTTCTGTATATAGAGAAGCAAATTGTTTTGCCTCTTATTGTTTTTTGTCACTATTTTTTTCACTTGTATGCTTAATGCTTTCATATTTTATTTTGGGCATATGCATAAATAACTGTAAGATTTCAGTGATCTTTCTGAAACCATTTGAAATTTTAAATTCTTAAATCATTCAACAACACCCTTCTTGAAAGAGATTTTAATTTATTTTTGTGTGAAAACTTAAAATTCAGAGCACAAGTTTGTGATGGTTGGAATGGTGACGAATATCTTAAGTGCTGTTTTCCAGGAACCACTACTTTGAACTAGTTTGATTTTTTTTTTTGATTTTTTTTTTTTTTAATTTGATGACTAGTAATTTTCTGATGTGGAAAAACCTTGAATTATTGTTTTAAAACAAACTGTTAAGTAGAATGGAATTGTCTTTTCTGTACATAATACACCTGTGAAAATACCTGAGGAACAACAAAAAAAAAGAGGAAATAAACATAAACATTCTCCAGAAATGTAGCAAAAGTCTTTAGAATTGACTCTCTTGTTTGTATGTGCACTTGTTTCTTGTATTTCATGCCCACCTCCATAGTTTCAAACATTTCTTTTATCTGTCTATTAAATAACTAGGATTGGCTGATTTGGGGTGGTTTTGTTGAAACCCAAATGTTTCTTGTATAAAGCATTTGCAGAATGCTCTTTTCTGAGACACTGGGGTAGAGGTATGTCAAGCTATCTAGAACAATTGAAATAGTATCCAGCAAGCAGACAGAGAGCCTAATAAGAATGTAACTTTCCTAAAATACTACCTGAGCTGGGTGTCCTACCTTTTAGCTTGCCCTGAGTAATTAAGATCATCTTACTGTGCAATAAAGAAAGCAGGCTGTGGTACTGCAGAGCATGATTCATATCAACACAAGACAGTGACCTTTATGATTCAAGTGCTGCATGTTTTTATGTGATGGATTATTCCCCGTATTAGCAGAGTGCAAAAAGTTCAGCATCTCAGCTGGTTTGGGGAAAACTTTGAGCTTGATGATGATTTAGCAGAAATGCTGCTGGAACAATTTTTTTAAGTGATAAAGACATGTCCCTAGAAAGTGTCTGAGAGGGGATAGGTGTTTGTGGTTGCTTGAAAATGGCTGTGCTCAGTTGCTGAAGTGCCTCTCTGTGAGACTTCCTACCTCTGCATCTGCCACTTTTTCCTCCTTCATCCTCTACTGGTGCCCCCCCACCCCCCAAGGCAGCTCCTGGCCCGCTGTGTTCCTGCAGATACAGTGGTGGCAGGAGGAGGTGGAAGTGCCTGGACAGGCTGTGGAGGCAGCAAACCTCTCACCCCGTGCCACTCTTTCCTGTCTTGAGTTCAGGTTGGACCATCAATGACAGGCTGAGGACGAGTTTTACCACCTCTGGTTTTAACCTTAGTGCCATCATAGGGGAGGTGTTTGCCCCTAGTGCTAGTGCAGGATCCTTATTTTATCCCAGTAGTGTTACAAGTTTTATTCTACCTCATCTTTCAGCAACTGAGCTTTATCTATCTACAGAATAAGAATCCATAAGCTGACCTGTGTCTCTGTGTTCTGGGCACAGGATCTGCCAGTGAGCTTCCAGCATAACAGAAGTTTCTACAGCTTGCTCTCAAAACAAAATGGCATTCATGGAGACAACCACAACTTTGCTCAGATGTAAGTGATGAAATAGCCATAAGTTAGTGGCTGCACTGTGTGGTAGAGAAAAATGTGAGTCTTAATGGGACTTCTGAAGTGCCCCTTAACAGAGGCAGTGTTCATTTTTAATATTGATGTATGGATTTATGCACAGACTGTTGGATTGTGTTGTTCTGCCTTATTGTGTGTCAGTGAATGCAGCTTGATACCAAATCATTAACTGTACTGCTGATAAGTGACATAGTGTTCATAAATACCAAAGTAGAACTTGTTCCTGGTTTATATTATTATCCTGTCTACATAACCAGCTTTGCCAATGTGCGGGCACAGAACATAGCAATAATGAGACATACTCCTCATTTAATTGGTGCTCTGCCTTAAATAGGTTACTGCAATCCAAACCTCAGTGGTTGACCTGAAATAAAATTAAGCCTTTTCACCATCATGAGTAGAAATTCCACTAACATTTCCCTGTCTTTTGAAAGAGAAGGTCTAGTGAAATAAATGACAGTTCCTCCAAGAGTCAGTTAATCTGATCTCCAGAGGGCATGTAATCACAGCTGTGATAAATTTAACAATGTCTTCCTTTGATTTAGTGGGCTTAGGCTCTGTGTCAAAGACAGAGGGGAGATTTTGGTTGCTGAGAGTATTGCCTGAACAGCCAGGATGGCAAGAGGAAGCTGCTGAAGCCTACATGAAATCTCAGCCCTATAAGTTGAGCCCCACTGTTCTTTCAGGTGTCAGTGCTGCCCTTTTCTGTAAAAATAATTCCTTTCAAAGGAAGAGAGATGAAATTACATCTCTTCTATAATTTCTTGCTTCTTTATTGACTCTTTAAGTGTGAGAATAATAATTCTGAATTTGGTTCCCTGGACTTGGGTTTCTTTCCCTTCCTCACTGAAGGGAAATTGAAGCTGTTGTTTATCAGCCTGTGTTCTGCATCTGATCTAGAGGAGATGAGTGGTACCATCAGCCCCTCCTGTGAACTTCCACACTTAATGCTCCGTGGGTTGGAGAGAGAGGGTGAGTGTGGGAAGAAAGTGGGAGGATGTGCTCCAGCCACTGCTTGGTACCCGATGATGTAGAGTTTCACAATTTGGCTGTCAGGAGAGCAGCAGTGGAAGCCAGGCTTTCTCCATCAGTGCAGTAACTACCCCAGCCCAGGTGTCTCCTTTCTGCTGAACGTTTAGTCTATAAAAACGAAACAGCTTTTACAGAGGTGAGGGAGAGTGTCCTTTCTGTTCCTAAATGAGATTAGGTAATCCATGAGCTCAAGAGGTGAGGAGAGACTGTTGAAAATCCCCTGGGGTCCTGAGAACAACTGAAACTGCATCTCCTTCCTAGTATTTTCACTACTGAATTATTAGGTTAAGGGAGTGGTCTACCAAGACTTTCATTTATGGGCTTTTTTTGGCAGCCTAAGCTAAGCTGTTGGTTGAGCTCTGGAAATGTCTATGGCTGGATCTTCTCTGTGGCATAGATAATGTAAGGCCTGTTTTGTAAATTCTAGTTTGGGATGGGCATGGCTTACTGCCCTCAGTGCTGCAGCACTTCTGGACATAAGCAGAAGCAGGTGTATATGATGAGATACATCTCTGATACTTCAGCTGTCTGTAGCATAGACAACTGCACCAATCACATGAGGCTCCTTTGCAGTCGTTGGAGATGAGTGGTTGCTTTTAAGTTTTTAGGAGCTCCTCTGGAAGGTTACTTTCCAAAAGGAATGAGAGAAACAGCACAAAAAGCCTGAAACTTTTTTTTTGTTTGTTTGGTTGGTTTTTTTTGTTTCTGGTGATAATTCCACTGGAAAAAAAGATTGGGCATTGTAGAACTTGATTCACTTCCTCTAGATCTTTGTAGATGAGATGCAAATTCCTGCACTTCTATCCATGATGTAGATTTTCTCCCACAAAATTAAATTTGGCTCAGTTTGGTCCAGTTTGTCTGAAGAAATTAGAGCCTTTTTCTTCTATGTGAGAACACTTACAATGAGAGTTAGCGCTGTTAAACTAGAATGCATTGCCCTTGTACCTTTAATTACTTAGTCTTTGATTTCTCATGTTCCAATGTAGACAAGACTTTATCAAATCACTTCTAAAATTACCCAGCCTTCTAGCATAGTTTTAAAAGTTCTGTTAATTATTCTGTTTCTGTTATCTCAAATTTAGAAGTCCAGAAGACATCACTGCATAGGCTGACCTGTTCTCATGTCTATTTTATTAGATAGATAGAGGGAACAATGCAAGATATGTAAGACTAACTTTAAGTAAGAAGGAAGCCAAGGGACACTCTTGAGGGGATCTGACTTTGCAGCCTACTAATTTTGGCAAGTCAGGATCCTTGAAGACAGTCCTTACTGCCGGTTTGATTTCAGATTTTGTTTGGGGATTACCTGATGTGAAATGCAGGGGCAATCTTGTTAATGTTGAAGCTTTACATGTCCCGGTCTCTAGGCACCATTGTCTCATTCATTCCTGTTCCCTTCATTCTGTCCCCACAAAGGCTTTGTTGCCTCTTGCACTGTGCTGTGCCTCTCAGGTAAGTGATGGGAGAGGCACTCAAACCTCGCTTTGCCTCTTCAGCAGCATGTGCTGAACCATCATGCTGAGAGATAAATCCTTTCCCATGCAGCCGTGTTTAAAGATGAGTTCTTAATCATTAAATCCCTGCCTTCCTCCACGTGAACTGGAAATGCAGGGTTTCAGGTAGGTGCTGTGGGGCATGGAAACCAGGACTTCAGCTGGAAGGTGTCAGTCCTGCCAAGCATTTCTGCTGAGCAGCTGCTTTTGTGTCACCTGGATGACTTGAGACAGCCCGCAGAGGTGGCTGACTTCCGTCACTCACAGGGCAGCAGATGTAGGTCCCTACATCTGACCCTCTCAATAGGAGTCTGCAGCAATTCTCGTGCCCCTCTGGTCCTTAATGCCTCATCTTTATCACACAACAGGAGTTGTTTTTTGACTAAAGCAGGTTTTCAAGTAAAAAGAAAACTTATAAAAGTATTTTATATTGAGATAATTTAAGAGGTGCTTTTGTTAGCACAATAATGAATTCATGTGATTTATATTACACAGGAGGCCAGACTACCTGACTGTAGTAACTTTTTCTAGCTATATTCTGTATGAGATTCTGATTCCACTTACATGAAACTTAATTTTACTAGTGTCATTGTCAAGGTAATCCTGACTACTGATAGAAACAATCTCAAAATTTAAAGAGGGCAAAGAAGTGGCACTTTGAAGAGGGTAATTCATCCTAGGTCAACATTGGTGGTACTTGATTCTGGAAAGTTTGCTTTTCTAATCAACTTTCTCAGAGGAATTCATTAACTGAAAACCTGTGACTAATGGAAGATGTTTTGTTCTTTTGAAGTTCAAGCTAATTTCCATGAAGGTTACTATTACTAAGCAACAGATTTCTGCAGAATGTCTCCTGGGGGGCTGAGACTATAATATGTACAAAAAGTAAAGTAAAACACAGCGCAAAAAATGATGAAATACTGTCCCCAGACACAGAGGCCACATATAGTACCATGGCCAGGGCCTGCTCTGGAGTCTCCTTCCTTGAAAGCTGTTTTTTGACCAATGGGGATGCTCCCACAGAAACAAAAGATCAGCAAGAACCGTATCACCATCTGTGGTGAATGTAGAGGAAGGTTCAGCCTCTACTCAAATGCAGAGGTACACCAGAGCTTTCACCAAGGGGACAAAAAAACAAGTCCCAAATATATTTCAGCATCTATAATTCTTCTGAGAAAAGCAATCACCTGTAATATACTTTAGCAATATTAAAGGAAGAATGGTTATTGCATCTGTGAGAGCAGAGGGAAATGAAATACAGGAGTGCTATCTTGAGTCACAAAAGACGGTGTCATCTTTTACGCAGTTTTGTGTCAGAGCAGAACTATATTTGCACCTTGCTTAAGTAAAAAAGCACACCTGAATATTCAGATTTTTGAGGATAGGGATTTCATTCTGTCCTCTTAATTTGCCTTTATCCACTGGCATGGCTAAATACAAGGTACAAATGATAAATGGGGAAAACTCCCAAACCCCTCAATTACTGCCAATAACCTTTTAAATGTTTGAGTGAGCTCTTTTGGTCTTGTTCTTTTCTTTCTTGTGTTGAGTTTGGGTGACTCTGTAAGTGGTGTAGTTTTCTAGCATAGAATTTGCGTGAGGTGAATTTCAATATTTGTTCAATGGAATTATTAAACTTTACAGTGATAAAAACATCAATATCATACAACTTAACTCACTAATCATGGTATGTGTAGGATATGTACAATCTGGAAAGAAGTATTCTAAATATTTGAGTTAAAATCTCTTGAATGTCAAACTCCCAAAGGTAAGAACAGAGTATGCAAAACAGTTGTTAGCAGAGAAATTCAAATATTTTCTAACTGCTCTTATCATTACATTCACAGTTGCTTTCAAAAATATATCTTATGACACCATAAAAGAAAGGTTTATTGTTATCCAAAGTTTATGAAGTGACCAGAGAAGCACAAGAGACAGTAATTTTTAGAGAAATGAAGTAAACATAATCTCTAGTTAGATGCTTTCTTGTCCCTGTAGCTATTTAGGGTCAGCAGGTGTCTACACTTCCAAGCTATGTGAAGTAGGTTCTTCAGACATGTCTAGGAGCAGCTGTGACCTCATCTGGCTATGATGGAGGTGCTTAAGTCACACCAAAGCCCTGCCAGTGTCCAGGCATTTAATTCAGCTCCTGCCTACAGAGGTGATACAGTTTTCTCATGCCCATTCTTTTCCTCAAGAACTCAGGACTTCAGTAAAACACATGTATTAATTACACAAGGACTTAAATCTGGGTCTCTCTTCTTCTACAGAAAGCCCCTGCAGCCGTCACCTTGTAGCAATAACTGTTTTTAGGTTTAATGAGTATCTCAACACAGCTTGAGTACTCTGCAGTTCATATTTAGCTGGCTGTTCTGGGAGATGCCTTATCACATGAGAATGATGATACCACCATGAAGCACTATCTCAATACTCAAACAGGTAAATAAATTGAAAATAGAATTGGACTGACCTGAAGCTGCAGATAAGGGTTATGCTCAGCTCCAGGTCTATTCTCATTTCAGACCTGAAATGGTTACACCTTTTCCAGAGCATTCTATATCTTGTACATAACTTTTGTGTGATGGATTTTTTTCCAGATGACTGATTCTGAATGTTAAACCTTATCCAGTTTAAAGGGATTGAGATTTTAGAAAGGGCATTCTGTTTCCCCATGACTTCTCTGTGAGAGTATATGAAGTAAAAATAACCAGGGACAAAATGCCTGGGAGTCTGAACCCATCGTATCTCTCCTACCCCAATCTATGTGGAAACTTTGCAGCTCAGTTTGAAGACCACTGTCTCCGCTTCTGTTATGTATTTTAAGTGACTGGATGGTTTTTAAAAATGAATGTGCAGTTAGAAATATATTCTCTTCTTTAATTGTATCTTCATTTTATGTTGTAAGCTGTAAATCATTTAAGTAAGGGTTCGGAATAAATAAATTGTGGGAAGTCTGATTCATTCATTACAGTAAGTATAGCTTTCAGTCTTACAACAGGGAAGATTTTGCAGTGTTGCCACAGGTCAATTGCATATCTGGAACGATACTGATATTTTATAAAAATGTTGAGAAAATTATTGGTTTTCAAAATTTTGATACTAGCACTACTTTAAAATTGGTGTTAAAGTGACATAGAGCAGTTATTGTTTGTACTGGCTTCAGTATATTTTGGTATATCCCAAACTATAAGGAACGAAGATAAGTTGAACAAAGAGAAAGATGTAGTTAATGTAGAGGAAGGCACATAAATATGCACAATCTGTAAACTGGGAAACCAGAATTCCTTAGTTTTGCTGCTGGTTGAGTAATTATTCTCAAGAATAATTTGGCCTAGAAAATTTCGGGTTATGTTTCTGCAGTAGGTCCTACTTTTCTGAACTTAGGCAGACGCCAGTATAAAAGGTATGACACTCCCCAGAACTAAATAATTTTTTGGATGAGTGTTTTTAGAGCAATGGAGTTAATAACAATAACACCAAGGTTGTGGGCTCGGTCCTTGTGTCAGCCATTCCCTTCAGAGCTGGACTTGATGATCCTTGTGGCTCTATTTCAAATCAGAATATTCTGTGATGTATGATCATGTGTGTATGTCTACTTACATATTGTTATCAATGTCATCACTGTCATTTATATTTACAGACTTATCCACTCTAAGCTCGATAAGATGAATCCTATAATTTAGAATTGATCTTCAAAGATAGATACAGCTGCAGTGGAAATGGGAAAGCTCTACTGCTACACGTTTCTTACTGCATTTTGAATACGCAAAAATAACGAGACTACTTTGTACTGGCCTTCTTCCCTGTTGGAGTGGAAAATGACAAAGCTGTCATTTATGGTGGTGTAAAATGTATGTCTTGCCCAAGGAAGGTGGTGCCATTTTCAAATGACCTGGTTTACAAAACTCAAGTTATTTTGGGGTGGAAGGTAAAGAGCCTGAATCATCATATTGTATCAATTGCTATCACATAATGTCATGATACAGGCACTGCCTGCACTTTGAGCCTCTAGAGCCAATCTACTGATTGAGGGCTAGACAGAGGGACTAAAAGCAAGCATGCTGAAAATATAAACCTGAGTAAATATTTCTGACATGGAAGTGTAATGGCTCTTATAAAGCAACAAACCCTGGTATTTGTAATGCATTGATGACCTATATAAATTTTCTTGTCCAGATTTCATAAAAATTTCTTAGCGAATAAGTCTCAAGAAATCAAATTTTGACATTTTTTCCAATGAACTTATCTAACCAGTGTTTTTTTTAATTTAACTTAATTCCAGTCAGGGATATTTCATTGTAGGCTTCCATATGAACTGTGCCTCAAACAATGATAGCCTGCTGAGATTGGAGTGCAATAGAAAACTTTGGTTTACAAGGTGTGCATGTGCATAGTAAAGTCTGTGCTTTTATTGCTTTTCTGGCCCTTTCATCCAATACTAGTAATGTAACCAGTCCTGGAAAATGCAAAGGAAGTGCAATTATGTCTTAGATAGTAATGTGCTTAAACTTCTGGAAAAAGAAACATTTTTCTAAATATGCCTGTCAGAACATGCTGTTGCCCAGAGTTTCCTGCTGTTCCCTGATATTCCCCTGCATCTGAGGAATTAGTTTAAACATGTTTGCCAGAAATTGGGATTATTGTCTTTCAAGGGAATATTAAAAATAACAAATGCGTGACTTTTCTACGTCTCTGATGTTTCCTTGCCACCTTGACTAGTATAACACAAGGACTGTGACAATCTCTTGGTGCTATTTCACTCCTGTACCACGAAAAGAGTTGCATGTGGAATGAAACCCCTTCCAGCTGAAGAAACAATTCAAGACATAACATTGCTATGAATATCCTCATATGAAACTAATACAGAGGATGCTTCGTTTTGAGAATAAGGGCCTATTACTTCCAGTTTCTATATATTATATACTGAGATATTTTATAAAAAAAAATATCCCCAGAAGGGATTGGGAGCTGGGAATCATCCACCATTGTTAAACCTACAGAGGGTATATATCCAGTTCTACCACTTTGAAACATTCATTTGACAAGGCAGTGAATTGAACTTGGATTTTTTTTCTTCAGTCAATGTAGGCTGGTGGCTTTTAGAGACAGGCTGGATGTTTCTTGAAATTCTTGGTGCCAGTGTCTTGGACCAGCATGATTTTGTGCTGGTTTTTTATATCTTACAGTGAAATGCGTGTTGCTTTAAGAGGTTTGTATTTGAAATTTAATCATGGGACTCATTATGGTTTCCTGAACTGTGTGTCTCCTTTCCATAATAGCAATGTGAGACATAAAAGAAGCAGTAACATGTTACTTTGTTACTGCATTAATCTGCTCGATACATGCATTTTAATGGCATTTGCTTTGAATTCTGTAGAGAATAAATTGTGACTATTTGTCAGCTCTGAAAAGCAATGTGAGACTAGCAGAGTGAGGCAAATTAATGCATCTTCTTTTGTGGTTTTGTTTGGTTGTTTTGTTTTTTTCCCCTGGATTCTGGGAAATATCAGCTAGTTACTGTATTATGGATTCATTTTACCAAACTTTCAGCACTAAAAGATTACACAACTAATCTAAGCTACTCCCATGTGCTTTCTAGGTATCTTCAGGTGGTGAATAATCCCTTCTATCCAAGAAACTTATTTTAGGAGTGTGAGTCAGTACTCAGAAATGCCCACCTTCTTCCAGGACTCTTGAGGAGGGTAAGCTTAAACTGGGGGGTTGACTTTTGCATTTTCAAAGTGTGGTAAGATGAAGTTTAGAGTTTGCTTCTCTTCATCTGTGACTTATTTATTATCATGCTCATGTTTGTTTCAAAAGGAGAGGAGCACAGAATTACACTGTGATTATCCCATGGTATTTATTTAATAGTTTTACTGAATCTAGTCCTATGTGAGCAGGCAAATGAGGTACCTGATATGGCATTTCCACTGTCTTTTGAATATATACATTAGTCCCCTCTACTCAGAGGTATAAAGAGGCAGTAGGTTGCTTTAGTTCAAATTTTGACTGGCCAGTGTTGTCTCTTTTTTTTTTTTTCTTGTTTCTGTGTCAGCAGCAGAAATAATGAGCACCTTGTTTTTCTCCTCTATGACATTACTTCAAGCTTGCAAATGACCTCTCAAATTTTTAGGTGAGAGTTCTCAGACTCTGCCGTGTGATTCTTATGACAGCCCTTGCATTCACCCTCACCCCTTTTTCAGGATTCATTGCATTTTATTTTCTTACAGTAACTTTCACCTGTAGCTATCTTACTGCATCTTTACATCATTACCTTAAGATTTTGACTTCCAGTTGCTAAAAAATAAGTCAAAGCATCTGTTATGGCAGATACTTCAGCATTATAATAATAATAGAGATGTTGCTACCATCACATTCTGTATCTAATACTTGTATTGTTAGTGACATTTAGTTAGAATGTTTTATACCACTTCCTGTTATGGTACATTTATATGATATTGTTTAAAATATTTTTTTAAATTATTAATATAAAATACAGCACAGAGGAAAACTTGTCTAAAGGTTTCTCTCTTAGCTGCAAGCTGTGTCCAGCAGTATTTCTCTCTTTCATCCGCCGTCTCCAATTTTTAATATTTTCAGGAAATCAGTCTTTCAATTCCAGCTACAGAGAATTGTCCTCACAATGTGGGACCTAAATATAGCTACAACACAGCTTGTGATGTACTGCGGTACAAGAGTGCCATAATAGTTACTGTAATGTACTCTGGGACCATGGTGCACAGTCCAGGTTGCTTTAACCTGGTGCTGTCTTAAACAGGAAGAAGAAAGACTGCCCAGTGTCATAGCAGGTAGTGTTATTCCCAGCAAGCGTGTGGGGGTAAGCAAGATGATTTTCCAAGAATTCTTTCTAAACTTTGACAAGCTGCCATCAATACATCTGCAGACTCATCAGAAGGGTTTCCTGCAAGGTCTGTCCAGAGCAGTGAATGATTCTTCATCTGTTGAATTGAGGTCAAAATGCGGGGACAGTAACTAAGCTGGAACTTCTTCCTTGCTAGAGATGCTAAAGGCCTAACTGGTTTTAGCCCTTGCAAGAACTAGTACATTTATTTGAAAACTGTGGGAGCTGCAAAAAGTCAATTTTTGGAAAGCTGCTCGTGCACGAGGAGGCAGCTTCTGATGTGTCAGTGTAGCTTTACTGTCTGAGCAAAGGTAAAGGTGAAAATGGACAGAAATATAGATTATATTACGGTTACCTTGCTATATGGGAGAATCATAATAAAACAGGATAATCAAAGTTTCTGTGGCACAATCCTATTGGTGAACATCAGCCGTGGGAATGTGTAGACAAACCCATTTGCCAGATATTGCTGTATGACTCCCACTAAAACAAACAAAGTCACACAGCTGAATTCATACCCCCACGACAGGAATGCAGTGAGGAAAGTTTCTAAACTCCAGATGTTGCCATTTTAACCTCACTTATTACACTCTGTCATGGCATATTTCCATTGGTCCTAGTCTCATCAGGAAATAGTGACTGTGCTTTTAATACTCTGGCTGAAGAGAGTTTAGTAGATTTTTAATGAATTGGATTGGATATGTTTCGTGGTTTCAAAGTAGATTTCTGAAGCTATCAAATAACAGGTGGTTCCAAGCGTAACATCAATTTATTTTTAATATTCATTTCATACATACATTCTGTAGCCAAGTAGAAAGTACAGGAGTGAACTTGAGATGCACTCATTTACTACAAACACAATATTTTTATTTTTTAACATTTAGAAATGCCATTGCCTTTGTGAGAGCTTGAAAGTTGCAGAAGTGAAATAAAACTCTGAATAGGATTATAGATTTGAACCCATATGAGTAATTTAGATTAGAGGCATCAAAGAACAAGATTAGGAGGGCTTTCAACAACCACTAGTATTCTCAGAAACTGATAATAAGTCCCAACTACTCTTACCAGAAAAATCCTAAAACTGAATTTTCATAGGGTTTTTCCCAGACTTTGCTGGGCAACAGAATCAACTGTTAAAGGGTTTCCACCCTTTAATACATTTCTACTAAGAAACATACTTATCACAGGCTTTTGCTGGAGAGTGAAAATGATCACAGATTCTTTAGTTGTACTCTAAGGTCTCTCAACTGTATTTCACTTGTGGCCTCCATTGACAATGAGAGCGCAGAGTCTGATGTGAGGTTTCATATGTGTATGAAGCCGTTTGAGACACAGGAGGGATTGACCTAACCCTAACCCTCTGTTAGGGTAACCTAAACCCTCTGTTACTTTGCTCCATGCAGGGTGAAACTGGATGTTTAAGGAACATTCAAAACTTCCCATAATATCCCACAAATATTTTCTAATTAGAGAACCTGATATTGAAGAAAGAATGTTGTTTGGACGTTTTTTCCTACATATTTGATAGATTGTGGCATTATATTATGCTTTTCTAAAATATGATGCCTTAAAGCATGTTGAACAATGGTCAGAGTGTTTACACTGATCTGCCAAACAATGACTTAAACACTATTGTAGATAAGAAGCATTATTTTTTCCAGAAGTATTATGTAGGCCTCTAGGGAGATTTTTTCAGAAGAAATATTAGGTAGGGCTCCAAGGAGATTTTTTAGTCTTTAGAGAGCTGCCAAACAGGAAACAAATTTTATTCTATATTAAACCTGAATACATTACTGTCAAAGTAGTTATTACTGGTTTACCTCAGTGTACTTCTGAGTAGAAATTGGCACTATATATTCTGTCTGGGTGGGTGCTAAAGATGAACAGATGGATGCTTTTGGCCACATTTTATCTTAAACAGTGAATGAAATGGTAATGACGTATTTAAGTACGACAATTTCTGTAACTGGAAGTCTCAGAAGCAAAAAATGTTAAATCAGTGCATATGTCTTCCTAGTTTATAAGCTATTCTGGTCTGCCTCATTATGGCTGAACTTTTCTGCTTTACATGCTAGTTTAAATGTACTTGTTATTAATATCCCCACCTAGGTTAGACTTGGAAGGACAATAATTATTCCTCTGCTTGAAACCACAGTCAGTGTTTGGCATTATGCTGGAGTGATTTATCTCCCTTAGATTAAACTGAATATTTTGGGAGGACACTGGATTGTCCAAATCAAATAAGAAGCAGTCACATTGTCCTGAAATTTGGTGGGGGGGGGTTGTGGGTTTTTTTTTGTTGTTTTGTTTTGGTTTTTTTTTGTTTAGTTCATTGGTTGACTTTTCATTGTTTGTTGGGTTTTTTTAAACAGCCAGTGAGAGTACAGGACTTCCCAATGCAGGAATAAGAAATGCAAATGCTGCTTTGATAGGGAAACATTAAGTGAAATTTGCAGGATGGCTGTGCAGTTTTAAAGTGGAAGGAACTTTTCTCTGTTAAGATTAAGATTAGTCATAAAAGATTTTCCAATGCCTCATTGTCTTATTTAATTTTAGAGTTGTATTTTAAGCAAATTAACAATAAATTTTAAGCAAATTAACAATAAAATGAAACTACAAATTTACAGTATGTTATACTTTTTCCTTAATATTGACTTAATTAGCAGGTATGGCTGCCATCAGTTTCTCAAGATGTCTATTAATGTAATTTTTTACAGTAACATTGATGGAATAACCTTTAATGGTTGGTGTCCTGGATTGCCAGTAAAGGCTCTGTGTGTAACTGTTTGTCAAAGTGTCAGACATGATATAGATGATGCAAATTGTGCAAAAACCAGTGAGGTTACTAAATTAACTAACCTCTGCTTTTCATATTTTTATCTCCCATGTGTTTCAATTTTTAAAAATATTATTTGTTTTGTTGGAATTGGAGAGGGTGACACCATCACTGAAACAGTGGTGGTGAAAAATATCTCCTTATTTTAGCTATCTGACGTGTGGGGTTTTTTTCTTGAGGTCCATCTGCTAACACTGGCTCAGAAATCTGATTTAGATGCATCACAATGCCCTTCCATTCCAGAAACTGCATAAATGCAGTACTGAATCACAGTCTTAAATCTAAGTGGGTGGAAAGCGCATTTCATTACACTACAGCTTGAATTCTTCAATTTCTTTTCTCTATCTTCTGGGAAGCCTGAGTGCTTTGCCATTCTAGCAGTGAATTAGACATAAACCTTAAAAAGCCTTCTTTCCTTGAAGGGAGCACAACAGGTTGCCTGGCTTTTGCTCTGGTCTCCACTTGCTTTAGACACGGCCATTTATCTCTGGGTTGCTTCAGTTGTGTGCAAAGCTTGGCAGTAGTAAGTCTCATCTCACTGTTTCATGGACTTCTCATGTCTCCCCATCGTTGGTTTCTCTACCCACACTTCTCTCCTCTCCTGTGTCACTTGTATCAAGTCTGCCTACACTTACTGGCAAGGGTCCAAGGGTTGCAAAATTCTCTCTTCTTTGACTCACTGTTCAAGGGGCTGGCACCCATTTGCAATGAAAAAAGGCTATGCCTAAACTTGGGACATCTGTTCAAACTTTGAGCAGCCTGCCCTCATTGTCTGGAGCTCAGTGTCTATCCCCTTAGGGCAAGGGAAAGAGTTGTTCAGGGCTTCTGCAGAGGACCAAGAGTTCCTCCGGTGGATGGATGCCTCTGTTCTGCAAGCAGAAACAGGATCAGCTTGCTTATGAGCACTAACATCCCTTGGCCAAACACCAGAGTCCCATCTTTGCAGATTCAGTGCCAGACTTATGACCTCTTCCTTCTAATGGAGTAACACCGACAAAGCCAGGCTATCAGCTTCTGAAGTGGCAAATGACACATAGTACTCTGCCCTTTTCCCCTGGTTTCCTGTTGTACCAATAGGGGCTCTCCATGTTCTCTGTCTGGGTAGAACGTGCATTTGGATACTTACCTGATATTTGATGGATTTTCCTAAATGTCCCGGATTCCTGGATGGCCTGAACATCACATTGAACACCACAGAACCAGCACCTATGGGGCCACTATCCCATGAGTCCATTGTCTGTATCACCCAAGGGCAAGGTAAAGGCAAGAATCTTGTCCTTGCTTCCAGAATCAATAATGACTTCTATCACTGCCGGTGTTATCCTGGGGCCTCTTCACTTCTTTGCTCCCTGGCTCCCACATATTCCCACAGAAATGTCCTTTCAGGATCTATAGTTTGGGCCACAGCAGAAGTCTGTCTGTGCAGAAGGCTGGTGGAAACAAGCATCTAAATATCTCTCATTTATCAGCTTCAGGTCTGGTTAGGAGAGGGAGCTTTGGTGGTGTCCAGAAGGGCTACAGTGACCAAAATTTGGCTCTATAGCTAAAATTTTACAGAGATCTTAAAAAAATTCCTTGACATAAACCAACCGAATCCAAAGCAGCTTGGCCAGCAGCTCGAGGGAGGTGATTTTCCCCCTCCACTCTGCTCTCACAAGATCCTACCTGGAATACTGTGCACAGTTCTGGTGTCCTTTGTATGAGAAGGATGTGGGACTGTTGGAGCAAGTCCAGAGGAAACCACAAAGTTGCTAAGAGGACTGGAGCATCTTCCCTACATGGACAGGCTGAGATAGTTGGGGCTGTTCAACCTGGAGAAGAGAAGGTTGTATAGAGACCTCATGGCAACCTCCCAGTATCTGAAGGGGGCCCACAGGGAAGCTGGTGAGACTCTTCACTTGAAACTGTAGGGATAGGACAGGGAATAATGGGTACAAACTGAAAGAGGGGAAATTTAGGTTAGATGTTAGGAAGAAATTTTTGAGTGTGGAACAGGTTACCTGAGGAGGTTGTGGATGTTCCATACCTGGCAGTGTTGAAGTCCAGCCTGGAAAAGACCTTGAGCAACTTGTTCTAATGGGGGTTGGAACAAGGTGACCTTAATTGTCCCTTACAGTCCTTAGCATTCTATGATCTTGTAACTTAGACAAGCAGATTTCCTGTCAGACTTCTCAAGTGGTTTCACTGGAAGAGTAGGATACAGTGTCCAAACTCAGAATGGGAAATGTAATCCTAGCCCTTGAGATGGGAGCTATTGGTTTTTAACTACTTGAATCTCCTTTGTCACTCTGTTCTAGTGTGCCCTACTTCAATTTATCCAAAATGTAACTTCATTCTCCTTTCCAGAAACTTTCTGAGTAGAAAAAAAAGTGTTCCTGATGGGTTTCTTCTTGGCAACTGGTATAGTACTGGGAAAAAAAGGGCTCTCCTCTAGTAGCAGGGAGCTGAGACCAAGCATGTGTGGAGCTATGAAGCTTGCTGTAGCCAGCTCAAGCTATTTGGGTGCTGAAGCCTCCCCTTAGGATCTAAATGACAGCCAGAACAGACCTTGAGTAACCTAGAGCTGTGCATATGCTGTTTGGGCAGGTGGCTACTACTAGCCCATATAATACCACATCTCACCTCTTGTCATTCTCTTTTCAATGGGGTCTTTTTTTTTTTTTTCTGGGTTTCTCTCTAGCACATCTCATTGCTTTGCTATATTTACAAGTCTAATTTGAGTGCTCCTTCCAAAAAAACCTCAAGCAGTGAATATAATCTGACAGATCATGTAACAGAATTCCTGAAATAAAATGCTGATGCTGACTAAGGCAGTCTAATACTTCCCAGTGCAAATATTATTAACAAGGTTTACCCCAAACAAATGATGCTTGCCCAGATGCTCTTTCAGTCCAGGAGGTTAACTGGTTTCATTAGAAACCAAAGGATCTCAATAACAAAAGAACACCAGTCACTTAAAGACTGTATCTTCCCCAAACCATTTAGAAACACTGAACTAAGACCTTTGTGATTGGAAATAAAAACTAACATTGCTTCTTAATGGAAGAAGTCTGATAGATAGATGACCTGTCTAAAAGATTAGTGAATTAAATTTCAAAAGCAATTGGGAAAATCTCTTAAATATGTGCCTCAGTTCATCCAGATTCTCAGAGAAGCAGAAGACAGTGATTGTGACAAAAAGCCACCAACGTAGTTATACGCATTTCCCCTGGGTGCTCCTGTGAGTCAGAGACATATGCCCATGGCTGTCTTCAAGTTATCTCCAGCCCTGTCTTTCACATGTTTTTCTGCTCCTTGTCTTCCTGCAAAAAGAGGACAGGTGAAATTACAGATGCCGTACAGTAAGCCCAAAGATAAAATGGGAATTACCTGCTGTTATAAGTCCAATTCTGGCTGCTTCATCTTCATCCAATCAACAACTGATTACCGCTTTTCTTGTCGTTCTTTCTTTAAAGTATTTTCCATCTAAAATTGCCAGGTTGTGTGGAGCTTTAGCCAGAGGTACATAAGTTTCTACATAATTGGGCAGTGCCTCTCTTGCAGAGAAGGGCCTATAAAAAAATGTAGGTGTTTCATTTTTTGAAATGCCTTGTGATATATTCTATAAAAATCTTATCTCAGAACCAGCTTGACCTAGAAATGACACTATATTGGAGATCCTTACTAGTGTGGATTTTGGCAGTCCACAGTGTCTCAGCAGGCTATAACAACATTGCCAAAAGTCCTGCAGAGAAAATTAATCTCTAGCAGAGCCAAGTTGCTTCAGAAAATAAGCCAGGGGCTTAGTTGATTTGCCATCATGAAGCTTCTTCAATAAGAATAATCTGCCTTTCTCCCCTCTCATGCCTTTCTGACTGTGCACTTGACTCAAAACTCTTTCCTGTGTCTGGAAACCCATGGCACCATCATCTCCCTTGTGTGGTTGAGCGGGTATCAGGAAGTAAGACCATGATTGTTTTTGGTAAAGACGGGACAAATTTCACCAGACAAAGGTTACAAAATTGGGCAGATATTTTTTGTCATTTTGTTACCTTGCTGCATGAAAAGTGAAAAGAAGAAATCGAGGTCCCATTTGACTTTGCTTGGCTTGAGGAGGAAGGTTGAGCAAGTCAGTAGTAAATAAATGGAGTATGTGGCAAGACAACAGGTGGCTGTATCAGCAAGAATATACACAACCTTCTGTGTTCCTCCGAGTTTCTGTTTCACAGAAAGCTCTAATCATTTTGGGTAAATAGAGTTGTAAGCTATAGATAGACAAAAACGCATAAGAAGGAAATAATTCAGTGGGCAGAGAAAACAAGCCTGCTCTCTTCAGCTTTTTTCCATCTGCTGGTGTCCATTAAGAAACTAAAAAGGCAGCTGCTGGGGAGTCCTGGTCTTCTGGCAATCCAAAGTGATTATTTGATTTGCTTTCTCACTTTTGCAGTGCTGAATCTGTGTCCCAGCAGGAGCTGGATTTATTATTTCAAGGCTTTTTTAGCCTTCACAGCCGTTAGTTTTGTCCTAAGGCTTTAGTTTCCAAAATATGCTGTAATCAAACATAATGTAAATCTAAAGATTATCCAAATTTAGATAACTTTAAACTCTGATAGGGGAGGAGAATGATATGGCCATTTTCAGTTTGTGCTAGTTTTTTAGTTGCAGAAATAATAGCAGTGCTTAAAGGAGTCAGCAAAGGGCTATATTAAGAAAAATGCCTTTCCTGGCTATAAACACACAATGTACAGTTGTCTGTGATTCATTCAAACTCATCATGTGATGCATTTTTTTTTCTTATTGAGTTTGTTGCAGTTTGCAACTGTTTTTTCTGTCAGAGAAATTCACATATTTACTTTCCTGAGGCAGTCATTTCTGTGGACCTCTAATACTAAATTGGAATAGATCAAGCTGGTCTGACTGGTGTTTATTTTCTCTGCTCATTTAATGAACTTTCTCTGCTCATTTCTTACTGTGTAATAGTTACAGCACTACTCCATCCCACACACCAAACAAAGATACATTTAAAGAGAACCACTTGGAAGAAAAATGGTGCCTTTCTCTCCAAACAACATCTTATCTCCTGGATTCATACTTTTAAAAATAAAAGAGGATAAGCACTTAGTGGCCTCATTTTCACTTATAATATGAGCAGACTTTGGCCTCTTCTAGGGGCTGCTTGGTAGAGTATGGGACAAAGCCTTGGAAGAAGAAGGGCCCAAGAAAGTTGGTAAGAATAAGGGTCACCTCCTCCAAGCTCAGGATTGATGCATCCCAAAAAGAAGAATAAGGAGCTTCTGGACAAACTCAAACACTAAACGAAGCTCACAGAGGATGGAAGCAAGGAAAGGCAGCTTGGGAGGAATACAGAGAAATTGTCTGAGCAGACAGGGATCAGGTCAGGAAAGCTAAAACTGTAATAGAATTAATTCTAGCCAGGGCCATCAAGGGCAACAAGAAAAGATTCTATAGGTATGTCAGTAATAAAAGGAAGACTAGGGAAAATTTGGGCCCTCTCTGTAAGGAAAGAGGAGAACTGGTTACCTGGGACATAGAGAAGGCTGAGGTACTCAGCAATATTTTTGCCTCAGTCTTCACCAACAAGTGCTTCAGCTGCACCACCTGAGTCACAGGAGGCAAAGTCAGGGTCTGGGAGAATGAAGAATTGCCTTTTGTAGGATAAGATCAGGTTTGAGATCATCTAAGGAACCTGGAGGTGCAAAAGTCCATGGGACTGATGAGATGCACCCATCAGGTCCTGAGGGAAGGAGCAGATGAAGGGGCTAATATGCTATTCATCATGTTTGAGAAGCTGTGGCAGTCCAATGGCTGGCAAATGGGAAACATAACCCTCATTTTTAGAAAAGGAAAAAAAGAAGACCTGGGCAACTACAGGCCGGTCTCACTTCTGTGCCTGGCATGATCATGGAGCAGATCCTCCTGGAAAATATGCCAAGTCACATGGAAAATAAGGAGGTCATTTGTGACAGCCAATATGGCTTCACTAAAGACAAATTTGGTGTCCTTCTGTGGCAGGGTTACATCACCAATGAGTAATGCCAGAGCAATTAACATCATCTCCTTGGAAGCATACAAAACATTTGGCCCTGTCCTGCATAACATCCTTGTCTCAAACTGGAGAAACATGGATTTGATAGGTGAACCACTCAGTGGATAAGAAATTGCTTGGTAGTCAAACTCAGAGTTGTTTATGCTCAACAGCTTGATATCCAAGTGGACAGCAGTGACAAGTGGTGTTCCTCAGAGGTCAGTGTTGGAACTGGCAAATGGGTGAAGGGTCTGGAGCAAACGTTTTTTGAGGAGCAAAAGACCCCCCTTTCTGAAGGGGAAAAAGGAGACTCGAGAGAGACCTTATTGTTCAGGTAACGAGTAATAGGACAAAAGGAAACAGCCTCAAGTTGCTCCAGGGGAGGTGTTGATGGGATATTAGGTACAATTTCTTCACAAAAGGAGGTTGTCAAGCACTGGAACAGGCTGCCCAGAGAAATGGTTGAGTCACCACCCCTGGAGATATTTAAAAGACTGTAGATGTGGCACTTAGGGACATTATTTTGTGGTGGATACAGCAGTGCTGGGTTAATGTTAGATTCAATAATCTAACATTTTCCAAACCTAAAAAATTTGGTGATTCTATCAATGGATGCTTAAGAATCAAGGGGTCAGAAATGTTTTTGTTTTCATGTTTGAAACAGAAAAATATTTAAAATTCTCTATCCCTATCTGAATTATAAATGTCTGTGATATTTGACAATCATCTAAGAAATCCAGAATGAAAATACATGACATATTTCAGTTAAGAAGAATAAAACTAAGAAAAATTATGGATGGCTCTAATGTCAAGATCTAGGATAAAAAGAGGGAACAGGAATAGAGACTAGCTCCTGGCAGCACTGACAGGAGCATCCTCTTGACTCATAATGCCTGAATGGGAGCCTTATGTTTTGTGCTGGGCTTTGTACCTGTTCACTCCTCACATATGCAGTCTTCATCAGCTCAGCTCAAGTTGTGTGTTGAGATGCTGATCTGGGACTTAGAAAATCACAGGCAGATGGCTTGAGATCCATTTGAAGTGGCCAAAGTCTTCTCATGAAGGTCAGGCATTGTTGAATTTTGCTGTTCCCATGGCCAAGGACTTAATAAATTGTCACTGTCTGTGCAGTGAAGATTTTTTGTAAGAAGGGAAGTGCTTTCCTTAATGATGCCAGATATGCAGGTGATGTGGCCAGGACCCTTGAGAACAGCCTGTGCCTAAACCCAGCACCGAGAAGCTCAAATTAGAAGCTTAATCACACAGCCTGCCAATTTAATCAGTGTAGAGAGACAAACGCCTCCAGAGAATGATATAAATCTTAGTGCAAGTGCATCCTAAAAATAGTTGTGAAGAATCCACACCTGAGCCTGTTGTATGTAAGAGAGGCTTTTCTGAACCGGACAAAAAGAAATGTGGTGAGGAACTTAAAAACACAAGAAATTTAAATGATAAAAAGTTACTGCATATGCTGGGAACAAAGTAGTAGCATATTGAGAACATCCCCCCATCCCCATTTTTCTCTCTTAAGTAAATCCATAAATGAATAATATTTGGGGAATTTAAATTAAAAAAATAAATGATAACTGCAGAGTGATATAATACATTCATATAGAATAAATGCAAATAAACTAATATGTGGACCAGAACAAAGGATTAATATTTTACTTTATTTTGAATTTAAGAAGTAATGAAGTATGACAGCTGTACTAAAAATGAGTGAACACCAGAGAATAACTAGGATATATATTCACCAATGATAAGTTTCTGTGTGAACATTTCTGTGTGTGTATGAATGTACAATCCTTCCTTACTTCCTCACAAGATAACAAAGCAATGAGATAACTTTGAATACCAAACATACCTAGAGGAAGACAGAATATAACTGTGCATGTGGCTGCAGAACCTTGTAATCTTATGGCCATATTTCAGATGCCTTATCCTAATAGAAGTGATTCTTTGCAGTCATAGGCTTTTGGGTTTCAAGAGGAAGTTTGGATGGATTTTTTTTTACATTAATTCCTCAGAATTTAGTACATTTTTAATCTATTAAGTGTACAAGAATATTTTTATGTGCAAGTAGTGGTGGTTGCAGACAAGCTAAGGCACTTAAAAGTGTATGACAGCAAGGTGCAACGAGCCTCAGGAATTCAGTGGTTTCATGTACACAATTCTTGTATTCTTGCAACCTTTCTGTTTCATTTCCAATCCTGAATTTCTTTTGTGTTATGCCAGTTAATAAGCTGTTCTCAATCCTTTACCTTTGTGCAGCCTTGAAAAGTAATGTTTTAAATCAGGAAAGGGAAGGAGGGAAGGTATAAATGGCATCTGGTAGTGCAAATCGCCTGCTAACACAGAGAATCTTTTCAGCTAAAAGAAGCACACTGTTTTGATGTTTTTGTTCTGAGTGAGGTGTCAAGTCTGTGGCTAACAATAACATAGGAAGTTTCTTAAGGCTTATGTGGGCTTCACAGTATTCAGGGAGTTAAGAAAGAGGAATAAAAAAATGCATCTGACATTTGTTTATGCATTCTCATGTCCGGTTTGCATGCAACAAAGCTCAATATTAATTAAATAGCTCTTCATCTTACTGTCATTATTTCATCAGAGGCAATTTTAATGACATATACATACATACATGTTTTTATTGTACATAAGAAAATTGTATAAACTTCTCTGATATGTTTTATAAATTCTTGAAATTTTAGCACCTCTAGGAACTAAATAAAGCTGTCTGAAGCTGTTCTGTTTATCCTGTGTGTTTGTGTTTTCCTCCTGAACTTCAGCATGGTTGCAAAAGCTCTTGAAGTCCCAAGATAAGCAAGGAAATTTTAGGGAGTCAGAAAGAAAAATGCTACCTTGTTTTCCTCCAAAATTAAGATTTTACATCTTTTTCTTGCAATACTGGTCTTCAAAATGGAAAATGTTACTAACCAGGAGCTCATGAATTGCACCTGGACTTTATTTCTACATCAGAAAGATGAGAGTGACGCAGCACAAATACCATTGCCCTGTAAAAGCTCTTTCAGGGCTTATAAAATGAACACAGTTTAAAGGCAGGTGGCAGTATGGTGAGAGCATAGTGGAGGAAATCCAGCTATAGTCTGGGGATGTGGTGAGCCTGGCCAAGCCTCAGTAAAGCCTTGCCCATTGGTACACAGCCTGGAACCTTGGTTTTGTTCAATGTCTCTCCTGTTAAATTTCCAGCTTGTCATCAAAGTCACTGGCTGTTGTTTAAGGCCCTCCTAAGAAGAACCCACTCAGTGGATTCCTTGCCCAGGCACCTGTGACTCCCAAGGATACAGAAAGGCTTTCCTCCAATACAAAGAAAAGGAGGGAGCAAAGGTGGGGCCAAGCTTTCATGCTCCTGAATAATGTTTTCCTTTTCTGTTGGCACTGTGTTGGGTAGAGTCATTTGTATCCTCTCCCAGTTGTGTCCTTTCAGCCAAAGCATCCTAATTTAGTCAATATTTCCTTGTCAGGAATCTATTTCAAAGCTCTTAGGAAACTATTTCCTATCTTCCATCATTTATGCCATCCTTTCCTCTACCCTTGCCTGTTATCTTCAAGATGAAGTGATGAAAACTATAGGCAGTGTTCAGAAGGAATTCACTAGATTTTCCTTCTTTTCTTCTCAATTATTTCTACAGTAATTCCTCATCTTCTGTTTCCCTGATGTTACGTTGTTTGAGGAACATATTTGAAATGATTGATATTGAATTTCCCTGATTAGCAGTAGTAACTTATTAGAGTTCATTATGGTATGTTTAAAATTACAGCTACAGAGAAACCATTCCAGTCTGCCTGAATTTTTATGAACTCCTCTAGCATTCTTGGGCATCTCTCCCTGACATGGTCTTTACCATTTAAATGAATCCTGTTTACATGGTTCAAGACAAGGATTAAAATAGCTGATGTACGTTATCTTCGGACAGGCACATTTATTCTGTAGTAAGGTTATAAGACAGGATCAATAGAATGCCAATACTCCTTTGGTACCCTGAGGTGATTCCACAGAAAAAGGAAAATTAATTTCCCAGTCCTCTTAAAAACAGTCTAGAGCATCTTAATACACAGTACCAACATCTAATCTGTCAGACTCACATTTGCTAATGCAGAAAAAAAAAAGGACACTGTTATTAGGCAGGATTTTACAGTAGGCATCCACGTGGGCTGACCTGGATACTTAGATTTGTGTGCCAAATGCAGATCCTGCAATTTAACAGTTCAACACATTAAAGGGTATTTTAAGCTGCCTTGGTAGCTGTCTAGATGTAATTCATTGAATGCCTGGTGTCTTTATCTTTTATTTAGAGAGTTTCAATATGTATATACATATCCCAGGTAGAGAGTTTCAATATGTATATACATATCCCAGGTATCTCAGTCATTTATAATTTGCAAGTCATGAACGTTGTGAAATGATATGCGCCTTTTTTTTTTTTTTTTTTTTTTTTTTTTTTTTTTTTTTTTTTTTTTTTTTTTTTTTTTTGTGGAAGGAGCTCTTTTTCTCTTTATAGGCCTTCAATGGGCTTTACACTGGCTTTATCCAGAGCTCCTGCTTGTGTAGTGGTATCACCTTTAAAACAATAACTTAGCATTGTTTTGAGCATGGACTTGTGTCTTGCCTTAGATTTTATGATGACATCCAAAATTTTTAAAGTGAAGTGAGGTCCAGGCTATGGAATCAAATGACAAATCTTTTACAGTGATGTCATGAGGCATGCTTGAAAGATTTCCTTGATGCACCCCCGTGGGGAATATTGTACTGTCATTACTGCAGGTGCAACAGTGAGCAGATACTGACTCTGCAGTTCTGTTCTCCTCCAGATGGGAAGAAGAGTAGGGCATCAGTCTGGCACCTCAGGACAGGTTTTACAGGCATTTATGTGGCAATAGGTGCAGACAGCCACGTGCCATGATGCTTAAGGGGAGTCAGGCACTTATCACCTTGACTTAAAAGTGTACGGTCTTAGGCATATTTGGAAAGATCATTAGATGCCTGTGTTCAAACTTATAAAACCCAGCCCTTGCTTGGTGTGTTTCACCTGTGTCTGTGTAATGGGGTGGTAACACCTCCCCACCTCAGAAGAGGGACTTGAGAGGTCCTTTCAGTCTTTAAACTGGATAGAGAGTGGAGCATGTCATTGCAATACAAGATCAGCTCTCACATGTGTCTGACTACAGCAGGTTTTTATCAATGTCTGTTTCCTTTACTAAGATTTGTGAGCAAACACTGACAGTTAAACTGAAATTATGAATTTTGTGAAGGTTTTCACATAAAATGTAACATTTTCCTTTGTATTTTATGCAAATATATCCACACCTCTTCTGGCAGCTAAGCACAATTCCCCTTACAAAAATTTTTTAACATAGAAGCATGCACTATTCTTCTCCTCACTAGATGGAGGTCCAGTGCCATTTAAACTGTAGCTTTCTTGATTTTTTCTGTTCTTGGTGAGATTGAAATAATTGCCTCTGTGATCTAGACAAAGCCTTACAGTGTGACTGTGTTCTCAATAGAGGACAAAGATAAAGCAATGAATATTTATAAATACCTTAAAGCATAAAATATGCTCTGGTAATAAAACATTTAGAAAAGAGAATGAAAAAAATGCCATAAAGTTGGGACAATTTAGATGCAGATGTTTAGATGCAATGGAGGTTTTATAAAATCCAGTTGTACTGAATTAATTCCTTTTGGCAAAAGCAGAACTATTTAATAGATCACATCTGCCTGGCTGCTGCTGCATTAATTGTGACAGTACATTGCTGTAACCAAACTGTTTTAATTAGGAAAAATAAAGGCTGCCATTTATTTTGTTTTTCAATTCTTTTACCAATCATTCTGCAGTGCCAGTGCATTTAACACTCATCAGCTCTGGTACTGGAATTAAAGGAAGTAAGACCTTTCTTGAGTGGTACTTCTCAATAGCACAAATGACTCCCATTTAACCTCCTCCTATCTTCTTTTCAAGCTTTGTCTTTCACTTCCCAGAAAGTCTGTATCCCTTTTATTCTCTTTAAACCTCTTTAATATCATGTTAGTCTTCTCTGAGAATCATTTCCAAGACAGAAAATATAAAATCAAAATAAAGAATCAAACAAGCAGGGGTTGGGTTGGTATAGTTACAATACTGATTTTCAGGCTAGTGTGCTGTAAGGTTGGATGGGCCAATGCTTTAGGTGATGGGAGAGAGAGGTCCAATTTCTTCCTTTTCTCCAGACACTCCTTGTGACAAATCAAATAATTTTGGCTCCAGAATACAGATCTTTCCTTGCCTGTCAGTGACAGCAAAGTCTTATAAAATTCTTCATGTCTACAGCTCTCACTGTGGGCAGTATCTTCCTGGTGAGACATGGGTGAAACATGCCCACTTCATGCCCAGACCCCAAAAAAATTCACAAATTTGGAGTCCTTCAGTACTTTTTCTAATGTTTCTGCCTGTTCTGGACTTATTTTTTAGAAAAAGATGTTTCAATCTCTTCTATGCTAAGAGTCCTGGTTCTAGTGAAGTCCCCCATCTATGGTGGGACTTAGATACATAAACATAGTACCAAGTGCTAGTGGAGATGCCCAAGGTTGCCAAGTCATCAGCGTGGAGCAGAGAGATACAGCACAGTAGGTTTGAAGGGATGTGTCTTCTTGGGGTGGCATCTGGAGACAAGCTGGAACAATATTCCTAACATACTTAAATGCATATTTAGTCTGGCCCCGTATGGGGACTTAAATTGCTCTGCTTTGTAGAACAAAGAAATCAAGGATCTGATGAAGAATCATGTATTCTCTTTAAGCACCTGGCATCTGAAAATTTATTGCAACAGAGCTAAAAGATTTTTCAGTCATCTCCCTTGGTGGAGGTAACTTTAGAGAGTATCTTATGTGTAAACTAGGAGCCTCTGTGCTTCAGAGAGATGGAAATAAATGACTTGCAGTTTATGAGGTGCTGAGCTACCAAAGAAATATTGGCTGAGTAAATATTGTCATTAAAACAACCTAGGTAGGCAGCTCCATATTTCTATCCAAGACGCTTCAACCCCACTGAATCCTGTGGGGCTTGCAACAGACTCAGCACTCACTGCAAGTCAGGGTTCAAGTTATGAGCTTCAACTTATAATCCTTTTAGACCTGAATTCATAAAAAAATGTAAAAAATAATGACTTTTATATAATTTTCACATTGATCCCTTTTCGAAGTCCCTTCCCCAAGTCCCTTCTCCCCATTGTTTTTGATGTTGGGTAGTTTTAACTGGCTTTGAAAAATGGTGGAGTACTCAAAGATGTTTTCTGAGTAGTCTAATGGAAACAAATATCAGGATAAAGGAGAAATTTATGACTCCTCTGAGGAAGACACAGCTCAGTCATTGCATTCCTCTTTCATAGCAACCTCCTGGCTAATAAGGCATGCAGTAACAGGTTGGCCTATCCACATGGACCCTGCTCCAGATGAGTCATATTAACTGATATCTGTTTCCCAGAGCATTTGGATGAGCTGGGGTGAGAAGGAGGACAGGGGGAAGAGACACAATACAGATTGATATGTCCAGGCCTCTTGTGTCTCTCTGTTCATGTAGCATTTTCTTTTGTTATTGCTTCAGCAATTACTGTCATAGATTTTCTCTCTCACTGATTATACTGTATTTACTTATAAACAGTGAATGTTTTCAATGATTTAAAATGTAAATTTACTCTCAAAAATGCAGATGGTGTAGCAACTACTTGATTATGAAGGCAGGCTCAGAGTTGTTCTATCACAGTTTTCCTTAGTGGTATATGAATTAGTTTCACCTGACATATGCCACACACATGCCTATAAAATAGAAAAATTCTGAAGTTTTTTACAAATAGTCAAGGAATATTAGTTTTTAGGCCCTATTTCCAGTTGCTAAGATTTTTTCAAAATTTTCCTGAGCCCATTATGTCCTTTTTCCAGATTTATACTTAACCAATGAATATGAATTATAGCATTGTTTTTCTTAAATAAATTAGTCATATCTCGCCAGCCATCAATTAAAACTAATCAAAATTTATGTAAACCAAAGCCTTCATTGTGTTTGACTCAGCTTAACGAATCAGTTACTCAAATATGAGAACTATTAGGTGGGATAGGACATTATTAGTATTAATATTAAAAGGACCACCTTAAACAAAAGTGAAAAAAAAATAATCTGTGCAGTACAGCAAATGCCGGTTACTCCAAATATGAGATTACAAGATTATTACTTTTAAAGATAAATTTTCAAAATCTCTTTAGAATATGCACCTGATATGAGGTGTCCAAAAATTATTAGAACCATCCCAATACTCAGATAAAATGCATGATAAAAAAGGGAGTTATTTAATCAAAGGCCATCTGAGATAAATACACCTACCTCCATGAAACATTCTTTATATATAGAATTAATAATAACAACCTTAAAAGGGTTTTTTTTTTTTTACACAAGAAGAAGTCATTGCAGGGCACACATGTGGAACTTACATCACCATCTTCTACTGAGATCTGAAGGCCAACAGGTAAAAACAAGGATGTAGCTCTTATTGCTGGAAAGCAAATGAATTTTCTTTCTGGCTTTTTTATGGCAAAATTCAGCAGGGTGTTATGAAGCTAGAGGGAATTGCCAGAACAGTGAGTGAAATCCAGTCCTGAAACCCACACAGTAATAATGGAGAAAAGGGAGATGTTTTTCTTCAGAGAGTTAATGCTATTTTTTTGGCATGATCTTTGTCACATAAAGGAGAAATCTAGAGTCTGGTCCCTAGTTCCAGGCAGTTTTGGAATTCAGGTGCTGGAGTACTCTTTAGGATACTCTTTGACAGACTAAATTATCTTCATTGAACGTTGTACATTTAAATAGATAAAAGAATGAAGGAAGAAAAATTATTGGGCCTTTAACATATAAAAATTGTTATGCAGTCAAGTAAAACTCCATACCCTGTGCTCCTTCAAACACCAGCTAGGGAAATACAAAAGCTGAAAAGCCCAAAAAATTTGGCATTCAGATCTCCCTCATGCCTTTTACAATGTGATGAGGGTTACAGCAAAAAACTGTGAAACACTTCATTTAAAAAAAGAAGCTATATGATTTACGTTGAAATAATGTTTTCATTATACATTCTGTCACGCTGCTTCCTACTCTTCTTCAGTTCACTTTAGGTCAGAAAGGTTTAATTTTCTCTTTTGATACAGAAAGGGAGCTAGCCTGGCAATGAATGTGCAAGGTGAATCTCCAGGGAAGAAAATGCAATCATGCTGAGTAACAACAGTTTACTTTATTTGTAATAAATAGGAAGGTTTATAATGCCAAAGGATGGTGTTACAGTTGTGTAAAGATTGAGCAGGAATGATAAGAAAAGTAGAAAATATAGCTGAGTTATATTCTGAGCCTCTGTTTTTCCCCAGTTGCTATAGTAATGTTTAGCACCTTTATTAGTTATTCCAGCATGCTATGTCCCCGGGAGATTTGTCGGTTCAGGAAGGCTGAGAATGATGAGCCTGCCTTGAATCTGGAGATAGACCTCATTAGGTTTGAGGATTAGACACAATACCTAATCCTGGCACAGGCAGTCAGCACATAAACAGAGAGAGGAATCCCAGGATGCTTTTAACAAGGCCACCCAGCCTGGATATTGGATTGCTCTCAGCACTCCAAAGACAGGTGGTTGTAAGGCTGGTGGATGGCTCTGCTGGAACTGCCATCCTAATAATATCTGATCATTTGTAAGCCCAGACAAACCAGCTCAAAGCTTCCTACACCTCAAGGGAATTGCCCTAATACTCAGAGATCAAAAAAAACATAAGCACCAAAAGGTTGCACTTCGGTACCAAATCAAGTCTTTGGGCCATTTTTGCTCTGAGGAGTGTAATTTGCGGAGGAATTAACAAGGAGCTGCTCTTTGCAGCTGTTGGTCCTTTCCTTTTGTCTTTTCACTGTCAACTAAACCGTCAGTGTTTCCACGCCCTTCTGGGAGGGATGAGAGAAAAGGCATCAGCACTGCCACAAGTCTCCATTTTTCTCCCCGGCTTGTGGTGCATGTTTTTTCCTCAATAACCCATTTTTTTTTGTTGATTAAGTGAGAATATCAGATATTTTACAAAATATAAGACACTTCTCAGTTTCTCTGTGCTATAGACAAGTGTCCTCCCAACTGGAATCAAACAACTGGAGGCTTTGAAAGCTGAATACTAACAAAGGCTAGAGTAGTAACAAAAAGATCTTTTAGTTCTTCCTGTTGTTTTTTAACTCATTTCAATCTCATGACTGAGGTCTTACAATTTTGGGCTCTGACATTGACCATACTTCATAGATTTATATTTTTTTTAAGTTCCTTGGTAAATTGACAGGAAGATTAGTGAGAAAAAAGGCATTTTGAAACCTCTGCTGTCAGAGTTGGCTGCAGTTCACTCCTTTCCGCAAAACCTTTCATCTGCTTTTAAAATTATTTGTGCATGTACACAAATCCACCTGGATTCCTAGTAAATTTCTTGAGAAAAGCTGAAGTGTGGGGAAGTAGAACTCCATAATCAGACACAGTTATTAAGCACTCAGTCACAACACTGATCTTGAGAACCAATGCACCTTTACAAACCAACTTCCAAAATGTAATTTCTTGTTGCACAGCCTATTTAAAAGAGAAACCCATTTGGCAACTGAATGCTTCACATGTGTTGGATTCAGCTAACTCTGAAGGTTCTTAACACCCATTTGGAAGCCGGGCTCTACACAGCTTGGAGAGCATTGCAAGAAGATGCAGGAGGAATAAGGGATGGTTAGATATGGAAAGATATAGGAAGCTTAAGAACACCTGGGAGCAATACAGCTGAGGCTGAAGGGACAGAGAACTTCTGTGGATAATCAGATCTGCCAAGGCTTTAGGATGAAAGTATCCAGTATAGTCTGCTGCATTTGGTATAATTAAGCTGCATTGCTCTTCAATTTGTCTGAATGTTTTAGGAAGCCCATATATTCTGGAAGGGTGTGCATTTGTTCAGTAGTGTTAAGTAAGGTACAGAATATCTTCTTTGACTGAAATGAGATTTCATGTTCTACTTAGATCTCTCCCTAGAAGACTGACGACAGCAAAACCTAATTTTTTTCCCAAAATTAATAGTGTTTGGAAATGGGTTGTAATGACATTGCCCCCACTCCAGAATTAGAATCCAGTTAAAAAAACTTGGAGACACTTACTCACAGGAACAAATGTTCTCATATAGAAAAGAACATGAAGAATTATTTCTCATTTTATTTCAGGTGTATTTCAAATACATTTTTATTATAGCATTTTTTTGCATCTTTTATTAGGAACTTTATAATAGAACTCCTTTATTAAATTAGGAGAAATGTCATTGTGGGTTAAAAGGTACAATTCTTTGGTTAAGTGGCTTGAAAATGGTTTTCATTAATTTTAGTGTGAACTAACATCAATTGCCTCTGTGAGTCTTGCCTGGAGCTTGGTTATTCTTGTCTCACACCTTTTTCTCCTTGATTATATTAAACTGACTTTAGAATTTTCAGATAGTAGCCACCATTTTTCATTTGTAACAATTATCTGATATTTTGGGGGTTTTTTGTTAGTTCTCTGCATGCTAGAAAAGACTTAATTACATGAAACTTTGAAGAAAGTAAAAACATAGACCTCAGATTTTAAGATAAATATACTGTTGCATTGCAATAAGTATTTTTTCTTTAGTTAATCTTTCTTCTTCTTGATGAGAATGCCAGATTTCTAGATACCAAATTGTGCTATGGTCGTATTGGCTCTGGAAAAGCCCTTTTCCACTGTATTAGCAATAAACTGACAGTTTTCAGATCAAGCATGTTCAATTGCCTGCTTCAGAGCTTTTCTGCTTTTTTCAAGACATCTGGGCTATTGTTTTAATGAGAGAGACACTGGACTTAACCATCCCAGTGAACACAGGATTAACCACAGGACACTTATTTTGTTGGTGATGTAGTCGACTCCCCTCTAATGACTACTCAGGTCCAATGAGAATCCGTTTTTCTCATCCACTTTTCCAGTATATTGTGTTTTCTTGGCTAAGTATAGGTACTTCTTAGTGTTAGTTCCATCATCCACCAGGCCTCAGATGTTTATTTCTCTGCAGTTTTACAAGGAATATAGCAATGGCTCCAGGCTGTGGTTTAAGAAGTAGGATCAGCCAGACAATGGGAATTTTCTTTTGCTTTAGTAAATACATTGGTTTGTTTACTCAATACCACATAAACTGCATCCAAGCAAAACTTAATTAGATGCTCTGCCAGGAAAAAACTATGAGAAGAGAGGAATGGAGAGCAGCTGGTTTTGTTGTCTGCTTCAGTCCTCAGACCTACAAAGGTAAGAGAAGTGTGACTGGCTTATTTTCACCAAGAGAGTAAGCGGGTGAACAAGCATGGGTCTTTCACTCAGGTTATCTTATCTTGTAAAACAGGAGGGGAGACAGGCTTCTTTGCTGGTAAGCCAAATTGAAGCTCATGTGCTGGATCTAAATCCTTTGCAACATGTTTATAATAACAGATTTCTTACCATAGAGTTTCTTCTATGCCTGGGACATTTATTTCTAAAACAAAATGTCTTAACACAAATATATGTACTAAATAGGTTTTTATTTTTTGGGTTGCTGTTATTTTTGTTGTTGTTCATATGTGCCTAAGATGCATTGTGTTCTGGGGTGCTCATTTCTTGCTACTTCTACTTTGCATATTTTTACTACATTTAAGTCTTGATGTCCATTTAAAAGAGCTGTTTGTGTTTTGAACCTCCCTTTCCTCTTCTTCCCCAAAACTTACAATGGCAGCTGCTACTCTGACTTGTTTTTTCCATGGGTTCACATTCTTACTGCCACCCTATGCACTGTTACTGTCATGGATAGCTGTCATTTGGCTCTTGGTATGTCATACTGAGTAGATTTGTGGTGTTGTGTGAGCCAGAGGATCACCAGCTGGGAGTCAGCTGGTCTTTGTCTCGAAGACAGTTTGTCACCTGTGAAATACTACAGCTTTCTGTCCCATCCTAATTTACCAATACCTCACACATCAGTATTATTTGTAACCCAAATGAAGATGTTGTATGCTGAGTTTGCTTCAGACAGTTCCTTCACCACAGCAGAAAGGGAATGGTTAAACTGAGGAGAAGCCCTGTGAGGAGCCTGTTCAGCCTGGAGGAGACTGAGGAGAGACCTCTTTGCATTTTTCATATCGGGAAGAGGAGGGGCATGCACTGATCTCTTCTCTGTGGTGACCAGTGACAGGACTTGAGGTAATAGCCTGAAGCTGAGTCAGGGGAGGTTTAGATTGGATATCAGGAAAATATTCTTCACCTAGAGGGTGGTTAGGCACTGAATAGGCTCCTCAGGGAAGTGGTCATAGAACCAAGCCTGTCAGAGTTCCACAAGCATTTGAACAATACTCTCAAGCACATGGTTTGATTCTTGTGGCTGTCCTGTGCAGGGCCAAGAGCTGGACTTTCATAATCCCTGTGAGTCCCTTCCAAATCAGGATATTCTGTGATTCTATGATTCTATGAACTGCTTTCTCCTTTTAAGTTTTTTTATTACTCCAGAATTAGCACTAGTATGTGCTGTTCAGCAACGAGAAAACAAGTGGTTAAAACTCCTTAATTTCTGGTTCAATAGTGTCAGTGCAGTATTGACATTCTGGGCTGGTGCAGAAGGTCAGCCTCCAAGGCTGGCATAGCTGCAAAGCAAACATCTCATATTGACAGATTGGCTACGACTGAGATTATCCTGAGGATGGAAGCTGAGAACATCCAGTGTAAACATGCTACAGTGGTCCAAAATTGTTTACTTTACGGCTTGCCCCATTCTTCAGTCAATCTTATTGTACTTCTGCCCCATTTTGGTTGTCACAAGCAGCCTCTTGACTGAAGTTTAAGCCTTTGGTAATGAATTGCTTTCTCCCATGTGTTTGTGCAACTGACTCACTATACAGTTAGGTTTTACATTATTCTGCAATGTGACAAATATGTTAATGTATGCAGAACAATAATTCTAGTTCTGGCAGACATTTGCTGTGCTCACAACGTCAAGACAATTTTTTTAATTCTATAAGGTACTCTGATATGACTATAATGCTACAGCTCACTGAACTTGCTTTAAATTGACTCTCAGCCTACCGATCACATTATCAAAACCCAAAGAACTGCTCCCTTTGCTTTCCTGTAGCAGTAATTTAAGAAGGCAAAATACCATTAAATTCAATGAGGCATGGTTAACACTAAAACACACAGAAGTGAGAAGTCCATAAAAATGTGATCTTGCACTTCGTTATTATGAGTCACAGGTATTTAGGTAGTTTGGAGAAAATCATTTGTGAGGCAGAAACTGGACATCTTTCAGCTTTCCTAAAAAAAATCTCTAGCTGATATTCTATTTTGCAGCCAAATACTGTATTCACATATAGTGGCAGTGTAACTGTTGCTGGGATTTTCTATTTATGGCTATATATGTGTATCATGCCAAGCATAATTTATATCCTTGCATATTTAAGACAAAATCAAATTGACAAAGCTGATGGGAAAAACTCAATCAAATTGTGTTTCTATGTTGGTAGAATAGCCCTCGAGGAGACAGAATGTTCCCAGAAGATGCTAAAACAAACATGCAAACAGAACTCTAAAATAGGACCAAGGCAAGAGTTCAAGTGCTTTATTTTCTTTCTGAGACAGGCAGCTTAACTGTTTGCTCCAAAGATACAGATCAAATAAATCTGGAAAGTTACATTGCCTTGCTGAATCACTGTCTGAAATGTTATTTTAAAGATGTTGGAACACAAGCTTGAGGTCCCATTCAGGGTAAGGTTTTCACTGCAGGGATAAATGGCAAGGATAAGCCTTATACATCAGTAGAAATTAACTAGAAAAGTTTACCATGGAGGAAAGGAACGTCCATATTAATGGGCACCAAATGGCATCACTTCAGCTTTATCAATGGGGTTAAGGAAATTTTTATTATAAAAGGGTGCAAATATGGTGTTAGATGATGTTGGCAAATTTAGCTTTGCAGCAGTGGCTCTTGAAAACACAGGAGCTCTACATTGTGCATATGTGTATATATATTTATTGAAGTATTTTGTAATGAGAGACTGTAGATTATGTTCAGCACAGAAGCAGTTTTCATAGTCTTGTTTAGAGGTCATAGATATACAAGCAATTTTAACCCTGTGAGTTTCAATGTATGTCTGTACTGAATGGCACCTGACAAGCTTCACCAACATCTATGGGAGCAACATATTTCAAAAAATATGGGAAAGTAATTCATCAGCCTGAGAGGTCTAATACCATCTGCCAAAGAGGGTCATCAGACAGCTGCTGCATATTCACACTTGCTGTGTATAACCAAATGCACATGTACAATGATTAATCTGGGTCAGAGTCAGGCTGTCTGGCAGCAAACTGAATGCAGCAGGGCTGACCACACAGAAGCCATTTCTCTAAACCTTGGCCTTGTTCTCTGCTTGTTAAGGGCCATGTACTGCTCCTGCCTCTCTCAGTGGATTCTCATGAAAGAATCAGCCCCAAACTGACCTAGTTAAATGTCAGTGGTGGGAGGCTGCTACCTCTGAGATGTATCTGGAATGAGCTATTGGAGGAAATGATTAATCCTGTCTGTAAGCAGAATGTTGTGAGACAGTCATTGGTTTGTCAAAGCTTTCCTATAGCAACTTGAGTTTGAGAAAGAGCAGAGGACATAAAGGGAGGGTTCTGGAGAACATTGGTTAAAATTATGTTTTCTTCTATGCTTTCTCCCTTAGACTATTCATTCCATTATGTGACATAGTAATTTTTTCTTTATGTAGAGGGAAGGAATTGAAGGTATTTTTCCACGCTGTTTCAAGTCCTCATTTCTAGTGTTTATGTCAGAAATAAGAATGGGATAGAGACACATTCATTCCAGATTAGCATGGTCTCTCTTGCACTGGGAAGCCCAAAACTGGCCACAGGGCTGTGGATGCAGCATCAGCAGTGCTGAAGAGAGGGCAAACACCACATCCCTTGATGGGCGAGCTGTAGTCTTCCTAATGCAGGCCAAGATGTGCTTGGCCTCCTATTCTGCAAGCGCATATTGATGGCTCATGTTCAGCTTGATGTTCACCAGGCCCTCAGATCTTTTTCTACAAACCATAGCCTGGACTCCAGCCTGCACTGGTGCATGGGGTTGGTCTGGTCTATTCTGCATTCCCGTTGTTTGATTTCACCAGGTTCCTGTTGGCCCACATCCCCAGCTCCTATGGGCTCTCTGAATGGCAATCCAGCCCTCCAGCATGTGAATTACTCCCTCCAACTGGATGTGGTCCAGAGCTTCCTGGGGTACCTTCTCTCCTGTTGCTTGGGTCATCAACAAAGTTAAGCAACACCAGTTCTAGTAAGTGTCTCAAAATCTGTCTAATGGTTAAATGAACTGATTTTTCACATGTTGCTTTTTTCCCAGTGTGCTTCTAAAGGTTTTGGCTTTGTTTATCTTGCTTGCTGAGGTTTTTATGAAGGTGAGGCTTCTGTTCACCACAGAATAAAGAATTGCAGTTATGTGCCCATTTTCCCCTGCTTCCCAACTGCCCATGACTATAAATACATCAATCATTTCATTTAGTTGCTATTCTGTACCTTTAAAATGTGGTTAATGTTTCTAAAGCACTTGAAGTGCTGTAGTGAAAAATTGTCAAATATCATTAAATAAAAATTTGTGCTTCTGGAATCTAAAAATAAAAGCCTAATGTTTCAGATATGAAAAAAAGGAAAATCAGAGTTAAATAATTTTATGAGTATAACTCCAATTCTAAATACGTCAATGCGAGAAAAGCCTCCATCTTCTCTCTTATGAAGGTCCTAATAAAGCATTTTCTATCCTATCCAGGGTGTTAAACTGATTAATGAGCATTTGCTCCTGATGGTCTTCAGAAACAACCCCAGAGCAGCTAGCCAGTACTGACAGGCTTAATGTAGAAATTCTCTTGATCTTGAGTAGTTCTTATCAAATGGCCACAAATCCACAGCTTTGGAAGACAGTCTCAAACTGTATTTTTTCCTTTACAAGCAAAACACAAAACTAGATGTTAGTTGTGCTGACAGACTGTCAGTGGGAGCTCATCCTTGAAGAGGAGATGTACTCCTAGTCAGTATTAGCAAGACCTTACCTCCAGGTATATCCAGAGCTCCTGACTCAGTATAGATTTATCTTTGGTTTTGTCATTAGAGACAGTGAATTTTACTCACCAAGTATTATTGATACCTATGATGAACCACTGGCTTGACTGACAGTTTTTTTCTCCTTCACACCATGTCATACAATAAACGTGTCATAGCATTGTACTGAATGGTTACAGATGGTCTTGGGGTGATGGACTTTCTCTGACAGGCTTCTTGCCAAGGAACATATAGCAACACCAGGCATGAGAACACATTTCATGAGAGATGACTTTCAACCAAATGTAGAAATGGGAAAAATATGTCACACTGAACTTCTTGTTTCCAAGGAAGTGGAGTGTATTATATGATGAACTTAATGAGAGTTTCTTGCAATTGTCTGGGTTTAAATGAAGGGCTCTATGAAGAGCCCTTTGTGAGAAGTACCATAGCTGACCTGACTGACACATGAATGACAGATTCCTGTGGTAGGAAAGTACTGCACTGCAGGTGATGTTTAACCAATTCTGATAGACCATCCTTTCAACAGCTTTCTTTAGAAAGCTTTGCATTTGTAAAGGATAATGTCAAATGAGCTGCATTTCTGCTTCTTCATGCTGAAAGTTGAGTTTCCGGTCATTCCAGAGGGCTGAGCGTAAAAGGCACTTGCTCTGGTCTTTCATTAAACCTGTCAGAACTGCCACCTCTCTTTCATGAACTGACAGCACAGGCTTTTGAGTTCACTGGAGAATGCACTCTGGAAGGCTTGTTCAGCACCAGTCTGATGTGCAGGACAGTGGGGGGCTGCTGTGTGAGCTTCATCTGACCAGGTCAGGGTGGGTGTGCTTGTCTCTGAGCCATCTCGAGTGGCTGGCACATGCTGTGTGACAGGCTGCATCTGTCACTGCAGTGCTAAATAATTTATCATAGACTCGTTTGAACACAGTGGAGGATGGATTGCATAGGTGGATTACAAGTAGCTGTCCTACTAACTTTCACGCTTCTCTGGGTGCTGTGTAACAGCAGAGAAGCTGTGCAAGCAGCCTGTGTCCTGATGAGCCTTTCTTAAGTGCAGTGAGGTAAGGCAGGCTTATTGCTATCTGACTGAGATCTTCCAAATGGGAATGCAGAAACCAGCTCTTCTAAATTGTGCGAGTGTTAAACCAACTTTCCTGGCTTTTTCCATGTCACACAAGGCTGAGTTTGTAACTGTGAGTGTGGCCAAAAGGTAGGGTAGCCAAGCTGTCTTTAAAATTTTGTCCTCTTTGTGCTGGACAGGATTAAAAAATTGAAGAACTTGCTTTTCATGGATTCACTTGAACAAAGAAAACTCCCTTCTTTGTTTATGAAGACTATGGGACAAGTGAGAAATATATATGCACACACATTTACCTGTTTCTCCAGTTAACAAGATAAGGAAATCTGTGTGGTAACACAAAATGTTTTCATCAAGTGAAAATAATCTGAGCTAGCATGGATTATAATAATAGGCTTTTACACAGTCTCTACTATATGTGGCCTAAGTGACAGAAATATTAAGTGTGTTGAAAATATATAAATTATTTATGGGGAGAAATGCATTTAAAATTGTCATGGCACCTTATTAACTTTTCACCCAGGTAGGGACTGCTGTGACAATACAATAGACTTTGCTTGGGGTTGTTTTTTTTTAATTTCTTTTTTGGTTTGTTTGGTTTTTTTGCTAACGATTACTGATTCATGTGGAAAGTCTTTAGATTTGACATCATCTTTCCATGACTAAATTGCTACATAATTTTAAAATAAGAAAGTTCTGCTGTCAATACTGATTGATGTATTACTGTTATTTCCCTATATTTCATTTGCTTCCTTTCACTTTTCTGTTACTATGCTTGTCACTCTTAGAACATGTTCTGCATGTTTAAAATTTGATATTCGAAGGAATTACATGTATGCTTTTGGTTCAGTACTTTAAAACATTATTCTTATAAATGAACCTGTAGCTAGCTGCAACAGACCTATTTATTTATTTTCTGTCTCATTCTGATAGCTATTGCTGCATTTCTTTTTTCATTAATACACTCTTCTTTTGTTGCTTACATCACACCCTTGTATTTGGGAAGTTTTCATCCAGCCATTGCTAGTTCTATCCCCTTTAGTATCCATCAGGAACTTTAGTAAAGACATCTCTTTAGCCAGCCATTCAACAGAGTAAAAATAATCCTTATTAACCCAGAAATTGCTCCTGGAATGGACCAATTGAAAGTTATTCTTGAGAGTTTTCATTCTATATAATTTTAAAATTTCCATTTGGCCACATAGAATGAGAAGCAGAAAGTACATATATTTGAAAGGTTTCCCAGTTGCCTGATAAAATGTATGATTCTCCACATCCAGAGTGCACATGGAAACTTGGTCTAAAAGGAGCTCTCAGGTCCTTTTGAGACATGTAGATCATGACAACCTTCTACCCCTATCAAGGGACCCACCACCCCATGTCTTGTCATTGTCCCAGCCTCTGGGAGTCCTGCAGCATCTCTGCAAGCCCATTCCTCTCCTGCTGCTCAGGAGAGACAGAGGTCCCATCAGGACCAGTATTTGAAGTCAGATAAATTTCTTGCTACCCATGTTTACTGTTCTGAGAAATAAAGTTAATTGCTCAGAATATTACAGAAAAAAAACGTGGATAATATGTACTACCATACTGAAACTATGTTCCTTTTGGAGAGAATTTCTCAACTAAATCCTTACCATGATGTCCATAGTGCAGCCTTGAGGTGAGAGAAGTTAAAATGCCCTCACCCTATTGTATGAATGTCTGAAAAAGCAGCCTTTCCTCTGGAAAACGGCATCCGAACTAATCCATTTCTGATTCTTGGGGCTGGTAGATACAGTCACATAGAGACTTGTCATCTGCTGCAGCTGGAATTGGATACTCCAGATTTCCCAGCTGAGCAACATGATTATGGATGGTAGAGGCCTTCTCACATTGTATATGGTAGAATGTTTAATTAATCTATGTAATAGGAAATTTTGTTCAGCAAGAAATGTGGTGCTTGTCTTGATTCCAGAAAGCACAAATAACCAGTGCTCAGGACAAGACAGTTTCTTAAGGAAGTTCAAATCCTTAATTCAAATCAGACAAAGAAGAAAGTTTTTCACATTCGAGGTGACCATGCTCGCTGGGACTCTCAGCACTGCTTCCTGTGTGGCTCCATGCTGTAGACTATTTTAATGACATGAAAAAAAATTTTCTTTTATGCTGTCAATTAGATTCCTGAGCCAAAATCAAGTGAAGCACCTGAATTCTTCAAAGAAAAGGTTCAGGGTTCTTTAGTATAGGGCAAACATGACATTTTTCCTGTGGTTTTTTTTGTGAAAGGTGAGATGGTTTTGACTGAAATCTTCTGAGAGTGAAAAGCAAAAATGTGAAGAAGAAAGCAGGAATTGGCCTGAGAAAGTCTGGCACACGGCTCAGCACAAAGCATTTAACTTTGACAGTGTTTTATGGGCAACTGGAAACATACCCTGAATCAAAGATCTTGGTAACCAATAACAGACATTGCCCCCCAGTCTCTCAGGGAGAGTTTACTTTCCTGTGAGTTAAGAATACAATAAAAATTTTGTAGCAATTAAAAAAGAATCAATCTAACAGGGAATAAGATGGCTATTGTGAGAAATTTTTCATATTAGTAGCCTTTTATGGTCATCTGCGTTCATAGCCATAAATTTCTACTCAGATTGCTGTCCTTCCAATGAAAATGTTTGACTAAGAGCTTGATTTGCTTTTTTTATAAGTAAAGAGCTTGTTCTCAAGAAATAAGTAGTCATTTTTTTTCCTTTGGGAAACAAGAACAACAAAAAATGTAACTCAGCAGAACTGGATAAACTGTTTGCATTACTTTACATTGTATTTTTATTTTTTTTTAATCTAGGCAAGATGGACTTGGATGGAAGAGATTTTTTTTATTTATTTACTTGATACTTAGTCTAGAAAAGCTATTCCAAAATCCAAGGTGAAAACAGAGATGTTAAATGAGAATTTTCGTCCAGGAACAATGGGTATACACCTACCTGAATTAGGTCTTTGCTATGAAAGGACTCTAAACTGAGCATTGGGGTTTAAATGTGAGCAATTATCTAAGGCTGGTGGGATTTTTGTTACCTCCAACTGGGCCTATCCTCTATTGAATAAGTCACCCATGAGATTCCTGGGGTTGAGTCATTGTGCCAGACTGAGATCCTTTTGCAGTGGTCTGTTCTCCTGGTCACAAGTGGAAATGATGAGAATGCCCTTGAGGACAATTAGCATATGAGGTCCTGGGTGTAAGCTAACAAGGGACTTGAGAGAGCACTGAGATACTGGAGCAAAACATCTCAACCCCCCAAAACTTGCTCAGTCGTTTCCTGATTTTGCTAGGCAATCTTCTGCCTGACAGTTCCTGAAACATTTGAGGCCATGCTCCTTTGCTTGCTCTATAAGTGACCTTATCTGAGTATTTTGGTACCTTTGTATCTATGCCCAAGCTGCAGAAAGGAGCTGAGTTAAGTTTTTTTGTTTGTTTTAATGTGATTTGTTCTTAAAGCCTCACACACACTATGCATGAAAGGTATAAATGGCTCCTGTTTTTCAGGGATGTGGTGATAGTGCAGCTTCTTGTATTCAATAACTTACAATTCAGTTGGTGCTATGAAAAATCTGCAGTGAATCAGGTGAGTGCTTACAGTCTTGAATATCTAACTGGAGAGGACAGTAAAAGATGTACAGCAGAGACTCAAGCTAATAAAACTAGATATTGAATTGTATTCAAGACAGAGATAAGGTTTATTAGCTTGGATATAATGTTGTGCAACAGTTCCTCTGAAATGGAATTAGTTTACACTGAGAAAATCTAGGTTCTTATGGGCATTGTGCAGGTCTGTGTGACTGTGCTTACATCTGGCCTCATCTTCAAGAAGCCCCAGTAAGAATTTGGGTGAAAAATGCACATGAAAGCCTACAGAAATGTTTCAGTGGATGTTCTTGGACAACTGTTCTTTTTAACAAACTAAGAGATGCCTAATGGTCTAGGCCAAAGGTGATATCTCTAGATCCTTCACTGCAGCTGTGTGTTGCCATTTGGATAACATACCTGTGTTATGTCCCTGAGTGCAACCATGTCTGTCCTCCAAACCACTTATTGCTTGTATTGAATGACTTGTACCTGGTACTTTTACTCTTGTATTGAACTACTTGTACCTGGTACTTCTGATTAAGATCATTGGTACTTTTGAATACAATGAACTGAAACTTTGTGGTTGCAGTAGTCTATAACCATGCATGGGTGTTTTGTACTTTGGTTAAAATTGCCAAGTTTCCCATGAATCAGTCCATTCAAGCTTTGGCAGTTCCAGGGTGAACAAGCATGTATGCACATACACGTGTTTTCTTTGAGATAATATTGACAATAATGTGGAGGATTTATTGCAGCTTTCCTGCTTGATTGGTAAAGAAGTTTGTTCTGGCTATACCTTTGAATCCCATCCTACTTTTTTTGTTTACAGAAATTGTTTCTCAGTTTCCACTCAGGCAGTCATTTAACATTACTTTCCTTCACCTATTGTTATCTGTCATTGTATAAAACCCATTGTTTTTACTTCTTAAAATACAATATACTGCTCTATACCCATTCTATGGAATCAAGTGAGATTCATAAAACCTTGAAGCAGGTGCTGAAATTCATTGGGGTTGAACATGTACACACCCACAGATACCCCCCATCAGCCCTTCTTGTGACAGGCCTGGCCCAGGAAGTGTTTGAAACTACAAGTTCACAATTCCTTGCAAAACCTTGCCATCCCCTTATTAAAGCTCCTCTGGTAGCACTGAGCCTGTCAGCATGAAGAAAACCTGGTACCTGACCACTGGTGGAGTACAAAGACCAGCTGAACTTGCATGTGCTGAGATACTGCAGAAAAACTTTGGTGTGACATCCACTTCGCTGACATGGCCAGGCTATGTCCTATCTCTTCCCCAGTCTAGGCTCACAGATTTTCTCTCTGGAGAACTAGGGCACAAGGATAAAGAATGAGAAATGCCTGGATTTCATCACAGACATAAGCCATGACTCTGGAGCGCGTGCCTTTGTTTGGGAAATGCAGAAGGGGTCCTGGGTTCCAACATTACCACTGTTCTGTGTTGCCTGCTACAACATCTACCAAAAGCTAGCCTGGATTTTAAATATAATTATCCAGGAAAAGGCTGATACCTTGCTCTCATAATATGACTGTGCCTCAGAGTAAAAAATGTGACATTCAGAAATATGGATAGAGAAGGGTCACTAGGTAACAATACCTCAGGGCTTGTCTTTGTATTTTAAGCATGTTTGTCTCTGGGAGTTCTCTGACAATTAGGCAATGGTTGAGGAACTTAAACTTTAGCTTGAAATATTGACGGAGGTAATGGGGCACCTATTCACTCTTAGCTAGTCCCAAAGGGCAGCCTCCCTCCTGGTCCCCTGGGATAACTATGAGTACAGCAGAGATATGACCAGGGCATTGGAGACATCACTTCACCCCAGGGCAATTTAGCTTGATTGTAACAAAAGCAATGTGATTATCTTAGAGCTGGGCTGCTACAAACACGGGGAAGAACAAGATATATTTTAAAATTAAACAGTACAATGTTAAAGAAAAACACATGACATTAAAAAATTTACTTAAAAATAAATCTCTCAAATTTTCCATCCTCTGAATTTTATTAAAGAAAATTGAATTGTTCTGGAGTCTGTATCCTGGTCATCCTGCAGTAAATCCAATGTTAGCAACACAGACTGAAGCTGATCATCAGGTTAATTTTTTTTCCATTGTTTTTCTATACCAGGCAATCCTGTTCTGTATGACATTTAACACACAGATTAGGCATCACTTTAAAACTGCCCTCATGGCTGTTTAACTCTTTGTTCTGGAAAGAGGCTCTCCTGGAGCATCCCTGCTCAGCAGCAGCCATCACCCTCTAATATCTAGTTTCAGTGCTGAGGAGTTTACTTGCATTTGTTCTTTAATCAAATGTAGTCTCTTTGCTTATAGTAGCCACCTATTCCCTTCATGATCTACAGTCCTCCACAGAGACACACTGTCCCTCCTGCTGCCCTTCTCTGAGCCTATTTGAGTTGGTTTCATCTACAAAAAGTATAAAGGACCCAAACTGTGCAGAGTTCCCTTGGGTTTGTCTGAGCAGGTTTTGGTAGCAAGGGGCTCTGGGAGGGCCTCCTGTGAGAAGCTTCCCCTGTGTCTGACAGAGCCAATGCCAGCTGGCTGCAGGATGGACCCACTGCTGACCACAGCTGAGCCCATCAGGGACGGTGGTAGAGCCCCTGGGATAACAGACTGCAAAAGGGTGAGGGGAGGAGGAAGGAGAATGCTTGTGGAAACAGCAGCCAAAGAGAAGAGTGAGAACACGTGAGAGAAACAGCTCTGCAGACACCAAGGTCGGTGAGGATGGAGGGGGAGGAGGTGCTCCAGGTGCCAGAGCAGATTCCCCTGCAACACATGGAGGTCTGTGGTGGAGCTGATATCTGCTTTCTGCCCCTGGAGAACCCCATGCCAGAGACATGGTGCCCGAAGGAGACTGTGACCCTGAGGGGAGCCTGTGCTGGAGCAGGCTCCTGCAGGGCTTGTAGACCTGTGGAGAGAGGAGCCCACATGGGAACAGGTTTTCTGGGCAGGACCCCATGGGGTACCCATTGGAGCAGCCTGTTCCTGAAGCGCTTCATGTAAGGGATCCCACACAAGAGCAGTGTTTGAAGAACTGCAGCTTGTGGGAGACACTCAGATTGTAGCAGTTCATGGAGGATTGTCTCCCGTGGGAGGGACCCCATCCTGGAGCAGGGAAAGAGTGTGAGGAGTTCTCCTGCTGAAGAGGAAGGAACAACAGAGACAACGTGTGATGAACTGACCACAGCCCCCATTTCCTGTCCCCCTGCACCATTGTGGGGAAAGCAGGTAGAGAATTCAGGAGTAAAGTCAAACCCAAAAAGAAAGGAGGTGTGGGGAAAAGGTGTTTTTAAAATGTTGTTATATTTCTCATTATTCACTCTGATTTGATTGGTAGTAAATTATTTTTCCCCAAGTCAAGACTGTTTTCCCTGTCACAGTAATTGCTGAGAGACATCTCTATCTCCTTATCTACACCCACGAGCCTTTTGTAGAGTTTCTTCTCCCCATCCAGCTGCAAAGGTGAGTAATAGAGGGGCTTTTGTGGGCATCTGGTGTCCAGCCAGGATCTGCCCACCACAAAAGTATCACTGTGCTCATATTCAGGCATTGGTAGCTGGTGACAGAGACTAGGAAGTAGCAATTTGCTATCTGATATAACTATTTATAGCAATCACATTTATTTCTTACTACTATTCTGAAGTGAAAATGCTGAATGTCAGATTTGACTGTGCTGTATTTACTGCAGAAGAAATAAATAATTCAGTTGGTATTTCTAAAAATATAATTAGTTGATGAGTCAGAGAAGAATTTCATTTTCATAAATGTTAAGGCTGGAAGACTGGGATTATCAAGATCAGTCTGTCTGACCTGTGACTCTGCCATGTCTTAGGAGGCTGCCTGGTAATTCCTGCGTCAATTTTTAATTAAGATGTATGATTCTTCAGAGGAGACTGAATAAAGAGTCCAAACCACTTTCTTGAGATATGCTGAATGTTATTTCACACAAATAAACAAAAGGTACACCCCACAGACAAGCCTAAATATGGTGATTCATAATTTTAATTAAAAAATTTAAGACCATTAACACTTACTAATTTCTGATAGCTCAGTGCAAATTTTTGGAACATCATACATAACTGTGAACCACTATATCTATGTCTATATATATGTATATATATTTATACATATAAGAGAATGAAACATATTTCTATTTATGGGAATCTAAGCCTTACCAAGAACCTGTGTCAGCCATGGGAGGTGTGTAAATAGAAAAGGAAGCAGCTGGGATAAAATGAAAAACATAAACTAATCAAACTCTAGACTGCAATAAAAGCTGCCATGAAAGAAGAAAATGAAAACCAAAAATTAACACCACATAGAGCAAAAGATCAATATTTTATTGACTGACAACAGACTGCTATGTACTCGTTGATCAGTCATTATCCATATTGATTTTATGCCACTGTACTTCAGCCCTGGCTTAGCCATGCACACATATTCTTTTTTTTTCCACTTTTCTACCTAAAGTAATGTCTGTCTTCAATATGAATAAAGGCCACTCAAGTCAGCCAAATAACTCTGTGCACTCAAGGTCAGAGTCTAAAGAAGAATGACTCAAAGACATGTGAAGCAGGGACTCAAACTCTGCTGAACAGTGCAGAACCTGCCGTTTCAACATCACTGCTCCAACCACAATGGCCCAGTGCACAAACCAGGCCACTGTAACACACAGTATGGAAGAAGGAAGAAGATAAATGTTTGTAACTCAGCTCTAGATGACCTTTAATAGTAGACATTTGAGTGCTGAAGCTCAGCAAGCAGATAGGCTGGCTACCTAGAAAGTAGGGCCCTGCACTGCAAGCAAGAGCTGCCTGGCTTGCAATGACAACATTACTAATTTTTGACATGCTGTTAAAAAACACATGTGGCTAATGGTGAAATGAACCAGGAATTGGTTCTGGAGAGTTTATAGCCTGCTGTCCACAAGCAGGAATTTACAAGTAGAGGGATGAACTGTGAATCAAAGAGCAAGCAGGTAAGGCCTTTAACAGGGCTTCAATTGCTGGCAAAGCGGTTTTGAATGGAGGCAAGCACAAGGTTAAATGGACCAGTATGAGTTGGCTCTTGTGTCAACTAATGAAAAAATGTATTTTAGGCCAGTATTTGAAGGTATAGCAAAGACAGTGGAAACAGAGCCTCAAGGCATATTAGTTATGGGAAAACATACGTCAGCACTATTCAATCTTGGGTGATCCTTACCTCTTGCAGTAGCTGAAAATATGGGTTTATTTATGTTCTAGAGCAGCTATGCCTGAAAAATTAAGTACAGTTACCCAATTTTGGGAAAGGATCTGTGCTGTAGTGTTTTGGATGACTTTTTTGGGTAGCAATCCCAGTAAGGGAAGGAAAGTGACCTTTTTTCCATCGAATTGGCCCTTGGAGTGAGCCTCTCTGACTCTGTGGTCCTCAATGTGAAAGAATCTCCTACTCACAATTTCTGACTGCTTTGTCAGCATCTTTTTTGCCCAAAGTATGGAAGAATATATTTACAAGGTGTTCTCTTCAGTGTTATGATCCAACAGAAAAATGCTTGTGCCCAGCTTTCCATGGCAAGATCTGCATCTGTCAATCAGTGCTAATGCCTCAGCATTATTCATATGCCAAACAGATTTTTCACAAACCTCCTTGGTTCAGAGGTGATAAAAGATAAGTTTTTAAGCTTCTAACAGCAGAGTGCAGTGTGTTACAAGGAAAACATACTGGAGTTAGACTGAACATGTACACAAATCTTTTCTGCATCACTTTATTAGCCAGTTTGGGGCTATTGTTTAATTTTGATTTATAAGCAGCTGAGAACTATGAGAGAGTTAAACTGCTGTTGGAAAGTTACTTGAATGACTAAATAACTGTTGTACCTGTTATCTGGTTTTCTTACAGCAGAGCAATGAACTACATTGTTACAGACTGAGAATAATGCAGCTGTACAGCTTTCCACAGAACTATGAAGCAGAGCCACATTTGTGGCAAAGGATGTCATCCTGCCGCGTGAGGAATTCCTGGCCCACCAGGGAGACAGAGCATTTCGCACAGTTAAAGCATTCCCCGTGCCACTGATGCTCCTCAAATGAGATGTATTTGGCACCTCCAAGAGCTGAAAGAGAGTATGAAAAAAAAGAAGATCTGAATCCATTATTTCTGGGCATGGTTCAGTAATGCAACAGATGACTTTCTGATGTATCATCAGGTTATCATCCACATAGCGAATCGAAAAATGAACAAAAATCTATAGTTTGAAATTTTTTTTATTGGCTGAATTGAAAAATAACTTTAAAATGTAAGCAGTGGGAAATATTTCAAGCAAAGCCACAAGTTGCTTGCTTGCATATCGCATTATGAGACCTGAACACAATGGGCTTATCAGAATGACCATTCAGGTTTGCTGATCTTCCCAACAAATTCTCATGAAATTTATTTGCAGTGTGCTGAAACACATAGTTTCTATACAACTCTGAATGAAATTTAATAATCAACTTTCTTCAAGATGGATTCTTTTGAAAATGACCAGATCATGGGATTCCTAGCAGAATTATCTGAAATAAAATCTTGAGGTTTGGGGGATTTGAATAGTTTTGTTGGGTTTTTTTGTTGCTTTGTAGTTGTTTTTTTTATTTTTTTTTCAATCATGCACATGTGATTGGGTATTCATCAATTTCTTTGTCCAATGATATACGCAGCATGCACTTGTAAGAATCAGTCAGTGCCTTTCAACAGTTGACTCCACGTATAATAGGATTAAAATGCATAACACCAGCAAATGCCCTCAGAAAAACTTCAGCTGTCTTAGACCACTGACATACATGTCTAATTATGTCATATATAAGTATACAAGGATGCATGCAATAGAGCCCTGTTGCATTTGGCAAGCTTTCTAATTTGACAGGTGTGCCTTACCAGCAGGCAGTTAATCAGTGCTCAGTTTGATCACATTTGCATTTAAAAACAAAACTGAAGAAATCACAGAGGGACTTGTGTGTACTATCCTGGGAAGAGTGAAAAAAAGCACCTTTTTTATATTCTTAAGGAGGAATTTTACTACAGAAAACACTACCTCAAACAATGGAACTCCTTTGGGCACATAAAACAACTCATCTATTAGGGAATGTGTGTGATCAGTATGTCTTAGCAAGATACAGGACATGTAACACAGAGAGTATCTCTGGTAGTTAATTCCTTCAGACTTTCATTATGATGGAAGTTATTTTTAATGTTTTTTTCTAAAGTGAAAGTCTTCTTTGAGAGGAGTCTAATGATTCCTTTCTGTCTGGTTCTGTCTAGAAGATGACACTCACCTGTAATGGGTTTCTTGCAAGCAGCACACTTCTCCGCATAAAATTTGCTGAAACAGTCTACACAGTATGGGTACTCGTCTTTGGAAATGAATCTTTGTCCAGACAGCTGAGTTTTGCACCCAGCACACACAAAGCATTCTTTATGCCAAGGCTGGTCATGGTAGGACACTCCTCCAGAAGTTATAACCTAACATATTGATAAACAAGAGAGCAAAGAAACAAATGTGTGAATCATGAAGGATCATCCAATCCTTCATAAGTACTTCCACTTGTTTTCTCTCTTCCCATATGCACAAGAGAGGAGAGTGTGGTCACATCAACTCTTTTGCATCTGGATTATCCATTTAACTAATCTGCCATTGAACTCCATATGCTTTTGGACAAACATGGTTTTTTATTGTCAATTTTCTTTCACTGTATAACCTCATACTTTGTAATAAATGTTATCTTTTAATGAAATTTTTCTGTTATACTGGAGATAAGTGTTTAGAGTCAGGCATGCTCTCAGAAGAGAAATTCTCATTGATAGGCAGTGGGCGAGAGAACTGATGCTGAGATAATAGTTAATCTCCATCCAGTATTTTGCTGTCTCTCAACTACAACAATATTTTAAATAGGAAGAAAGACAGTAAAGAAACAGAAGTAAAACAGAAAGGATAGCTACACAGTCAGAAGAAGAAAAAAAATAATGTTTATCAGTGTCATCAACTTCTCTTTGCCAGCAATACACTCGCAGCCCTGCACCGGTTATTTCTGAAGAGGGAAATTTCCAGTTGTTCTATGGTTCTCGTATGTGTGGTAAAGAGCAGATTTCACAGAATTTGTGAGAAACTGTACAGAGAAATTTCTATAAAGAAGAGCTGTAAGATAGTGCTTCTAGTGTCAAGTCACATGCATGATAGGGAATGAATGAATGAATGAATAAATACTGTTGAAACAGGAGGAGAAAAAGTTGAAGAAACTTAAGTAACAATAGTGGTATCATCAAATTTCCCTGGGGAACACTGTTTCAGGAAAATAAAAAATAATACTAGGTCATGTCAAGCAATAAAGAGATTCAAATGGTCCCCGATCCCTTTAACATTCCAGTTTTGGGATACTTTGTGGTTACGTTTGCTTTTCCATTAAAATCTAAAAATCACTGACTAAAATTCAAGATCCAGCTTGGCAATTTAACCACTTTGGGCACAATTTTTATTTATAGGAATTGATGCAAGTTTCAGAAATAAAATGGTTTTCGCTATTATGTAGGGGGACTCTTTACATTCCTAGAATTTTTATTAAGCAAATCCTGATTATTTCATGTAGGGGGTGCTAACATCAATGCCTCTAATAAACTTCAACCATAATTACTATAATTGCCATGTGTTCATTAAAATTAAAGGCTAGATGTAGAGACATAAGAATATATAAAAGTACTTTCTAAAGTTTAAGTGCTGAAGAAAAAAAAAGGCAGCATATTTTTCTTAAATTAAAAGCTTTTGTTAGAGGTAGAGGTTTACAGGTAATCATTATATAACCACAGGAAATTATAAGCTATTTGATGAAGTGGGAAAAAAAGTGCTTCCAGAGTGATGCAGGTACTAAAGACTAAGCAAAATTCTGCCATAAAAAGCAGCTTAAAACATTTCCCTAGAGAACAGTATCACACTAGAGCATTATGATGCTTTGAGCACTTTCATCAACCAGAGACAATCTTAAAACATGAGAAACCGAGGGAGGGAAGAACTGATTTATCTGTACTCAGGAAAAAAAAGAAATCAGATCAAGCTTTGTGGTACCCACAAGGGTACCATCATGTATTGCAGCAGTGGGACTCCTGAGTAGTGCTATCACAATTGAATGTTACTCAATCTGCTAATTGCCTGATATGTTTCAAGAAAATATAGCCAAGATTGTGTATGATTTACTCAGTTCAGGTGGCTAATTATGCATATGAATATATCTGAAAAATGACAGAAAGAGAGGCATATTTACCAAGGCAAAATCAGAGATTTTCAGGAAAGAAGGGTTTTATATAACTTTCCAATTAACCTTTGCTAAAAATCACAATCAATAACTAAAGAAGCCCAAAGTATTTGTTTTGACAAATAAGTTTATTTCAGATACAATCAGTCTTAGATTAATATTAACTAGAGTAGACAACAGACACAGTTGCAGTTGGATTTCAGTGTCCAATGTCAAAAGGAAGACTCTGCTCTTACTCATACTTCACCACACATTTCACGTGATCCAGCCCTGTATCCCATGAGCAATATTGTCTCATTAGGGCAATTTTTTATATCGTATGTTTAATTACCTTTTTGCAAGCGTAGCAATGGTGAGCAAATTGCTTCTCAAAACAAGGCACACAGTAATTCTCATTGTCTTTGGTGATTAATGGTTTTGTTCCCAATGGCTGCCGGCAATACTGGCAAACAAAACAGGATTCATGCCAGGAACTTCCCTTAAATTCCATTTTACGTGAACCTGAAAAAAACCAAAGTGAACAACCCCCTCAGATATAGCCCTGTAATATAAGTTTTAAATGTTGGGCATGCTCTTGTTTCAAACCTTCTACTTCAGCATTGGGTTACACAGGAAAACACCTTCAATTTAATAGAGCTTCTAAGAATGCACTTGAAATTTCAAGAACACATTCAGTGCCATATAATCATCTAGTTACAGACATACTGAATTGCCTAAGCTGTGATTTTTAGTCTCTGTTCTTATACAAATCTTTTGGGGTTTCTCTTTTGTGATTATGCTTCAGTTGCTCAGTTTCTCCCAAGCCAGCAAAAACAGTGATAATGTTCAGGTACACAGCACTTTTATAAATTAGAGATTAATTTGTTGGATGTTTAGTACATTTATTATTGCCCCATCTTCTGTCTTCCTTAAACTGAGGCTCCTTCACTTATAAATGCATTATTTATCTTAATCAGCTTAAACTGGTAACTTTCTAAAAGTAAATATGTTTTCTGTGATACAGCACATTACACTTTACACGGCCTTCTCCTATAGCTCACCATTTCTGTCCTAGACCAACAATTATTTTTATCATGCAGATGCCTTTGATACAGCACAAGGACAGAAAGTTGCTCAGTTAAAAGTTTGTCAGAGGAGTTTCAGAGTTTTTATCTCTGTGTACAGGTGTCCTATCTTGATGTAGAAGCTTAAATCTAAGATATATATCTGGGAGCAATTTTTTCCAGTGGATGTCCATCCACAATTTCCTACCTGTAGGTAGCATCAGAATGCACAGTGAGGTGCAAGGTGCTTTACCATCCTTTCCACAGGAAGAAGAGGATTGCTGCTATACCTGATTAATCCCACTGTTCCTGTTTCCTGAACTGTGGGGCCAGTGGAGAAATTGCTGGTTGTATTTAGACACAAAAGGCTTGCAGCTTCATCCCAGTGGTCAGAAGGCTAACTCCACTGTCTTTCACTACTGGGTCTTCTCAACACAGAGCTAGCAAGCTGGTGAGAAGGAAGCTAATGATGTAGAGACTGGCTGGCATTCCCATGGCACTGTTGCTCTGTTTCTCACACCTTCAGGTAATTGCTGCAAGGATTTAGATTCTGTGACAAAACATGCAGCATGGATATACACCAGAAGATAATAATGCAAACCTGAGTGTATTCTGGTACTTTTTTCATCACATTTAGTAAGGTGTGCCTATTTGACAACATTTTTGTAAACCATATACAATTTAAGTGGTGTATAATCCTTAAATTGAACACAGCTATATTGTCACAATATTTGTTTCCACCAATGTGGCTTTTACTTGTAATGAAAAGGAAACAAACTGTAAAAATATAAATTAGTGTTACAAGTTGAACACGACATCAGTAATCTTGGATCAACAGTAAGACAATAATTCTGCACAGCCTGGACCTTACTGTTTGGCATTAAAATATACTGAAAAATAAAATGCCAACATTGCTGCCAAATTTACTGATGTTCTCTGTTCCAAAAGTTAGAACAGAAAACACTTTCCTAAGCCAGAAACTTCTTTTTGCAACAAATGGTGCTGTGACTTCTCTTAGATGCCTGTGAAGAGGCAGCTTTTGGGTAATCACTGTGCTGTATGAGCTTCACTGATGTGGTAACAATGAAAAGTCTAGAGCCTGTCCTGAACAGACACAATCAAAAGCTGAGAAGCAGTTTAGTGGAAAGTGCAGGATTTTCAAGGTTGCTAATGACAGGAAGCCTATTGTAAACATGGGCAATATTGTAAAATGGACTTGCATTCATTTTAGTAAAAATGCTGCTAATGATCACGTTTGGACAATTTAAGGCAAATGGTCATGTTTGGACAATTTAAACAAAAAAGATTTCTGAGTGAAAGCAATAGTATAAAGAATACAAGCACAGGGTGTGGTCAATGTGGAGAACATGCAGATGACTTGTCTAATCTGGCACTCCTGCTCACAAGAGCTCAGTTTGTCTACCTGTGCTCACAGCGGTATATGCTTCCTAAGAACTGCAACAGGATCAAGAACATCACATGAGCACATTTTACCCTGCACTGAACTCTTAATATTTTTACAAGGATTCATAAGACCTGTCAGTGATGATGCCTTAGGTTTTAATTTTTTATTTTCTAGATCAAGACTGCTCTAGTGTATGACTCTAAGACTCCACAAATTGTCAGCTAGTGTTCTGTTATTGTTATTTAGACGAAACAATTTCTCTGTAAGCCTGAGTTTCAAGGACATACTGTTTTTCCAAAAGCTCAAAATGTAAACAATCATGGACAGTAGCGGAGAGAAGAAGGGGACAAACTGGGGATGGGACTTCAGGACCCGAAACTGTAATTGGACAATGGGTTTCTGATATGCGGATGGACCAAAGGTATATCTGTCCAAAAAACACGTGCTAGGGGTCCATTTTGGGTGTAGTCTCTGTGAGACTCCTGCATGGCCCAAAGTGTACCTTGTTTTAATAAATACTTCTTTTATTCTTTTAACTCTGTCCAACTTCTGTTTCAGGTCAGCCTTTCGTAAAGCATCAGTGACAGAGCAGAAATGTCTGCCTGCCCTCTCCCTACTGCTGGGAAAGTGCTACACACAAAGGAGCAGTAGTCACCCCAAAGCTGTTCTGAAAGTCAAGGACCTTGCAGCTTGGTTAGTTCAGGAGGTGGTTATTATTAGAAATGTGGTTCCACTTCTCAGCAAAGGGCCCCTGTTGTCTTACCGGGCATAATGGTCTTCTGGCAGTGGAAACACTTGGATGAATACTCATCAGAGTAGCACTCGGTACACAGCAGGACCTCGTCCTTGGCAGCAAATGGTTTCTCCACAAGTGAGCGGCTGCACTTGGCACACCTGAAGCACCCCTCATGCCAGTGGCGGCCTTTGTAGGCCAGATCCTTAAAGAAGGTAAGTTCATGTTAATGTAAACATTTCTTTACACTGTTTTTATCCTCCAGTTCCTTCCAGAATTAAACTGAAAAACTGAGAGCATTGCAGTGGTGGATCTAGACAGAGGCGTGCTCAGGAAAGGCGTAGGTACTGAATTCTACTGTTGTGTAGATCTCTTGCAGAGGCCTTTAGGAGCTGCTTTGGCATATAGAGTGCTCCTTCTTTATGTAACAGAGGTATGTCTTTATTGGAAGAATCATGTAAAAAGTGACACCTGTCTTCAAGGGGAAACAAGTGATCAACATTTTTAATATGCACTGACCATTGGAGAGGAAGCCCATATTCTATAGAATTTAAAATGGACCTTATGTGTTTTTAACTTTCACTTCTTCTAGCTGACATGAGAGAATGCTCAGTTATGTCAGAAAACAAGCAATTAAAATCTCATTGAGAGCAAAATGATTATTAGGAAGATTTAAAAAAAACATTGCTTTTGTTTACTTCTGATATAAATCCCCCTGAAAACTTGGCAGAAAAAAAAAGTTTGTTTAAGACTCAGTGGGCTTAGGGGATGAAAGAACTAACAGTATATCTATGAGATCCTGTCTAAGAATTAAAAAAAAAAAACCAAACAGCAGATTTAGTTTTTTACACAGTTAAAAAAGCAAGGGAAAAATGTACCTCCAAAAAACCCTCCCACCTTAAAAAATAAACCAGACCCTTTTATAAGTAAGAAGCATAAAAGGGCACAAATGCAATCTCACTGTTCACCTTTATCAAGTCCCCGCCTTTTAAAGAGCTGAAAATGAAAGAAATACCATACTTTGTTTCAGAAGGTGCTGAGCACTTATCACTTGCATTTGCTTTAGTTAGCACTCTGAATCTTGCAGGAGCAAGGCTGTCAGCTCAGAGCAGCCCAAGGCAAAGACTGGATGAGGAGGAGAGGAAGAAAACCAAGCTCTAGCCCCTTAGCAGAGGTGAGACAATCAGCTGTAGATCTCTGTGTGCCACTTTTCTAGATGCCTCTAGCCAGGTACACTCCTTTCTTACCATGTCTGCTTTTTTCTCCCATTTTTTCCTTCCACTCAGTCCAAAGACAGGACTTTTTGTTTATGATCTTCAACAATGGTAAGCCTGTCACTCATTTAAATTTTGATTTTTAAAGTGAAATTAAGTGAATTCAAAGCATGTGCTCTCCTGGTGAACCTGACTGGGTAAAACACTGATGAGAATTTGAGTGTCTTTATCCAAATCAGCATTTTCCTTGGATGATTCCTGTACTCAGATAATGTACTTTGAAGTGTTTGGGGTGGGGAAGCCTTCCAAGAGGTTTATTTTAATAACTTTCTGTCCTTTTATTTCTGAGGAACATAGGCAAAGAGAACATGGGGAGAAGGTAAGCAGTACACACTGAACTTGGAAAAACAAATGCTTTTTGATAGGTATCATTTGAACTTAAAATTCAAAATCAAGTGCACATGCTTTAAATTGAAGTATGGGGTACTAGAAACCTTGTCAAAGACCACAGAAGAACTTGAATTATTAATTAATATTATAAACAATGGAGATGTGAAAGGAAAGACAAGGTCAGAAACACTGCCACTAATATGCCATCTGTGAGATGAGTAAGGTAAGCATGGAATTAAGTAGAAATTAAAAAAGATTTCATTTCCAAAAGAGAGAAAGAGAATATGCAAATTATAAACGTTGTCTTTTCAGCTTGGTATCTGCATGTCAACACCTACAACAGAAGTAATTTCTTCAATGCTCAAAATATTTTTTTCAATGAACCTCTCTCAGAAATTCCAAGGTGTCATTCAATCTGATGCACTGAATTACACCAGAACCCTGTCATTCCTCCAGCACTGAGCAGCCTCTGCAGCCAGTGAGTGACCGCAGGTGAAGGATGGAGCCTAGCTGAGGTCCACGCATACACCACAGCCTTGCGGTGTGCTTGGGGTATATGCATGTGCAGATTCACTAATCTTTGGAACAAAGCTTTCCTATTCAGGGAAAATAGCACTGTTTCACTCTGCCATGCTTAGGTCTCTTCAGCGATACAGGGATATACAAAGGGGTGGATATCAAATCTGCCATTAAAGAAATAGGATTTGTGTATAATTTAAGAAAGAACAAAAGGTGCGGGCTAAATCTTTACCTTGGAGTTGCACTCAATGGGTTGCTTGCACTCTTCGCAGGGGTTGGCATACAGGCTGTCATAGCAGGGAACACAGTAAGCATTTTCTTCTCTCAGTGCATATTTCCTGCCACGGAGAGACTGCAGGCAGAAATGACAGTCTGTGTGACTGCTGGTCATCCTGCTGGGGCCCTCCACGTGATCTGCAAAAGATGGGAAAATCGGGTAATTCAGTGCATGACATTTGATTGCTCAAATAATAAGTAATGCTGCATTACCTGTGAAAGTTAGACAGGCATTTCCTGGTCATTTGCAGTGCCCTGGATTTCTTAATGCTGGGTTGTTTTACAATAAAATGGTAGCCTTTAACAACATACACTGTGAATTGTATTACCTACATGATGGGGAGCAAGAGGGCTGCTTCAACTTAATTTAACACTCTTTCAGGTCAGACACCTGAAAATGAAGCCATCTTCACATTCCCTATGTACAACTACTGGTATTATGAGCATTATGTACTAGATTCTGAGACAGGGTTCATCCAGAAATCAGGTAGTGGAGATAGAAGCAATAATTCAAAAATGAAACCAACTGTGGAGTTAAAAGGCCAAAGAGAAGAGGCAGGCACTTTGCAGTGTGCTCCTGACTTTCTCTTGATACTCCTGTCTTTCTGCTCGTTCCTTTATTTTCAAAATACCCCCACATCTACCTGACCAAACAGAAGGAAGATAAGGGACTCCAGCATATATGACTGATTTTTGCATTATCCCAGCTGTGCTGCTAATATTTGGTGGCATTGCAAGGTCCCACAAATACCCCTGGATAGCAAAAGAGTAAAATATAAAGAAAAATAAACTAAATCATAAGTCAAACAAAATCATAACTCAAAGAAAGTTTCCCTTGTTGTTATTGGAAAAGATTGTTTTTTCTTGCATATTTCTTTATTGCCGGATTCCATGTTGGCAGTACCAAAATAATGTGAGATAGTTTATATTTCTGTGCCAGACAAGTGCAGGAAATACCACAAATCTATTGAGAGTCAGTTGTATGAATTTCCCATCCTTCAGTTTTTCAGGCTAAAGAGGCTTGGACAAGCATCCCAACCTCAGCTGCTTATAGATCTGCAATAGTGAATGTTTCAAGGATTGTGGAGATGAAGACTTATTTCAGTCCTCTTGTTGCTGGTTGGATCATCATCACTTTGCTAAAATTGGGTCTTGATTCTTGGAAATGAAGGAAGAAGAAACCAGAAAGTTCACAGTGAAGCAACTCCAAAAACATCTGCTGGGCTCGTTGGATTGCACTCTTCATTAAATTCATTGGTTGTAGCCAGCACCAGCAATTATAAATTTTAGAGGAGTTGAAAACAACTGGGGAAGGTCGCCTAAAATATTTACATGGCAGTGACTTTGGGCAGCTGAAATTTTTGCACTTTGAATAACAGGGCAAATTAATTCCTCTTAACCAGATGCAGAGCCTGAGAGTAAGGAACAACATGCAGAAGACAAGATTTGAGGGAGTTCTTATCCATGACAAAGGCCACATCTAGTCCACTTAGAGTTACACCCTCATACTTTGTTTTCATATACTCACTGTCTGTCTTATACCCATGGGTCAGTTTATAAAAAAGGTATAAAATCTTTTTCTGTGTTTCTGCTTCATAAGCTCTAAACCAAAATGATTGTTTGAACTGTGAGAAAAAAACAATTACCGTAGGTTTTCACTGGCACCAGTGCATAAGGTCAGGCATTTATTAATCTGTTCTGGGAGGTGTAGTAGTAAAACAGTGAAAAGGGGGAAGGGAGAGAGGCTGTAATACTTATTTCAGACCAAAAGTAATGACTTCATTGGAAAACTTGTTGCTCCTGTAAACTGAACCTCTTTAGAGTTGAATTGATATACGGTATTTCTTACTGCCTTTAATATCTATGTCAGCCAAGACAGGGTGCAGTAAGGAAATAAAATAATCTGGAACTCAGATCAGTGGGGAGCATGCTTTCTTAAAAATATTTCTGATGTGTTTTATGGGATATCCTTGGAAAATAATATAACAGGGCTTGAATCTGGACTTCCATTTCCTTAAGATCTCACAGAGATTTGAATGTGTAACAAATAAACCTATTTATATGAGAAAATTACATCAATCAGCTTGTACGTTTACAGAAAATGACATCTAAAAACCAGGCAGAGCTCAGTGCATTTAATGCACAATCACAGTCATGATCGAACTCAAGGTTAAGTTTTGCGCATTTTGCTCTATATTGGGGAAGAAGTATAAACTGGTGTCTAAGGGCACAACCAAGGAATGTTTGTGGTTAAGTGTGATCCACATTCAAGGTCACAGGACAGGCTTGAAACTGGATTTCAGAGGAATTTTCATTTCTTTTTTCAGTGGGAATTAAAGTTATGAACTCCCTCGGAGGATAACCCTGAGTGAACCACCATCCTGATCTCCTCCTTGCTGGATCAGTACTCCTGCTTCCTGATAGGGTTTCATCTCAGCCTAAAAAGTGGCAAAAGCAAAAGCCAAACAGAGTATGCATGAAAAATTTTGTTACTTATAGTGCTTTTTTCCTGCACGAAACTCAGCAACAAATAGCTTCCCTTATCTGCAGAAACATCGCTGATTTTTCATTCTAATGAATGTCAATCAGGATTTTAAGTTATCAAAAACTCTGCATACCAAATAATTTTCTTTAAAAAATGGTTCTCTTGATTATTGCTTTTCTCCCCCAGGAAGTCAGTCTATTCCAGGAAGCCCAGGTTGTGTGCCTGAACAAGACCCACCACTGTAATTGTTCCTATATCCATATAGGAGTTTAGGAGGATAATTACGTTACAAATTCAGAAGTTGTGAACTAAGTGCTAGTTGAGAGCCCTAGATGAGAATTGTTGCTTGAGAGCTTTAAAAAAGTACCCCCTAGAACAGAATCAAAGCCTGAGGGTGTTCTTGGGCTGCTCCTCTAGTGAAATGCTCAAGTTGCCCAAGGCTTTGCTTCAGAATGTCTTCAGAGTTTGACCATGAATCATCATGAAAGACCAAGTTTGGGAATGAAGCAGCAATGGTATGTAAAAGAATGAAGATTTTTGCAAACCTTTGAGAACTACTTTTACCATTAGAAAATGCAACAAAAAAGGTGAATCTCTCCCAGCACCACTTATCCCTGCTCCAATAAATAAGTAATGGTACGAGCACAACGCAGTTAAGTAGAATGTTTTTCTTGTGCTTTGATCCTAATCTCTAGAGAAATATGTTTACTTAAAGTTTGCTGGAAGCTAGACTTTGTGTTTTGAAGGTCAGTTAAGAAATCTCTGGAGATCTGATGTTATTCACTCTCATGGAATGAAACGCTGACTCCAGCATTCCAGCTGCTAACTCAAGTCCTAGGCACAGGGAAAGACTGCCATATTGCCATTCCTTGGGAAAAGATGATTTTAATATTTAAATTGGAAGCTAAATACTGTTGATTTTTATGTACCCAGTAGGCAGGGATATGTGGTATCATTTGTAGTGTTAAGAATATTCCAAGGAGGTGAAGAGAGATGTTGCCAAAGACGTGAGTATATTGTAACTGGAATCCCTGGGGTCAGATTTGAGAATGCAGCAGTTTCATGGACTGAATGATAATAGAGATGAAAATCAAAAAAAACCCAGATCTGACTAGTAAGCCTGTTGTTAAAAGCAGATTAAGATAGAATTTAGCTACAACAAATTAGGACAGGGACTTTCTGGAGAGTTGAAGGATTTCCTATAAAATGCAGAGCACTAGAAGACTTCCAGTGAAGAAAGCTGAAAGAACACTGTAGTGAAGCTGTGAACCCTGATAAATATGGAGCCATCAGGAAAAGAATGCTTATTTTCTCACTGGAGCTAAAAAGCACAGCCAGAAGATTAATATACATCTCCATAATTTATCTTGATGTTTTCTAGAAATATATGTTAACCGCCCTCACATCCTATAAGAATAAAAAGCCCAGAAACATTCAGAAAGGAATTAGTATGTATATATGGATGCAGATATGTACATACAAATAAAAATATTCTTTTACTTCATGGCAATTCTAATGGACTATTTCCCAATCTAAATATACTTGCCATTGAACTTCAGCATCTTTTTCTTTAAGAACATACAATTATTAGAATAAGGCTCTTTCTTAGAGAGGCATAAAGAAAGAAAATTGATAGAAAAACTAATCCTTTGAACAGCACTGAAGGATAAGAAAAACAATTTGATCTCTTCTGAGGAGGACACCCCTGCAAGCTGCCGTAGGCATTTGTTCATTTTCAGATAAGTGCATGTTTTTATCTTCTAATGCAATTTGCCTTATTTGCATGAATTTGCTGACTTCATTTTCCCTATTTCTATTTCTGTCTCGTGCATTTACATACATTAAGGGTTCTGTAATGTTTGCTTTTCTAAAAATGGCTAGAGAAGCAATAGGAGCTTGGGTCATATATTACAGATCAAGTCAAACCAAGTACCTACAGGAAAGAAGACACAGATGTTAACTCTGAACTGTCTATCTCTGTGGCACAGGGCAGTACCACAGTGTCAGGTCCTGGAAGCATCTGAGTGAGTGCTGAGCTCTCACTGATCAAATTCTCCTTTAAGCAGCCAGGATGGATGCCAATGGGGATGCAGCTGTAATCATCCAACTATCCTGCTTCATTGTCCAGAAGTGACACTTTTTTTGTGGGATGTCAAGGCAAAGCAGGTATTTTAGAGGTTGGTCTGGTAATTCGTAGTGAATTGTACTCTGTTTACACACCCCATGACTACAAGCAAAAAGGGCAAGAGCTGTGGCTTAACCAGGGGATCAAGCATCTCAGGAATTCAGTAATTTTTTCCTTAATTGGTATTGCTGTCTGCTTTGTTTACACCACACAGACTCAAATGATGTAGTCATCTAAATTCTTCCCTTTTTTTCTGAAATAATTTTTACCCACATTTTTTTACAGGTTTTCACATAGTCTAGTAGATCCAGAGTTTTCTCTTGTGTCATTATGGAACTCATTTCTTTCTGACTACTGTCCAATGGAATAAAATGAAGTGATGAAATAAGTCAGCTGTGCATTGTTTTAACTTTTAATGTAAAATCTTGTCAGAATTCTTAATTGTACTTTCCCTATTGAACCATAAAACAAGTTTGAGGATTGCATCTCTTGCAAAGGGCTCATCTGATAAAGGATACTCAAATTAACTGGTGAGTTACATGGGACAGAGTGGCACCCACAGCAGACTGGCAGATGACACCACAGTGGGAGGAGAGGCTGATACCCCACATGGATGTGCTGTTATCCAGAGGGACATCCCCATAACTGGAGAAGTGGGGTGACAGGAGGCTCAAGAGGTTCAGCAGGGGGAATTGCAAGGTGATTCTGTGATGAACCACAGAAAATTTATCACAGTTGAATGGCAAAAGAGGGAGGATAAAATTCTCCACAAACCTTCAGTATTCTCTTACAGGTGTTAGAACAGGAGTGGGGGCATTCTCATAACAACAAAACAGGTCTCTTGTATAGATGCCTTTTTTATCCAGTCCCCTTTCCTGTCTCCATACTCACCTACAACCCATGATTAGGGAATCACGAATGATACTTCAAAAAGTGTTTAAATAAACAGAAAATGGAAGTTACAAATGAAGACATGCACTGAAGTCCTGATCTGAGAATTCCACCTGCGAGTTCATCCCTATTGTGCAAATCATAGACTTATAGGAATTTAAGGTTTGGAAGGGACCTTTAAGATCATCTGATTCTGACTCTAACGCCATGGCCAGGGACACCCTCCCACTAGACCAGGTTGCTCAATGCCCCATCCAGTCTGGCTCGGAAAACTTCCAGGGATGAGCATCCATAATTACCCTGTGCAACCCCCAGTGCCTTATCACCTTCACAGTGAATAATTTCTTCTTAATATCTAACATACATTTACCTCTTTCAATTTGTACCTGTTACTCCTTGTCCTGTCACTACAGTGCCTGTTGAAGAGTCCCTCTCCAGCTTCCCACTAGGCCCCCCTTGGATACTGGTAGGGAGCAGCATCAGAGGAGCATTTTGGAACCATCTCTGCTAGAACAGCATCGGCACAAAATGCCTGCACAGCTGGGCAGAAGTCCCCCAAGGAAACAGCAGCACCTTGGCCGTACACAGACACCACTGGACAGGGACACACCTCCCTGAAAGAGACACAAGCCTGCCTTGGGGACTGAAAGCTTTCCCAGGGAAAACAATAGAAATAGGGAATGATACCTGTGATACAAGGGTGAGTGAAGTGCCCAGAGGTCACCAAAGAAAACAGTCTTACCACTAACAAGAAGTAAAAGAACTTCAATAGGGAATTCTGGTTCTGACAGTAATCTTTAAGGTTTTAATGGAAAAAGATGTAATTTCTTGTCTTTGCAGATGTTTTAGCTGGAAAGACCAATTTCCCAACCCTTCCATTTTATTTCAGGAACAGCAAGGTGGATGAAGATTACTCTGTTGTGTGTGAATGGGTGCGTCACATGAATTACAATATTAAAAAAAAAAAAACAACAAAAATACCCCCCAAAAAGAAACCCAAACCAAAAACTACAACTGACTATAGAGCACAACTTTTTCTGGATGGGTTATTTAAAAGTCTGTGACCTACTTAGAACTGCTTTAAGAAATAAAATGAGCAAAAATAAAAAGATCAGCAGCAGCATTGTTAGCAACAAGCTAAAATTGTAAAGGATTTTCATTATCCTGTTTAAAAAAAGAAAGACTTGCTTCCCCCAAACCCGAACGTAAATCCCCCAAGTGATAATCAAGCATCTGCTGCAGTGGCTTTTCCTCTCATCTCCAGCTGTGCTATGCCAACCTGACCTAATTTTCTGAGGAAAAATATAAACCAAGCCATAGCATTCTTTTAATAAAAGGATGACACCTTCTCAAAATGAACCAAACCTAAAATTTTCTGATCTCAGCCTGCTTAAGAGGTTGTGATGAGTTAGATGGCATTACAGCTTAGGAAAACCAAAGGCTACTCTCAGTAGTATCGGTACATAAGACCCCTGCTTCAATTATTATTATTGTTCCCAGGTATTTTGATTTGTAGGCCAAATGTTCTGTAAGCCAGTTTTGCTGCTTGCAGTGCTCCATCAGACTTGGCTGCCACCTTCTTATCAAGCTCATCTCTGAAAGTAGGGATAATGAGGCTCTGCAGACAAGCCCTGGGCTGCTCATTACAACAACAGAAATCACAGTTTGGAAACCACTGCTGTATAGTCTGAGAAATGCTGGCCACTGCAAAAGTCTTCACATTATAAGTGAGATGTTTGGGTGACAGTGCTGTGTCACTCTCCAATCCTTCCCAAGGAAAAACAGGCTTCAAGGTGGGCAATTCGAAGAGGCAGGATCACGTAATCATGGAATGGTTTGGGTTGAAAGGAATCTTAAAGATCACCTAGTTTCAAACCCACTGCCATGGACACCTCTCACTAGACCAGGTTGCTCAGAGCCCAGCCTGCCCTTAAACACTGTCAGGGATGGAACATTCACAACTCCTCTGGCCAACAAGGAGAGAAGGAGTAAGCAGAAACATTGAGTAGAGCTAGAAACAGCCTGATCTCTGCTTGTGGACTGGATTTTTGATGACAGTTAACACAGTAGGTATGGGTATGATATTTAGCATTAATGATGCTCTGCAGTTGCACTGTCTTTGGGATACAGAGATACAATAATAACAACAGAAGCATATTAAGATATGTATGCATATATTGCATCTGCTAGGTAGACAGACCAGAAAGCTGGTGAAGAAAATCTGAAAGAAGTGTCACTCTTTGCATTCTACCATTTTTACAGTAATGAATTGATTATATGAGATAACTGAGACAGATGGCGAGAAAGGTTTCTAGGAGAGCTCACAACAAACAAGCAACATGAAAATATACTGTGGGCATTCTTCAACAGACTTATTTGATTTCCTTCTGCTTCCCTCTAAGTGTTACACGACCACCTGCTACATCTTCTCTTAGAATGGATCACTTAGAACCCTGGCATCTGTGTGCAAATTAATGCAGCTGAATAATTGATCTCAATTCATGGATGTCAAATTAGGTGATTTAATATTCTCTGGATTAGGGTTTAATTCTGCAGTTTAGGGTTGGTGTGTTTTTATCTATTGGGCAGTGCTATGCACAATTCACTTATGATGTCTTAACATCTGCATCAAGGTTTCAGTTACAAAATAGTGCAATTCAGCTGTGTATGCATACCACCAATGATGTGGAATTATAGCAGGGTGGCTTTTTGCTTTTATTTTTTGCCCTGGATGCTTTAAACACACCATGGACAGGAAAACCTTATTAGTTTCACTACGCAGGTGCATCAAGAACAAGCTTTTGGGGTGAGGAAAAAAAAGATAAAACATTCAGATATACACATTCTTTTTCATCATGTCCTATATTCACTGTTGATAGTTATTCAGCACATTTCATTCTAACACAGTCAAAGGATGTATGAACTCACAATGTAAAAACAGTTTTAGCAGAGGTCTCAGAAAAGGAATTTTGAAGGCAGTGAACCTTTTTAGGAGAACCCTTTTAGGAGTGGGGCTGGTAGAAAAAAGAGCAGGGAGTGGAGGTATTTGGCTTTTTTGTTTATCCTTTACCAGGGACGAAAAAAAAACAGTGTCATTAGGACAAATATAGAAAAAATGTTGGTGGTTTTCCTTTTTTTGCTCTTTTCTTTAAATATGTGGCTTTGTGCATCATCCATTAAGCAGGCAAAAAATGTTAATTAAAGACCTCTTGAGTCTTGAGCAGTCGAGTAGATCATGTGCTGTCTAACAAGATAGGGGTAACATGGCATTGACTCAGTTTTAACTTGAATCCTCACATCCTGTGGCAGCAACAACGACCAGTCCTTAGAGAGATTCAGCCCTGGGTTCCTGCCAGTGACATTTGTCACCTACTTGAAGCCTTTGTGACTCTTATATTACCTGTTCTACCTATTTGGCAGATGAAATCTGCACAAAAATTTTGTGACTGGGTATCCTAATATTTCCCTTAAGCCCTAAAGTCTTTGCACCACACATTAAACATTTTGTTTTTATTTAAAATAGTCTAAAAGTGACTATGATTTAAAATTAGTAGACCATGGTATTCTGTCTTTCTTTATTATGATGTGAGGTTACTGACCCTTCAGTAACTGCCCTGCTGGGATTTTTGTAATGTCCTGATATGTGAAAAAGTCTTTATTTTTTGTTTTGTTTTTGGCACTATAACTTTCAGAGTGCATTAATTTTTATGATTATAAATACACACTCTCTAAAAATTGGTTCCAGTGTAAGGCTGACCTTATCAGATTGATGGAAAATTAAGGCTAAAGTTTATCTGAACACCCAAGACAGTCAACATTTGATTCAGACAAGTGAAACCCATCACTTTATCTTCGAATGCTGGAGGAAATCTGGTAAGAATTAAGAAATTCCTTTCTAACATTAAGGAACATTTTAAGGACGTATAATTGAACTCAAGTATATTGTGGAACAGTGAGTCCACTGATACCAATGAAGTCTGATTATGTGACCTTATTCAAGTGATGATGTGAAGAATGTAGCAACAACCATCTTTGCAAACCTCTTCCTATTCAAATGGAATTAACTGGTTTCAGTAGAGGATGATGCTCAGAGACCAAAATTCTGACCAGCTGTGGTGAAAAAGGTTGGTCTGAGGAGGGGGAGAGTGGAACACCACAGCAGACACTGCACCAAATATAATCAAAAGCTTTTTTTCTAATTTATGTAAAATTTATTAAAAGTTTTCAGTAAAAAGTCTAAGCAAGTGATTAAACAAATTAAGAATTCTGCTACTGTATTTTAAAAATCCTACAAACACAAACCCTTTTCAGCTTTTAATTTGATATGTTTCTCAATGCACGTCAATTTTCAAGCACCAAACTGAACAAAGATTGAAAATTAGAAGACCAGCATGAAATAGTTTTTACTTTTAACATTTTTTCCCATGCAAATTAGATTTTTGAACTCTAATTATGCCACAGCTTTGAATGTTTTAATACACAAATGAATCATGATGTGGCTGAATTTGAAACTTGAAGAGCTCACTTGAGAAAGGCTGAGGTCTATTAGCATGTTTAAGCCTAATACGTTATGGGCTTCTGATAAATAGAATTAAAAGCTAAACCTCTGAGGTATTTTACAGCCTTCCTTTCAAAGGTTTCAGAGCGGCTTTTCTAACAACAGTAATAAAGTAAACCTAAAACACATTTGTGAGATACTTGTCTACAGAAAAGGTTAATACTTGTCAAAGCAAAGTAATTGACTTCCTCAAGGTCGGAGAGCAAACCTGTGGGAGTGGGAACAAAAGAAGCCATTCACTGCACCTTTGCCATTAGATGGGTCTGCTCATCAGGCTATATCCATGGCACTGGCCCGGCATAGTCAAAAGCAGTGTACAAAGGTTGCCAACTGGTCAACTCCCAGTGCTAGAGGTAGAAAGCACTTCCAAATTTAGCCAAAGTAATAAAATGTTCCAGTTGCGCACTGTGCAATTGTTCTTTATGACACTGAGGTTATGATGAATATTCTTATGCAAAATGCTCTGTTAACAACTACACCATCCTCTTGCACTTGGCCATTCTTGCTACCAATTCTGCTACCTATGGACAAAGACACATTACAGGAAGATTAATATTTTTCTGACTGATAAAGCCTCTTGAGTGTGAGGCCAGCAACCAGCTAGGACAGCTTGTTCAGATCCATTACCCACACTACGCTGAGATGTGCAAGAATGAACCAGTCCTTTTACATGGACTTTGAACAAATTCAAATTCAAATTCAAATTCAAGGCAGCCATAGCTGGGAAGAAAAGCAGCATACTAGCATAAATGAAGTAGAATTAAAGAAAACTCTTAAGTCTAAGAAAGGGGAGCAAGTAAGGACGATAGCTGATACATACTACATGGCAACAGAGAATGGGGATATTCACAAAAACTAGCTTAAACCTGCTGAGGCTAATGAGCAAGGCACTTTTTTTTTTGGCTAAAGGAAGATATTAATTTCTCTCCAGGGTAATTTCCAGCAGAAATTAAACTTAGCCATCATTATGAAGGAACTAAGACAGTGCAGCTTCCCTTTGCAAATATTGTCCTTCATTTTATTTCTTCTGCAGAATTTTATGTCATGGGGTTTTATTAACTTGTTTTCTTGGAGTTGTTTGCATATTTCCACAAAACTGTCCTTACTTGATCCCTCTGACATTTTACAGGAAAACACAAATGTATGAAACAAGGAGCTCACAGCCTCCTCACACCTCCAGCTGCATGCCCCGTTCCCAGAAGAATGAATTCAACAGCCCAAGAGGAGCACCAGCAGCATTTCACCATGCCAACTTCCAAACTTAGGGCTCTAGAGATTTTAATTGAACAGTTGAACTAGAAATTATTAATTTATGAGCATTATTTTACTCTAAAATGGCAGGGAAGTGTGCAGAAAAACTCAGCTCGGATTTACTCCCCGGGAGATCTAAATGCCTTGACCACACCTAGAGTTTGAATCGGCAGGAGGGCTGCTCCTGCCAACAGGTTTGGAATTTCACCCTCTGATTTTGGGCTTGATGTTTGGAAGCATGCTGGCTAAAATATTTATTTCTGTGTGTCCATGGTTAGGAAATACTAAGTTTTTAACTATTCTTTTGAGAAATAAAACTCCGGTAGGGAAAATAAATGAAGAAATCTGGGATTATCGGTACAGAGCCGATGGAACATATGTCTTACCATGTCAGCCAAGAAATACATGCTTTATAAATGATGACTCCCTGCAAATAATTTGGAGACACCATACATCAGAATCTCTTTCAAGCATCTTTTGAATTGATTTTTCTCTAACCCTGCAAGTTAGTTAGCATCATCTCAAGTTTCTACCAATTAAACTCAAAGTAGCTTTCCTGATCCTGCAATAAAATTACATAAGACTACCATCAGCAATCTGTTATAATGTTAATATATTCAATCCACTACAGTTTGTTCTGTTACTGCAGAAATAACAAGTTGTTGCACAAAGAGAAGAAAAATATTAACACAAACAACAAAAAAGGCATCTGAAACTTGTTTTCTAAATGTAAATTCCAAACAAAACTATGATCCTAAAAATAAAGAAAGATAACACAAAGTGTCTTATGGAGGGAGAATCTGGAGATGATACTTGTTGTTTACAGCAATATTTTGACTTCTTATAAAAATCATCTTGGAAATTGGTTTTATTTCCAAAATCCACATTAGGGTGTGGAAATCATACTAGAAACAACAGAAAAGACACTATCTAGAAATTTTTCTTGCAAAAGCAAATAGATTTAAAAGCTTGCTAGGAGATAAAATTGTCATGGGAAACAGCATATGCATTTTTTGTTGGATGGTTCTTTGGAGTAAACAAAACTCATCCTCATCTCTTTACATAGAAAACCCTCATCTTTCCACAAATTAGTGGGTGAGCCAATTAGTACAATGAAAAGAATCAATAAAAAACTAATTTTAATTATTTACTAAGTGTGATATCTCTTTAAGCACACAAAATTAAAAAAAAATATATGTAGAATTCTGCATCTAATTTATTCAGCAGTTTTGTGAGGAAAAACTTCCTGCATACTTGCTCAAAATATTAAATTAAGTACCTTACTAACATGTTTAAAGGTCATCAGATAAAGGAATAATGGAAAAGAGCCTCAATACTCACATTTAGTTTTAAGCTGCTTCTCTTGGTAAGTTGCACAGCAAAATAAAGGAAGAAATAATTACACGTCTTCACAGAAACAAGCATTCAACAAGTCCAAAAGAAACAGAGCACTTTGCCAGAGCTATTTGAGGGTCCCATCAGAATTTGCCTGGCTGGGGGAAGGCTGAGGGTCAGTTTGTTTCCCTTAGACCTCATGACATGCAAATATCTGGCTGCCTCACCACTGAATCAAATCATTCTTTGACATACTGTGTTTACAAATTGCAAATACATACCATGCAGGAGGTTCTTAAAGGAACATATTTCTGAGTTCTCAAAAGGAAAAAGGCATTTCTGTTAAAAAACAAAACTGTTCAGTGAAAGGGAAAAAAACAAAGTGAGATGAAACATTATTCATTCCCAGATACACACTGGTTCATGCATAATGAATTCAAAAGACCTCATATGGGCTTGTAAATCAGAGAAGAAAAAAGTTGCAATTACTAAAGTCTGATTCTTGTATACAGGAAATGGGAGGGCAGAGAAAATCCTCCTCCAGTTTCAGGAAAGATGTTCAGGGACACAACAGAACTCAGAAGTTCTGACACATCTTCAGCATTTTCTGGGCTGTTACAATTTGCTGCTATTCCAGCAGGTGGGAAGGTGTTCACACATGATTACCATCAGCGTGGCAGCAATGGACTCCTCTAGGCTCTCTCTCAGTATTTCCCAGCTCTGGTCTTTGAGTCACAACCACCTCCTTTACTTTTTGCTTGGACCCAACAGGGGCCAGCTTTCACTGACAGGGTCCTGCATGCAGAGTGTTCAGAGATCCTTATACTTTGCATATGACTCTGTGCAGACCCTAAATCACATGCAGCTGAAAGTAAGGATATTGTGTCCATTTAAAACAGCAGGCTGCAGTTAGGCAGAGTGAAGAAAGGATGGCTGCTTGTGGTATGAACCACAACTGACCTCAAGACAGATTTTTCCACAACCAAGAGCCAATAGATCTGAATCACTCAGTCTATAACGTCAAGTGGGTGGGAGCTGTTTTGTATCACAGATAGAAGAAAGAAGGAAATGTTTGAATGGTTTAAATATGTATTACGTTATCTGAGTACTTTGGTAAAATTGCCAAATCTGGACATGTTCATGAGGTTATCTGTGTCAAGATAGAGTCCCACAGTTCCGACTGATCCTCTGACTACTACTGCCAAGAACTGATGATCTCTGCTTGTGGTCTTGCTAAACGTCTCCAGACTTAGTCATTACTAAAACAAGATTGATGTCTTTCCTCCTATTTTTATTTGTGCTATAAGCTTTATTTATACCATGCACCTTTCATTTCAAGCCTGTGATTTTAGCAGATTGAGGAAAGAGAGGACGAGTTAGGTGTGAATTTGAGTCTAGAATGAGGATGGTGAATAGTTTTCTTTCCTTTCAGAAAGAAAAAACCTGATAGTATAGTTCTTAACCAAATACCTTTTCAAGTTCATAAATCAGATCCAGACGGAAGTATTTCCCAAGCAGATCTATTGAGAGAGCTAATGACACTTAGAAATACTAAGACAATATGTTCTTGCCGTGATGGACGAGAAGTTCAGACACGTACTACAGCGCATTACTTTCCTTATGCTTCAGAGATTACCCTCAGATTTGTCTGAACTGTAGATAGAGATAACAACTGTATTAATAGAAGACAACCTCAGAGAAACATCTAAAACAGAATCAGTGTTTTTCCCAACAGGTACAAATTAAATACAAACAAGGTCAGCAAAAATCCTGTTGTTTCTTCAGACTATCAGTTAGGTGATGTCCCTTGCAGCTCCTGTAACACTTCCTGAGTTTCCTGAAACACAAAGCTTATTTTATCTGTCTCCCAACTTGACCTATCTTGACCTACCTTCCTCTTCATGTTGAGGGTTTGGGAAATTCATCAAGAAAATGGTGGTTCTCTTTAAACTACTCAAGCTACTCATTCTAATTTAGAATATTCATTTTTTAAAAAACAAAACCTCAAAGAAATGGCACTCCTTAACAATTCCTAAAGAAAGACCTTGTTTTCCTGACAAAATATCTTTGGCATTTACTGAATATGTTCTGTTATTTGGGCTAGCAGAGAGTATCTGTCATAAGGTACAATTGTTCAAAAAGTTTGGGCAGCATGGAGTTGGAGGCTCAGAAAGCACACAAAGGATAAATACTACATGCTTTGTTCTTACCTTCCTCTCTAAGCATCCACTTTTAGCCTCTGCTGGAGAAACAGTACTGGGCTACACTGAACTTCAGTCTGACCCACCACAGTCACTCTTCTGTCATCTCCAAGAGTACTAAACTTTATACTAAACAAGAAACCTCCAATCCACCCAGATTTGTAATTTCCATTTTCTTGGCTTACTGTTACTTACTAGGAAAAACATTCAAGGAGCAACCGCTGCTTGAGCAGCCTTACTCATGAGCCTACACAGAACAGAACTACTGTAGTTTTATCTGAGCAAGCTCTCAGATGAATTCATGCAGACAACAAAACCCAGTGATACTATTTAGAAGACTGTGCCAAATATTTTTAAGAAGCTGTGAAACGAGAGTTGAAAGTTCTAACAGAGCAACAATTTGCTTATTTCCAGCAGATCTGCAAGTAACCCAACTCCAAAAGTCATCTTTTGCCACTTAAAAAGAAGGAAAGGCAAGGCTGTTGCTGAGACAGGTATTACTCTACCTATGGCTAATGTACCCACTCCAATCTCAGAATGGCAGCAAACAAGGTTATGAAAAGAACATTTGTAGGTGGTTGTGTATGGATACATACATGCATCTATACATGTCAGTTTATGAGCCTAAAAATAGAATGGTGGTGTTTAGACACCATAAGTGAAGGGCATGAGAGGCTGACACTAACACTTGAAAACAGAGAAGTGTTAATTTGTATACTTTGTAGAGCCTTTCATTTTCTTAGCTATTCCAAAGGGCAGTTTTGTTTTGTGAACTGCATCTCTGATTTGTAAGACAAGATTACTCTTCCTCCCACATACATTCCTCCTAGGGAGAGGAAAAAAACCCATGAATTAGCAAAATTCCTTTTCTTTCTCTTTCAGAAGATATACTTCTGTATCATAAACCAAATTGAATTTCCAAATCAACAAAAAATACCTGGGCGAGTTTTCCAACCATGTCTCCTCAAATTCTGGTTAGTAGCCGTCTCTGAACTGTAGTGCTTCCATTGTATCTACTTCCAAGAATCTATTTTTTTAATCCTTCATATACCATAGGCTGGAATACAGCAAGGTGATCACATGATGAATTCTGTAGCAAGTTCATTAATATACCAGCACAAAACTGTATCAAATAGGAATACAGGGACACTCAGAATGGTGTGCTAAGTCTAACAGTGCATATTACCAGTCACTATTTGAATGCTGCAAGTTGCAAGATGATCAAACACTGGTGAAGTCAACAGAATGCTCTTTAAATAATCATTTAATGTTATTAAAATAATTTCTTATTTGCATACAGAATTTCATATGGCATATTTACAAAACAGCTCAATGTCATATAAAATTGTTTACATTCATTGTAAGGACTTAGTAATTATTCTCACTAAATAACACAAAATCAAACCTATTCCCTGCATACAAACTGTTTCTTAAATGTAGTTCAACGACCTGAATATTTTCCATCTTTTATTTCTCACTGTCTTTTACTGTCTGCTGTTACAACCTCCAGCCAAGGAAAGAGAAACAACTACCTTCGCTTCTGCCTTGCAACTCCAAACCGTTTTTACCTTCTGGTTGATAAAAGATCAGCATGGGCATGAACATTGTTAAACAATACTGCCTTTTAAATATGTGTAAAATTCTATTGTTTATATCACCAAAATTACCTTAACATTTCTTCCTCGATTACTGGGGTTTCATACCTGGCCTCTTCAACTTTCACTTGTTATAATTTCAGGCTTGAGTATGTTTATGATTAAACTCACAGAATATGTGAATCGTTGGAAAACAAATATTCAAATGTAGCAGAATTTGCCCTCTTTCAGCACCAATTTTGGCAAGGATGGGTGAATGACATTTTTAGTGAAAAGAACACTATTTCATCTCTTATTACTCCACCTTGATGTTATGCAAAACCCTGAAATTACACACATGAAATCAATGGGTATTACTGAAGTAACAGAACTTAGGTATTTCCAGTTTGAAAATTATCTTCTCTTAAAAATAAATTAGAAGTATTTTTGCTATACAGGAATTATGCCATTAATAGTGATAGAACTCTATTTTTCACATTTTTGCACTTTCCTGAAGACATAAAGTACCACTCATGTAAAAGTAAGGCCGGCAAAAAACTTGAGGGAAGCAGTATTTCTGTCCATGAAGTTTACGTAGAAAGACCATGAACTACATTACTTTCAAAAAACTCAGGATAAACAGAACACCGCAAGTTCTCTCAAGAGCTGACAGAATGCAAAAAAATCCTTCTATCTGCTATGGGAACTGGACTAAGCACTCCAAAAGTCTGCTGAATGAACATCTGGCACGTACAATATGGCAGGTGTAACAGTGTTTATCTGCTTGCAAAATGCCAATGCAAAACAGTGTCACCTCCTCTGTCTAAATTACAAGTTTTGAATGAACAGCTATTTCAGACATTAGCAGAATACATCAGTAGTCCAAGTGTGCTGAAGTTCATAAACTTTCTGTAAATTTTGAAACTCATGTTGGTAGTGGGTCACTTCCCTTAAATTTCTCACTTGTATTCAAAATGTTTTTACTGTTGCAGTCCAGTGAACAGAAACTGAAAACATCCACTAATGATGCCAGAGTAAAGATGGCCTTCGCTGATGTGCTATTAGGTATGTTTAAAAACCAGTATTTGAAATTAAGATAGACAGGCTTATAGACACTTATATGCAACCCTCATCTCACTAGAAGTCCAAACCAGAGAGAATTAAAACTCTCAGCCTGTGTGTGTATGGAACAAAATACACTGCTATTTGAAGAGTAATTTCTTGAGGTCTCACATGAGGATGCCAATTAAAACCCACTGGTTTTGTACCCAAAGTGTCCACAGCCGTGTGCTGCCACATCTACATTAATACATGTTAAAAGTACACTATAGAAGTAACAAAACTCCATTTGCCACCATCACCCAGCAACTGTGTTCCCTGGCTGTGATTTGCACACTATTAGAAGCCAAATTTACAGTTTTTCAAGCATTTTCTGTTGTCCCTTTCTTTCAGCATAAAATAAAATAAAATAAAATAAAATAAAATAAAATAAAATCTGACTCTATTGTGGAAGTGGATGTGCTGAATAATAGTTTTATTCCTCTGTTACAGAAAATTTCCTAGGTCTGAGAACAAGATCTTTTATAGAGGTAGTGATTTCCTGGAGCTCTTTTCGAATTTTTTCTGCTCCTTCCTCCTCTTCCATGTTATCTTTTGTGTCACCATCTCCGTGTTCAGTTTTCTTTGTCTGGCTGGTCAATTGTTTCACCACTAATCCATGGTATTTGACTAACAGCAAATGCTGATCCTGAGGGCAAAAAATGAGAACAAACCCGGGGGGACATAAATGTTACAGAGAAGGTAGACAGACCTATAATTAAAGATGTAATTTTGTAAAAGCATTCTCCCATTCTTGGGCAAAGAGAGTTACTGATACAGAAATATACTTCCAATAAAGTATGTGACAACCTAAATTCTGAGAGACATTCAAAGAAGCAGAAAACCGAAAGTGCATCCATGCTGCAAAAACAGGGCAATAAACCACTGAAGCATGAAAGCAATGCAGTTAGTAAACATCACCAGTTTTGGCAGTATAAAATACAGAATTTCAATGTATTTGCTCTTAAAGAGGAATAGCTTTCTTTAAAGCTGGATTACAAAAGTTTAAAAAGGAACCATGCTCTAGCTCAGACGAAAGACGTAAAAACGTTCAGTTGTACGAACTGTAACATCCCCCAAGACAGAGCCGTCTCTATGGTTAAAGCAAAGAACTAATAACAGATTGATTTTTAGTTTTATAAAAAAAAATTTTGATGACAGATCCCTGAAAAGACAGGTTTAAAATGCAGTACAGATCAGAGGAATCGTATATTCTGTACTTAAAGTAATGTTTAGACATGAAACCCAACGGTGTCAGGTTTATGCAGCAGAGACAGTGTAAGGCACAACTTTCATATTCTGTTGTAGAAAAAAGGTAATTTCCCCTTAAAAAGCTAGAAAAGAATACCTCTGGGATCTTGCCACTTAGGAAACTAATGATCTGTGGTACTGATCTTCCTGGTGCATGAAGCATGCAGTGAGTCGAAAACTGAAATAACAATACTGCTGTCAGGTGCAGAACAAGAGCTGGATCTTCTGTGACTTTGAGCTGTTCAATCAGAGCTTGTCTATGCTGAAACAGGACTTGCCTAAGGAACAAGAATATATAAAACAAAAATAAGATTCTGTGATTCTATCATATAGTAGTTGATCACAATGCTAAAATTTATTTAACATTAATTTTAATTTTCTTCTCTAACTGACCATTTATTTCTGTGAAATTCTTAAATATTATTTGAAAAAAAAAAAAAGCTATCACTGGCATAGCTCAGATTCTGAAAGATCCCTAGGGAATTTATACACAATATTGCAGAAAGCAGTGAGCCAAGAAAACCAGCTAAATGTGAATTCTCCTCGCCTCCTTCTCCCATGGATTTAGACTCCATGCTTGACTTCCTGTTTTTCAGTAAAGCAGTTTGGAACGAAGGACTGCCTCTTACACATTCAGTGTGACTGCTCCCATACTAATCATCCAGCATCTGTGCAGCAATATAGCCACATTTCATAGAATAAATAAAATTAAGGTACCTTTCTTTCTTTTTGTCTCCTTTTTTCACCATAATACCACAAATATCCACTGCAGAATCAAGGCATGAAAGAAAATCTTCTATACTCTATTAAAAAGAATATAGATATTTAATCTGTGTTAGCAGACTATAAAAAAGTTTAACTACTGTTCACAATTAATCACAGCAAAGATGACTGCGAATACACTTAAAATAAACTATAGAAAAAAAGGAAGTAACATGTATTTAGTAGAAAATATCTTTGTTCATCTTACAACAGTTCATATACTTAAATACTAACCCAAACTGTAATTCATTAGTCTTGGAAATGAAATTAAAAAATGAGTATGTGTTCTAGAATTAGTTACAGATGTATTTTTTATTAAGGAACACCTCAGTATGGCCTTTTGCATAAAATAATTAATAAATAACTCTCCTTGTGCCTACACAGCCATAATCCGAATGTCTGGGGTTTTATTTTTAATATCCATAATTTTACTAGTTAAGAAATACATGGGAGACCAAGCAGGAACTTTGGGAACAAAATACAAGAAACATCAACCACTTTACACTGGAGATTCTAGCTCAGTTTTCACTCTTCTCACCTGCCCATGAAAGGCACACTGGATTCCATCTGGCAGCAAAGAGCCAAAGGAGACTATCAGTATCAAAATGTAAGATGACCTTTCTACCTCTGAAAATTCACAGGTATGAAAACACATTTTCTCTCACTGCCTTACACAAATTCAGAAGATTACTTTGCCTTTATCCTTCACAGCAGCAGTGGTTATGTACCACACTATGAGTGTCAGCTATTTATTAGAATTGTATCAGCAGAACAGAAGATTTCAAGCTGATTCACTTTACCTTGCCATTCAGAGAAGTATGCAGTTTAGTTAAAGGACCTTTGGTATCCTCTGGCAGTTTACCTAAAATCTTGATTCTGCCCTGTATGGGACAAGAATAGAAATAATCTGTAATATTAATAATCTTTTTAGATGTAGGCATATTTCACCTGAAGCAATTACTGAACAAACATCCATGATCTACTTGAGACTGTTAGAAAGGAGCTGTTATTTCTGTACCTCATTTGTGATTGTAGAGTAATTTTCTGTTGTCATCATTGATTCAGATGCCAAGAAGTTGAAAACCAGATTTGTAATGTCTGTACACAGAGTCTTCAACAGGTGTTTGGCAAGGTTAGTCTGAGTATCATCTGTTAAAAGAAATAAATGATTAAAGTAACCTAAGACAGTTATCTGATTCCCACAATGTTATCACAGCACTTTCTAAACTGTGCACTCCATCATCCATGAGTAGCATGAGAAAATTATCTGGATACGTGACACTAACATCCCTCCAAATGCTGTAACAATCTTCAGTGAAAAACGTGAGTTTTTAGCTCTCTAAGAACATTTTAATGCACTGCTAGTATTTCAAAGGTGCACCTGTACAAGCAGTAAACTAGTCCCTGTATAATCCTCCTGAACCACTGCTACTGATCAAGTCAAAAGCATGCAAAGGAAAATTCTGCAGGACAAGCAGTTAAACAGAAGAACAGCCATGTGACTTTAAGGCTGAAATACTGGAGTTTGAAAAAAAAAAAAGGCTACAGAATACAAAGAATAAAGGCTAATTGGAAATAATTCCATATATTCCAAAATACAGGAATATCAGGTTGTTTTGCTAGTGTTTTCTTCTTATTAGAAAATTTCCACAGGGAAAATTGTAGAAGAAAAATGAATACAGCAGAGAATCTTGGAGATCTCTACAGTATTTTCCTAATGCTAACTTTTCTGTCACACCTTACAGACTAAGCCCCTGCAAAAGAAATCTACAACTTTCTGACAGACTATCCTCAAGGAGCAGCTACTTTCAGCATCAAACCTATGAGATTTAAACAGCAGCTTCTTAGAATCAGGTGGTATTCAATTCTTTCATTAGTGGCACAGCTGACAGAGTAAAGTGAGCTTACTAATATTTTCTGGTTTTTTTTCTTTTTTACCTGGACACTGAAAAATTGGAAGGAAAGACAAGAACACAGTTATCTTGACATAAGATATAACAAAATATGGATATGAAATAAAGAGAATGTATTTCAGTAACTGTGCAAAGCAATGCACTTCAGCATAAGGGCAGTGTTTAGCATACTAAACAAATCTAAAGCTTTTTCTTTTTAGAATTTCCTTTTTAAACTCTTGTTCCTGCCTGACCTTTGATGTAGATTCTGGAATAAATTTGCTCCCTTGAAGGAGCATATTCATTTTTGAATGTATGTATTTTGTACCTGTAAAATGCTTTGTTCCCTTTTCAAATAACCGAATGTTGTTGTACAAGTTTGAGAATTCCTCCTGCAAGTCCTTCATAGCCTGTCTTCTGTTGGCTCCAGAGGAAGATGTTGAGGACGTAAAAACAGAACGCACAACTTCCTGGTAAGTTTTTGTCAAAGGTCTTAAAACAGGAAAAAAGAAAGGAGAAACCATTGAGCAAAGTATGAAAGTGTACAAGGTTTTCCCAAATATATCAGCAATAGAGAAAACGACCTCATTGTGTAGTAAATGAGTGGGATGAATGACTGAATGCTACAGAATGGCAAGATAAACAAAAAGAAAATTATGAAAATCAGAAAAAAAAACCAACAAAGAGATTAAAGTACACTTAATGGCAGATGTTCTAATGTTATACTCTTAACAGCTCCTCAATGGGATCAAGGTGAAAGATAAAAGGATTTCCAGAAACAATGCTATTCACAAACTTTCAGGGGTCTCTGGACAAATTTCTAAAGATGCAGGTACTATTGCACTCAAAGTTTATTCAAGCTTGGCTATCACAGTCTTATCATGTTCCTTTTGCTCTGAACATACATATTCATATCCTCTCTAGCACGGAACATCTTTTAAAAGAAGTTATTCATCTTTGCATAGTTCAGGTTGCTGACATAACTTACTACCCAGCTCTCATGGGTACCAGCAGAGAGACGGACGACAGGAAACATGAACATATACCAAAGCCTATCCAGAAGATGGGATTGGTGAAATCCCAGAATGGATCAGTGTAAGGGGTGGAAATACACCCATGAAGCTGAAAATGAGCTTGCAGGACCATGTACTGCTAAGCAGAAGCACATTTCTGTGTTAGCAGTTTTCTAATACATAAGACATGTGTGACATTGAGCTGTATGGAAAAAGAATATCATGGTTCACTTCTACCAACAAAGCACTCTTTTCTAAGCAAGAAAACAGATTGAAGGGCAGATTCATCTGAAGTGAATCACAAATTTTCTAACTCCAGCTGAATTATTGAAATTACCTTCTTAGATGTTCGGCAATTTCTGTAATAAGCTCTTCAGGGCAATCCTGCATGCGGGTCTTTAGAACATCCTCAATTTCCTCTTGTGACATGAAAGGGAACTCCGGCTTCTTATTCCTACCTGTAGTGGCCATGAAGAACACTCACTGAGAAAACATTCCACTTAGCATTGCTGCAATAACTCTCTGGCATGAGACTGGAAAGCCTCAAAGTACAAACACCACAGAATTATGCATTTTCAACAATGGAAAAAAAAAGGGATGATTATAGATGACAGTTGAATTTTACACATATGAAAAACTGACAAATTTCTCTTTTGATCACTTAGAAGTTTCTGTAATAGACACGTAGTACATGAGAATATGCATTTTTGGTGACACTTTTTTTTCAGCTGCTTGGCCCATTCGTTTAGAAACCATAATGTCACCAAGACCAAATAGATTTTAAAGTGCCAAAACTGAACAGTGTTCCTACTTGAAGAATTTCACAAGGTTGTTGTTTTTATTTTTTTAAATTCCATTTAGTAAGGGACACAACCATGTAACACAGTGTCCTAAACTTGAGGTTACAGTATAAAATCTGAAACATGATAAATTAAACCAGACAAGGTGTTTCAGTAATAAAACCAACTTATATGCATACAATTTACTGCATCTGTATTTCGGTTTTGCACAAAACGTGAACATTTCCCAGGTAGAACTTTTACAGATAAGAATGAGATCAGAATGATGACAGAGAACCAGAAAAGGACATGTTCCAGATGCACCTTAAAACAGGCTTATTATGCACATGAAGTAACTGAATGTTTGGAGATCAATGATGCTCCCTGTTGTGCCACAGTAGTAACAAACATCCCAGATTATTATAAACAAGTGAAAAGGGAGGTTAAATCAGGTTTTAAAAAGGATCTTATTTACATTTGAATGGTTTCATGTGAATTTACCTTGAGATTGCTGTTCAAGCTATTTATTATAATACAGCAATAAAAGCAGCAGTAAGGGCAAAACAGAAGGTCTACACCAAAACCCAAAAGTGACTGAACATTGTTTTACTCTGTAACTGAGCAGTCCTGAAAAATAATTCCATTTATATGTGAATTACAATACTCTGTGAGAGCAGTATCAAACAAAATTACTACACTGTACCTCACACTTCCAATATCATGTTTAAAAGTATTTTTGAATCAGTATTGAAAGTCTGGACACTACATATAAAATGGAAGCACACATTTCTGGTTCTCCATTGAGCACAAGAAAGAACATACTTCATTTGCAACCACTGTTTGCCCTAAATCTAACGATGTTGGCTTTTACTTAGCAAGCCATTCATGCTCCTTCTTGTAACGAAGTAGAGAAATAGGCACCAATAAAGAGCGATATTAAAACTATCAAAATATTAGTTTTGACTGTATATTTTATCCCTATGAAGAAAAAACTCTCTGGTTGCTGTGATTTGTGATTTAGGCCATTCATTTATCACGCACTATGCAGCAGGTGTTACAAAATCAAGTGTAACATTCACCCTAAATCTAAGGCATTTCCTACATAAAATAAAAATATAAAATGCTATTATTTCTGTGACTTAAACATCTTTTTTAAAGACTAAGTGAACACCGTATGTCCATTCCATTTAAATAGCAACATCATATCCATTGATACAATTTTAACTACACAGTATTCTCATCTTCTTTACATCTTACCTGACCTTATCTAAACAGTGGGGGAAGAACAGGCATGTAGAAAATAAAGCAAGTAGTAAAACCATGTGGAATAGAAATGAATAGATAGTGCCTAAAATAAAATGACAAACCTGTGGCTGTCCCTTGTGATTCTTCGTCGCTGTCAGCATCCTTTCTTCCTTTCTTCTTGGTTTTCTTAACCTTTATCTCTCTGGCATTCCCACCGCCTCCTCCTCTCACGCTTCCACTGCCCTCTAGTGGGGAATTACTTGCTTAGTACACAGAAAAGTTGTAGTACTTAAAAAGTTTACAATCCCATGGTAATTTATCTCTGCTACTTGCCAATGCTGGATTGAAAACCACAACCTGATTCTGAACATAACCTAGAACACATATTCCAGAATTTTAGGGCCATAAGTTTCATTCTTGGGAAAAAAAAAGCAACTGAGGCAAAGCTTTGTTTAAGCTAATGTCATTAATAAATACAAACACTGACATCAAATGCACATATAATTAAAAAAAACAGCAGTGTCTTTCTTCAACTGAAAACAGATGAGGTACCAGAGTCCATAATGCAATAAGGGATTTTCTGTCGGCTGACAATAGCATCTTAGTAAGCATTTAGCATTTTTATTCAATGATGCTAAATAACTGAGCTTGTCAAAAATATTTTAGATAATGTAACTTCATTAATTTTCAGAGAAAGAATGCTACACTGTAAGCAATTATCCAAAATATTCCTGGAAGCACATATTCAATTAACTAGTGCATTCAATATTTTTCGACTTTTCCTAGATGATTATAGAGCAATGGGATGTTCCAGTTCTGACACACATAACACATTACTTTGTTCAGATGTCCTGCAATTAATGTATGCAACTGCAGACACAATTTCAATTTGCTATTCAGTTCCTCTCCACAAGGCAAGCTGTTCTGCTCTTTGTTCCCTTTCTTGCAGCCTCTTCTGTCATTTTTTCACTTGAAAGAAATTTAAACTCCATGGTGCCATACATACACTAGGCCTTGAGAAAGTAGGTGTTTTTTAAATTTAAATATGGTCCAAGATTTCAGTAACTACATTATGTAACCATTATTGTTTAGAAAAAGAAATACACAGACAAGATGCTACTGCTTATAAAGCTAACTGCATCTGTTACATGCCATAAATTGATTTTAAGCATCAATTTGCAGGAACAGCAAAAAAGATTTGTGTTTTTCACAAGCTTATTTGAAATGTGACTGCATTACAGTAATTACATTACATAAAACTGTTATGTTGGGGTGTTTTTAGGTAATGCACATAACAGTCCATAATAAAACATGACAGGGTAGTGCTTACTGATGTAGCAGCATGCTACCTGTGGGTATGAATTTGTCTAGATAGGTAGTACAGGCTCAGTAGAGTCTCAGTCCTCAGAGGGCTGAAAACCGAAGTCATTCTATTATGACAGTTCAATTAAAGTTCAAGCTTCTCTACCTTAGCTATGGCCTAGAAAAATCTGCCATCTTTTGTGGCAAGAATAAATTTAATTTCCATGTCCACTCGGGCCTACTCATGCTTTTTTTTTAAGAACAGAATGTTCTATTTTGCAGATGAGTATATTCAATCAAGCCAGATGCATCAGTGCTCTAAACCTCTTACTTTTAGTAGCACAGTCACACTCGGCAAATGAGTTCAACATAGATTGTTCAGCTCTGTTGTAGCAACACAAGAGCCATGCAAAGTTTTTTGGGAGTCAAGAGTCTTCAGACTGAATACTGTTTTAAAAATCAGAAAGATTTCAAAGGGTTAAACCCACACATTTTTATTCTTCCTCCAACTGAAATCTATTCCAAACAGTCACCACATGGAGTAAAGTTTGGGACTAATTTAATCCAGAATATACCTCAAAGCAAACTGTCTTAATCTCCAAGTAACTGTTACACATACAAACAACGGAAAATTCTATGGCATGGTTTTCTCAGAAAAGGTGTCAAGTATTCTTCAATAAAACCCACAAAAACTTATTCTCAATTTAGACAAAGTTATTTTGGAATTAACATCTCAAGACTAATCATAGGAAATATATTAATTTTCCTGAATCCCTGAAAATTGAAGACTAAAATTGTATCTATACTGTGTAATAAAACATGGCACAGAGACCCCTGAGCTAACACTGATTTTATTCAGTCTTGTGTGATCACACAGTATAAAAAAATAAATGAACACAGGATTTCTTGATTCTAAAAACAGTTGCCTGGTGTTGAACTAACTCAAGAGACCTTTATAGTTCTTCCTCTGAAATTAGTTCTCATGGGCATAGCTGAGATGTATCCACACCCACAATATAACAGTAAGTGGTTGGATTATTTCTTAAGTATGTTCAGCAATGGATTGGAAGAATTTAATGGACTACAAAACATACTAACTTTATATTTGAGTATTTTTGAGATAAAACAAGTTTGTTTTGCTTTTTTTGCATAAGATGAATATTGATGTTTTACCTGTTGCTTTCTTTCTTCTTTCATCCTTTTTGTCTTTTTTATTAGCATATGAGTTCTCTAAAGAAGAAGCCTGTTTTAAATCTTCTTCAGTGATTAAATTAACAGGGTTGTTTTTAATTTCCTAAAATGAAGAACATGCACTTCATAGCAAAAACATACACACATAGAAATGGAAGAAACATACAGAAACATCTAAGAAGAAACATTTAAGCCATTTGGTCGTTTTCAAGTACACTAATCTAACACAATGTTTTCCAAGTGCAACATATGAGACTGGGCTTCCTGAGTGCACCAGAATATACATTTATTACACCCACTAAATATAGAAACCTGTTGTTCATTTGTTTTGCTTCTTCTCTAGTTGTATTTCATATCAGACGTACAGAAATAGTAACAGTGACTACAGAGTCCCATGAGTTTTACTCCAACACTCAACGTGCCCTGCATCTTGACCAACAAAAAACCTACTGTACCTTTTCAGCTTTCTGTTGCATCAGATCGGAAAAGAGGTCAGCACAGCTGCTTAGAAATTTCTCACTGACTGCAATGGTGTCATTGAAGACTAAACCTGAAGAGCTTTTGTTCAAAGATCTCATCACTTGCTGGAGTAAAATCCCAACATCTTCTACTGACAATGAGCTGGGTAGAAGAGTCTAGGGTACAAAAACATTAAAATACAATAGCCTTGTAAGTGGATAAACAGAACAGACACAGGCATTTGACATCTGCTAACTATTCAGAAAACACAGCACTTTTCAGATTAAGCTAGTAATTTAAGAGTACATACTATTTTAAATCTTGCAACATGGCAAATCCACATTGCTCTAGAAATATGTGTTACCTCTGGGCAAATGCATGGCAACTTCTTCAAAATGAAGCTCAACAGATACAGAGCAACACCAAACACAGAACAACAGGATGCCTTAAGAGCAACAAAGGAGTGCTGTAAGGCCTAAAATTAGGACTTAGCTAGGACAAAGTGGCTAAGATCCCTCTGCTCACCAAAAGTGTCATAAGCACTTAGTTTAGACATTTTCCCCCTGCCAAAAAAAAAAGCCCGTAAGAAATATATTGCTGTCTAGCAGAGTACTTTTGCACTAGTTTTGAAATGAAGGTTGGTCTTACATATCTATGAATTGAATGCCAAAATGTCCTTCCTCTGTTTTTGTTCTGATCAAATCAAATGCCAATAATGCCCTTTTACTTGTCATTTTATTTAAACTGAACTTTCTTCTTCAACAACGTGGAATTTCATCATATATACGTGTAGTTTCAATAAAGCATAATTTGACACAAAAATAAGAAAAAAGAAATAAAACCAACAACAACAACAACTGAAAGGATTGCTTACTGCTACATCTATCCAGTTTCCAGAGCTGATGGCTTCCTCCACAGAGGCTTCAACTTGATCCACAATTCCTTGACCAACACAAGCTGCTCTCAGAAACAAGAGCTGTGCGGACTTGTATCTTTTTTTAATGTAGCCTGCTGGGTCAGGGATGCCAAGTCTATACAGTGCATCAAATTCTATAAAATAGTTAGATGTCTGTTAAAATTTAGTTCCTTCATACATATACAAGAGCTTAAGTGATGACTTTATTTTAAAAGCAGGAAATGAAATTACATATAGTTTTTATACAAGTAAATGCAGCCTTAAGCTAATGCTGACCTAAAACTTAGTTCAGTACAAGCTACATCTAAATATTGTTAATAAAAGTATGCAGATTAAATCATGACTTTGGTCTGAGTTTAGAAAATTGTTTTTTTTTTAATTCTTATACCATTAAGTTTACATTTGCAGTAGCATCTTTCCAAAGTATTCTAATATAGCACGAACAATATTTAAATACTACAGTGTCCAAGTGTTTTGTTTTCAACTATTTAGGAGTTTATACTTATGATGTGTGGAAAACACTCAAAGACTGACAGACACTCCATCAGTCAAGCAGTATTACAGAAACTCTTAATACTATCATTGTAAGTTATGGTGAACCTTTCCATCTGCAAGAATAACTGCTACTTCGGGCCTGACCCTTTAGGACCAAAAAGGTACATTCTTCTCTTTATTCAGATCTACATTTTCCCACAGCTTGTGGCATTTTAAAATGCCATCATCGAGCATCACTCAGCTTGAAATTAGATAGAATTGTCTGGATTCAAATCAGGACACTAGTGCTACTCACTCCAGTTCCACAAATATTATTTTGGGAAAAAATTCTTCCTGAGCACTGCACGTTTGGACTATTAGCATCCAAAGTTTGATTGTAATTGGGACACCTGGCCTGAAACTCCAGCCAGGATGATCTGAAAAGTCTACAATGAGCAGGCTAATAAATATCTTCAGAGCAGCAATAAAAGTAGCATTTGTAATTCTGTTTGTGAGAAATAGTTACTGTTTAGCAGTACAGTTCCCTCTGTTGAGATACAGCTCATTGTGATAAAGTAACACACATCATTATGAGCAAGATGGTCTTTTAGCAAAGGAGTATCAGCCACTGTATTGATTTCCACTTATCGTTGTGAGGCTTCACTCTAAGCACTAGCAATATTAAGGTAAGACCAATTACCTAAACTAGTTTTAGCGAGCCATTTTACCTGTAAGAATATAGATTAATTACCTAAATAACCATTCTGCTTGAAAAAGGAATCCACCCAGTTGTTCTGTGTTCTGGAATAGATGTCTGGAACAAACACAGCCTTATCCTGTCTCCCACCAACCACGGTGCCTTTTAGACGACCAGCATTAACAAGTTCTTCTAGCAAAGCTACAAGAGGAAAATAAACGAAGAGACATTTCCTAAGTGAGTATATCCATTAATCAAAAGAGAGTAATTATTTTGCCTGGTTTGTTTCTTCTTTCTTTCCACCAATTAGTTTGTGCTTGTTCTAGTGAAACATTGCTGAGCTCTATCAATTATTTTTAACACTTATGAGAATTTCTTCACAAAAGCTCTGGAAATCAAAGTTTTCAAAGAGTGAGCCACAATGGCAGGATCAAAACGTTATTCAACATAGACCTGGGTAGTTTTAACTTTTAATTTAAAAAATACAGACATAGAAGAATCTTTCTCTGGCCAGAAGAGTAAAATATACTAGCATTTTATTAATAATGTCCTCTTTGAATTCACTGCTTGCATGTTAACCAAGATGGAAAAAGGAGAGATCTGAACACACTAAAATAACATGAAAAGTCATTACCTAAACTACATAACACAGCTGCCAATAATAACCTCTCGAGAATGTACCAATACTGCTGACAAAGAACATATTGGTAACTGGTAGTACCAAAGCGCTTAGCACTTCTTGATGCTAAGTAAGATTTTAAAAATCCATTAAAGTTGCATAGGAATATCTGATTTGCCTCCTATGTTCTGCTTCTGCCTTTTTGTAATACAAGAGATACATTTAAATAAATCAATGACATCAACTGCCAATTGCTAATTTCCAGACCTTTGCCAGATAACTTCTTTTTTTACACTCAGTTTATGTTCATTTCTATTTCATTAAAAGACAGGTTTTACTCTGGAACAAAACATTAAATGGTATCACATGGCAAGGTTTCTTCCTCATTAGATATGAGCAGCAGTCAACACTACAACATGCTTAGTAAAACACACAGAGGTTTAGATCACTCATGCAGGAAAGTTTACCTGAAAACCCAGTTCCAGAAGAAATAGTGCATATTACATCATGATAGATTTTGTCAGATATGCCCATAGTGTAGATGAGCCTCTATAAGCTAGCAGCTACTGAACACAACTGCCACTAGCAAAGCTGAACAATACTTACACTGAAAAAATGCAGAAGAAACAGAAACTGATTTAAACAAGATACAGCTTTATGTAATTTAAGACAAGAGCCAGAAATCATGTTCTGCCACGGTTCAGTTACATCGAGTAAAATGGAACTTATAAGACCAATTCTGGAAATAAAATTAGTTTTTTATACTTCATAATATTTTAGTTGCCCCAGAAAATAGAGTCAATGTGCCTATTCCACTTAAGCAATTGCTGGAAAATACAGATTGGTTCTCTGTTTGCAATTTCAGCTTCTTTCTGTTCAAAGTTTTTCGGAAAAAGAATTAGATTTTCCTAGAGCTCCATAAAATTGGTTGAGAAATCTACTAATGAACTGGAGTCTTTATGGAAAGAAGATGTCAGAAGAAAAGAAATGAAATGAAGATCCCAACTAAATTCTGTATTTGATCAAGTGGCAATTCCAAAACTCTAGGGCAGAGGAGGTGCTCTCAGAGATTCCACAGACCATTGCTACAATTATGTCTAGACAGTATTTTGTTTTAAAAACAACAGGTGCCCTGTAGAACTACCATAAATTTACATTTATATTTAAAGGTGATCAAGTAGTTTGTAGTGTCCTATTAGGTCTCTGTCAAAGTCTGGCAAAGACAAAAAGTGTCCCTTTATGTCTGTCCTACACCAGTAGCACAATTCTCAGAAATGAATAACATCTGTGATTTCATTATGCTTTGTACTTAGTGTTTCAACCTAAAGAGTTTCTCATTTCTAAAACTACTTTTTATCATAACTTTATGTGAGCTGAAGATGAACAGTAGTGCATCTATGTGAGAGAACCAAAGAATAATGTTTATGCTGTCTAAACCCAAGAGTTGATTAAATAATTAGCTGTTTGTCAATAATACAAATATTACACTGAACTTACTTTTTTATTCTGAAAGAGACAGCAGACTGACAAAGATTACTTCTAAACACATTGCTAACAGTGACAAAGATAAAAAGCTAAAAAGTACCATCATTGAAAGGTATTTTTCAAGTTTCCCACATTTGTGAAATTGAAATGCTGTCTCAGTAAATGGACACAAAGTCTGGCAGAGAATAAAAAGAAAAAAAGCTCTTTGAAACTTAAGAAACTGCAGAGGTAATGAAAGACAGTAAGAAAAACTAAAGAAAAATATGAACAAACTCACTAAAAAAACCCCATGAAAGTACTAGAAAAATATTGAGATGACCACTGGCGTCAAGATACACCAGAACAATTCCCATTCACACTGTACACGATCAAAGCATGATGATGTACTTGAAGGACTTATCTGAAATAGACTGTAACCAAATACTGAAATTTGCTGGGCATTGAGAAATTATTATAATGCAATTTCACAGATTTTCCCTTTGATCTATGAAAACCTGGATGGCACTTCAAAAAAAAAGTGGAAATTTTAAATTGATTATGTGAAAGCAGAGTGTTTATGTGATTTTAAGTGCTAGGATTTTAATTTTTAATGAATAAGCTTGTGGCAGAGAACAAGAGGATAAGCAGAGAGATCATACAGTGGAGCTGAAGTGAGCAATGCCCTGAAGGCAAAAATACCCAATCAGGAGAAGCATTAAGGTTCATGAGAAGAAATAGAAAACCATTAAAGGACTCTAAAAGACCAACAGCACTTGGTCAGCCAGTATAGAAGACTAATGATGCTTGAAGCAGCATTTTTGAGAGAAAGGAGAAGGCACACAGAGTGATAAACAAGTAGTGCCTAAAGATTTCAGCAGCTGAATAGGGAATCTTTACGCATTTCTATTTAGCAAAGGAGCTGCAGAAAATAAAAGCGAACAGTTTAAGGATATGTTTTATCTCTCAGCATATAAAGTCATTTAACTAAGAGTACAACAAAAGCTTAGCCTCCATTATCACAGAAAAAAGTCAGTAAATAAAATCCTGAGCAGTTAATGCCATTTGGCTACATAAAATCTGTCCCTGTTTGTGTGCTTCACTGATAAAACTGCCAGTGGCTAAGGGCAAACAATGAAAAAGATGACTAAATAAGTACTGTACTTCTTGCTTCATTCTGCCCCCAGGGGCATCTCGTCAACAAATATTTTCATTCATTTGGAAACAGAGAACATTAATATTTTCTACACTAAAGAGGAACACATTGTTCTGCATTTCAGAATTAAGGCTACATACTAAAAATCTTCTTTGAAAGCATAATTTTAGCAATGAAGAATAGATTTCCTAACAAACACACAAAATATTCTGAATGAAACTCACAGTAAAGTAAATGTTCTTGAAATCCATACCGAGTGATCAAGTTACTTACAGGTGTAGGCCTTGGGAAAAAAAGAAAAACAAAACAATGTGAATTAATGACATGAAACTGACGTGGAGAATCCAGAAATAAGAGAGGTTACTATAGATGAACAGAACTACTTAGTCTCTTAGCCTCAGGGTACTTGAATTACTTGAACTAATAACACAAAAGCTATGATAATTATTGTAAGGAAACTTCTGCTTTGTTAAGTTTTCCTCTTCCTACAAAGGAACACAAAATGTATTGATTTAATAAGAAAAACTTATCTATAATCACATGTAGTGATGTAACCGACTAGGGAGCAGGGAGCAGTGGAGAGACAAGAGGACAGATACTCTACAAACTAACGAAAGAACTACAGATTTTCTCTTCAGCCAAAACACTAAAGTATGTTGTATAGTGTATGCTGTTATACATTCCCTTGTTTTTCAAAATAGAGTCTCCATTTCTAACAAGTGAGTCTAACACAACTGAGGACTGGTCTCAGGAACTGAACTACACTTAAGGGAATCTATCCATAGGTCTTTATTTCCTTTTCTTTTTCCATCACAAGTGAATCTGGCCCAGAAAGACTTACGGCAAAAGCATTTTAATATGTGACTACAGGCACTGCAATTTACCGAGTAATCGCAGTGAAGAGCCCACGAATGCGTGCTCGATGGCGGGACACAAAAGCTTCTGTAAAGATCACCCCACGGTTTTCCTGGTCTAGTTGTCCATGAATAATTCTGCCCAAACGCTTGGATAATGCCTGCAAATAGAAGCATTGAGCTTTTCTAAGCCTTCTTCCATGAGATATACAGGTATATATTGACAGAAAACAAGTATGGTTTGCAGATGCACCACGAAAACCACAATTTAACCTCAGTATTAATTTTGTACCCAATAGTGACTTAAAGCCACGGATACTGCAAAGATGAAGAAAAAAGGTGGTCACAACCAATTCTGCATTTGCCAGGTTGGTGGCTTTCATCACCTGTATCAGGAAGTCTCCTGGAAGGTCGTATGACTTGCAGAGTTCGGATATTGTCACCTGGCCAGTTTCCTGTAGTTTATCATTTATTTCTTCTGCTAATTGATCCAGATAACTCCTTTCATAATAACGAGAAAAAGAAAAGGTAACACATTAAGTGTGACATTCAAAGTCAACCTCAAGATCACATATTGAATAACCCACCTATTTTAATACACCTCTTTCTGTTACATCTTTGCAAAAAAACCTGAAAGTTATTTTAAATGAATAAAAGACAGCGGTGCAAGTAAAAATGTGTGTTTCTTTTTAAAAAGCCTGCTAGCAAGTAGCTAATATTAAGAGGGGCCATTTATCTACTTGTATGAAAATTTCAAGCAAGAGAAAGAGGAAAACATGATGTCAATGAAAATTAGAAAATGGCTTTAGTAAGCAAGACAGGTCTTAACTATTTCAAGAGAGCCAGGAATTTCATATTCTTTGACAAAAACAGATCCTGAAGCTCAGTCAATAAAAAGTACAACCCCATAAGAGTATTACTTCAATGGTTGTTAGTGTACTGAAAGCCATTAAATAAGTAGGTCAAACATCTTAGACCTGTGAGGTAAAACAAGAAGCAGAAAGTTTGTCAATAGCTGAGGCAGACAGCAAAGCCAGAGAGCAAATGAGATCTGGCTGCTGCGGACAAAGACACTGGGTAAGAAATGAAGTCTCTTAAATGCAGGACACTGAACACAGACGTTCAGTAAGGCCTTTACACCATGGATTCACAGGATGCTTTGCTGACAGAGGCCTCACCTGCCTAAAGTAGCACTGATCATCAAGCAGCTCTAAGATCAGCCAAGAAAAACACATTTCACTTCAGAAGCAACAAAGGTTGGACATTATTTTTAGTCTGCGTTTTAAAAAATAAATACGGTATGAATTATACACATTGCTCCCAAAGGTACTCACTCATTTATAAGCTGTCCCAGCACAAGCTGAATACCTTTTTCAGATTTAACGATGTCATTAGCTCTGTTTTCAATATGCAGAAGGTCCACATTTATTACCTAAAAAAAACCCTCTTATCAGAACTTTAAATTGAAAATCATTCTCTAACATTGAGATACTACTTACACATCTTGAGGAAAGCTGCTTTTATTTTTCTCTACTATTGCATACAAACACTTAATCTGTGTTTTGGAATAAAGCAGCAATGCTTCAGGGAAAAAAAACCTCTCTTTGCAACTGTTACAAGGTTAAAAGAAACCTATATAATAAAAAAAAAAAAAAAAAAAAGAAAGCAGCAAGAGAAAATAGGAAACTGGCTTTCAGAAAGGTTTTACGCTTCCAAATAATTTTGCTCAAGCCTGAAGGGAAAATTAGCCACAGAGGAAGACTACTGCAGGACAAAGATTAGTGGAGACAAGAGAATAATGAAGGAAGAGGGACGATCCAAAGAGGCATGCAAAGTTAATTATGCATGCTCCTGCAGTTTCAAATTTAAATGGGTAACATATTTCTTTCCTGTCTGTCCTCCTTAGTTTACAAAGAAAGAGTTCATAAACAAAAACTGTATATATCAGTGGTAATTTCAGAAGTCCTAGATTATCACTAATCAGAGAGGTTTCAATAAAGCAATAAATGGATGGATTAGGTAATCTGCAGTACCCTGACATGAGCTACCAGCTCTTCATAAAATTTGTTTTGTTTTAAAAAAAATAACTTAGCTGGAGTGTAACTAATGAACACCATATTCACATTATATGTGGTGAAGAAAATAAAGAAGTATAAAGTTTTTATTACTGAAGTTACCTGTTGTAAGTCAACAATGTTAACTCGACCTTCAAGAAAAGTAAAAATACACTTTTAGTATGTGTAACATATTTGAACAGATCTAGAATATAGTACAGCTCATTTTGCACACAATATACAATTACTTTTTCTGCAGACAAATTAAACTACTCCATTAGTACCCAGAGACTGTTAAAACTTCCCACTTGTGCATGACGCTACTAACAAAAATCCCAGCAAATTTTAATTCAGTCCAAGCTGTCCCACTGGTGTGACACCCAATGGCACAAACTGAGGCATAGCAGTGGTAACAGCAAGAAAATGGCTAATCTGTATGGACATAATAAGAAGTTATTTTTTCTAAACATATGATGCTGCGAAATTCACCCGTAAGTATAACTCAAAGTACAGTACACTGCCTGCTCATTAAAACAATGGAGGAAAAGCTGTCTGAAGAGTACTTGCTTCCTTATATATCTAAGTCACATCTTCCAATACAGGTGGCTCTTCACACTGGCAAAATAAAAGACCTGTCAATGACAATTTACAATTATTATCATTACTAATGGTATGAAAGGAGAATGACTTTGAAATGCCACGACAAGGCCAAACATCTGGCCTATAATAAAATGCCAAATTTCCTTCAGAAGGATTTTTATACAACTTTTAACATCAGGAATTCCACATGGGTGAAAATAAACCAAGTAACATATCTTGATATGCTTATCTAAAAGCTTGGCACAGATCTGAAGTGAAAATAAAATAGCAGTAGGTGAATTAATGTGTAGATGAAGAAAACGCAAGCAAGCTGACTTTTTCTGAAAGATTAAGGGTACTGAAAACTTTCAATTTTGCTCTGCAGCCTTCAAAATTAACTTCCAAATCCAAAGGAAGAAGGAAAATGTCACACTTACCACCACAAACCTGAAGCTCATCGTGGATCTCCTTACTAATCTGTGCTGGAGTGACATACTCCTTGCCATCAAGTGTGTGCACTACTTCCAGCTGCTTTTCTGCGATCAGCTTTGTGACAATTTCTATGCAGTTCCGTTCTGACAATCTGTCAACAGTAGAAGGAGTAAGCAATTATTCTAAGGAAATAGTTGCTAAAATTACCTTCAAACTGACGTTTCAGACATACTAAACACAGGAAGTACAATGAAGACTGCTTGCAGTTCTTTGCGAATATACTTTTTCAGACAAAGAAATTACTAGCTCTATCCTGCTTATCACCCACCAAATCATCCATAAGGCTTCACTTAGGCGGGTCATCACTCCAAAACTTTTACTCTCTTCCTGCACAGCTGTCAGTGCTGTCAGCCCTGTGAGAACGCACCTGCTGGTGCATTTAGGAACGCCTCTACTTACAGAATTCGTGTTTTTGACATTACCGTGCGCTTTTATTTTACTTTTGCGCATATCGGATTTATTTTTTCTTTAACAAAATCAAGTTCTGGGCAGCAGCGTCAATCAGCCGGGAGGGAGAAACCGAGCACTGGAGCCGTGACGACTTTGAGCAACTCAAACTTAGCTGTGACTACACACTCAGTCGCTTCCGTGGCCTGCCCGTGCTCTAGGGTCCCATCACTACTGACACAGGGAGCGGCAGCGGGGCCGTGCCTGGCCGGGCCCCGCCGGGTGTCCGCACCGGGACCGCGGGGGAAGGGGGGCGGCGGTCGGCGGGCTCGGCGGCGGTGCCGGCGCCGCCCTGCTCACCTGTGGGCCACCTCGGCGAACTGCGCCCGCTGGAAATCGGCCGCCAGCCGCCGGATCTCCTCCCAGGCCGCCGCCATCGCGCCGCGACACGTCAGCCCCGGGCGGGCAGCGGAGGGCAGCGAGAGGGGCCGGCCTCCGCCCGCAGCGCCGCCCGGCGGCATGGAGGAGCCCCTGCGGCGGCTCGGTCATTGCAAGTAAACGGAGCAAAAGCCAGCTACGGGAAAAGGAGCAAAAAGCGCTTTCCGCACTCGGGGCTGGCTCCAGCAGCTGCATCCCGGCGGGGCGGGCACGGAGCAGCTCTTCTGCGCTGTCAGCGGCGGCGCGGGCGCGGCCGGCTGGGTGCGGCTGCTCCGGGCGGGCCGGGGCTATCGCAGCTGGGCCTGTCTGTGAGCTCGGCTCCCAGCGTGAGCCGCGCTAGCAGCTGCCGCTACCGAAACCTGACGTGACATTTAGACAGAGTTGGGTATGAGGTCGATGGTGCTGCCATTTAATGGGACCGCTGTTAGGCAGCGAGGGGCAAGCTGAACTTATTTAGCTGTCAGACCAGAGCTGAGCTGCACAGTCTTAAAGGCCTTTTCGGTGCTTCTCTGGAGCTGACTCGCCTGTGGCAGTGGCAGAGAGCGCTGCACAGGGAGCCTCGGCCATCAGTGCTTGGCACCTTCCAGGCGGGACAACAGCAGGACACTGCGAGCTGGCCGACACCGGGAACGTGCTCCGTGCTGCTGAGGCTCTGTCCTTGTCTGTCCTTCCACAATTCTTGCTGCTTCCATAGCCGCTGCTTTCACCGACCCTGACAGCCACTCTGTGACCCTACCTTCTAAAAATCACAGGAAAATGTCTCTGGCAGGGTTGGTGTTCTGCTGGGTTCAGTTTAAGCAATGTGAACAAAACCTCTGCAACCGGCACAGTAAGTTGTAACAGCACTTACAGTGGGATAAGTATGTGGCTTCAGTTTTACAGTCGTTCTCATTCAGGTGAGAAATTAGGGCCGGGATTAATTTTGCTTGGGCATCTGAGGTTTCATGTTGAGGTCTGGTCTTGGAGTTGTGGGCAGTGATACAGGCTCCACAAAGAGCAGCTCTTCCTAAAACATAGATCTAAACCAAGCTCACGAATTACTAACAGTGGGTAAATGCCTGTGCTCCTCCGCAGGCAAAGACAGCAAGGGAGATTGCTTAGCCACGTCCTTGATTTAGGCATATTTGTGTGGAATGAATAGTGTAGCAGAAGAATAGGGAAAAAATGTGATATCAAATTTGTGGGCAGTTTTTATGAAGATTATCTAGAAATAGGCTACCACAGGGGACGTGAGGAAAGAGAACTAGGGACTTAGAACCTACCTAACCTTAAATGAGTTTTAAGTGCTTTGATTATGTGTACACTCTGCTGTCTATAGAGAATCCCCTTCACCTAAAATCGGAATCTCTGGGGTGGCCAAACTGGACGTTGTAGTTAAGATCCAAAGGTGAAGAGAAGTATAATGGCTCGGACCTTCACTTGTGTGTGTATGACTTGAATTCAGGCCACAGTTCCCAGATTTTTGGAAGTAGTCATCTGTAAGTAGAGCTGGGTTATTGGGTTTTGGTTTTTCTTTTAAGCTTAGAGTTGTGTTCTACCAGCGTGCAAAGAAGGAGCAGATGAATCATATAAATACATTACCGTTATAAGCATTTGATATTTCCAAATTGCAGGTTTTGAGTCCACAGTCAAAGAAATTTTATAAGGACCCTTTTCTTTTGAGATGTATGTACACATGCACAACAGATGCATTAATATTTTCTATACCTAATTGCTATTCAAGTAGCAATTCAGATTTTTTTTTTCTGTAGAAATAAATTTTCTTTACACAGCTTAATAAGTTAAGTTAAATCTTGTTTTAAAACGAGAGTAACTGATTCATTTTACTATACTTGCACAAACTGCTTGCAGTTAACTGTGCTCTAATATTATTAGCATCTATTTTATGCATGGATATGATGCTGAAAAACGAAGTTGATACCATTTATTTTTCTACAGTTCTTCTGAGTTCATTGATTCCAGAGCTATCACAGTAGCAGAAATGTTTTTGTTTCATTGTTGCGGGTATATAAAATAAGTGTGAAGATTTTTGTAGCTTTAATGATAGCAAGTTTAAATAAACTTTTACATAGTTATTGTAATATGGAGTGATGGCTATATTCCATCAAAGCAAATAATTTCTTATGAAAGCTGTGCACAGCATTGCATTGATTGACTCTAGGAATATCAATTACCCTGTCTTAACTGGGGACAATAAAAGCAAATGATGAGGTTATTAATCCTGTCAAAATGAATCAATGCTGTCTGTATGACATAAAGTACATTATGAAAGTGTGTATTCTAGTATTCATGTAATAATATAATAGTAATATAGTGGGTATTTTTTTCTACATAAGGCATTTTTAGGAGTATATAGAAAGTTCGTAGAAAGAATGAGTAATGCAAAACAAAGAAGAACAAAGTTTCTAAGAGGTGTGATTTATCACAGAACTTTTTGCTTGGCATAAAATTGAATTGGAGGAATATGCACAGTATATTTTCCTTTCCCTCAGAAAGAGCAGTGTTACACCTTGTTCATATAGGAATGGAATCCTACCTGATATTTACAGAGCAATTGGATTGTGTCCAGACTATGTTTTTGATACAGGGAATTTATTAAGATAAAAACAGGAAATGGCAGTGTTACCACTGTTTTGATGAAAAATTAGAAATCATGCAGGTGGAAATGAATAAATAATTGTGTAATAGGATATCTGAAAATGGTTTGTAAAGTGAATGAAATGGAGTATAAATTAGAAGATTTTAAGAATTATTTTTTCCTTCCACATATATCATGATATTATCTTCATAGCTTGCTGGACATCTTTTCCTACCAAACAGGTGAATTTGTGAATTTGAATAGTTTAGCTGTTATGTTTTGCTCATTAATGTGTTTACTTTGATTTTAGCAATCAAAAAGGTTACCTCTCCTCTCATTTGTTTTTTATTGTACTGGTATACAAAATATTAGTAACAATTTTGATGTGGTGATTCATAGGGATTACTCTGAAGAAGGAACAGGTGCTTAATGAGCCCTCCCTTTATCAGAGAGAGCTGGCAGGATAAAGCACAAGCCTTTTTAAAATGGTAGCTGGCTATTGGACTTATATTAGAAGAAAGGTTTTCACCCTGGCTGTTTGTGCCATGGGTAACTTTGGCTTTTTTAATTTTCACAGTCCCTTTTTAATGCACAGTTATAAATAGCAAATGTTTTGCTTTTCACAGGACTCTCTTCTCTTTTCCTGTCATTTGCACTGTGGCTGTGCTAATGGGAGGGTGCTTAGCTCAACCTCAGGCAGCCTGTTCTGCATAATTGGTTCAGTTAGGAAACAACACACTTTCAGTTAATTAGTGTGATTACCTACCTAACAGTAGGTAGGGGAAATCTGGTACTCATTTGGTTCTTTCTTTGCAGTGAGTATTCGTATCAATAATAAAGTCTTCCCTGAGCAAAGTATTTCTTGACATGCAGGGTATCAAACAGCACATGTATGTGGAAAATCTCACAACTACGTACTAAATACATCAGCCGCTGACTCATTCATACACTTTGTTAATGTGGTTCAGACATGTACTCATAAAATTATATTGATGTAAGTACCATTTTTTTTTACTATTTTAAGTAGCTCTTTATGTTAATAGATGGACAGTGCTAACAAATTTTTCTAAGCTTTGAAATATTAAGTGCAGTTTATATCCTTGCTTCAAAAGGTAGTTTTCTGTGTTTGGATTAGAAGACTAAATGTACTGAAGTGTTCAAATGAGCAAATTCCACATTATGTTTGACAAAATTGCCTTTGATCTTTTCTGAGGGATGGTTAAACATAATATGCAGAATTTGGAGTAACCATTTGTTTGACCTGATCCCTGAACATAATTCAGGGGTAGAGACATGTATTCCCACAGTTTTCAGCCATATGCCCAGTTAAAAATTAAATGTTTGTAGAACAAATTGAAAAGAACAAAAGCCACTGTAAATACCCACATTTTGTCATTCAACTGAATATTTTGATTAATGCTAAGTAGAGGATCAGTTTGTCAGTAATAGCATAGCATGTCATAGTGAGACACGGCAAACATTAAATATATCTTCCTCTGATATACTGAGCTATCATGGAACAAAGCACTGAAGTAGTTTATAAAATTTTTATTCGTAGTGTGCTAGAAGCCCATGTGAAGTATTGCAAACAATACAAAATATATGTTGCTGCATAAATAAACAAACATTTATACTATCAAAGGCAACAGAGAAACTTTTAAGAGGTTTGTTGACAGAAGGTCTCATAATCCAATGGCAAGAAAAAAAAAAACTAGTACTTAAGACCAAAGAATGAAAATAAAAGCCCTTAAAGATAGAAGGGAAGTACAGATTTAATGTTACTGTAATTTAAAAATGCAATGTGGAAAAATATGCAAATAAAAAGAAAACAAAACTTTTTTTATCCCCAGAGTGCTTTTTTCCCCAGTGGTGTATTTTCAAATGCCTTTATGCGATGCTTCCTTTGTATGAGGATTATGTTGTCATTGAGCTGTCACTGATCTCATTCTAAAGCAGGGAACTGAGATTTTGCATATTCTTGACAGGCACTGAAACACCAGCAGAGGTGCCAGCTCAGAGCACAGTGTGGGTTCAGGTACTAAAGGTGCCATAAAACGGGAGAGAACTTCATAAAAGCACAGCATTCTGTATTTCACACAGGAGGGGGAATTTTAATGGAAAGGAAGGAACCAGGTTTCAAGCCTGCCTGCCTCTTTGTCAAGTCTTGACCTCTGAAATTGCCCCTTTGAACCATGTGGTTTCCATCACTTTACAGGAGGGAAGGCTTTTGACTGCAGTTTCTCTCACTCTTCCATCCTCCTTGGGCTGCTTTCAGCCCTGAATGAGAATAGAAACTTCAGATCCCTTCTTTACGTTCACTCATATCACTTCAGAGGTGACCACATGTTCCTTGTTTCAAAGTATCAGTAGTAACTGTGTTCTTCCCTGATACTCTCTCCATCTGGAAGGCTGATTTGAAATCAGTATGTCTAGATGATGTCGTCTGATTTCCAGATTGACTTAAAGAGCATTAGTGTTTGTGTCATCATAGAACTTTAGTTGAATTAGTCCACAGAATCAGTGTGTCCTAAATATATGTAATATTAGTGAGAAGGATTACCATGACGCAAGGATGCTTGGGGTCAGATATTTCTAGTAAAGATGGGAAAGGCAATGCTTACCAGAATCATGTACAATTCAAACTGCCCGTGTTAAAAAGAAAAAAGTGTAAGATGTGTAGGTGCAGTTTATGACAAAGGAATGGAGGGTCTGTTTTACAAGAAGGGTCTGTCTTTGTTTTTAAAAGTCTGAAGTATGATTTAGCCTTTAATCAGAAGGTAAAAAACTGATGTATAGGGAAAAGCTATAATTAGGTTAGAGCAAATTTGGTTCAAAACCCCAGAACAATGAGGTTCTGTAACTACTTCAAGATGTGAGTCATGAGGCAAACAACGGAACCGGTTTTCAGCTGTAATTTTCTAAGGGAGATGAGACTCAGTTGCCCAAAATATCCAGGGTGTGGATCACTGTAGGAGATCTCTCCTGTGTGGTAACTTGTCAGGTTGCAGTAGCCCAAATGCTTCTTATTGTGTTCTTGCATACTATTTGCTAATCCATTTCTTGACTGCTCTTACCAAAATTTGTTTACGTTTGTAAGTGAAATAAACAATCCTATGCTTTAGCCTTTCTTTTGTGAGCCAAACAATAAAATTACTTGAAAAAGTTAATTTTAACATCTTTCTAGAAAACTAATTAAACAGACTCAAAGAGTGATTTTTAATATTTTTGTCTGTTTGTTTCAACTTAGAGCAGCACCAAACTTCTGAAATTATAGACATGCTCAAGCAGAACAACTCTATTTTAGCTCAACATATTAATTCATTCAGTTGTGTTGTTTTGTTTGAGGGTGCGTTTATGTTGCACACACTGCAAATAGATCTTTTAGATGGATCCTTTTGAAATGCCAAGGCACGCTGAGAAGCAAATTCATCCTTCTCCTAGAAACAACACAACTTTAAAAAAAACCTAAATTCAAACCGTCTGCTAAATGTGCATCTGTAAATATTAGATTTGAGGAAAAATAATCTTCCTGTGCACCTGCAAAAATTAAGTTTGAGTAAAAAAAATCTTCATGGGTGCTTCAATGATTACCCCTGAAACTAAGGAGTTGGGTATTATTACATTGCTTTTTTCAGTACTGATGTAAACATTAAATCTCAGAAAATTAGTTTTTAGAGATTTTGCTCTTCTGTTTTCTCTACATGGCATATTGTTTCAATATTTTGTATAAGTAAGTCACTCTTTCCCTACAGAAGTCACCATCTTTTAATGTCAGTCTAATGAAAGGGCTCAGAGAAATTGCTGCTGGTGAGTAATAGAATTAAAAGCCAAAAAGAAAAAGGGGGAAAAAAATCACAGTCATGAATCCGTCTTACTATCCCTTTACTGTGGATAGGAAGGTGATATCAAGATTAGTACATTGTTTTTTTAAATTGTAGATTTTATCTCAATTGTACAATCTGTTTTATTCTGTTTCTGAGATGGGGTTTTAAAATTTACTTTCAAATTGTGAAAAAGCTTTTATATCAGTTTACCACCTATGAACTTTTCACAGAAGTTTCGTTTTCCTACAGTAGTTAACAGATTGATGGTATGCAGAGAGTGCTTGACACATAAAGATGTGTCATGGTTTCACTGGTCTCCATCTGCCGTGTCTTGTTATTAGATTGCAGGTTCCTAGGGCAGACATTTGCCGTGTCTCTGGCTATATATATCACATAATAAAATGAAGGCTCAGTTTGGGAAGAGTACCTAAACAGCTGTGACAGTAGCAAAACAATGTTTCTCGGTGTTTAGGATGGGTTTTAGAGATTTTAGTTTTTAGACTGTTGTCTAAGGAGGAGTCAGCAATTACATTGATGTGCATTTGAACATCCATAACACAAGTACAAATTTTAGTCTTACTACTAACAGAATAGTCTGCTTGATTAATGCCCTCAGCTGAAAGTTCCTGAGCATTTTATGCTTTTTAGTTATTTTTTTTTTTTTTATTTCTTCTAACAACCTTCTAGTTGACTTTAAATATTAGATAAGAAATCTTGCTTGGGATTCAGTCTGAGATTAGTGCCTTTCACCTGTGTGGATCTGATAAGTATAACAAAAGGCCTGAAGGAGTCCTTAGCTTTTCTGAAAGTCACATGGAAGACTTTTAAACATCTCAAATGGTACTCGGTTCTTATGCTTAGTCAACTAAAATGAGCATCTAGTCAATATAGTCAGTGCAGCCCAGAGGAAGCTTCGGGTGACTATGAGAGGTGGCTGTACAGATATTGAGTGCTGTTTGAGATATCCTGCTGGTCTCTAGCCGCCACTCCAGAAAGACACTGGTCTTCCCCAAGTCCTGTGGCATATTTGGGAGTCATGAGTCTTGAACTGCTTATGACATCAGAAATAATACTAGGTGTCCACTGATGGGCAATTAAATCAAGCTGTCAATATCTACTCAGTAAGATGCTGCTTTCTAGGCTCCTTGTATTATGCTGGTTAGATCTTTATTTGCTGTAATGAGGCCCTAAGGAAGTTGTATGATTGTAGGCACCTACCTTTGGGAAGGATTCAGCTGCATGTATGTAGATCTCTAGTGTCATTTAGGTTTAGTGGGATATTTCTTCTGCTCTCTCACAGTCCCTGTGGAAATGTGTCTTCCTCAAGGATTGTGTCATGTTTACCAGCCCTATGCAGGTGTTTTGAACAGGAGAAAGCATTTTATATGCACTGGATGTCTGGACTTACTCTCCAGCTTTCTTAATCTCATGTGAAATCCCATCCATTATCTTCATTTTAGAAAGAGAAAAAAAACATTTCCTAAGATAGCCCCAAAATGCTGTGTTCAGAAGTGACATTTCCAATTCCTGCAGAGCCAAAAAGAGTGTGTGTGTGGGGGGGGAATTGAGGTGGGATCAACCTTTTAACAGAAGGCTAACGCCAGTTAATTGACTATGAGAAGTTAACAATTTCAGTCTGAGGTATTCATGAGCAATCTCCCTCACTATTTCTGTAGCATCCCTGTGCTCTTTTGTTTTGTGATGTGGTTATTCCCTTTCTCATTATACATACTTACAGTATCAGTACTTCAGTACTTTTGGCATATGCTGAATAAGAAAACTGGAGAATTACTGTGTCCAATATTGTATATCCAGAATTCCAAGCATGATGATACATTTTAAATAGTAAATCCTAAAATAATTTGGGCACTTTGAATGAAGAGTTTCTGCTTCCTTTAGTTTTTCCTGCTACTGTAGCCTTGTCAACAGCTCCTCTCCTTGGAAATTTCAGTTTGTTTGTTTCAGACAGGATATTTAAAAAACTATTAGCAGAATTCTCAAAAGTCATGGATCTTCTTACTGAAGGCTCATATATATAGTATAGCACTTTGTCATGTCTATGGTTACTAGTAACTGCGGGCTATTTAATGACTGTGTTTTAAGTTCTGAATGGTATGTACTGAGAATCTGCCTGTCATTATGAAACCTACTATTCTAGGTGTTTCTGGACATATTTTCGCAATGAAAATGCCTATGTAGGTGGTATCTAATAACAGAGTTCAGATAATAGATGTTTTATGCAACTTTTATCCTATCTGACTTATAATCTTGGAAGTTTTCTAAGTTTGAACACTGAGTTTTGAGTTGGTGAAATGAATTAAGTGTCTGCAAAGAGTGATTTATCTTGTCTAAAACACCAGATTTAGGGTGAGATGAATTATCCTCTGGAGGTGCCTCATTCATTCTCTTTGTGCATGTAGGGCTTAAGGTTACTCGTTTTGAAGTAGTCAACTTTGAGTTGACTGAAGTTGATGATACTAATCTTCCCTTTTGTAATTGGAATGTGGAATGTTGCAAATGTGCTAGCAAGCTCTTGAGCTTCTCATCAAATCTGACACAGAACACTTAGATTTAGCTTACAGATGGTAGATGTTTCTGCTGGTCTTTTGATATTGTCTCCAAAACAATATCACAGGAAATTGTTCAAGTTTATCTATTACTCAGCCTTGAGAATCCATAACAAAGCTGCTTAGAACAGCTTAAATGCATTTTGGACAAAGAAAATACGTGATGCATTTAATTATTCAGCACTCACTGAGACTCACCCCAGGTAAAGTTTAGAAATGTCTATTTAATTGGTAACCAATGGCTACTTGTGATTATACTTGAGTTTGCTGTGAGGTTGGCATGGTCAGAATGAGCATGTGGCAGTGGTGGTGTTACACACAGCTGTGTGAGCTGTGACCATGAGGTTAATGGGGGGCGTGTTTAGTTTTACAGGAAGGAATCTGCTGGGGAAAGGTCTTGCACGAGCATGGGAGATGCCTGCACCTGGTTCCTGTTTGCTTTTTACCTGGCATTTCAGGACAGCAGTGACTTGGAGTGCTGCAAGCAGGAGCCAGAAACCAGGACTTGACACTTAACTTCCTTGGCGATTGGATGAGCCCTAATGTTCAGCAGAACCTGAGCTTAACTCCAAACTGATGAGTTTTACTTTTCTGTTTATATTTTTAAATTTGTTTTTTATTAAAGGAATAATTTTTTGCATTCTTTGTTTGCCTTCTTGTTTTACAGCTTTTTTCATTCACTCTGTATGTGTTCTCAGAAGCCATGAAAGTTGAAGCTATGGAGGTTGATATTCTATCAAGAATTGAAATTTAAACTCATGGAATTAAAGTCTGAGTAATATGCCAGTTTTCATGGAAGTTCATAAAGAAATGTTTTCCATGGGAGGGACCCCACACTGGAGCAGGGAAGGAGTGTGAGGAATTGCCCCATGAGGAGGAAGGAGCGGCAGAGACAACCTGTGATGAACTGACCATAGCCCCATCTTCTGTCCTGCCTAGCTGCTAGGGGGGGAAGAGAAAAAGAGGATTTGGGATTAAAATTAAGCCCAGGGAAAAGGGCTGCATAGGTGGAAAGTTTTTTTAAGATTTGTCTTTATTTCTCATTATCCTACTCTGATTTCTTTGGCAATAAATTAAACCAGTTTCCCCAAGTCAATTCTGTTTTGCCCATGCTTGTAATTTCTATCTCTCCCTGTCCTTCTCTTGACCAATGAGCCTTTTGTTAAATTTCCCTGTACAGCTGTGGAGCAGGGTGACAGAGTGGCTCAGTGGGCACCCAGCATCTAGCCAGGGTCAATCCACCATAATATGGAGGAAAAATCATCTTGTGGGAATGGAGTTTTAAAAAATGGAGAAAAAAGTGAAGTGGATTTCACAGAATCTTAATTGTGTAGTCAGAATCTGATATTTTAATCCAAGTGCCATATAATGAACTCAAATCTATTTGCTGCAGCTTTCCAATCTCAGAAATCAGCAATCTTTCGTCCTCTCCTTGCAACAAATTTTATCTAATGAAATCAGGGATCTAGACCTTTTTTAAGACAGTCATTCTAGTTCCACATAGTAAAAAAACTCATGGCATGAAGTGTGAAATACCTAATGAAAGAAAATATGTGTGCCAGTGAATTAAATATACTTTTACAAACCTCTGATTATTCTGCAATGGGCTATGAGGTGTGTAGGTTTCATGATAAAAATGCAGCTTGCAGGTAGCTGAGGCAATAACTTTTAAAAGACTGGAAACCAGAGTACACAGAAATCAAAGTAATGTTTATAACCATTGAGCCGATAACATCTAGGTTGATTTACAAATAAGTTCCACTATTTTCCTCTTGGATTTTGCACAGAAGAAATCTGTAAAATAAATGTCAATGAATTTGAATAGCTAGGCTTAACACTGGTAGCACAGCTTTTCATACCCAAACGATTCAGAAACTCGAAGATCCATCTTACAGAAAATAAATTCACAATAGTGAAGACTTACTGAAAGTAGAGTAAAATTGACAAATAACTTATACATTTAAAAGTTAATTCTGACGTCAAGAGAATTACCCACTTAAACATGTTTCTTTTCTGCGTGAAGTAGCATCTGCCAATTGGAGTCAAAGCTTGGATTCTCCCATTCCATGAATCTAAATTGCATTGCTTATTTATTTAAAATGAAAGATCCCTGAGGTAGTGAACCTGTTCCCTTCTGGGATTTTGTTTGCTGGTTTTATTTTTATTATGTTCTCCATGGCTAACCAGCTGCCTTAGAATGACTCCAGAGGTGAGTAGAATAAATGGCAAATCAAATGGACTGACATGGTATGAGAGGAGTAGAAAGGGAAGTCTGATGCTGAGCAAAATGATAGATTAATATAATGAAATATTCACATCCCCAGAGAACAGATTTTTTAAATACAAGACCTGTCGTAGAGGTTCCTTTGAGTCAAAAGTCAGAATCTGTAATTCTTGCAACAGTGTCTTTTGCCCATGCTTCCCAGCAGGACTGAATTGTTGTGGATCATGCAGTGTACTGTTAGCCAAGAGATGCTCCGCATGCAGGTGCTGTTTGTTCCCTGTTTGTACTGCATTGTCAGCAGTAGTAAAGCTGTGAGTGTTGAAGAGGCACAGCTGGCCTAGAGCAGAAAGCTGGTCATCCTTTTTTTATATAGTTCAGTTCTTGACAGAGTGCTTACTGGGAATTTTTTACTGATAATCTCAGTTCTCCTTATGGCAAGCCCAAAGGCACTAACATTGTTCTCCTGTTCTTCAGCTCTCAGTTGAATAAAAAAATCAAAACAGATATGAATATAAGGAAAGAATAAATGTGCTAAAATATTGTAGTCTTTGCAAGTAGCTGATATGTTAGCTAAAGAGCAATTTAAATGCTTTAATAAGGACACGGTAAGAAAACAATCCTTTATGTAGTTAGTTTATGTATGAACGTGTCCGCTTTAAGCACAGTCTTACGGGTATCAACTGTTTGGGGGCTAATGGCTCTGTGAACCCAAAGTAGTATTGTACTCTGCTTTTCCAGCCGTTTGGGCAGTGAAGTTCTTCCTTTGGGGGTAGGGTGGAGTAGTGTATGTCCATGAAATGTCCTCACTCCATAATGAATTTTCTTTCCAAAGAAAACACAGTAATGTTTTCAGTTGTGTGCCTGCAGTCCTGCTGAGATTGCCTTCCAATCCCTTGAAAAATGCTCTCTGCCTCACTCTATTAGCTGAAAGTCAGATGTCTTTCAGCTTCATTGAATCAAGGGTAGGTTGCAAAGGCTGACTGCTGAAAAACCCCAGCCGTGCATACAGCAAACACCCCAGAGTGGCTGTTGGTTTAGTAGATTTCAGCTGGTGGTGAAAAATATGAAAACACCAGTGGCTTTTAGCCACCCAGGGAATTATAGATCAAAACTATTATCTAGAACAGCACTAAAAAATGATGTGCTGAAATAAATATGAGCCGTCTGAGGTTCCAGTGAACTTCATTATACTCCCACATGAAATACAGCAGCTCTGGCATTGCGCAGTGAGAGCAGACAAGAACATAGACATTACTGAGAACATAGACCTGATACTGTTTTCTCTGATCCTGTAAGATGAAGGGAAATTAATATTTCTTCCAATATGCAGTCTTGGACATACTTTCTATTTTCTCTAAACAAGCAAACAGAAAACCCAACCCCCTAAAGACGTCCCAAAACCCTCACCTAAAACTTGAATGTATTCCAATATAAAGCATTAAAACTTGTCTGTGTTGTGAAAAAAACTTGTCTGTGTTGCTCATGAGTGCTGGCATTTAATTATCCCAGGCAGCTACCTTTTGGATTATACCTGTTGATCCTATACCTGTCTGAATCCCACCATATTTGTACTTTCTTGTTTATTTGTTTTAACTCTGCAGAAAAGGACTGTTATAAACAGTATTACAATATAAATTAAAATATTAGGAAATTTGTGTTTGTGAGGCTGATGAGATAATGAAGAGTGAATATGGGCTCCACTGCCTCTCATTTTTCCCTGATGGTATAGCAGTGCTAAGTCAGCTTAGCTGAAATTTAATGGAAGAATCACACAGGCCATTTAAGGCATTCTTTTTCAACCTGCTGGTTGCTTGATTTGCCCTGAGCTCATTGGCTATACTAAATATCAGATACTCAGTCTTGCTCCTTTTCTGTGAGTTTTTGATGTCCTTCTCCAGAGTGGTTCTGTGGGTGACCAGCAGGAAGCAGAGAGGTCTAGAGAGGCATTAGGAACTTGGGCAGAATGGCAGATCTACTGATCACGTTTCAATTTCAGACATAAAGGAAATACTTTCTGAAGGAAATATCTTCAGTGATATTGTCTGGTCTAGTAACCCTGTATTTAACTAAGACTTGTTTTGCTTATGACCTTTGACAATTCTGTTTAATGTACCTCTAACATCACGTGCTTTGTGATCCTGGAAAATGGCATAGAGATGGGTGCTTTTCAGAATCATACCTGTAACTTTAAAATTTATTTCCCCTGTAGATTGATTTTCTGGATAACTTAATCTCAGGTCACTGCAGCTTGTCAGCAATCTGTCTTCCCATTCTCTCATTTGCTGAAGTAATCAGATATGTCTGTAGGATATTGTCAGCTCCTTTCTGACACAGTTAATGATAGTTCATAATGTGAGTCTGCTGTGAGGCTTTGGAATTGTTCCCTGTGTTTCTCTCTTTCTTTTGTCCTTCTTTCCTTAGTTGGTTTTCCATTTTTCTCTCTATATGCTAAATTCCAACTTGTTTCTTACAATTTTTTTGCTGTACATTTCAAAGAACTAAATTTAATTCCATCAAATAAAGGATTAACAAGAAACTAGGTGATCAGTCCAGGCTAAGCAACTGCATATTTTTATGCTGCTCTTGTAGAAAGGGGATTTGATCTTAGTAGTGCACTCAGTTCCGTGGGTTGGTAATAGCTATCCAGAACACTGGAACTAAGAGGCACCAGATCTTCGCTGTGCTAAAGGATATGAATAAAATAGTGACTAGTGAATAGAAATGTGTGAGTGGAATGAATGAACAGAATTCATCATATTTCCTTTTAAATTAATCTGGTCTGGAAGACAGTTTTCTTTCCCTTGCAGAAGAGAAAGTTGGCCAGAATATTATGGCAGATGCAACAAAATTGCCAATACACTGCCCCATTTGGCAAAATTATAAGTAGTGCACTGCCTGTGAGTCATTTCCATACTGTTGGTGCCAATGCACAGCAGTGTATGCAAACGGGGTTTCCGGTACAGTGCAAACTGATGCAGACTGGTTCTGCAGGTTGGAATAAAATCTGAGCAAGTGCAATCCATTGGCAGATCATAACATTAACAGGCTAGATGTCTGTCTAATAATAGTCATCACAAACGACCACAATGATAGATAAGGACAAAAGGTATCTCTACCCAGCAAGGAAAGATGGGGCAAGATTTACAAGAGCATGTAGTGACAGAACAAGGGGGAATGGCTTCAAATTGAAAGAGTAGGTTTAGATTAGATATTGGGAAAAAATTTCTTTGCTGAGGAGGTGATGAGGCACTGGAACAGGTTGCCTAGGGAATTTGTGGATGCTCCATCCCTGGAGGTGTTCAAGGCCAGGTTGGATGGGTTTCTGAGCAACCTGGTCTAGTTGAAGGTGTCCCTGCCCATGGCAGAGGGGTTGTAACTAGGTGATTTTCAAGGTCCCCTTCCAACTCAAACCGTTCTGTGACTCTGTGATTCTATGATATTGTATGGGACTGAATAGATTTCCTGACAGCGTGCTTGTAAAACATGTTAGAACCTTACTCTCTTGCCTATCCTAAGTGATTATTTTTTGTTTCAGTAAAAATGCCCTTAGAGGGAGCCAGGGAGAAAGAGCGGCTTTGTCTTGTTTTCACTTTTACCATCCAGCATTCTTATTTTTTCACAGGAGGATGTGAGCACTCCAACCACAGTTAACAAACAGTATTTCTAACCAAAGAACCGGCATCTTATTCAGAATCAATTGCACACCTATTTTCACTGGTATCTTGAGTTCTTGCTTTCTGAGGACACAAGACTAGTGTAAGTGAGGCTTACTTACCTATTTAGCAGGAAGTGTTGGGTTTGGGCTCTTTCAGTCACCAGATGGGAGTATCATGGGGCTCACTGATCAGACCCTGTCTTCTCAAGCCTGTTCTCCGCCATGCAGCACAGACACAAGGTAAGGCAGTGCTGGTTCAGTTCAGTCAAGCTGTACCCCTACCACCATGGAGACAATTGGCTTAACCCTTCTGCATCAGCAATCAAATACAGTAAAGATCTATTCACTGTCGTTCACTAGCAGGCAGAAGAATTGCAGATCAGCCTGTTACTGGGAGCATGACCATGTTCAGAGATCCGTGGAACTAGAAACCATCAATTTGACAACAGGCCAACAAAGGAAATAAACACAACAAGAACTTCAGAAAAAACAGTACAAGAGTGTGAAGGAGCAATAACAATGTTGTGGAGGGAAGAAAGACACGAGAGACTTTTCCATCATAGTCCTATTTCTTGTCCCAGTTCTGCTTGCTAAAGTATGCATGACAAAGTATTGCTTTGTAATGATTGTTGCTTACTCCTAATTGAAATCTATAATCCCATTACAAATGCATCCAGACACATTTAATCAAACCGTATCCTGTTGAGCAAATTGAGATCCAGGTTCATAGCTCGTTTCTAAACAAATTACACACAGTGTGAGAGTCCAGGCATGGAATTAGGCATCTTGTAGCAAATGCTGTCAGGTCCTTCAGGTTAGCTGAGAAACTGGGTTGCTGCTATTTGCAATTTCTAAAGCATAGCAGGATAGCTCATTTTCTAGGCTGCCTTGGATTTCCAGTTAGGCTGCCTCATGGGGATATTTTGTCTTCTGCAATATTCTGCTGATGGAGAGAGAGAGGCTTAAATATGCTTTCTGTATGACTTTTTGAGAACTGGCAGGCTTTTTCATCAAAATTGAAGGCAAGGTTGCTCAACTAGAACATATCTTATTCTGCTGACCATTATTTTTCAGACCTGGAAATTGAACTGGAAATAAATCTATTTTTTAAGTATTCTGATAAATGGACAGAACAGCAGCTCCCATTTGCTTTCCCATGCTAAGTTCTACCATTCTACCTTTCAGTGTAAGATCCGATTTTGACCATTACAGAAGGAAGACACGAATTTCAAGTCTAAGATTGCCTTCTGCTTGCTTGGCTACTCTTTCACCTTTTCCTGCTACATACTCCCCTAGAAGCCAACACCTCCACCTCCACACAAATTGAATATTCCTGCCTGAAAGTTACTCTATAATCCTTGTATTCACAGTGTCATAATGCCAGACTCTAGGTGGCAGCATCTGTGAGTGAATATTAGGTGTTTTTCTAAACTGCTGATGTCAAACATGTCTCAGTTGATAACCATTGTAGAATAGTCTTCCTTAAAGCACTTATTTTTTTCCCTCCTGCTCTTTATTTTCATCCTGTAAAACTTAGTAATGTACTTAATATACAGGTGTTGAAAAAATTCATAACAGCCTGTTATCAGAGCTTCCATGATAGTTCAGTTCTTTACTGTAGTTTGAGGCACAGATGGAGAGCAGCATGGGATGCTGAGCCATTACAGTCTGAAACAGAAAAGACAATATTTGGGTAGAAAATATGCATTTTTGTTGCTGCCATAGAAGGTAAGGTGTGCCTCTGTGTCTTGGCTCTTCATCAGCTGCTTATGCTGTAACAGATGATACCTTATCAGGGTTATAAAAGCCCAGGCTGGGGGTATAGCTATTTAAGTATTTTTAACCACAAAAAATAATACTTAAGCTGGGAACAACAATGTGCAGAGTGGCAGCATTCATTCCAACAGAAGCATAGGGATTGTGGATATTACTGCAGTCTACTGATGATCTGAGATACACAAAGCAACAAGCAACCAAGCTATGGTCAGAGCTGAGCACAAACATACCTACAGCATAATACAGGCAAGCAGCTTAACTGCATCTCCTGGACCAGTGGGCATGGATGGAGGTCAAAGCAATTAAAACTTATTGATGTGCTGAGGACCATGACAATTAGTTATCTAACTCAAACTGTTAGACTAGTAAAACTTTAAATGGAATAAAAGTACATTCTTGGCTTCATTTATATGTTATGTTCCTTTTTGCCCCTAACAGGAGTTTAACAGCATCTCTTTTAATCCGGCAGCTACAGCTCTAATTATAGCCCCATTGCCATAGGGCAAGTACATGGACAAGCCTGTGCCCTGATAGAGAATGAGCTTGACCACTCTCACTACCTGGGCAAATCTCTTTTCAGCTGTTTCCAGTGATACTTTGTAGGGATTAAATAATTTCTTTAGAGCATTTGTACAGATACTGCCTGAGGCCTGAACAATGGGATCCCTGAGTGCAATGAGCACAGTCCGAAAATAGTTTTATTTTGTAACGATCTGGTGTTACAATACAGCACAGCACTACTGTTACTCAGAGAAAATAAAAAAAAACCAAAGATGAGTAGCTAGGTCACCAGTCCAAGCCCTTATCTACATGTGTAAACACACATACAGACACATAATTAAAACAGAGGATTAAATTTACTTGCTATGTGTTCCAGAATGGGCACTGAGAAGGGGGTGAGCTTGATATTTAAGCAAAATCAATTAACCTTTGTTTGCCCTCAGCTAACACTCCTGCTCACCTGTCTCCACATCTATGTAAATAGAAAATTACTCTCTATAACCTACAAAAGATGAAAAATAGCAGCTACTGAAATTCGTATTTATCCTTAAAAATGTCATTTGTCTCAAGGGGTAATACCAAACAGACAAGGACTTGAAAAAAACGGTGCAGATACTTTTTTCCAGCTGTTAACATGTGTTTTGAATTTCCATTGTGATATTCTTGCTTCTATGATTAGCACATGGCTGGGTATGCATGCGTTTACAGGGTAGAATCCTCAGAATTCCTGTGCAGTCAGAACAATAGAATATACCACCGATGCCAGAATTATTTTTGCTTTTGTATTTCCTTTGTATATATATTCATAGCTCTGTAGACTATTGTATAGTTACACAGTTTCTAGCTAACTCCAGTACTTTTCCTCCCCTGATAAGCAGAAAGACAAAATGCATCCTCCAGAGGGTCCAAGCCCTGGGGGGTTCAAGATGATATTCTCTGGGAAGCAAGAATGAACTACTATCCCCAGACACTTTCTCAAAAGTGAAGTACAGTTAGTACCAAGGGGGGGGGATCCAGAAAAGGGTTTAACCAGAAGGGGGAATTCCCTCATCATCTGTGGTTCTAATTGTGAATACTTGTCAATTATGCTAATTTGCTAGACTTATAAAACTGTATTCACCCTGTGTGGGCTGGGCATTTTTCTATATCTACCCCTAGAGGTCTCCATTAAGACCAGCCTTAATATTACGTCCTATACTAGTATTGGCTCGAAAGTGTGTTGTTTTATTTCTGGGTCTTTAAGGCATCACCACATATCTACATTTGCCTCAGTCTTATGCTCTAGAAAAGAAAACAATCTAAAGAACTTTTCAATATCATCTAGCTGAATGCTGCTCTGTCATGTTTATTTATTCTGTAATAATTTCATTGTAATAATTAGTGACATGACCAGTGATACTGTGCAGTTCTGTAGGATTCATTTTTTACATAGAGCACAGTGCATATATATTATTATTTCCTTTGAATATATGCAGTACTGAATATAAGGATGTTAAAAACTTTGTATATGCATATATTTAAATAATAGTGAAAATAGGTTAAATGGGGAGACTCAAGAAAATACTGTCATGCAAAACAGCAGTCATTTCATATACGAGCTCCTCTACTCAAAATATGGCTCTGAAGTTCTAAAGATTGTAATGCAGAATGTGAAAGAGGATTTTAAGTAATGCCTGATGCAGAAGGCAAAAGAGTGGTCTGAATTCTGACTTGATTAATGGATGCTCTGCTCATAAAGCAGAAGCAACACTGGTATAAACTGGGTCAGCTTCATGGAAAGTAGTCTCAGGAAGCAAACCAAATATGAACTGTCACTGCAATACTGTTAGGATTATTCCCATAACTATTGCTGCCATAATCATTCCTATTTATGTCAGAGCCTTTCTGAGAGATTCCTTGTTTCATTTACACTGATTTGCTCATACCTAGACAGGAAAGTGTGGTAGGTCTCAATCAGGTCCCAGTACGGATGCACTAATCTTCATGGTCATATTTAGATGCTGGTCTCTCTTGCTCTTAGTGAACTAAACTGAAAAATAGAATACGAGCTACCTCAAGTTATGAAAATTAAATTCTGATTCTTACTGCAGAGAGCCTAAGGCATAAGCATCTCCCTGAGAAAGAAGGGGTTTATTACAAAAATCTCCTAAACAGGCATGTTCAGGCTAGCATTGTTCAGTCATCCGCAATTTGTTTATGGAAGATTATCCATGCAGCCAGAAGCAACAGAAAAGTTATATTTATGTTCTCTCAAATATAAGCTATGTTGTGTATGCTAGATTTACAGTCATAAAGCTGTTGGTTTGATGCTTTGCTTTAGCATATAGCAAACATAAACGCATATATACCATGATGCTGAGCATAAGTGAAATTATACAATTAAATAATTATGTAGAATAATTATATAAATTTTGTTTATTTCCTCGAAAGTCACTGAAAACAAATTCAGTTCATTATAACCACTACTCATGGTTCTAAGGCTTTTCAGTTGTTACAGATCATGACACAAAACTCTGGAGCAGACCTGTGTGTGAACATGCATGTAATGCAACAGATACTCAAGAAGACTGTATCATACAAAATAAGAACATGATAGATTTTTCATTGTCAAAATAATGCTAACAAGATAAGGGTATTTGTTGCTGTTTGTTGGAAAATGGGGGGGAAAAGACCATTCCTTTACAAAGGAATTCCTTTACAACTTTCTTCTCCACAATTTTTGCACTTAGCCTAAGTGAATGTAGGCCTACTCTGCAAGTCTGTGGCTAGCACAAGGAATCCTTACTCGTGGTACCCGTGCAAAGCACATGAATCCACCATTACTCTGTTGGTTAAGGCAAGTAAGGATGGAAACAACTTACATGTTCAAACAAATTCCTACATTTCTTTTAACAAAAACCCAATGCAAGGGGAACCTCAGAAAAAAAGCATGCCAGCCCAGTCGTGACAAAAATTTCCTCATGGAAGAATATCAGGGTTCTTTTGCTATCCTTTACCAGCCCCCTTGCCAGTGGAGTTCTGAAATTTCTTTCTTGCAGGCCTTTCTTGCAGCTCTAGCCTTAGGCAATAAATGTAGTTTGACCTAGGACAGGGCTAATATTCCAATCAAAAAGAATCAATGGTCCTAAAAAAAAATAATTTGCATGTAAATCTTTACTTAACTGTAAAAGATGTCTCCAAAGTGTCATTTCTTTATTTCTCTTTCTCAAAACAGTAACATAAGCCCTAACACCAATTCCTACGTGTCTTGTGAGTGTCACAAAAGACCAGATAGATTTTATCTATACTGGAAACTGGTCAAAAGAATACTTTTTTTCAAACTCACAATTCTTTCTGGCAGACTCTCACATTCCTTTCCAGACTTAGTCTCCCTGAAGTTCTGGGCTAATTCTTCTGCTCAACAAACATAACATTTACAGAGTGCCTGGACATAGGAGAGGAATCCCTCTCCATTCAGACAAACAATTAGATAAGGATGATACAATTTCCAGCTGTAGTATCAGTTCTTACTTAACAATGGGGGATACATTGCAGCCTCACTATAACTTCATTTCAGATTTCTCTTTGTCTCTAAACCTCCTCTGGCACTAACATAAATGCTTGACTGATGCATAAACCAAAAACAGTGTTCCATGCAAAGATTCAGTGTCTTTCCAGGGAGAATATTAGGGTCTGCCCATGGGTTTCTTTGTCAGCTTCTCTCCAGATGGGATCAAATATAGCTGTGAACTTTCAGTCAAAAATAACCTTAACCCAAACCCTGAAATGAACCTCAGAAAAAAAAAATGCCAGTGAAGATGAAAAATTCCTAAGGAAGCAATTATTTTTGCACCACTCACTTCCCTTTACAGCTCTAATGATTGAGAGAAAAAGCCTAGAGCTACAGCTTGAGTGGTGCAGAAGAAGGGCTCTCTGATAAAAAAAACCCTGTAGGCTTGATTTCCCCCTGGAGTAAATCTTTTCCTGGGTAAAACGAAGGAAAGTGCCTAGACTTATTTTATGTTTGGGGTTATATTTAGGAATAAAAGTGCAGTAAACTGTAGGATAGCTGTGTTTAGGACACTGAAAAATCTTCTAAGAAAAGGAGCAGCTGAGACTTGAATTTTCCTCTCAGGAATCTGGAACCTTTGATAGAAGGAGGAACTGGGTCTGGAGCAGTCACCTTATCACTTGGGATTCTTAGGAGTCAAGAAAAAATAACCACAGAAATCCAGTTGAAGGAGAGCTTCAAAGAGGCTGCAACAAGAAAGCTACAGGCTGAAGAAAGAAGCCTACACCTCTCTGGGTGGCACCTTTGCAATGCCTCCCCACTTCCAGCTGTAGCTCTGTCTTTCCTGACCCCAGCTCTGTTCCTGGGCTGAGCCATCTCCTTGGCTGAACCCTAGCCCAATGCCCTGTGCAACAGCAGGGATGAGTAAGTATGGCTGGAGGGAGCAATCCTTTTGACAGCCTTGTTTTTCAGCCCCTTTGCAGCCTCTGTCTAAGCACTGCTGTAGATTTTGTCCCTTTCCCAACCAATACCCTAACCCTTAATAATGGGCCTGGTGTTAGCTGAGCCTTTATTTGAGACCCAGTGTCCAGGTCCAGATGAACAAGTTCTCAGGAAACAATTATTTTTACAGCTTTGTGCTCACTTTTTCAGCCTATTTGCAGCTGCAGCCTGATGGAGGTCTAGGTTTTCTCTTTCCCCTAAATCTAAGGGAATCGTAATCCAAATCCTAGGCAATTCCATATTCCTAGACAAGACCAAGCTGAGAAAATTTTCAGGGAATTACCACCCCATCCCTGCCCTCCACCACCTTTGTTTTAGCTTTGCCTTTGTAGCCCTACTGCAACCAGAGCTTTATGCTTTCTCTCTTTCTTAGACCTAACCCCTACCCATTGCAGGTGGTGCTATCAGGTTTCTTGCAAGTTAAAACCTTACCACATTTGGACCTTTGTGCCACTGTTTCCACTGCCAGACACGACTATTTCCATGTGAGAACTGCTGCATCAGCCCATCCTTCTTGGTTTGCTGGTGATTTTCCAGAGCCCTCAAGGCTGTGCCTCTGGGGTTTCCCTTCCTCTCTTTCCTTATTCTTACGTACAGAGACACTCTCTCACCTCATGGGTGCTAATATTTGAGGACCATCCTGCCAATTCAGTCTCAGCTCTTTGAAATGTAGGATCTTTTCCTTGTCAATGAAACTTTGAGTTTTCCTTTTGTCTTAACTCCAACCATAACCCTAAGAACAGAGGGAGTTTATAGGCAAGGAAATTCAACCCTTCTCCAGAAAAAAATTCTCATTACGGAGATCTTTTTGCAAATCACACTTTTCTTTTTCAGCCCCTTGAGCCTAGAGCTCTGTATGTTGTGTATTTTTAATGTGTACCAACTTGTTAATCTACCCTACCAGCTAGCCAGTGTGTGTAGTTTGTCCTAGTGTGCACTAAGTGTGGATTTTACATGTATTCATAATTTCTTTCTCCAGTCTTGTCACAGATCATCCTACTGTATTATCTTTTGGTATTTTTTTCTTTCTTTGAAGCTCTTACTTCCATTTTAAATGTTGCTTCTGTTGCACTATGACAGCATTGTATGTTGTTAACAAAACTGACTGATAAAGGAACATTTGAGGGAGAAACATAGGTTGCTGTTTAGGTTTGGCATGTTTGCCCTTCAGGCAAAACTGTCTTTGAACTCCACAGTGGGCTGCACTCTATAAGAAGAGCAATAATTCACATGGGAGTTTTGGTAGCCCTTGACAGCTCCAGCCAGGTCGTTAAATCCGTCACTTTTGAGACCATCATGTTACAGAACTTGGTTATAAGGACCATCTTTGAATTAAGTGATACTGCTTTTTGAATAATCTTAGCACTACTTGCTGCATTGATACACGGATAGAGAAGTATGCAAAACAATTTTTCTTACAATAAAAATGCAGTTATTCTTGCTAGTTTTGTCATCTGTTTTTGAGGTTTTTTTTCTATTGCTATTAATAGCACTTTTCATTTAACTCTCAGCAAGTTACATGCACATCCACAGGAAAGTCCAGTCTTGCAGGGCTGTCACTATAGTACCAAATTAAGTATTTGTGAATTTGAATCTATGAGATTTTCAATTTGACTGGAGGGGAGGAGCTTTTGATGGAGTAAATTGGCACATTTTTCTCTTCTGAATTGCATAGGAAGAATGGCATGTAACTCAGTCTTCTCTGGTTAGGCCCTTATTGATGGTATTTGAATTTTTTTTTTTGGATTACATAGTGAACTAGAATATTATATTTTATTTAAATGGCTTGACTACTTTCAAGCTTGTAAGAGAACTGTGGGTTGGACTGTGGCTGTTGGCAGTGATAGATGGCATATTTGAAGAAATTTTCCTTTTAACCATTAGATAAAGTCATTGGCAGGAATAAAATTCTGTTAAGACTACTGAAGGGAGGGTATTGTTTAATTTATTTTTTATCTTCTTTTTTTCAAAACACTTAAGAGAATATTAGAAATTAAAATAAAGAATATTTCATCTTTTTCTGCCATTCTCCTTATCTCTTCCCTATCTCTTCAGATTCCTTCAAAATACAGTCTTCTGAAAGTGCAGTATTCTGCTGCCAGTCATAAGGAAGCCAGCATTTCAGCAATTGTGAGGTGACTTTTTAATCAGTTGTCATTTCACCCATGCCTATGCTTGCATAACTTGTTCAGACGCCTGCATATTTTCATGCATGTTATTCCCCCCAGGTGGTATAAGCTTCCTGGCAGAGGTGATTATTTTGAACAAGAAGGTGTTTTTCTCTGAATTATGTAGATTCTTGCAAGTACTATACACTGTTCAATTTCTCAGCTATGATGAGACATTGTTCATTTTTCTTTATGGATGGTGCAGGAAAATATGGAAAAATATTTTAATGATTAGCTGAAGAAAACTAACTCAAGGAATAGAGGAGAAGCCTGGACTTTTGTAATTGGAAATTGAAAATGCTGTGTACTTTTTGTTCATGTTGCATCTCGAAATCATCTTAGCTAAGGATTCTCCACTGAAAAGAAAATCTAACAATGGAAGACACATATATCTGTGCCCTTTGTTGTCTCAAAGATTATTTATAAGATGGATTGAGCACTTGAGAAACAGACAATCTGAAGCTTTCATCAAGAGAATATTTGCTGTGATACTTTCAATATTAGTTGTGATATCATCAGAAAATAGATATAACTCAGAGAAAACTTGCGGTGTATTGAGTCATTTTTCAGGGAAGCAAATTGCAACTGCATATTGTTTCCTGTTGTAAAATGTTTCAACATTGTAATGAAAGTTTTGTATCATCATGGTACATTCATTCACTTGATATCAAGGATTTACACTGAATTTCGTGCAGTGCCTGGAGATGAAAACTTAGGCTGCTTTTGATTAGCAGTTGTTTCACTCAGGAAAGCCTATTTCTTTATTTAAACTTATTGGAGGGTATTAATGAAATACTTTTTGCACACATTACTATTATAATTTTAAGTAAACTGGCAAAAGAGGATTTAGCCTTCCCTACATTTGATTTTGATCCTTTTCTCAACTTTTCTCAAAGGTCAGTACGACTTCATACATTAGATTTATCTATATTCTGTCTCTTCTGGTAATACAAAATTATTAGTTATCAAAATTGATGCAAGTTCTTACTTTCTATAAGAATATGGAAAACTATCATTGCACTAATTATATTCATATAGCAATGCATACTGTGCTATTCATTTCTCATGATCTGAAATATTAATTAGATCACATTTGTAGAATTGCAGTTCACATATATGATGACTCCAATTCCTAAAAATTTTCAGAAATAGATGACAGAATCACAGAATATTCTGAGCTGGAAAGGACCCATTAGAATCAACAAAGTCCAACTATTGGCCCTGCACAGCATCCTCCCCAAGAGTCACACCATGTACATGAGAGCATTGTCCAAACACTTCTTGAACTCTGTCAGGCTGGTGCTGTGACCTCTTCCCCGGGGAGCCTGTTCCAGTGCCCAACCATCCTCTGAGTGAAGAACCTTTTCCTGATATCCAACCTAAATCTCCCCTGACACAGCTTCAGGCCATTCCCTCAGGTCCTGTCACTAGTCACCACAGAGAAGAGATCCTTTTCCCCTCAGGAGGAAGTTGTAGACTGACACAGAAGTTGTCTCCCTACAGTCTTCACTTCTCCAGGCTGAACAGAAAAAGTGCCCTCAGCTGCTCCTCATACGGATGTCCCTCAAGGCTGTTTACAAGCTCTGTAGCCCCAGGACAATCGGTTTTGCAGCCCAATCACATTCACTTTTAGATTTTACTCTTGGGACTTCTATATCATTAATCTTACCTACACTTCTCCACCAGACTGAGTATTTCTGTATGTGTTTTTAATTAGATTTCCCCAGGTATATAAGTTGACTTTTTTTTTCAGAAGAAGAAGCTCATTTTGCTCCTTTTGGTTTTGGCACAGATTTCTAGTCTTTCCAGATCTCTTTGTGTCATATCATCTAACTCATTGCTTTTTACAGGTCTATTCAACAGGACTGTTCCAAATGACTATCCTGTTCTCTCTACCTACTCAGTCATCCCTGAAGAGCTGACTGGAACCCGCACTAACTGATTGCAAAGCCCATCAGTGGGCCATTACCTTGCACTCCTGTTTAGCACTTGTTAACCCACATAATAACTAATACAAATGATTCCTCAAAGCAATCTTTTTTCTCATATTCTTTCTTCATTTTTAGTCTATGACCACAAATGTTTATGAAATTGCTGGTACTAAAATGTATTTTGTGTCTGGAATATCCATAATATGTTTCTAGTTATTAATGGATGATTAAAATATAAATGAGCAGGAAATATTCTGATTTGCATAGTGACATGCATGACTGATTGTAGGTTTTTGCATATCTGTATATGTTAATAGTTTTTTATTTATTTATTATTAAAAAAATAATTTTTTCCTGACATTTGAGTGAGATGAAACTTGAATTCCAAATGATTCTTATGCTCTTCAGCTGAAACATGTACAATATAAACAACTTATTAGAGGGAAGAAAAATGTGGATGATTTGTTTGACTGAATACTTAATTTTTTTATCTGATTAATATTAATTGCTTATGTAATTTTAAATGGCTACATAGAAAAAGGTGAATAAAATCAAGTGAGATTTGGAGTAATAAAAGGTGTCTGTCCTGTAAAGTATAATTTTATTTAATCTGTTAGTGTACCAAACTTTTAATGATTATATTCTGCACCTTTGGATTTATTAATTCTATCCAAAACCCATATATGCTGGTTTTCATCTATAAGTGCTTCAAATCTAAAACATGTCACTTGGACCTAGCATTCTCCAGTTTAATTCCTGCACTGGAATGAAGAGTCACAAAATGTCCCATTGTACTATATAACAATAATGTGTAAATATCAGATGCTATCAAAATTGGTTTGGTTTTGCTTGGTTTTGTTTTGTTTTCTTCTCATCTTCAAAGGCATGGTTTAGCTTCTGACCTGCTGCAAGGCTGTGTCATGCCTTGTTGTCATGCAGACAGTGATTGTAGTGATGGGTTGCAATTACATTGAACTAGACTGCCCATATTCACTTTTTGTTATTATCTGCCTGTGGAGTGTTTTCATTAACTGTGCACTGGAACATCCTGAATGACATAAGCATCTTCTGCTGTTTGATTTGTGCCTATGTTTGTGTAGAATGCTGGAATAGCAGGTAGTCAAATGCGAAATTCACCTCAGAGAAACAGTGTACTGTCAGAAATATCAGTTTCTACAAAACCTTTTAATTGCAAAGAAACCATCAAAACATCCATAGCAACCACCATCAGGGTGGCTGACCAAGTGAAAAAGTCTGCTATGAGCTCTGTTACTATGGATATTTATGAAATGCATGCAGGAGTTTGTAGTTAAGTTTAATTTCCTTTAAATTCCAGACCTTTGCTATGTGCTTATAGCTGAAGTGAAGAGACAAGTCTTTGATTGCTGCATCTGTCGCCTTTATCAGTTGCACAAAGACAACAACAACAACAACAACAAAAAAAACACACAAAAAAAAAAACACTGAAAAGAGAGAGAGGAATTCTCAATTAGGACATGTTAGGGAAATATTGAAGGGAATATGAAAATAATCAAAGGCATGTAACAGGTAGAAGCAGTGTGAGACCTCAGATGAGGTAAAAAATGGGTATCTGTATGGCATTGCTGGGGGATTGAGATGTGAATTCTCAAGCAAAATTCAAGTGTACCCTTCTCACCTGTGTGGTACCACACCTGAAAATACTTCTTCAGTTCATGGAGGAGCAAACTGGTCTGCTTTTGATGGCAGCTGGCTTATGAACACTGGAGAATCTCTCCTTTGAGAACTGAATTTACTAACAATTCCTCCTACCACCTGCTGCCTGCTGCAAATAACCTTCCATGTCTCTCAGCTCTGTAGGATGTGGAGAGTCTCAAAATTTTTGTAAGGTACATCAGGCTTTTTTTTGCTATGAGGCAACTGGAAAATAGTGGATGTATTACTGATTTATATTTTCTCATCTCTGAGTTCAATGTGTGAAACCCTAATGCATTAGTAATATTTATGGATGCTATAAAGATGATTAATTCACTTGTAATGACCACTGATGAGTTGTTTTTCCTTAGTGCTTCATTTTTTTTTCATAAGAAGATTTAAGTACCTAGCACTTTGTATTCCATGGAGAAAATAAAAGGATTTTATTCTCTTCTTACATTTTCCAATATAAGCATGGAAAAGGCTAATGGCATCCTGTGCTGCAGTAGGCTGAAGACTGCCAACAGGTCAAGGGAGGTGATCCTTCCCTTCTCTGAGCACTGATGAGGTTACATCTGTAGTACTGTGTCCAGTTCTGGCCTTTCCCCTAGAAGAGGGACATGGACAGTCTGGAGAGTCCAATGATGGGTTACAAACATGATTGGATGTAATGAAATAAGGAATTTACACTATGTGTGACAAGTCTTGCAGATCCTGTTAATTTAGCTAATTTTATCACAACTATTCATTTATCCTGTGTCCTCTCAGTAATTAAACTCTTCTGGTTACTTTCTTCTGTTTCAGCAAACAAAAAATGAAAAGTAAAAAATACTGGCAACAGGTCACAGGCTTTCTATCAAAAATAGAATTGGTCATCCACTGTGTACAGCTGATAGAAGTAGCATTCTTCTATGAAGATTTGCCCTTGTTTCTCTTCCTTGGTGAATCCTGCCCAGGACATTACAGTAGTCAGTAACCAGAATAGCTTTATCATCATTCATGTGCTAAAAGATTAAAAAAGCTAAAAGGATGCCCAAGTATAGAGGGAGCTCACAATAAGGACACTTATAGTGGCCAAAACAAAGGACCAGCTGGCTGGAGTCCTGTTTCTGCTATCCAGTAGTGTATGACAATACAGAAGAGAGCCAACTGTCTATGGCTCCTTGCTAGCCTGCCCTGAGAAGCTTGAAAAGGCAAATAATTTGGTGAAGGTTATTGGCGCGTGTAAAGCTAACTCTGAAGGGTGCTATCTATTGTATTTTAGTACAAAGTCCTTTCAATTCAGACAGAAAGAAGATACTCCTTGAGACTTCAGGTTTGCAAGTGTAGAGATGTCGGTTCTGACAACCTGAATTCCACTTCAGGCTCATTGTACGGTGGCTAATAGTCACTCATCTCTGAGGATCTACCAGAGAGGAACAGAAAATGCTGGGCAGAAGAATTTCAATGTAATTGACACCACTGTGCTAATGAAATCTGTGCTAATGAAAAGTTCTAATGCTTGCCATCAGCTTTCAGGAATCCTAAAAAGACATAAACCCCAAAGTCAACAAAGCAGAAAATCAGTTTTGGGTAAAGTGCATGATTGCATCATATTAACTCAGAATAAATATATGACACACTTGCTAGAAGATCATTTCTCTCAGGGAGAGAATATCAGACAAAAAGTTTACTTCTGAGGGAAAGAAAGAAAGATTGTAACATCCTCAGCAATCTGTGCTTGTGATTTGTGGGTTGCTGGAGGCAAAACAGTATTTTTAAGGAAAGACACATGATGTGGCAATTTTATGATAAAAAATGGAGTAAAGAGAAACAGAACAAACAATAAATCTTGATTTTATTTCAAAACCTAAATCTCAGGCTCTATTTTTGTCACCAGTGCTAATAATTTGGTGGTCCTTGTTGAAGAAAGGTCACTGTTGTGGTTTCACTTACAGAACTAAAAACATTATTGAGCAGAGCAGAGATAGAAAGAAAAGAGGGGTTTTTTGCCTTTGCCTAATTGTCTTGATCTTCAGTCAGGGAAGTGTGTAAAGCTGAAGTATGGAAAAAAAGCCTAGTATTTTTTAACTTCTGGACATGGAAGTGTTTCAGGGCTTCCAGCCACTAGTTTGAAAACCAAAGCACAGAGAAGGACCCTCAGCAGCTTATCCCAGCTGAGGAGCTGATGTGCTGGATTTTTATTTTCGAAGTTCAGTGCACAGCTTAGAGACTCTATTGCTGTCTCACAGTTGTACAGCACAGTGAACTCATCAGCCTGAGAAAGGGTACTGCTGTGATGAAGCTGTGATTTGCACATATGATAACTTGTTGCATTCAATGAAACATCACTTGCCAATGGGAGTTCAATTTCCTCCTAACTGTGAGTACCATTTAATTCAAATTAGATCCTATCTTTGAAAAAAACCAAAACTGTTCCTGGTCAATTCTTCGTATTTTACCTTCTTTCATTTCCCACAGGTGCTATTGTGGTTTTATACTATTAATCATTTGTAATTACTATTTCTTCAGGTATCTGAGATACATTTTGTTTTGTCAACTTGAGACAGGAACTGAGAAAGTCCTAAAGATGCTTTAAACTTATTTGTAGTGCCCTGCAGTATTTTTCACTTCTTAATTAATGCTATGAATAGTGAAGGTACAAAGTGTTGCTGGTTTCAAACAGTCATATGAATTTCAAACACTCATAGAATAATTAATTGCCTTACATATAAAACCTCACTAGTGTATGGTGCAATTATAAATCATTGTATTCTTATATTTCTACTATTTTTGAAATTTAGAGTTATTTTATGCATCAGTCCATGTTATCTGTGTCCCAAGTACAGAAATATCAAGAGAAATTGTAGATCCACTAAATGATACTGGGAGACTGATTTGTAGTAGAGCCTTATATCATAAATTTAATTTTTTTGGAGATTCACACTTCCAAATGAGTTTTTAACATTTCCAGAAAGTTTCAATGACTTTCTTTCCCCTGTCAGCTGCCATTCAGCTGCTGCTACAGTAAAGAAGTCATGTACTGATAATGTAAAGGGAATTACTAAATTAATTGGTCCATAAGGAGAACTAAAGCTACTGAACAATGGCAATGCTGCTGCTTGCTTGTTTACCCCCTAGTAAACTTTGCAATAGTTACAAATTCTGGAAAGGCATTAGAGAAAGAAACCATACAGCTTGCAAAAGCAAGCTGTTGGAAAGGGGACTGAGAATACAACATGTGCCTAGAATGCTGTTTACTGTAGTAGAATATATCTAAGTCTTAATAAAGAGGCAATGGGCCATAAGAAAAAAGAATCTTCTTATATATTACCTAACAGGTGATGCAAGAAAAACAGTAGCAATATTCAGTTGTCTGATGTTCATGCTTAGGAAGACACTGATAAACTGCTGAACACTACAGTCCTGAGGAAAAAGAAATCACACAGCTTCAGGCTGAAAAATAGATACAAATATCTTTGTGTAAAAGCAATGGATGAAAGAGTTGCGTGTGTATACAGAGCTCCCTGTGATAAAGATTTTTAAAAATTGAGATAATGCATTTTAAATTGTTTAATGAGACAAAAAATAAAAGAAAGCAAATAAGTGGGACAGCATTGTTGGCAATGCTGTATGAACACAGGAGAGAGCAATTTGATGAGTTTTGAGACAAAAACTGCGGATCAAAAAATGTTCCATGAATGTGTACCGTTAAGAATTTGTCTATTCCTATATGACTTCCGAGAAAGAAAGCCCTAATCAAAGGCTGAATCTCTTGTGGAGAATGTGAATCCAGTTTGCTAGGGAGATTTATGAGAGGAACAGCTTTATCTCTATAAAGATATCTCCTATTGAATTTCAGTGAGAGCACTGAAGTAAAACAGCCATCAGTTTGGAGCAAGTGTATCAAGCTAAAGGAAGACAAGAAATAAGACAAAGATCGAATAACGGACAAAATAACCCTCATAGGCTAGTGTGCTGGAAAGAGCATCAAAAATTCAGGAAGATAAAGCACTGTGCTTTGGGCTATTGCACAGAGGAAAAAGAGAAACAAATCCAAGTCAAATCCTAAACTGCAGGTAGCCCAAGGATAAGAAATTCTCTATGTACACTAAATGAAAATGTGGAGCTATATAATGCACAGAACTGCATGTCTAGCAGATCTATATGTTCTTAGTGCACGGGCTTTGCTGACAACAATTCTTCTGACATATTTAAGGCCAGTTCAGTGATCAGTTAGATTCTTGCTGGAGAGCTCATCAAGCTGCAATAGCCTCTCAGCAATAATGGTTAGTGGTAATATAAGATTTAAAAATGTGATGGAGTGGTGTTGATATTTATAAAGCTCTGCTCTCTAGACAAATAAAGATATCTATAAGAATCTTATGTAATAATAATAAAAAAATGACTAGATTTTGGGAAAATCTTTTTACACAATTTTCCTTACAATAGAAACTTGTTTCAAAAATGTGGATGTCAGCTAACATAAAATATGCTGAAGCTTGTTTTTTAGGGGTAAAAATAAAAGAGTAATTAATAAGCAAACATTTTATTTACGCTTACTATGGAAAGAAATACAGTGCTAATACAAGGTTCTGCTCTTGTATTGTAATTTTTTTATACAGCTACTGCTGTTGACTACCATTTGAAGCCAAATCTCCTCAACTGGAGACTCAATGTGTTTATCTTTCCAATCCTAGCAAAGAAGTGCCCTTAAAACATCTGGCTAAATTCCCTGTACAATTAAGGCAGAGAAGTAGGTGCTTTAGAGGTCTCTCTGAAGAGAGATTTTGATGACCATAGTTTAGGCATGGAAATAAGCTGGACAATAACTTCTGAAGGCCTTCAGAAACATCTACTGTTTTCCATTTAGTGGTTATTATGCTAGAGCATAGAAACAGCATCACTAGTTATCTAAAACTGAGGTTCAAATGGCAGGCTTCAATTTGCTTGACTAAACTGCAGGCTTGTTCTCTAGTCTCATGAAAACAGCTGGAAAGGGTAGGAAAAGTACTTAGCATGTGTAAAACCTGAAGCAAAGTCACCTCTGGAAACACATTCAGTGGAGCCACTGGCCAATCCAGATGGGAAGGGGCTTGAATTTCTGGCTGGAGTTAGCTTTTTATTTTTAACACACCAGAAGTCTACAATATAGCTTAAAAGTTCATGGGAAGCCATGGCACTTTCTTGGTGCCAGAGCCTAGATTTCATTTTGCTGGAAGTGTTGAAGGCTAATAATTTCTTCCTATGCTACAGGACTGCAATCTAAGATGAGATTGTTACCAAAAACCAGTAAAAATAAAACTCTTAGCACCAACGTAACATTAAGAAGCAGGCATTCTTTTTTTGTCTGGATGCACGAGGGAATATGTTCTCCAAAATATGATGTATGCTGAATACAGAAAAAGCTTCTGTTTTTATACTATATTTTGCATACATGTTCATTGATTTTCCTGGAATAAACATAAATTTGATGATCATTTTCCCAGAATTTTCAACATATATTCTTTCCCCTTTGTGTGTGTGTTCTGTCCTGGGGGTCTCTTTGGTGGTCCCTGGTGATCAGTGACCCCAGAGTCATACTTGGCTGCTTGGTGAACTGGTGAAAATTTGGCATAACTGGACTTTCCATTCTTCTTTGTGGTTAATGTTTAACATGATCCTACAGAATAAGCATTGTGTGGTTCCACAGTCCAGTGGTTTTTGAAAATAAGCATTGTGTTAACCCAGCAGGTGTGCAAACAGTTCATCAGGCAGCAAGAACACAGAAGCAATGTTACTAAGAAAACAGAAAACTGTTGGGCTGAAACATTATTTCTCTTGAAGCTATTAAATGCTCACTTGAAGACAGTGAAGGAAGATAAATTCACTTTTCCCCCAGTGTTTATATAATTACAAATGTAAGACTTTTTTCAAATTTGAATGACTCAATTTTTCTGTTCAGTTTGAGAGATCTTTAGAAATTATTATTATTATTCAGAAACACACATACAGCCTGAAACAATCATCTGCAGTCTGATGATCCATCCTCTACTGAACTAGTTACCTCAGTGGGAATCCTGAGCCCTGTTCACAGCTTCTGTGGCCACAGAATAGTCCCCGTTTCTGTACTACATATACTGCACTTCATACATATTTTATTGTAATGTATCCTGCCTGAATGGACTCAGTTTGCTGAGCAATTTACCAACCATGATGGAGTTTCATCATCATTATTTAGCATTCCACTCATCTTTGCATCAGTTGATACAATTTTATCAGCAGTAGCTTTATGCTATTTCCATATCACTGAAGAAGATACTGATTAGTGTCAGCTGTATTGTCATACCCCACTGAATTTCAATAGAAAATAGTCATAGGCCAGTATTTTTAAAGATCTTTCTCACTGGTTTATACCAATATGTTGGAATTAATAGTCCTTCATATATTGTGCTGATTTTGATAAGTGTTACAGAGTGATTTCTTAGATTCAGGAATGTGCAATGAAAACTAAAGATGACAGAATTCCATTTCAGAATATTCTTAAGTCCACTTCTTAGGAGTTGGGAGAGTCTAAGTGCAGATTACTCTCTTTTATTCAGGATAAGAATTGGATTTCAGCCCAGATTATCCATATCCCAAATTAAATCTCTTACCTTACTGTAGTCATTCTTAAAAGGGCCTCAATACCAGTTCTTTGTTTTATGTATAGACTTACATATTCACTGAGTGAGAAGGACGATGTCCTCTGTGATGAGATGTTCTCATTTTGTAACAATTTTTACCACAAAATGCTAATGCTTTTTGAATTGCATTGCATTTGTCATAGGCAGGAAAGCCTTTCCTAGTCTGTTTTAGTAGAAATGCTAAGAAATGTTCTCCACTGACTTTTGGATGTTTATTAGTTGGATGATTAATTCATTGTTCATAAATACAGCTAATTTTTAAATTGGTATTTCAGATGTCAATACTTAGCTATTCAATTATACTTGTGCAGTTATCTTCATCAATCAAACCTCTAATTTCAACAAAAATGAAATCTTATTTGTTTGACAAGGCTTATTTTCATTCTCTCCACACCAAGGGACATTAAGTATACTCTTATAATTTAATTCTCTCTTACCTGCGTCTTGTTCCATCCTTTTCATAACAGCAAAGGCAAGGGGCATGATTAAGAAATGATGAGCTACTTTATTACATCAAATAGGAAACGTGATGCAATAAAGGGTGAAATTGCTTAGAAGAGAATGCTGTGTAAGGAAAGAGACACGATCCTTTCATGGTCTCATCCACATTTTCAAAAACAATAGGAAAAAAAACCCAAACAAACAAAACCCCGCCACAAGCAGGAAAAAGATCCTGTAAAGTATATTCATTTTTGGGAAAGAAATTTGGTGTTCAAAAAACAACTGCATAGGAAATGTATCAAAGAGCATGAAAGGACTTCTCATCTCCAATTTTCATATTGGACTGATTAGAAGATTATCTTTCTTTGCCTTTTTTGTTAAGTGGTGATAAAGCATAAAGCAACACCTCAGTGACCCTTGGTTCTCAACATGCCCTCAATTTTATTATGCTTTGATATGTAATAGTTCTTTGCTGATGTGATCTGTGTAGCTAACATAAATGTGTTGCTCAGATGAATTAGCTGCTTTCAATCAGTTTGTAATCTAGTCTGAAATAGATGACTCCAGTTACAGAGTTATCAAACATCAGAATACTTCAGTGTCATTGCCTAATATCCTGCCATCTGACTTTTTAAAATAGTTCAGCTATTAATGTTTGTCCTGCCTTTCTGAGGCAGTGCCTTGTCAAAAATCTCTACACAAACAAAGAATCAAAGACAAATACTTCTGTCATTCTTTAGAATTATCTCACTTCTCCTGCACTACTCTAAAATCATCAGCTTGCATCATACCAGAAGATGGGCAGGAAAATTTTGTTCTATTTCTTTTAGCTGGAGGATGCTGACTTCTACACAACTTACATTTTCTATAAAACCACATTTTTATGTTGATGATTAAAAAAAAAAAAAATCCATTAGGAATTGCCTAAACACTTTTTTTTTTTTCAAATTTGAAATAGTAGCTTCAGTTCAGCATTAACCTGGGTCTCCTCCTGTCAGTGAAATTCCATAACATCTGTCCATTAGGTGGTTAGAGTCCTACCTCCAGGCATTCTGTAATCTATGTTGCCCAGATGGATTATAACTCCCATGGTGCCTTATAGTGGCCTTTTGATTGAAACATGTGATGAATCACGAGTGTCAGTGTGCTGTGAAAGATGAAGTCCTGGCACTGAGCACTGCTTATGAAGTAGATTATGAACTGGTGGTGGTACAGCTCCTGTGAGACCATGTGGGATGACAGATAATCCAATTTAATGTCAAACTGACTCATAACACAATATTTAGCTATTTGCGAATCAGGGTTTTTATGAACTTTTTGATGAGAAAAAAATCCTCAATATTTTGACATTGATTTGGAACAAGAAATTGCTTTGCTAAAAGATTAAAAATTCGAACTTTTGCTTATATTATTTTTGCAATATAATGTGATAATTCAAAGGCTACAAAACCCTACTGAAAAGGCTACCTGACTCACAGTCTACCTTAGATCATCTTATTCCCGCCTTCTCCATCATCCCACTAAATGTTTTTTTAACATTGTCTTCCTCCTACTACTTCAGGGAAGAATTTTGCAGACATTAGAAGTCATGCCTTCCTTCTTTTCCTTCTTACCTTTATGAAAAAGTCTTTGGTCAGTGAAAGTTACACAACCATGTTTGAAATATTGTTAAGGGGAACTACCAATCTAGGTGAAGAATATAATTTTTTCCTTATTTCAAAGATAAGATGGTCCAAACTTCCTCCAAAGATACTATATCCCTCTTACTTCCTAACGAATAACTCAATGGGAAACTGGGCTTCCATGGTAATTCCTAATTTAAATGACAAATAAGCTACTGCTTGCAAAAAAAAATTAATACAGAATAATCACAGAGGATCCAAAAAAAATCTAAAGAGCCTTGCTGCGAGATAATGATTGTCAAACAGTGATAACTCATGCTGTCAACAAATAACATTAACAGTTCCTGTTTAATGAATAGTAACTTGAGCTGGAGTGTGACATTCCAGAGATTAAAAAGCTTAACACTTACACAGTCTACAGTTCTGCTTTTGTTACTGGACTGCAATTTGCAGTTTTGACTGCTGGATCAGTTCTTAAGCAAAAAAGACATAAGTTTCTAACAATGGCAGCTTTCTGTGGTTTGGCATAAGAAAAGAAAAAAAATCCTTCCTTTAAAATGAGGAAGCCATTGAGGCTTCACTCAAAAATTTAAAGTATTAAATAAAAGAAGCTGTATTTTCACATGGAAATTGGAGCATTTGGATTTTCCCCTAATGCTATTGTTAAAAAGTAGAAATTAGTTAATTCCGTCATCTAGCATATACAAAGTTTCATGGTTCCTGAGAGTATTATATATTTTTAGATATTTTCATCCAGATTCCACAGAGAAAATGCTTAGTTGTCAGCTGCTCTTGTCTTCCCCCACAAAAAAACCACATAATCTCTGTGGCCAATTTTAACTAAATTTGACAGACAGATAAAGATGTGAAACATATACGCTATAGTTGTTGTGAAATAAAAAGATACTAAGAAAGTGAACAGAGTAGTTCTCCAGTAAAGGAAAGGGAAAACCCACAGATGAACTTTATTAAAGACACCAAAGGATCTACATGGGACAAATATGTAAGAATGGACCACTGCAAAATCCTTATCAGAATTCATGTTTTCAGAACATTGGTTCATCCAAGAACAGGCCATAGACCCATGGGAAACCACCAGGCTAATACCTCTCCTTTCTGGCTTCACAGTTGTCATGACATGGAAAGACACGGAAATGTTTTATTCTGCCTTCTGGGACAACACTTAGGAATTTTCTGTACAGTTTTCCTAGCTGGTTTTGGAACTGTCCAAGGCCAAGGGGTGAGGCAGGAAGCGCTGCGTGTCCTGGTCAGTGGCTGGGTATTACGGGGGGAAGGAACGAGGGCAGGAGCTGGGGGTCTGCATGGCAAAAGCAGCACTCTGCAAGAGGTACCCATGGTTACAAACAGCTTTTTCATGCCTGTCATTTTAAAAGGCTAATTAAACCCAAGGCCTTTCACACCACCTGCCTGAGAGGATGACACTCACTCAGCAGCTGCTGTCTTAGGCACTGAGAGTTGAGTTTCCAAGGCTCATCATAAAAGCATCAAGGTATTTTATCCTATCTAGGTTGTCTTATCTTTTCACACTACACATCTCTATGGCTGTGGGTATATATCTCCTAAATGAAGCACCACAGATAGAAACAGAGTTGAAATTAAAACTCCCCTGTAAAAAAAAAAAAAAAAAGGCAACTGCCTGCAGATATCCACAAGCAGTGGGAAAGTGTATTCTTATTTTGAAAAAAAAACCAACCACCACAAGAATTCCTTTGTATCATGTTCAGTCCTGTCCGTGTCCTACCATATGGAAAGCAAGTTGAGTTAGGCTTCCCTCTGTGGTATTTTACAAAAAGGATTTGGGACTCCATCTAGTAAGAAGCTCATTTTAGTGGGGGTTGAGAGTGTTCACCATCTTAGTGAATCAGATCTCTTGTTCCGCTTCCACCTTTTATTCTGGGAAAGTGCAAGAGCAAAATTGTTTAATAATCTGTTATTTTAGGCCTGTTTAAATCAAAGTCTTCAAAACTGAAAAAGAATCTAATATTTTTTATTAAATTTGCATCTTTTCTCACATTTTAACCTGAGTGACTATACTGGGATTTTGTCACCCAGTACCACTTTTTTTTCACTTCAGGTTTACATTAAGAAAGCAAGAGACCTCTGAGTAGACAGGAAATATTTTAGCTATTTCTATTGATTTCTGTGTTTTCTGTAACAGATGAGAAGAAGTCCTGTCCTTTGATGGGACATGTGAAGTCCTGCACCTGGGGAGGAATGGCTCCATGCCCCAATGTACGCTGGCGGCTGGCCAGATGGAGATCAGCTCTGCAGGGAAGGGATAAGGATCCTGGTGCATAACAGCTTGAACATGAGACAGCAATGTGACTTTGTACCAAGGAGGGCCAGCAGCCCCTGCACTGCCAGCAGGATGAGGGAGGCAATCCTTCCCCTCTGCTTAGTGCTGGTGAAACATATGGAGTGCTGTGTCCAGGTGTGCCTCCCCAGTGTGAAAGACAGGCAGGAGAGTGTCCAGAAAAAGGTAACAAAAATGATTGAGATGGCAGGATCTTTCCAATGGGGGTTGGTCAACCTTTAGGAAGAGATGTATCTGGGCAATGTGTGTAAATACCTGATGGGACAGTGTTAGAAGGCAAAGCCAGATTCTTCTCAGTGGTGCTCAGTGACAGGACCGGAGATACTGGTCACAGACTGAAACACAGGTGGTTCCATGTAAATGTAAGGAAAATGTCTTTTACTTCACATCTGGGTGTGGCTGGCAATCAAAGCATACCACTCCTTCATCCAAACCTTGTGACTATGAAGATAGAGCACAAAGGAGCTGTTATTGCAAGAACTTCTTAGAGAAAGATCTCAGCTGTACAACTAGGAGCATAACTATGACAGGAAAAGAATGAGACACCCTTGAAAAAAAATATATGATGGAAAGCAATTCTTCTATGGCCATGTTTAGGACATGAACACTGCTTAGCATAATTGCTTGTGTACCTAATATTGCCCTTGCATATTGTACATTGTTCTCCTCTGTTGCATTTAGCTGTATTTGAACACTCTCAGGAAGTGTCTCCACCAGAATTTAAACTGGCCATTGTAGGGATGTCAGGGTCCCATCTTCTCCCTGCAGTCATGTATTTCCCAGGTTTGCCTCTGGTGCTACTGGTGCTTGGAAAGCTGTAAGGGTTGAGGAATCGGGTGCTGCAACTTCCTGATTTAAATCAGCTGGAGCTGCACTTGAATAAAATGCCCCAACCCTTTAAAGTCGTGTTCAGTTGTATGCCAGTCTGAACAGTAAAATTTGACAGCAATAAAGACTGAGCAGGCAGGATAGCTGACACATGATGTAAAGGCAGTCACAATCCTTCTTATAAACTGTCATTGCATGTGGGTATGAGGAATGAACCAAATCTTGTTTTCCGTCAGCTGCCTCTGACCTCTCCCTGCCTTTCTGCTGAGACTTTTCCAGTCCATAGTTCTCTCACAGCACCTGTGTACTTCATAGCTAAGCCATGCTTGCTTACATATAAAAATAAAGAGTAATCCAATGCAATATGCAATTTTATTGCTATTTTCTAAAATAAATTACTCACAAATGTTGAGGTTTTATGCATTGCTTGATTAGTACAAAAAGGAAATGTTAACTCTCAAAGAAGTAAGCAGTGAACTCACATGTATGTCTTCCAGCCACTTTATTATATTGTATCTTCTGTATCTTCATTAAACAAAGTTATGTTTTCTCTAAAGCAGGATGAACTTGAATTTTACTCTAGGTCCTTGGTTTTTTGCAGAATTCATGCTCTGAGATTCACATTGCAGAAGCAGGCCAAGAAAAATAAAGGTTTTATTACCATGAAGAGAAAGGCTATAATCTCTTGTGTCTTTTTTATATACTCAGAGCTAAATTGTCACAATCCCTGCTTCACAGTAAGGAAAATTAGTTATATTTTGCTGGTGGCAGAAGCTTCCATCAGAAGAATAGTCACAATTTCCTATGGATTATTTTCTTTGTTTTGACATCTAATTCAGGATGAACTGCATTGCGGTGGAAATGGGAGATGTCTCCTCTACTTACCTTGTCCTCATCCCGACCCTCAAGTAAGTCAGAAGTGAATATCTTTGAACTTTTGCCTCTTTGCTAAGTTTGGTAGGAACTGGCCTCTCAGTTGAGGTTTTTTCAAGGATAGATACACAGATGAACACAAAGAGACAAGATCACAGAAGCCTGTTCCTCTGAAAATAAAGCTGAGAAATTGATGAACCTTGATGCAAAGGAAATAGCCACTCCTAGATACTGATCATTAAGACTGGAATAATCCTAATGGCAATGTGATAATTATCATGAGAACTTTGAGAGGAAGGAACTCATGCTACTTAATTGAGAAGGAGAAACCTGAGGATGGGCTAGTCCTGGTTGCAAAGCATTCTATGAGAAAAAGGCAAACGAGAAAGCGGCTGAAATGATTTCCTTCATTCTTTGGTAGAGTTTCACAGGAAGACAAAATGTAGTGAGAGAGACTTGTGAAGCTGGATCTCTCCCACTCTTTCTTTCCTGTGAAGAAAGTGAAAAATGCCACTTTATTTACAGTCTTGTCAAATCACTTCGGATTACCTATATATCTGTGTGTTTGTGGCTTTTGGTGTAAGAGATTCTTTCCCACACATGCCAATATATGCACATGCGCAATCAGACTTACATACAAGTGTGTGGTATGGTTTTCTATGCCAGATATTGTCAGTGACAGATTGCCATTAAAGACTGACAAAGCAAAATGATGATAAAGAGCAACAAATTCTCATTCTCTTTTAGGCTAAAGTGTTTCATGTTTTGCAAATTTTCAGTTTGTCTTTTTATTGAATTTTTCATTAGTAATAACACTAAATTCAGTACAGTTTCCAAGTATATATTTAATGAGATATCCTAGTGGTATTCTCACTATAGTGTCAGGCATGGTATGGAACTAAAGATCCTATTTCTTATGGTATGCCTGATCATGTGAAATCAGCATTGAAAAACCAAATTGGATTTGTCGTTTATGATCACAGAAAATGGAAGGGTGAGATAAGTCCTTATGCGTAAGATATTCACTTCAAGTTGCCTTAATCTAGATTCTCTTTAAGTTTTCTTAAAAATGGATCTCCACGTACTTAAACAGATGAATATCTCTAACTCCAGGGAGATAAAAGTTGAATTTTAAAGCTTCACAATGTAATAGTTTAATATAAACTAGAAAGATACACTTAACTTTTTCAGTGCAAGGTTAGCAGACGTTTTTCTTCATTCGAATCAGTAACACTTTTGAGGACACTGTATCAAGCCTTCTCTGAAGCTGTAATGAAACTGTGGGAGAGATCTCATGACCTATTGACAGATTGCCATCAGCTGGAAATTAGCCAGAGTTTTTGCAGTTTACTTACCTGGTGAACTCCAGCTTTCAGGTTCCTTCACTTTGAAGCACAATTCCGACAAAATAATGGACTACTGGAAGCTGGGGATCCATTCCTGCTTCCAGCAAATTTTGAATTTTCTTTTCCATGAGGTGAAAAAATAATAATTTAAAATACATCTAAATACTTTCTTTGTGTATGTGTGCTTTTGTGGTCTTTTAAGTGTATTGAGTCCTTCTTGGACTGGTGTCAGCTTGGGCCTTTAAACTTAAAAGTCCCTGTTTTGGACATTTAGTGAAAGAAATCTTGTTCCTGTATTTTGAGTCTGCTTTGCATTGTAAACCAGAGTATGGTAAATGTCTACAATCTGAAGATTTGTTTAAAAAAACATGCCTGATTTAAACTAAAATGCTAAAGTAGATCACCCAAATCCCTCTTTAGCTTTCTCCCACTGGTGTTTTATCTCTGTCAATTTCCTCGTGAAGGAGAATGGATAAGATTTCGAGCACATTCTCTAATTTCTCTTATCTTCAGATTACCTCTCTTCTTCAATCTTCAGAAATGCTTCAAAAAGCACCCAGAAAACTGATGCTTAAGTAATGCTAATGCAGTTTCTGAGATCTCTTGTGCTTCTTAGGCAATGCTAGGCTGAAAAGCAGTTCCCTTTGGTGTAAATACCTCCAACAGACAAACCAATTAGAAACAGAGAGGGAAGCAGAAGTGCTTAACGATTATGCAATCAGGTAAAGTCAGGGAGGGACACAAGTGGTGAAAATTCCTTGCTAAAGGTCAGAAATGCTGCCACCTTTGAACCTTTTAGCTCAGACTTCAAACTTAAAATGTGAAGAGCTGTGCACAAAGGACCTCATGGAGTTTTAAGTTCTGTGTCTCCTGGAGTTCCTGTTGAACTCCACAGGCAGAGGGAGGTAAGGTGTCATCCTGCTTGCTTGGCGTGGCCAGACCTGCATTCCGACAAGGATCCATCTGGGTGGGCTGTTTTACAGACAGTGTCTAACTTATCTTTTCCATACTATGCAATTTCTCTGAGTCAGAATGAACTTTAACAGTTTGGCCCTGAAACAAGGCAAAGATTTGGGCCAACTTCCACTGCAGGGGGTGGCTCACCTTTACTCATTTGCAACCTGTGAGTTTATAATGGATCCAAATATAACAAGTGACCTTCTGTGACAGCTGGTGAATCATGTCTTACTTCCAGTGCATAAATTAACATTTTGAAAGGCTTTTCAAAACACTGTTGACTTTAGCAAGTGAAACATAATAACAAGTATTTGCTGAAGTCTGATGCTGTAAGATTGGATACATTGAAAATTCATTATCCCAGTAAAAATCTAGAATTATTGTGCCATTAACAAGGACATTGAAAGCTGCCATTTGTTTTAGAATGATGTAGAGTTTATGATGTTGAAACTGCCATCACAGAGAAGTCACAGTGATTTACCTTGAAGATGATGTATGAATATGACTCTAGGGAAAATAATCTGTCTCACATAGCTTGTTGAAATTCAGTTCTCTTGGCATTTGCTTTCATCAGGAAGGTATCTTCTAGCCCTCAAAATTTTGGTCTAGAGCCTCTTAAACCCTGCCCCTTTAATTTAATAATAGAATAAATATTCCCATTATAGTTGCTGCTTTTCAGCCCATTTTTTCCCCCATATCACGTTTAGGCAACATTACCAAAACACGTAATGCACAATGCCCTGGATAAGACGTCACTGAGGGGAGCTTAAGTTACATATGTAAGCATGAGTGTGAACTGGAGGAACCAGTAAACAAATGTAAATGCAAATGCAAATGTAAATGCCTTGCAGCATTTTCTCTCCCCCTGACAAAAAGTTGCATTTAAATGATAAGAACAATACACACAGACTGAGCCCACAGCAGATATTCAAACCACAGGGCACAAGTTATATAGAGCTACTATAGTTTTATTATGTCTTTTCTCCATTCATATCACATATGGAATAATGCTCATCATTGTAATCTCTCATACTGGAACAGCAGCCTGCTAAATTTGAATGCCAGGGAGAACAGAGAGCAACTGCACATTCTTGCCCTTCCCTCACTTCTTTTCCAGCTGCAGGTGGGAGGATCTTTCTCTTGGATATGGAGAAGTTGCTTGATGAGATTTGGATTCTGTTTCTTCCACTGAACTACTCCTTTGTCTGAGACACTGAGATACTTTCATGAACTGGTGATATGTGAAGTCTGGACGAAGCACAGAGAACATTAAGTATTGTTGTATTTAAATAAAACAACTCAGGAAAAAAATGTAGTTGAATGGATGCAAAGCTATTCAGCCCCTCTCTTTGTCCTACATCCAAAATAAGAAAATTCAAATTCTAGCAATGATCTTGAAATCTCATTACATTGCAGAGCAAGAAATCCTAGCAGAACCAGAGTACATTGCATAATGTATATTAGATGTGGAGCACCTAAGAAATCCTCCTAAATTCCTGCATTCCTTTTTCTCTGTAGAAGCAGTACACCCATGCCAAGGTGTCAGGATACTGAAAGGAAAGGATGAGATCTGACCTAAGGCAGTTGTGTGCTGTTATTAGTAAACAAGAAGTAATGACAGAATACGTACAGACTTTTGTAGATTACAGTGTAATTACACTAAGCAGATCTAAAAATAATTAACTGGTAAACTGCTGTGCTGTTTGGAAGACAGAAAAGCCATATATTTATCTCATAATCACATAGATACCACATGAAAATTAATTGCCATGTAATTATATGATCAGCATTTGCCATGTTCAAACAGTATTTGTGCTCCTTTAATTTGAAGTGCCACTTCATTTTAAAATATTAAATTACTAAACCTCCTGTGACTGTGATCTAAATCTAGAGAAGTAATCGCTCTGTGTGGTAAAGCATGTAAGAAGAAAAGTCACTGAACACTGAATGACCCAGTTCACTTTCTACATGCAGATGGAAAAAAAAATTAATTCTGGCTGATGGAATTTCACCGTGTCCCTCTTTTGGATTATTTCTTCATGTGCTCTTTAAAATATTTCTGTTTTGACAGACCTAGAGGTTTAATCTAGCCTAGCTCAAGACAGCAATTAAGTGTATGCTCAAACCCAGCTAATCTGCTTGAAGACAGGAGGTTTTGAATGTACGTTAGGGTCATGGCAGGATTCAATGCTGTGTTGCACAGAAGTCAGTCATGGCTCTGAGCTTATGTTTTTTCAGATGTAGTACAGTGATTTTCAGCACTATTGGCAAAATTTAATATGCTGCCATAAAAAGGCAGTTCAGGTTTTGACTGACCCTGGGTTACTCCTGCCAGAGCAGTATGAGAAACAGAAGAAAGGGGACAGAGGTGGATGAGGATTCAAGGCAGAAATCCTGGGGAAACCTGCTTGCTGTTTCATTTGAGACAAGAGGGATGGCAATGGCAGAGCACAGGGTTTGTAACTTTGATGGGGGTCAGAGCACTATAAGCAGCTGCCTTCACCTCTCAGCCTTCCCTGGATGGCAGCAGCAAAGAAAACTGATTTTTTTTCAGGGCTCTGGAATAGCTGTTGTGAGCAGTGAGCCACATCCAGCTCACTCTCAGCAGTGCTGCCTGGGACATCTGCCTGCTCGGGGTCTTGGATCTGCTCGGTTTGCATGAAGGGAGAGATGCTTTTGCTTCACATGGAACAGTTCAGTAGCTTTGTATGTGAGGTCCTGGGTGGTGGCTTGTTATCCTGTCTTAGCATTGTAAAGAAGAGGTTGCTTTTGGGATTGAGAGGGAAAACTAGGCTCTGTTGATCTCAGGTGTCACTGTATTCTAATTGCTGTGGAATGCATTTATTATAAGAATATCTGCCCTACGGTGACTTCTCAGACCATCAGTTATCACTCATATTTTCAAGTTGATAATAAAGAATCTTTTATCTACACTTTGGGTGATAAGACAGACAGACTATGCCTGCCCTGAAAAAAACCTTGGAAGTTAGTATAATAGCAGCACAGAGCAAATAAATGACTTGAATCAAATAAAAACTAATGAATTAAAGTGAAAAAATCTGCAACAATATTATCTTTGAAACTCTATAAAGCTTCCTCCTGCTCACTGTCTTCATACCTAGTTACAAGTGGCAGGTTCCATCAGTGCTTGACATTCATGAACATTTGTATAGTGCTCTGCACAGGTGAAATTTGGATGACTTCACACAATGCAAGCCAGCAGAGAATGTGCGGGGTGCCTTTCCACAATCCTGAAGCACAAATGCAAAAGTTCAACACTGATTGATAATTCCTTCAAGGCAAGGTTGCTGCTGATCTCTCTTCAAAATCTACATCATCCAGGGCTACTGGAGGGCAAGTATAAGATGTGCAGAAAATCCAAACCCAGGTCTGTGTGATATGGTTAGCCACTCCCAAACTCTCTTGATCTTTGGGAGCTGAAATTCCAGGTCTTGATCTGAAATCTGCTGCTTTCTGTAGCTTCAAAATCAAAGGCTAGAGTGGACTGTTCTTTTCCAGAGCCAGCTAGAAGTAGTATCATCCCTGAAACTCCATCAAGACATAGTTCACTTAACATTTTGCTTTTTAACTGATATTTTTCTTTATTGTCTCTTTTTCTTGGGCACATCTTTTGAACATTTTTTTTCTAGTTTGGTTGTAGATTATAGAAATATGAATGGCATTATTCATCATCCTTTGAGGAGCTTATGAACACATCCATTCACATACATGGATTGGTCATAGGGTTTGTGCTGACAGCATGAAAGGAGGTAGGTACAGTGCTGGGAAAGAAAGCTAAACTTTGTATGGATATTCAGGGTTTCATATTTTTTAAAAAAGAAAGAATGAAAGACATCCCACACAACACCAAACAATTCTGAGTGTATAGATACATGGTGTCTTTTACCCTTTACTTTTTTACTCAGAGTCTTGCAATCTTCCCATTCAATGCTCTCCTGTCAAATGAGATTAATATTTCATGCTGGCAACCAATAAGCATGGAAGATCAAATCCTTACTTAAAATCAATAACTTTACTCAAGTTAGACCAAAATTAATTGATTTAGCTTACTGCTTGTGGTCCCAAACTCTCCTAGCTCTTGGTGGGGGATTTGTTTAAATAAGGCTTGTTGAGTGTCCTCTCCTTTGTCTTTTCACCGTTCAAATTATTCTCCGCTCTGAAATTCTAAGTTAAGAAGCCACTACTTTCTTCTGCCTTTCTACATTGGACGAAAGAATGCTGTGTTTAAAAAACCAAAATGCTACTCATTAATCATCAATAGAATGAGAAAATGGCTTCCAATTAGCTCTAACCATGAGCAATGAGTGGGATAGAAAGAATTCTTTAGAATGGCATTGTGGCTTTTGAATATAAACACTTGTTTACTTGAAAAATGCTCTGAGATTTATCAGAATGACAGTTTCTTTAGGTGTTCTTACAGCTGGGAAATTATTTGCTTTCTTTGTTGTATTTCTCACAAGCTGATCAAGGGGTAGAAGCTGTCCACATTTTTGTTTTCTGAGGGGAGTTTTAGAAGACCATATAAAATATTCAGTTAGGGTGGCAACATTTGTCCTCTAGTTGTACTGACAGAAATACAAAGAGATTGCCAGTGAGGAGTTATGGTAAATTTACAGCAGTACAAAGAGCAGAACTGAGTGTATGATGGTGCCATCTCTATTTGTATGTCTAGAGAAAGGCATTTATTAAATGGTGTACAGTATGAACCAGAATATTCACATACTAATAATGGACTAACAGATATGGAGCTGCTTTTAAGTCTTTTGCTGTTTTAAGTCCTTTTGCTGTTTATCACAGCTAAGCTAAGTTGCTCATCTTTTAATATATAAAAAATGAATAATTTTGAATCATCTATCCCATTTTCAAAATATCAGTTCAAAATGTGTCATGGTTTAATGCAGCCAACAACCAAGTCCCACACAGCTGCTCTGTCACTTCTCTAACAGTGGGCTGGGGGCAGAACCAGAAGAGTAAAAGCAAGAGAAGTTGGGGGATGAGATAAAGACAGTTTATTAGATAAAGCTGCACATTCAAGCAAATCAAAACAGGGAATTCATTCATCACTTTGCATGGGCACGCAGCTGTTCAGCCATCCCCAGAAAAGCAAGACTCCATCACTTATAACAGTTACTTGTGAAGACAAATACCGTCACTCTGAGGGTCACACCCTTCTTCCCGTTTCCTTTTTCAGCTTTATATGTGAAGCATGACACTCTACAGTACCCTATGCTGCCTTCAATGAAGGAAATTGACTCCACTCCAGATGAAATGAGCACAAAATGAAATTTGATTAAGTATATAGGTTGGGGTAAGATAAAAATGAAGAGAGACAGATATTTTGGTATTCTTGATTGATTAAATCCATACTTGTGAAGGTGAAACAATCTCATATGCTCTGTTATTCATACTTTAAAATGACCACACTATGTGACATTGATGTGTGATGCTGAAAACCCTAGATGGAACCCAGACTTATAAAAAGTGAACAGCAGGAAGTGGTGTGTTTTTTCAGGATCTTATACAGGTTTTATTTGCACACAACACTTGTTTCCTTGAAGTTCTTCTGCCCAAGTTACTAATACTTGGTAGGGCACCTACATATTCCACATGAAGCTATACTGAAAGGGCAATTACTATTACTGTGTATCTCTGAAACCAGAACATTTAGTCCCATGATTCTTAATGTTAAGGCTATTATTAAGATTGAAAAGCTTTGGTTGCTGTCTTTTGAAACTCAAAACAGGAATTATATTCCCAATTTTGCTTGGTTTCTATTTTCTCATCTAGACTTTCTGAGCATAGGATAGGAACTGCAGGTCATAAAAATACCATCTGCTGAGACAAAGACACAGTCTACATAATTTCTGAGAAGGTGGTACAGCTGCCAGTACTTCCACTGTGTAATGTGTTGCAATTAAGGATATGTGGTTGAAAATGCTATATAGCCTTCTGGTGTTTTTTTCCACGAAAAGGATAAAAGACAGCTTTCACCTACAATTACAGAAAGTTTTTCACTTTAAATTGTTTTCAAGACTTCTGTTTCTGGAGCTGAAAGACATCAGAATTAATATACATTCATGATATGTTCCTGAAACTGATTTTATAAAACCCTGTTCTGATGCTTCTTAAAACTTTAAACAAAAGCACAGCAAGAGAATTGCATCCGACAGGAAGGGTAATATTAGTATTAGAGAAATATCTATATATACAGTGACACTGGGGATAATATTGTTACCAAAACTTGTGCTCTAATTTGTCACAGCAGCTTCACATAGTTATTTACCGAATAATCATGTTAAGAAGGGTATCTGCAGAGCATTTTAACTCTCAAAGCTTTGTCCTTGTGGGACATATGGCTCCACAGAAAGGAAATGTAAGACACTTTTTTGGCACAACGGAAGGAGTCAGCGTGAAACTGAACCTTTCATCTCCAAATCACTTCATAAACAAAACCAGACACTGTAAATATCACTACCCCCATTTCAATAGATGAGGAGAATATAATTTGCTTTCACACTGTCATGAGTCATTCCGAGCAATTTCAGGACTGCTCAGTTTCAATTTCTTTGCTCTTGACAAAAATAACACAGTGATGAACAGACTGCTATTACGGCCTCTTATCCGTAATTATTTCAAGCTACAATCTATTTACATTGGACAATGTGTATGTATACAAAAAAACCTGTGAAGGTAGGACAGCACATATATTATGTGGTATTTATGCACATGTAAAGCTGAGGGAGAATTAAATATATAAATTATTTGTCCTTTGTTGAAAGCTTAAAATTTCATACTCACAATATTAGTTATTTAATCTGGATGGCTAGTGCTATGGTTGTACAAACTGGTAATTTTAACTTCATGTATATTTATTTAATTGTCATTAAAAATAATTAAAGATATGAGGCATATAGGATTTAAATCTGGTGCCAATAGCATAACTGCCATAATAAAAATGCACAGATGATATCACTGCAGAAAAAATGACCCATACAAAAGAGGTTAATAGTTTTCTTTATTATTTATTGACACACATACGCAGGTTCTTTAACCTCATTGTCTTTCCAGAACAGAGTCAGTGCGTCTTGCACTTCAATAGAGTTCTTATATTCTAAATTTGGAAAACAAAAACAAGGAATACAATCGTTCCATATCAAAATTATTTCAGGTTTTCTGATAATGATTTTTGATTGCACAATTTGTTAAATAGTGAATATTAGTAAATCTAATATCAGATGAACTCATTGAGCTAGCCAAACATGTGAGGGCTAAATTAAAGAGTTTGATATAATGCAACATCTATTACTGTTTCATTTTTGCTTTGGGATTTAGTTGTTTGTTTGTGGGTATTGTTAGTTTTTGTTGTTTTTTTTGTTTGGTTTTTTTCATATCAGTAAAAATTACATTAACATGAAGCTGCTCTTGAAAAATCTGTGACTTTACTTGCTTTATTCCAGGCCACTTCTATGCCATTATTCATTGGGTAATTTCCAAAAGTTGAGTTGGGTCGAAAGTGGGGTTATTCTCCTTTGTCTGGATTTATTAAGATCAAATTCCTTTTATTTTTTAAGAATTTGGGTCTATTTGAGAAGAATGTTTACTGCAATAACAAGATGACTTGTGTATTTTGAGGGGAAAGACAAATGGATGAAAAAGCCTGGCATACCTGTTTAGCATAGTTAAGTATTTTTCTAGGTAAGTGACGTGCTTCATAAGCAAGAGAGGCTAAGGGTGATTTCATTCAGTGCAGTTAGAATTCATGACAGGTTCACTTTAGAACACTAGATCTCCATTGGCAGTTCTGGCTTCATTCTGGGTCTCAATTTCCCTTTTACAAAGGCACAATTCTTGTAATGGCTGGATGAGGAAAGAAGTTTTAACAACATGACTGCTTGACATGGCCACAAATTATGGGATTTTTTTTTTTCTTTGAAAGGTTTTTCTTACATTTAGATCAGAACAAAGTGTGTAAGGAGATTACAGGGTGGCATGATGAGGTCTAAAGGTTTTAGCAACAGTGTTTGAATCCCACATGAGTAATCAGACTAAAAGTCAATCGCTGAGGTCACACTGAGTTAAGATACAGCAGACAAAGAAATGAAACCTTCAAAGATTTTTAGGAGTTCTAAGAAGACTTGTGGTTGCCACTTGTACAGCTATCTTCACCTTCAAACCATACAAACTAATAATTCAAAAAGAAACTGCAAAAAGACAGAAATGAAAAAAAAAAATACAAAAGCAATACTTGCACTCTCAAACATATAATAATCTTAGATGTTTCATCAATGAAGTTTTAACCAAAGTAACCTTGCATGTGTATGTTAGAGAGAGACAGGAATTCACTGAATATTTAGATTTAAACATTCTGGTAAGTTTGTTTTTTCCTGCCAGTATAATACACTTGCTTTTTAGTAGAAGGCTTTAAAGGTAAAGTTGTATGATAAAATTCCACTAAAATCTTGAACCATATCACAAATATATGTTATATATGTGCTGCATATAAAATATTGCATTAGTATTATATATAATTAATATTATATATAAAATATTCCATTAATACTGCAGCAGAGGTCTTGCAAGACAGGTTTTCATCCCTATAGAGAAGCCTCTATAAAGATTTGACTAGAACCATAATTAATGTATAGTCAGTTGTAAGAGAGTCTGCAGTAGCCCTTCACTCTTTCTGTCTGGACATATCATGGCGAAATAGAAATACCTGATAAGAATATGGGGTTTACATGTTAATCTCTAGTAGAACACAGAAGCTGACATAGCTAGCAAGATCGTGTGACAATCTCTCTATCTGGCCCACTGACCTAAGTCAATGGGGTCCAGAGCTGCAAGGTTCATGCAGACATTAAATATATCGGTGCCATATTTCAAAAATTATTCTTCCTCCTGAGATACCTCCTGCAAAACCACTGCAAGAGTGCTCCCCTAGGTAAGCAATATGGATAAATGCAGATGTGGCCATCTGAGCCATTGCACTCAGATAGAATAAACACAAAGTACACAGTGATTTTGATTTTGTTTTTGTGGAGAAACTTGTCTGCAATACAAGTTCTGCATTTGCATGTGTGAAACTCTGTACGACAGCTATAGCCCTAAGCTTGAGCTCCAAGTAGGATTTTAAAATATCCGTAAGAGCCTGCAGCCTGGCACCCTGGCTAACAGTGTAAGACCATAAATATTTATAAACAGACTTTTGCAGAGATGTTTTTGTACTTTTACAGAAACTTGTTTCACCTGTACTGTAAGTCAATAACGTACTCGCCAGCGTTAAACTGAAAGCACCATGCTTGGAGTAATACAGTAAGCCTTGCTCAGAGCAAAGTGCTGCCTAAGGAAGCTATGGGAATTCTGGATGAGACCTTGCTTGCATTCTGCCAGCTCTAAGTACAAGCAGGGCAAAAGATCTGGCAGATCCTGAAATGAAGCAGATTAAAAGCTCTCCACTGAAAACTTAAATAATGACTAACTCCCCAGTTTTGAGAGCAAGGGTGAGACCAAACTGTCTTTAAGCAACAGTAGCCTTAAGGCAGTGTTTTCACTTACTTGTGGAGTGTTTGTGTATAGGTCCAGTGCTACATTCTGGAATGTGAATACAGAGTAGGGATACTCCAGGGTGCTGGTCATGGTTTGGTCTCAGTTCCCAGCTCAGCCCATGCAGCTGCTTCTTCACTCCTCCCTGATGAAATGGGGGAGAGAATTGGGACAGCAAAAGTGAGAATACTCATGAACTGAGATAAAGACAGTTTAACAGGTAAAGCAAAATCCATGAACAAAAGCAAAACAAAACAAGGCATTAATTCAACATTTTCCATGGACAGGCAGGTGTTCAGCCATCCCCAGGGTAGCAAGGCTCCATCAAACATAACAGCGACTTGGAAAGACAAGCACCATCATTCCAAATGTCCCCCACCCCTTTTCCCCCCAGATTTCAAAGCTGAGCATGACACCATATGGTAATGGCTATGCCTGTGGTCAGCTGGGGTCTGCTGTCCCAGCTGTGTCCACTCCCAACCCCTTGTGCACCCCTAGCCTCCTCACTGGTGGGGTGGGGTGAGAAGCAGAATATGCCTTGACTCTGCAAGCACTGCTCAGCAGTAATGAAAGCATCCCTGTGTTAGCAACACTGTTTCCAGCACAAATTTAAAATAGAGGCCCGTACCAGCTGCTATGTGGAAAATTAACTCCATTCCAGTGGGAAGAGACTTTGGTTTAACAAACATAATTTTTCAAATATTTTCAAGTTTTTTATGTATCCCAATTTTATTTTAGTGTGGAAGGTCTTTTGGGGCAGTAATATGGCATCAATATGTATCTGTCCTTGTGTGCATGTTCAAGGTATGTATTTGCTCTTATTCTTAGATGTTCCAGGAGAAAAATAGTGAATGCATTAGAATAACAGAAGGGGTGTCAAACACAGACACCGGAGGCAGAAGGCATAATATTTTTAAGACTGTAAGGTGAAGATAAAACTGACTTCCTAATCTAAATTCTGATAGTCCATTGTTTGTTTCTCAGTGTTCATACTTGCATCATTCATCAAATATTCTCTTGCTGCAGGTGGAAATCATGCGGGAAGAAATCCTGAAATCCTTATTTTTTAGCCAAGAAAATTGTGAGAGAAATCAGTTATTCCTGAGTGGATTCAGGCTGGCAAACCATGCTTGTTATCTGTTGTTTTCCCCAAATTCCATAGGATATTAGTCTGCTGAATGCAGATTTCAGGCATGATTAGGTCCTGCTGTGCAGAGGAGTGCAGCACAAGGGGTTTGACGCTTGGCTGCCCAAGGCCTCCTCTCTTCATGCCTCCCTCCCCTCCTCCCTGCATTAGTGCAGGGCAGTTCAGGGCAAGGCAAGGCAGAGTCTCTGTGGCTGTGGTGCCCATTTGGTTGTTTACTTCTAAAGCAAAGCATCTCCCAAGCATTGAATTCTCATTCCCTGAGTCTGAAGATTCAGACCGCTCTGCTCCTGGGGCAGTACTGCACACTGCTGTCTATTCAGGGCTCACAATAAATTGACAGTCTCACCCTTAAAGATGCTGGATTTTCTCAAGGTGAAAAAAATACTGATGGAGAAAAGAGGGGAACATTTCAAAGTCCGGTAAAGAGCTTAGCGCTGTTAAACTTGGTGGAACTTGACTGCTAACACCAATTCAGGATTTTGATGATATTTTGGCAGAAATGAGCCTTGAGGTTCAGCCATAGTGAGTTCATTGTTACTGTTATTTTCTCTCCGGGTTTCACAGCAGGGAGAAATGAAATGGCTGTGAAATCTTGTTAGCTATCTGAAGACCATCTGTATTTTCTTAATGAATGCTGCACTCCCTTTGGAACCATGAAATATGCAATATTGTATGTTGACTCTAAACCAAATTGTGCAGACTTGAAACTGCATATACACTGAACCTTCCTTTATTTAACAGATTCTGCTGTTAAATCTACCAACGTGATATTAATCATTTAGCAGCTGCTACAAGAAGCTCTTAGAAGCTTTGACTTAATGTCTTGCACTGGAGTAATTACTAGGCTATAGGCACTTGATTCTATGTGGTAAGGAATTCTGAATTTTGGCGTGTTACTTTTTATGATGACTATGTCCTTTAGTGTGAACCTTTCATTGGTTGTAAGCAGCCTGTCTATACTACAGCTATAAAACACAAGGATGGAGGAGGAAGTATTACATGTGCAGCCTACCAGAAATCCTTTGAAATCCTTTGAGAAAACCTTTAAATAGTACCAAATGTTAATGCAGAATAGCAGTAAAATATTCAGCTGAATTTCACAAAAGAAGATGGGTATTTCATAAGTGTCCCAGAGGACCTATGAAATGTCAAAGCTTATAAGCCATTAAGTATTAGGCTGCTTTGATTCTGAATTCAGAATTAATGTGCTTTAATTTTTGCATTATCGTTAACACAATTATGCAATACATTGAGGTTTCACAGAACCTTTTAAAAACCAAAATAGCATGAAATGTGGTTGGGGGATAAGAGACAGACTGTGCCAGAGAATCTCCTCTGCTCTCACCAGAATAGTTCACACTTCATTATATGAATACTGTAGGATCTGGGACAGGTTCACAGCTCCTCAGAGCAGATGCACATCCAAGCCACAACCTTACTCCCTGTTGGCAAAGGAAACAGGCACGAACCACATTTATACATCTGCCTGACCCTGGTTTCCATTAAAAGAAAGTTTGTACTACTGAGGTGAAGAGCCATGGTGCATTTTCCCACATTCTTCAGTTTGGACAATGAGGGATCAGGGCTGAGAAAGGTGTCACAAACATACCTGAACTGTGAGCTAGATGGCCAGGGAAACAAAGAACTTTTTAATAAGTCCAGTTGAATTCTTTTCTGTACGTAAGTAACACTTGCTTGACCTCGTCCACTCATTACTTGAAGAAATGGGATAGAATAATTTGACTTTATAATCTATAAATTGCTGGGTTTATAAGAAACCACCAGCTATAAATCATGTATGGGAAAGAAAAACTTACATAAAATAAGTATTCTAATAAAAACTGTCAGGGACCATTAACTTCAGGCATTGTTACTGTTTTGTGAACATTGCAATTAGGCATCTGCTTAACTTTGAAGCATTAAATAGTCCCAGATTAAATGAACTAACTGTTTGCATATTCAACACTGATCATAAAATGTTTGCAAAACCAGCACCATAGTGGAGACTGTAGACAGCTGCTTTTGACTATTGCTTTTTCTTATATAATTAAATGAAATTGTTCCTATTCATTTGTATTCCTGCACATGGGACCACGTCTTGGAGAAATGCCACATTTGCACTGGCATAAGCAGAAGGTATGGAGATTAGGGCATCCTACAATACCTCTGTGTATCGGGATATTTAATTCTTGGAGACCTTACCTTTGAGCTTGGAGAAGCTGAGGTCCAGCTGAGGAAGCTTCACAAGGATGTTCTTGTATTAAAGCATCGCAAAGAATGAAAAAGAAAATGAGCCACGGATTCTCTGCTTACTATTTGATGTTGATGGTCAACAAAGCAGTAAACAAAACTGTGGCAAGAACTCCATTGCTGTCTAGCAGTTCCTCCTCCTTTTCCTTCTCCCCACTGTTAAGCCTTGAAATTTTCCTTCCCAGAAGTCTCTCACAGAGCAAAGGAGTGTATGAAAATTAGAAGGAAACCCCTGTCACATAGGACAAAGCCCACAGCATTTCAGAAGAGGACACAGTGGCATTTTTGAGGACAAAGGGATGAGTTTTCCTAGGGAATGAAGACATTATTTGATGGGAGGAGCGAGCAAGAGGAATCTGTGAATATTTTTTGGCTAGCAGAAAGATTATGTGAGAATATGCACTTAAGAGATAGGATCCTGCCTTATCTCAGTGTCCATTTTGTCCAGGCTGACAGCATGCCTGGACCCCAAACCTGGAAGCTTCGAGGTCCAAAATCATGCTGGCTCTAATTCAGAGCAGGACCTGCCCAGTGCCTCTCCTGATGCTGATCATAGAGTCCACAGTGGCTGCAGAAGAAGAGGTGTCTCAGTGCAGCTTTGGGAGGCGTGTTCGTCTCCATGGTGACTTCACCTGAAAAGAAAACTGCTACATTAGACAGAAATGAATTCCTGCTTTTGGGTAGCCCCTGGATTTTCTGATACACAACTTTCCAATTAGCTGTGCTGTTGTTTCCAGAATTAGGAGCTACTTCACTCTGTGTCTCCCTGGAATTTCATGCCAGTTCTTAAAAGGAGGACTTGCAAAGAAAACCTGAATGTTCTGGGAAACTTAACTTTCATCACAGACTCAAACATATAAGGATTAATCTCTTAAGTGAAACTCTGTGTAGACAGGAGATCTGTCTAGAATTACCCACCATGTTTATAGCACTTTAGCATATATAAGCTGGGGAACTGTGTTATGGAAAGTTGTTTAGACCATACTTTCACCTCTTGTAAAATATGCATTGGTTATCCAATAATATCAGGTGCTTGAGGGTGGATGGGTTTAGTTACAAGCTCTTTTTTTGCAAGCAAAAAGCAGTTACTAAGGTTGCATATGTGTGGGTACTGAAAATGAAATGAAAAGCAACAACTGGTAATGACAGTAGTTCAGACTGAACCACAAAATAGCATGAGATGAGGCCTTGTTGAGTTTGGTGTTTGAGTTAGTCTTTCCTTTTTACTATTTGGACCTTGCCATGTGCTGTAGGGATGTTGGTGCAGACCTGATGATCTCTCTATGACTGTACAAGGGGCCCCTTTGGAGTAGGATTTTGTATCTCATAGTGATTCCATATCTTTTCTGTAAAGTTCAGAAATCTTGAGCATTCAGTGAAGCTAATTGCAGCCTGCACCTTTCCCCAAACCCACAGGCACACATGTAGCAGATTGAGGGAAGGATTTATTTCCACATGCTAGCAAGGAGTCAATCTTGTAATGTGTTGGATGTCTGTATCTCATCTCAAAGTCAATCACAGCTGAAGGCACTCAGGCTACTCCAAGGCTGAATAAATAGAGATCATAATGTCTTCCATAAAGGGAAAAGAAACTCCATATAAGCTTTAATGCGGCTTGTTTCGAGAGTTAGTAATTCCTTTGAAAGGAGACTGGTGCTGTGGTTTGCGATATATAATTTATGTTTTTTTGTCATATCTAATTTGTATCTAATATTTCTTGCCCTCCTAACAATCCATTTGTAAACACTCCTACTAACAGTACAGAATTTTGAAGCAGGGCCATGAAAAGTCTTTCTATGTTAAACTGAGAGCTAGAAATTAAATCAGGCTCATTCAAAACTATTGATGCCATTCTTAAGGCTACCCTTGCAGTTAAGATGATTCAGTTATTAAATCAGCAGTAATATTTCCGCCCATAAAATATCAGGTGAAATTCTATCACACCAATTAATTTTTATTTTTTCCCTCTCAATTCACAACGCTGCAAAACCAGTCTGTTTTTAGAACTCCAATGTTTTATTTATAAATGCACTTTTAAAACAACAATAAATTTTAAATGCTGCTAAAACAAAATTCTTTCAAGTTAGAAGCTATAACTACTTCCTTTCAACCAAAAGAATTAAATAGGGATTATAGTATTATATATTTTAATGTAGCTGGAATTATCTTTCCCCACATACAGTCTTTCCCCATTGATTACCTTTATTTTAAGTTCAAGAAGAACAAGAAGAAAAAATGAAAGTCAAGTGTCCATCAGACAGCTTTGCTTTGCATAGCCTTCAGAGCACAGAGAATGAAATAGAAACCATCTCTGCAAGAAAAGTGCTTTATAATTTAAGAGTGAAGTACACAAAAATCAACTTCTCTGTGTTTATTGCCTCATATGTCATATGAAGGATATTGCCACTCAAACTTTTTAAATAGCTCTTCAAAATGGGATTGTTCTGTATAGCTTGCAGCTGTTTGCAGTTTTATAAGTCTGGAGGAAATGTACAAATTACGGACGGATTTGCACCCATTCAGCTTTGTATCTCAAAGATGTTTTAGAGATCAAGCCAACGTAAAAAAAAATCAGCCAGGAAGAATGAACTTGAAAAGACTTGACTTTGCCTCACAAAAATGGTACAACAAGACAGTTAGGTTTCCTTTTCATCACCATTAATTTATTTGAAAGTTAATTCTGAAAACTCAGTGGTTTTTGATATGAATTTAAACACAGAACCTGGATAATAAAATTAGTTGACCTTTTATCACTGATTATATCACAAAGGCAGAAGTCAGTTCTCTAAAACTCAATGCAGGTCCTGGAAGAGACACTTAAATGATTTCAGCCACCAGAAGTCGTATATTTTGATCAGCACAATGCCTTTTGCAGCTTTTCTACTATCTCTAGTAATGGTACACATTGATTTTCAAATCCCATGCTGCATTTGTCTGAGATCCAAAGCAAAACTCCTACCCCATTTTATTTAGAGCATGTGATTTAGTGTCAAGGTGAAACACATCTAAAATATTACATTTTGTAATAACTTCTTTCACCCTCCTCTTAAACTTTATAACTCTAATTGTGGATTCTCCTAGTTTCCAAATAGCCCTCAGGTGTAAGTAGCCATTTCATGTTTACCCTTCAAAACTAACAAGCAGAAAGCTGTTTGCATCTTGATTCTACCCCTTGCTCCAGAAAATTAACATTCCCACAGAAAATCTTCCTCTAAAATTTACTCTATGTTTTACACACACCATAATCCTTTCCCCTCCCTTTGCACTCATTAAAGCTCTCTGCACACTGCAACAATTCTTTGATCATTCAAGACTGAAAAGTCTGTGCAAATCAAAATGATGTTATTTCATGCTGGACTTCTAACGTAGGATATGCTTTATCTAATTTATCTGCCCAGGATTTATATATTTATATAAATAAAAAATTCATATATTTATATTACATACTTTCAGCCACTCACCTAAACTTCATTTACTGTTAGTGGAGAGAGACAGGCATCTTCAAGTATGTATTGGTCTTAAATATCGGAAATACATATCTTATGTGTCATTCCATGGAGATATTTGAAAGGAGGAAGCCTAGGTGTAAAGATTTAGATGTTAAGCTAGATGCCCAGCCTTAAGACAGCTGAACTTAGGTGATATAAAACAACTGTACCAAAAATCTAATTGTTTCCTATGTGCTCATTCCAGCTGCAAGGCCATTGGTCCCTGTACATTACAAAATTACTTCCTGCTTTTTATTTTTTCTTTTCTTCCAAGCTAAATTAGTTTGTGTAAATGTATTTCCAGCCAGTCTTTTGCTGGATATTGAGATGAGAGGCAGTCAAGTTCACATCAGATATTATAACTGAGGATGTGCTGGAATAGTTGACTTCTTACTGTGGAATAACATCAGAAAGTAGTAATGGTTTTAGAAAAAGTGATCTCTTCAGGGTTGCTTAGATCTACCCAACTGTTTCACATTGCCTATGAACTAGATTTTTTTATTTCTGAGATCTTTGATTTCAGAAATAGTTGACATGTAAAGACCCTAGAAATTTTGTGTGCAGAACAAATGTGTGGAATATCGTAACAGGCACATGCCTTCTATTATTTATTCCTTGAAAATAAATGGAAATAGATTAATAAAAATGCAAGAGTCTGGACAGCCCGATACAAACCAGTAAAAGAATTTTTTTCTTTTTTCCCCCCTCTCTTGAATTATTTCTTTCATTTACTTAACTTCTTATTTATTTCTCTAGCTTAATTCGTAAGTTGACCACAGCAAATTTTGTGCATTGTGACTTTTAATTTCTTAGAAAGGTCTTATTTGCTTTACAGATGCTTCTTTTTGAACCTCTCAGGCTTTCAATCATTTTCACTCAAGGTCACCTCTTAGGACAGACCCTTTGATGAATGTATGTGATGTACAGCAATCCAGTCCAGCTCACCATATTATCAACCAAATAACTTCAAAGAGAAATCATATAGATCAGAATACAAAGGTTCTTTCTAAATGGAAGAAATAATATAAAATGGAAAAGGCAAAATTCACTAAATACAAGTTCAACATTCAGGAAGGCGAAATCAAAGGTGTAAGTACAAAATGAGTAATAACTGAGTTGTCAGAGGTACTGCAGTGAAGGCTATGAGAGTTGTAGCAGATCACAAATGAAACATGATTCCCTGCTGGGATGTTATAATGAAAGAAAAAGTATCTCTCATCCTGTGATATATTAGCAAGAATGGTGTATAAAGGAACAAATTACTTTCTCTGTTAAGGGCTGGTGAGAAACTGGAGCCTGGGCAACAGATTTAAAGAAGAATCTAAAAAACCTAGAGAAGGGCCATTGAAATGAAAGAAAAAGCAGTTGGGTTTATTTGATCTAGAAAACAGAACAGATGGGAAGATGGCAGCAGGCTGTGGCCACTAAAATGAAAGTATAAGGATATTCTCCATAGTTATCATAGATAAGAGAAAAGTTACTTTGCAGCAAGGAAGATTCAAGGCAATTATTCAGAGGAAAAACACTTTTATCCCTCCTTTGGGCTACGGGAAGTTCCTTCCCGGGTGTTTTCTGTCACCTCATTGGCAAAAGATACTGTAGTTAAAACAAGTTTGCCTCCAGACACCATGTTCAGTTCTTAAGTTCTCTCCCTGACAATAATGCTTTTGGTTCTATAACATAACCTCTGAAATCAGTCAGCCTTTAGGAACAGTGCCTGTTTTATTAATTTACTGTGAAAATGTTTTAAAAGGGATGAATATAAATTGTCCTAACTTGAGAGACAACGCAAGTACAAACAGAAATACATGAAAGCTTATTTATTCTATTCATAATTTACTGTGGAATCTTGCCAAGGTGAATGACTTCCTTCCAAAATATTTAGTTGAAGGATGAAACAGATGGGCAGGGATTTTTTCTTGCTATGTGTCTATTAAATTATAATTTATGCCTACCAGACTATGAGCTTTGTCCAGCTGGGAGCCCATACATATGCAGATTCAGTTCTACTAATAGATTATATGCTTAGTAGGTAAGTTGGTGGGCATCAATTGAAAATCAACACAAAAGAACTTGTAAAAAAGACTAAAACCAAAAGATATGCTGACATAATTTTGGAACAAATTTTGGTGAAATTAGCTTCATGTAACCTTGGAACCAAAGTGGATTTTTCTCCAGCAGACTCTTTGTTGAGCCTCATGGATCTAGTGTTGTTGCAGAATAACCTAGTGTGTGTAAATTGTATGCTACATTAGTGAACAAACTGGGCATTCACCTAAAAAGGCTGCTGGGCCCCAATATTTTGACAAAGAATTATGTTTTAGGTATTGCCAGTGAGTTCAGAGGTAAACTACACCTGGAAACTGAACAGGGAAAAATACAAAAGAGGGATAAAGCAGAATATTTTACTTCATGAATTCAAGAGAAATTAAAAAGTAAGCAAGCTTTATTAGAATAATCAGTCTTGCTTGCAGTTGCATGAGGGTTTAATATTGTGCAGAAGTATAATCCTGTTGCAGTCAATAAGGTCCATTCAGGAAAAAAGGTAAGTGAACATATCCCTACAGTCAAAGTTTATGAGTAGTGTGGGAACAATTGAGTGTTGCCATCCCAAGAGTGAAATAAAAGAGTCTTGTCAGTATATTAAGGTTTCTGTCAGAAACAGGAGGAAGAAAGATGGGATCTGAGGCAGAAACAAAAACAATAAATGAAATTTCAAAATATCCACCTTTCATTCACACTTAGACAAGATGTCTGATGATACCATCTTGCCGCCATGAAGTTGATTCAGAATAGCTTGGAATACTGGACATAAATTCAGCTCAGCATAACCTTTTTTTTTGTCAGAGATGTTCACCTAGCTAGCTCTAACCATCTCTCATGTTTATTTGCAGGCTGTGTTGTCATGCAAATTTTTTTAACTGAGTTTTGATGATGAAGTCATAACCCATTACTTTAGAGAAAAATGCAGTGCCAGTCAAGTTTTGGATGGAGAATCTTACTTTCTTGTGGCGTAGTAAAAATCAGAGCACAAGAAAATAGTAGTGGGGTTGTAAATAAGCTAACACTGCTTTTTCTTGTCTGGGTGACTTTTAGATCTTAAATTTTAGGTCTACTAGGTTCCACATGCCTTACACAAAGCCTCTAAAAAACTCAAACCAAAACAATGTATATCAAATTATTCTATTTTGGGATTTTTATCTGAACGGTATGGAATTTCTGAAGCATGTTGACCTAAATAATGAACTAATATCCTAACTTCCTTTTGAAAAGTGAAATGCAATATGTGTGAAATAGGTGAATTTGGAAGGGCTTTGAACATCTATCTAGTTGTATTTGCAAACATGCAAACATTCATTTGATTCATTAAAATCCTTCCAAGCAAGGCCTCTGACCTGCCATGGTGAATTTCTCTTATGTTTCTACAAGTGTATTCAGTCCCAATTTGGTAAAAAATGTGTCCCCAAATTCAAGGAATTTCAACAGATGCTTATGAGAAGAGCAGAATTTCTTCTACTGGCTTTGATATTTCTCCTGACTACCAGTTCCTGTTTTTGCAGCTCATAGTTTGAAATATGTACAGAATCTTGCCTTCTATTTCAATTATATGGAAACTATCCTTTTTTTTGCCTGAATAGATATTGTGTGCTGTGGTTTAATGAATGGACTATTTAATCAAGAACTCTCAATTCTCCAAATACCCGAAAGAGATTGAATTCACTGTAACACAGTTGAACTCTGCAGAAGGGCATTCATAGTAATCAAGGGGAGGAGGCCATCAAGCAGCATAAAATTTAGACATAGATTAGGTTCACATTTTATGTCATACCAGTTGTAAAAAATTTTGGTTTCATTAAGGAGGAATTGCCACTAAAAAGGGGTAAATGCATGTTAAATACAGGAGACTACATTGTTAGAACTCTGCCAAACGGATCATGCATTGAACTGGAACAGAAAAAGGTTTTTCCTAAATTGAGTTTATGGCTCTTTTAGTATAACCTGATTACCATTCCCAGAGAATATGACAATGCCTTTTGCAGGTGGTGGGATATGATACTGTTTTAGTTCATGAGAAAGACTGTTCATGAATTTAAATAGGTACCTAGTGTTAAATGTTTAAATCTATTCTATAAATTTAGCTGCATTTTACTAGTGAAATATGTCCATGACTTTTCTCTGGGACTAACCAGACAGTACAGTAGACAGAAGTGTCCACACTGGTCAAATCTGTCCTCCAAAACAGAATAGTCACATATTGAGTGCCTCTTGGAATAAGATGACTCCTGAAATGTGCTTGGAAGGTACTGGGAGGGCAGCAGGTGGTCTGAAGCATAAGTAGCAGCAGGTTTCACTCTAATAATGTAGTTATCTGGATCCCTTTAAAAATGTAATATAATACATCGGATTACAGAGCCTGGGATGTGATGGAAAAAGTGACCATGTATATCTGATTTCCACTGTCAGTACCTACATTTGAATATTTGGCCCATAGTTTCACCAAAGGGGGATTTAAGAGAGATTTGTGCATTCCTCAGTTGCTTTAGGGGCGGGCTGGGAAAGAATTTCTATGGGGTCAGAAGTTGTGGCAGTCCAAGAGCCAAGCAAGGACGAGTCTTCTGACAATTATGAGAGGACTGAGAGACTTGTATCTTTCACTAGTCTGTACTCCAGGAGGTTGATGCTGGCTCTGGAATTAGTTAACAGAAACAGGCCTATATTTTACAGAAAAATATGGTACCAAAAATTCTGCTAATGATTCCACCAACAATGTCATTATGCTGACAGTAGCAACAAGGCAGCTCCATCCACACACTGCTGTCTCTCAGGTGTGCCTGTCCCTGGCAGCACGTTGTTTAACACTTCTGCAGGTGCAGACAGGTAAGCTTTCAATTGACTCACTCAAGAGACTTGGAGATAAATGATGCTGTTACACAGGCCTGCCACCTGCTGCCATGTCTGAGGCTGACCAAAAGCGGTCCATGCTGCTGGGATTGCCTGAGGAGTGCACACAGACTGTCAAATACCTAAGACAGGGATTTTAGAAGGTGGCCAGTGATCATGGTGCTGACATTGGTCTCCAGAATGAAAAGCACTGGCCTCTTGTGGGGCAGTTTTGAGTTGCTCTTGTGGAAAGCTCACCATGGCACTTTTGTATAAGGACATAAGAAGGATCAAGCTGGGTATACTTGAAGTTTCTCCAGCTGGGTGGTCTGTCTCCAAGAGCAGACACAAGCAGATGTCCAAGTGTGCAATATCGTAGGCTGTCGGAGAATCATTTTTTAATGTCTGTTTGGCTGAATGCTTGTTTGTGAGCAGCTTGTGTTTGAGTGAACAGTTGGGAAATGGTTGTCCTTTAGCAAAAATTCTTATCTGTCATTCTCATGTTTAAAACATTTTATCTGGACATTTGAGAAACAGGGTTTTTGTATGTGAGACAAAAAAAATATTGTGTGAAAAGAGCTTTATGTGAAACTTCCAAAATCAAGACTGTCTGAAGAAAAAGGAAAAGGTTTAAAATTGGGTTAAAAGTGAAGCAGCAGTTGTTTCAGCAGAGAGCCTGGCTTTATCTTTCACATTACATGGAAGGTGAATGGTTGAACCTGCATTTCTCTAAGTGTATAAAAAATGGCACATATTTATACTGATGTACAGTAGAAGGGAATATGTATCAGAATTAGACATATTAGATATTCCCTAAGGATATGAGGCTTAAGTGGTTACTTTCCTTTTCTGCTTGTCTCGACCTGTGTTTCCCTTTCTGCCACCCTCTTTCACACTTCCTAACTTTTTAGTGTGTCAGCTGATTTCACAGTGTTAGAAGATGCAAAGATAGTTTGTTCTCATTATGTTCATCAAAATGGACAGTGCAATAGTCCAAGCAGACCCCTAAAGTCCCCCTTCTGAAACAGAACCTGATTTATGAATGCAACACCCCAGAGACATGAGGGAATCCACAGTAGAGAACTATTATGAGTGCCCTAATTGTGAGAAAAGCTTTAATCAGACATCATGCCTAATTATATGCTAGAGAATCCAACTACAAGACCTGAATTCATAAACTAGGCTTCATTTCTTCCTCTGCTAGAGGATGTTTAAAGGAATATATGTCTGTTAAGTGGATGGGGCTGCTGATAAACTTTGCTGAAAGACTGCTGTGGAGGGGCGTTGTTATTTTTGGTAAATAGAATGAGAAAGAGCACCATATTGTCTGGGATAAAAAAATAATGGTGAAGTGGGACGTTCTGAGAAAATTTTAAAACCAGAACGCATTGTGAATCAAAACCCACAGAAGCAATTAGTTTCAGAGGAGATAACAAAGCTTATTAAGCATGTGTTCTTCTGTCCACGGAGTGTAGTATCATGCAATGGAGATATTACTGCTAGTATTAGAACAATGAAATCAACAATGCCTTGAAATTAATGTTTCTGGACTTCACAAGCAATTTCAATTATATTATGCTAATATGTTAAATTGGGAAAACAAAAGCTATGTAAGACTTTTAGATAATATTAGGGTGCTGAGCTGGTAAATGAATGGATTCTCCTGTAGTGGGAATAAGTGACTGAGAAACTCTTGAAGGGATGTAATTGGGAAATGCCCTCAAACTAAGCAATCAGCTATTGGGAGAACAATAAGAAACCACAACAAGACCCAAGACATCACCAATAAGAGTCTCCCTTTGGGAGGAAGATGGAAAAGGTATCAACTATTTTTGAAATGTTGAAGTTGGTATGATCAATCATCTCAAGTACTGTGTAAATGTCTAGTCACTCAGATTCAGGAAGGATAAATTCCTCCTAGCAGCTAAGAATATCAGGCCGTGGCAAACCCGTGATGTGGAAAGTAAATGGAAGAACGAACTGAAAATGGAGACAGGATGCAACAGTATGGAAGCACATCATGAGCCTAAACTTAAGGGACGAGAAGAGGATTTCTCCTCCTAAGATAAAGAGCAGTGCTCTAACAAGGTGAGATGGACTTCCATGAGAAGGAATGTCCTAGCTTAAGAAACTGAGATTTCAAAGCAGCAAAACACCTTCAAAAGTAATTTTACGGGTAAGCATGAATTGTACGCTCAGATTTGCTGAGAATTGCTGGTTCTGGTTGTCCTGGCTTAGAATGTGTCCTTTCCAGTCAAGTCTTAAATCTTCCATATTAGGTTGCCAGCAACTGAATAAAAAAGACAGAAGGCTACTAGAAAACCAATTGGTAGGAAGAAGAGAGCTCTCTTTTCAGTAAGGGTTTTCCAAAACCTTAAATATTTCACTGATAAGAGGTTATAGTTGTCTTAAAAGGATTGTGCTGAGAGTTTAAGAGAAGAATCTTTGAGACATCTTTATTAATGTTGTGGTGAACTGTAAAAGTATGCATTAATATCCACCCCAGGGAGGTACTCCCAGGTGAATTAGTCACACCTTTCATTATGGATTAAGAAATTTTAAAAAGCGCCTAAGGCATTTTTTCTGACTAACTTTCATGGATGGTTCTAGAGATTTTCTGAGTTGAAAGGTTTAGCAGATCCCCTGCAGAAGGGCAATGGCTTGAAGTGAGCTTGCTCAGCTGCTGGGCCAATGCAGAGAGGGATTTGAATTTTTATGAGCAATGCTGTACAACAGCTGTCTGCAGTGGGCTGTGCAGACAACCCAGACAACTCAAGTGTAATATCAATCATCAACTCTGCCTCAGTTCTTTAATGCAAAGATGAAAACATGATATTTATATGATAAATTTTATATTAAAAATATATATTTATAAAATGGAATATTTATGCAAAGCACCAGTTTTTCTGGAAAGTAAAGGCCATGATTCTGAAAAAACTTGTGCAGATGCTTTACATAAGTGTGGGAAAAGTCTCAAAACCATTTAAGCCTACAATTTGCAACATCAAAGGAAAACATTTTTATAGATGCTGAAGGATCAGATCTATTTCACCAACTCTTTGATCTCCTTGGTTAAATAGGACTGGTGGCAGTGAGAATTATTATCATTTTAGTGCACATTCCTGCATATTTTTGCTGATAAGACAGAGCTCATAAACTATATTTTGATTTACAAATATGTATTTGAGCCTTACAAAAAAAGGTAAATGAGCTCTACCTTGCTATACAATATGTTTATCTGTAAACGCATTCATCTTGAGCACAAACTAAAATTTAATGCATAAGAGACATGTAAAATCACTACTAAGATTAGGGTTTTGATTCTGTAATTTTTGTAAGAGGTTTTGAGTGATCGTATTAAGTGCCATTGCTTACAGAGCTTTTTAATATCAAACAAACGGAAGATAAAAGAATTTTTCAGACATCTAACATGAAAGACTTGAAAAATAATGGAAACAAAGAAAGCTGCACTTTTGAGCACATTCTCCCGTTGACCTAGCTCTCATATGGCTAATAGGTGGCCTACAGGATTAATCCTGCACACCAAGCAGTGCTACTCAGCTCTCAGGAATTCTTGGAGATGCATCTGCACTTTATTATTTCTGGGAAGCTTGTCCAGGGTGCTGGAGAGTTCTGTGGATTCAGATGGTGCCCCGCACTTCAGAAGCCAGAAGTGCCAGACAGATCCTAGATTCAGATTCAAGGGCTGTGTGAGACAGAGCTGATAAACCCTGCTGGACACAAACTGAGCCTGTGCAGGCAAATATCAGTGTAGTAAATTATATGGTGTGTCTAGATGTATTTGGGTTGTTTTTTCTCCTGTTAATCAGGGAGCATTGGATAACTGCCTAAATGATTATCCTGTGCTGTTGGTCTGTCCCCTCAGCATCACTTGCTGCCTTTGAGCTCAAGACTAGGACTGGTATGGTATTACCACATGACATCTTGGATCTGCATTTGAATAAAAGGTTTCAAGGGTAAAACCACCACTGTGGATGTAATTGTTACATCCAGCTGATTGCAGTGCAATATATTTGTTTGACAAGCAGAACTGATTAAAAATCACCCGATTACCCATGTACCTTGTTACACTTCATTTCAGTGCATTAAACTTAATGTGAATTAAATCTAATTCAGTGACAAGGAAGGGGCAGTGGCATGAGGGTGTTGGGCTCACTACTTCAAGGTTACAGAGCCTTGTATTTGTAGCTGGAAATAGATATTTTTTTAGTGTCAAAATGCAGACAGAGAATGTAAAGATATACAGTCGGTTTAGAAGGACAGGGCATGATATGTCTGAGGACACCACATGGATATAAGATGAACAGAATGTCAACAAATATCAGAAACTGTGGTAACAGGACTTGGCAGCTTAAAAAGCAGAGTGAAGTTCGTAACTTGACAGTGTGTATGTCTGAAAGCTGGAAATCAGCCATTAAATGATTGCTCCTGTTGCAGGAATAACATAATTGTGGTATGGCAACAAGTCTGTGACTATATAGAAATTATTTTGGAACCCTTTGCAACTCTTCCATATTGATTAACCATATCCCACTGAGTATGTGTTCTTCACACATGAGAGAATTCAGATCACAGAAGCCAAGAGTAGAATGAAAATGCAGTTGATATTTTCCTCATTCAAGAATCCTGTCAGACAAACAGGAAAACAGACTCCTTTAGGAAAAAGAATAATTTCAGAAAAAAAGTGTTAAAAAATTAGTATGAAATTTCTCAAATTATTTTTATTTAGCAATTACTGAAATCTTTAGTTTTTGATTAAAGACAGGAATTTTGAGAGTAATTTTGACCTTTCATAAAGCCATCAATTAGAACTTCACAAACAACTAATTTTGACTGGAAAATGAAACCTGATAATTTTTCACAGTTCAACACAAACAGTTTTATTTTCTTTCATTCTTCTGATTCGTTGTATATCAAAACCAATTGTGATAACAATTGTTATTGAACTGTATGTCATTATTTTTTAATGTGACCTTAGATAGGATTAAAGATGAAAACACTCTGAATAGGTGAGCTGAGTTACTCTCAGACTCCATTTACTTTTTCAAACTTGTGACTACTTTGCATATACTGGAAACTTAAGAATTTGATGTTCCTCAGTACACCTACCTGTAGAAACCTGTGCTGAGGTATCTTAAACTACCAGCAGGTCTTTGGTCTAAAGACTAATTATTCTATCCAAAGGCTTTATCAGAACTAAAATATAAGTTGAGATGATAAATCTCTTGAAAGGAGGCTTCTGTTTTAGTCTGTGTGAGAAGTGACATGAGCTATTTTGTATTTTGAGTGGTGCTAGCCTGGTACTCTCATGCTTGCTGGCAACACACTTGTTTCAATGAAGTGTTTTGTGCTAAAGTGTCAGCCTGTGTAGAGCTTATGAAGGGCTTATTGCTTGTTTCACTGCATGAGGACGTTGTGCCAGCAGCAGCCTTGTCACCCAGAGATGTAGTTTCAGAATCTGTAATAGCACCTTATTGCTAGTAGGGTTAGAAACCTGCACACTTTCTATGCCTGACCCTTTTCTCTTTCAGGTTTCACTTCAGTGCTGTGCTTTCAGAAGCATATCATTAAGCCGGCTGCTTCTGACATTCAGGGCAGAGACCTGGCTTTCCAAACACACAAGGCTTTGTTAGCATATCCAGGGGAAGTTTGTGAGAGGAAATGGAAATGGATAATTTAAGAAAAAAGGCCTGTTTTAAAGACAGAAAATTGTATGTCCTGCCCCAGATTGAATTTTTGAAGAGGAATTTTAATGAAAGAATGTGAAAGGGTTGTGTGTGTGTGAGTAAAATAGGGCAGGGACCTCTGTCACCTGTACTGTTGAACAGTCAGTCTGTCTCTGTACTTGTCAAGGATGAGTTCAAGATGATGATAAGCTTGCTTTAAGTAAATGGCAAGAGTTAAATACACTTTTAAAGAATGTATCAAAATTAACAAAGGTTTGTTAGCTCAGGAGGAAAGTAAGCTTGCCTGTCTGATAGAAAGGAAAAGGGTTTTTGAAGACTCCTAACCTGTTCTTCAAGCTGCATAGTAGTCAGACATAATATTTTGTCTTGGATAAACTGCAATTACTGTGGTCAAATGATCTTTTCTACTGGAAATACTGCATTATTTATTACATTTATTTCAGTGGCAGCTATTTCCATTGTTTGCATGTCTATTTAGAAATAAAACTGACACCATTGTGTTAACCATTTTCTATTTTAGATACAGTTAAGCTCTGCAAGTGTAGATTATTTGTACAGTAAATAAAGCAATGAAATATGACCATGTCAATTACTATTCCACTCCTCAGAAAAAATTTAAAGATCATTGTTTAAAACAAGGCAAAGTAACCTCAGTTATAGTATTGTATTAATTCATCTGTGCTTGTTGCTGTACAGAGCAAACTCATACCACAGTCTATATGAATTCAGTCTGACCCTGAGCACTTACAGGAATTTCATGAGCAACATCTTAAAAAGAACCAAAATTCTGTTTGTGAGATCTCTGCCAGAAGTCATGGTTATGAGTAGCAACAGTCTTCAGATCAGGCTCTTGATGAGAAGTATCACAAGAAGTAAAGAGGTGACATCAGACCTATAAAATAATGATCAAAGACTATAGTACACTTGGAATGTTGTCTTTTTATTTTAAATATACCTATTACAATATTTTGTTAGGCTTATATAGAGCACTATTATTTACATGATTCAGTGTTTATCCTTTAGGGAGAGTTCCAGTGCTCAATAAATAAGAGTCAATGAGCTGCTCGTTAACCATCTTGGAATCTCAGTGTTCTGAAACATTAATTTCACATAAATGGTGAAAGTCTTTGAAATAATTGTGGCTACCTGTAGTTTCATTCAGTAGGTATCTTCAGATTGCAGTTAAATTATGTTGAAAACTCTGAACATAGCTATAGGTAATCAGAATAAAGTTCAACAACAACATCATATTAAAAAAATATCACAAAACATCAGTGGTTGACCTCTACATTTTTCAGATGCGTCTCAGGGTGATGGCAGTGTTCAAAGGGAACAAAAAAACCAAAAAAACCCACAGTTTTTGGTAGACTCCCTGATAGAAAATGTCTAGATCATGGGGCAAAATATACAATCACTAATAAATAAAAAATACAGCTTTTTACAAGATCTTTCAGCATGGCATCTTAAAATGTGCCTGCAGGTAAGAATGGCTCCTATTATTTTTATTAAAATTCAATTTGCCATGGTTGCTCTTTCTTATACGTGAATTTATACATTATATATATACTATATAAAACACAAAGAAGTTGTCAGAATAAGGAATATCATTAACTGGGAACATGAAGAAAGGGTTCCTATCAGATCTCACTCAGTGTTATCCATGTAAGTTCAAATGTACAAGAAAGGGACTTTGGTTCTGATCTTGCACTTACAATAAATGCAGTCCCCATGTTCCTGTGCACAGAATTTACTGTCTCTACTGAGGTTGTCCCAGTCCTGCCTTGGCAACCACTCCATTTACATGTGACCCATCACAGAAACTGAGTTTGAATCAGGACAAACAGTTTGGTTTTTTCTCCTAATTCTCATTAATGTACCTCAGAGGTCAAATCCATGGCACATTATTTAAGTGACTGAATATCTACGACATTCAGCTATGGCACACAGTTTTGTTTCCTCAACGTACACAAAGACAGCAGGGAAATGCAGCTCATAACTACCAGGCATTTATCCTAGAAAATGTGACATTGTCATCATTATTGGACTAGAGACTTATGTTTATTGACAGTGTGCCTATTTTTCAACAAAACATCACTGATTTTAGTAGCACTACAGTTTGGCAAAGAATAGTTTCTGAATTATCTCTGTTACAGATTTGAATCTCTGGCACATATAAGACACTCACTCGCCCATTCAAATAATATTTTAAAGCAAAATTAATGTTTGATATAAAATAACAGTTGTGTTGCAAATGTGGAAAAATAGTCTACAAAAAATAAGTATAAAAGTGATCTCAGATTTATGAATATGTTTCATATAAACAAGTCCAGGTGAATAATCTGTGTTAGAAATGGCCCTTCACAGGCTGTGTCACAACAGAACATCACATTTTTCACAGTTTACAATAACACAGTTAGATTCACAATGTAATGACACCCTATATCAGAAAAATAATATTTTACAAACTATACATTTGGCATCTATTTTTAGATCTTTTTTCTGTTTCTTTTTCAGTTCCTTTTTTCTTTTTTCTTTTTTTAAAATTTTCTTACAAAATAGTGCAAAATTACAGTGCGTTAATAGAAGATTTTGCAAATCCTAATAAAAAGTCAGTATACTTAACTGTTTTGTTCATTCATTGGAAACAGTTTGGCACATTAGGATTTTGTATAGATGGAAAAGCTTCTCACTTCTTTTCGGTGTACCCATTGATTCTTTAAAACATTAAATTGCACCAAGGGAGTTAACTTTTTCAAACTTTCCAAACTTTTTAATCTCAGCTCTTATGTGTGTTACAAAGCAGCAAAGGAAATATAGATTTTGTAATTAATTTATTTGCCAAACAGCATACATCAGGCTGGCTTTTCTTATGATGTCATAAAGAAATGGATTGATGGGAACATTTTCCATGTGATGACTGCTAAAGTGCTTATTTACAGTTTCAAGGTTCTGTAGGAATTTATCCCAACTTTATATATATGCGTGTGTGTTGGTTTACCACATATCTTTGAAATTTTGCTATCAAGCATGTTTCTGTATCTGGATCCAAACAGGCTGTATCAAGCCAGGGGGATAAAGTTTCATCAAATCCTCTTTTCCACTGGACTAATTCATAATAAAGAATAACAAACAGTTGCTTTTGCTGCCAATTTGCAATGAATAAATGATTTTCCTGCTAATTATTTACTTAGGAATGTTAATGAGGAGTTCCCCCAAGTATCAATAATTCATTTGTACAGACTGGCACCACACCTCAAAAAAATGCTAATTCTCTTATTACTTGGAACAGCAAAGTCTTCTGCATTCTCATAAACAGGCAGGATATAGGCAGCAGTGTCTTAGGCCAACCTGTGAGTGTGCCATGAAATGCACAGAGGGTGTCAGATGAGTCTCAGATCAGTTTTTAGCCTTCCTTGGCTAAAAGCAGCAATGAAAAACCTGAGATCACAGAATCATCTACTAGAGGCTGCCAAACAGTGGACTGTACCAACCAACTCATAATTCAGGCTGTAAACCTGGGGGTGAAAGGCTCTCTGCCACGAGTGAATCTCTGAACTATTCACTGCATAGAGACTGTTGTTTTTAGTTAATTGTGTAGAGAATATGGTGACACAGAAGATTGCCAATTAATTACATTTGCAATAGAGTAATGAAGTGACGTCCTCCAGTACGAGAACTGCAGGATGATGTCTCTAGGCCAAGTTATTTCTCACGAGTTGATGGTTTTATCATCTGTATCACTCTGTAGCTATAGTGCCATGAATTAAAATTACCGCTGCATGGTTTATTTAATCAATTTATTGGTATTTCTGTACCTTTTATGAGCATATCTAACCAGTACACCTTTTACATTTATTTTCTAAGAACAGAATTTGCCATAGCACTAACTAGATATTCAGATATTAGAAGGGAAACATCCATGAATTAGACAGGATTTTTTTACATAAGCCATTTCACCCTTGGCTCAATCCTTTGTTACTAGCAAAGGAACCTCCCAAATCACCTGCTAACTCTGGTAGAAGATTTGCCCAAGCAAGAAGCAAAAGAAAAAGCTGAAATAACTATCTTTTATGAATCATATTGATTGATTTCTAACATTTTAAAATCAATTCTATTAAAAACAAAAAAAAAGCCAAAACGGAACTGTCAGCCAAAATGAATGAAAAAGCCCACCAGCCAGTAGGTATACAAACACTTCCCCTGGACTCTCTTCTCAATAACATACTAGTTTTGACCAAGGAAACACTTGAGTATTTGTTTAATTTTCAGTGCTAGGTTTAAATTGGTCAGAAGCCTCCTTGTCAGCCTACAGAGACACCTCTTGTTCCCAGTTTGCACACACAGCGATTACTCACAGCCTCACCTAGAATGAACTAAATAGTTTCCTCAAAGAGGAAAATCAGGTATAGCTGAGACTGACCCTCTCTAGTGCACAGTGAGTCCAGATTTTAGGACATGACCAGGTTTTGTGCCTTCATCCTCAGACAGTCCTCGAAATACTCTCTCAGGATCAATCTGGCTTCTTTATGTCACACAGAAGTTCAATGACCCTGCAATAGCACGGGCAGGCTGAAGCTGAGGGCCATGCTGAGGGGATGGCCTGAGGTGGTGGAGGCACATAGAATGTGCTGAAACAGAGGAGTTGGACCAAGATTTATTGGTTAGACACGAAATCAGAATGAATGCAATGTTTTTAATGTGGACTACTCAGCCAGTCTACTCGCTACCCATGTGATGCAAAGCAGGCCACACAAATTGGTCTCTGATGAATAGATGGCACCCTTTGGCACAATTCCTAAAGGCAATGAAAGCATATTCTCTGGAGCCCCAGTGCATTAAAACATTTAAGATGCTCTTAAAATTGAGCACATACTTAAGTCTCATGGTCATCTGCATACTCTTAAGGTCTTTTTGAATCATGTCCAGAAAGTGTTGCTGCATGAAGACTTACAAATAAAAAAAGAAAATAAGAATAAAGATCCTTGAATTTAGGTAAGAAATACGATTGTCTTACTGACAGATTTCTCACTTCCCCTGAATGTTATTCTGCATCTAATAAAAAAGATAGTACACTGCCAACAGGAGTCCCATTCTTGAATAATCAGGAACAGTGTTTGGTTATTTAATTTCTTGTTTAGAGATGGGAGAAAATTATGTGCAGAAAATTATTTTTTAAGCCTATTTTGACAAACAAACATGAGTGTCTAGAGAGAGAAAGTAGTTCTTTATTGTGTTCAGTGGTGTCAATTTCCCATATATTGCTCAGCCTGGATGAATGCTACAAATCCCCACATTCATGCTCTATTTCTCTCTCCAACTTTCATTTTATTTGATCTGTTTCTTAAAAGACAAATATGTTGCTGGATCTCTCACACTTTCTGTGGGCCTCACTCAGGCTGCTTGCTCACTGTGAGCATAGATATATAGAAAGAGGCATTTGAAGAAACTGGCAATAGGATTCACTAGGGAATGGGGATCTCATACTAAGCAAGAGCTGCTGTGGACATTGTCTATGAAATGAAAGGGAAAGGAAAACTGCTTTAGAAGGATCTGCTGCCGGTTTTGTCTGATAGCTGTTCACATTCAGTGGGGTTGCAAAGCATGTGCAGTTAGTATTTTCTCTGGTTTGGGTCTTATTTTCCACACTGAGAAAGGCAGTAATGTTGAGAGCTTAGTGCACAACAGAGAGCCTAAAAACATCCAAAGTAAGCCAATGTAAAAGAAAGAATGGTGATTACTCTCTGTCTTCACTGGCTGCTTAGTTAACTTGTGACAAGTGCAACTCGGGACTTGTGGGCTGGCAAACAAAATAAACTGAATGTCTGAAACAAATTTGTTGAGAAAACAGTTAGAACTGGTGTGATTTCCCATCTTCTAGTTCTCTTTTCTGGTACAATTATCTTCTTTTGCCTGTGGTACCAAAGCATAATACCTGTTTTGTCTAGTCCCATGTGCCCTTCCACAGCAGGTTTAATTCTCTTTCACAGTGATTTGCTATTTGAGTTTGTTTATGCTTGCTATTCATGTAGAGTAGATCACAAAAGAGGCACAGACCTCACAAAGCTGAATGTCAGATACAGGCTAGAAGTAACCTTAGGTGAGTTAGGTGTGTAGGTCTAGGTAGGTAGCCTTTATGCATGCATAGAGCACCGATGTTTTATATCCATTGCTTCACCTTGTTTACTACATAGGCTGGACATGCCCAAAAATGCTTCATCTTCTGTCAACAAAGATCTTTATATCTGGAACTGCTTAAGGCCTGATACCTGCATATCACCTTAAAATCTTCATGAAAAATTGGCTCAGTTGTGTTCCAGCCCTTACTCTTCAAGAATGCCAGTGAGGCATTAGGGTCATGTATATTTTTTAGGATTTGGTAATGATTCTTCTGCATAATTCTGGATTAGATTTCTCTCCTCTTTTATTAATCTTTGAGGCAATTTTGGCAATGTTTCCTGAATGAAATGTATACAAGCCTTGTGTGGAGCTTCTCTTCTTGTGAAGAAAACAACAGTCTTTCCAGTTCCATCAAAAGACTCACATTTCTTAAAATTCGGCCTAAGATTAACCACGCTGACTGGATCCCACAGAGGTAAAGATGTTACTTACAGGATTAAAATTCAGTGTATATTTCAAAACTTTCCTGTGCATACACTGACCAATATTTGTAGTAACAATTCATATATCTATTTGCTTGCTTGTTATTACTATAAGGACTTAGCTGAATTTGCTGCCAAGAAACCAGCCTGATTTGACCTGAGGCCTTCTAACACACAGTACAACTCTCACAATCTGAAGTGAGGAATGAAATAAAGGATTGTGCACATTCACCTTCCACTGAGATCAGTGCAAAGAATTTCCAAATTCCAGCACTGAGGGAAACAGGTTGTCGACCCAAACCAGTGGTATGTTCAGTCACTGAGAAATTCACAGTCCTCCTGAAAACAAAATGTTATGATGTCCTGTAGGACAGATTGTAAGCTATAGCCACTTGCCTTCAAAATGATAAAATACTACTCACATTACATCCATGTCAGAAGTCTGTTTTTAGTAGACTCAGCTTCCTTGTATTGCATTAATTTTCAAGGTAGGCTCATCTTGCTATGTACTGGAATGCTGGTGAGTTTAGGTGATTCACAGCATATTGAAAGCTAGCTGCATCAGAATACAGCTTTTGATGCTATAGGGAGAGCAATTTTCCATGGAGTTTTGAGTTCTAGAAATTTAACTAATTACTCTTAGAGACTTCTGTGTTTCTATTCCAGCCTGGAATAAAAAGAAAATGAAAATCTGACAAGTCACCTTGTCTTTTGCTAAATATTTTTCATTTATCTCTCATTTCCTTACTTCAGCAACATTGTTGTCTGCAAATTTAATCGTAGTTACTTAATTGACTACTTTGCTTGATCAGAGTCTCATATATATCATAAGCAGAAGTCTTTCCAGTTTAAGCTGTTTTTTTTTTCCAGTAGTAGGTGTGATTTGTAGCACTTTGACCTGAAAATCCAAACTGATTGGCTTCTATTTGATACCAAAACATATCCATATGTTTATGTCATAAAACCAGCTTTGTACATGTGAACATATATGGCAATCAGAAATTTGTCTTAGCTGAAAGAAAGAAGTAGTAAAATCAAATGACACATTTAAAGCAGACATTTTAAAGTTATGACAATCATCACAATTTTGTATTTGCTATTAGAGCAAATTTAATACTTAAAAACCTACTTATATTATCAAATATTGATAGCAGTTGTTGCTCTGTAGAGTGCATTTTTAATACCTGTCACATCAAATATTTTCAAATCCCAAAATTCATTAGCTTAATAAGTTGAAAGGTTATATGTCAGCCTAATAGCTTATTTACTCAATTTCAGCATATTTCTTTCAGAAAATTGACTGCTTAGTAATTTTTCCCCCACATTTATGCTTCATAACATCAAGTTGTCCAGCTACAGTTAAAATTCCAAAGATCTTTACAGAATCTGGGAAAAATACACTATTTTTCAAGAAATTATATTAGAGAGCTTGCTAAAATTTCTCAGTAAACTACTTCTAAAAATCCATTATTACCAGCTGAATTCAGTGCGTGAGGCTGATGTTATCGAACATCTTTGTTAAAATCTGTTTATCTCAGTGTAACACTACTTAAAGCTCTGGTTCAGGTTTAAAATACTTGAGACATATTGAGGGCTAAGGGTGTGCTGTATTTGAATACGCTCAAAAATTGGATGAATCTGGGCTTTGGACACCAGGATTGGTCATTTTCTTTAAATCTTTTTCTTTTATCTTCAGAGGGTAAGAAGAAATATATTCCTAAAGCAACATAATGGAACCATTTGTTAGGAAATATTTTTAGAAACAAAGACTGTCCACTATTCTAATACAGTTAAAAAACTATAATTCTAGGTTCATTACCCTTAAAAAGAGGGCAACTAATCACACTTCCATAATGTTAGGTATTGTACTCTACTGTGCTCTTAAAATGCATGATGAACATATGAAACTTTACTGTCTTTTGAAGTATTACACACATTTCAGTCTGGAACAACAAATTATGTTCTTAAAATTTTCTCTGACATTTAAAAATTGTTTCCTGGTTTTCCAAATAGGTTAAACAACAAAGATATAATGTTAAAAAAAAAATTGTTAAAAATGACTTCTTCAAGTGTAAGACTGGGACATGTTTCACAGAAATTGTGGAAAATCTTGTTTTAAATTTATAAGAAGCAATCAAATATTCTTCAGTGCACATAATTAGTATCTCTATTATAATTTGAAACTGAGTACTGCTGACTGCTGCTGCTGATCTTTTAAAATCTCTTACAAAATATAAATAGGATAGACAAGAGAGAATAGCTGATAAACCTCAACATGAGATTCTCTTTTCCTTCCTTTTTTTCTCTTTTCCTTTCCTCTCCACTTGGACTGAAGTCCTTTCTGTCTTCTTCAAAAAAGTGCACACACACACACACAAACCCCCCTCCCCCACACGTACACACATCCACACCACAGATTAATTCCAAAACCATTTTTCTAGATTTCCAATGGACTTGTATTCCTGGTGTCTTTTCACATGATCACAAGCAAGACATGCATGTGATTCCCAGAACCTAGGAAGATGCACTGAAAAGTCCTTCTTCCAGTTGAAATAACTAAGATACATCTTGTTATTTTTGTCAAGCATCAGAAGATATTCTGCCAGCTCTCTGGGGGAGAGAAAATCTTCCACATGTATGAAAGAGTCTGCTGGAATGTAATTCTCATAATTTTCTCTGGAAGGACCCAGTACAACTGGTACTGATCCAGCCAGAAGAGCATTGTAAAGTTTTTCAGTAATGTAATCTTTGTGGATTGAATTTTCAAAGGAAAGGTAGAATTTGCACGTGGAGATAGTTGGAATCAAGTTTTTATCATTGACGTAGTCTCCGAAGGCTTGTCCGTAGGTGTGGATTTCAATGTATTTGCTAAGCTCGTTGTAATACTTGACTCGAGCATGCTCAGGGTTCCAGTTACTTACAACCCAACAGACCAAGTTCTCCTTACTTGGTACTTCAAATGTGAAGGAACTCGTACCAACCATCATGAAGCCATAAGGCACCTGGATATCTGAATCACGCCGGTAAGTCAGGGTCAGGTTAAAAAGGTGTTCAATGCCACTCTTTTGTGGAGTGTGAGTTGGAGACTCCAAGTTCATCCAAATCCACTTCTGGAATGGTGGCCTGGCTTGCTGAGGTAAATTAGCCAGATCCCAGCTAATGTCTCTGTGATGAATGAGAACAGCGTGGGATTTGTTATAGAGCGAGCGGTCAATAGTCAGATGGCACCCAGGGATATTGAACATAGTTTGGCAGGATGTTAGATCGAATGTCTGACCAAATGGCCAAACCCAGATCAAAACAGTAGTTTCATTGAGATTATCAGTTTTGGAAGAAAAGAAGTTCTTCATTTTCAACACTGAACTGGCTGATTCTATAGGACCAGAAATCCAGCTATTTGTTGGTTTGATATAAATTAATATAAATGCCATGAAACAACCAAGGATAATGAAGATAATAAAAAATGGCCGGAAAATTCCTTTAGATGTCGATGTCATAATTTGCTCTGAGAAAAAAAGAGGAAGAGAAAGAGAGAAAATAATATCAGGTATTAAATTTCATATATATGTCCTGTTAAAACAATCAGACATCACAATAGATTGAACTCAATAACACTGAGCTGCAACCTCAGAAATTTCCTTTGAATGGAGAGGGCATCGGTTCTTGTACACTATGACAAAGTGACAATATTTCACTTCTTCACATTAAAAGCTCACTGATAAATTAAAGCAGAACTTTAATATGTCTCATACATGTTGAGAAGTTTTTCTGCTTAGAGTCTAGGCTAAATATTTGAGACACACAAGACAGACAAAATTACCCTTTAATTCCATCCTTCTGTCTGCGTAAAGGATAACATGCTGCAGATTTGTTCCATTTGTATTTGTGTGAATGTGGAGGACATAGGATTACAGGACTGAAAAAGGAAGGGACCAGAACTTTAATTGTGTAATCAATAAGACTCTTATTAGAAAACTAGTTTGTCTCGTGGCTACATAGGGATGAACATTCATGCCTTCTCCAGAGGACTCCTAAAATACATAGGGAAGGAAAGCAGCAGTAGAGGGTTTCCCTATGCAGCCACGTATTTCATATATTTCCCACATAAAGAAAAAATAAAGATAAATTAATATTAAAGATGTCCTTATATATTTATTTATAATTTTATGTGTTAAAAATTAGGAAAAAGTAGAGATACACTGCATCATTGTGAGGCATCAATTTTTTTTCTATAGAGAAATAGCACTGAGGAGTTCATGTAGCCTCCTTTGTCCTTGGTCTGGTTGTTTCCTCCTGAGAGAAGTGAGCAATCTCTTTCCAGAACTACTCTTCCATATGGTTCTTGCGAAACCCAACAAAGTTAGGGGTTGTTGATTGCTAACCTTTGATCCTGAATGTAGCCCTAGAACTCACAGATGTTCTAAAACTAAAAAAAGTTGACCACGCAGCACTGTGGCACACAAGGGAAAAGGAGGGGAAGTCAGTTACCAGAAACAAGTGTTCTGAATGTACTGGCATGCTGTAGATTCTACAATGTGTTACAATTACTGTAAATTTTGTCTGGCTTTCTTTTTCTGCACATTTTTCAATTATTTGTGTTTTGTTGTCTTGGCTAGATAGCCCCACAAAAATTTTTATAAAAACCCCACCCCTATAAATATAAAAATATATAATATTATATAGATGTGTGTGTATATATATATATATATATATAGTAAAAGTCAAGGAAAACAGAAAGTGAATTTCAGGTCTTTTAAACCACTTTCATGCCTCATCTCTTCCTACCTATGAAATAAGTAGTTAAATTCAGAATGAAGACATGGTAGAATGTGATTCAGAGGTCTGCTAATAGCACATAACTTTGCTACTTTTGTGAGTATAAAAACTGATGTGTGTGTAGTACTACAATTACAACAGAAATGTTTTCACATTCATTGTTAAGGAAAGGAAAAAGGAGGGAACATCATGATTAACTTTAACACTGTACCTTGAAGAAAAGGGAATTTGCCACCATATCTCCCCTGGTTTTGGGAAGACGAATGGTCTTAATTCTGGTTTTATTTATAGTGGTGGGTTAGCCTTGTTTTGCTGTAAGACCCACCCGTCCACTCTCTCACAACTCCTCCTCAACAAAATATGGGAAGAAAATATGATGAAAGTCTCATGAGTTGAAGTTACAACAAGGAGGTCACTCACCAGTTACTGTCACAGGCTAAATAGATTAATCTTGGGGCAAAATAGTGTAATTTATTGCCATTTAAAATAGGTTTATATAGTGAGAAACAAAGACAAATATTAAGATAAATTTTCCCCCTCATCTTCTTCCCAGGCTCAACTTCCTCCTTCATTCCCAATTCCTCTTCCTCCTATCCACCCGTGAGCAGTGCAGGGGGATAAGGAATGGAGGTTTGTGATCAGTCCATAACTGTTCCTCTCGGGTGCTCCTTCCTCCTCATGCTTTTCCCTTCCTCCAAAATGAGTCCTTCCTATGGGATACAGATCCTTCAAGAAAAAAACTTAGCTACTAAGTGGGCTGTCCATGGGATGACGTTCCTTCAGGACACATCTTCCTGCTCTGACATGGGGTCCTTCCTGGGCCACTGTGGGCTGCATGGGAATCTGTGCTCTAGTGCCTGGGGAACATCTTCCTATCCTTCTTCTCTGATCTTGGGGCTCAAAAGGTTGTTTTTCATTCTCCACTGCCTGTGCCTTTCTTAAATACACTTTCCCAGGGGTGTTACCACCTTGGCTGCAGGGCTGAGCCATGCCCTGCAGTGGGTGTGTTGGGATGTGCTGGGATTGGCATGGGGTGGCCCCAGCTGCTCTTTGGAGAGGCTGTCTGGCAGTCCCTGCTGCCAGTGCCTGGGCACAAACATCTCCTACAATTATAAAAAATATATAGTATGCTGAGTCTGGTGCCCTTTTTCTTAGGACAGGGTTTAGCAGGCCCTCTCTGCTTTCAGCAAAATGATACTGAGGGGAGTAAAGGAGAGGAACTGCGTGTCCATGGCTTTTCCACTTATCCTCATCAGTTTAAATCCCTCTGAAAGAAATACAAGGCATTACAGAAGCATTAGATTGGCTTTTTTTAGCCTATGTTGATTGCTGCTGGAAAATATGTCTAGAAGGAAGGTTATGACATATGAGAGCCTAAGACTGCTTCCTTGCCTTACTGTGGGGAAAGTGAGATTGGGATATCTAAGGAAGAAGGATTTAGGTTGAGGAGCTCTAGGGGAAGCAGCTCAAGGAAAAAGCAAGAGGCTGAGCTGATATTCGTGTAAAGCTGTTCTTTGTTTCTGTGCTATTGAAAGCAATACACAGAACAGGTATAACTTATTGCTGAACAGATAGTGTGAGCTGAGTTTGGACAATAGATTGGGAAACTTCTATTCACAAGAGCTGATAATTTTCTAGGGATTGAAAAGGATGATGAAAAATCAGAAAAGGATTTTAACATTGTGCCTTGTAACATAGTCACCCTCCAGTTAAAAGCCCTTTGACTCAAGTCTCTGACAGGGATTATTTTACACTAAGCTCTTCTAGGAAATAATAACAAACCCCTGCATCATCACATGGCAATTCTTGCTACATAGGAAATGACCAGCTATTATATATTCTGTTCTCAGCTTGAAATTCTAGTTTGTCCAGACTGTTGTATTTGTGTTGGAAGCTTTTGAACTGTAGAACCAGTGTGAGGATAATCACTGATGTTTTGTGCTACGCCAAGTACCAATATTAACATCTGACCATGTTAAGCAGATGAGTTTGCCTATTTTTGTCTCTTCTGGGTTGATTTCCTCTCCTGGCTTGGCTGCCTTGTGAATGCATGTTGGCCTTCCTCATCTGGGATCACGGTTCTTTGTTTTTGCCTTTTATTATAACGGTAACCTACATCCAGGCCGTATAGTCCTTTCTAGTCCTGCATCCTTTGGATTCAGAGAACTAACCATTCATTATGCAGCCTCACAGATCCATTAGATGTATTGGCATCATTAGCATGTTTTACTCTGAAACTACTGCTAATGGGATGGTGGAAAACGGTTCTAATAGCAAGACCCATTAAAAAATTGAATGAGATCTTGCAAGGAAACAGAAGACCTGAGCAGACTCGTAAAAATGCTGCTTACCTATACCCTGAGGAGCTGGACAGGATTTTTTCATGGAGTTCTTTTTTTGTATTACATTTTGTGTTAACTCCAGTAATAACTATTTAGATGTATACTGAGAATAGTGGCAATTTTTCTTGACGAAGTGCTAACAGAAGCAATGACTTCTGTGCTTCACAAGGCAGACTGAGGAACCCATGGAGCGGACCAGCAAACTCTGCTTTCATGGCTTTTGGGACTGACTCCTGTGCACAGTCAGGCAGCAATAAGTACAGTGAAGACATGTGGTAAGCACTTGTTGGCAAATATTATTTGCATAGCATCATAAAATGATTTGGGTTGGAAGGAATTTTCTTGAGAAGTAGCTTGAGTGTACCACTAGGACATAAAGGTTATGGTGCACTAGAATTAATTACTAGATTGTTTTTTCCATAATCTTCTCCAAAATAGGGGGTCTTTTCCATATTTATTTATGTCTTTCTTTTTGTGCTGAAGATAACCATTAACATCCAACTGTAATTCTCACTATAAAGGTGACACTAAGGAGACATTTGTTACAAGTCATCCAGGCAAGTCACCTTAGTTCACCCTTTCTCTTTCATGGCTTTCCCTCTACCACAGAATCACAAATTTCCTTTCTGTGGATTCCCTCCCCCATGCGTGTCGGAGTCTGAAAGGAAAACTTTGTCAAAGAGATGTGTTTACTGAGATTTTTGCCAGCTGGAAAAATTCTGTACTTTTGATAGTTTTGTTATAAAGTACATTTCAGAGCATTGTGGCGTAGCAAGTATTTTCTAGGTGCTTTGTTTCCCAAGTTGAAAGTGTAGTATTTCATCAGTACAAGACTGTTTTTCTCAGTACAAAACTTAGCAAGGCTTCTTTTTAAGTGCAAATCTTGGCATTCCATCAGCAAGCAACTGCATTTAGCAGCAACACAAACAGGGAGATAGTTATGGGGTATCAGCGCTGTTAACCCCGAGTATGCCAGGCAAGGTTTGCAAAAATATGTCTGTTTTTGGAATGCATTATGTTTGTTAAAAAATAAAATTGAATTTTATGGAAACTGTTTTATTGTATTTTCATTGCAATTGGGACTTCTGAGTCATTCCAGAAGGGACAGATAAATTTTGGTTTTTCTTCTGATTATGCAATACTGCAGGGGGGAGAAAATACAACCTTTCTCATCAATAGTATTGAGGCCTATTTCTCTGGCATTTTTTGCACCAATTCCTCCAGTTTCTCAAGGTTTTGCCAGTAGCCCAAAATATATCACTACTTGCAGAGGTATACCTTTCATTACTAGCCTAGTACTGAGATTTTGCAAAGGAAAAGGAAAGTATTTTAAAATAAAAATGGAGCAAAGATCCTTAATAGCATGGACACTGAATAATGAACAAAAAATCAGGTTATTTTCACACCTCAGAATTGTTAAGCTTTCAGGGCTGACTCCTGTCTTCACCACCATCTCTAAAGATTCCTCAAGTAGAAGTACTTAATAACCTCAAGATAGTCCCTGAGGATCACCCCTAGGATCAGAGTGGGTAAAGAGCAGGACACTGAGGTTAACAGAGGTAGGTACCTTTAGAAGCAGACTGTCTAGGTAGATACTCCGTGGCTATAAAAAGACAGCTTACTGCACTGGGAACTGCTAGGAATCACAAGCAAGCAACTGTTATTGTTAGAATGAAGGCTCATTTGAGATTGCTCTCCCTGTCCTCTGGCATGTTTTGCCAGCCTTGGCCATGGCATATCTGCATTTATGCTAACAGCTGTGTTTTCTTAGAGCTTCCAATTAGCTGGAGCTTTTCCACCTGCAATATAAAAGGAAACCTGATTGCCTCAGGATAGCCAGTGTGTAACTTCTTATCTCCAAGTCACTGCTGTATGGACATGCCCCCAAGTGCTTTTGCTTTAGCTCTCTGAAACTGAAGAGTGCTCCTTTTCATCGGAATTAAATCTCACTGCTCCCAGTTAAGCTTCCTCTGTTGCAACCAGAACAGTGGATTCCCCACACCACCCCCCCCACCCCCCCCACCCTCCAAACACGGGCTTGCTTCCACACATTTCCATGCCTGTCCACAGATTTCTGAAAACAGCCCAGTATGAAAAGGCTCGACAGAGCTGCACAGAGTTAAAAGGCTGAAAGCTGAATGAGCTGCTGATCTCAGACTGCATATTTTTATTCTACTGTTTACAACATTCTTTTTCTTCCCCTCTGCACCTCCTTTGTTTTCGGGTTATTTGTTAATTCTACAGATTCCAGTTTTGTGTATTTGCAGTCTGAGAACAGTATGGAATAGTTTTATTCAGTGGTGGTAATTTTTAATTTGAACAGTTTTAGAAAAATGACCTAAGAGCACCCTGAGGACAGGTAACCATTAAGACAGATTGCTTAGGGATGCTGCAGAACCTGCCACTGGAGATTGGTAAGAACAGGTTAGGCAAGCGCCACTAAGCAATGAGAGATCAGATTGTGCCCCCAGGTCCTATGGCTGGGCTGGAATGACCTCACTTGATTCCTTCCAGCCTTGTGCTCGTAATATTAAACACAGATTCTTATGAAATGCACCTAATAAGAACACAAACTGACAATCTAAAACTGCAAAGAATTGCAGAATAAATGAGTAAAAACATCACCCATCCTCAAAGTTGTCTTGCAAACTATGAAATAGCCACACAGTACAGAGTGAAAATGAAAAGGAAAGTAAAAAATTATGTGAACAGCAGCAACAACAAAGTCCCTATTTTCAAAGGCTAAACCTAAATCTTCCTGTCAGTTGCCAAATGGGGTACTGCTCCTTTTTTTGTGAATATCTGAATCTTGACCCCTTGCTGGAGAAAACCCTATTCTCAGCTTCCTTCTCCAAACTGCTGTGCAATGCACAGCATCCTGCTATGGCTCAGCAGCCCCCAGCCTTCCCCCCTGATAATCATCTATCCTCTCCTCTCCATGGCAGTCACACACTGTCACTCTCCAGCTGCTTATGCAATAGCTCAGTGGTTTCTTTCTGTGATCCAACTGTACAGCAAAAGACATCAACCAGGGACACAGAGTCCCTCAGAATAGCAGAGGAAAATGGCTAAAGCACTGCTGTCCGTACTGGAGTGACTCTGTATCCACCAGCACTGCCACATATGAAAAAAAAATAAAGTCCTATCAGCAAGAAACTTTTCCAGACAATCTGGAGTTAGTGTCAGGACACTCCACATGGCAGCTGTGTTGCTATTTAATAATGAGCTTTTGTCTCAGGGAGTACAGGAGTGTTCTCCATTCCTTCCCCTGGCACAACTGGAAAATAAATGCATGCAAAGTGATCAGAACCTCAGCAGCGTTGCCAGCCTTGGTAACATGCAGAGACAGAACCTTTTTTACCTTAACTTCCACGTTTGCTTGTCCACATCACAGCTAGTTTATGATCGACAGCAATCTGTGAAAAGGGTGGTGGCTTTCCGTACTCATACTTTCCATATGCTAGGTATAGGAAATTGAGTTCTTCACCACTGTAGCTTGGTAGCAAACTTTATCTGCCTTGTCAGGAAAGAGCTTTTTATCTCCCTGAATATAAAGCTCATCCTAGTTATGCAGCACAAGCCAGTCCATGCCTCTTTCAAAAGCCCTGAAAAGGCTCCGCACAAAATGAAGCTGATCAAAGAAAAGTGCTCCAAAAGCAAGTGGTCTCTTCCTCCCTTCTTTCCATGTGGTTTGGGAACAGCAAACTGCTGTTCTCTCTGATTCTGCCAGAATTGCAGAAAGAGCTCTTCAGCAGCTTTGTGACTCGCTTGTAAAACTGCAGCTGCCCAGCTGAAATATGAATAACATACCTGCACAAGCTATGTATTTGTGATGGCCACCCGCCCATCAGAAAGCCCTGATTAACTCTCAGTGGCTGTGAAAATTATGTGAGCGAAGCCAGAGAGGAAACATGAAGTGGCAGGAGAAGAACCATATGCATTCCTCTGCACATAAGCTAAACTCCCCATCAGAAAATCACAGTTGTTCTGACTGATTTCCTAATATGTAGCTCCCTTGTATAGTGGAAAAACACCTCCTGCTGTGAAGAAGATAAATCAGAATTAAGAAAAAGCAGAGGATGCCTACTTATAATATTGAACACTTACTGTACGGTCTATTAGTCCTGTGGCAAAGTAAGGTTTTGAGAGCTCTGAGCACCAACTGTTTGTGTAGATATGATTAGAGGCTAGGTGCAATAGTTACGCTGCTGTATCTTGCTGCATAAGCTCAAAAATTTAGTTGAGATTTAATGCTGCCTTTTTTTGCAGATACAACGTAATAGATCTGAGGATTTTGCCAGTGGCAACACAACTTGTGAGATAGCTCTGTAGCCAGGAAAGAAAGCCTGAGAGGCGTTTAAGAAATACCATAAAATCCCCATAATCTGATCTCTGCTTAATATTTTACTTCTCTGCTTGCCTAGCACCTTTTCTTTAAGATTCTCATTATACCTCTAGGTCTGGAATCTGTACTGATATAAGATGTTTTTTAGGATGCAGGTCAATGTTCTTGCTTTAATCTGAAAAGTCTTCTCTGCTATGTATACTAGTTGCCACTGAGACAGCAACAACGCTAGAGAGAAAATAAAGCAACTGAAGTGCTCAAATCAGTTTCCATCTGCTCTGTGGCTGAATGAGAGAATGTCATTTACTACTGCAGAGAAGGGAGGTGATAATTTATAGGCCTACTTTTTAAAAAGATATCCATATTCTTTGCAAATTAGACTTTTTTTTTTTTTTTGTTTTCCCTCACAGAATGGAAGGATGGGCGTTTGTTTTACAAATACAACCAACAGAATTGGGTTTCTTGATTATTCTGAGCTAAGAAGTAACTAAGTGCTGATCAACAGGACTCAGGATGGCCAAGAGTCCTCATACAGGTTCTGCTAGTTGCTGTCTAAATGCCTTGAGCAGAACTTCTCACTGATCTAGCTTTCTTAAAAGCTCATCAGTGACTCAAGGCTTCAGGTTAGATTCTGTGCATAGAGAAAACAAATCCTTCATATTGTAATATACTGAGTGCCAAAAACAATGGCTGCTTATTTTCCATCTGGGAAAAGTGCAATCCAAGTAAGTGACAGATTGTTGAGCACCTGTGAGTGTAAGGACACCAGCATCAATTGGAAGAATGGAAAAACAGCACCAGCCATTTTCATTGTCCACCAACAGCTATGTTTTCAAGATTATTTGTGTTAGTAGTACTAAACATTTCAAAAGAACAAGCTGTTAAGCGTAAGATAGAAGGTGATCATAAAACAAGACTATTGAAATTCTTGTCTTACTGGAGCAAGATTAGTAACTCACTATAAAGATTATACAGTAAAGTTTGGACACTGAAAACAAGAACAGAAGACTTTTAAGATCTGATCCAAGTGCCTTTTTACTCAAACACAGGGAGAAAGATAAAGATCCACAAAAAGTAAATTCAGAAACTTTCCTAATAAGAAGTTTAAACATAAGTACACACACACAAACTGAAATAAAAACATAATACCCCAAAACCTAAAATGTGATATAACAAGAATGAAAGTATATTTTAGAAACAATATATATCTTAATAACCAGTAAAACTAACAATCCCTCAACCTCTCAAACTGCACACTCTTCTGAGAAAACAAAATTTCAGTTGAGAGAAAGCAGCTGTTAATTTGTTGCAGCGTCTCTTTGTGTGCATAACAAAAGGAAGAGCAGACAGCTGGAACTACAAGTATAACAAGCTGAGAAATACAAAGCTTAACAAAGTCACTGAAGAGACTTCTTCATAGAAAAGAAAAACCCTGAAGTCCTTCAGTGAAGAAATAGCAAATACATAAGGGGAGTAGGTTGAAGGAACAATTGTTTGAAAAAATCCTCCAGTAGCTACAAACACCAACATGTTCTGAGGTGGTGTTTTCTTTTTGCTACTTACTGTCCAGCTTAACATATACACTGATGCCTCTGAGAGCAACTCAGGGTTAAAATATGGCAATGATGAATATTCTGCACAGGCTACTGACAATACATTGTACAAAGCAGACCAGCAGTTAGTCCGGAGATCATACTTCTTTTGAAGAGGTTCAAGTTATTTGCTATTTCTTAGCTTATTGTCTTCCTTTTAAGCATGTTAAAAAGTGAAGTTAAATATTTGCAGTCTAAGTTAAATTCTAATATTCAATTTGCACCTGATTCTAATGTTCAATTACTGGATTTTAGTGTCATACATTATTCTGCTCTGAATAGAGAAAACAATTCCATAATAAATTAATGAAATTTTTCCCACTACAGTAACAATTCAATGTAAAATTGTTTACTCTATCTTAGAAATACAATTTGCCAAGTAGTCTTTTTCTCATCTTAATGTTTGCAGCCCACAGTCTTTCTCTGATACAACTTTACTGCCTATTAAAACTAGACATTTAAAAAGTGGAAAGAAAGAGATTTCCTTTGTTCCTGCAATGCAAGGAAGACTTTATATAGGAATCTTACTCAGAAAGTAACTTTCTAATGCAAGTCTGCAGAGATAGCTAGGAGGAAACACTGGGAGAAAGAAAGAGAGCAAGGGAAATAAACTGTAAAAGATTAAAAAAGGGTACAGATATGAGGTCAGCAGCACTTAATTCTGTATTCCTTTGTTTAAAGGACATTGTTGTAAAAAAACAAAAGCTATGGCAGGCAGTTGCCTTTTTCAACAGACTGAAAATCCATGCAGTTAATGCTGTTTAGTAAATGTGGGTAGGACTAATTTGATGACAAAAATAATAAGAGGAATCTAAATCTCTGGTTGACTAGGCTATCCCAAGCCCTAAGAAGCCCCAAACCAGAAACAGGCTCTACTAATAGGGTTCAGGGGACATGCTGGTATCTGCCACCCTGAAAACCTCTGTTTATTTCTCTTTTAGTGCTGGTCATGCTTACACTCTCTCTGACCCTCTGCCTTTCAGACTGCTGTGTTCTTAGCTGCCTGCTGCCAGCACATCCCCAGAAGGGGCTCATTCTTCACGAGGAAGGGCCATTCAAAATCGATAAATTAGCTATTACCCCAGCTCTCAGCCCTAAGGATATAGATATGGCTACAAGAGCAGACTCTGTCTTAAATGCACTGGCAACAGCTGCTTTTTGTTTGTTTGAATCTAAAGGAAACAGGCATAGGTTGAAGTCCCTTTATGCAGCAATTGAAGCTATGACCTATTAGATATGAATCTTTCTTCAGCCTGAAGTGATTCAGACCTCGATATTTCAATTTCTTTAAAGATTTCCTAGGTCCTACACAACATTTGTTGATTTTACAGTGTGTGAAGAGCTTTAAGAATAGAGGTGAGCAATCCTTTTCTCTTCATTGGAGGCCTTGTTGCTAATCAAGACAATACTATTTCTTTTGACCTCTTTCTGTCTCCTGCCTATTGACTCCATAATGATTTATGCCCAGGGGCACATCTGTAGCAGTAGAAGGTAGAGTCAGCTTCCTTTCCCATGCAGTTTACAACCCTGTAAAGAGAAGGTGGAAGAGGCACTGTTGGAAAGACCACAAAAACCGTCCTTTATTTTGGGTGAGTAATTTTCTGGCTGCGTTTCAAAAGCTGTAATTTCCTAACTTCTTCATAAAAGGAAAGGACTAGATCCCTGCTCTCGAGGGAGGATTCCCAGCTCTGAATCCTAAGAAGGACCCATTCCTTTAAAGCACAGGTTGTATCTTGGTGAAAGATGAAGGAAGACACATCCCAATCCTGTCCTGGACATCCTCTTTCACTGTTTGTGGTGTGTCCCACTTGTAGGTGTCCTACAGATTGCATTAGGTGGGTGCTCCAGGCACCCTAATGAAGCTTTGGGGCTAAGAACCAGACCTGCTAATGCACAGCACGTGGTGGTTGTTGAGGGCAGCCTTTGATGTCTATGATCAGTTGTGGACAAATGCCACACAAAACAAATGCTAAGTACCACAAGGACTTCTTCCCAGCCAAATGAAATGGAATTTCTGCTAGAATATATGTCTATTGTAAGTCTTACTAAAGGAAGTTTAATCAAAAGTGATGATAGGAAATCTTTATTTCACTGACAAGCATGTTGGTTGGCTGAAGGACAGCACTGTTTTACCACGACAACAAGAGCCTGCTGGTGCCCTGACGAGTCTCATACCTAGGACAGAGAATGAAGTGCTAGAGAAGTTCCTGGTTTTTTCTCAGATTAACCTGAGTTTGGTTGAGTGAAATTAAATTTGAATTAGACACTAATCGCTTTCTGTCTCAAAGATACCTATAACATAAGACTCCTTTCCTTTAATAAAGTACTTTTAAATCTACTAATTACGAGTACCACAGAAGCAAAATAAATGCTGCTCTAATAACAAAAATACTTTCACTTTTGATATGCCTTTCCCTAAAGAATCTTTTGGACTTTTACAAGTATAAAGTTTTAATACAGCACAGTCAGAAAATTATTCCTGAAACTGCTTTATGTGAGTAAAAGAGGGGTGGAAATCAAGTCCAGGAAAGATAAAATAATTTTCACAATATCGTGAAAATTTTAACAAGTATTTGACAACTATGACTTAGATTTGCATCAAAACAGTTGAATCTGTGGGATAGAACATTTTACTTCAAACAAACTTCACCAGAAGGTAGTCATATCACATTTATTCAGATCAGATATCTTTTTTACGTATCTTTGTTTCAAATCTCTGAAAACACATCAAAATCTTCTTGATTGAGGTAAATTAGTACAGGAAATGGAAGATTTAATCAGATTAAAGTCAATGACCCCTTGATCTTTAAAATAAGAAAAACCGCAACCCTTTTGCAGAACTATAATTGAAATTCTACCAGCAAAGCTGGATTTGCTGAAAGAGAAGAAGTAACAGAGATGAAATCTTGCTCACAGAAACACTGGAAAACCTATTAATTTCAGTATGGTTAGGGTTTTGTTCTTCCAGTGGATTGCAGCAACATGTAAGAAGAGAAAAAAAGAGAACTCAAAAGCTATTCCTTTGTGATTAAAGTTAACTTAGAAATAAAATACCTAAGGCAGTCCAGGAGACAAAAAGACAGATGTAAGCCAGAGCACAGGGAATCTAAAAGCTGGAACAAGGTGCAAATAATAAACACGCTCCCTTATACACACACATACACTGCCACACACAGTCTGTAACTTCAGGGAAGATTTAATCACCTTTTAGAAGCGTGTCTCTGTTTTCCCACCTGCAACATTTTATAAATATAAAAGTATACTTCTATGTGTGCTTTTATATATATATACACACACACACATACACACAGAGACACATGCGCGCACACACACACACACACACACAATTTTTGGTATTTATAACACACTTAATTCCTTAGATTCCCTGAAATATATTTTATAACTACGTTTTATATTTCTTAGTATCTATACCTTTACATCCATCTCTACCTGTGTAATATGCACACACTCACAGACACACACACACACACACACACAAACGCAGACACACACAAAGACACACACACAAGGAACTTATGAATGTTTGGGCACCACTGCCCAAGCTGCTGGCCCTGGATGGAGGCTGTGTCCCAATGAAATGTTCTAATGTTGTGTTATCCTTATGAGATGTGCTGGAATGTGACAGCCAGTGGGTGCAAAAGGGAATGGAGTAATTCCTACTGCCATCCTGGTAATTAGAAGGGAGGGAAATAGAGCACAGAATTCACTGGGGCACTGAGCTGGGGAGGGATGGATGGGAAAAGGAGGTAGAAAGTAGGGATAGGCATTATTATTATAGGAGAAATTAAATATTTTTCTTTCTTATGTGCCTTACCTCTTTTGTCAGAGAGGACATGACAGAATGCATTGCTCTGAAACAATTCTTTCAGCCGAAAGCACAGCAGCAGGTTGAATCAGGCAATCCTGGAGATTATTTACAGCATGAGATCATGAAACCTCTGTTTAAATATCTGGAGATGGGAAGTCTGCCTTTAGATTTCTGGAAAAAAGTCTAGCAAGGAACAGAAGGCAGTTTCTCAGACTGAAATTCTGATGAAAGATGTCATGGGGAAATCGTCTGAATTTATTCCCCATTAAGCAAATGAACATGTTTATTGATACAGCTGGTATGAATAGAAAGCTTTAAAGATAAACTATTCTTAAATTCCAGTTTAAGTTTAATTTGTATTCTGTCCCTTTTTTAATTTTCAACATCAGCAATTATTATCAATTTATTTTTTATTTCCAGTCAGTTTCTTTCAAGTCTTCTGTTCTTTAAAGTTTTGAGTTATGAATAAGACAAACATTATTGTTTTCAACCAGCTATTTCTAGTGGATTAATTTTAGTTGCCAATACAGATGTTGAAGATTTATGAGCATGTTTGAAAAATAGTATAAAATTCTAAGAACATGTTAGACTAAGGCTTTTTAAAAGTTTTTTTTTTCCTACATATCTTCTGTTTATTTTCTGAGTTATTCAGGTTCCTATATCATGTTCAACACCTTAGCATTTGGTTTTGTTATTTATTGTTCTTAAATTTTGCTCTGCAGTGCCAAAAGGGAAGATTAAAATGTAACTAGAATTTGGTAAAACAAATGAAGAGAAAGACTATGAAGATCAGAGGAGTATTTGTAAAAAGTGAGTTACTTTATATTTTTAGAAGTGTAACTACATGTGCAGAATACTTTTTTATAGATTCCAAATAATTTAATATTAACTGAAAAATAGAGTTTTCAGATACCCATCAAATAGTTACAAAATTCCATACAGTTTAAAGGCAGTTTTTCTGCTTTAAGCTGTTTGTTTGAATGTCAAGCAAGCATTTGTTCAATGTTTATGGTGTAAGCATTTAAATAGAAAGTAAACGATTACTTAACAAATGTACTTGTGCAGGATTGACAGATATTGGAATCTGACTGGACTCTGTGCTACTTAAAATGATAACAAATGAAATGTGTGCATCCAGAAAAGCTGGTTTTGGATGGATGAACTTGACTTGCTGATGAAAGTAAAATGAAATAAATTACACTTCAGCCTCTCTGAAACGGTCATATAATGCTAAACTGAACTGTAAGTATTTCACTAGGAGACTTCAAATAGGTTGTCTAAGATTTTTTAATCCTAAATAGAGAATAAAATACAATAATCTCCATGAGACTTCTGGAAAGATACTTTGAATTGTCATTTTATGCAAGGAAGCAAGACAGAGTTTTACAGAGCTGAAGTGTTGATAATATGATTACTCTAGCTAGATTTATTTTCCCTTTTGGATTTTACATCACTGTTTTATTTACCTGCAGTGTATAAAGAAAATTTGATAAAAATAACAGCATGCAGGCAAATGTGGCACAGAACTTAGCTTTAGAATAGACTGAATTACAAAATTTAAGAACAATAGAAACATTTCCACTGCTATAATTATTTGAGGCGAAGCGTAAAATTTTAAAATTTATTTTCCAAAATCCTGCAGTGTTGTCTGTTCTCTGCTAGTGGAGGACAAACTCAGATTTACTGGACAGAAGCTATGAACTGTGGTGGAAATTGCTTTCTTATTTTCATTGGACAAAATGAATTGTGTCCTTTGTTTCCTATTCTCTCTTCATAAACTGGTTCTCAAATGATTTTGCATTCTGATGCATCATGCATAAAACTATATTTTGACCTATGAATGTTCAAAGAGACTCGACCACAAAATGTTGAATTTTTTTCCGCTCTCAGTTTGTCAACACAAAAATCTACCTTGGGAAAGCTGAGTTTGCTAACATTTTCTCAGGGATATTTTTTGTCATTTGAAACAAATTTTCAGGGAATCCCAAAGATGCTCTAATGTCAGTGGACCTCATTAGGGAGAGATTAGTTTGAAAGATTTCAATTTTGCGCTGAACAAAAAGGAAACATTATAATACCACAAAAATTTGCAGAGGACAAAAGATGATTCCAGCTATCAATTCATGGTTCCCTTAGTGGCTGGAAGATTTCTTCTGCTGTCAAGATTGGCAGACAGATACACAGGGTCGCATGCTGTCAGGATGGGATATGACAACAGCAACACAGCCTTCTCATGAGCTGTGCAACTGAACTATCTTCTAAAAGAAAGTAAGAGGGGAAGAAATCTATCTTACATTGATACAGTAAGTATCAGTAGCCTGAGTAATTATTAGTTTCTACTGTTGCTCTAGCAGCAAGAACCCACAGGAGTACCAGTGTCCCTAAGCTTCCCAGTGTCCCCTAAGATTGCAGGTAAGGGCGCCTCAGAGGACCTGTCTTAAAGAGCTTGTACCTGAACATGCACGTGTACAATGCTTCTGAGCCTCCTCGTGGTTGTAACCCCAGATATCATGGTCCTACTAAGAGATCGACCCACTCTCTTAACTGCCTCTCTGTTACTTTTTTTCCCCTTCTACTGTTCCCTTTTCATAATTCTTCTGATCCTGTTTTCATCATTACTCCTTTCCTTTTTGGGGCAATGTCAGACCCTTTCAATTTCTCAGAATAAGAAGCACCTAGGGAAATCTGTCAGCTCCAGCAGCGTACAAACCACTTCACTGAAATATCCAAATAACAGTGCCAATGCCTCTTTTCCTATCCTTTGTCATCATTTAGAGTTTATTTACTGTGCATTTAAGCATTTTAAGACACATCAGCAGAACTCTGAGTGTTCGTGATGGGACCCAGCATGTTAATCCAACAACAATTATTTAATACCTGGGAAAAGGCAGAATAAAGATCTGTGAGAAGACTGTGAGAAAAGGACTTAGAAGCATTGTGTTTTCTTTTTCCTTTTGTGCTGTTCCTCTAAGAAATGGGAAAGATTATCAGTGGTCAGGCAAAGAATGCTAAAGAACTGGAAACCTTAAGACTTCAAGAGTATACAGGAGAGACAGCATCTCCAGACTCATTCAGAGTAAAGGTGGCAGAACAGAGGAAGTCTCTTGATAGTTATTTTCCTGTTAAAGACATAATATATATGTGTCATATTGTGCTATTTATTCTGTATTATTGAATCAGAATTGAAGAATTATGGCTTTGCTATGCTATTTATTATGCAGAATTAATTTCCGTGCATATGAGTGTTTACACTAAGGATGCTACAGTTACTTTCGTGGAGACAAGGTGCAGGGTGCATTACATCCCTGACATTTCATGTAGGCTCTTAATCTCACATGTATTTCATACCAGCCTCACTCTGCTCATTCATTACTACAGCTAGACTTTGTTACCCAGCAGCAGACACTCCAAATTAAAAATGACTGCAGGATCTAATCACTGGCACTTTCAAGTGTAATTGTTGCTCAGTTAATGAGCCAGAATTAAAATACCATGAATTTGATTATAACACTTTATTTTGCATACACTATCTGGACCTGTGATTGTAGACTTTGTGTAGATTGCCATGCAAATACCTCATTTGAAATAAGAGGCATTATGTTCTGACTGTGTTCAGCTCTGTCTGCTCCCAAACCCAGCTTCCTCACTGATCTATTTCTCAGATCTTCTGGAAGACTCTGGCTGCAGGTGCCCAGAGATGATGTTCTGAACCAAGCTGCTTTTTCCCATGTTCCTCAGCATGATCCAAAGCCCAGATCTGGCCCAACATCTATCTAATCCTGTTCTGATCTTTAGTGAGGTTCCATACTGGACCTCACTTTTAATAAGTTTATATATATGTTTGTAGGTTTTCGATATGTGTATGTAATTGGGAATCACTGTTCTCAAAATTTCCCTTTTGGTTGGCCACAGTATAAATATGACCACTAAGCCATCAAGATATCTGTACTCCAAACTGGTCAAGTTATGATGCCACAAAAAACAGCATAGTAAACAAAATCACAGAATGATATAGAGTATAACTATTATCAAACTGAGTACAACACACTAAAGTAATTCCTTCTGTAGCTGCCAAGGAAGAAAATCACTTAGATAAATGAAAGCAAGGGAAGCTTAATAAATAAATGATATAGTGAAGGCATTTCTTAGCCCTCTCCTTTTTAACTTTAATGGAAAACTCTTCTAAGGAGAATTTTTCCAAACAGCAGCTTGGGATAGGGTAACAGACAGATTTTTTTCTAAGGGCAAGAAGATAGGGGAAGCACAAATATGGACTTTTGTGGTCTTCACTGGTCAGCACTTTGCCTTTTCCTTTGAAAGATGTTGTTACTCTCTGAATAATAAGCCCTGCTTTCTCTGCAATAAGGGTGGCAGATGTTTGCTACAGTGCATCAAAAGTCTGAAAGTGTATTTCTGTGTTAAATACAGGGTATGAAACCCACTATTTGAATGTCATTCCCACAGCTCAACTAACATTCTGTCACTGTCATTTTAGCATCCTAATTACATCAACATTGTCCTTTGTGACTCTCACTGCAGATTTCCAATCAAAATGTCTGTGATGAGGGAAGTAGCATTATTGCAATCAAGCAGCTGAACAACATCTCTAAATAATTCTAGCTTGTTCAACTTCCCAAACACACTATAGAACATAGATCTGAACATGGCAGGAAAGTACACCTATGCTGTGAACTGCTCTGGCTTAGACAGCTGTTGAGGAGCAGTTAAATATGGATGAGAACTGCCAGATTTCAGTGCTCCTCACTCCTGGGACCCTATAACAGTGAAGGATGGTAAAGAAATGGCAAAATCAATATAATTTATGCCTTTTAGTGTCTTTCCTGTATGCTTGCATACATGTATATGAATTCAGAGACAAAAAATATTCCCACACCATAAAATTATTAAAAATGTTTTCACCATTGTTTTTTGATTCAATTTAATGGAAAACCTAAACCTGGGAAGCCTGAGGTTCCTGGGTTCTGCAGCACTGTGAATACACAGAGCTTCCATTTTCCCAAGGAGATACATTTCTAGGAATCACAGCTGTACTGCAAAGCTTGAAAAAGTAATGTGCTCTACCACAAAAACTAAGATGAAAAAATACAGTACTGATAGCAAAAAATCCTATTATGAGACTGCAGGAAACCAGCTCCTGAGGTTCACTGCTATTTCCGATACAGTATAAAGAACTCACTGCTTGTTCTCTCAAGGCAGAGAACTCTTGACATGGAAGGTTTGAAATAGTTTTGAACAAATGTTCTTTTTTACCTTCTTACATTTTTTTTCTTCTTTTGATGCCACATGGGTCTGAACCATGACTGCAGACTATTTTGTGTCTGGAGCAAAACTTTCCCTGGATACACTTGGCTGCAATGCTTCATTACGAACTGGTTTAGCAATTGTGTGGACCCAGAGTAGAAAAATATTTGAGTGATACTCTCTGTGATTTGTAATTCATCAGAAGTGTGGAATGAATGTGGTCTGAACAGCTCTAGCTCTATTACTGTTACAGAATAACTGCACTAATTCAGAGAAATTTGCCACTGATTAGATGCTCCTGTCCTGTTTTGCTGTTTTAGGACTATGTTAGTTAGCATGTGTAGTGAAGTATTTTCTGAACATTTTGTTTGGTTTTTTTTTTTTTTTTTTTCTCCTAAAATGATTCATGAATTTTAGAGTTCTATGCTCTGCTGGCTTCTCTACCAGTGAGAACAGTGGTAAAACCAAAACTTCTTCCTCTTTCCCAAGAATGGTATACACACTGGTGTCTACACATTAGGCGAAGAAAGCAATGACTGTGGTTTGCCAGCAGCTCTAAAACCACTTGCTCTTAAAATGTGAAGAAATATGAAGAATACGTGTATTTTGTGCAACTGTAAAAACACATGAAACTTTTATTCTGTTGGGGAAAGATATACTGAAGTGTAAAAAAAAGTTTCTGAGCTACTTATGCTATAAATAGCTGAAAGTGTCTCCTTCCTTATTCTGTTAAGAAAAAAAAAGGTAGGATCCTTACAGAGCTCTCAGATCTAGAATCTGTTCTCGGGCAAAAACTTCATCCTGAACCATCAAAGCTGTCTGTTCTGAATAGGACATTGATCTGCAGAAAGTCTTCCCATATGCACATGGAGTTCCCATTCACATTCTAGTCTCTTCCACAGTTTTTTCCTCAGGTTGTCAATCTTACTGCTTAATCAAGGTATCAGTTTTCAGCATTGCTCTCAAAGGATTGGTGGCTGTTACAGCCTGGGTTTGGAAGTCCTGGTATAGTCAGATTTGTTACAAACCTGTTTTTTTTGAGAAACTGTGGAAAGCATAATGAGCATTCTGGCATTAAATTTTGTTATAAATGAAAGATTTATGTTACATAAATAAAATCTCCCTCTACACCAAAAGGGGGAGGTTTATTTCAGTGTAAACCGTTTTGCACTTTTAAAATATCGTTTAATTCCTTTACATTTACAGCTATTCTTTAGACTACCATAAAAGAGAAGCTGTGATGGCACTTCTGACAGAAATTAGAAATGAGAGCAACCTATTACAAGTTTGAGTGTTGATGAGTGTTGGTCTGCTTGAATGCTGAAAGGGCTGACGGGGACACCGGCAAGTCAAATCTTATGCCTTGATTTAGTTTCCTCAAACATAAAATGGAGTTAAAGAGACTCACCTTCTTTGTACAGCATTCTGAAAGTAGGTACAGAAATTATCGTGTAACTAATATCGTGTAACTGTTTCTCTTGTACTGACTGAATCCTCTGTTAAGTGAGTGATTGGGATCTGTGACAGCTTTGGGCTTGCAAATCAGCGCAGATGAGATTCAGCAGACTGGAAAAGCAAAAATCAAAAAGTGATCTATCAGATTACTTCCTAATCTCAGTGTCATGTCAAGTGCACAAAGTAGGTTGTAGTAATTGCAGAAGTATCTCTGATTTGCTTCTCTGGTAGGTTCAGGTCACCAGATTGTAGCCTCAATGTGTTTTCTTTCCAAATAAGACCAAAATAAACCATTGTAGTTCAGATATCATGTGAGCACCAGCTGTAATTTAGCTGAGCTGGTGTACCCAAACTTTCAGCATGGCTTTGGGTGGGCTGACTGCACTGATACCCTGAAAAACAACATGGAGCAGAGCTGGCTCACTTCTTGAGTATGGCCAGATCCACTGTGCAGCAAAGATCTTACACAGCATAGACATTGTGGCAGTCCTTATGAATCACAATTCGTTAGCACTTCTACTACTTCACACTGAAGGACAATGGGGTCAGAACTTTGCTCACAGGAGGCACGTACAGGTAATAATAATACACTGCATGAGTCTTGTGTGTAAAGGATTTCCTGTTTGAAAAACTGTCATGCACTTTCTTTTATTGACACCAAGTTTTTAAGTTGAGAAAATACAATTTCTATTCTAGTATGACTTCAAAGCCTGGAAAAAGCAGTTTTTAGTCTCAAGATGATATGAAGAAGGATAAAACTGATGCGCACAGAGGAAAAGCAGACTAGGCAAATAAACCCCAAGCTGATATGCAGTACAGCTATTATTTTACATTTTCTCTCCCTTTATATACTTCATGTTTAGAAACTTGGTAGTGGAGTAGGATTAGCAGTCTCTGTTCATCTATTCATTACTTTCAGAAATATTTCAATTGCTTTTTTTACCTGGCATGGATCTTAACCCAAAGAAATCAGTAAGAAGTAGACTGCACCAGTTATACATTAGAAAAAAGAAAAAAAAGTATTTATAGAGTTCTGTCCCATATTAACTTACTTACTGCATTATCAATGTAGTTATGCCATTGTAGCATGTTGCTATTAAAACTCAGTAACAAAGGTTATTTTTGAGAAGGTTTAAAAGTTTAAAAGAGTTCAGTTGTGGTGGACCCCATTGTCTCTGAGGCAAAAGCTACCCCAAATTCCTTCTTCAGTTTTCTTCTCTCAGTTACTTCAGATTACTTCCCCAAAATACAATTTCCAATTCAGAGCTATCTTTTTAATGACATATGAATTACAACAATGATCACAGGCAATTCTTTTTTTCTGTATTATTACTTTGATATGCTCTTAGTAAGCTCAAAAAATTGTTTTATAAACTTAGTTATAAGGATAATAAGGATGAATGAAGACCCTTAATTCTATTTTCTTTCAGAATCTCTTCTCTGTGGGAGCTACAAAAAAAGGAGCTAACAAGGTGTTGTGACAATGAGAAGATTAAATATTCAGCATCACCAAGTGTTTCCACTTCTCTGCAAAGACATATATAAAATTAGCTTTTTAAAGCCTCTTACACAGTATTTTATAACTACATTTTGCATACTGTTTTATAACTGTTTTGCATGGAATATAAATAAATCACTTAATTTTGGACTAGCAATTTAATATATAGAAATAATGAAATTAACTCTTTTACACAGAAGAAAAATTAATTCTTACTAATGCGAGTTTAATGATGATGGCCACATTAAATTCCTCATTTACTAATGGTTTTGAGAACAAGTGTAATTTAAGCTCTAGCTATATGTTGCAAAATTCTACAAAGTGCCTAGGCAAAACAGTAACTTTGGTGAAATGCACTAGCATCCTATTTGTGGAAGGACTAAGGTTGCACTTTTTAAAATCACCTGACAACCATATGTGTTAGAAATCCATCACCATTTTCAAAACTAACCTAGACATTTTAATTGGGACTTCAATCTTCTAAAAGTTAGGCATATTTTCTAAATTGGTTGTATAATCTACTTTCATATTAAAGGAGAGAGACTACTTAGTAAGTAATTAAAAAAATAACTGTCTTGTAGGGAGGCTAGATGCTTATTTCTTATTTCCTCTAGGGATGTTGAGTTATTACTCATCTTTTGGAGTCAAGTGGATGAAGTAGGGTCAGTTCTTTCTGGATTGGCAGGTGGGGAATGTAAGGAGCATGTCTTAAATGCCATTCTAGAAAACAGGAGAATCAAATCCAAATACCTTCTGTGTTTGATTTAGGTTCTTATCTTCCAGGAAAGAAACCTAACATCTAAGCTGTAAGGAGGAATTCAGAAATAAGGTCTTTGTGCATCACAGGTGAGACATAAATACTTTACTACAACAGAATGTGATCCTCACCAGAACATTGTGGTTGTGGAGACAAAATCTTCCATCTATGATGCATCCTAGAATACAGCAGCTTCATGTGACAGATTGCAGAATGGGTAAATATCTGTTTAAAATGAAACAAAACACATTTTTAGGACATCTTGTGACATCATAAGACAATGCTTTCAGCTACAGGTCCATTAGGTATCCTTCCTCGCTCTCTCTCCCTGTTGACTTATGTGAAGTTCTGTCATGCTCCAAACATTGTGAGGGGATGAGACACACTCTAGGGAGAACACGTTTTGATGTGAGAATCCTAGGAGGATAATGAGATGTCCCTGGGCTTTTGGTAGCTCAGTCACAGTAGAAAGGTCTGTGGTTTCCTCAGAGCCAAGGAGCCAATATGTGGATTTTTATACTGGAGACTTCACTGACAATTTGGATGAAGAGGTCTCCAGAGACAGAAAGCCTACAGGGCAGCTGAGACGGTAGAATGTCCCACAGGTGCCTAAACATTTGAACTTAAGAACATGAAGCTTTTGCCTAAGTCCTCTTCAATGAGACTTTGACTCTCTAGGCTCTATATGAAATATTTCCGTAAGTGCCTGTAGGTCAAATGTTTCACTTTTATGTCAGGACCTAAAAATTCAAATAATACACCAGAAGGAATTTACTAAAGATTTTGAGTATTATATTAAGCAATTAACATTCCTACATTCAAATTCTGCCCTTTCTATGCCTTGTACTTGCTTTTGGAAATGAGATTTTAGAAATTCTTTTATAACATACTGTGAAAAATTAGCCTTCCATTTCACTAGAAAAGTGCAGAAGTTTTGTTGGTTCAAACACTGACTTAATTTTCATTACATCAGGTTTGCCTGTAAAGAAGAAATAAAGAAGGAGAGTGTAGCTTCTAGTCTTCTAGGGCTTCAATATATTTGAAAACAGAATCCAATTAAACCCCTATATTTGCTAATCTTTGTCTTAATAAGGTTGCTGTGGGTGTTATTGGCTGTTTATACCATGAAACCATGGAGAAGCAGCATGATTATTTTCAGATTTGTGTTTAGGTATTTTACCATTATAAACACATGAGAAAACCTGCTTGAATCTATTCAATATAGAAATCAGCAAATAGTTTTAAAAAGGAGAGAAGGTAATTAACTTCACTTCTTAATGATGCTCCTAATTTAAACTATGCAAGAGATGTATAATGAGTGAGAGAAATGTTGCAGAAAAAACCTGTTCTTCAGTTAAAAAACTAAAATGGGAATCAGCAGAGTTTGAATCTATTTTTTACATCTTCAGCAGACTTACTCTGTGACCTTAACCAAAGTATTTAATTTTTGTGCCCTGCAGTTTTTCTATAAAATGGAAATAATGAGAGTCAACTTGCTGAGAGGTTGTGGGCCTTAATTGTTTAGTATTTATATCTTCTAGGAGAATACATATAGAATTGCAGAGTGTGATGAATGATTAACATTCTTTTGCTATTACCAAACTCTGATATTTTTGTCCAGCTATTTTATCATAAAAATCTTTACTTTATATAGCCCTGTGTCGAGCAACTACCCTGACAGAAATGTATTGAGCAACAAATGTAAAGTCCTTCTCGTGTCTCTTAAATGTAATTTATGCCCATATTACTCTCAGAAGCAGTGGCAAACAATGATGTTCAAGTCTATCTCCATTTCTTGTACCTGCTAGCTCCACAGAAAGATAAGTAAAGAATATCTTCCAGGCAAAATATATTTATCACAATTTAATGGTTTAACCCCCCCCCCAAATCAGCACAGAACTCATTGTCTGCAGGTTTAGCATGCAGGCCCTGGGGAATGGAAAAACCTCACAAACTTTCTGCTTCTGATCGAGCTGTTGAATACACTCCAGGGCAATGGAGAAGATTTGTTTAGCAAGTGATGAGTTCCTGAAGCACAGGTCTGGCTCACACAGCTGCTGGATCTGGGTACCCCAGACAGAATATTAAGCAAACTTCTCAAGCAGTAGTTACAAGAAAAAGACTACATATGTGCGAAATGCACTCTAATTGATGCTGATGGTTTGTTCAGAGAAATTACAGAGTAATATTTGTGATGAACAAGTACTGCTATTTTGAATCAATAAGTAATTGCCAATAAATATCTTTAAAAATGTCCTATATATTTCAAAAGAAAGAAGTTAATGGTCTTTTTAATGAAAACATTTTCTTATCATTATTGGCCTTACTTCATTAATTATTACTTTGGATTTGGTTGCGCTGACACAGGTCTTCAGCTTCTTTAAATATCTGATGCAGCTGAGCAGGTGGAACTTCCTACCTGATTTATTTGTCAGTGTAACCTAGGAGAGGGTGCATATATCCTTTCTAGCTATAAAAAATCATTTTATTTTGCATGGAGAAGATTCTAATGCTTTCACACAAAATATGTAACAACGTAACAAACCCAGGGGATTAGTATACTTTCCTATCTACATTTAATCCTGTTCTGTGGAGTTAGCATAGATGCATTCTCATGAACAGTAGCATAAAATGCAATGACATCAAAAACATTCTATACCTTGTTTATAGACTAAGTTGAACTATACACCTTAACTGTTATAAACAGGGTGCAGAACAGTGTATATGGAACTCCTTCCTGTGCATGTCTTCCCTACCTTCTTTCAAAATAAAAATCTAAAGGGCAGTGTCATTACCTAGGATGTTGCAGACTGTGAAGATCTTTTTATTTGAAAACTGTGAGCACCAGCCCAGGATATAAATTCCATCATGTCATTACAAACACGAAATAAATCAACCAAACAAAAAAAACCCAAGAGAAAATAAAATCTGTCTACAATAAACACAGATCCAAAAATGGTTTATGAAAGTGTTGTAGTAAAGAAAATAACACAATGAAATAATTAGAAATATGGAACAAAGACCACTCTTTAGTTATTTACTTATTTGTTTTATTTATTATTTTAAATGATAATTTGATCTTTGTAATTGAAAATGGTATTAGTAACATGTAAAAATAGATATAAGTTTTACTGGGATGAAGAAAAATAGCCTTTTCAGGACAGAATCATAATCTCTTCTATCAGGCTTGAAGAGAATTAAACATTTCTCAGCATGACTGGTCTTAAATTCACAGAAAATAATACAGGGATGCATAAAGTAGAATTTCATATTATTGAATGACAGCTATGGACATCACAGCCACTGGGCATGACAAGTAAAAATGACAGATCTATACCATGTAGTAAGTACATTAAATAATGTTTTGGGCAAAGTAAGAGTGCAAACTAAACAGCCCCCTATTTATGACTTACTGGTAAAAAAATTTTAAAGGCCCTTAGAAGGACAAGATGCAGATATTTTAGACCTATATGATTATGTTTTTAATGTGTCAAATACATTTACAACCCTGGAATACATTTGCAATCTATCAGATTAATCTAACTATATAAGTGTCAGATGTGATTTGAAGAAAGAGAAGGAAGAAATGCAATTAGAATATCAAAAAGGCACAATACGTTTATTCCTTTTTGCCTTTCTTCTGTCCAACTTTGCCATGTGTTTGTCACACCTCTTCAGTCTGACCTTCAGGATAAACAAACAAACATGCAAAATATGAGGTTTCTTATTTTGGAGTCATAGACTTTTCCCTCCCTCTCTTAGCTATTTCAAATCCATTAAATATTTCAGTTGTAGTTTAGGTATTTTCAGACCTAAATAGAAGAGTTTCTTGCTTTTTGAAGGTAAAAAATGTGAAAAAATTTTGATTTTTATTTGGTTCATACACTAAAAGATTTCTCTCAGTTGACTATCATTGATTTTCTCAGTAAAAATGCCTCTTGATTAGCCTCTGGTTTTCTCTGGAGTATGCCAAATTCTCCTTCAAAGCTGGGTCAAAGCCTTTTGAATATTCCCAGCTTGCTGGTGTGTAGGGCAAAGATTTCAGCTGGGCGTTGTAGCTTGTGTTAAAACTGAGTGGAGTGCTAAGGACACAACCAGGCCAGTGCCAAGCACACAGCAAGCCTTGGAGTGCAGCTCCAGGGGATAACCACCATGGTGCACATCCTTACCTTCCAGCAGCTGAAGAACACTTGGCTTAAAGCATCCATTAGATGTGCTCTTAAAAGGACAAAGTTGTACTTCAGGAATACACGCTAACTTAAAATGGAATTAGCAGCTACTTGCTACAGTGAGATTTCCCAGTGAGGACTCTCCTGGATGCTCTGAGCAGATTCCTACACAAAATATTGAAAGTGAACTCCAGCACAAAATCTCTTAACTCCCTACACTTACCAAAGGCATTTTTTTCCACTCCCTCTCCTCCAATAGACATTTTTTTTCAGTGTTGTTGTTTAACCCCCCCCTCCCCAGGGAAATCAAAAGTGAGTGTGTGTCTTTGTTCTTTTTTTTTGCTCCATCTGATATCGCATTATCTCTGAGTCACCTGCATTCTCCTGAGCTCTCAGTCTGATCTTGTCTAGGAATTGTACTCATTAACTCAGCTGAAACAACAGTTTACAAAGACATCACTAGCATAATGTACAGAGTACAGAGTCAAGGTCAGGTTGCTTAACATATGCATTTGTTCAGCTGTTTTTGAGTTTCCTCCTGCAAATGTGAGCTTGGGGACTGAGTGAGCAAGCTCAATGCTCCTAGGATCATAAATGGAATAATTAGGTATAAGGTTCTTGCATCTGCAAAACTGGATTTTCAGGCTTTAATGTTTTTGTTGTTGTTGTTTTAAAGACTTTTATTTTAAATGTTCACTACTATGAATAGAAAAGATAATGTTAGAGTGTATTACATTATCTGAGAAATACTTAAATACACATAAATGGTAGCTGTACTATAAAACACTTGTGAAAATAGTACAGTTAACACTGCAAATAGAAGTTGTCATTTCCCGATGGCTCTAAACTATGATATATATCACATGAAAAATTGTCACTTTTGCTCAAAATGAAAATCTGCAATACTTTTTTAATATTTTGCAAAACCACAGATACCACTTCTTTATAAAGATGTAGTTTAACTGGCTGATGCAACACCTAGTTGTAGTTTCTAAAAATATTATAGTAATAACATATATTTTGTTAAGTTCTTGGAGGGCTACATCAAAACAAAAAATTTTATTGTGTTTGCATTATGAACATTCCCTTGCAGGTGTAAAATATGCCATGAGAAATATTTTGCCTGAGCCAAGATACGGTAAATGATGGCAGCAAAAGAGGAGAAGAATGATAAGACCAAAACAGCAGAAGTAAGATCATGAATTTAAGTATGCAGGTCTCAATGTCTTTAAAAAGCCCAAAGTAGATCTATATCAGCCATCCTATTTGCTAGTGAATTCACACCAGAGTGCTGTCTTTCTTTTTTTGGTCTTTTTTAACTTTTCTTTCCTTAGTTGTTAATGGCAAGATCAACTTGAGGAACCTATTGTCGCATTAAAGGATAACCTGGAGGGAACTTGAAAGGTGTTTGCTACCACAGCAGCTAAATGAATAAAGATAGACATTCCAAGGTGAGTACAACGGCAAAACACAAAGGCTGACTCTGATGTAGTAGGAAACAGGAGAAGGAGATAGAGCTTCAGAACAGAAGCAAGCTTTTCATATCAACTGACATGGCTATTTTGGCAGCTGTCTTTAAATGAGCAGAGGAGTGCAGCAAGGAGCCGGGTTAAAAACATAAGAGAGCAGATGAGGGCTTTAAAAGTAATTAAAGAAAACACAGTGTAAGCTCATCTGAAGGAACCACATGGCCTTATCATGGTGGTAAAGGCAATGGAAAAGGAAGAACTGAAAATTTTGTCTTGCAAGTTAAGGCATCACTGGTTTTTGTAAGGTTTGGATTGTCTGAAAAATCTGCAAGTACTGCCTCATGGCAATCCAATCTAATGGTGGGAAGGGATGGAATATCTGGGTAAGAAAAACACAGAGCATTCCTATGTCCGCAATCTAAATCAATGTTCTTATTGCTGATCCTCATTTTATTCCCTTTCTTTTCAGTGTACCTTACAATTATTCTATATAGCAAAATATTTTCCAGCATGGTCTTCAGTCTCCCCGGGCTGATTTCTGTTTTCTTGATGCTTGTTAAATACCCAGAATGAGCTGAAATCTTTAAATATAATTGCATTATTTATTAGCTTTTTGAGTAGACAGCTAACTCTGCACTTAACCTCTGAGATGTTAGAACTCAAGCTGATGCTGTCTTGGCTGCCACAGAGGCCAGAATTGTCTTCTCTTTCCCCTTTTGCAGTGTGACTACCACAATGAAGGTGCTGTCCCCTTGATCCTTTTAAAGAAGAGAGGTTTTCTACAGGATATGTCCTTTTAAAAGACAGGTGAGGAGGGAGGTTTATAAAATGCATTTATACTCTACAGGTAGAAGCCAAAAGGCACATATAGCCAATACCAGGGATGCTGTTTGTATGAATTATGCCTCAATAATTGCATTGCTCCTGAGTTAAATAATTTCCTTACCCATTTTTCCATCATCTTTTCTCCATCAAATTACAAGTATGATATCTGAGTGCAAAATAGCCCAAAGATTGCCCTGGCAAACTACAATTACTTCCCAAAATGAAAGATTACATTCTGGATAACACTCACAAATCGTCTTTCCATACTGCAACTACTCACTTCACTTTTAACATTAATCTCTGAGCTGAAATAGTTTTAAACACCTTTTGAAATAAATCCTGCACAGGTTTTAGGAGTAATTTCCTCTGCTTGGTATTCATATGCATCTTCTATTCATTTATACAGGCAACAGAGCGGCCACCTTTTTCTGGCTTTTTTGGGATAACAGAATTATACCTTTTCTTATAATCCAAACCTTATGGCAATTTTTGTAACTTTTTTCTAGTGAAAGGAAATTGGAGGAAGGGAGAATACAGTGCTCAGAGTCACTTGTCCTAAGAACTAGAAAAGGGTCCAGGCAGATACAGTTTAATGCTGTAATGCCTAAAACTTCCACACTTGGAGCCAAGTGTTTGAACTGAGGAGTGCACTGTGCTACTGAGAAGGGGAGCCGTTGAAGTTGGGTTTGCAGTATAAAATCAGGTGTCTCTGTTCCCTTGAATGAATGGGACATCTAGATATGTACAAGAGGGATTTGTACTTAGCAGCAGCTGAAACAATTTGATGCTTAAACCAGTCCAGAGCATAGTCAATCTGCAACTCCATTTTGCTTACAAGTAGGCATCTTCAGACGGTAGGTGTCATGTCTCTTAGACTGGAATATGAGTCCTGAAGCTCAGCTCCCGACCTTGGCTACCAAATAAGTGTTAAGTGACTTTTCCTTCCTAGGATGCGAAGGATACGTGATTGTAGAGTGCAGCACTCAGAATTGTTAAGGCTGGAAAAGACCTTCGAGAGCATCAAATCCAAGTAGGTATCAAATCCAAGTATTTTCAGAAGAGTGACCAATCCAGCTAATCAACCAACTCATTGTGGAAAGATGTTAGTGAAACAACTTCTATTTTTTTCCCTTATTGCATCTTGTCAGGCAAGAATATGAAAGAAATAGAGGCTGAAAGGCTCATGTCTTTTCTGCATCTCGCCAGCACAAAACTTTGATGTTACAACACTCACCTAAGAAGAGGTATCCTGTTAATATGCTCAGTTGTAGGTACTCTGTAAATATAATGTTTGACCTGGAGATAATTGAGAAGATAAGGAGTAAATTCTTCCTGTGTTGAGGAGGCATAAAGCCAGAATAGTTATAGTTGCCTTAAAACACTCATCTTTAAAACAGAAGCAGCCACCTGTGAAGTTTGGATGCTACCTTGGATTTAGATTTGAAAATCATTACTTTTTTCATTTGAACCTTCTGAATGCTCACACTTAAACAGAATTACTCATGACCTTAACCTTGAGCACAGACAAAGTATGTGGATGGTCATGGACACAAACTAAGGTATATGGTGCTTAATAATGGAAGTGAGTTTTTCCAGAGTTCCTGTCTGGGTTAGTACAACCTTGTCTCCCTTATCTGCCAACTCATGTGTACAATCAATGTGGCTACTTTGGCACCAACTGGCAAAGGTCCCTAGCTGCTTCTGATCTGCTGGGAAAGCACTTTTCTCTTTGGGAAAGAACTTTGCAAATATTGCAAGCCTTTTAAAACTTTCTCCAGCTCCATCCAAGAAAGCCTGTTTCTTATTGATCTTTACACTAGGTAAGTCGTCCTCATGGGAATCAGGCAGCATGATACTTTCTCGAATGGAACTAGTCTCTTGAGACATGAAAGCCTCCCTACACGAAAGCACTGCTTGTTGATAATTTCTTTCTTGGTTCACATATGCACAAAAATACCAGTAAGCATCTAAATATAACTGAAAAACAGATTAAGATTTGCTGGCATTCTGTTACAAAAAGGTACAAAATACTACATAATTGCCTTTATTAAAAACTAGAAGGTTTCACAACTATTTACCATTTTATCTCCTTTTGCAGATTGTAAATCCAGCTCATATATAAAGTTAAGTAATTAAAAATTATTAAAGCAAATGTCTAGTCTTTTTATAATACAGATCTGCTGCTTCAACCTCAAGTAGTTTCTCTTCCTGCTTCGTTGATTGACAGTCAATCCACTTTGTTCATCAGGAGTTGAGAAAGCCATTTCCACCACAAGTTCTTCTCTGTTACTTTTAAAACATCAGATAACTGCCTTTATCTTACTAGATGAAATGGCATTCACCATATCTCAGGGGGCGTTTTTTTGTGTTTGTTATCCATGGGTTATCTTAATTTGACATTTTATTTTTGTCAGTTTTCCACCTCTTTTTCATTGTCCCAATTTAATCTGATCCTGGTGGTAGTTTTTTTCCTAGAAGTGTTTTTTTTCTGTTTCTCTTAGTTGATAATATAGTTTTTCTTGCACTATTTCTTATGCTTTTATCTAACTAGCTATGATATTAATCTATTCTGCTCACAAAAAGGGCAGCTTAACTTTCTTAATTGACCCACTTCAAGACACAGAATAGATTTTAATATAATTTGTAATATAAGGCAAACATTTAGTATTCAATTAGAATCACTCTGTGTTTCTCCAAAGTTCAAAATACTCTAACGATGTTGGTACTCCTTATTGTACTAACTTTTTAAAGGAGCTATAAAAATAATTTACATTAATGTGTGTTGATAATTCTACTCAGCTGTTACTCATGTGTAAAGAGTTAAGAAAATGCAAAAGCATTTCACAGGAATAATTTTAAGATAATGATCATCTTTGAGTAGTTATTTAGAGAATATTGTACTGAAGCACTTTGGATTCAAGTGCCCCATTTTTGGTTTGAAAAAGGCAAGACTAAGACACATGCACATGATTCCTCACACCTACATATAAGCACTAAAATTTTTGGTACCTCGATCCAGAAGAAGTGAACATTACCTTTGACAGCTGTAATATGGGACAATAACATAGCTTGGCCAATAGATTAAAAGAAAAGTTATCTTCTTCTGGAAGTTCTGCTTGATTGAAAAGTTCATGTTCAATTCCCAAATCGAGACTTATATTTTCCCCAGTATATATGCCTGTATTCTGAGTCCTTTAGAGACACTGTAGCTATGTGTAGGTAAATATGAGAGAGCAGAACAGGCTTAATAAAAATCAACAACAGATTTGTTTGAATAAGGATTGCATGATCAGGTTATTTACTAGCAGGCTGGCAAGTATCCAAGGTTACAGGTCCTTAGAGGGAAAGAATACTCTATACAAAGAGTGAAGACAAGCGGAGATTTAGGGTAAAAATACTTAGAATTTGAGAACTGCTGTCTTGGGAATGTATAAGAACTTTATACTTTTACTGTATTTCTGCAGTGCTACACAGTACAAGCCTGACCCGTGTTGGCCCTAGAATTTCTATCTGTATGTATTAGGGCAAACTCTATACCTTGGAGCTATTCCCTGCTTACTCTTTCCAGTTATTATTCCTAAAACTGACACACATGGGTTGGCAATATTAGAACCAGCACAAGATAAGTGACTTTTTGCTGCATTTCTCCCTCATCCACTTAAGAAGATTAAGTGATGTAGCATAGATTTTATATGCACAAGACCTCTCTTCCAGAGAATTATAAAATATTTAAATCCATTTGTATAGAATTTTTCTCTGAAGAGAAATGCCCTTAATGTTGCAAATAGGCAGTTCAAACCAGCTCATCTTTGTCCTTTAGTTGGTGTGTCCTTCACACAGGAGTGATTTATGCCATCAAAAGAGTGTTACAGCTAGTGCAGATTTGAGCATTTATCTAATCAAAATAATTGCATTGCAAAAATGGTACCTTTTTCTCTGCACAGGAATTAGAATATCCAACCACAATGAAAACTGGAAAAGAACCTGTGCAGTTGTCCTACTGACACTACTGCATTACCAAAGAAGGTACTATTGCCCTATAGAAGAATCCAAATTCAAATACAGGAATAGAATGGGTAGGGAAGATTATCCACTGTTAGAACAAAAACCAAACCATCAAAAAAACCCACACCAAATTGTACCCTAATCTTTTGGACAAAGAACTGCACGGTATTCCATTTTCATCTCATAACAGAGGATGGGAAAAGGGGTTATGAAGGAAATCAAATAAATGCATAAACCATTTTAAGTTAAAATATTTTTAAAAAAATCATCAACTCGCTTTTAAAATTGAAAAATAGTGATGACATCAGTTACAAGAGCTATCAGTAAACATCTCTATGATTCAGGTTTGCAATTCCAGCTATAAACAGCACTTCTCTGTGTCTACCCATTCTTTCAGAGACAGAATTCTTAGTTTTAAATAAAATAGTGAAATACATTTTTAAAAAATCCTCTTAGTTTATAGATAATCTTTTCATAAATTTAAACTCACCAGTATTAATTATATACTTTTAGGATGCAAATTAACCATCTAAAGTGTTTAGCAGATGCCTGAAATGCTGGTTTGGACCTCTGTAGTCACACCACTTGAGTCTCTTTATCTTCATTAACCAAGGTTATCCCTTTACACTTGGGCCCCAAGTTAAGAGAAAGCTAAAAACCAAGTCAAAGTCTAATTTCACTAGCACCAGTGTGTATTTTCCCACAGAAAAAATATTTTGTTTTATCTACTAAACTATCTGCTACCATTCAGTTACTGAGAATTGTTCAGAAGGAAGCCAATCACTGCAGAGACTAAGCATGGTCAGAATCAACCCTGTGACAACCATTGCCCTATTTTCACCAAAGTTCTTAACACAAAAGGCTCCTTTTTCTTGAAAGCGAAGCTGTTAATTTTTTCTCAGTGATCCAAAGCTTTCCAGAGTAAATGGTTTGCCTGACTTAAATTAGTTTTGCATGAATTTCTGCGTAATGACAATGGTTCAAAAAGAAAAAAATCAAAAGCCATATTGTGGTGAGAAATTCTTGTGTGGAAGCACATCATGACATATGTCTCTTCAGTATCATATTCCTTCTCTTTAGTACCAGATTCCTTTTTTTTCTTCAGACTCAGTTTTTTTTTTATCTTTAGCAAATACAATATAAGTCAAGAACAATATGGAATTCAGATTAGCATAATTTCCATTACTTTCTCTAGAAACTGTTAAACAGTGAGACTGTGAGCTTTCATGCACACTTTTGATTATTGGCACGTTTATGCTGTAGTACTAGACAGATATATGCACCTGCTTGCTCTTTTGCATTGCAAAGAGCCCCATTGATTTTAGTGAGTTAAACCAAGCCTCTGAGCATGCCTTTGCAGGATCAAAGCCTGGCTGCTTCAAACTTCAAGCTTCAGTAAAAACATGACATACCTAGGTCAAATTTCTTTTCTGTTTTAATAATCTGTTCCTGTACTTGGTTTTGTTAGGTGCTCTGTTCTTCATCCTACCTTCCATAATTAAATTTGTAGCTCAAATCTATACTTATTTAGCAATTTATCAGACTAAAACTGAAGCTAGCTAAGCTGCTTTTGACAAAAAACCACAGAATTAATAAATCAGGTAGAAATATTTTCAGGCATAATAAACTTGAACCTACAGGTCAGGTAGAAATTCATGAAAACTGAGACTTATTTAAACCCACACACATAAGGTATCTTAGAATGAGACTGGAAAGACAGAAATAAAATTGTTTTCTTGCAGATAAAGTGCCTATGAACTGCTCAAAAAAAATTGCCCAGGTATTTCAATTTAAAGCACAAAATAGCAATTTCTCGAAGCTTGAAATAGGTCCATAACTGGACACAAAATAAGTAATGGAGTGACGCACAGGGAAAAAGTTTCTGTGTTTCTCTTTGACAGAGTTTTGAAGTGCGGGCAACCCAATGAGACTTATGTGCTTTATATTTCAAACAATTTGCATGAACCTTACTACATGACTGTCTTACCTCTGAAGATTTTTCTTCCTTTCATTTAGATTTACTTTGAGCATTCATACCATACTGATTTGCTAGGTGGAAAAATAATGTAAATGTCTTTCAAACTGACTTTCTGATTTGAGAGTTTGGCTTTGTAGATAGAAGGCAAAGCAGTCAGATTTTATGTCAGCCACTCATGAATCAATTTGACCAAGCCGGTCTATGGTGGAGCTTAAGCTGCTGCTTAGCTCCAGATAGAAGTGAGCTTTATTGGATGACATAGTATCTAATAGCTCAGAAATCACCAATTTATGGAATGGCTATAATAATAGAAGATGGATTAATCTTGTCTTTGTTTATTCGCATCAGCCCTTCAACTTGATTATTTACCTAGAAAACTTTATGCACAAGAGAAAAGGTCTTCATGCTTTTTACTCTGGCTATCATAAATGACATGGCCTTGAGTATTTGGAAGTTGACTTTTAGTCACTTCTTTTTTTGTGTCAAATATCCTGAGTGAAGGTACTGATTGCCTTTAATTTATCCACCTTTTCTTCTGGAGTTAGTGAGTAAAGTACTTGATGTTCTTCCTCAGGTCATGACTCTTGTCTCCTGGTTTTGGACAACTAAAGACTCTTCCAGATGGTGAATAATCATAAGGAAAGACAATAAATTATAATCAGAGAAAAATCCTGCATATTGAGGCTGAGTGGGAGCAGTGTGGACCCCTGTCCCTAATGATCTTCCAGCTATGCTCCACATGCTGGAACTACCTGATCATCCACAATATTCTTATCCTACTGTTGCCGTCTTCCTGATACTGAAATTAGCATAACTTTTTTTCCTTCAATATCTCTACTAACTAGCAATTAAATACAACTAAAGACATTTATTTACTTTATAATTTTCTGTGCAACTGGGCTCTTATCATTTGTTTCAAACTGTGCATTATAATTTCTACTACAAAATGCAATATGGAGGAAAACTTGTGCTGTTGCTGAAGAATTCAGTTGGGCAATTCCTATTAACATTAGTAGAAGTCAAACAGCTCGATCCTTTTCAATTTTGTTGGTATTTAAATACCTAAATATTCTAAAAATTGTGTAAGAAAACAGGATACTTCCAACCAAATTCCGTGTCAAATATTTACCAGTATTTAGATATTTTGATGCCAATCCCATGTGCTTCACCTCTATAAAGTGAAAATAACTTCCTTTTTTATCAGTTTTACTCTATTGGCCAGAAAGTCTTCATCTTTCTTTTAGTATAACAGTGCCTTTTGAATAGCTGAGTCTTTATTTTTGCCATTCACTGAGAATTTTTGAACTTTTGTGATCAGTGAGGCAAGGTGCTTTGAGAAAATCAGTATGGGATCATGCAATTAAAGATAAAAGACACATTCACTCTAGGGTAGACTGATAGTGACAAACCTTGACTTCCCAGCTCAGCATTTTGGCTTTCCAACCCAAGTAACATTCTTCAATCCACTTTTTGAGGGTAAAGAATTGGTTTATGTGAATTAACATTTGTAGGAAGTGTGATTCAAATAAAGAAAGGAATAGTCTGAACTAAATTCAAGTGTTTCACAATTTTCCAAAGAATGTGAATTCATCATGCATCAAGTAGACTTTTCCTACTTTGCTTTCAGAAAGCATTGACATCATCATGTTACTCTATATCTTTTCGTGCCTCTGAGGCAACTCTTCTGCTCTTTATCATAGCATGTAATTATTTATCTTCCTCCCAGGTAAGTTTATCTACAGCTATCTATATCTTCAGTCTGCAGGTTAAAGAAGAGACTTCATTGAATTTTCAAGTTAGTCTACAGTAGATCAGTACTTGAATATTATAGTTTAAAAACAGGGCAATAGCAACTTTGGAGGGATTCTTATATGCTTTTATTTGGCTACACTAGATTTTCATAGAAAATTTGGTGCAACTTTGCTGAAGTAAAAAATATACTCCTAAATCTATCTGTGGAAACTAGATCCTAGGAATCATATTAATCTTCCAGTTCTTTTTTTAGTTCTGCCATTGTATCTATCCTGCCTTGAGGGAGCTGAGACCTCAAGGTCTGAGTGGTGAAAACTCTTGCTCAGATCTCAACACTTAGCCCAGCTTGATGGATATGAATTCAGTATGAGCTCATCAGCTGTGAACAGAATGAATAGGATGGGATTTTTTTGACTGCGACAATTCTGAGATTAAATTTGAGCCCGCAATTTTCTTATTAAAATGAAGTAGGAAAACAAAGGCCCACAGGCAATTGCACTTATAAAGCCAGGCTACTGGGTCATAAAAAGATTATATATTTACCATAATTTTTAGCACAGTGTGAAACAAGCAGCAGATATTGGTCTCAGTGAACAAAGCTCCATCTTTTTTTTAGCATCTGGACCTGCAAATTTCTAAAGCAGCAATGCCATAATGAAGACAAAGGTGCCTGCCATCTGTTCTATTTTATGAAGATTATTTGTTGCCCTTGTGATTTTGGAAAGTTTCCAGTAAATATTCCAGCAAATTTGAGCAAAGAAATAGTCAGGTATGAGGCATATGACTATTGTTGTGTCTGATGTGCTATAAAACATGAAACAGTGAGGAAACACAAAGGAGAAGGTAAAAACAGAAGACCAAACGTAAGGAAACAAATGTTAATAGATATAAGGGATATTTGATTTTTAAAAAAATTTTTCACAAAAATTTAAAAATTCTATGCCTAAAAAAAAACAATATTAAGGCTGTGATTTTAAACACTTAAAAGCAGTAAATATGCTGTTGAACTCCTCATCAACCACACAGAGGTCCCTTGTGTCTTTATGAGAAACTGTCCTGACTGAGAGGAGCTCAGGTGAAGGAAACAAATGTTAATAGATATAAGGGATATTTGATTTTTAAAAAAATTTTTCACAAAAATTTAAAAATTCTATGGGCTGTGATTTTAAACACTTAAAAGCAGTAAATATGCTGTTGAACTCCTCATCAACCACACAGAGGTCCCTTGTGTCTTTATGAGAAACTGTCCTGACTGAGAGGAGCTCAGGTGACAGTGAGGCCTGGAGCTTGTGACAAAGATGAAAAGATATTGATGACATATGTAAAATGGATGGCAGCAAATCCTAAAAAAGGATTTCAACAGTGACACTTTAAACTAGGAAGAAATTATTGTAAAATCATTAAGTTTGGAAGAAGAATTGTCAACAAGTTAACACATGACATTTCTATTTCATTTTGTAAGGCACTGCGTAAAGTTTAGCTTTACTGTACTCGAGTGTCTGAGGATGTCTTATAGTCACTGTGAACTAATGAGGTACACTTTCATCTGCTCAAATCTTCAGCAGGAACAGTCTCACACTTTACAGTGTCTTCCAGACATTAAAAAAAATAATTAACCAGGTGCAAGTAGATTTAGAAAAACATTGCTGTGACTAGGAGATCCATATTAAGAGGAATGGTGTTTTGAACAAAATAGAGAACTAGCTGTTCTGATTTCTATCAGAACCTTGACATAGTCTTCTTTTTTGGTCACAGACAAGATTTATATGAAGCTGCATCATCTAAAGATGATAGAGACACCCAAATTTTTCACTTAAGCTCTCAGTTATTTTTTTAGTTCAATTTAATTAAAAAATAATTGTAAATATATGAAATGGAAAAAGAATATGGAAAATTCCAGCCACGCCTCCAAGCCTGAATGGAAAAAGGTCTCAAGTTTCTTTTTCAGTTTGTTTGAGTTTTATGAGCTGGCATTAGATGTTTGGCTAGGGCCTCTAGAATCTGGTATAGAGCTATTGCAATATTCAGGTTAGAATGTTCATGGCAAAATTCACTCTACTATCTCAGTTCTTGATCTGTATACCTTTGCTAACTGTTGCAATGTTCTCCTGAGTTGCTATTAACATGTTTGACCAGTCAACAAACAAATAAAGCAGATAAAGTGTTTACCTTGAAAAGAAAATAACAAGGCTGTGATCCATAGTGAAGAGAATACAAGCTGCCAGTGTTACCAGTGGACTAAGGAAATATGTTCCAGGTCAGTATTTGTTTAGAGTTTTTTCAGACTAAGATAATCACAAATAAACTAAAGTAAAGCAAAATAACATGGACTGTTTTTGTAAAGGTATCGTCAGATAGAAAAAAATAAATACAATGCCTCTCTGTAGCAGCTGTGGGAGGACACAGTCCTGGACAGGAAGAGGATATTCATGAAAACAGAGTGAGACCATGAAATGGAAACAAAGTGATGAAGAGTCTTGAGGGCATTGATTTATGAGAAAGATCAAAAAGGTAAAAAAAAACTATAGCTAATCACTGACTGAGGATGAAAGACAGCAATGGATGTGGGCATGCTTTATAATCATGCACGAAAATCTTACTGGAATAATAGGGGGTTTCAGGGATTGGTATCCCAGTGATCTCATTCCAAGATGATCTGACAAAAGAGCCCAGTAGGCTGAATAACATCAGAAGGTAATGGAAATAGAAAAGGTAGTAACAGAATACAAGTGACAGAGAAAACACAACTAGATTTTTAATTTCAAAATCACTAGCAAGTTAGTGTTAAACCAGAGCTGGGAGAAAGAATTGGCCATGCTGACTGCTATAGTGACTGTCCTCAGCCTGCAGCCTTTTTTTGTTTTTCCATGGTTGTCTCTATCACACTGGGCAAGGAAAATGTAAGGATCATGCATGTCTATGGTGCTAAGTAGCTTGTGGGTCAGGATATGTACAAGATATTCATTCAGCCTAAATTCAGTGCACGGGGCTATGGAAAGTATTGAACCTTGCTCACTCTTAGTAGTGACTGACTCATCTGCCATTGTATAAGCACAGATGAATGACCTCTCACCGTAGCGACCACAGACACACTGCCATCCAATTGGAAAGAAACCCTTTTGTAGACCTGAAATGAAATATATTCATATATTTATATGTGAATATTTAAATGAAATACTGAAGAAATTATCTGGCGTGTGAATGAATGGAAAGGTTTTACCACCAGCCTCCAAAAGGGCACTCCTGAATTTATCATATGAATTACAGTTTGATTGGTACATCTGGAGGGGAAGAAAGCCACGAGGGATGTGTTTACTTTTTTCTCTTCTTGAAGACATGAAAATCCCTGTATACTCTAGAGAAGAAAAAAAAGCAAAGCATATCTATGAACGGACCTGTCTGCTAAAGATAATCCTGGCTCCAAGATTTCTGGCACTTAAAAACCAATGATTGGATTTAGCATATCAGGAAAGAGTGAAAAAGGTATTATTTGGAGATTCAAAGAAGCTTGGTACTGCTTTCAACACAGGTGATTTAGATCATGTGTACTTCTAGAGAAGTAGTCTCAGCCCTTGGAAATTTACAAGACTCAGCTGGACACAGACCTGAGCACCTGGTCTGACCTCAGATCTGAGAGTGCTTTGAGCAGGACATTGGACTAGAAATGTCACAAGATCCATTCCTACCTGAATTACTCTCGGATTCTTTAGGGAGTGACACTGCCTGTTCAGCTGAATGATCTTGCATGGTCTAGGCAACTGCAATCTACTACAGACTTTAAATGAACATACTATAACGAACTGAAATCAGAGAGCACTGTAGCTAACAATTTTACTGGAGTACTAGGTTCAACACCTAGTACTGTTTAAATGTGTCACAGACTTCGTAAATACTTCATTACCACCTACTTGAAGGAAAAAAAAAAGAGTAAGCCAGTTTCTGCTCACAATTACAGTGACTTAAGTGCTTGCTTTTTCACATTTTTCGTGTGCAAAGATGAGTACATTCACTGATATCCCATAACACTAACAAATAAAATAAAGTGTTTCAGTGCTCAACCAAGGGAAAATGAACTGCACATGGAATTCATACTTCTCTCTTCTGGTTTACCTGTATAATTTATAAAATCTCTAAAAAATCCTCAAACAAAAAGTCTTAGCAGACAGAAAAAAAAAATCCACAAAAACTTCTTAATGGATTGATCCCCAGAATAAGATTAATTCCATTAATTCAATTTATTATTTAGTCAATGGATGCAGAATTCTGGACATACTACCAAAACATTTTAAAAAGCAAGTTAATAATGCTCAAGTGACTGACAATACAGCAGCACTATCCTCAGGCTTTATTTTGAATCTGATTTATTTAACCCAAAAAGCCCAGCCATGCAGCAAGCAAGGTAGTCTTTTTCAGTTTAAGTGAAGATTTGGAGGTAAAGAAACTACAAACAACAGAAACTTTTTTTTGCTTGATTTGCCATTCGAAAATTATTTAAAATAGAAAAACATAAATTTTGTCCTGTAATTACCTTTAGCTAAGGTACCAAGTCAGTGATTTTTTCCTGGTTATATTCTGTGCTGCAAAAATATTATCTTTGGAAAGAAAACTACTTATGGTATACCCGGAAAATTTACTTTTAAAATCTGTACACACTATCTATATTAATATACATTATTATTATAACAAAATTTATAAAGTTTTTATGAACTGCATTAACTTTGAGTGAACGCATGTTTCCACTTATGTTTGTTGTGCTGGATCAAGAGTCTCAATACCACTAAAAACATAGTTAAAAATTATCTTCTTTGTCTATTAATTTTCCTTTTACCTTGTGAATATTTCTTTTCTGTCTTCCTTCCTCCTTCTACCTTTTGGAAGTTCTCCAAGTTGTCTCTGTATATGAACTGCACATTTCTTCTCTAATTATTTTCTAACTCCCTGCTTCCTTCCCCTTCCTTGTTACACATTTGTCTCCCTTTCATTCCAACCCATGACTTGACATTTATTAGTCCTAAAAGAGGACCTCATGGAATCTGTAATATCTCATGAGAGATAATAGCATGGGGCAGAAGCACACAGCCTATTGAAAGAGGAATGGAAAAAATTCAGTATGGGAGGGTGGCAGTCCTCACTGTCCCTGAGATATCAGGAGTCTAAGAGTGATAGAAGAAAGAGCTGTGCAATGGCAAAGAGCAAAGAGCAAAATGTCAAAGAGCTGCAAAGAGCAGCTGCTGTGGTGGCCATGCTCAAGACAAGGAGGAGAAAGGCAATGTTATATCATAACAAAAAAGGTTACATACCTATACATATACATACAGTATCATTGCTGTTATATTTCCCTTTGTGTTTCTGCTTTCAGAGTCAGAAAATCTCTGTTATTCTTTTCAATATATTTTGATATCAGAATTGATCTCTTTTTAAACACTGACGCCATAAACAACTACTGCTTTCACCACAGGCTGCATAATTAGGAAACTACTGTGACTATCCTAAAGTAATGAGAAACGTGCAAATTAAATTGGTGGTGGAAGATGTTAAAAATTTCCAATTGGGGAATGCATCTCCTTGGAATATGAAATCATAAAAGTACACAAGTCACAGCACAGCTTAACTTTCGTTCTAAGAACAAGACTATAATTCTTTGCAAGTTACACAAAAAGCCATATATCAAAATATCTTCAGAAGTCACACTAGAACTGTGGTTCTGGAGTTATGTTCAAATACAAGTGTATATAGGTTTTATCAGAAGACTTATATATATATATATATATATATATATATATATATATATATATTTACAGAAAAAGAATAATCTCCTGGACTGTAAAATGACAAAAGGTATTGAGATCTTTGTATCACATTAAAGAATTAAAGATGGTGACATCTATTTTTTTGATGTTGAGAAGTTTCCCAACTATATACCTTGGAATTTAAAAAAAAAATCCATCAGCAATTAAGGATAATGTGCATAAATATCAGAAATAATGAAGATATTTTGACAGCAAAATATAAAAATTTACTAAGATTTAGTCAGTATAGGAAGAACTGGCTTTTTTCTTAGGGAGTGGAAAGAAAGAGATACTTTTGATGAGGACTTAAAGTACTATATATGTCACATATAAATATTACAGAAATACTGCATGCTTTCTGCTGAAAACATTGAAATAAACCAAGTTAGAGAAACACAGATTTTATTTGCCTGCATAAGTCACCATGTGTGATTTGTCTCAGACTGGTAGTTTCTAAAATAGTGACCTGCTGTAATTTCAAAACACGATGTGTCTTCTTCCGAGTTTGATATTAAGGCAAAAAGATTTGAATCCTTGTGCCAGTTTAATAGAATAGGTGGTCATTCCCTACTGCCACGGATATAACATAAACCCTTATGTCTGATGGTCTTGTATAGGACCAGCTCCTCAGGAGAATTTGGGACCATGCTTCAACAAAAATAGAATAAAATGAGAAGCAGATATCTGAAAGAAAGTAATACTGTCCAATAATGGTACACCGTTTAGGCCATAGAACACTGAAATTTCGCAACAAGAATATAATTTGGTTTTAAAAAAGACCAACAAGACAGCGTGTTGGATAACGTACCACGAACAGAAAGCTTTTTAAACATAAAATGCTCAGAATAATAAGAAAGTCACAGCTCAGAATGGAGAAACATAATACAGCTCCACAGAGACATTTGCAAACAACTGCCCTGCAGAGAAGACCTTAATCATATATGCTGTTCAGCTCTTGCTTTTAAGATCTCTAACAATCATCTTTTCCTTTTTTCATTCATTAATATTCTATGAACATCTTTAAAGAAGAGAAAGATGAGATATTGGTGTGTACTGTCAGACACAAACTATCCCAGACTCTCAACATCTCCTTCACTCTCAGTTTGTTCATGGGGCTCTGATATTCTGACAGGGGCTACTGCTGATGTGATGTTCCAAAACATCTCAGCTTCCCTTTCTTTCTATATGTTTCTTCCCTCAAAGTCACTAGGGATAACATGGACTTTTGACAGTTCACGGGAGAAGGGGGCAGGTCCTGTCCTTCCGAATAAGAGATTTTGGTACAGCCACTCCAGTGATGATGCACACTAATAAAAAGCAGGCAAAGAGTAAGGAAAGACACGTTTGCTGTGTGACCCAACACATACTTTCCTAAAATGAAAATTACTCCTTGAAATTGTATTCCTGACACATTTTGGAGTGTGTGCAGGTACAGACATTTTAATTAGAATTTTGTGATCCCAAAAGGAAAAATTCTCCATAAGATGAAGCAGTACTTCAAAAGTGCTTTTAAATTTTGAATTATTTTCTTGAAGATAGATGCTAACATTCTCACTGTGGTCTCTGAAGTGCCATAATTTGTGTCTTCTTTTGTAAGATCACATGCCATTTCCCAGATAAAATGCTACTATACCTGCAACTCTGCTAGATGATCTTTATTTTTCTTAGTTTGTTATTTTCCGCTTTTTAGGGTGGTCCTATCTTTCATTATTCAAAGTACATTTGATATTGAACCACATTTTTTTGTGATTTATACTGATCATGCTTTTATGCAATCATCCCTTTGTTCTCATGTCTATGTTCCAGTGATTGTCAGCATCTACATTTATTGCACCGTGAGCAGAAAATATTTCTCTTTAGGAGTAAATATTTTTTCTGATTTTTAATCTATTAATATAGTATTTGATAACTCTTTTTAGTGTAGTTCAAAGCCTGAATATAGTTGCTTTTTTTTCTTTGCTATCTATTCTCTAGACTGAAAATACTAGATGCTACTTTCTCCAAGTACTCAAATTCAAATAAGTGAAAATGCATTTTTGTCTTTGCAAACTAAAATGTGTTTCCAATTGCAAAAATTTAATATTGTAATTTGATTCTCAATAATGATCAAATATTTGTGCTGAACCACACAGATTCTTACCCAAAGAAAATATACCAAATTATGCTACATGTAGCATAATGAATATGAAACTGAGGAATGAAGGCAGAAGGACAGGACAGTAAAAGTAGAGGAGTTCCCTGCGTTTATCACAACTATGCTAATGTTTGGAAGGATAGATCCAAGTCAGAATTATTTATTGTGCTATCTAGATAAATAGACACAACATACCTAAGTAGATAAATGACTGATGAGATTCTTGCAGACATCACAGAAGAATAGGTTGATTAGAAGGGATTTAAAGGAAAGTGTAGGAGCCCTGAAGGTGTTTTAGAATGACGTAAAAGGAGTTCATAAAGTAAAGAAAGCATCATGGGAGAAATTAGAAGAACTTGAGAGTAAAATACCCACCCTGAAACAGTTGAGGCACCTGCAGAGTGTGGCAACAGAAATACCACTACATTTCTAGTACAATGGACAATGTACGCTTGTGCATAATCTTAATGGCAGTGAAAAAGAGCACAAATCTTGGGAATGGCAAAGAGGAATTTGAACTGAAGGAGTAACAATAAATACAGTGACAAGTACTTGTAGATTTTTAATCTGTATGACAAAAACAGAAAGAAATGGTGCAAAGACATAGCATTATTTAATTTTCATGTTTTGAGAGCTGTGTCAAGGAAAATAACTCCTGGAGAAGACACTGTTTATTTCTAAACTTATTGCTCTCTGTAGTTAAAATGTGTCATATAGATACTCTGCGCAGGTCTATGTAGTGACTTGGTGCTGTGCTTCATTTTCAGACTGATTATTGAGATTTTTCAATGGTTTACTAGGAATGGAATAAAATTGTCCCCTAAGAACAGGCACAAGTGACTGCCTATAGTATGAAGGGGAAATAGTGCCTCAAATAATGTTTGATTTGAGAATTCCTATTCAAAAGCAAAGCATTACAAGAATACACAAATCCTGCAATGTAGTTATTCTGGCATGTATGAGTAGTTTCCAGTGTATGAAATCTTTACAACTGTAATATTTAATTTCAAATAATGTAGCTTCATCTTTTTTTCAGGAGAACAGTAACCTAAAACGTACACAAAGAAAAGACTTTATCTAGGGCAGTGCTATTTCCTAAAAAATAAGGGTCACAGTCCTGTGTTCTTTCACGTCAAAAGCCTGAGCTTGTGAAGGTAAACAAGCATTTTCATATCCAACAATCAACCCTGCTTTGCTGCTATAATGAGGATGAATTTATTCTCCTGCTCAGTGAATCCCAGGTGTGGAGTGAATGCCTGGTCTCTATCCCAGCCCTTCTATGCACCTGCCCCAAAATTGGTTCCAGGAAGTAAGATCTATTAATGGAAACAACACTGTTAAATAATTCAAGAGCAAATTTTCACTTTTTCAAAAGCTCCAAAATTCTATTTCCTCTTTAAGTCCAATTCTGGACCATAACATATCACAGGGACTGAGCAAATTACTGAGCACTTAATTATGGAGTGTAAATTTTCTCAAGTGCCTCAATAATGATTATAGTAAAAACAAGTAAAGGTTTATTCAGAAAGAGGTTCAATTTAAGCTGAGTTTTATGAATTTAATATCGGTCTCCTGGCCAATTTGCATTTGGGTAATTCCTGCCCATATTGCTTTTGGAATTCAACTGGAAATGATAGGTTTCCTTTTCACCTTTTAAAAAGTCTATTTTGCTGCCATGTATCATCGGTCTGTTGCTGAATTTTGACTCTAAACTGATCTTTTATTTTTGTGGCTTCATTTAATTTAATGCTCATTAAATAAGGGGCTGATCCTTTATCTTCAATTCACATCTGTACTTTTATTTTATTCACATTTATGTTTCTTACTTATTCAAGCTATTCATTCATAAGAGTAAAGTTGCAAAGATAACCTTGGTAATTTAAAGGACTTTCAGATTAAGCAGGAATTAATGTTCTGTAGCAGATTTCTAGGAACTCTGCTAGGCAATCTCCTTCCTCTTTTTAACCAGTGCTATAAGGCTTAAAGAAAGATTCTAGAAACTATTTTTTAAATAATATATGTGATTTTCTCAGTTAGGTGCTTATTCCAGATCTCACAGAGACTTGTTTGAGCCTCAAAACATGAAGCCTCAAGACTTTTCATAATATTTCTAAGTAGCAATGGTAATAATAATGGAAGGTCTTGTTTTTATTCCCTTTTTATTGTATGACACAAGATCACAAGATCACAAGATGTAATGACAGTCTGGTAATCTCAGGACTATTCTCAATACATTATATCTCATGTAACCACTCACAGGTCTGCTAAATTGGTATAAAAACATCAGAACCATACTACTTTATGTCCATTCTTTTTTTTTGTTTTTTACTTTGCACTGGTAAACAAGTGGTAATAAAGGTGAGAGGTGAAGAAGACCTTCACTTTAGACAGTTGAATTTTGCATCAAAATTGAAGTTCTTTAGGTTAAGTGCCTAATACCCACTGAGCTAAATGCCTACTAAATTCTGTGCATTGGATGAAATATCAGAAATGAATTCCATTTGGCTTAGAATATAAAATATGTGTTCCTAATTTGAAAGAAATAGGACTCCTTTATAATGTGTATTATTGGGAATTATTTTAGACTTGTTGTCAAATAGGCTCACTTAACTATTCAAAAAGCCCTGCAGTTTTCATTCTGCATCAGGAGAAAAAGCTTGAACAGTGAAAGGGGCAGGCGGAGAGGGAAGTGCATTAGTTGAACATGCCAAAGGGTAACCAACAGAGAGAGAAACCATTCATCCTTTAAAATTAAATCTCAGTGTGTGTGTGTGCTGTGTATTCTATATTTGGTGCTGTTCTTTTTACTGTTATTGAAGTTCTTTTCCAGTTCAGAGCCAACAGCTATAAGTGTAACCAGTCTGGATTAATTTACACCGCATTTTGTAATATTTATTTTGACAAATAAAGTTTTTATTAAAAGAATCCGTTTCAGCATATAATTATCAGCCACAACTTTCTCCAGAAATATCACCAGTAAATTTCAAATAAACTAGCTGCCTGAGAAATGAATAGAATTTAAGTTCTAAATAAGTATAATATAAGCTCTACTTCTGCAAAACTTTGAGATCAATATTTCTGAGGTTCTGGAATGCCCTAGTTGTATGAATATGATGTGAATTAAGTTACTGCCATGACTGACACATTAAAATGTATTGCTTATTATTTCATCTCTGTCTCATTGAAATCTTTGGCTTATTCTGATGTGTAAGTTGAATTCTCCTCATTTTACCCCAATTACTAACTGACACAGCCTGCAGAATTGCTTTTAGGATACTCTAAGGCAAATCTTCATTTGCTTCAGTAGACATGGTAAATTTCTAGCAGTGTTAAAATAATAGATTTGTTTAAGAACTTAAATTTCTGAACTGATCTCTTTTATGCTTCAGATGTACTCTTTCTAAATGTGTGTACAGATAAAAGACATGAATATGAAACCAAAGTATGTGTGCTGTTAGGTACCATTTTAATATGAAGATGTGATTGGAGTTTAAATGTGAGATACAAGGATGTGTTCATAGTTCTCTATTTTTGGATATTTTCTGAGGCCTTGAGCCCTGTATAAATATAAATTTCACGATATTTGATTGGGAAGTATCAGAGCTAAAGGTCATGAAGATATGAAGGTTCATAAGGTTCTGTTCCTATGCCGTGTTCTGCCATGCTACGCTACGCTGAATGCACTGCTCTATTTTGGATGCTGTCTGTTGTTAATACTGGCAGATAAACATGCTGTCCTTACACCCTATCTCAGCACCAGGGATGTCTAGAGGAATGAGCTTTAAATTTAGTAGAGGAGATTAATAAAAGCAGCTGATGGACTGGACTAGTATTTTATATGTTAGAGTAATATTTGGCAGTGCACATGCAAACATACATCCATGGCTTCACCAAACCCAGTCTTAAGTTAGGGTATGGTTGTGTTGTAACAGCTTTGAAAGCCAGCTTCTGAATGCTGGGTGTGTAAAAATGTTAATTCGTAAAATAACATTAGTCAAGACTTTATGTATTTTGTCTCTTTTATCAAAATTATGAGCTGTGACTGATCAGTAATACTTAGAATTTTGCGATCCGTGATTGAAAAAATCAAAAGAGAGCAAAATTAATTTTTATTTTCTGTTCACAATAAAACTGTAATATGTAAATATGTACAGAGAGAAGAAAAACTTACAATTCAAAGTTAAAAAATGTTTTTCTCTTGAAACAAAACAGAAAGCTCTTTGGAGCAGATTTGGATTCAGTGTTTTTATGTGAGAAAATAATGAGTTTTCAGAAGCAAAACTGGTGAAGCAACTCATTCAAGGATTTTTTTCTTTTTTTTCTTTTCATTTTTTTTTTCATTTTTTGTTCTAGGAAGTGCTCTGCAATCTGTAATGAAACTTCTGGTCAGACCCATGAGCATGACCACATTCCTCCTGTGTAAATGACCTAAATGAGCTAAAGTCAGATACTGAAGGCCCAGTTCAAGTCTTTGATTCAAGAAAGATGTCTGATGGCCACGAATTTAAGGTCACACATATAGATCAAAACCCAAGCCAGAGCTTGAGGATGACTTATGCCACATGGCTTTGTACAAACCTATTTCTCCTGAAGTGGGACAGATTTATCAATACTGCTGGCTGCATTGACTCTGTCTGTTTTGCCAGACTCCAATCGTTTCTTAGCTCCTGAGAAAATTAAGGCAGGAAACAGTGTAAACTAACCAGTGTAAGATAATGACTTGCTTGTTTGACTGGTGCTGATGTAGCCTTAGTGTCCTACATTCCAGTCTTCCCTTCATTTTCAGGGTTACAATTTTCAGAAATTCAGCAAAATGTAAATATTTCCACTCAATAGAAAAGGGCATGAGAAGTTCAGCTCAACCTTTCAGTACAATCACTCTGAATCCCTGAGTACAAAGGCACTGACAACAAAGCATCTGAAATAGGTGAGAAGAATTGTTATATTCATTTTGACCAAAGTAAGGTCAGTTCTGAGAAAGGCCTTAGCTCAGTTTTTGTTAGCAGTTATAGAGAAATCTGTGGCAAGTCATCAAACATCCGTGTGACTCACCCCTCTCCTTTATTTAGTGGTCTTACCATGATGCTTTAAATAGCAGAGAATACCCCAAGGTGTTTTTCCTTTTCTGATTTGCAGTGATGGTTACTCAGGCACTTGGCTAAAATGGATGCTGCCTCTCTGATCCTTCCCATTCCAGAGTTTGCATGTTGGAGCAGGGAACCTCTACAGATGGCTACCCTACAGCACTAGGATGCACATGCTGTTTTCCTCTTTGAGTACCAGTGTCTTCATAATCAAGCACTCAAAACTGAAAGCACTCTAGGTTTTAAGCTTAAAAAGCCTGTAAGGTTTAAAGAGATGCTTGAGTTATAAGTTTTAAGCTTTTATGTCTGTATATAAAATAATATAATAATTATATTTTATTAAGCTTTTATATCTAATAAACTTTTAAAATATAATGTTATAAGGATTAAGCTGACATTACTGCTGATGTTACTGCTCTTGCTCATAGTGAGATAATGTTTTCTAATCAGGATTTAGGTATGACTTCTAGAGATATGATCATATCTGAAGCGGTTTTTAAAATTTGGTATCAAAATACATTCAAATTATTGAACCATGTGTGTATTTTGGTTGCACAATTTTAAAAATATTTCCTTATGACTAAATATTTTTATCTGTGAAGATGTTTTCTTAGATATTTTTTCTTCCGAGAGGAATTTGTTTTGATCTTTTTCACACATTTAGCAAGTTGCACAAATTTCAGGTTTTAAATTTCTCTATACTTCATAGCAACAGCTCTGAAGATATCTATTTGATTCTATTTTTCTTCCCAAGTTGTTATTACAGATGGTAGGTAACATTACAATTGTCAACAAAACTTAGAAGAAATTCGGAATAATCAATCAAATAATATTCTCAAACTTATTTTTTTAATTTAGTCCTTCAGGATTTTAACTATATGGGTTCATAATCAATGAGAACCAAGACAGCATTTTTATGTAGCTTTTTTTTTCCATTGCATATTGTGGAATTTACAATTAAATGAAGGCAAACTGATGCTGTTCAACCTTTCATGGAGTTTTATAAATTCTTTTGGACCAGATGAGCTACATCTTACTCCGGTAGTTTAAAAGCATATCACGCTACGTAGACAGTACCAGCACAGAGTGATACAATGCTTTGTAATCCTTAGAAGAAAACCTGTCATCTTGTGCTATAGCAAAGCATATTATTAAGAATCGTTTAATCTACACGTTGCTGATACAATGACACAGAATAAAATTGTAGCATTTTACCTGCATTTCTATAAATCGTGGTTGAACCGACAGTTCTTTTAAGATGGATGGGATTTTGGTGAGATTGTTATAACTGTACATCATTATAAGAAACTAATCCCTGTCACATACTTCCCATATATGTACAAGATTTTTTTTACTCAACTGTTTGAGAAACTTTTTTATAAGGTACAAAACATCAAAAGGCATCAACTCAGAGGGGTAGCCCACGCACTCAATTTTTGAAACTGAATATTCGAATAAGATTGGGACAGGAAGAGCCTTCCCTGTCCAGCAACATGATGTCAGTTATGAGATATTCCTTCTGTTCTCCTGTCTCCTTTTCTCTCAGGATCATGAAACTATTTATATATCCATATCTATATATCTGTATCTATCTATAAATAATCCATCTTCCAGCAGCATCTTGTCACAGTGCTCTGCACTCAATAGGAGAAATTGATTTTCATCATGAAAACAAAATGAAGGTTCCTCATAAGTAGTATCCAGAATTTATTCATATTTTTAAAACACACACTTCCCTTAAACCCCATGTAATACATATTTCTGACAAGAAAAATGGTTTTGTAGTAAATGTCTCAAAGGAAGTTCAGTCATTTCTCACACCACAGCCTACTGTACACAGAATAGCTACAGAAGACAAGAGAATTCATTAGTATTCTCGTGACCTTCTAGACAGACTGCACAGGAATCCTGAAGGTTAATTTAGAGCTAAATTAATTAAGATAGCACATAATTAATAGCACAAAAGAATTAAGACAGCATATTTTCAGGACAGTGACAGGACAAGGGACAATGGGCATAAATTGAGACGCAGGAACTTCTATCTGAATATGACAAAAAACTTCTTTATTTTGAGGTTGATGGAGCTGCCAGAAGACGTTGTAAAGTCTCCTTCTCTGGAGTTATTTAAAACCTGTCTGGACATGATCCTGTGCAACCTACTTTAGCAGAGGGGTTGAACCAGATGATCTCCAGAAGTCCCTTCCAGCCCTAACCATTCAGCAATTCTGTGAGTCTATGATAATATACAAGGTCAGATTTTTTATCGTGTGAACAAGACACTAGTTCTTAATTTTGTTCTTTAAAAAAAAAAGTACTTATCTGTGTCACAACATATACAAAATATTTAGGAAAACAGAGAATAATGAATTTCTAATGCACTTTCATTCCTTCTGAGTTATGCCATTCAATCACCAATCTTTTTATTATTTTATTTTTTCAGCTGCCTTTTCCTTAATGATAAATAAATGCAAAGGTGTAAATGATTCATTAGTCCAAAGCTGGGCAGGGCAAGCAGAGAGAAAACATGAGAAATGGTATTCAGATGGAAAGCAGGTATTTAGGTCAGAAAAGTGGTAAAATAGAGCAGTGATCACAAATTACAGGAAGGAAGGACACCCATTTTTTATATATATTAGAATGCCACTCTCATCTGAGTACTTGCTTCTTCCCACGAAATGAAATAATATCTTAACTGAAGCCATTACATTCTATGCAGGAGAGCAAAAATGATAAAATACTGAATTTTTAAAAAGCAGAAAGCACAGCTCAGATATATTTGATTACTTTTTGCCTTACGAGTATTGGGAGTCTCCATAGGCTGGTATTAACTGACTGGGCCTATCAAGTCACATGGTGTCTCCCTTTCCTTTCAGCCATAAATAATAACTGCTTTTTTCCATGGATGTGGTCCTGTAACAGCCATTGATCACTTCATAGCTTTTAAGGCCAGAAGAGAATACTGCTTTCACTTAGTCTGATCTGTAATGTGACATAGGCGGTAACACCCCACCCAATGACATCCACATGAAGTCAAATAATTTATAGTTTGATACAGTACATCTCTGGAAAGAAACCCATATTGATTTTAAAATGTAGTATGATGGGCAGAAAATCTACTACTTTCCTCCATAAAATGATCCAATGGCTATTTTCTCTCTGGTAGAAATACATCTCATATTTCCACTTCGAATGTGCCTATCTATAATCTATAGGCAGTGAGTTTTGTTGTAGCCATAAATAACTTGGCATCCATTAGACCTCTCCTACTGCATACTCCTAGCTTATTATTATGTTATAGGTCAGTCTCTTTACTTTCTCCCTATGGATAGATTGTCTATTGTCTTGAGTATTTCCCTGTGAGGGGGGCTTTGAGTCCCATGATTGATTCTGAGTAGCAGCTAGAAGTTGGGTTTTCAGGCTGCTACTTGAAACTGGGAACTAGAAGCTGTTCATGTATAGAGACAATATAAGGTTTTGAGTCTTGCTAACCACTTAGCTACACATGTACAAATTATTTAAAAGAATATCAATCTTATGAAGATAATGGTGGATCTTGCAATTATATGTCTTAATATGGAAACTGGCCCTGAAGACTGGCAAATGGGACAGCACTTACAGGTGGCTGGATGTGAAGAAAATAAACTGTATTAAACTTATGTAGCCTGAAGGTGCTTCCTTACCTGTACTATCTAGCAGGCTGCAGAAAGAGGAGTTCCCAGGAGGACAGAGATAAGAGAGTGCCAAAATGCATAGTATTTTCTTGACCATAACACCAACTGCACTGGCAATATCTGTATGTAACATTATTAGAAATGCAAAATATATATTTTTTTATTTAGTAGACATTTAAAAATGTGGTTCATTTATGGGTTTGTTTGGTTTTTTGTTTGTGGGGGTTTGTTTTGGGTTTTTATTTAATTATTAACTGCTACAAATTAGGTCTGACCTTGAAATATTCTTAGGAACTCCTCAGATAAATGCACTGGCTAGTTTTCTGTCCTGTTATGTTCCACAAATGTTTTGTAGAAGTCCTATTTCACAAGGACCAATGAAGTATTCTAGGTTTGGAAATTAGTTTCTAGATTCATAGCGTTCTTTTTCTAAGGAAATTTTTCTCTCTTCTTTCAGAAGAACCCAATTCCCAGTATGTCAGAGACTGAAAATAGTTCATGCCTCAAACATTGATATAAAGTTTTGATCAGAGAAGCCTCCCTGAAGATACCTGACTGGGACTTTGAACTGAGTCAAACTGCTGAGATTAGATAAAGGGAAAAGCCTATTGTTCAATCATCTCAATCTGAGGGAAAGGAATGTGTCTACAGAGGCTGAAGCCACCAGCTGTACTGAGAATCATTTTCTAGCTGAGTTTGGGGTGGAGGGCAAAGCACAGCTCACAGAAGCCAAGTTTGCACAACCCTCCCCCAGCTGAAGGGGGGAGGAGGATGGTGTAACCTCTGGTCAGAGGCAATACACACGCATCCTCCAGTACACAAACTGGCCCAGCTGTGAAGCCTCCCCAACCCCACAAGCCACATCCACGGGACTCTCACGTGAGAGGCAGCTGAGGGGGAGTCACAATCCATCACAGACCCCCCAAAGTGCTCCCCAGATGCCTTGCACCACAGGACTGCACGTGATGCAAGCAGAGTCTGCTGCTAGAGGCTGCCCCCTCCCCTGGGGGGACATGCCTGGACACTTCCACCTGGCCTGAGTGTATATTAACCCATGGCATTATGTGCTTTTGGGCGACTTCCACCACCGAGACCACCCGAAGAGGACATCAGAACACCAATAGGACCCACGGAGTGGTGATACTTCTTTGCCCCTGTCCCTCTCTGTTCCCCCCATCTTTCTCCCTACTTCCTCTTTTCTCTTTTTTCTTCTCTCTCTCTCTCTCTCTCTTTTCTCCCTACTCCCTCTTTTCTCTCTTTTCTTCTCTCTCTCTCTCTCATATTTACTATCAAATAAAACTCATACTATTGATTGGCATTTGGTCTCACTTGTACCTTAATTTGGGCAGAGATATCTCTAAAGAACTTTAATAATTAGATCATAACACAGTATAAGCCTCTCTTCTCCAGTATCTCAAAACCAAATGAGCCATGTGGGATTTTCTAGATTGTTCTCATGTCATAACCTAGTTTCTTATGATTTTAACTCTTCATAGTAGCTAATTACCCCACAGGATGCCTAAATTGCTATGCAAGGAACCTTTCTTGGGTTAAGACATCTGATTTTCAGGGTGTCAGTGTTAAACAAAAATATCATCCTTTCAGGGAATTAAATGGTGCTAATAAGTTGAGTCATAATGCTAATCATAGAAAAGACTCTTAAATTAAACCACTTCTTTATTCTCACCCCTGTAGTAGTGACCAAAAGCCTTTTCCCCTGGAGAAGACATTTTCTGTAAACTCCTATCATAGGTACTTAGATATTTTCCTCTTTCACCCACACATTCACACATACACTGACCATGCAGCTGCATTCCAATTAGTTTCTGAGTTTTATTTATGCCAATTTTACTTATTTCAAAGGTCAGAAGTTTACTCTAAGTCCCTGTTTATGCTTGGGGGTGTGAGATCCAGAAGGACGTTTCTGTCCTGCTTTCTATAGACACTGGACTTTACATTTATCAGATATTTTTCCTTGAAATTCATCATTATGCATCTGATTATAATCAGATGAAATAGTTAAGGACCATGGTTCTGCTGGTCATGCTTTATTCAAGCAGTACCTATTTCTCTAGTATAGCTGTGCTTGCTTCCAAAGCAGTACTTGGCTTCAGGTCCAGTGCTCTGTTAGATGTCTCTGATGAACACATGGCTTTTAGCTGCTTACAACTATGACCTATTAATTAATTAATACAAGAGTAGCTAAATTACAAATGCAATGGCCTTTGGTACCACAAAAGACAAGTGTCTTAAGCAACAGAAAAATCAATAACAGTTTAAAGGTGTGTAAAGTTATTGTCTGGTGTACAGATGTGACATGATGGGATGAACACAAGGGGAACTGATAGTCTCTAGGGTAAACTTGATAGACTAGGATAAATTATACATGCCTAATTATTAGATGACTATTTTTCTATCTCTATTAAAATGTAGGATAAAGGGACATAAAATAGAAATAACCTTGAAGATCTCTGTAGAGAGGCTGGCAGGAGATGGCAGGAGCAGACATGCAGCCTGTCTGATCATCTTTACACTCTGAAATGAGTAGGGGAAGCCTGAAGAGCAGGAGATATCTATGAACAATATAAAATTTTTAAAGAAAAGGTATGGGCCTTTTATTCATAGAAATAGAAAAATATCTCTTATCTCCAATTCTTCATCAATTATAAAATTAGTGAATTTAATTTATAATCAGTGAATCTTCCATTTATATGATTTTAGTATGCATACATTAACAAATTTGCACATTTTTGAAGAACTGTGTCCTTTCTTGTTTATAACCTCCCAGTCAAGCCATCTGGTTCTGTGGAATGGCTGCTGAAATCGTTCATTTCCTTTTTAAGTTGACCTTGAATTGACTTCACATTTCACATAACTGATTAAACTTAGTGGCAATTATTTTCAGATATTTTAACATACTCTCAATCATTTCTCATGTACTTGCCAGAAATCTAATTTTAAAATAAATTTGCACATGTAACATTTTTGCTATTTGCTTTAAGTGTATAACTATACTGGTACCACTGTGAAGACACTTTCAGTGTGTCCAAAACTGGTGTAAAGACCTGCCAGCAAATGTATTCAAGAAGGCAATTAAGGCATCATCTTTCAAATGTAGAGGTAATGACGAAACAAGTGTAAGAGCACATTCTTTAGGATTAGGCCTGTAGTAATACATATGTTCCAATAGATAAATGTCTCGAGTACTCTAATGTTCAAAGCACCATCCCAGACATTTATTCTATGTTGGAAATTTCTTGAATCTTTGCCGTATGTTGAGGCAACCCCAATTCAGTAGGCCTGTTGAATTACCGAATAAAATTCAAATGTCATTCAGGCATTTTGTTTCAATTATTTGATTTTGTATTGTCATTTATACTCAGAAGTAATTATAAATTAATTAAAAGACCATCTGAAACCCCTCAGGCAATTTTCAAACACAATGAGAATCTCCCTTTTACTGATACTGCTGTCCCTGTCAGTCTGTGAAGATATTTTAATCAGATACATTAATTTTTCTCCACTAAAATGGAAGGGGGAAATATATGATTATGGTCTGTCCCTACTGTCAGCAATGCATAAATCTATTGGCATAAGTGGGATGCACAGGGTGTAAGTCAATGGCACAAATCCAGTATATTAGTTCACTTGAAGTGTAGCAGGCTATAACAAAGCAAAAACGTATTCTGTGTAGGCTGTCATGTAAGAAAGCCAAGAAGCAGAAAGATTTGTTTAACACCTTTGGCAATTAATATACATATGTGTTATGATAGCTCAAGGAAGCAGTTGGCAACAGTACCCTCTAAAATAGCAGTTCAGCCGAGCTGCTCAAGGATACAGGAAACCCACTGGTGCCAAAGGATGTCTGTCTGAGAGCTGCTTCTTTCTCCACATCTCTCAGTTAGTCTTACTACTTGAGATACTCCACAAGTAATACAGTTCATGATCTGTCGCACTGCTGGATGGAGTGCAAGATGATTCATCTCCCTCCTAAGTTGCCTGTTTTGTGGTTTTGTGCAGGTGAGACATACACCATTTCTCCCTTTCTGGGTAATTTTGGTCTTAGATGCCCAATATCTTCAGCTTAATGAAAACGTCCTTCATGGGAAGGGTCTTTTTCTGCTTTGCTGCTCATGCTGACTTCTCTTATTAATAATTAGCCTTTGCAACAGGTGGGTGAGCCTTATTTTAATTTCATTTTACCAGTACGGAGTCAAGGTTCTAACAGGTCAACAGTGGTTTTTTAAGATGTTACTGTCTTCCTGTAGGTATTGCCCTACTGCTAGCTGATGAAAAAAGTGAAAGTGCATTGTCCTCTGAACTGCCACTGTTCACAACCTATGACACTCACATAAAAGCCATGTATTTCTGTTTAGAGTGATATGCTGAGCCACAGGGTGTCATGATCAAGAAGATAGTATACATTCACTTCGCTACTAAGCAGAAAAATTCTGGAGCATATGAAAAAAGATGACAATTTCTCAAAATATGTCACCAGAAATCAGGAGACCTCACCAATCACTCCCATTTAAAGTTTTTCTTCTGATACTATTCCATTTTCCATAGGTTTGGCCAGAAGAATTAATTTTTTTTGGGGAGATTTTCTAGAATGAAGAATGACAAGAAATCTCTAGCAGCTTGCAAACTAAGCTGGAAAAAAGTAAGATGTATTATCATTAGAGCTGGTCTGTAGTTTGGTGGAAGCTTTTCATATCTTTGCAGAAAGCCATGGGGTTTTATGTACTCTCAATAGATTATAATACTTATTGTTGAATCCTGATTCCCTGACATGGGTGTTGAAATTTATAGTCTTGGCAAGTGAGATAAAAGTAAAGAAAAAAATGACAAAAATATCTCAGTTTTTCTATTATGCTTTACAGTTTTGTATTCTTATATGCAAAATATTTTTCTTTAGGGAAGCAATCCCAACGTTTCCTGTTACCCACACTAAAATGTAAATGGTGGTGTTAGTGGGCAACTCTATAGAAGTGACACTACTGACTTGGGGTTTTTTTGGTTTTTTTTTAATTTTTTTGGGGGTTTTTTTTGGTTTGGTTTGGTTTGGTTTTGGGGTTTTTTGCGGTTTTTTTGTGTTGTTTTTGTTACTACACTGGAACTGCAGAAGCTGAGTGGAGAATCGGGGAGAGTAGAAGAGAAGCAAGGCCACTCTCTGAAAGGCGACCACATCAACTAATGCACTTTAGTGTTTGAAGGAAGAATGATTGCAGTTCAGGTTCTAGACTCTCATATCATCTTTAAGATAGGCTTAAATATTTCTCAGGCCAAAGTACCACAGATAACAAGCTATTTCAGAACAGTTCCTGAGGCTGAATTCCATGCTCACCCAAAATTGAAAATACTGTACTGTATACTGGATATCAAAGTCACATCATTTTTACTTTAATTACCCTTTAACCACTGGCTTTTGAAATTAAGAATGCCATTATCTAACACTGGCTTTGTAATCCATATGTTTAAAATTAATGTTGGGAGAAGTGTGTTAAAGAGCCAGAAATGAAGTGACATAAAGCGAATATCCCATAGATATCTATAAATTAAATCATTGACTAATATATTGTTTTGAATTTTTCATATTTAATTTTAAAAAATAAATTTCTTAAAATTCTGCATAATATCTTTGTTTAGTGCCTGTCTCAACACTCAAAATAAATCTTCTCATGGGAGTCTTATAGCCAGACTTGAGACCACAGGATTTTTTGACCAGTCAAACACAGTTTGGAACCTGCAGAATATACAGTTGGTTTACCCTTTACTAAAGATAAGGAAAAGACCTGCAAGATGCAATCAATCCACCATAAATGGAGGAAAAGCTCAAAATAAATCTCTGTTAACACACAAGAGTACTTTAAATTGGGTCTGTACTGTCAGAATCCCAAGCTTCTATTTAACTGTCATTTTGTTTTCCTCAAATAAACAGGAGATTAATACTTTAAAGATACCACTTCTGTGATCATGGACAAGGGCATTTCCATATATGTCTGTCAAGCCTATAGCAAAATTCGCTGAGGAAATCCGAATTCTACTGCTAATAAATATTTCCACTAGATACCCTGGAGAGAGACAAGGAAAATGAACATATGAAGAGATAAGGAAAGAAGAGGACATGCAAGAGCACAAAGAGGCAGATTTAAAAAGGAAAACAGAGAAAGGAGGGGGATAGAGGCATAATGGATATAGTTTAGAAACAGGGAAACTTTCAATAACACCATACCATGAGGCTCACATTTGTTCTTTCTTTTTGTTCACAGGATATTTAAAAGTATGGCCTATGGAATTGCAGATGAAAATACAGAGACAAACGATACATCCAGCACAGAATACTTAAGCCCACAATTAATGATTATTGTGGAATGACATTGTTATGGGGCTCACAAGCAATTTAGAGGGATACCAACCTATAAACAGTGAAGAAGCAAAGAAAGGAAAGTGCCCAAACTAGGAATTCAGTTAATTATATCTTGCAGAAGTCAAACAGATGAGAACACTTTTATTTTTAAAAGCTCAAATAATTTTTTCATTATTTACTCACAAAAAAAACAGTACTGGAAGAAGGCAATGCTTCCAGGCTGATTCAATTCAAGTACAGTTTATTCTTTTGGAGACAAGGGATGCTGCCATTATCAGCAAGAGAAATTAATTTTTAAGAGGCAGTTTAGTAATCTCAATTACTCAGAGGACCTGGTAGTATAATAAGGTGCTGGTAGAATGCAACTCCTGTAAAGGAAAAGTTACTTTCAAAGGTTAATGGCATATAATTTACAATAAAATTCTTTTCTTGACTGTAGCTGAAAGTCAGAATGTGCTGAACTCTCCCAATATTCAGACAAAACGCATACTGATTCACATTTTTTCCTTGACCTTGAAATTTCTCCATCACTTTAGTCCTCTAGAGCTTATGCTCTAATGTGACACTCTGGAAAAGTTGCAATAATGAATCATAATATCTATAGCGGTACTTAAAATACAGTCTCAGATTATCATCTTAAGTAAACAAGTATTGAGTAATTTTAAAAGTAATTTTTATTGCTCTTTTAGTAAGAGATATTAAAATCACAACAAAGTTTTTTCAATCTTAAAATGTACTTTCTGGCAGAGAAAGATTCTAACTGAAAAAGTTTATTTTTATCTTTGGAACAATTTAAGTGTGTGCACTAAAATTTATTGAGTGGGTTAATGTCCCTCCATTTGGACATCAAATACATACACTTTAGTTCTTGCATTTAGATCATTGTTCTCCTTAACAAATCAACAAATAATTTAGTTTCCTAGGGAATAAAGTATCAGAGCAAAATCCAGTGGAATTTAAGAGAGATGTGTTTGAATTTTCTAAATAATTTTGGGAGTGTTCAAGCAATTATTGTGCTAAGCTTGTACAATATCACGCTGCTAATGAGATCACCTTGCAGTTACAGTGACATCGCTTACTTTCCCAGTACAAACTATTTTCTTATAATTTATGTTTTCTCAGCTGTTTATTTTGGTTAACAAAAATGAAATGGTATTGCTCAATTTTTCTCAGCTTGAGTGAATGCTTTTTTACTTTGCAGTAGTCATTTATAATTTTTTATTCACAACATATCCTAAAGTAGACTTGGTACTAAAAAGAGACCTTTGCAGGGCTGTGAAACAATTGTGGACCTGACTGTCTGTGCCTAGCTACTTTAAACCTACCCACAGTCCAAAATCCCAGTTCAGCACCCTCCAGATATGCTGCAGGGTCTCCAGTCCTGTTCCTGAGCAATTATTTGGATTCCCTAGTTTGTCCTTGGCCCTGAATTTTTACTCAGTTTCTGGCTGGTGGTCATCAATCTGTCATCAGGGCCTGTTGCTCCCACCACACTGCTTGTCTTAGCTGTTTTGGGTGCTGTGGGGCTGCACCCATCCATGTGGGCACTGAACCCCCGCACCATGGCTGTCCTTGGCCCCCAGCACCCTGGCCCTGGGGAAGCTGCTGGCCTGCACATCACCTGGTCAGTGAGCTCAGACCTTTTGGGTCCTGAGTTGGGTGCCAAGAAGACTGAAGTTCCCACAGCCCCTGCTGTCCCCCAGATTTCAGCTCTGTACCCAGACCTTCCCTTGCCTCACACTGCCTCCAACCCTTCCAAATCCACCGAGAAATGGTTCAGTGGTTTTTCCATCAGATACAGTTAATATTGCCTGCCTTTACCCAGGGGACAGCAGGTATCAGCCTGTTTCAGCACCATTCCCTCCTGGCTCTCAGGAAAGACATCTGCAAATGCTTTAATGAATTGATTCCTTTCATCCCCCTCCACTTTCAAGTTGTCTTATTAGTTTGTGTATCTTACCTGGCAGACAGCGTGCTTGCTGTTCTAGTCTTTCTTTTCCATAGCCTCAGAAAAGTTTGGGCCTGGCCTGAACAAACTCCTGTGTCACCACGAAAACACCATTAACACCACAATATTGAGTAATTACTGAACACACAGCTTATAGATCTCAGAAGTGAAGCTTCTGTATGATGCATCCACATTCTTCCTCACCAATGGCAACTCTGCCAAGTCTCCTCAACCACTCAGTAAAGCCAAATGAGCAGAATCAAATGAGCATTGGAGACCCCACATAAAATTCTGCAATTCTGACCTGGAAAAGAGAAGTGGGCCCCTAAATTCTGCAGCCAAAAGAGTAGGTCTGTATTCCCAGCACACTCCAGAGAAGCATGCTTAGCTGCATGCTTCAGACCTGTCCACACAGAACTGCTGTCCATTTCTGGCCACAGCTCATGGTCTCAGTTTTTCCTACACAATATGACAATAAGATACTGAACAACTTACAGTTACTGCAGTGGAACCCACATTAGAAGTTAAATTCTATTCAAGATAACAACATATGAGCAAGTGACAGGAAAAGCAGAAAACTATGACAGTTTGGATTCACTCTTGGTAAGATATGATAAACTTCACCTTTCACCACTGACTGGTCTAAAGAAGAAATTGTGAGAGAGCTGACTTCCATCTAATGCAGTTTGAAAATCCCATGCCAGGAGGTAAGACATGATGAGAAACAGAGAAATATTCCATGTAAGCAAAATAAATAAGCAAACAAATGAATACGTCCCACCCCCCCCCCACCCCCCCCAAAATCAAAACATTTAGAAAACTCTCTATTTAGAATCTACTGCAAGTCTGCTATTTTCACCACAAACTTTATCATTATGTCAGAAAATTGAATTCTGACAGCAGAGCACTATTATAAACCACAGCATGTATCTCTGACTTCTGATGAATTTTCAATGTTTGTCTTGAATATTCCATAGCTGAGACTATAAATTTTCTTGGTGTGGACAACTCAAGATAGTGGGATTTTTTTTTTACTCTCTCCAGTTCATATGTGTGAAGAACTAATTTGTGCTTCCAACTGAAATGTCTATTCTATTCTAAAATATAGTGCTTATAAACTATAGACTGCAAGTGACTGACTGTAAATATGAGCTTTCAACCAGAGATGGAAGTTTCACCTATGTATAGAATAGAATCATAGAATATTCAAAGTTAGAAGGGACTCCCAAATATTTCCAAAAACTTTCTGCTGAGCACAGCAGTAACTTCGATTTCCCTCTGTTCAATATCCACTGTCTGCTCTCTGTTCCTAGACTGTATCTACATGCTGTAGTTGTTACCTGCTGCTGTCTCAGTCCCTATGGAAATGGAAATAAACTGAGATGACACTGAAAGGTTGCTAGGAAACAGCCAGATGATGGTGATGAGGAGGACAATATCCTCTTATTCAGGATATTTCTCTACAGTTTGTCAATCTAGACGGCCTTTGACAATTTACCAATTTAAGGCGCTACTAAAGAACTACATTTTAAAAAAATCAGGTATTCCTTTCATACCTGCACTAAGGAAGACAAATGCAAAATTATCTTTTTGACAAGATTTTGCTGCTTTTCTCAACTGTACATGGAACTACTCTTAAAATTTATTCTAACTCGTGCTGATCCAGAGTGCAGTAAATTATCTGACGAGTTATACAGCACACTTACTATACTTCATATATCTCTTTATAGCATACTCACAATGAATATTTGAGTGCTTTCCAGTACTGCATTAAGCAATGTGACTAATGCTTGTTACGTGTTTATTCTTTCATTCCTCTCCCCAGGGGAAAATGTGTCTACTGTGTAATGTTTTGTTTTACAACGTATAATGCTTGTCTGACTGTTTGTCTAAATGTTTATGTTGCAGAAGGAAAGGTTAAAAAAATCTAATTTGCACTTGGAAAGGAGGATGGCACTCAAAGTTGTTCAGGACCTTGCCTCCTGGACAAGTCGATTTCTCAGTCTCAGACTGGCCCCAGCAAAAACACTGTTTCCTGCTTAATAAGATTTACTGTCCTTTGACAGGTTTCCCTTTGCCAGGAGAACAAAATCGTCAATCACTCTTTTCATTCTGGGACTTCAGTTTAGATACCCTGGGTCCTGGCCACAAAAAAACGCAGTGCGACTTAGAATCCAATTCAGTAGCTGGTGAGACTGGAAATCGCCCTCTGAAAACTGCAGCAGTTGTTTGTCAGCTGGAAGAGTTTGAAAACCCCACAGCTCACTGGGCTACTACCACAAAGATTGTTTCACTTGCCACACAGTGCTGCTGTGACCTGCAAGGGTGACCAGGACTGGCTTTTAGCAGAAGGGGTTTCTGGTGGCCTGTGTTTTGGGAGTGTTGCTTGCTTGTACAGGAAGATTCTGAATAGGAAAAATACAAGGGTCGACAGCATGTAGGTCCCAACAGGAAAATCAGGTTGCTGGTGAAAAAAAATAGACGGAAAGGAAAAGAAGGGATTTGTTGTCTGGCTTATTTTGATATATAGCAGAAAACTGTTGAAAGAAATACCTTTGTTAAATTTTCAATACAATGTAAAATTGTTTAATTATTAATGATATCTGTAGTGAGCTGCAAGCAAATTTGTAAAAGGGAAGTATAAAAGAGATATTAATTTCAGTTTTATCTTTATTTTATTTGTACTCTATAAATTGTAAAATTTCATCATAAAATTCTTACTTCATTCTCTATGGTATTTTTATACTTAAGTTGTATTACTTCCATTGCTGTGTATTTTATATTTCAGAGCATATAATGTTTCTCATAGCAATAACAATGTCTTTCCTGGTAACAGTCAATATCATAAAGACTCCTGAAGGTATGGCATAACTTCTGGAGATGAGTTTTACAGCAATCAGTACCATGTGCCCACGTTAAAACATCTGGAATGACCATAAGGCTCAATATTTGCATATTAGTGAAATTGGAAACAAGAGGTTTCAGCAGATGTTAGCAAATTCAGCAAAAAGACTATCTGCATGCAGTAATAAGTGGATTAGTATTCATTAATAGATATCACTCTTATTTGTCTTCTTTTTCAGATAGCAAACAGCTTCTTGTGGTTTTGGTTTTGTTTTTTTTTTTTTTTTTCTTTACAACTTGCAATTATCTTTAAAACATGAAGCAGACAGTAATGGATCAATCAGGTTTTTACAACTATTTTGCAGGCCGTTCTCTCTTTATATTTTAATGGATATTTATTTTAGTTTGTCAAAACTGTGTCTGAAACACCTGCTCTTCTGAAAGAACATAAAAATAAACCTTTGTCTGTTATACTATACTACAGAAAAAAGTGCTCTCTTTTTATGTCCTGTGTTTAAAAAAATATAATCAATGAGATATATAAAGGCAAATTAAGACTCCTTTGCACACCTTCTTATACTGTGAAATACATTTCTATGTTGGCATATGTTTTTCTCAAAGACTGAAGTTTTTCTCATCTCACCAGTTAGTTGCAAGTAAATCAAATGATGACAGTCAAGGATCTATCATTTGCCACAGTATAGCAGATGGATCCCATGGTTTAATTAAATAACGTTGCTGCAGGCCCTACCATTGAACAGAGGTGTTGAAAACTTCAGAGCTACAGAATTTGCTGCCAAAGAGCAAATGCAAAGATGGCTACTTGGGAGAATATGTAAGAGGAAAAGTTAAAACTACTCTACATTAAAAAAATAAATATATTGGAAATCTACTGCTGTTCTTCTTGCCTGGCTATCCTCTTCTCCAATATTCCTTTATACTTAACTGCATTCTCAGCTGAATGAATAAAAACAAGCTTGTTTCTGTTTTTTCCTGCTTCTCAGGTGATTTATACCAGTTGTAACAACATGAGTCTCAGAGGACTAATCCCAGAAAAATCTATCTGCACTGGGGTGTGTTTTATAACATGTGCCTTCAAAATCTTCTTGTGATAGCATCTTTTGTAATGTCTATATAACATCTGACAACATCTAAACCTCACATGTTTATTTGTCTGTCATCTTTGGGTTAGATTCTTTCATCAGGAAATTTGCTGTCATGTTTGTCCAAGTTTCAAAAATAAATAATTTTTTTCCCACTGTTTCTATCAGAAAATATTTCTATCACAGGAAATAAAATTCCCCCAGTAAGTTTCCATAAGTTTAATTCCTCCCATTTAGGTAAAATTTATTCAGTCAGAAAAATGATGTAAAAAGCCCTACTATGATGATCTGAAGGAGGTTATTTTATTTTTTGGGAAAGTTGAGAGGCCTAATAAAGATGAGAATAAGAGGGCTTGTGGTGAAATTTTACAAATATATCATAGTAAAAATGGGAGATAAAAAAATACTTAAACTGAAAGGTGACAGCTACTGGTAATTTAATCAATGAGTTCTTCTAAGAAGGTGTCATATACTTGATTCAATCACAAAAAAACTTTTCTGTTAATTGAGGTTCCAGATATCTTCTCAGTGCAGCGGAGAATTGGGCTTTAACTTTGGACCTTACTCATGACCTCTTGCTATACAAAAGCCTCTGCAAGAACTCAGTCAAATACTATTAATGATTTTGTTATTAAGTTTATGAATAAAGAGTTGTCTTACTAGTCCTGTGTATGTGTCTTTTTCATTTCTCCTACACATTTCTCAATATTAAAATGAGATTCTGTCATTCTAAAAGACATTATAGATTTATATTATTTATTCAGAAAATTAAAATCTGTCACAATCGAGAAACATGGAAGTATTTTTTAAATCAAGTGGAAACCACATACAATGGTTCAGCCACAGTATGCTACAAAAAACAAACTCCTGTGAACCCTAGCAGAGTCCAAACTTCTAGAATGACAATAGCTGTGAAAAGTAACAAAATAAAACAACAGGCAGTCTGTTATTTTTCTAAACTATCCAGTTTTCACACAATTTAATGTCAATGCCAGTATTCATGCATACAACTATATTCATGATAGCATGTGGCTACAGTGGATATAATTGGGATATTAGTGGAAAATGTACTCATCAACTGATAATGTCTCAATTTAAAACCTGCACACAAACTGAGTGGGACAATCACTGTCAAGAATTATAACAATGGGGACTAAATATGTAACTGCTGCTACCTGTAAAAAAACCCCAGTAATAAAGGTGGTCATTAGCACTGTCACTGTACATATTTACTGCATCCTGATTTCGTATTTTTTCTGCAAATCTCCTACGGTATGTATGGGCTTTGCTTTCAACAAGAAAAGGTGTGAACACAATTTTAGATTTCTGGCTAACTGACAGGTATATCATTTTTGGATTTAGCTTCACCAAAGCATTGCTTTTCCTTGCAAAATTCTACAGAAAGTGCTTTACCCATGCAGCCCAGAAATGGAGCCAGAACCTGCAGTCACTGCCTCAGAAATAGTGTTACCATTTTTTACCTTGTGAGGATGTTACTAGTCATTAGTGTTCTAGGATTCACTATCATTTCTGGTTTGGGACTTACCAGAGTTCAATGGCCAGGATAAACTGGAAACAGTATTGACAGAAACAGGAAGTCAATATGAAGATGATCTGAGAAATTAGAAGAAATATGAAAGAGCAGGGAAGAGACGGAGAAAAAGAACAGAGAATAATTAATTAATTAATTAAGTGAATGGAAGAATGGAATGGAAGGATATGGGATTCCAGAAAGTAAGAACAAAGTGATGCTACCATCAGAATAAAAATTAGTGTTTTTTGGAAGATGCTGATGAGTTCAATGGAGACTAATGAAATGCATTTTATTGATGAAAATAGAATCCTGAAGAAGCCTGAAATATGAGTATGTGAACCACTTAGGCTTGTTTTGTGGTATGGGTGAAGGAAAATTATGGTAGGAAGTAACCTTGAACTTGAATTTTGAAAAATAGTAATTATGTGTTGTCTATAAGTGGTCAAGGCAATCCTCAAAACCCCTATGTGCAGAAGACAGCTCAGACAAAGCTCAATCTGAGCAGCTCAAACTTACATTTGAAACAACACAAGAGAAAACAGTGAATTATCTGCCAAGTATCATTCCATACATACATATTGTTCCTGTTTTTTCTTTATTATTTTTTATGCAAAAGAAAGGTGGGTGAAATATGTATAATTTCTAACAACCAGTTCTACGTATAGGGTCTCATAAAAGCTATGTAAAATCAAATGCATTGAAGGATCACTTATTAGGGCCTGGAAAGCCGGGAAGCAGAACAAGTGTCGAGTTTCTAAATATTACCATTAAGTAGGAAATACATATGCAACTAGACCATCTAAATTTATGTACCAATTACAAGCAGTATTTGCATGCTTAGCTGGCTTTCCTCAAAGGCTCACCCACCTCTTTTTATGCTCCCAATTACACAGACAATTGCTATTATTAGGCAAGCAGTGCAGAAGAATCTGTCAGAAAATTCATCTTGCAAAAAGGAGAAAAAGATGTTTCGCAAGTGTTATGTTTTTTCATTCTATCTCAAACAATAGCTTCTCAAGGTTTTGAAGAGCACTTGTCCTTCCCTTTCTCACATATCTAAAATGGAATTCAGGTTCTTAAACTGAAATCTTAAGCTATTAAAATACATGGAAGCAACCATACTTACTCCCTGTCCTTGCAGTTGCAAAACAGGATCTTTGGGGACATTCTGCCGAAGAAGACATTGAAAACTGAGAAATAAAGATGCCATTTTTTTGTGTTAGTTTTTGTTGATCTTTATGCTATTATAAAACAGGACTATGATTTATTAACCTAAAATATGTGCTAGTCATCAAAATTTTGTCAATTTAGTACAGAGATGTTTATGAATGGGATTATAACATTCGGTATAAAATTGAAATGCTTTCATTTCCATTGAACTGGGGATGACTTCTATAAATTATGGAAAAGGAAAATTTCAGGTCATTTTTGAGTAGACAGTTGCTTGTTAAACAGGTTTTTTTGTCTATTTAAGTGTTTTAGATTAACTATGCATTTTTGTTGGTTTATTTGAAGAGCTTTGCTTCACAAAAAGATGATCTTCAGTGTCATCACATGGCATTTGGGGGACAATCAGGGGATCAGGTCCAACCAGCATGTTGTGCCAGGGGAAGTTTAGATTGAGTATCATGAAAAATTTATTAATGGAGAGTGTTGCTATGCATTAGTACAGGCTTTCTGGGAAAGTGGTCTGGAGGTATTTGAAAGACATGTAAATGAGGCATTTAGGGATATGGTTTACTGTTGGACTTGGCAGTGCTGGGTTCATGGCTGGACTTGATGATCCTAGAGGTTTTCCAACCTATATAGTTCTATAATTCTATGACATACAGTCGCGTTTCCATTTGCTCAGAGAAACTGTGCAATTGCAATTTGGGTCAAAGCTGATGCACTCAGCTCATATTGTACTTAGTAACCAAAGGAGTGTGCTGCCATACTGCTACAAGAGATTAAAGCAGAATGCCACCGTGTCTTCACTTGAAACTTACGAGCACTTGCAAAGCAATACTAGAAGCTAAAAAGTGGAAATAATTTGTGGTGTTTTCATATTTTGTTCTTTGGAAAAGAGCAACCAAAGTGAAACTTCTCTGAGGGATTGTTGTGGTTTCTTGGCCACTTCCAATAAAAATAAGTTATTTATTCAATAGCAGTTGATAAGATAGATATCAGCTGTCTGGCTAATTTTCCCTGCTTATTCTCTTCTTTATGCTAGTTTGACTCATTCAGGTTTTTGTTGCCAACAGCTCTTCAATCACTTTTTTATGCCATACATTCCTCTGTGCTTTGTTTCCTGCTGTATTTTGAACTTTGCAGTGAAAATAAATTATAATATAAGAGATGGAAAAAGCAGCCAACGGAATCAGCCAAGGCAATAATACAAAAATTGATATAAGGCCAGCTGTTATGCTTGACTTCCTCATGTAGCCCTGGAGGAAGAAGTGAGAAGGCTTAGTTAGGAACAATGACTTTGGCATTCTTGGTATATGTGCCTTTCCATGACGTCCCAAATTCTTCCCCTTATCAATCCCTGTTCAATAACCCTTCAACACTCCAGTCTTATTCTTGCTGTAAAAAGCCCTAATCAGTAGCAGCGATATCTCTGCCTTCCTGGCAACATAGATGCAAATTGTCATTTTAGTGCTGACCACCCTTTGAAATGTGTCTTGTTCTCAAATCTAGACATCACACAGGCTTTCAATATTTGGGAGCACACAGCCAGGCCTTCTCATGAAAAAGGAAAGAAAAACCATGTCTTAGAACAAGATAAATATTGCCAGTAACTTGACAGTCATTTCTACCTATCGTGAGCACAAACCCCCATCTCCAGGAGACATGCCTTACATTAATCATCCTACATTATTCAGCCAGTGGATACAAAGATGATGAAAGTTCTGCCCTTTGTGAGGTTGTTATTGACAAGTTTCACTGTGCCTCTGTGAGGAACAGCTCTTATTTTTCTTGCCTCCCACATGTGTTTCTAGGCACACAAAACAATATTTAGCCTTTGTGGTATGTCATCGATTCAACTATGATTCTCTGTTAATTAGACACTATTAGTATTTATCAGAATGCTCTTTTTTATTGGGTTTGAATATCTTTGCTTAAGTGTTCCTTATGCAGCAATTATTGGTGTACTCTTCAAACCACCTATAATTCAGTTTCTTTCCTTTCTATGCTTACATAAAATACTGTTAGAATCTTCTTTAGGTAAACAGAAAAAGGTGCAAAATGTATCATTAGCTGGGATATAAAAAAATGAAATGCTCCTACAGCGTAACTAGTTTTGATTATGACTGCTTTTCCCCCACATTTTTCAATCTATTTTCGGCTCTTCTCATAGGCACGAGGGATTTTACACTGTAATAGCTTCTTCCCTATCCTCAAAGGAAATAAAACTGATAGCAGACTTTTCTATTAAGCAAGCAGTGAAGTGAGTGTACTGACAAGATGTTAATTTTTTTAAAGTTTCCTCATTTCTTTTTTCTAATGCTACTTCACTGAAGATAATTGGCCTATGCATGTGTTTGTAGTTTTAAACTCAGATGGCAATTGTGTTGCCATTTGTTTTCACAGTTTAAAATATTTATAAATTCACCCATTGATACTTCAAACACTTATTTATGCATTTTTCACATAGGATTATTATACACTTAGATTTTATTTGTTTAAAAAGGATATGCTGTATTACTTCTTCAAAGTAATGCCAAATCATTCAATTGTCCTTAAATGTAGCTTTTTCTCATTTTGGAAGAAAGCCAGTTTCCCATCCTTTGCTCTCTCCCTCACTATCCCTACCCTCTAATTCCAGTGGTCATGAAAAGACATTTTCCTTCTTGACTGCTTCAACATTGAGTGCTTCTGTCTCGTTAAAAAAGTCAAGCATTTCCTACTAAAACTAAAACTGACATTTTTATTATACTGCTGATTCTGCTGAGTGAGAAGACCTTAGACAAAGGGCACTCTTATAAGGGAACTATTCACAGGAGGCTCTGCACTTCTCAGGAATGGGAAAAGCTTTACCTAGTGACAACTAAGGGCAGCAAAACAGAACAAAACTGAATGCTGTAACAGCGCCTCAGATTTCCCAAGCTGAAAGATCAGTTACAGGCTGCAGCATTGACCCTTTAAAGGTAGGACATAATGAAGCCGAATATCAAACAATAAAAGAAGGTGGGTCCAGAGAGATGATGCAATATTTCCTCTGTTTTTAAGACTATGTAATTTAAAAAGATATGGAACAAGGAGGACTGAAAATGTCATAACTGCAGAAGGGACATTATGCAGACAGTTCCCTGATAGTAAGAGCACCAGCAAGAGTCAAATGAGGATGAAAAAAATTTGTGCCTTTGCTAATAATTTAAGTTAGAAATCACTATTTTGTTTAATTCAGTACCCTAATACAGCCCCCACCACAAGCTAATTTGGCTGCTCATTTAGGATTTAAAAGAAACAATTCTCCACCATTCATATTTGGCTTTAAATAGAGCTAGTGGAAATTTTATTATTCATTCATTTTGGACACCTTTTGTCATATAAAGTTATATGCTGTTGAAAGGAGCTCAAGGATGAAAATTTGCAGGGTCAAACACAATCCCCTGTTTGGACATTTCTCCCCTGTTCTGCTTTCTTCAGCCACTCTAACATTTTCCTTATGCTCATAACCAGGACACAAGAATTACAACTCTCAGTATACCTGCTGCCTGAAAATGATGATCTCTAATCCAGCGCATAAACAGCTTTCTTTAAATATATTTGAACAGGCAATATTTATTAAATTTTCTGGAGCAATGAAAATTGTTGAGGTTCTTGAAATTGGAAGGCTTTTTTAGGCCCATGACTGGACTCCATCCACTTCAGGTCCCCATAGCTTCGGTGTGGAATATTTCGCTAATCAAACTCTGTGCATGCCAAGAGAACAGACTTTATTTCAAACTGGCAGTAGTCCATATCTACAGACATGTAAGAGGGGTGTCTAAGTGGGAACTATATGTAGTCCTATTGCCTGACAATGCCCACTTCCATGTTTTCTTAAAGATGAAGAACACACTTTTAGCATAAAACTAATTCAACTTTTCCCTTTGAAAAAGAGAAATGAGGAATACATATAGAGCAAGGTATCTAGCAAGCATTCATATTTTAATATTTAAAATAAGTGTAATCTCAGGCATGTCTTGGGGAAAAATTGGGATTGTCATACCAGTTATGATCCCATTCTCAGAAGTGAGAAGGGCAAAGGGAAAGTGATTTTCCTTGTAGATTGAGGCAGCCTGGATGATACTGCCATAAATTACATGGATCTGGACATGACCACTTCTGCTGCCTGTCACACCAGGTTTGTTTTTTTTTTATTTTTAGCAAAGCCCAGCTCAGTCTTTTCAAGTACTTATTATTTGACTACCCTCATAAGGAGACTTTGGATGGAAGCTGGAGAAAATTTGCACCTGGATAATTCAGAAATCATGCTGCATAGACCAGGTATTTTGCACCTGTCTTAGTTAATCACCAGTCCCTTAGAATTTATAATAAAAACTTTGATTTTTACAGATATACTTCCCTTTCTTGCTAATTTTAAAGGCAATTTCTATTTCTCTAACTGGAAACACATTGAGAAATAATTTTTGTAATGCTGCCATTGTGTTTTCAACAATTTATCTGCAGTGGCTGTTTCAGTCTTCAACATTTATTTTTCCTCCTCTGTCTTTGCTCAGCATAAAATGGTTTTATTTAATTTTTCTGTCTTTAATTATTTCCTTTAAGACCCTTTTCTGGATGAACATTTTCACTGTGTTATATGCTGCTATTATTTCTGGTCTTTAAAAAAAGCTTTATTCCCTACATCTTAGCACAACTTGGGAAGATCATTAAATCACCTACTCTGAATGATAGGTTCACTGTAATTTCTTTCTAAAGATAAAAATCTTTAATCATAAAGAGAAAAATCCTCTTGGACATAAAGTTATCCTTCATTAATGAAGTTTCTTTCAATCTTGTTAAAAAACACACAAACCAACCCAAAACTTCATGAGGCTGGGTTCACAAGGAAATGTTCCCTCCTTGAGGAAATGGCAAGGCAGGTGTGTTCATAATAATTCAACTACAGTAAAATTTTAGGAGTTCAGGGTTAACAGAGATCTGAAAAGTCACATCTTAAACTTGTTTTTATTCACTACAAATTCTGTGCCTTGAAAAAAAGCCAAACTAACACATATCTACTCCCCCAAATCTCAAATAAAGGGTAAGAAAACTTCCTTTCTTTTAAACACTGAATCTCTACTCTTCTGTATCAGTCAGTGGAGTTTAAATGTCTTGGAAATCACAAGAAATTTGTGTGAACAGCAAAATAAGTTTTCTCCATTCCAAAGGAACTCGTTTAGGAACTGTTTTGGTTTTCTTTTCTTTTTTTTTTTTTTTTAGGATGTTATTTGTGCAGATAATAAAGTTCTAAAGTTGGGATGAAAAAATAGATTCTTAATCATTAGTGCAATAATTTCACCCAGAAAGCAGATGTCTCACATTTAGTATCACAGCAAGAGCTTTTTATACTGCCTCCAAAAATATATACTGAACTGTGTTTAATTACTTACTTAAAAAAATAAAAATGATAGTTGCTGTAAAGAGATAGTAAGAGTCAAAACCAGAATAAATTTGAAGTGCCGATAAAAAAATAGATTATGCTGACCATACTGAAGCAATTTTCTAAAATTAACATTAAAGATCTAATGATATGCATGCAGTTTCATATTATTTAAAATAAATATATGTATAATCAGCATAATTCAGTTTCATTTAGCATCGTTACAAATCTATATAGAGAAAACCTACTTTTTTAAAAATCTAATTTACTCATCTTGACACTGTCATATGAATAAAGTTCATTTTCAAGGACTGAAATTTATTGCTTTTACAAAAACTGGCAAGTTCTGGAGAATGGACTGGTAACAGTACAGTGGCCATAATACACAGAAATCAAACTACATTGGATGCAACACTTGAGGTCTTTTAAACATCCTTTTAAACAAATATGAAAAATGCCAGTGGTGAAGTATTTTGGGATGAGGTTTCTTTTAATTGGAGGAAAAAATACATTTCCTTAATTAGAAATTAGTTTCAAAAACAATTTTATTCAGCAGGTGTGAACAGTGTATGTTCAGGATTTCTCAGAAGACAGATGTTGCAGAACTCTTTTCACTGCATTTGAAAACAGGGTTTGTTCTGTGGTCTCTGTGAAGGAGATCTGTTTTTCCAGATCTTCCAAGACTATTTTGGAAGCAATCCATGGTGTTAGTGAAGGACTGTGAGGTTAGAAACTTTCCCTTTATCCTCGTGGTAAGCTCCCTGTGACAGTTCCCCAGCTGATGAGAGTTTGCAGAGAAGCCTGGAGGGTACCCAGGGAGCTGTGCTGGCTGCTGCAGCCTGGCATTTCCAGCTTCACAGCAGCAGGGAGGAGCAAATCCTCAGAACACCATGGATTGCTTATTTCTCTGGATGCTCCAACACACCAGTGATATTCTGACCTTGCATCACACAACTGGGTCATACAGAGCAGTGGGTGTGAAGAAAGTGTCCCTGGAGGCTTGCTACTTGTTCTAGGTGTTTGTGAGGCTCCCTAAATGGAAGACTACTAAACTGTAACAATAGGAATAGCACAAAATAAAGTACATTTCCTTTAATATTACATGCCAATGTCTGGAGCAAAATTATGTTAACTGCAAACCGCAACTAGCAATCCAGATGATAAAATCTTTCAAAATACATATTCAAACTGACTATTCCCTGAATTTTGGCTTCTAGTCTTCTTAATCTCATCCAGTGGCATAATAACTGGCTCTTAAGGGTGGTAACCCAATGCTCAAAAGTCTTCAAGGACTTTCTTAGTCTTGTACAAAAAATAAAAGGGTGAAATCTATCTGAAACTCTGTATTTATATGCGTAGGACAAGAGCATGGTTATCCCTTAGTCATGTAGAGGACACACTGCTGGGCTACAAAGAAGTTAAGTATCATATTAAATGAATTGAATTTAGTGTTTCCATTTCCAAAATCCACTTGCCAAAAAGAAAAAAAGTGTGTGAATTAGACCCCTTTTTAAAAAGACTGTAAGAAAAAAACCCCAACCCAAAATCAAACACAGTGTGACCTAAAATTCAATAACCTAAAGCAAACCAAAAGTTTTATTGAAAATTTTAGAAACAAAGTTCTGTATTTCGTATGGCCATTAAATCACTGATGCTACAATTCTTTAGAATATTATGGTCTAGAATGTAGGCCAGGAATAAAATTAAAAATGAAAATTATTATTGTTTGTGAGTATTACCAAGAAAAATAGGAAAATGCATTAATTTCTAAAATTACAAAGTAGGTAATATATTTAATCTGTTACAAAACAAGGTTGATAATACATGAAAATTCAGATGCTTATGGAGTTACCAGTTCTTAAAACATAAAAAATACATAAAGCTAAAATCCAGATACAACCTTTTGTGATTAATGATAAAAGAAATTACTTAGTAAACATGAAGTGTAAGTGATAAAACTACTACTACCTTTCTTTCTTTGGCAAAACGCAAACAAGAACCTCTCCCGTGATAGTGGATAAGCATCAGATACAGAAGATATTAAACAATGCCATCTCTGTGCCTAAGGAGGGCTCAGAAAGAATGTTGGCAGCACACAGTCAAGGACCTGAGTACTTTCCAAGGGAAAGTGATAGTCAGAGAAGCAGTTTCCAAGAAGTGGCATGTGCTCATGGCACAGCAGACCTTTAGCTCTTTGTACAACTGATTTATCTCTCAAAACTGCAGTAGGAAAGTGTATACCCCTAGTATTCTGCCCCCCACCAGGCCTATTTTTTTTACAGTCATACCTTTCTCCCATTATTTTCTTGAGGTATAATTTATAAGCATTCACTCATGCTTATAAAACATTCAGCAACTTCTGCTAGAGAAAAATAGAAAACACAGATGAAAATACTTGACCATTTTTGAATATACAGTAGAATATGTGAGATGAATGAAGCAGTAATATACAAAGAGCAAGACCTAATGAGCAAGTAAAATATGCAGAAAATCAAAGGCCTAGTGCAGAGCATTATGTTTATCAGAAAAAGCAGCTGCTCTGGGAAAGCTGCAGCTCATGGCATCAAATCATAATGAGTCATCATCACCAATTCCCCACGCCCCATCCCATGACCAAAAAGCACACAGACTAACCAAAGGTTCAAGTAAAAGGTTTATCTTCAGTTATGAAGCAAGATGAACAGTCAAGGGGACTACTATTTTGTGAAAGATTGTAATTATAGCATTAGACATTTCCATGATGATTACTCACTCTGTAAATTCATACAGGTGAGTGGGCACACTGATGTCAATAGTACTACCAGCTTAAGTATATGATCATCCAAGTATGGGAGGTAAATTTGGATTAAGATTCACCAAGGTTAAGATAGTTCAAATTATGTATCAAAAAGATAATTTCTTAACATTTTGCTCGTGAAAACTATTCTGTGTAGAAGTGGAATGATTTTATTCCTACTGTCCTTATTTTTTATCACAAGAAGTAAAACCTCTATAAGCCAAAAAATTGCCTTTATTGCTGCACAACTTCATCGTTTTGAAAAGGGTCGAGAAAAAAAAAATTGCTAAAAGATTTTCCAAATTATATAAAGAGTATTTGTAAAGTAGAAAAAAATTCCATCTCATTTTTGAAGCACATTTTTATCCAGCTTCAGTGGATTCACTTAAATTCATTATCACTCTCCAGGCTCCACCTGAATTACCCCAGTATTATAGATTTTTTCTGTAGAACTGAAAAAAGAGCTCAAAAATGGTAACTCAAACCAAATGAGACTATGAGGTGTGCCCAAAAATTATGTGAAACAAAGACACGTGAATGTTTTTAAAATATGCTTTACTTTTTTTGTTTTAGTTTGGTTTATTTGTTTTTTTCCTATGGGATGCATTTTGAAGATATTGTCTACATTCATGATATCTAGAAAGTAAGGATTGGGAAACACATCATTCTTCATCATCCTCTGTTTACAGATATGATTACCTTGATTAACTTCCACCTACCCTCATCCCATCACCTGAAAGTTACAATTTCTCTGATCCTGAAGTCCAATTTCTCACATTAATACATGCTCATAATTTGTTTCAGGCTAAAACATCTAGTGTAACCTAAATACTTAAATAGTATCTGTTTGCTAACAGAACTGAGAAGACAATAATATGCTTAGCATCTGGAAAGGATTTTGCATAAAAAGTGTACTGTCACTGTGTGTCTATTTCTAGCTTTCTCTCTTTTTTTCCACCTAATGGCATTTGAGATTTTCATGCAATGCTATAATTTTCTAAGTTGGAGCATTAAGAGAAAAGAAATCATAGCATATGTCACAGAATAATGAGATTAGGTATCAGCAGCCTTTTCATGTGCCCATAAGTGGTAGGAAAACTATGCAGTGAATTTTTAGGAGTAAAGTCAATGCAAAGATATTGCTGCTATAAAACCAGTTTTAGTTCCCTTATTTTGTGTGCCTTGTTACTTTTAAATCAAAAGTCCAATGAGAAACCAATGTGTATGTAAAAGAATTAAAGTCAACTTTCTGCTCCAAGAAAACAGAGCTAGATCTCCAACCTGCTGTCTCCATGCTTTACTTCTTGTGCAAAGGAAACTTAGGGAAGTAGAACAAGTTCAAATGCTCATGCTGTCCTGACAGTTCTCAGGGAGGGGCACTAGCAATTCCCTGAGAGCAGGTCGGCTCCCAGCTCATCTCTGCTGAGAATGACAGTCATAAAATTAGCTGAGCCCTATGTTTATTGGTTTAGGATTTCCTTACACACAGGTTGTCATTTCCCAACCCCAAAGTACTTTTAGGTGTAACAACACACTTATACTTGTGAAAAAGAGTAGTAAACCAAACCAGTCTTCATTCCAACACAAATATATTTTCCTCGGCAAACACAAATTTGATTCTATCCAGCCAAAATACTTTCTCTTGCAAAACCTTATGTAGCACTAATGTTACAGGGTCTAACTTAAATGACATCTATTCAGCTGGCAAAATGATAATGACTGTACAGGAAGCCAGACTTGCTTCTCAGGCTTTCAGAAAAATTGCGGTTTTATCCTCCACAGTCTTGCAGTTCTAAAAGAAGTATTGATGTGTCATGAAAAGCTTCATAAGTCTTATTTGGAATGGCACTATGAGCATTTATTCAAAAATTTAGGTTGTGTATCCTTTTGGTTTAGGAATAATTAATGACATGCACTAGTCTACTAGAATTCAGCTTGAATTCATTGACAAAAAATAAGGACTTTTGTGTAATTTAGTTAAGTTGAATTACTCCTCCAGAACTGAATACCATGATGTTCTGCTTATCACTTAAAATATCACTTTTGTCTTGCTTAACATGCACTTTAATATAGATGTATATACATGTAGAAATTGAAGGGTGAAGGAATGGTTTCATTTCTTCTCAGGAGAACATATGCTCTGTAGCAGCAAATAACTTGTACTTAATGTCTCTAAGATATCTCTGGACATTTATGATGGTCTGTCCAAAACCAAGTCAGAACCTGAAAGAAGGCGGTAATCTGAAAGAAACTTTCTAAATAAGCAAACTTTTCTATTTGCTATTAAAAAATTTGCTCTGAATTTTTGTATTCTGTCAGTGAATTAGGCTGGTTTCAGCAGTGTTTCTTTACTCAGTGTGCAGTGCTGCATGAACACAGCTGTGCTGCTCCACAATGGCTTCTGTGCTGGCAGCTCAAATATCTCTGTGCCACAGTCTTCTGCTTTCCCTACTGCTGGGGTAGCACAGCAAGCTCATCTGGCTCCTTTCCTGCTCTCTACACACAACCTACATCAACCACACTGGAAACTGAAAGTCTTGTAGAAATATAATTTACAGTCTTAAATAATGCAGTCATATTTTAAAAAGAAGCTGGACATATTCTCCATGGTACTCACTGGAGCCCCTCTGCAGTGCAATATAGACTCTGTCCTTTATAGAGGGAGAGACTAAGAGGCAGGAACAGAAAGTGCAATGAGTTGCTCTCTTGGGATGGCTTTCTCTCTCCTAACTACAGATGAATCCTTGCAGGTTAGCTGACTTCTTGGTGGCTAAATTTACCTGTGAGAAAAACCACTCATGAGTGCATTTTGAACCTCTCCAAGCTCACAACTTTGGGTCAATTATATATAATAATACAAGTAAGATTATGACCCTGAGTGATAAAATACTGTTAGCAAAGATGGGAAGATATAGAAGAGGAGAAGGAAGGGCACAGATTACTAGTAACAAAAAGGAGAAAAAAATACAGGGATTAAAATACTTAAACCTAAAATTCAGGTGGCTTCACATGGAAGGTTAGGCTGTCTTTCAAATTAATTAAATACTTAACTGTCAGAGGTACACCTCTATCTTAACTCACTGACTTTAAAGAAAATTCAGGGATTTCGAAATGCAAATATTTAAAGTTGACTTTCCTGCACATATTATTGTGCACTCAATCTATAACTGAGGATTTGACTCTAGCAGGAAACAATGACCATTCTGGCATATCTGTGCTTCAGAGAGAAAAGATAGACTTTGCAGAACTTACAGAGAGACATAAACCCAAGACTAATTTTAAAGATTAATATATTGTGGAATAGATATATTCTAGTCACTGGAATGTAAGTCCAGGAAGAATCCAACTTCAAAACTGGTCTGTTCAAGAATTGCAGAGTACTCATCCAAAAGGAATTACACACATAACAATGAAGCTACACATTATAATCAGTAAAATAACATTTTCCAACCTGTTAAAACTTAGATAGAAAATTTTTTGCATGGAAACATATTGCTTTGGGTTAGGGGAAGTCATAACAGCTTAATAGGTTAAAGGCAGCTTACTGCCTGCCTACCACCAACAGTTTGCAAATATTTTTGCAGACAGTGACAAAATAAGTATTTGGGAAATTCTAAGGCTCTTGTCAACTTAATCCTGCTACTCTTAAACAGGGAATAATAAATGTCAAGGGTTTGTTTTCTTCCTTTTTTCATATCAGGGAAGACTTACACAAACATTAGAGTTTTCTCTGAAATTATATCTATGATTTGAAAATTTCACAAGGAGCATTGGGAAGTATGAATGTCTAGTTGAACTTGAATAAATTATATTCTTAAAGACATCAGAAAATCAGTTTTAGTGCTACAGAAACCTATGTGAAATAAAATGTAAAAGCTATATTAGATTGAGTTGAACTATCAAGTTAATCCAGAGCTGCTTTCAAGGACACAGGAGCCATGAAGACTGAAAAATCTTAAAAAGGAAGAGCAACAGGTAAGGGACTGGTAAAGTGAAGATCTTTTTGAGTAAATAACCTGTCAAAACCAACTATTTATGGGAAGTGATATTAACTTTCATCTGAAGCCTAATTCCCTGAGCTAAAACATTTTCCTACTCCTTTGGACATTAACTTATTTTATACTTTTGCCACTTGTATACCTTCTGACAACAAATGGAGACAAAGTGGTGAAGGAATGATGGAAAGCTATATTATCACTCACTACACTGTATGTCCTATGTGAAAGGAAGAGAGATCTTTAGTTCCCCAAACTGTATAGTAAGACCTTGCTCTAAAATGTCAAATTTATGGAATGCTTCCATTGTTAGTACCTTTCTGAATTTCTAAGTGTTGCTTTTTACTCCCTAAAATGGAGTACCAACTCTGTCAAGGGATTTAGTTGCCACTTTGGACAATACCAAATTGAGCATTTAGACACCACCAAAACTTTCCAGCCTGCACACAGCTGTAGCACAGCCTAAGCTCATGGTGCACATGCACCAGCTCCCTCAAACCCTGACCCTGCCAAGGTTCTTGGACCCCAAACTTGTTTTCAAGAGTTAGCAGTCTCGCCCCACAGAGAGAACCACTGTGTTTTCTGAGAACACGCCTGCCAGAGCAGATATCACATGTGTGGAAGAAGAAAAGAAAAAACAAACAAACAAACAAACAAAAAATATCAAAAAAAAAAAAAAAAAAAAAAAGGAAAGATAGAAGCAAGACTTTCTGAAACTGCAGGAAATTAAATTCCCTCTCAGGGAACCAACAAGCCCCCTTCATCTGATCTACAGAGAGTATTAGACTTAAGACTGTCTGCCTCCCAGGAGGTTTCCATTAACCAGAAAGTATTTGTTATTTGACAAGACAACTTTTTAATTTTCCCCTCTTGGAACTATTCAGTTTGCTTTTAAATATTTATTCAACCAAATAGCAAGCAATTCACTCCACAGACCAATGTTAGTCTGCTCTTCTGTGAAGAAAGGGGGTCAGGTTTAAGTTCCTGCTCCATTAGCTATTTAATCAATTATCCAAATTGGCAAGGTTTCAGGGGGAGAAAGTCACTAACTTCATCCCAAAATAACCATTCATTGAATAGCTAGGGCACCTTTCTGACCTGAAAATGTCTATGTGTAAAATTTTTTCTCAGCTCAGGGTGTGGTTATGTGTTTACAAGGTCGTTCCACCTCAGCAGTAAGTGCTCTAATTACCGGATATTTGGGCATCAATTAGCAGCATGTTCTAATAATTCTGGAGGAAAGGAAGATTGGTCTTGCATGTTTATTTTCAGGGAACAGTAGAGACCTCCCCAGTGCTGAGAGGAGATACCTTAAAAGTATAGGTTTTACATGTATTAGTGTCCCACAATATTTCCTTGCAGCTATTCTTCCTTCTGCTTGATGATTTCTCTGGTTGCCCCTCTTAGCCATCTATCTCCTGTGCTTTGTGCAGGAAGCCTAGCTCAGGGTAGAGAAAGTCTTTATAAACAAAGTACCTGTCAGTTGGACATTGCAATGCTTGATGGTTGCATCCAAAAAAGCATCAGGGTGCTAAAAGTCAGAACAATTCACTGCATCACTTTTTGTGTCTTGTCCCAATGTTGGATGAAGCATCCATGCTTTAGTATTTATGAGCTGTATGGGCATCCCCCAGGAAGGTATAGGGTACAGACTGGGTAGTGGGAAACCCAGAGAACTATGTAATGTCATGGCACTGAAAAAGAATTTTGAGGAGAGCTTTGATCACAAAATCTCTTTAATTTTACCCAGCCAGAAATTAAGCACCCCGTGTAAGATTAAAAAGAGGTACATCTATCTGTCAAGATTAGATTTTGTTAGTAAAGTAAATTTACTTTTAGAAACTGGAGGGAGGGGTAAAAGAACTGGAATCAAGTTTTCTTTTAAAATAAAAGGATAAGAGATGTGCTGGTGTTCTCTTAATGACATTGTGATTAGATTTGCTAGCCAAAATATTGACAGCTTGAGTTCAATTCTGCTGATTCCCTGTTGTAGTTGTGACACTGCAATCTAGTACTCCCAGAGACTCTACTGAAATGAAACGTTGGCCACACCTGCAGGAACCATGACCACAATGAGGGAAATAAGTATTTATTTGCCCACACAGTAGTGGTGAATGACTCTTTAGCCTAGTGCCTGACACAGCTGCCCAAGGAATGAGTAACTGATTGCAGTACTCAGTCCATGAGACAGAACAATGAAATATTTACATTTCTCAGACTTGTTCACTCTTCAGAAGACTTAAGGTTCTTCTGGGGACAGAAGCAAGTAAAAACTTTCAGGCTAAGAACTGAGTTAGGAATGTGCAATTTCAGGACAAGGTGGTGGAGTTGTTGTTGGGAACCTAGGAGATGCCATTTGACTGGCGTTGGTTTGCAGTGAATCCCATACATTGGTTAGATTTGAAACCAGCCTTGGTGTGCATGGATTAGATTTCCCTTGAAGCAAAGTAAACTGGAAGCTCTGCTTACTGTCTGTACCAAATGTACACCTGCAGTGGGGACAAAAGGATCTGAACTAATCAGTCCTCTGAATAGCCTCAAACTACTTTCAGGATAACAACATTTTGTCTGAGTCAACCAACTGGACCTAGTCTGTGGTAAAACATATTGATCACATGCTTAAATATAAGGACCTCCATACCAGATGCTTTGATCTGCTGTTCTGTTCCTATTGTGCTGAATTGGTTGCTAATACAGACAAAAACATCTAAGTCACATTTTCTGCTGCCTAAAAACCTTTACAGAGCTGTAAGTCTGTGTGGATTTTGCTCTTGTTCATCATAGATAATTGTTAGTGAAAACTTCAAATTTTCCCCGTTTTTTTTTCTCCTTTGGGAAAATAAAATAACTTTTCAATAATTAAATAAGAAGAGACAAATGGGGAAATGATACAAAGGAAAAGATGGAAATTAAGAACTGAAATATAACAAATATGAGGAACAAAATGCAGGAAGAAAGTTTCACAGAAGTTAAGGACATGTTAAGTAATGACTAAGAGGGAACAAACAAGAAAGTAAAACAGGTGGCAATGAATCAGGAGCAAAATGCTATTTTGAAACAATACTTTGTAGAAAGCTTAAAAAGTGTACATACCACATACACACACACACACACACATATATATATATATATATATATATATATATATATAAAATTTTGTATACATTTAAATATGCACACACCAGTAGATAGCTATCTAGACTGATCAGAGACTATCTTCCCAAGTCTATACTAGCTGGTGAAAGTCTATACTCATTGCTGGTGAAATAGCCCGTGATTATCACACATTATTTCTCCTTCATGGCATCAAAATGATTGCCCTTATTTTGGGGAAAATCTGTGCTAAATCAATTTTGTACTATACGAGGAGGCATGGTTGGAGCTGGGGATTGGGAACTTAGAGCCTTGGCTTCCATTTGTAGCTGTGCATCTCCAGCCTCCAGGGAGGCATACTTCTGGAGTTATTTTTTTCTGCTTACCTGAAAACTATTGATAATCCATAACCATTACACAACATTAAGCACTTATAAAAACAGGGCACAAACATCACAATTGCTTATTCTATAACAACCCAGTGAAAGTAACAAATATCTGCATCATAATGTGAGCAAAAAGAATTACAAATTAGGCCAATCCAACAAAGTTCAGGAAGAAAAGATCACTTCATAAATCCACCATAGCAAATTGCTCTATTGGAAAAAAAAACCCCAAACTGCTGAGTTTCAGGGAGGAGGATTTTAACCAGGTAGGGTACCTGAGAAGATCAGCTGCTATTGTGGACCAGGAAGAACAGAAGTATATTTTTGTGTGTATGTACATATATATATTTTATATATATTCCTGTATAAGTGTGTGTGTATATATATATATGTATGTATATATATGTATATGTACACTGAAGAATTATATAGATTCATATATACGTGTGTATACACACACACATACATATATACAGACTAATTACATGGTTAAGATACAGGCATTCTGTTAAGCAGATTAAACTACTACTATTATATACCTTAACACAGAAAACTACAGGTTTTCCCAGTAAATTCTAGTAGGACATGATATACTTCCTGTAGGTCTACAGCTGCATGAAAATTTTTTTCAGGGAAGAATAAAAGTCAACTTGGTATTTTTACACCAAAAAAACTCTTGGAATTGTGCAAATTTCAAGAAAAATTATTTTGAAAGAGGCATATTTGTAAGGTTTCTCTTCTGAAATACCTTTCCACTGCAGTGTTTTTTCCATTATAAAGAAGTAACAAATTGGTTTTGTTTTGTCATAAATGATCTCTTAAATTTATCTACCACTAAGTTAACCTAGAGCAGAATTATTGGCTGTAAAAAGATCCACTTCTTAAACATTCAATTTATGTGTTTGTTCTTTTGAAGAACTGGTGAAACTGTAAAATTTCCATAAATGAAATAATGTTTTCAAATGGCTGACTGCCTCATTGATGCCATAACAGACTCTACTTCTGTCCTTTTATTGAATTGAGTTGATTCATTCATACTGTAGTTTGCATGTACACACACAGAGCAGCCATATTCCTATTTATTTCATTGATTGCATGAAATTAAATTATTTTCAAGCTCATGCTGAATTTTATCGACTGTATAAAATTCTCAGCCTTGAGTTTCATAGCAGTGCTGCAGTGTTTCACTCCAGTGCAAGCAGTTTGGAGTTCCTTCCCATCGAATATTGGTACCACTTGCCATGCAAGGCTTAAATGTCTATTGTCTGGAAAGATCTATAAAACAGATGTAATTTTTGTTGATAATTTTTTTATTATGATTGCTTTAAAAATACAGGTAGTCTCATCAATTTGCACTTGCCTTCCCTAGGATGTCTGTGGAAAAAAGGCTTTTCATCTCAATGGGGCCTTAAGGAAACACACTTCTAGCTATATGCATTTTAACTGCCAAAATATTTTAAATGTAATTTTAAAATTCCTCATTACTTTCTCCCTAAATATTCTTTAGTTTGACTCTCAAATACTGTCAGCTTGCTGCAGGTGGGCATGCAGGCCAGTGCTGGAGGTCCAGCAGGTCAGGAAGCTATGTACAAAGTACATAGCCTGGTGAGGTCAAATAATTAGAAATTTTGGCTGTGTCTCCCAGGAAGTTCTGCTGGGCAGGCAACTGGTCGTTCCTTTGCTCCGCAGGCATGCTGCCCAGAGAGGGTGGCTGGTGAGCATCTGTAGGGAGGGCATGGAGACCATCCCAGCAGTGAAGTTCAATCCCTTCCGTGAGCTCCTACCTTCCAGATCTAATACTTCCTCATACTGAATGTAGGACATCAGCTGTCTCTTAGCATAGCTGGTTGAGGTGAATATTATTTGTGGCAAACATTCTCACTGGAAAGTCTCCTAATTATTGCAAGTTCTAGAATTAGCAAGCTTGTTATGTTCCCAAAAGGCATTTGTTGGATACTACTGCATTTTCTTTCTCCATTCATCTAAATGAGGTTGCTTAAAAACTCTTTTTAAGTCTGGTAGTTGCAAGAAACTAATTAGCATTTGTGTCAGAGCAATCTTACTTCATTATGCTTAAACATTGGCCTTTAAACTATGGGTATTTAGAACTGCTGAATAATAGTCTTAAGCAGCTAGTTTGTGAAAATCTTCTATTGTCAGCTTAAATAAATCATAAAATCAGTATAGCCTAGGTTGATAGCCTTGGCTGATATATTTTATTCCAAACATAACATACAGGCAATAACCTGTCCGCTTTCTAGTGTAGTTGGGTGTCCTCTCACTCCATTTAAATGCAATACTCACAGTATTGGCCGTAAAATATTTCTCATTTCAAATTCTAAATTTTAAAACTTTATGTTTCTTTGTTTTTCAAGTTAAATTAGTGGTCTTCTATTTCTGACCCATTAGACCCATTAGAATTTCAATTCTAATTTCAAAGCATGAACTATTTCCATTGAAAAATTATCTTGATGGAGAATTGTGGATCAATTTCAACCAAAATTCTACCCTCTCTCTCTAAGACAAGACTTTCACTGCTTTGCCAAACAGCAAGGACTCAATTCTGATAAAGTCAAAGTTCTTGTCACATGGATAACTTGATGTACACAATCAGTCAATTTATTGGAATACACCCACTCCCTGTGCTCTCTATCTACACAAATTTTAGGATTGATGCCTTCATTCACCACAACCTTGATTTTAAGGAAGGTGTTTCTTCTCTAGTTGGAAGAAACTTTACTAAAATCCTATCCTGTCAGAATATCAGTTCAACTCATTTTGCTCCCCAAAATTGAAATAATTTTGCTGGATTTAGTTTGAAAGGAAAAAAAAGAAATATTTAAATTGTTTCTGATATGCTGGTATGTGTATTACAATATATTGCCTTTTATTCAATTCAAAATGTTTTGGTGAATAAACTGTTTTTTGAGGACTTCTAAATCTGTGTCTTTTATTTCAAAAGGAGATATTTGAAATTTGAAATGTTAAGCTGATAAACAGAGAAAACTGGTTTTGTTGCTTTGTGAGCCTGCTTCACCCCGTGGTGTCTGGCATGGTCTCCTTGCCACCTGCGTCCATCTGTCCTTGGTTAGTAATCTGCTCTGGGTACTGCTGCTGGTACCTGACTTCACAAGATGTGGTGATTCATTTGAAGAGAGTCTTTGAATACACAGGGAGTTAATGCTGCTTAATTATAAAAATAAGGGCTCTTGATAAATACAAATTACCCCCCCCCCCCAATATTCCATATTTTAAAAAGCCCATACTCATTGCCTCAATGAGAAAAATAATTTTGAAGGAAGTATATGTTTTATGTCATTGTGACCTTCAAAGTTTAGACCTCGTGGATCCCTGCTCTCACCTCCATTCTAACACTGGAATGGGAAAACAGGTTTTCCTGCAATTTCAGCTCTAAAAGAGTTTCTCAGTTTGAAATTCCTGGAGTAGGTGTCCTGGATAGACTAAGAGTAAGAAGACATCTGTAGAAAAGACAAGAGACCTTAGAATAGATGGATTATTAATTAAATATTAATTTTCAGTGTTGGTGGCTTTCCTTAATCCAGTAGCATTATTTACACAGTACGTTTGGACTGTAGCATAAAATCACTACAATAGTTTTAAGCTGATTTTTTTTTCCCAAAAGAGTACTAGGCTTAAACTAGACAAAATAATCCATTTTACATAAAAATCCATAATAAATAACAGATGTTTATTTAGTCTATACTTGTTTTTACATTTGTGTATTTATTTGATCTTTTAGTGGCAGATATGGGGGGGAAAACCCAATACCCCAATATTAGTTTTGGATTGTTTCAATTAGACAGATATGGGAGTGTATGACTAAATCATTGTCTACTGTCAGATCAAAAATTCAGCATTATCTGGTAAAGAAATACAAATCTATGGGTCTGTTTGCTCACAGATTATATATAGTCCAGAATGAAATATCTGACATTAACAGTCTCTCTACAAAATAAAAAAAAAACCCAAAACAAAGCTAAACTAAAAGAATCTGTGAAACCACATTTTAAAACAAAATAAAAATATTTGTGTGTTGTTAATTCATTTCTCTCTGCCTCAGTTTCTAAAATACAAATAAGTATTTCCAGTAAGATATCCTTGAAGAACTGAATGTCTCAGGGGACTGGTAATCACATTTTTGGAGCCTTTCACCTGTAGTTCACTGATTCAAATACAACCAACATGCAGTAGTGACGGAAAATCATTGAGATTTGAAAGCTGGTTTGTGGCCTGTGTGAAATGAACTGGTATTTCACTGCATTTCTTAGAGGATCTTGAGAAGGCACTTGGCACTTCTGAAAGCACTGATGCTGAGCTCTTTGCAGGACCCAGTCATGTCCCCATAAGTCACAGCCAGGGCTGGTTTCTTTGAGCATGAGAGGCTGAGGTTATCAGCTAAAATCCCATTCCAGACAAATTTCCTCAGTACACTGATCACTTGGAGCAAATTGGTCCTTAGCCACCTGGAAGATCTCAGTGGGCAAATGTTGTCTCCATGTCAAGAAGCCAGGCAAGCCAGGCTGAAATGGCAGATCATTCTGGGGTCACCACACTGCACTGTTGCTTCCTGTGGTCCACAAAGGCTGGGTGAAAACAGTTTCATTTTCCACTTCTGCTAATCTGGTACTTTTCATTGGAATTAATTATACTTAATTTAGGAAGAAAAACAACAGAAAAACATTTCTTTCTGCAGAAAGAAATGACAGTATGTTTTGAGGGCAAGGATGACTCTGTCTCTTTTTTGAGGCATCCATAGTTAGGGACAGTTAATAAAATGCCCCTTGTTGAGATAATACCTACCATATTCTAGAAAATTTGCTGACAAAAATTTTTTCTCATCAGCCACAAATTATCTCAGTTCTGTTTCAGAGTGAAGGCTTTACATTATCTCTTAAATGATCGCATTTTCTTTATGTTCAGGACTTATCTTCACAAAACCTGCATATGTTTTTATGAAAATAAAGTAATTTTTTTTCTGAACATTTAATATGTTGTATTAGGAGTTTCCTCAGAGGAAAGAAAGAGAAGTCTATATTCATTAACTACTAAATATAACATGGGGAAATTAAAACATTTGGATGTCATGTCAGTTATATACACTGTCTTCTATGATGTCACATTTGATTTTCTTTTTTTATGACATTGACAGCATCATATTAAAAATTTGATTGCACTGTGACAGTACAGGCTTTGAATTATTCAGCTTATGCGTGCAATCTTGCAGGAAGGCTGTTTTGTATTTCTTGCCATTTCTGAAAAACTGACATTAAAAAAATGTAAAAAGAAAGGGAAAATGGTTACTAATAACTAATTAATAACTTGAGCTTGGCAAAGGAAACCTCATTTTAATAGAATATCACAAAAATTAAAACCAAATTAACTATAATATGCCACGTATTTCAAAAGTCACTTGAAACATTCTCAGATTGACATTTTGGCCCAGAGGAATAGATAGCAAACCTCCAATTCATTTTCAGTGAAGTCAGGACTTCCTTCTAACTGAAGAAAGCCCATATATTTCTAATCTGATTTCGGTAACTATCGCTCTGAATTCTAGTGGTACTTAGTTGAATTACCCATCTCTTCTCTTAGCATACACTCCAGCTATTAATGTTTACTGAAGTCAATGGGGCTTTTTCCTTTTGACTCCCATAAGGGAGTCAAACAGTTAATGTTGGGGTCTCTTGGGCAATTTTTGCAAATCTGTTAGGATTTTTTTCCCATGATGACTTGTTTTAGCCAGCTTTCTTTTTTGTTTCATTTTACCTCTGTCTGGTGTTAAATAAGTGCAATCTGTTGGTTCATTTATATCAAATAACTTTATTTGTAACCCTACTCAGAGTGTCCAAATTTGTCTTTTCTTCATTACCACTTAAGGCTATTTTTAAATCACTAAGGATATTTTTAATCACTAAAGATAGAAACACCTACCCTACATCTTGATTAAATTAATCTAGTCCTTTCATATCAGAACCTTAAAGCAAATAATGCCATTTTAAGAAACATGTTATTCCCACTCCATAATATGAAATTTTGGTGGTACCAGATATGAAAATATCATTCAAATTCAAACATCCTTCCAGTAAACATGAATATTATTTGGTCACAATAAAGCTGCCTCTAGCAAATCATGTATTATTCTTTCTCACAAGAATTATCTTAGCTGAGCTCTCTGGGCAGGTAAGATCTATAGGCCTGAGTACTGCTTAGGAGGATAAAATGTGGAATATTTCATACGAGTTACAAAATAAACCCTTCCAGCTATGATAATGGTGAAAAATACAAACGATCTTTTCATGTTCCCATTCCTCAAAAATGGATAGCAGGGATGTCTTTGATTCTGCTCACAGCAGTGCCTGGGGAGAATCTCATACTGATTTGGCTGGGATCAGAATAATGACCAAAGTTATACTACAAAATGTGCTTGCATTCCCTCAGAAATATCTGATGTTTATTCAAGAGTTTAGTCTATCATTAAATATATGTATTTTGCTCTTCTTCATCTTTCTTCCAGCATCTCTAAATTCCAACTCAAAGATAACAAGAGTGCCTGTTTGCATTATAAGCAGTGAAAATTAGTTACGGATCACTTACACGACATTATTTTAGTTAACTTATTTAACCCAAATCTAGCCTGTTTCTACACATGAATCACCCTGGGACAGCATTTTTTCATTTTTAAATAAACATTTACATTTCTGTGTTGCTTTCCTACTGATAAGCCAAACTTATTTCAAAATGTGCAATTGGAAACAAGATATCACAATTCAGTAACACGTCATTGTTCAATATCAATATCCATCTTCAAATATCCTGGTAGGAATAAAAGTACAGGGGCTATCAGGACAAAGTCCTCTGTCCTTCTCATTTACTGCTCAATCCCCACCCAGGCAAACTCTGGTCGAAGACAACAAATGGTATCTACAAAAGTGCAGAGTAAAAATGTCAAAGTAGTACAGCCCGCTACCAATTTTATGTGTTTTTAACATCCATCCTCCTCGATGATTTCAGGGTTTAAACACTGTGTCCAAACAACTGACTAAACTGAAATCAGAATCAGAGTGATTCCCTTAGAACTATAGGTGTTTTGAGTGAGAATAGGCTGACCATTAAGGGTGACAGAGAAACTTACATCCATCATAACCTTTAAATCTTATTGTTTCAGACTGCCACCAGCTGTGTCAGGTAGGATGTGCTGAAACCATTCAGATGAGTCTCATAGAGATTCCTGTCTGCATTGCAAGGAGAAAATTATCATCCTGTGACTTGTACAGAAAAGCAAAATCTACAGAATTATAAGGTTTTGCAAATGATGTGCTTTGCTTCTAGGTAAGACCACTTGAATCCCTTTCTCTAGTGTATCGCAGGACTAAGGAATCCTCTAGAATTAAGAAACAACACTATGAAAAAGTATCAGTGAAACACATAAAAAAGCACAAGCCACAACCAAGGAAAAAATCCAACAAAAATTAGCAAAAAGCAGGAATTCGGTGGGGAGGGAAGGACATTTTGCCCCAGCCTTCTCCAGTCATTAGCGTTATCACAGCACCAGCTTCTGGAGAAGGGAGTGAAGATTGACTGTGAATCTTATATTTGTACTTGCTGGATATTTGGCAGAGGCAAGAGGTTGCTTTTTTCTTTTTCTTTTTTTTTTTTTTTTGGTTTTTTTTTGGGTTTTTTTTGGTGTTGTTTTTGTTTTTGTTTCTTTTTTTTTTCTTTTTAATTAAGGCAGTTTCCAGGTCTTTAACATTACCCTGTGCCAGGGATAAAAAAAATAAAAGAAGCGGGGAGCGCTGCTGCCATAACAACCCTTCGACAGGGAACTATTGGGATACAGATAGTTACTATACTAGCTACCACCAGCCGTGTGCATCATGACACATAAAAACCAGAAAACCCTTTTCAGACACAGCATCCCGTCGTTTGCACTCGCGGCTCTGGGCAGCGAAAGCAGAGCAAGCACAGACTTCTAGCCTACCCCCCCACCTACCACCCCAACACTTTATTTATTTAATTGTGTTATGTGGAGGGAGTGTTGGAAAAGTCCATTTGAGCGCTGAGCCCTGCCCGAAGCCGCCCCCCGAGCCCCGCTGAAGGGCCGCGCTCCGCTTCACCCGGCGGCTCCGGGAGGGGGACCGGGACTCTCCGCCCCCTCCCTCCGGGGCCACTCCGGGGAAGCCGCCAATTCTTCTGAGCCGGGTCCTCCCTCCCCACCTCCGAACGGTCCCTTGCAAAAGTTAAGGCACTGTGCCCCCTCCCCGAGTCGCCCCGGGCGCCCGGGGGTGCGGGCTCAGGGGGCTCAGGGGTCTCCTGGCCCCGGCTGGGGAGCGGGGCTCTCGGGGTGTCCGTGCACGCTTGTGTGAGACCCCCGTGGGAACGGGCAGCGGTGCCCGGGAGGAGCTGCAGGGCGGGAGCCTTTTCCGCGCATCCCGGCGGAGCCGCGGGGATATCCCTGCTGCCCCGCGGACCTTCCGCACCCTCCGTTCCCCCGGGGCGGGGGCAGGGGGGGAGCACAGAGCCTCCCCCGCGGCCCCCCGCTCCCCCAGCGCTCATCCCCGGGGCCGCTCCGGGATGGGAGGCGCGGGAGCGGGGACGGGGGGGATGCGGGGCAGGTGCTTTTCGGGGCGAGGGCGCAGGGCCCGGTGACTCACCCGTCCGAGGCGGGGGCTGCGGATGGCGCGGCGGCGGCGCTGCCCCCGGAGCGCGGGGGGCGGCGGGGCAGGAGCAGCAGCGGGCGCGGGAGCAGGGGCGAGCGGCGGGGCCCGGGCTGCTCCTGGGCGCGCTCTCGCTGCCCATCCCCGGCGCTGCCGCCGTCGCCGCCGCCGGAGGAGGATGCGAGGGAGAGTCAGCCCCGGGCGCGGGCACGCGCAGCAGCGGAGCGGGGAGGGGGGGACCGGGAGCGGCGCGGGGGCGCGCAGCGCAGGGGGAGCAGCTGGGAAGCTCGGGCGCTCGCTCTAGCAGCCCTCTGTCCTTCCGCGCTTCCATCCCTTCGCCCGTCAGCCTTTATTTGCTCATTCTTCTACCCGCTTCCTCCATCCCTCATCCTTGCATCCCACATCCTCCCATCCATCCGTCCCTCACCCCTCCATCCCTTCACCCGTTATCCTTCATCCCTCATCCATCCATCCATCCATCCATCCATCCATCCATCCCGCCATTCCTCAGCCCCTCCGCTCCTCCGGCCGCGGAGCAGCCGTCCCCCCGCGGTCCCCTCCCCGAGCTCTCCGCCGCAGGGTGTCCCCGGAGCTCTCCGGGGCCACGGCAGGCGTGGTGCTGCCCCCGCGGGGCATTCACACGATTCCCCCTTCCCTTTTTCCCCCCTCCCTGCCCCCGGGAAGGGCGACCTGCTCCTCTGAAGGGCAGGAGGTCCCCAGCCCCGCTCCCTCACTCCCCCCACGACCCCTAAAGAAAAAGCACTGCTACGGTTTTCTTATCCTGCTCTTTCTTTCTTCTTATCATTTTTTTCCCTCACACGGTAGGAGGAAAAAAACGGTTCGGTGGTAGAGCAAAAAAAAAAGGAGTAAACAAGAGGAAAACATAGAATACAATAATCATTGACAGTATGAAAAACAAACTACACACTGGATTAGTTCTTAAAAGCAGTCTTTCAAGCCTGCTTCTGAAATCTAAAGGATTTCTTGGATGTTTATTTAGGATCAAGAGTAATACTGATCATTAAAAATAAAAGAAAAAACAGCCCAGAGTACATTGTGTAAAGGGGAGACCTATGAATCAAGGGAGCCAAATGAACAAGCATGCCAAAACCTGGCTATCAACTCTCTATCCTTGCCCTGAACTCTCCCTGTATTATATAATGTTGATAAACTGCTGCGAGTACGTTTGGGGAAAAGATATGGCAATGATGAGAACATACTGCTTTTTATTAGAGCACATTAGTATCCTTACCTGACAAGGAGTTGCTTCAGAGGTTCATTTGCACGTTTCTCATCAACACTCCAAGTAAACAATTTACTAGATGTTCATTGCAGACATATGATTCCCTGGTGTCACTGTCTCTGTCCTAGACGTTTCTGAATGGCTTGCAGATTAACTTACTGTGCTCTTCTGCTCTGCCTTGTACCAGGAGCCGTGCAGGTATCAACAGCTCCCACTGGTGAAGCCAGGGAAGAGAGAGATTGGGTAGATTTCCACGTAGCTCCACAAACTGCTGATTTGCTGCAAGGGCTATAGTCACTTAGAGACTAGGTCTGTTCTTCTAACAGGTTTATTCAGAGAGACCTGACCCAAAATTCACTGTAGACAATACAAATATTTCTATAACCATGGTGGGAATTGGTTCAAACCACTGTGAGCTTGCTGTTGGCGTGAAGGTGCTTTTGAGTGCAGCTATTCTAATGAGAACTTCCTAGGAACAAGAAAAATTATTCCCAGGGAGGAAGAAAAGGTACTAAAATATGCATCTTTTTCATAAGATTATTGAGAGAAGGTCAGGGACCTGTCTCTGTTTCCCTGCAGCTATTGGCAAAAATATGTACTAGAAGGCAGGTTACAGCCCCTGGCTAGAGGATGTCTTATGTCTCTGTGGGCTCAACCAAGCTACCAAATACAATAAGAAAAGGGAGGGAAATTACAGGTCCAGTTCAGGGCATCACTAAAACCAGTAGGAAAAGAACTTAATGTTTCATTTTGAACCATTGCTGCCTGCAAAGAAATGCAACAAATTAATCTTTCAGCGATTTTTTCTTCTCTGGTCTCAGACCTGGGATTAGATCTAAGCACCCCTTTAACTTGCGGGTTTTTGCTATTTTTCTTGTGTTTATCCCTCCCCCCTCCCCTCCTCTTTGCCTTCTCCAGCACAGGATCTAGGCTATTAAAAGAAATGGAAGTGATCAGAGAAAGGAAATTGGGCAGTGGGAAAGATTTGGGCTCTGTATAGTTAATGAGCTCATCTTATCTAGCATGAGTGGCAAAGAAATTGGCTTATGTTTTTTTTAACATAGTTAATATAGAGGTTTAGTATATTTAATGTAGTTTTTAATATAGTTAATTATTTTTGTTCTTCAGTTGCTCTCTAGTTACTGATGAATTACTTCAGTAAGGATAATGTAGCAGTAGCCTGGTAGTGAGAGTCATTCCTGAGAAATGAGAGACTGAGTGTAAACACTTTTTTCACTGAGATTCGGAATAGGAAATGAACCGTTGAGGTCCTGTCTTTCCTCAGATGAATGGCTTTAGCTCTCCTGTCTTTGACTACAAATTTAGTCTGCATTAAAGAAAGCTCATATATGCCCACATAATTTTTTTTCACCAAAATTATTTTGTTGATAATTGGTCAGTTGTTCAGGAAATTACAGGGCTTGCTTCAGATTCTTGCATTTTCTTTATATATTTTTGCAAGGATTTATGTTTATATACAAGGATTTATGTGGTTTTAAATTATAGCAGAATTTTGCTTATGAAGAATACAAATATTAACCTTTACATTTCAAAGTCATTGTAGTAAACTGGTTTACTCTTAGATATGAGGTTTCATCTCTTCTATAAAACCTTTGTAATTGCAGTAAACATTTTTTTTCTCATTGAAGATACAATGCAAGCCCTTTGTGATTATTCTGTTGCTATATAAATTGCCTTTGCAAACACTGGCTGCTGAGTTTGCCACCTTAGACTGGAAATACGCTTATGCTGTCTTCTGTCTGAAGGTTCCAAAATATTTTCTGAGAGCACAGTAATGGGTTTTATTCACATAATGGAAAATGTGGATATTATGAGATATTTTAAAAGTAAAAAAGCATGTTACTGTCAGGGTCAAAAGAAACAGAACAATATTACAAAAATAAAACAAAAGAAACAATTCCATTCTCAATCAGTTCCTCAACTGCAAAAGCAGATATTTATCAAAATAATGCAAAAAAAGAAAAATATTTTTTTTTATCTATAAAATGATCTGAATATTTATGTGAGATGTTTTTAAAGTAAGAACATTTAACAGCTTACTGATATCCTACATGCTGTACCTAAATGTGTGCTTTTCCACTGATGTTGTTTCCATAAAGTTAGTCCCATCAGTGTTTGCAAGGACAGGATTCCTCTTTTTGTCCACATTCATTTTAAAGGACCCAGAACCCATGCTTGTGGGATTTAACTATTTGTAGTTGATTGTTGGCTTGGGGGTTAAGTGCATCATTTAAAAATCTATCATCCTTTGGCTTGCTGTTCTTGATACTCATTAGTTATGGTTTGCCTTACACTCAGCCCTGTTTCTGCAGCTGGATTGCCTAATGCCCGTACCTAGAGCTGTGCAATCAGCCTTAATGGCCTTGATGAGTGCAGGGACTCGATGCAGTTTGCAAAGTTGTGGACAAGGAGTAGGATTCTAGACTGGGACAAGAACTGTATTGCACAGCGAGAACTGAACCCAAGTTGAGGCTGTGGGTTTGATTAAACTCAAAAAATAACACAAAATATTGTAAATACTTGAATCTGAGAGAGAACTGCATGCTCTCCATTTTTACTTTGGAACAGGTTGAATGCACTCTGATATCTGAGTGGTTTAAGTCTCTCTTTTTAGACGCATTTATACTGTCTGCTAATGTCTTAATTTTAGAGAAAATAAAATAAATCACTAGTTAAAATATTTTCTACATGGAAATGTAGATAATAGGTTATATTACAGCTTTCTTTTATTCACAGAAAATTTTGTTTGCCTTATATGTTTTATCAAGGATAAACAAAGATTAAGCAAGGATAAGTAATCTGTTGTGAGCTAGGGTGCTTTGGGGTTTGGATTTGGGCTTGGGTTTGGGTTTTTTTGGTGTGTATGTGCATAGTAGCATTTTTGTTGAATAGGGCTGTTTGCTAAACAGCAGTTTCACGTTATACAGGATAATCAGATTTAAAATTTAAAATTAAATGCCTTTGCACTATGACTCATACGACTGATCCTGGAAAAGTGTTTTGCTCTAACAGGCCAAGACAAAGCAAGGACTTCATTCTTGAATCCAGACTAGTCTGGGGTGCCACTATCTTTAAAAAGATTTTGTTGCATCTAGGCCTCAAGCTTCACTGAACTCAAAGGATGGCTGTGAAAACTACAACTACTCTAGTTGAGACTTTCTGTCATGAAATTCTCAACAAATTTGGTCATCTTCTCTTACCAAACACAAAGAACTTTACAGGCAAGCTTATATTAGCTGGTGAAAAATGTGTGAGAGAACAAATGAAATACAGTTACCCCTTTTCTATTACAGGATCAACTTAGGAGAGGGAAGATGTAATCAGAAACCAAACATATAGACACTGGTATAACTTTCTTCCCATTTTAATCAAGTGTAAAAGGGACAAATAATTGAACTAGGGAACTTCAATATACTTACACATTCTCATAATATGCAGTAAATCTTTACAGTTCTACTCTCCAAGGAGATTCTTGAGTAAATAATAATGACTTTGGCCTCTTGGATAAATGAAGATGGATGCACTGAGAAAAATCTAATTATAGATTTCTCCTGCCTTTTTCCTGCCTTGACTCTTATCTGGTGCACTGGTATTATATTGTTGATGCTTCATATATATATATTTCAGGAGTGGTACACTAAAACGAAGCTTAATGCAGGAAAAAGGGAGCACAAAAACTTCAACAGATTTGTTTCTATATTAGTTCAGAATTATATCTGGTGGTTTGGAAACAAAGAATCTACCAATTTCTTTGAAAATTACCCAGTGCTACCAAGTCAATACAACTATACTGCAAACTCTGGTCTGTTCTGTATATCATCAACAAAATTATTCACTAAGGGCCATGTCTTCACTAGGAATGATTTAAAATTATTCCTGCAGTAGTGTGCCATAGCAGTAACTCTTTCTAAAAAAGGATGCAGTTTCTCTTGTGAAAGTTATGTATTGCATACTTTATTTGATTACCTCTGAATTAAACAAGCTAAGCAGCTGAACAAATTTAACAGCTAAAACCTCTGGGTTTTTTGTTGGTCGTTTTGTTTAGATTTTCTTTTTTAAATGTAAGTATGCTTATAGCAGAAACTTCTATAAGACATTTTCATATCAGTGGATCACAGGGCTATGGCCACAGAAGTCTGCAATGTAGGCATAGATGAATTTCAAGCCAGAACAAGCAGCAGAATATAGAAACTGTTATTGAGTACATTACTGGAAGAAAATAAGGACCCAGCTGCTCTGGCCATTTTTACTGCTAACACTGAGGGGAATAGAAATACAGACTTTTCATGTGAGAGCCCAGTCTGGTTGGGCAGAGCCTACAGTTAGAAAAATGGACATGTTTTCTATTTGAAACAAAAAGTCAATTATTGAATGATTTGGTCTGGGAGGGACCTTACAGATCAGTTGCAACCCTCCCTGTGCTGTGCAGGGACATTTTCCACTAGAACAGGCTGATCTGTATATATGTGAGAAGAAGTACAAGCATTTAACTCCATAGCAACTCATTTTACAGTGTCCTTGAAGGGACATATTAAACTTTAAAAGTCTTCTTGCCTGTGTGAGAGTTAATCCTCTATTCTCTCAGAGTGCTTTTCTTCAGTATCAGTTACTAACTGCTGATGATTAATTGTAGACCTGACTCTTTCTTTTGCATAGTTCTCTTAGACTTCTGGCTTTTCTCATTTGTCTGGAAGGACCATAGGGTGTTTGGAGTAACAAACCATCTTTTTGTTCTCACATTTTACAGTAAGTAGGAAAATAGGATCATGGTCCACTAGTATGGTTCCAACTAGTAGCTACTAATAACAACAATGCATCAACTCCTAATCCTGTAATCATGTGGGCTAGACAGCTGGGAGATATGGAAAGCCTCAGATTCCTTTGATGTTGGAAAAATATGCAATGGAGTGGGAAGCAGCCGTGAAAAGCTTGTTTACGTAGACAAGCCAAAGTTAGTAGCCCACAGAGGGATTTGAAAGGCTGCCTTTGTGCTGACCACAGGAGATGCAGGAGATGTGGTGAAAAAGAACACTTGGAGCTTAGGAAACCTCGACTTCGACTATGCATACAATCAAAGGTTTTCATGACAGATAATGGTGAGTTAATATTTAAATATTATTTGCAAATTTGCAGAGAAAGTAGGACAATATTTTGAATTGTTTATGTTGGTTGAAGTTAAGTATATAAAATCACTTGTATACTTTATGAATCATTAAAGAAACAATAATGACAAAATCTACTTGCATATAACAGATTGAAACTCATAAGAAAGTACATTTGGAAAAGTTTCTGCTTTTTTGGAGTGTGTAACATTGAAGAAAAAGTTGGACAGTAATTAAAATTTTTTCCACTAAGATCCACTTCAATAAAATCCATACAGTAATTAATGTATTTTGAATATTGACAAACTCCAGAACTCCATTGGTGCATTCAAAACCTGATCAGTCACACTGGATGTCGATATTCTGGCTTAATTCGCTCTCCTGAGGAAACACTTTCCAAAAACCTAGGAGGTATTACTAAACCTCAAACCACAAGATGAGTCAGAATATTAAAATAAAAAGTATTAATTTGCATAATTACTGTTGTAGTTGTGATAATCTAGGGATGTAAGAGAGGCAAGGTCTGTGGGGAAAGGAAATCTCGCTTGCAAAACTAACTAATAGATTTGGAAAAGAAGTGGTACTCCCATCCTGCCTCCAGTTTATTTCCTCCCCTTTATTTGAATAATATTGAATATAAAATAATATGTCTGACGAAACTGAGTCATGTGAATGAAAGAGGACTATTTGCAGCACAAATAGCAAGTGGTAAGATTAGGTCCTGTCATGTTCTTTCTAAATGCCTAACTGAATAACGTGTTACAAATCAGAGTATAGATGCCACTGACAGAATTTATATGAACTCTAAATACACCCCTGGAATTTTATTCAGGGGAAAGCCAATGGATATGTGGATTTTTGAAACACAAGAGTTTCAAAGTGGCTTGCACAAGAAATTTCTCTTCCCCTTTTTTCGGTTTCTACCATCTCAATTATGACCACACTTAATTGACTAAAATATCCCCGAGGGAGTGTCCATGATAGAGACTTGCTCTCTGTCAAGGTTTCCTAACTATCTTTAAGCTTCATTGAATTCTAGGAACATACAATTCAGATATAAATTCATGGTTGATACAAAACAATACAAACCTTTCAAAACTAATGGCTCACATTTTTTACTCATGTATATGAACATATATATTTATGTTTAATTCTGGGGCAAAAAAATCCATTATAAAATCTATTCCTATTATTTATATTACCATTGATAAGGAATATAGTCTCTTGAACATCTAAAACCTTCATATATTTGGAAATAATGACATTGAAAGCAAATGCAAACAAATGACAGCAGAAACAAAAACCAGAAATGTCATTCTATATTCTTGAATGTAAAGGTTTTCACACTATATAGGAATTTTTCTTCATCTTTGATCTGTTTCTTATTCAATTTATGGTAGAACAGAATTCAAGGATAGCATTTAAATTTATACATATTACGAAGCAGATACGATTCATAACAATTACCAGTAATCAATTTTTGAGGAAAAAAAGAAGGCACACTGCATGGCCAAAAGATAAGTGCTCCATGTTAGTTGAATACATGCTGTACATCCTGTGGTATGTGTCCATCTCTTGTTCATCATGAAAGGCAGCCAAGTATAGCTACATTCGTTTTAAGCCAAGCCATAATATGGAGTTAGCCTGGTTGTGTACATATCACAGGACAGAAAATGTTCTCCCTCAGGAAGATTTTTTACCTTCTATCTAGCACCAAAATTTATTTTGCCTCCTATCCTTTGGGAAGTCATTCAATCTTGAGTTAAAGACTCAGTTATGATAAATTTGCCGCTTACCTTGGCAAGCTGCAACAATGATTAATTGTCGTTCTTCCTAAAATCCATCTCTTCTTCCTAACTTTTACTTTTCTATCTTCAGCTTACCCAGAAACTGAATCTGTTTTCTGTCAGATTAAAGTGTACCAAATATCTGAAGTCTTTTCCTCCAGGTTCTTATGAACTATGGTCAAGTTGTCTTTTAAACTTCTGTTTGATACACTCAAGTAGGTTGTGAATCAGGATAGTAAGCCTGACAATAAGCCTCTCAAGGTGTTGAAGTCACTCTGGCTGAGAAAATTATGTGACATTTGGAAGAATTTCTTAAAAGTATCGGTACATTTTTTTCATAATTTTTTTAGTTGTTCTTGCAGGTTCCTAAAAAAAAAAAGAAAAAGAAAAACACAGTCTGTCCCTCAAAATTCTCTTCACAGGCTTGGCTTTCTTGACTAGCTATAGCCTGAGCTGTGTTTTGTCTGCATTATCCATTCTACTGTAGGGTAAACCTGCCCATGATCAGGTACTAAGGTGTTTCAATAGCTTTCCCATTCTTTTTCTGAATGTTTCAAAGCCTTTAGTTTCATTCTTCCTGACAGCTGTGTCAAAAATATAAATTCAAGCTGCCAACTTTCACATACTTGGAGATAGATTTTTTTTAAACCTTAAAAGTGCAGGTAAGCAAATTTGTTTGAGGATATCATTAGCCTAAGGATATGCTAGCCCTGACTCATAGATCTAATTTCTCATGTCTTCTGAGAAAATCCCTACAGGCATGATTTTTGGTGCCTAAATATATTTTAAAAGATGGCCCTTGCAGCCTTAGTGCCAGAATATTTAGGATTGCTCTAGCACTTTGTATAAACACAACATAGTTCAAGTATACTTTGTTTTCAGATGTGAGCACTCAGCACTGTTATAAATCAGTATCCAAAATTCTTTCTTTGAAGTTATCTTTCACTCATTAACTATTTTTTTCCCCCAGTCACTATATGCCATTGCTTTTCCTCATTACTTCAATAGTCAAGTTATTTGAACACTCAGTATCTCAAGACTTTTGCCATGACAAGAGGGATGCTGATACTTTCTTCCTCCTCAACCAAATGTGAATTTGGGCCTATTTTGGCTTTCCAATAAATCCTACATTTAAGTCTTCTTCAGCTTGCAATTTCAAATTACTTCTAAATATAATTCTGTATGATGTATATTGTATATGGCAGACACCACTTGTGCTCTTGGTGACTCCTGAAACCAGTTTCGTTGAGCTTCAGGAGCTTCATTCCTTTAGTGCTCAGAAGTGGATAAGAGGCAAGCTGTGCAGAGCCCTGAAGTCTCTGTGTTTGGCTCATGCTTCTGTGGCCACTCCTACACTTCCATTGCATTGTTATTCTGGAACCATAAATGCTTTATTCTACTCAGACTAACTACCAGAATAGCTACCTCTAAACAATATCGATTATTTACAGGACATATATCAACATTACAACAGCAATAGGTGCTGTAGCACAAAATTATGCAAGGCTAAGAAAGGCTAAAACAAATTAGGTGATGTCCACCTGGTCATTAGGCAATTGTAGTTTCAATTGTGTAAACTGGAATAAACCTTTTCACTGGCAAAGGCAAGAGCAGACAGAAAGAGTCAGAAAAACCTCATCCTGAGTCCTTGCAGTTATTAAAAACCTGTAACCTATCACTAGCCATGAGGATACTGCATGTACTTGACTACAGGGACACACTCTATCCCATTTGAGAATCTAGAATTAGATTAGGTAAATCTAGTCTTTGGATATGAGTCTATAACTAGGTTAGGACTAGACTACTACAATGGTGAGGTGCAAAATGTGTGTTCCTGAGCCTGACATACTAATCATGGTAAAGATACAGTTTCAGAGGTCTTTGGGTTGTACCAGTCATGAAATCAAATATAGCTGGTAATCTTAAAAGTATAATGAGCTCTCCAACATTTTAGTTTCTAATGTTGAATAATTTCCTATTAATTTCCAAGAGTGAAGCTCCTACTGTGGTAGTTGCAAGGTGGAATTTACGTCTCACCAACTAGATTGGTTTCTTAAATTTTTTTGGCCTAAATCCATGACTCTAAGGAATGATTCTATTAACTGGATAATGTTGGCCTAAGGTTTGCTATAAATTATTAGATTAATGCAGGTTGGGCCATGAGACCAAGAGAAGGAGGATCTTTGCTAGGCCACTTGCAGTGAGAAGTGTAAGCCGTGCTTGTGTGTCTGTGTAGTTCCCTGTTTGTCACAGTGTGGGCAGACTCTGGCTCCACCTTTTCTGTCATCCACAGTTTTAAAGGTTTATAGTGACCTCCATCAGCACTGCATAACTTTGGAAGAGGACAACTGAGCAAGATGTGCAGTGCTCTGGTGTGTTACCCCTGTGCAGACCTTGATTTGGAGGATCAGCAGCAGCAATCCTCCCACATGTAGCCTTGTCCAGGCTGCATGTAGAATGTAGGAGTTTTCTTTCTTGATATTGACCTTCCAGTATGCTGCTTGCAGTATGCTGAGAATGTTCCAGTATGTGAAAGCATCTGCATTTGAGGGATAAGGCCATGAGGATGCTGATAGAGCATTTTGATAAAGTAGTTTTGCTGGAGCCATAAACAGACATCTGAAAACATGACCTAGGTCCTTGAATTAGCAGTGAAATCACGAAGCAATAGAATAAAACCAAACTACATAGAATTAGATCCTAGGTTCAGACTAGTACCTACTTTTAAAGTCACTGGCAGTTACTCATTCATATCCAGAGGAAGAAAGTAGTCTTTAATAGTAATTAAATGACTCTTGTTTACTGCCATCAGCTGATTAGTGCGGTAAATTGATGCAACCTGCAGAAAACCACTCAGCAGGCACCACAAAGCACTGTGTAAAATGTCTCTGTAGTTCAAATCTTGTGAACCTGTAAAATCTCTGAGGATCTCACAATCCTTGGCAAATTTTGAGCAGGGATCAAACACTTTGCTCCCAATGGCATTGACTGTAAACCATCTTATTCTGTAACAATATACAATATATGCAACATTTGCTGCTCTTGTGCAATGAATGGGTATTGCAGAAGGCAAACAGGAACATTAAAAAGTACATTTTACACATTCCACATGAATAGCAGAAGATTATCTTCTATAAAGTAATATTTTGGTGTACATGATAGTAATAAAACATGATTTAAAGAAGGCAGTGATTATTGAGGAATAAATGTATTTTAAGCCTTTATGAAGAGGTTGCCAGTCTAAGTAGAGATTTGGAAGTCTGAGGACAAGTATTCAGCAGGCATCTCTTAAATCTGTTACTGGAGGGACTAGAGGCATAGCTTTGTGATTTCTTGGGGTTTCCTGAGGATTGAAAATAACACTTTCTTTTCCTCATTTAAGATATTTTAACAAAAAAACACTCATATCACAAATGAAGCCTTAATGAAAATAGCTTGAGTTCCTGTCTGTTGATAGTTAAAGAATGCTTTCTGGCACAATTCAGAAATGCAAACTGGTGTTTTGGTCAAAGAAAGAAGGCTGTTATCCACATTTGTTGAACATTATATGTTCTTTTCCCCTTCTGGATCTTCTGCTCATTGTACTGTTTTCTGTTACAAATGAAATCCCTTTACTCCACAGAAGATCATAATTTTACCACAGAACAATGATGCACTAAATGAAGGTTCACCTTAGAACTACATTATTTCACACTGAAACAATTAAGGTCTGCTTTACTCAGCCAAATCAGGAGGCATTTTTTGCTACAAAAATATCAGGTTTAATTTTTTTCAAACTTTTCTAAAGTGTGAGATTCCTTCCTTTGCATTTTCTACTAGATGATTGTATATCCCTCTACTCAGAAAACAGCCATATAAAGGACCTTTTTCCTTTTTTGAAATTACCAGAAATATACTCAACGACAGCTTTTGAGTTTCCACTGTTAAAAATGACATATGAAAAACCAAGGATGGTGATGGGAGAGGGTGGCAGTTTTGCTGCTCAGGGAGACCAGAGATTATTTTGAGACTCAAACATTTGTAATTCAAACCCTAAACCTCTCCATGGGTAGGGTAATCAAAGATAAATTACTCTGTGCCTAGCATCAGTTATTTTTCCTTGTGTATTATATTATTCATGCTGGACTGAAGCAAGAGTGACAGAGGAGTCACTCAATAGAAGCTTCCTTCTATCCTACTGCAGAATATTGATGAGGGAGGTAGCGCAGGGGTACCATGATAGCTGGGAATTTATCCTTAAGCTTTGGTAACAGAGGGGTCAACAGTTTCTTGAATGTAATTAGATTTTCTTAAGTCATCTTCAAGTTTTTGATACTCCATTAATTCTCAACTTATTGAAATAAATTCCAGGAGGGAGTCAGATGACCTTGGCAATTTTCTCTGACAGTCATTTTTGTTCCTTTGGACATGCAACCTCACATCACATTAGTGTGATGGACCAAAGTCTCATCTGAAACTGTCTCTGGACTGTCTCTTTGTGACAGAGACCTGTGTGCTGGATCTTCTGAAAGACACTGAAGTGCTAAGATAAAATTCACTCCATTATTATTTCGTATTCAGCTACTGTATGTATTATATATATATATATTTTATATGATTTTGCTCCATTTTATGAGCACTGTTTGATTTTCTTAGCATTTTCTTTTCTTTATTTATTTTAGTAAAAGTGTCAGCAGAATAAAACTTGTTTTGGCAAAGTTATATACCGTGTACTAAGGTGAAGGTTTTTTCCTTTATTTTTTATAGGATATAAATTGAATTTCAAGATGTCACTTATCTTTACTACTTAGTTATTGCCAAGTGTAATACTAGTCATAAAAGGTTCACCTTGTATTGCATTGTTTGAGTCAGTATTTTACAATGTGTTTTAGACAGAATTAGCTCCAAAGCATGACTAAGATAGTGAAAGATATCTATTAGTTGCCATGGTTTTGGAATATGTCCAAAGTCAAGTTGTTATGAATCACCAGGGAAACCCTCTCAACCTCCAGAATTAGTTTACTTTAAAATCTCAGTGATGTATAGAAGAATAAAGGAAATAAACAAAGAAATACATCAGTAGCTGATACTGGACTCATACAGCCTCTTGCGCAACTCACAATTTTTATTAATTCAGAAAACTACTGTTCTCATTTCTTTATTTTCCAATTAGTGGCAATGTGAACACTTATTTTTTCAATATGTATATATTTGAATTGGAAAAGGACTTATTCAAGCTGGAAGTGTTTTCTTAAAGGGTTGCATTCTTGCTCAGCTAACTCCCTAACCATAGGAACAATAACTTGTATCATAGGAAAGAATGTTTTTGTTCATTGGAGGAACTATTGGATTAAATTATTTGTCCAACACTAGGCAGCAGGTCAGACAGGATGACCTTAGTGGTTCCTAGTGGCCCTAAAATGTGAGTCCATATCTTGCTTCTCATTGCCATTTAATTCGTTATCATCATTACTTTGAGTAGTTTACAATTCTCAGGAGCAGTTACATCAGTCTGAAACTACTGCATGAAATACTGTTTTAAAGGGGATTTTTTTTCTTGCTTAATGATAATCTCTTAGGCCTGGATACACACAGGGAATTTTGGTTCGATGCAGCAGTCAGACAAACTGCCTCTTTAGTTCTACTTATCAGCATCCCCAGCCACAAGTTAGGTAAGTACAATTTCCACACAATGATTAGAGAAATACTCTAATGACCAGAAAGGTAGTTCAAAACAGAATTCACAAAACTCAGTGTACAGAACTTCTAAGGTAATTAGCAGGAGTTGTTGAAGTGAAGAACTTGGCTTCAAGCCCTCTTTGTGATACAAAGATGCCTAAATCCAATCTGGATAGACATACCTTTGTGCACTCATTAATTCTTTCCCAGGTTTACATGTTGAAGTTTGTGTAAAGGGCTAAACCACCCACAGAGCAGACGGAAGTATCAACCCCCATTTATCATCCCATCTTTGCTATCAAGCTACAGGATATGTTGTGAAATACTAATATTAATCTCTCATGATTGTGTCATTCTCATTTCTGTAAGTACTTTAAATATTTACTCCAAGCCAATGCTCAAATTTATGGTCTACTATTTAAATGGGTCAAGGTCAGTGCAAAGGAAATGTGTTAACTCTGGAATGGTCAGGGGTGTCTCTTCCTGTGGGTTTATGCCATGGGGTTAGACCATATGCTCTACAGCAGAATGCCACAGCTAAGGAAGGGTAAATATACTTGTGAATCACACTGTGTTTTAGGCACAAAACAGACACAGAACTGTTCACTGTGGCCAGAAGTCAAGTAATTAAGTGCCATAGGGGTTTTGTTGACAAAAAGGAGGGTCTTTTTGTGATTAGCTGCCTGAAGAAGGAGCTGTTTGACCAAAACCCCTGTTCTTGATTCTTGAATTTATTTTTCCCCTCAAAAATTCTCTTTTAGGATCAGCATTTAAAACATGAGATAAACACTGTACCTGTGGCAGCTCAGTTCTGATGAGGGCCCAGAGTGCTGCAGGTACAAAGAGGAAATAATTGTGCTAGAAACAATTCCCAGAGACGTCTTTCCAGATGAAAGAAGTTAAGAGAAAAGGCTCCGGAGTTACATGCAGAGAAATTATTCATGGGTCTTGTTATTGAAGATGAAACATCTTTACAATGCCCAGTTTGAGACATTGGCTTGCAGAAGAAAAGGCTTTCTACTGTGACACATGCCTTTTGGGAATATTTAGTCCTACTAGTAGTGGACCAAATCTCCCTCATCTGAGAGCACATATAATTCTGACTGCTTGTGGGGGTCAACCTCTCCTCAAAGGCAACCAGCAACAGGACAAGAGGAAATCACCTCAAGCTATACTAGGGGAGATTCAGACTGGATATCAGGAAGAATTTTTTCCCTGAAAGGGTGATTAAGCATTGGAATGGGCAGCCCAGGGAGGTGAAGGAGTTACCATCCTCGCAGGTGTTCAAGAAAAACTGGAAGTGTCACGTAGTGCTGTGGTCTAGTTGCATGGTGGTGGTCAAAGGCTGGAAACCTCTCTGGTTTTATTTCCTAGCAGAAAATGGAAAAAATATTACAAGGAAAACCAAAGTAATTTAATATGAAGGACTTACTCTTTTTTTTTTTTTTTTAAAGTAATTATGAGGAACACTGGCCATACTCTCAGTCAGCCAGTATTGGCCCCAGTCTTTGTCTCTGAAAAATCAAAATAGAGTAACTTTTATCAGTGACTACTCTGATCTGTCAGATCTGCTTCCTTTTCATGAGAATTCTGACTGTGGCAAATAATCAGAATTCTTACTGTAGAAAGTACAAATGACAGTCTTACTATAAAATGAGTGTATGCATAAACATACATTTGTGTATCTGATATAGAAAACTGAAAATCTTTTAAGAACCAATTATTTCTAAACTAAACAGAATATGCTTCTAGCTCTTTTTCTGGCACAGGCATCTATCAAACAATAACAGGGCATCTGTTGAATAGACGTGCACATGCAAAGCAAGCAGGATTAATTTTTATTTGTTGCTCATAAAAGATGTTGCCACAGTTTTAGATATTCAATTTTGTATAAACATTTAAATGAATAAACGAATAAAGTACAGTTACAATGAATAAATGCCAATAAAGACTGTGATTAAATAAAAAGCAACACAGCAGGAGTTTCAATAGGTTGAAAATGTAGTCACATCTACTCAAGAGGGTGTTAACAGTATGCTTCAGACTCCCTGCTGTCGTTTTGAAGAAACAAGAATGCCTGTTGCCCAAACATTTCCCAAAGCAAATAACTATAAATACTGATTTTCTTCTTGAAGGAATGTCAGATATTGATGATTATCATTAACATACAGCTCTACTAAAAGGCTTATTTGAATGTTTTATTCATTATTGGTCTTCTACCATTTTGTAGTGGAAAAGTTTTCCTGCATTAATAAAGAATGAACACATGTAGAAGGGATAGAATTATGGATTTACTAATACTTTGGGCATTACTGGTTTTCATTATAGATTTATTGAGCTGGAGAGTGATGTTGGTCCTAATCCTAAACTTATGGGAGAAATTGCCATGTAAATTACTGTTGCAATACCATGTTCTTTGGGAAAACAGAACATGATTTTTTGGATACAAAATATGTAATAATCTATTTTTTGCCTCTAATTTTATTTTATTCTTCCAAGAATTATTCTATATGCATTTTACTGCTTGAAAATTCTTGGATGCATTAGTTACCAGCTGACTTGAATCTTTAATAGATAACAAAACATTCACAACTGAATCTTACCTAGGCCCATCAAGCATCCTAACTCTCCCAGTCCAGGGGAAAAAACAGGCTGGATCATACTAGATACATAGGCCCTCTGAGCTCATACAGAAAAAGATGCATTGGGTCTCTTTGTTGTGCTAATATACTCCTAAATCTTATGCCGTCTTTGGCAATTACATGCTACTTTGACTTCAAGATGCTGGTCTTCTGTCATTTTAATCAGCTGCTGCAGGGTGCTCAAAGAGAAAAGTGTGGTGAGTGTTGGCAAACACTTACTAAGATGCTGATACATCAATAAGTGTAGTACAGCCAGGCAGTCCACAAGATCATCTCCTATGCAGAGTAAACTGGGTGAGTGGCACCCACAGGGTTTAGTTTGGTGCAACTTTGAACATTTCCTTAGGAAATTGTTTCCATATTCTCTGTTCTTCTGCTTGCATGCATTGATAGTCGAGTGTAAGGTTTTTTGTGTTAAATGTCCTATGAACTCTTTCCCATCAATTCGGTCAATTGCTGGACAACTTATCTGTTCTTTGCAAGAATTATGGAAAGCTTCTACAGAAGTAATGACAGCTGATTGATTTTTTCCAAGTCCTCTGTTCATGGTAAATGTGCTTCTGCCAGAGCATAACTCAGAGGTCTTCCCTACATTTCTAGGTAGTCAGTGTTTCAGTTACTGCAGGTTTAAATCACTTCTAAAAGCAGATTGAACATTATTATTTGTTGATAGGAAAGGTAGTACTGATGGGCAAAAGCTCCAGTTAACTCTTTAGTGGAGCGATCACTGTGAGCAGAACAGCAAAACAGTCAGGGTGAATTTGCTAAATGTTACATTTATCTCTCCAAAAAAGAGCAGTTGAGAAATAAAAAAAGTAGTCACCAAAGTAGTTTTACCTCCTACCTCTGACCTTAAAAAGAACTTCTAGAAACTTCATATCTTAAGTGTGTAAAGTTAAAAAGATGGTCTCCCTTCTCAAAGAAAACAATTTGAAGAACTGTTCTTGCTACCAGGAAAGTCCCAATATTTCATACTTTTTTCAAACACTAAATCCTAGGAAACTTTACAAACACAAATAAAATTTCTTTCCTCAATACCTGAATCTCTAAGAACTAAAGTCATAATGATATTTTATTCAAAGGTTTGCACAACTTGCATCAGTACAACATACAGATCTTTTCATTATGACAGCATAAAAAGCTTAGTGTTGTTATTAAAATTAACATATTTCAAATCCTTAGATGATCAGGACAAAACCTTTTCCTGTTAACAGAGTAAATGCTAATGGAACACTTCCTAAAGTTTAGTTTCATCTTGATGTTGTTTTGTTTACTTAAGGAGGATCTGCCCATAGCTTTTTGTTGCACTACTGCACAAGGTTCTTTGGCATGAAAATATCTCTGTGTACATCTAATGCAAAACAGCAGAAGACCAGAGGAAAGGGAAGTACAAATTCAGATCCTGATCTCTCTGGCAAACATGGTTCTCAAGGGAACTGCTATGCTCAGGACTGCAAACCTCTAGAGAAACTTATCTGTGCATCTGTAAGTGGCAATATGAGAAGGATCTATAGGTGGGATAAAAGAGGCTATAGAGGGATGCTGGACTAACTGTAGGTACAGCACTGTACATAGGAATTCTTTCACTGACATTGTTGCATTTACTTTTAATGCTTCTGGAAGTTGACAATCAGTGCATGTCAGCTGGAATTTGTTTTGAAATAAAGTTCTGGAGATGTTATTAAGTCAATAGTGAAGCTGAAAGGTCCCAGAAGTCCTGGAGCAGACTCCCATAAAATCTTCAAAATGCAGTTCAGAGATATCTCAAAGCAATTGGAAGTCACCAGAAGAATATATAAATAAGTAAATAAATAAAAGTCACATACTGATTATATCCCCTCAAACTTTTAATCAAAATGCAAGATTATTGATCCTCACATTTGGATTTCACATGCATAGTACCACAAAAATAACATACAGTGGAAACAACACAGGACTAAGGTATTGCAAGGCCTGATAAATGAAAGTTAAGAATGTGGCACTGCCTCAGCAAGGCAGTGAAGGATTCAGATCAGGAAAGTAGGTGATGAACACTAGTAGAGTAGGACAGCATGTTTAAAGCTGTTGTGGGGTTAAAAGGAGAATTTCACTACAACCAAGTAAAACTTTAAGAAACTTCAGGGTGATAGAATCTGCATTCATCCTACCAGAATGAGCTACGAGGGGAAAAGACAGAGAAGATGTGCAATGCATCTAGGCTGTTCACAGCAGAGACATCAGTGTGCCTGTCTCCTCTACGTGTTTATTCCAAAATTGAGTATGAATTGCTTCTAATAGGAGTAAAAGCCCAGAAGACCAATTTGACACAGCTCAATTAGTTTATTGATCAGAGCTATGAAACCACAGCCAATCAAACCCATAATGTATGTGTTACCAACCTCTGCTGGGCTCTTCCAGTGGCTATGTTGAAGCAAAGCATATTTTTCTTGTGTTGAGTTACATGAATAGCTTTGTTGTTATGAAGAAAATCTGCAGAAAAAAAGGTATCATCCTTTTGACACTTATCAAAGAATGAAGTATTGCTGGCAATTTAAAGATACAGTGATATTTATTATTTGTAATTTTTTGTAATTTGGACTATACAAAGCCTTATTGAAACTTTTTTTTCTGCTAGAGCTTGAGAATCATCAGAGTAATAGACAATTTACAATCAACAGCAGAAAGGGCTTTATCGATCAATATTTAAAAACAGCTTAGCTAACAAAAAATGCTATTTGATACTTGTACAGGTGCAGATTAGGCAATTTCCTGCAGGACCTGCAGGACAGGCAGATTTTACAGGTAGAGTTTTTGTCATTTTTGCATGTTTTAGTAATGGGTCATTTCCCTCTTCAATACTATTGACAAGGTAATACATCTGCTAATGATAAAAGTTTCCCAGTAATTTCTAGCCTATGACTCCTTCTAGTTGCTGAAAATATCATCAAACCTTTAAAATATTTGTGTTCATGTTATATGTAGGCTGGTTTGTACGTTTCTTTATTTGGGAGAGTTCTAGCTGAAATAATCCAGAAATTTTCAGAGGACAACACTAATAATATTTTACACATTTTAAAAGTAATCTTAAAGATATCTCATTAGATCTCTGTTCTATGGAACTAGAACTAGACATTTGTCAGGTTGATTTCAGAGGTAAAAAGAAATTTATTTTTAATTTATTTTTAGCTGATTTTATGAAAACTTCTCCAAATTTGAATAAAATATAAAGTTTTGAAGTGTTATTAACTTGATTATGTATGACTTGATAAAACTAATTTTTTCTGACCTCTGAAGATGCTGCTGTTTCTACTTCTTAGTTACCTCCTGAGCTATAGCCGTGTCCCTGCCACTCCAGGCATGCTCCATCCTGGGGATTCAGATGTTTAGGAGAATATTCCTGGTTACAAAAATATTCCTCTGTCAGGGGTGTTGTGGCTCCAGACTCTGCAACTGAGTTGCCATGTTTACAATCAGCTCCGACTAATGAGGAAACATTCTAGGAAAGAGGTTTAGCTGACTGGACAGGGAAGGTAGGAAGGAATAGAATAGATTAATAAAAAGTGAAAGGAGGAGATTAGACAAGGAGGAGGAAAGGGAGAGACAGAAGGAACAGGAGAGGGGAATGAAGATAAGCTAAGGAGAAGATGAGTTGAGAATAGTTCAAAACCACTCTTTCAGAAACCGAGCAATTCTTTGATCACACCGCTAGATATTCCTTTGTCATATAACAAACTGCTGCCAAGCTGCCAGCTGCATGGTTCTGTCCCTCTCTGCATGGTGATCCATACAGACAAGAACAACTTTCTGCAGGGATGGCCTAATCTTTCCTTTCAAGCATTAGATTGCACTGAGTTGTATATCTGAATCCTTTCTTGATCCTGTGAAGGGGAGAAGAGAGGAAGCTCATGAGACAGGTTCCTTTGGGAAAACACTTTGATTAATATACGCACAGGCTTCCACAGAAAACTTTATTTCCATCACTTCCTGACTTTTGAGAAACTGATCTACAATTTTAATACTTTTAGCAACAGTTTTGGTCATAATATATGTATATCTGTGCAACTGCATTCTCCTTGAAGTTAGCCTTTGCTAATTTGTGCAAAGATCTGAATTTTAGGCTCCTCTTTTAATTAAAGTAATTTTGTACTCTTTTGAGATTTTTTTCCTCTGTTAAAGTACCTTGAAAAATCATGTTTTTCACTGACCTATTTTATGATTGAAATATTATTCTTTGCAGGTATGCTTGCCTACACTACAGCATTCACTTCTAATAAACATACCCTCACAAATTCACAATTTTTCTGCTGGACTGCTTTCAGCTTCTTGCATGAATGCAAAAGTAGCAGTCCTGCTGTACCAGTCAGACATACATTTTTAGGGGAACTGACATTGAAGAGAGTTAATTGTGTTTAAGTTCATCTTAGGAAAGCCTATTGAAAAACAGGAACATAATCAAGTCACAATTAGAAGAGCAACTGGCTAAATCTCTTCCATTAAAAAAGCAGTAAGAAAGCATCACATGGAAATCCATTATTAATGAAATAATGCATAGAGTACAGAGGAGTAATTTGTAAATTGTTTTTAAAATTTCAATATTTTCATATAATAAGACAGCCATACAGAAAACTTTTTAAAACAAATACTTTAAAATGTAAACAACCAAAAAGGAAAAAACAAGATTTCTTTACAACAGATCATGTCAGTTAACAGGAATTTTTGCTCTTTAGTATATTTTTAAGGATGCAGTAGAAAAATGATGAAGGTGGAGTGATTTATAAAACTTTAAAATAGTCATAGTACATATCTTTATATTATTAAAGACAGGGTTATTATTTGCAGTGACATAATAATAGACAAGGAAGAAAGTATGGTAGAATATCAGGAATGCTAAGGACAGAGGATGTCATTCAATTATCTCTCTAAGGCCTGTGGGATTGTCTTTTCCCTGTTTTGTTGTCGATGCCTGGTCCCTCCAGCTGTTCCTTTACAACTTTGCCTCACTGTAGCACTTTTAGATATTTTTCTGCATGCCTCTCCCAGGGATCAGGAGTCTCAGAACAATCATAATCCCTGACATAATGTGGGAGTCTCAGAATGAGGACAGAATCGCTGCATACAAATCAGGATGGCTGGTGAGCCTGCACAGCATCCATCTATCACGCTGTGCTTCCACAGGGCTGCAACATATATCTCACACTAACCACATTCATGGGGCTTTGTCAGCTGTCATGTTAGTATTTTGCCTATAATTTTTAAAATATAAAAGGTGAATATTAGTCTGAATTGCAAAACGTTTCAAGAAAAATAAATTGAAGGGACTAACTAGAGGTTTAGGCAGCAAAACATGATCTATGACTTCTGAAGCAAAGATGATACAGCCAAGTTTCTGTAGTGTTGTACAATTTTCTTCGCCAGTATTTATGAGAGAAAAAGGCTCTTTCTTTTTAGCCAGACAGTTTTTAATGGCAGCATTTTGTGATACTTGAAAGTTTTCTATTAGCCCCTATTTTGTTCTCAGACTCCTTGAGATCTCCAATAGAGACCTTCTAGAAAATGAATGAGGAAACCTTCCAATATGAAAATCTACCAATTTTTATGATGATTACAGAAAGATGCTGAGGTGAATTAGAACTTATTAGCTTCAGTGCCACCTGCTGGGAAGCAGTCATTTTTATTGCTCTGGTTTTGTTGACTGATAATCAAATAGTTACCATTATTTCACTCAAGTCTGTTCTGCTCTTGTCAGATAATTATCCCTGCTTGGACAGAAATCTTATTAATCTGCACATTTTTAAGATGCACTCTTTATGCTTGACAAAATGCCCTATATCATCTTCAGACCCAAGTGCAATGTTTGCTCATTATTCTGGATTATTGTTCCTCACTGATTCACTCAGTCTAACAGTTTAATTTTTAGCCATGTTTGCATGTATTTTTCTTACTTTGATACGTACCATTCTTATAAGATACTTCTAATGAAGGAAAATAATCCATTATGTATATTTTCTCTGCTTAAATGGTGTGTAAAAACCTAATGTACAATTTCCTTTTCATGTTTAGCTTAGTTTTTTGTTTCCCCTAAATTTCTTCTGTCTTCTCTTTTTTCTGACCTTGCAGGTCATAGTTCTTTTAATTTCCCTTTGTGAAGCAGGTTTCTGGTACCTTTTGGAAATCAAAGCGTTGAGTTAGATATAGGAGGGACATATGTCTTTCTTAATGGTCTCTGAATGCTACAATGTAATTGACTGCTATAATATACCACACCACAAGGAGGAATAATTTTTTGTGTAGGTGGTGCCCTATGGAAGCGCTACTTTACCTTATAGTGAAAACATACAGACTCTGTTGTCAAAGGAATAGGGGAAAGTTGATGAAAGGCACCAGGATGCACCAGGAACCTGGAAAAAAAACTGCAGCAGTTCATCATACTGTTCAGAGTCTGAAGCCACATCTGACCTTAGTATAGGAGTTCCCAAAATTACTGTCCCATATCTCCAGTCCTAGGTATTGCATCTCATCCCAGCTGGGAGCTCTGCCAGTCTGGCACAGTGGAGCTCAGTGCATTGGGCAGTTGATTGCAAACTGAGTGCCTCAGAGACTGGACTCGCATGACCCTGGCAGCAATGCTAAAGACACAGGCCAGATAAGCCCAAGGAGAACACGGTCTAGCTATATTGCTTTTAATACCTGCTGTACCTCAAAGCACATTTTAAAGGAGTGCATAATCAGAAACAGTGAAATAGAACAACAAAAGGAAGATTTTCCAACTGAATACGTGCCTCAGTGAGTGCTACAGCGCTATGACAGCAGACATCTGGTGTGGATCTGCTGTCAGCTGGTGATTACCACGTTTTTCATCCTTAGTGACAGAGAGATTCCTCGTATCTTCAAATTGAAGCAATTAAATCTCAGGTGTGATTGGTACAAACAACATCTTAAAAGCACGCCATGATCATACCACCTTGATGTTCTACTGATTATTTCAGTACATCACCTTTCTAGGGGAAGGCCATTCATTTTACTGTCGATCACACCTGTACTCAGCTATCCAAGAGGGAGTGGCTATGCTCATAGAGGTTATTGGGTATTTTTTTCAGATTAATGAGTTTCTGTACCATAAAAAGATTTATAACATAGCTGAAAACAAGAAGGGAGTATTCCCGTAGTAAAGTGGCAGTATTTATTCCTATTATTCAGTGAAATCTGCATATATTCAAATGCTATTTTTCAAGTAAATCCTTCGACATTCTGTCCATCAACCACTGACTCTTAGAGCTGCATATAAACCTTACTTAACCAGAGGAAAGGATGGTGATTTGTTGTACTTCGATTACTAGCTGTAATATTTATAGTGCTTATGGATTCATACATGAATATTTTAAAGTTGCACTAGGCATTTCAGAATTTGAAAACATTTTGTATCACACTATTAAAAACAGATGTCTAATATTTCCTTCTCATTCACAGTTTTGGGGACAGCAGGCACAATCTTTCCTAGATTCCTCTAGATGACAAGCACATAAACTGGATGAATCTTGTGATACAGCAATTTGTGCTGACAGACTGTCCGAAAGAAAAAAGACTGAAAATAGATACTTCCTGCAAATATTATAAATCTGAAATGTATTCTTTTTCAAAGCCACTATCACAATTCCTGAATGTCTATAAGTTTCTAATATTTAGCATTCTCTTTGTCCCATTGTACATAGAATCAAGCTCTTACAGAATTACACAGCTTTCTAGCATTGCTCTAGTGCTAACAAGATGGAAATACTTCATACTAAAGGGCAGTCTTGTGCCTCGGATACCTGGGGCCAATTACATTGAACAATCACAGCTTACTGTGATTTAAAACAGGAATCAATGTCACTGAACATTTTAAGGGATCAGGGTCTATGCTGATAATTAATTCAGTCTATGAGTGTTTGGTATTTTCTCCTCCACTGGATCTTCTGAATTTGGAAGACCTGAGCTAGTTCTAAACACAATTAAAATGGTCTCAGAAAATTCATAAAGAATCATTTGCCCTGACTGTTCAGGAAAAGAAAGCACTAAGGTTTCACTCGAATGCCTTTAATATTGGCTTCTGTCAGGATTTCCTGCTTGTCAAGAAACTTAATTTTTAGGAACTCAAACAGGAGCAACCTGAAATCCTCTTTGAATGCAAGAGAAACCAGCTATCTTTTATCTATCATCTTCTAAGGGATTTGCATGCAATACATTTTTTGCTATTAGAAATTATGCTTCTCTGATAAGATATAATACAATCTGAAAAAGGCTGCAACCACAATTTACAATACCATAGTCATAATTTTCTAACTTTTCCAGTCAGCTTGATCTGTTTATTTTCTCTATACATCAAAGAATATCCTTTGATTATAGATTTTGCAGTTGCTTTTACGTAGGTACTCTAAAAGCCTGACTGACAGCTCCAGAGTCAGCACAGCACACTTAAGAATAAATAAAGTTTTAATTAATTACCAGTCACAGTATGCTAAATTTTTCACCATATGTTTACTATTTGCTATAAAAACTGCTCTAATTTAACAGTATAAACCTCATTGGACTACTAAAGATCAGCTTCAGTTGGGAACAGTGACACTCAGCAGGTTTTGCATTAATCCCTTGGATTTGCTAGGTATTCATCCCTGTACTTTTAATATGTGCTGGAGAACATTAGTTAAGTTTGTGGCAGAGTGGCTACCTGTGACTTCAGGCTGGTTCCTTAAGTCATATGTCCTTTTTAATTTTGAATGATGGAAATGACAAGTATATGTTCTGACATATTTGGGCCTAGACATGCTGCCTCCATCTTTTTTGTTTACTCCTAATATCTTTATGCTTGCTAATCCAGAGAATCTTAAAATCTGAAAAGAAAAATAAATGAGAAATTTGCAGAAAGTCATGCAATTCTTTCTGTTTCCTTTGGCTGTGAGTGGAAAAACCCTGAGATCTCCCATGCCAGATGAAGCACTTGACATCAGCCCAAGAAAAAGAAGGCATATATGCTACCTCTCCTCTAATGGTGGGCACTGGTCTTGCACCTGTAGTGCACAGTCTGAAGTGTTTTGAGCAGCTTATTTTGGCAGCTTTCTGCTTGTAACCAAGTCATTTAAGCAATCCTACTCTGCTATGCGCCATCACATCTCTAGCCCTGCTGCACTGCCCAGAGGAATTTGGTTGGGTTGGATGATAGGATTATTGTTCCCCACTCCGGCTCTCCTTAAACAACCATGCCACCCTTCAGACAGCATAACTGAGTAGGAGGAATATCTGCCTTTTAGCTCTTGCAATTTGCAGCCTATGATTTCAGCATGAACAGCTACTGTCAGGAGTGTGGAATAACGAGGCAGCCTGCACACTTCAGCAGCAGAAGCGCACCTAATGCAGCAATGCCTGCTTCTTTCCAGGAGAGCAGCCACACAGAGCCCTGAGATGACTCAGAGCCCTATTTAAAACTCTGCTACCAGCAGCAGTATTGAAATATAGTTGCCATGATTTAAAAATACTTACTGTTGAAAGTATTTGATTCGAGTTTTACTAACGAGAGAGGGTGAGGCCAGATAATTCTCTGAACATTCTTGAAGGCAAATGAGGGAGGTACCCAGTGCTGCATTGAGCTGAATCAGTGATGGTGCCAAAAAGCAGCTACTTTGCATTGACCTTTTAGGAAAATCTGAAGATCCAAGGGCTGGAGCACCTTTCCTACGAAGACAAAATGAAGCAGTTGGAGTTGTTCAACCTGGTCCTACAAAGAAGCTGGAGAAGGACATTTTGCAAGCGAAATCAGTGACAGGACAAGGTTGTAATGACTTTAAGCAGAACGGGGGTAGGTTGAGATTATATAATAAGAAGAATTACTTACTTTGACAGTAGTGAGATGTGAGAACAGGTTACCCAGCAAAGCTGTGAACACCCCATTCCTGGAAATGTTCAAGACCAGGCTGGATGGGGCTCTAAGCAGCCTGTTCTAGTAGAAAGTTCCCTGCCCATGGCAGTGGAGTAGGAACTAGGTGATCTTTAAGGTCCCTTCCAACTCAGAACATTATTTGATTTTACAATCGTAATTCCAAGCAAAGGAAGAGATTCAAGATGAAAACGTAGGCTGATTTCCTTTTCTTTATATTTTTAGTCTGGCAAAACTGCTTCCATTTTACTGTGTTTTGCAGTTAGTCTAGTTCTAGTAATAACTGGTCTTTTATAAATAAATTGGTGTTCAACAGACCTGAAAAATGTTTTCAAACTTACCGAGTGTACTAAAGGCTCTGTTTTGGGGGACAGCTGCAAAACAAGCAACTGTGTCTTATAATAATAATTACTCCAATTTTGTTCTATCAGCGGGTCAGCCTACATGGGGAACCTTTGAACACCTCCATCTGTTTTTGGTCAAGACATTATTTGAATGAGGTCAAGATTTCACCCATAGTGGCTGCTTTTCTTCATTCCCTGCTCAAAACCTGGAAGACTTAGAAATTTCCTAGAGGAAAGAGAGCAGCTGATCTGCTCCTGTGTTTGACTTCTTGCTGATTCAAAGTTGGTAAGTTTTCAGGAAAGTTCACACTGGCAAACCTCCTTGCAACTATTTAGCAATTCATTGCATATTCATGAAACACTAAATATATTTTAGGTCCTGATGCTTCATTAACAAAACAAGAAAACAGACTGCATAATTCACCCAATATTTTAAATAAACCCACCAAGGCATTTTAAAGAGCTGTTTTTCCCCCTCACTCATTATTTTTAAAATAAGCTCATCTCAGGTTTGCATATCATTGTATTTTTTTACTCTTTTGCATATTTTAGCTTGTTTTGAGGTTCTGAGTGAATCCCTTCTTTCTGCCAAGAAACAAATTAAAAATCATTGGGTAAAAATATATTAAGAATTCCATGCATAGATATCCTCATTACCAATATCAAAGTTCATGTTCTCAGAATTGATAATCACCTGAAAATCTTACTTGCTTTTATGTTTCTTGAAAAGAGAGGTTTAGATTGTAAAAAAATGTGAAACCAATCTTTTTTTCCTTCTCAGTTAAATTTCCAGGAGCTCAGAGCATTTGGCTCTTCTGTTTGCCATTCTTCTCTGTGGATAACAGGGTCCTCTTTCTGTAACCCTCACCCATGCTAAAATCAATGATGTACTTCTCTAAGCATGATCAGCTGTATCAGATCTCACTGAAGAGACTGAAGATTCTCTCAGAATGTTTCAGAGTTATTTAACTGTAGTTTTGCACTCCTCTCCTCTTGACTGCATCAAGGCAGCATAACTATATTGGGGTACAAGGCATGAAGTCTTCATGGGTGATATGAAATACTGCAGATTATTTTCTGTACCAATAAAGGCTTCATAGCTGTCATGTGGGCTGTAACAGTATTTACTGTCTAATTTTCAAGGTTTTGGTGACAAGTTCTTTTGTTGCCAAATTACCTAAATGGTCATCACAGATTATCAGGATAAACCATAGTCAATAAGTGATCTTCTTCAACACTTTGCACTAGGGACAAAATTTTTGTATTTGAAGGACAAAACTCTGTTAGGTTGGTCTGAGATTTTGGATTTAGCTGCTCAGGGACTATCAACAACCACCAATGTCCTCACCTTTTCATTCAAATGGAAAAATTAAGACAGCAATTAAAAAATACAGCGACACATACAACAGAGCTAAGGGTAAAAAAAAGGAAGTGTTACTAAAGCCTGACACATCTCCAGACATGCTTCTCCTCCTGGGAAAAGACTCAGAGAATGAACAGAATGAACAAACAACACATGACAAATGTATAATATATTGAGTGCCTTAGTAATTAGAAGATGACTGTGAGTCATTGATGTGATGTGGTCAGGAAAAAAAAAGACAACCAAAATTGAAAGATGCAGCAATTCAGGGCAGATAGGTAATATGCCAATAGAGGCAGCAATAGCATACCCAGTTCAGGTCCCCATGTTTATCAAAGGTTATGTTAAAGTACAGCCGACACAGCAAGAGGCTGTGAGACACTCAGGGACATTAATTTATTTCTTTAATTTATTTCTTCCAAGAAGACAAATATAAAAATCTGAACTATTTAGGTGAGTCAAATCCTACCAGATACGGTTGCTCTGGACAAGTACATAAGAAGGTCAACCACAAATTTAGGAAAGCTAAAAGCATTTTCATCTGTGCTGCCACAAGACAAATGAGTCAAAAATGGCTAATCAATCAATTTGAGGCAGAATTTAGGAGCAAGTTTCTAAGATTTGGGGCAGTGCATTTCTAAACCACACTTTTGTGACTGGAAAAGGGGAAGCAAGGAGCATAATCAGCTTTAACAGAATACATTTAAGAAAGGGTTTACCTGACAAAATGATGACTGGACCTGGTGACCCAGACTGATCTAGTTCCATGCCTCTATTTTGTAGTCATATTTCTTGACAAACTAAACACAGGCTCCAATATATCACAAAAATGAGTACTGTGTAAGGGAGGAGAATATACAAGGACAGACTATAAATAGATAAACTATTTTAGTTTTCCTTCTTTAAATTGCATTTCTTCATAAAAATTTCTATAATTTTTATCATTTTCTATTTTTTCTTCTTTTTTTTTAAGCCAGTCATTCAAAGATACTTATTTTAAGGCATTCTGAGCCCCAAATGTATCACTTTTTCAAACTTAAATTAATTATTTTGATAGAAAATACTGCTTCTTCTTATAAACCTTGTCTCTCTCATGACCTTAGACTGCTATAAAAGCACTACTACTCAATAACTTAGGAACATAATTCAATTTTCAGGAGACCCATCTGCTTAGGTTATGTCTGTGCTAGAGAAGCTTGCTGGGTAGCTCAGAGGCTATCTGTGACCACAGAAAAAATTTAATTTATTTTGCAACAGAAAAAATTAAAACACTCTGACAAGGATAAATTTGGTGTCAGCAAAAACATGCACCATATTGTCCTCTAACAAAAGAAGAGTCATGATGTTCTGGAAAGTCAGTGACTGTTATTATGGAAAAGAGGATGTTGAGACGTACATTATAATTTGACTGAAATAAAAATGCTCAATATGAAATGTTTTACAAGAGACTTATCTGTAAGATAGGAATTCTCACACTCACAAATGGGATAACAGTTTCATGAGGATGTTTCAAATGAATGGAACCAAACAAATTCCAAATTCCAAATTAACCTTGGATTTTAATAAAAGAAGCTAAGTTCTTCACTGGGTTTATCTGGGAGAAACTCCCATTCCTTCAGCAAAGCACAAGGGCATCTCTGTTAATCCTTTCTTTTCACACTTGCTGCTCATGCAAGTCCTGATGAAGACATTCTTTTCTGAATAGAAATTCAAGTAATTCTTCTGAGTGAGGGTAAAATCTTTATTTCACCTCACCCACTGCTGAATGTTAGCATCAATGTCATTGATATGTGTGTGAGACTCAAACTCAACATATAGACAGCTTGAACAGTGAAATATCAGTGGCCTAAGAGCCACGTGTTTAAGACCAGCTGATCAAAATCTTCTGCAATGGATTTAACACTGTAAGATTAGCTCTTCTGCAACTCGGCAACAGGTTACAACTCCCTCCCCTAAAATGGAACCCATGTTCTCCTTTTGCATTTTTCATGATGTAATCTCAACTTCTTTCACAAAGCCAAATTTTGCATCAGTCTTCTATTAATCAGCTACCACTTCTTCAAATATCCTAATCTATCCACAGATTGCTACAAAGTTTTGCATTGTTCATTTGTCCAGCAGCAGCTTTGGCATAAATGTTGAATACAATGATAATATGGCACAAGATTTCACACCGTTACATCTTTGTTAGAACTTCCTCAGACTGATGAATTTGATCACAGCCTTTATTGGAAAAAGCAATTTTAGCTCTTGATTTTTAGGTGTCCTAAGTGAGTAATTGCATGTAAAACATGCAAGTGTAGTGAACATCTAATTTGCATGTGAAATGACCCCTGTGGCCTCTGAAACCTTCACCTGCAGATGGTGTATGTGGAATGAATAATTGCGCATGCAAATGGATGGTGACCATTTTCACATTCAGAAACACAACATACACATCAGTAATTCTAACTGCAGGCTTAGCTGGCTTGAAATCAAGTAGGTGGTATTTCATACAGACCTGAACTTATTGCACAGAAATGATCAGCAACAGATGAATGCAGATGAAAATGTAATTTTTAAAATTAATTGGACTCCTGGTCAGCAAATGAGGTGTGATATATATAAATGTCAGAGTAGAAAATAAAAGGTAAATGTTTAAGGAAAGTTATTGCGGCATAGTAATCACAAGTGAAGCTAAAAATGGAGAGCCCTCAATCCAGTAGATTGCCACAATGAGCAATGACAGAGTGCTTAGGTCAATAGAAAACATTGAAAAATATAAAAAGAATGTTTTGAATAAATAAAAAACACCAAAACTGAACTATTGGATGTTAAAGTTCAATTTATAGGCTACTACTGGTTCGAACATCGCGTGTAGTACTTGTTCTGAATACAGTGGGAGTCTCTACATTTTTTGCAGGTAGGTGCCTGGAAAGGGTTGAGGTTTTTCATCTTCTGGTAGAGATACCCCATGTCATCAATTATGTCGATGACAAGCACTGAAATAATTACAGACTGTGTATATGCAAGCTTGATAGATAGAGCCTTTGTTTTTCTTTAAGAATTAAAGCAAGACTAAAGACAATGTAGTAGTTTGGGGTTTTTAAAAAATATTTTAAGAAATTTTTAGTTCAAGACAATAGTCTGTAATAGTGATCACACAGGATTTTTTTATATTATAGTATATCTTCAAAACTGAGGGGAAAACATAAAAATTAAAGGCAAACCAAATAAGAAACATAAACCCAGAAAGCCATACACCATTTACTGCAGAAGAGGTAAGATCTCCTCTGTTAAACAGGATCATGATATTAAACCTATGAAGATATCCATATAGCAAAACTGTGAAAGGTTGAAAAAGCAAAATGACTTACTACAAAGACAGTAATTAAGACTGGGAAAAATATAACTGTGTGTGAAATAAATATAAGTTACAGACTACCAATGCCACCCAAGGAGTAGATGTATGAAAACTTTAGTTTTTAAAAATGGAAGTTGTGTAAAAAAATAATTTGATAAAATTCTCAGTAAGAAGAAGAAAGGAAGAAAACTTTTAGGCAAACATTGTGAAGCTATTTTTTAGTCCTCAAACAGGAGGAAATGAATGCTCTCCTTGCGGCAATATTTGTAATAATTATTTTTTCTGTTCTGAATCTGTACGGACGGCTGTTTAAGCCTTAGGGGCCCATTTGGCCAGCAAAGTCTGGGCTTCTCAAGGAGAGGGTTTTCAGAATTTATACCTTTGCCCAGCTCCCTCTGGTGTTAGGAATGGAGTTTGGCAAGGCACAGTACAGCAACTATGCAAACTACTTGCTTCTAACCAGACAATCTGCTTCCTTTTTCATCTTCACTGCTGGTGGTTTGTGGTGTAACCTCCTACTCTCACAGAAATAAGGATGATTTTTTCAGTAAAATTCATATTCCAAACCTCAAATTTTTACAGACAGTTATTAGAATCATGAAGAAGTGGGAAAGAATTTTGGCAACATCAACGCACTGAGGAGGCTGGAACAGTAAAGCACTGACAGCTTGGTTGAGATGAAGCAGAGACACAGAAGTATTAGATTTTCAAACCCAAGAAAATTATAATTCAAAATACCAGACTTGAAAATTGTAATCCTGAAACACCCCACATGAATGGCTGCCTATAGAGGATGGATGTAATACTTGCTTTAGTTTTGACAGCACTGGACTTAGCTGTGTCCCACTGATCAGAGCCATATTACCTACAGCTTTCTCCCTCCATGTTTTGCCAGGTGGGGAACCTGATTTGGCAGCATTTGTACAGCATGATTTGTCCAATTCAAATAGCATGATGAACATGAACAGCATAGGGGATGGGTGTGCCAGCTCACTTTTGTTCAACAAATCAGCTACTTGAACCTGTGTCATACATGGATATTAATTTCTTTGTCTTCATACAATGTTATCAAAAGAAAACTCTAATTAGTATAGGTTAAAGGGTGATATGGCTGGAGTTGGTGGCAGTAGTCAGTGTGTTCATGAACCCCATTGCTGAATCTACTCCAGGTTATAATGAGATGATCCTCTCCCTCTGGATATTTAAATGTACAGACTGAAGTGTTCAAGACATTCAGCCTGAAACATTCCTGTCCCACCAGCAGGTGACCAAATCCTTCAGGTGGTGATTAATGATAACACTGAAACTTCTCCAAAGACACTGAAGACATTTAAGTCTATTCTGCCTTTCATTGCTTTTGCTGAGCCTACGAGTCTATGATCTGTATCTCTTAAACTGTTTTTGAGGTGGAAAAAAGACCTGTCCTCACAGGTGAAAGGTTAATGAAAAATATGTCATGGTAGTATAATGCCATTTGCACAATTGCAGATACCCACTGTCCCAGACAAATGTGGAGGGATACTTTAAAGTGTTGAGTATGAGGAAAACATTGTTTTAAGGATGTGGAGAAAAATAGAGCCATAAAGAGAAGGATCTTTGGTTCTAATTCTCTCTCTCTAAGCCAGAAGAGATTCAGATTTTTAGCAGGTTGAATGTGACCTCTGATGGGATAGACAGAAAGAGGTTTTTTCCATTCTGAAAAAGGAATGCTAGCATGGTACGATTTCTAATGGATAAGGCAGATTAAATGGGAGATAAAAGGGTGAAAAGAAACAGTGAAATTCTGGAGTGATAGAGTCAGATGGTTAGTAAGGTAGCTGGGTGAAATGTTGGATCTGGTTGTGAAGGACACATGGAAGAAGGAAAGAATGCATAAGGAGAAACTATTGTTTCCTTCCATTATTCTCTTTGAAGTTCATTATTTCAGTTTTCCATCCTGAGTTACAGAGAGGGCTATTTCTTTCTCTCATTTTGCTGCAAACTTCTTTCAAAACACTTCCAGTAACAAAACTTCAAATTTCTGTTTCAAAATGGTGTGATTAGCCAGAAGGTGACTTCTGGATCTTTGGGGAAGAATGATGAGAAACTTGTGATTGTCTCTGTTCTCCCATTCAACTTTTCTGTCAGACATCATATGGTAGCAGTTAATGAGAGAGATGCATGGAATTGGTCATTAATGATTTTGGTAGTTAGGTATGTGTGTGACATATAAGGATGGTTATATTTCAAAATTTCCAAGTTATATTGACTACTACATGAAAATATAGTGGAAATGGGTATGGAACTATATGGAAAAGGGTATGAGAATGTGTACTGAAAGGAAGGAAGGCTGTAGTCACAGAATAATTCATGTACAAATAACTCATGCTAGACCCAGATTTTAGTTCCTTAAAATAGCAACTCTCAGAAAAATCACTTTGAATGTATTTCTGTTGCTGCAAATTTTCCTTTCGTATACAACTGTAAGTAATGTTTTTAAAAGACTCTTCCTGCTATGAAATTTTAAAGTACAAATAACCCTACCCAGTCAAAACCAATTACTTCAGGGAAGAAAGGTGGGCTGTTATTCACTGAGTATATTTCTAGTGAATAATTGGAATTTTAGCATACTCGTTTTTGTCTCCAAAAGTAGCGTTATTCTGTTAGGTTTTTTGGTTTACATTTTTTTTCAAAATGGCAAAAATAATGATAAGGGAGGAGAAAGTTTTTCTTCACACTTAAACATTAATACTGGATTTTTGTTCAGAATTACATAGTGGAAATACCTTGGGGGGGAAAAAAAACCAATACACTAAACCCCAAGTAAAAATACTATTTGTTTGAAAGATACAAGCTTTAAAGAGCTCTGAATGAGTTACAACAAATAAAGATGTGCAAAGATTTATCAGCAGCAGATTGCAACTAAACTATGGATGATGATTTAGTGGTTTTATCTCCAGTCACAAAGAAAACAAATAGATAAAAAAAGCTTGCCAAGCGTAATAGTTTCAAAGGTAGCTGCCAGTATCAACTCACTTTCTAATTTCAGATAAAGAAGGCATTTTTTGCTTTCTGCACTTTTGAGATTTTCTTCTGTTTGCTTCCTTAGGTTAAAGTAGTTTTATCTCTGACATAACATAAATCAGTAAATGTGCATGCATGCAGGTGCAATGTGTATATATTAAACATATATATTTTTAATAAAGGAGTCAGAAAAAAATTTCATAACACATTGGTATACCAAATTTGAAATGTAATTTTGTCTAGTTTTATGATAAGTAGGTGATTATAAGCTGGGAATATGAAATATGCCTTTAGTTTCTTTTTAAGTGCTATACTAAAACATAAATATCTAATAGAGATTTGATTAAAATTTGGGGAACCTTTATGTTCCATTAAAATTTTGCAGAAGCTGCTGTTCACTTCTCTGTTGTTATCTTGTGCTGTTACATTTATCATAGTGATTATGATAATTGATAATGTCTGCATTGCTTGAGCTGCATTTACCATTACTGGTACCTCAGCAAACGTTACTTACATATTTGCACAGATTATTGGCTCATGTTCTGTAAGAGAAGCATAGTCAGCCAATGAATTAAATTAAAACAAAAAGCTAAGTATACATTGGTATATACAGATATATATAACATTACTTCAGCTGCAGTACATCACAGCCCTGAAGGCAGAGATGGCATTGTCCTTGAGCAAGAATTAATAGATAGAAGCAGGGTTTGCATATAATCTGGTTACTCTATTCCCTCCTCATAATTTCTTTTCTGGACTCAGGAGAGCCTTGGAACACTGACAGTAAAGCAGAGGGGAGATTTCTACAGTTCTGCAAAACTGAGGTGAATCACTTCCCACCTTCCTGGGGTTGGTGAGTGAGCATGGGGCTTGCATGTGGCTCAGAAGAGTGGGAACAATGCTGCTCAGATTGGCAGCTTCTCCCAGAGCTGTTTGTTACCAGGTAATGTGGGGGAAGGTGCAGGGATGACTTTATTTACTCAGAGCTGTGTGAAAAGCAACAATCTGGTCCTACAGCAACTGCTTGGGATGCATGGGGGAGTTCTGCAGCTTTTTAGTGGTGTCTGCTGCTGTGTGGACCTACATGGAGGTACAGTACTATATCTGGAGTGGCAGGGTGAGCCATGGGCTCACGCCTGTGTGGGAGACTCCACAACATCTCTGGGCCATCTTCCCCAGTGCTCAGTCACCTGCACAGTAAAGAAGCTTCTCCTCTTATTCAGTTGGAACTTCCTGTGCATCATTTCTGCCCCTTGCCTCTTGTCCTATTGCTTGGCACCACCAGGGACAGCCTGGCTCCATCATCTTGACACCCTCCTTCAGGTACTTACAGAAATTGATGAAGACCCCTCTCAGTCATCTATTCTTGAGTCCCAGCTCCCTCAGCCATTCCTAGTAAGAGAGATGCTCCTGGCCTTTAATCATCTTTGTTGCACTCCACTGGACCCATTCCAGGAGCTCCATGTCTCTCCTGTATTGGAGAGCCCAGAACTGGACACAGCACACCAGATGTGGCCTCACCAGGGCTGAGTGGAGGGGCAGGATCACCTCCCTCCATCTGCTGACAATGCTGTTCCTAATGCACCCCAGGGCACCATTGGCATCCTTGGCCACCAGGACACTCTGCTGACTCATGGACAGCTTGTTGTCCACCAGGACTCCCAGGTCCTTCTCCACAGAGCTGCTTTGCAGCAGGCCAGACATGGTGTGATCATGGTGAGAAATGTAGTTTGAGTTGTAGCTGAGTTGAAGATTTCCACTCTTATTTTTACCAATAAATACACCATAAATGAAGAATATCAGCTTTGGGATTTTAGGATTATTGTTGGCAGTGCTGCCTTACCCATGCATGTCAGGGTTACACTGACCTTCACTGCAGTGTTAGGTTCCCATGGGCAAAGCACAGACCTATGGCTGTGATTTCATATATAGCCTCCTTAGCCACTTGAAGGGAACCCTGTGCTATTTTTTTTTCCACTCAACTGTGCCCTGCCACATCTGTTCCTAGGTGACTTGAAAAATAAACATTGTTTCCTATTATAAATCAAATACATTGGACAGTAATTCAGAGCTGGAGAGAGGTGTAGCATGCTTGAGCAATAGCAAAAACAAAGTTGCCTCTCTTGAGTGTACAACACAAGTGGTGCAACAATAGGCCATTATTCTGCCTTTTCCCTGCCCCCACCACCACCACTAAGCCCTGTGATCTTGGCATACTGGAATATGGAGCAAAATTTGTGCTTACATAAAAAGGGTGCAGATCTTGCTGATAGTCAGGCTACAGTGTAAACAACATCCAGTTTCATTCATGGTTCACAGTGGGTATTCAGACAGCATGAGACAAAAAGACTACCAACTGCACAAAATAAATATTAATATCGGACAAGTTAGATTATTTTACAATATCTAAGTAATCATGAAGTTTTAAAGCTCTGTTTGAAGAAACTTCCCTGAGATGCCTCAGGGCCTTTGGCAAACAGAACTGATAGAGAATTGTACAAAGAATTGGATTTTATAAAGGAAGAGAGTTTGAAGAAAATTACTACAGAAATGAGGATGAATTTTTAAACAATAAATGAATAGATAATAGACTTTTAAGATTGCAAATGACTGCTTTAATTCTGTAGCAAGTTCTCTTTTGGCAGATTTTTCTGTTTCTACAGAGTCCAGTTTATTCAGCAATGAGCCACAGGAATCCATATCTTCAAGTCAGTTGCAAGGTCAGGATTGAAGACTTTTTCTTAATGATTATATGCTTGATCATGTTTGTGTGAGTGTATATATGAATATTTCAAGTGAAATAAAAGCCCCAACATTCTGAATATCAATTTCAGTTTTTACAGGGTTTCTCTTACAACATAATTGAAAGGTTTTGACCATATTTTGACTTTTAAACTTTGTTTTTATTTCCCATATAAATATAAATTTCAGAAGGCAAAATTGAAACTTTCCATTGCAAATATTAACATTTAAAAGTGAAAAATATTTTAAGTGTTGTGCTGGTATATTGTCTAATATTTTAAAGAAAAAATAATGTTTTACATATTGTTGACATTTAATTAAGTCACTTCCCACAACAAATGCAGGCATAGATAGAGATTATATGGTTATTTTAGTGAGAAAAAACCAGTTTCTGTCTCAGCCAATATGATATTTTCTCTTGAATTTTAGATTACTCTATTCTAAACATGTTTATGGAAGCATACCTCTCTTATCACTGTCTTTCAATGCCGTATTTAAAAAAAATAGATTTGGTCAACTTAAACCACAGATTACAAAGAAAACTATGAGATACAGAGCAATAATGGGAGAAGCTGAAGAACAAAAAGGTGCTGAGAAATGTCAGTAAAACAAGGAGAATGTCTTGATCTAGATAATGACAAGGGTATTTTGCTCTAGCACTGGTCTAATGTCAGATCTTAATAGAAACATTTCAATTATAACATAGCAGAGGGAGAGTATTAATTAAATAAAATATTAGAGCTCATGCTTTACAAAAAAAGTCAGATGATATGGCATATCAGAGCACAGTGATGGCTCTAAGAAGGGGCATTTGCCCTTCTAGACCACAGAGACATATCCTCTGCCTTGTCATCAGGAAGAGGTTGCAATACTGTGCAGCCCCATATCAATATCACAGCTGTTGAATCAAGTATGGCATAAGGATAAAACTATTCAGTTCAAGAAACAAAGATATATGTTAAACAAGGACTAATAAACCCAAATATTGTAATCAAGTATGGCATAAGGATAAAAATATTCAGTTCAAGAAACAAAGATATATGTTAAACAAGGACTCCAAATATTGTAAATAAGAAAATCCAGACAATATTAATCCAAGACTTTTAACAGAGCTATCTGATGTTATCCTTAAACTGTTAAGCTTGACTTTCAGTTTGAAATTTCAATTTTACCAAATTTCAAATTTGGTAGTCCCAGATGTAAAGAGAAGATCCTATTCTGTTCCAGTGTAAACAAGAAAAAAGTATAATTATAGATTTCCCAGCCTGATAATGATCTCAGGCAGAGTAATGAAACAGATGATGTTGCAATACTGTATTGTTTATAAAGGTAATAAAACTGATGGAACACACTTAGTTTTCTATAAGGCAGTTCATTTGGTAGCACATGATATGTTGATCAACATGGCACATACTGAAGTGATTAAAAACAGGGCAAGTGAAAGGTCTTAAAATATTACTGTAAATGAAGGATCGTTCTTCAGATGTTTGTCTACGAGTGCCATGGGGATCAGTATTTGACTCTATTATATTTAATATTCTTTTTCAATGACTGGAAGAAAATACACAATGATACTGATAGAGTTGCAGATGAAATATATTGAGAGTGTAGTGAATAGTAAAAAGGAGTCTTTGATGCAGGTTCATCAAGACTTTCTGGCAAGCTAGATGCAAACAAACAGCTGAATTTACATTTGGCCAAGCCTAAAGTCATAGGCCTAGCATGAAAGAATATTATTTCCAATAAAGCAGGAAAACTTTTCAATTCCAAGGACTCAAAGCTCAGATGAGCATGAGCTGCCACGTTATTGCTCTCAGTATTTGTACACACCTTTGAATATTACTACTTCAGTAATTGCTCACATCTGAGAGTTTAGCTTACATTATAATCCTTGGGATTATCCTATTGGGAATAAACCCTACAGTACATAACTCTAGCAGCTTAATCTCTTTTAATCTACTTAAATTTATCAAGTAACTAATTATTAAGGTTCAAAGAATCAAAGGTTTGCAAGCTAAAGCATTTACATGGAAAGCAGAAGCTTGAAACTAAAACAAAATTATTGATATGGTCTGAGGGCAAGATGTTAAAATGAGACAAATTCACATCAAAAGAAAGCTGTGGATGTTTTCCAAACAGGAAAAAATTGGAAAGGTTTTCTATAGCTGGGTTTACAGAACAGGTCATACTGCATCCTGGGCATCCTATGTCATGTTTTCAACAGGAAGTAAGATTTTGTGTTTGCAGAGGCTGCTTCTGGCCTTAGAATTGATGAATTTATATATAGTGATAGACATTGAGCAGTGCCATGGTTTTGGGTCAGCCACCACTGTGATGGTGCACTGCTGCAAAGTAGGGTATGAGTGCTTCAATAAGTCTCCTCTTTCCTCTGACACCTGTCCTCTTTTGGTTGAAAAATTTTAAAGTGTTTATCAATTTTTGAAGTATATCTGGGAAACCATCCAAAACTTTATAATAATTGATTTCCTTCCACATGGCGACCTTTTGAGGACAAGAGAGCTTACTAATATTTTCTGCCATGTCCAGCTGCTAACTCTAAAGAGTCATAATTTCATTTGATCTTATATCCCGCCTGTAGTCTGCTACTAAATAGGAAAGGCAGTGAAGAGAAAATCAATGTAGCTGTGTCATACTCTTGTTCCATAATACTGCACTACAGTATGGAACATCTGTTAGTTCTAGAGTTGTGCTGACTAATTGAAGTAGCCCAGTATAAATTAGTTTTGAACCAATCTCACAGTATTACTGTTACGTGTTCCTAGCAGTTAGAATTATTGGTCAGAGGAGTATTGTGCCACAAACTAACAATGAAAATATGACTTTAATGGTTTTAGGGCAATCTAATTGCTCCTACTTTTATTTGTCATTCATGGTCTGGACTTAAGCTGCCACAATATGTGTTAATGTTAGTGTGCTGGGAGCAGAGAGAATTCTCAGGAAATGAGGAGCGTACCAGTCCTCTATGTTCAAGTAATTGGCAGGTTTTGCAATGGCCCATTCAAACTGAAACAAATCAGTTCTAATGAGGAAATCCTTAGGTTTATGCTAGAAATTTGTTGACCATCATATCTCTCCAGGATGACTTTTATACAATGCGTCATTAATTGTATTCATGAAGCTCTCTGTAACTGGGAGTAGTCCATGAAAGGTACCCAAGCTTTCAATCTTGTCTTAAGGTACTTCATTTATTTTAGCCCTGTTATGATAGAATTATAATTTTTGTGATCCTCTGCAATAACTATTTAGTATCTAACATTAATTTCATTTGGATTTGGTTTGGAAAAGTTTTATAAGACGTATGTGAGAGATGTAGCGTGTTCGCTTGCTTCTGAAAAGGCTATTTGTAATTGTAGTCTTACAGGAGCTTGGGGCTGAATTCTGTCCTAAATTATCTCCTTTGAATTAATTTCATGCAAAGTAAGTCAAACAGATTTTGACCTTTATTCAGTTTTGAAAAGGCATTACAGAAAATTGCACCTTCCTATTCAGCAGATCTGCTTTATATTCAGTCACATTTGAATTCAGTGACAAAAAATAAATGTGTTCTACATCCTGATGATAGAAGCAGGGAGCTGATGCAGTTGTGGGAGTGTGGTATGGGTTTCCTTCTGACTCACCATCTTTAACAGAGCTGCTGTGTAAGGGCTTAATTTGCCAAAGCCTCCAAACTCCCACACCCTCAATTGACTTCAGCTGGAGTAAAAAGGATGGATAACTTTGAAATATAATCTTCCCCATTTGTACTAAAAGGCAAAATTCCTTTGGGACTCTAGATGCAAATGAAGAAGGATTTTCTCTAAAATAGAGTCATATCAGGAGCAGCCCTGTTGAAATAAACATTTGAGTTTCATTTTCAATGGCAAAGATGAAAAATCATTAGCTAGAGGGAAGAAGGCAATATGTTTAATTGTAAGCAGAGCCAGTTTTATCCAAAGATATTGAGCAAATAAAAGCTCCTTCTGTTGCAACTAAAGAGCATTGCAGAAATTATATTTCTGCTATCTACGCTAAGATGAAACACCATCCCCTAGAGCTGTGGTCTGACTTTTGTCTTTACAGTGCAGGACTTGGACTTTCTTGAAGTCCAATGGCTCTAACGTGTAGACACTAAAGCCTCTGAGATTTTTTTTTTTTATCATGTGAGACAATCTTATCAATAATACCCAATAGATAAGAATTTAGGAGAATTGATTCAATTTGTAGATATCGGAGAATATTTGTAGGTATTGGAGAAAATCATTGTCCATATACTGCTGATGCAAGGGGAATCCTTACTCTAGGAAAGCTGACCACTCTGATTGCAAAGTGCATTTGTATTAGAAGAATAAAGATGATCATTGGAAATTTAAACCTAAGGTTTAAGGCTGTAGTATAGATACTGTACAAATGCAGTGGGGTAAGAAGGCTTTTCCCAGGTCATTGAGTACAATCTCTTGGTATGACAATCAATCAAAAGAGGTAATCCTCTTAATTACATTTCAGAAGCGATTAGGTTTCTGTTTCCACTGTTTGTTAATGAAAACTGTTTCAAAAGCCTCTTCTTTAAGACACATTCTTCTGATTTCCAGGCTGGAAATATATATATATATAAATATATATATATAATATAATTAATACATACATATATTCCTATGACATTATCTTTTAAAGAATTTCTTTACCACTTTAGTATTTAATGTTAGGATTTACTAATCAATATTAGCATACTCCCTTGCAGCTAGAGTTTTGCTATAGTAAAAAACGTAACAACACTTTTCCCTTTGAATGATAGTCTTTTCATATAGCCCTCTTGGACTTGTTTCTGTTTGAATCCATCTGTTTTAAATATGGAAGACCAAAGTAAAGTGGTGGGAGTTGAAAGGGTCAAACATTTACCTCATGCTACTTGGAAAGACCTCCTGACTCATTCAAAGATCACATTTGCATATTTTAGTGTTATACTATATTAATATGTCAACAGTCATGACTTTTCAGTCATTTTCAATTCTTAACCTATAGTAGAAGTGGTTATTATCAGTTCCCATGTTTATTCCCTTTCCTATTTTTCCATTCAGCATGATCACTCACCTCTTTCTGCATGGTGTCCTGAAATTTTCTTTTATTAGTGTGGTCCCAGTCTTATATCATCAGCAAACTTCACAGCCTGCTCCTACTTAACATTATTAAAACTTTATTGCATCATTAATACATATTTAAATAAGATTAGCTTAGGGAAGTTACACTGAGACTCAGGCTAAAAGACAGAAACAGGCTTAGGTGCTTTGTACCTGTGGTCAAATCAGTTACTTTCAGTATCCATCCCAGTGTGGTGTACTCATATGTAAAAACATATATTCTATCAAAGAGAATAAATAATTAAATACTGTCTTTTTTAAAATGCTGATATTGAATATTTACTGAAGGCAGAACTTCTGTCCTGTAAGATATGCATAGATTTTTGTCCATAAGAAACAAAATTTTGGATTTTACTTCCCAATGTTTTAAAAATGAGTCCTTCTTATTTAATTTAAGGAAGTGTGATGGTTTCTCCTGAGATATAATGCAACCAAAAGAAAATGAAAAGTATGTAGAAGATGAACTCTTTTAAATGAAGCTGAAAGCTTCAGTAGATTTTAATTAGAACTGCATGATAAGTTTTACATACAAAGCATATCCATTCAAATTTGGCTTTTGGCCAGTTCTGCAAAAGCAAAATAATATTAGGAACTATTTTTCAATGCACTTTTTTTTTCTTTTTCTGAGAAAAAAAAATTGACAGTTAATATGAAGTTTGTAAAAGCAAGTCCTATAACGAGCTATGCATTTTAGTTTGCTGTATTTTTTAAACTAGGCTGAAATTATATAGAAGGCTGAATACATTTATTAAAAGACTCTACCATTTCTGTTTGGTAACTGCTTTGTATGGCAAGTGCTCTATCATTTTTGTTTGGTAACTGCTGTTATCCCAGTCTAAAATTTGAGTTTGATTTTAAAAGAAATACACATAGCAGTTGTTTTTTCACCGACAATTAACACCTCATTATCAGATATTCAAAACCACTGCCAACACAGAAGCCCAGTGTCTCTCAGTTTATTTTTAAATGCATTTCTAAGCATTTTTGCAGATGAAGTCATATTTCACTTTACGTAATGACAGGAATTACACAAAATGTCAACTCTCACTGAGTTGAAAATTCAGATATGCAAGTTCAGGATTGAAATATCAGGACTAGGGTTTTATAAAAATGTGACTCTTAGATTAATACATTGGTGTGCTTCAAATGGGGTGTCTCAGAAGTGATAATTTTTACCAATCCAGTATGAAAACAAGGTTCTTACTTGAGGGCATGAGTTGGAAATTTGGTATTCTTGGGACAGAATCTGTCTGATCTTCTTTTCTCCCCAGGATGACTGGTATCAAGCACTACTTATTCCACCAAAAGAATTTCATCTCACAAACAATTCCATTCACAAATGGGTAGGAAAGCTAAGCAGATCCTGTCTGTTGCATCAAGAAAGGCTGTTAGCATTAATGGCACAGTACACTTAGTTCATATCTGTCCACCTTTAGCTTTCAGTTCTGTGGTTTTTGAGAAGAGGGTTTTAGTGTGTGGTTTTGAGAGGTGGGTTTTGACACATATCCAGGGACATCTTGCTTACTATTTTGTATTTGCTCCTCTGTGTGAGGTAAGGTGCATTACAGAATGAAGAAAATTATCATATGTCTCTTATGTGAAAATTTAAAGTCCTCCAAAACCTTGGGAATCGCAATTTCTTATGTTTTGACCATAAACTCAGGCTTTCATGTTTACTGTACACATACATTTTAATTTTGTTTTGCAAGACACTAACGATTCTATTCAAGCACACATTGATGTCTTATGGTCCTACCAACTGCTTCTCTTGCACAGTCCAGTAAAATTGCTTGTAGCTAAAGCCTAATTAGTATTAAATAGTGTATAAATACTTGTTCTGTGAAATGTGAATATCTGTAATATTCCTTACGTCATCAAATTATTGACTGATAAAACTTCTGTTTCTCTATGTAGGCTGATTGTAGCTCCTCAGTGCTTGGCATTATGATTTGCAATAGATGGTAGAGATGTCATCCTAGTCATCAAAAAGGCTCATCCAAGAGTTTGATCAGATAGATCTCTGCTTATTTATATCAAAAGTTTACATTAAACTTAATTGCTGTAAGTCCCCACTTGGTGCATTTCACTTACCCTGAGGTACCTGAAGCTTTAATGGGAGGGTATTCATTTCATCTTTATTCTATTTTAAAAAATATTTTGTCCATAAAGACACTTGGCATTGCATACTACAAATGTGATTTCTTTGCTTCCTAATTAAAAAGATTGATGGAAATTGTATATGTAAGGTCTTGGCCAGATTTAGGAAACTGCAGAAAATGTGAAAGCACCACACATGGTTACTCTACTGGAATTGTTCAAGCATTTTACACTAAAATGATAAAATAAAATAAGTCTCCAGAATTATAAAGGCTCATAGACACTGATGCAATCCAGTGCGAAATAAAGAGATTAAATATTGCTGGATGTCATTCTTACCTTTATATACACAATTCTTAACTTTATATACACTTTATATACATGCTACCCTGCCTATTATGAGTAGCACCATTGAAATCAATGGTACAGTTTTGACATTATCCTAGAGAGACAAGAATTGATTCTTTACAGTTACATGGTTGTTAAAAATTATTCTATCCCTACAAAATTCTGTTTGTTTTACTATAAAACTGTATGTACCAATGCATTTTTTATCATATTACAAAATAATGTCTGAAATACAGGTTCATGTTGGGTTTATTATTCCTTCCTTGGGAACCAAGTTTTATTTTGTCATGCCTTCCTGAAGATTTTAGCCCGTATTGGTACCATTATTTTTTATTACACATTATCTGTGCAGTTTACCAGTTGAGATAAAGGATGAAGGATGAAGAAGGGAATAGAAATTATAGAAAAGCAGCAGCAGCAGAGTGGCCACAGTATCTTTGCAGTTCTGTCAGATTTTTTCACCACATAATTTCATCACACTTTGCATACACTTTGCCTGTGGCTTTAGAGTTTATAAAAGCCCTAAAATGGAATTTACAGACTTCATAAAGCATGTAGCAGTTGTTGAAATTGTTTTTAAGCAGTGAAAGCAGATAAAATTTAAATTAGTTTTATTTTCCTTTACTGAACTTTTACTTTTCTCCACTACTACAACAAACATCTGGAAGAAATTAGAGCTGACTTCAAGGGAAAAAAGCCAACAAAAACAACAACAAAGCCTGCTTCCCCAAACACAGTGTAAATAATTCTGTTGTGAGAAACATTCCTTGATGTGTACATTCTGGTGTGACAAATGAATGACAAATGTACGTGCTGGAGAGGAATATGTACATGGTTGTCATTATGAATGAACTGAGAATACAGATGTCATAAATTTGGAAAAAAAATAAAAAGAAGGTGACTTGGAAAAGTAATTTCCACCTTGATCCTATCTACTACTACAAATAGTAATAATGAAAGGGAAGTTAGGGTAGGATGATGGCAATTCATTAAATTATCTTTTTGCTCCCAGGCTGGAGATGTCTGCTATATATCTATAATTTTTAGGACTGTGTAATTTTATCTTTTCAATTAATTAATGACTCACCAAGGCATTTGATTGGAAATACCTTATAGGTTGGAATTGTGAGATTGCTCTATATGTAAGATTTTTGCAATACTATTTTGTCCTATATTTTATAAGCAACGTTTTTAAAAACAGCATCTGGAGGAAGTAATTGTCTTTCCAATACTTCATTAGCACAGAAATTTCCCTATATTCCCCTTTTCCTTCCCTTTGTTTCTCATTTTCTCTCTCATAGTCTGCCTGCCCTTGATACAGCAAAACCACTGAAAAAATGGGAATGAAACTCCTAAATATTTTTAATACTGTCCTCTCTGTCCTTACTGTGGAGTGAAAAAATTATGATTAGCATTGTCAATGGCTCCAGTTCTACCAAAGGAAAGAACACAGGTTAGACTGGAAAGGAAGAAAATCCTCATTTCTTTAATAGTCATGGTAAGATATCAGGGCTATATTGTAAAGAAATCTTAACTTTAACCCCATGTTTCTGCACTGCTGTGATGGCCCAGATATTTTCCAAGTCAACTTTGACAAGCCAGTCAGAAGCTCATCCTACAGCTTCAGTTCATTATGGTCTTGCTAAATTTTCTCCTTTTCCACTGTTAAATGAGCACAACCTGAAGTCATAAATTTAGCTGTAAATAAAATAAAGATAAGCAGCTCTATGTGGGTATGCAGGGAAAAGGCTCCTTACCAGAGAGTGCTTTACGAGAACTGGACTGGTAGCTATAGGCAACTTGTGGATGATGATTTCATATCATAGTATTGGGCATTTTTTATCTGCAAAGACCCTGCTCAAACTCTTAGTCTTAAAAAACATATGTTCAGGATATTTTCAGATATGGGTAAGAGAAAGCTTTTGTGATTTGAAAACAACTGCAGTGGGTAGACATTCCGGTCACACATTTCCTCTTTTGGGGGATATTCATATGACATAGGCAAACAGGCTGCTGTTGTCCAGTGCTAACCCACAGTGCTATTCAACACAGCCCATGATGGTAATGGCTACTTGGTTCACCTCCTTTAATCTACCGGACTAGTAATTTTATTCTGGTGATTCATTATTTCCTAAAATGTTAGGAATTAGTAATTTAAGAGATTAAGTGGGTGTACACTAAAGATTCAATCACAGAAGAATCTTGGTTTAAAGCCTTATTTAAACCTCACATAATCAAAGTGAATATTCAGTGATTTACTGCAGCTTTAATCTGTGCTGTTATATCTGTGATTCAGCATGACACTACAGCTTTCATTTTTTCTGTTTTCCATCTAAGTCTTTGAAGGATAGCTTCTGCTATTCAGTGCAGTATTTGGACTTACTGGGGAGATTTTGAGTAGGAATGTCAGAGGATCTTCTTTTTAAGCTTTGAGATTTCTTCCCTCTGTCAGTGTGAAGACAGACCTTTAGTTTCTCTTTGTGCCTTAATTTATGTACAAAGCAGACCTACACAAAATGAAGGACTATGCGGAAATGTAATGCTATATTTAGATAAGACATTTATTCTATGCAAGAGGTTCTACACTCTCAAACATCTTCAGATCAGGTGATATTTAATGTGTTAAGCCTCAAAATGAAAGACATCTTTGCAAGTACTGCACTGCAGTCAAAAGCAGATAAGCATCTAAATATAACAGCACTCCTGGTGTCTAGAGAATCCTCAGAAAATTGATAGGCAATGGGGTTCCAGGATATCAGTTCCAAGGACTTCGGTGAACTGAATTAATACTGTTGTTGGTCTCGAGGAATGCTCTTCTTTGGGGATGCTTTCCTATCTGTAAAGAGCAGATGAATAAAGATCTTGTCTTTCATAGCAAATAAATCAATATGCAAATATCTTGAATATATTAAAATAATGTGACTATATGGACAAGTCATGCAGATAGCTGGAGTGCTGATAGGTTATCTGTAGGAAGAGCTTTCATTTAAAAATATAAAAAGGCCTTAATGCTCTTTACAGATATCACTATAAATGATGAACAGGAAAAACAGCAAAAGCTTTGTTCAGGTCAATAAGACTGTATTTTATCAAACTTTATTACGAGTGAAGACACATCCATTTCAGAGCTGATAATAAAGCTGTTTTATTGAAAAAGAGGCAGTTTAAAATTGGTGTTTCTCATTCCTTTTTTTTTTTCCTTTGGCTGAGTAAATCAGAATCACTAGCAGCATAGCTGCTAGTGATTTTTTTCTAATAAAGGTTGCTTGCATTGATGGGAAACAAAGCTGCCTTTCTGTCATCACACAGCTCAAAAGATGGATTTTTCATGTAACATAAGACTAAAAGCAATTACATGGGTCACCAATGAAAGCTGATATGAAATTTCTATTCAACCTTCTAAAAAAGGCTACCTGGGAAATGAAACAGATAATGGGGAAAGGCTGAGTAGTTTTGTTCAAGCCAAACCATCACTCTTAGAGTCTTTATTTTCTGATTTAAAGCATGAAACTCTGTTATAAGTTTTTAAGAGATTTAAAGCTTCTTAGAAAGTTAATCAGACTCTTTTTTTTTTACAGAATAGCAATATATAACTGGTATTTATATCACAGCAGTATTTAACTGTTTTTTACTACCCATAATCTGTCAAAAAGAAAATGCTTGGCAATCAACCCTAGAGGAGTCCTGAATTCATACAGACATTACAGCTTTTCTATCTACCAGCTTGAGAGATAGATGTGCCCAGTTTGTTGTTCTCCACTTTTCCTCCATATGGAATTGCAACTGTGGGACTGGCCAGAAGGGTCAATAACCCATTCTCATATAAAAGAGTATGTGTATTTAACATATTAGTTTTTTGTCTAATGATATCATCTCTTTTCTATGTGGCTTTCAATCTTCATTTACAGTTGTTTTTTGCTCTTCTCATTTTCTTTTCATTTCTCCTTGAATTTAGTGGATTAAATTTAAAAGAGGGAGAATGCTGGGATTTTGTCTGTCTGGGATTTTGTCTGTCCAAGATGTTTGTTGAATAAAGTTTTGCCATATTAAATACATTTAAATTAATGTAAGCAAGCTGATTGATTTCATGTTTCGAATAGCTTTGATGAAAAGACAGTGAGAAATTTGTGCATATAACAAAAGGCACCCTTTCTGCACCTCATCTGTAATCTGCCTATTTGCATCTGAAAAATATATTGGCATGAAAAAATGCTATTGTGTAACTGGCACTATGTAATGGAGAAATGACAGACAATGTGAAACAGGGCAAAGAAAATTTCCCTCGTAAAAATGAATTAAAAAATCAGGATTATAGAGGGCATCAAGAGGACATCTCTGGCACTGTGGTGCCAGAAGAGCAAAAATATTTCAAATAGAACTATTATTTAGTTTCAAAAAAGAAGTAAATGTTACTGACTATTGTTTTTCAGAAATGTGTATCAAAATAGAAAATCCCAACTCAGTATTATTATTTACTGAGTACACAATTGGTCAGAGCAATTAAATTCAAGTGCTCTTGGAGCCTTCACAACAGCTTTTTTCTTCTGTTAGCTCATTTTAATTTTTTCAATACTTTAATTTCCTTAAAACTTCCTAGAAACAAATAAATCACTTCCTTAATGTCACTTTGCCATACAATCAATCACATCTGTTAAATAATGTTAAGAAATTATGAAAGATAGACTATTCAGTGATAATATGGAAATGTAATAAAGAAGAGAATCACTGTGTGAACATTTCTTATGAAGGATTCTGACAGGCTCTTGAAAAAGGGATAGAGTTGGTTCCTGACTATTTTTAGAGAAGAGTAATTTCCCTAATAAGACATGTTAGTTATATCTTTGTCAGAGATTTCATAATTGAAATTTCATTTGTTTTCCTTGGTAGAATATGGTATCATGATATCAGAAACATAAAAACATTTTTTAAAGTGGTCAAGGTTAATACTGCAACTGATAACAGATGTGGTTGTACTGCAATATTTCTATTCATCAGGAAGCACAGGAGATCTGAGAAAAACCCTTAAGGTTTTCAAAGCCACAAAGAATTGTGAGTATCCAAAGGCACAGAATAGGTGCCTAATTGAATCTAGCAACTCAACAGTAAAAGTACTAAATAATTATTCAAGCAGAGAAAGCATGCAGAAATTATTGTGTCTTTATTTATCTTTTAGGTACATTTAGGATGCTCAAAACATATGATGCTGTGCAACTGCCAGCTAACAGCTGTCCCACAGTTCTTCCCCCCTGATTTTTACTCCTTCCTTGCAAACAGCTCAGAAAGCATGGAGATCAGTAGGCTGACTCCTAAGGAGGTCCTAGACACACTAGGTGGCTGGCCACTGTGCTGGTCCTAGTGTATGACACGACAGGGAAGGGCAGCTCACAGGGAAGGGGAGTTCAAGAAAAATCAAGAAGTATCTTCATTATCAGTGTGATCAGTCCATGGTATCAGAGTTATCACAAGGTAAATAAGTTACAGTATCATTATTCCTCCATCAAAAATTCCATCTGAATTTTTTCAGCTTGTATTACAAGCAGGAACTGTACTATCAAAGAGAATCAGAGTTCTAGAGAGGCCTTGGTTGCATCCTCAACTGAGGGGCAATCAGGTTCTGAACTGAATATACCTGTTACTAATACTGAAATCTAAGATCAAGTTCAATTCATTATTTCTGCTAGGCACTAAGGGAATTATCTGAGGAAAGAATTTGTCCTTTATTACTGATGCAGACCCCTTAATGGCCAGATGTCAGCACTGATTCGATATAACTCACAGTTTTTCCCTGAATAAAAGGTGTGATTGATAAATTAAAGAAGTGAATGTGTACAATGAATATAATGCCCACACCCCTCAGAGGAGTCAGAGTGTAGTTCTGCTGTATGATTCATTATTTTTGGTTCTTTTGTGCTTTTCTTTAAGGAATGTCTCCACTGGTCTTACATCTGTTATGTAGTCATGAACTTGCAATAGCAAGAAGTAGTATAAAATAGATTACTCTTATTTGAATGCTCACTGCATTCAAATAAAGTTTTATAACTATAAAATCTAGTGGACATATTTCTATGACTGTATAATTTGTTCTTTTATTGTAGTGAAGATACTTATGCCTAAATATTTGGGACCTAAGGGAAAACCTAACTTCAAAGGTGCATCATGATTACTGGAGAAATACCTGTCTGAACAAAGTGAAGCACAAATATTAAGCTGAATAAAATAATTCCTATTTCAATTCATAAAGATAGGATAAACAAATGCAGTTCTCTAAATATGCCATTTGAAGCACCCTGTAGTAGCTGAGCCTCCTGCATGGGATGAGAAAAACCCTGTGTCCTTTGGAGGCATAAGAAGAAAACAGGGGAATGTTGTAATGCATCAAAACCAGTATGAGATTGTTATGTTTAGGCAATGAAATGTTGTTCTCTGTCAGATACAGCTGAGGGAACAATTCAGCTGATCAAATGCTATTGTCTGCTGAAGCATTAGTTGGATCATTCTGATTCCTTTGACGAGACCTCTGTCAGCAGGCAGGGCTTGAATATTTACCTCGTATGGAGATACCCAGAGATACCATGATGACAGTATCTCTGTCTGAAGTTGAGTCCCTTCTGGCACTCAGGTTCACTGACAAAGAGATCCAAAGAGATTCTTGGCTTTTAGTACTGTGGTTTTCAGTGCATTTATATGCTGACAGACATTTAGATTATTTTTCTTATTGTTATTGTATAATACCATACCTGTAAAATAGCAATTTTGCTGCAAGATGCTTTTATAGCTATGGTTGTGAAAGAGTGTTTTTTTCCTCGTTACATGCCATTACCTTCTTACGTGCATAATTTTCATCACTTCAACTGTAAGTTTTCAGATTTGAGACATTGATGAGACAATCATTTTGGGGCAATTACCTGATCTTTCTTTTTATGTCCTTGATTCTTACACAATGAGGAACTGCAGTGAGAGTTCCCTATTACCTTTTCCACATCTTTCTTGAGTTTGAAAAGACATAATTACAAACACTTTGAAGTGAAAGCATGGACATAATTGTACAAAATGCTGTTCAGCTGTTGGCTATTCATTCTTTACAGCTCATATCCTCTGTTTGTATGGAATTAAGACTAAATTGTGCAGGTGTTTTCCTGAAAGAGTTAATGTCTCTGAAGACCAGGTGAGGATAGTGTGTAACAATAAAAACATTATAAATTTTGAAGCATTTTGTTCAACAGCATCAGTGATAAACAATAGGAAATGATAGCATAGAACCCTGTAGTAGCTTATCACCTTGCCCTAGAAATAGGATATCTAAGATTCAGATAAAAGCATAGATTTTCTTCCACACAGGATGTTCATATCACAAGGCTATAGCCCCAGTCTGCAAAGAAAATGGAGGGTGAGATATTGACTTTTCTGTCCTTCTTTAATGCTGTATAGAGGGAGAAATTTTTGCTTCTCCAGGTACTGACTTCATTGTGAATAAAATATTTTCTATATTAAGGCTTTAAAAGGGTAAAAGAAGTAGATCTACAACAGACTTTACTATACAAAAAGAAGGCAAATGTATGCCTAAATCCAAAATGCAGAAAATGTACACCTTAATACAATACTGCATTATCCAGAAGATGTTTAATTTTTTACCTAGAAATTTCCTGCTTATTTGCAATTTGTCTTTCTTTGGTGTGTCCTTAGGCATGCCCAGTGGTTACAGTGCAGAAGAACTTGATACTGGTATCATCCCTGAGTGTAAATCCCAGCAAGATTTACAAAATAGGCATGTTTACCTTGATTCTCACTCACTGGAATGAGGATTTGGTGCACGTGGACTCTGGTAGCAGCTGGATCTGCTGTGTGAGTGGGGAAGTATCTGCCAAAGGCAGGTCTGACATGGGTGTGATGTGTGGGCAGGTGTTTCCACAGGTTGTCTGCCTGGAAAATTACATGACAGTATGCCAGGCTGCAGAAAGACAGTGAAGAGCTCCATTACCTCTAGTGTTTAACAGATGTATTGGCTAGAGGAAAAACATAGTTGTGCATTGTAAAATTATGAGATGCGGACATTTCGAAAATAAATTGAGATACCAGAAAGTTTGATATTCACCTTTTGACTGCTATTCTTCTTGAGGAGTTCAAGAGAATAGCTATTCCCAAAGAAAGTGTATGAGGACAGATCACAAAATTTGCTAGTTCTGCTCTGGTCTTTGCAATGGCTGAGTTGTTCAAGCTGAGGTGGAGGAAACCTGTACAAAATCATGTCCAGTGATGCTTGGGACATCTGAGAGTGAAAAAGCAGGGCAATGTAAAGGATATAGATACATTCAAGGAAAGACAACATATGAATAAACCTGCTTCTCTGTTTTTGAGGTTATTATATGTGTGTAAACAAGGTTTTAAAATGCCCTGAAAAACAATACTAATATAATCTTGAGGTTTCTGCCTTGAAACAGCTACTATTAATGAGTACCCAAGGGTTCCATTCCTTTTTCCATTTGATGTGTGGCTCATTCAGCATTAACATAATTATTTTAAAACAAATCTATTTATTTCATAATCTATTTATACTAAACACCACTTTTTGCTTATATAATAAAAATTATAATAGACTGAGTTTTACTCTTCTGTCAATGTTCACAAAGCTGATCACTGATGGGATAATATTTTGTACTATTATGGTTGCCAGTAATGTAACAAGAGGAGAAGTCATTGCTAAAGTTTTACAGCTTTGCTATGCAGTCTCACTCAGAAACTTTTTTGGTATCTGTCATGGTTTAAGACCAGCTGGAAATTAAGGTTCAGGCAGCTTCTCCCTCAATACCCCTGTCTCCCTGCCACCCTGGTGGAATGGGGAGAAAAATCAAAATAAAACTTGGAAGTTGATATAACAGTTTAAAAATAGAGAAGAAAGTAAAATACAGTAAAAATGGTTAATAATAATTATAGTAATAAAATTATTATTATTATTATTAATAATTATGTAATGTTAAAAAAAAGCCACAACAAATGATGCATAATACATTTTCTCACCACTCACTGACCAATGCCAGACTCTCCTCCCTTAGTGTAGCTCAGCCCCCCTTTCAAATGGCTTCCCTCAGTTTATGTACTGGGCATGACACTCTATGGTTTGGAATATCCCTTTGGCCAGTTTGGGACATCTCTCCTGGCAATGCTCTCTCCCAACTTTCTTTTGTGCACCTCCTCATTTGCAGAACCACGAGACCAGAAAAAGGGTTCTTGTTATAGGATAAGCACAGCTTAGCAAAATGCAAAACCTCAAAGTATTATCGACACCATTTTCATTCCAAGTCCAAAACACAATACTGTAACAGCTACTGAGATGAAAATTACTCTATTCCAGCTGAAACCAGGACAATATCTTAATAAGATCAGGTAAGTTTGAAAGAGTGCTGCAAGATTGATGTACCAACTGCAAGAAATAAATCACCTGCTAAACCCAAATTACAGAAATTCCACAAACTGAAGCTGAGTAACCAAACTTGAAGCTCATAATTATTTGTCAAGACATGACAAAGCCTATGACAAAATCCAAATTATGAGTATTTTGTTTTCTGGGGAAAAAAAAGGAAAAATCCAACTCACATTGAACTTTTGATCTGCAATTCAGAACAGAAAGATACAGTTTGTCCTGCTTATATGAAACTACCTTAGAGATGAAGCCAAAAGATAACTAGAATGTGTACATACAATTTCAAGTATAGGATGATTTTTTTTCATGATAAGTAATTAATATGAAACAGAGATGAGCCGTTTGTGACTATTTGATGGACTGGATATTTGTCTAAATTCCCAAACAGTTCTCAAAGTAGAATGTGGTGGAAGGGAATGAGATGAGATTGTCATCATATGATCAGGAGAAGAACATTAGCAACAATGGATAAGAAAGTGCTGATAAGCATCAGTGAAGAGGGACTCAGCACTTTGAAAGTACATCTAAAAGGCTGCCTTCAAACTCTGGGAATATTTTTGTTCATTGCTACAGTTGTGTCCTTTCTCCATCAAATCTATTTTCTTAATAGAAATATTGTTATCAACCCTTATCTGTGAATAATTATTCACATCTATTTAATAGCTGAGCTCTGAAACTCCCCAGGGCTTCTTGACCCACCAGCTTGCAGCACCTGATAAAACAGGTAGAAGTAACGGGCTGTAGGAATGTCACAACCTCAACTCTTCTCATTGCAGTGAAGTTCTACCTCTCCTCAGTTTTGTAATTGACCAAGATCTGTCACTGACAGCTGACTAATATGAACTCTGTTTTCTTTCCCCGACAAGACTAGGAAAACACTAAGACTTGTTTGATTCTGGTATTATTTCTGTTCCCTGAGATACCCTGTCAGCAATGTGGTCACAGGTATCCCTGTGCTATCCTGCAAGGTTTCCTTATTTCATTTTCAATCTCTGTAGTCTCTCAGAACTGAGCAAGATTTTGTCTTCACTGAAGTTACAGACAGTAAACAGAGAGAACCGTGTATCAGGAAAGAGTTGTTTTCTTCATCTTGTGAAGCCTTTAGCTATGGAATTCACCCTGTACCATATGATGTTACCTAGACCATATGTAGGCTCTGATTCAGTAAAACACTTAAGGGCATATTTTCAAAGTCACAAATGGCAGTTATGCAATGACTTGCAATTGAGGATGAAAATTCAAAGTATCTGGCTGACATCTGTGACCTTTAGATTTGGGCCTACAACCTGTGTAGCTGCCAGTACCTCTCTCAGGGCATAACAATTCAGCAAAAGGTAGAAGTGTCTGACTTGTTTTTTAGGACAAATTACCACCAAATCTTGTACTACTCATTGTCACCAGTATGCAGAAAATGCAAAAGCACATCCACTGTATGACTTAGACAAAAGGGTTTCACTAGTTGTATTCTCACACAATAGCTCCCTTAGGAATAGCATACTTGACCCTTGGTAAGATTAAATCTTAAAAGAGCAATATTTTCAAAAAAAAAGGAATTAAAATTTAATATATAAAAAGTTGGATACAATTTTATCATTGTCTTCCCACTTACTCTATCACAGAACAGCTGGTGGTCTAATAAACATTTTGTAACTGTGTAGAAATGTCAGTCAGCACAGCTGCAAAAGTGTCTGGAAGTGCAGTGAAGTCTGGAGTGACAGTGTGAAATGATCACACTGACGTTGTATATTTTTTGACATCTATTGTTTCCTTCTCTGTCTCAGACTTGTCTGGAAACATTTGCTGTCTTCGAACAGCTTTCCATACTTCTGTAGACAAGAAGAAAGAAAAAATTATAGACTGTATGAAGCAAGAAGAGAAAAAGTCAATAAAATTGATTGCACTGGTTTGCCTCTTAAGACACAAAAGCAGAAGCCAGGAACAAACTTTCTAAAACAAGTAAGGCAAACTGGCTCATGTGGAAATCAACAGTAATTTTAATATCAATAACTGTAGTGAGAATAAACCTAAAGTCTCAAGTTGCTGTTTGGAAAGGCTGTGAATGTAAACATGCCTCTTTCAGCTCCTGACCAGCCCAGGAGCAGAAACCATGGAAATATCACAGGAAATCCTCCTCTCTCACACACAGCATTTTTCATAATAAAGCAATCTGCAAAGCAATATGAATATTTTTTACAGTCAAACTTTATAGATCACCAAATATTCTGTGGTGCTTTCTGCCCTGTTCCTAAGGGTTCTTTTGGTTTAGGGGTAAATATCACATGATGAAACTGTTTAAAATGTATATCTGTTATTCTTTGTGACTAAAAGTTCTATTTACTTGCTCAGTTCAAAAGATTTTGAAGCAGATCTCTGTCTCTGTCTCTGAAGAAAATAAAAAATAATAATTTTGGGGCTGATCCAGGGTCTTTGGAAATAATGACAAATCTTTCCAGGAATGTCAGAGCAAGTCTGTATTATGACTACATATATAAGAAAAATAAGGAAGATTTAGCCATATTAGTTTTCATTAATAAAGACTGATGTTCCCTGGGAAATGGGTAAATCAAAACTTAATTTTGTGCTTGACATGCTTATTCCATTTTGAGAATTTGATATTTTGCAGTGAGGACAAGACATAATTTATATTTGAAAGGGGTTGGCATTTTTCATGCTTTTGATTAATAAATTAGCATTATGAAGCTGATCCAGAAAATTCCTGCATATCTCTGTGAGGCACTAATTTTTCTCATAAAGTTTAGCAATTTATATAGAAATTACAGTGAAAGTTATCTTACAGACATCATATATAAGGTGTAAATAAATGCCATGGTTTCAAATAAAAACTGATCATTGTAAAATAGTTTAATACAATAGTCCAGTGAAATAGTTTACATATTGAATCTGTTGTAAACTCCCTGTTTATACATTTTTTATTAATATATGAGGTCTTGTTATTCTAAAGATGATGGGATTGGGCATTGTGTTCTGATTGCAAAGTTGGCTGAGCCCATCTGATGGCAAAGTGCTCCCACTCGCAGCCCATCCCTGGTAGCAGACTCCCACCAGCTCCCTTTTCTTGGCTCTTGTACAACCTCTTAATGAGACAATTCAAACTGAATAAACAGCGCTAAAGCTCAGAAAAATATTCAGTGTGTTTGTTACATTGTTTTCTAATTTGTTGATGAATCAGCTTATGGTGGAACCACAAAAAATCAGTTTCTGGGTGGCAGCTACATGCCAGGGGTGCAGACCTGTCTGCACATATGCCAGCAGCTCTCAGTTAGATGAGCTCCATCTTATCCTTGTTTAGTGTCCTTGGGTTCCTGAGGTTCTCCTCTCAACAAAGCACTAGGACACATAACAAAACAATGAAACCTGATGAAAAGGAATTAGTCTTTCTAGAATCAAGACAAACTACCAGAGTTTTTATCAACCCAAGAGATAAAAGATGATGGCATAATTTAGGAAGAATCTAAATTTAGTTAAAATAAAGAAGTCTTGGGTCTGGCAGGGAAGCTGGTGTAGAAATAAAATAGTAGGGTCAGAGGGAGACCAAAGAAATGCCAGAAAGGGGAATGTGTACCAGCTAGACCAGTTTTGCAGGTGTTGATAATGCTTTATACTGCATGTGACTAAAAAGAGAATTGCCTTCCCATTTGTAGGTGAGGAAGACTTCGTACTATTGCTAATAACTTCATAAATCCTTGTTGGCTGTCTAATTATTATGTTCTGCATATGGGAAAGGGAAATTATCTTTGAAAAATGGAAAACACTTCATTAATTCAATCAGGCACAAATGTCCTCACATTTTTTTGGGAACCAAGTCTTCCAGGGTCTTGGTTCTTCAAAGGCAGGTGGCAGATGTTTTACATATTTTTGTGTTAGCTATTTGTGATCACCATGACCCTAGTGTAATTCACAGTGAACAGAGGATAAAGGATTTCTTTGAAGTCCTCCAAAGTAATAACTTTTTGTCTAATCTTTTTCTACTATAGATAAAACCATTGGTAACTACCATTACCACTGGTAATTCTGCCATGCATGGTCACTGAAAGAGGCTAATCAATCCATGATGGTGAATCTACCAGTCAAATTTCACAAATTTCAAATTGATTGTTATAATTTGAAAAAAAAAAAAAAGGTCATTTATTGAATCATTAGCTTTCATTTGTTTTGTCTTGATACAAAAAACTCTCATCAAAGTGCTGCATACAGGTACTTACCATTGAAGCAAAATTTTGTAACACCTGAGAGAACTGTGAAAGAGAGACTGAAGAGATTTATTCTATTTACATTGTCTAATATGCAGTATCTGTCTACAAAAGAAGGAAGTTCTTTGGTCTTTAAGAACTTTGCAAACTTAGGCTCAATAGAAATTTCCATTTGAGTCTCTGGATGAAGTCTGAAAGATCATTACTTTATAATCAGTTAGAACAGAAGAGAGGAGCAGCTAGATGCAGAAAACCCTGAGACAAGCAATTGTAGGTTTCCAGACAGTAAAAGCCTTGTGGATGAAAGAGCCTGTGGAAAGAAAAAGCCTGCTGATAACAAGAATTGCTGGTGGTTGGAAACAACCCCAGTATCTGTTAAACTTCACACTTTTGCCCCTTGGAAAGCTGATGTGTCTGCCCAGGCTGGCTGTGAGCTCTGTGCAATGAGTCAGCACTGCTCTCACAGCCAGGGTTTTGTAGACACACATTGTGAATTGAAATTGGTTCTTTTGAATCCTGAAGATATCAAAATAAGCTGACATTCCCACAACAGGATCTATATTCTACATATTTTTGTGTTAGCTAAGTTAACTCCTCCTTTCTGCAATTTGAATGAGAGAGAAGTGTTTTTAAAGATCATTTCCTTAGTGTACATTAGTGCCACTGTTTCTGCAGAGAAGCTTTTCTTTTTTATCAACACTCTTGGCAAAGAAAAGATAAAGCACAATTATCTTGATGCAAAAATAGATAATGACTGCTCCATTTTGCAAGGGTAGATCAGATTAAGCTATAATATGGACTGAATTTTTATTCACTCATCTAAAGCCAGTAAATGCTCAAATTAACCATAGTAACTGAAAACTTCTTTCTTCCAAGCCTCTCCGGTTTTCTGTTCCCTTCATTTTCTCAGTCTCAATTAACAAGAATACAGCAGTGAGCTACAAAATAGCAAACAGAGAAGTATCCTTGTAATATTTCTACCTGAAACAAGGATATTAAATACTATATGAACCAGCCAAGGACTCACAGTGATCTAGGATATTGACTACAAATTTTTGAGAAAGACATCTCCATTCACTGGTTATTTACTAATTCTAACAAATTTCCCTTGCTTTCCTGATTTGTTCAAGTATTTGAGAATAGATAAGTAATCTGGGAAATTTTCCAGTTTCAACTATGAAGCAATAAATAATTGAGCTCCTTGGCACTTAATGTGTGAAATAAGATCCTTGTGGTCTGAAACAAAGACTGAATTCAACAATTTCACTCTGGCGAACTCTATTTTCACAGTGGAGTTACCACTATGAAGTTACAGTTCTGTCTGCAGGAGACAGAGGTTTCTCAGAGGCTGTTCCAGTACTGAAATGAATTGATTTGGGAACCATGAGCTGTTCATGAATGTCTGTAACTTTCATTTATAGTGAAAAGAATTTTATTTTTACCAGACAGGAGACATTTGATTGCTTATAAATCTGTTCCAGGGAAGAAATGCAGAATAAAAGAGCTATGTAAGGCGAGTCCTAGTCATATCAGCTAATAACCACCTAGAAAGGGATGAGACACAACAGCGGATAAAACTGGCATGAAGAAAGACAAAAAAAAGGAAGCTTGGCTTCTTTCATCTGAGAGCATCTGTCTGAGTGCAGGGAGCTCTTTTTCTCGCACTGAACAGTGCTACAAAACCAGAAAAGACAAAGGAGTGGGAGCTCCATCTTCCCAGGCAAATGCTGTAACTTTGAGACCCCTGTGATCTTCAATTTTTTCTGGCACCCAAGGTGTTAAACCTCCCATGCATTCAGATCTGCTCCCAAAAGCTCAGTCAGGAAACCTACAAGAGTGAGGTTCACCCTAAGGTAGGCACCCAGAGGCAGGACAGCTCAAGTCCTCTCCAACTCCACTGACAGCACTGGAAATGTAAGCATCTGATGTATATGGACTTCTGCAGCTGGACAACTAAGTCTGGGAATCTTGGCCTCAAATGGAGCCTCTCCATGCATTGCTTGTTGCCCAAAATGCTGCTACTTCTGTGCTGTTAAAAACAGGAGAGACACAGAGCATGGGTTGATGTGTCCTAACAAGATTGTGTTTAGGGATGTACACATGCCTTATGTAAGCCCCTGAATCCCTTGGGGCTGTGGAAGGCACAGAACATCAGCAGCTGTGGCAATAACTTGCTTTACACCTATTACCTCTTACATTTAAGGAGTAGGATTTCTTCTTAAAAAGAGAGAATGCAGCGCTGCTTTGACTCATTGACTCACCTAACGTAATGCCTTGTTCCTAGCCATGTGGGTGGGCATAAGTAACATAAGTAGCAGCTGCAGGACATTGAGACAAAATAAAAGAGGATTTTTCAGGTCAGTGGGGGAATGGAGAATAAGTCTTTGGTTTAGATTCCAGTGCCTGCAATACACAGAAGTGCTCTGACCTTATTTAAATATAGCCTATACCCTTTGTCCGTGAGAAATTTGCATCTAAGAGGAAAATAACAGTTCTGATAGAGATATGATTATTAAACTGCTTTTGGAGCACCTGGTCCAGCATTTTGCCTAGTTTGTTCCCCAAGTAGCCATCCACCAAACAGAACAGGCTGAACAGCTTTCTGTGACAAAGGACAGTTAACTGGGCTTTGCTCTCTCCTGGTGGTACAAATTATTTAATAGGTCTTTTAAGCTGTTGTTTATCCTGGTATTTTACAATGTATTATTGAGAACATAGAGATTTTTTCCTCTTTTGAACATGATATATGAATCTCCTGAATAGTATCTGTAGGTAACATTTGGCTGCCTCCCAGAGCAACGAAGAAGACAATGTTGGGATCACACTGTGTTTGTTTTGATTTTTCAGTGAAGGGGAAAAGAAATCTATCCCACTGTGAGTTATTATCACTCTTGAAATCTTTATCCACAAAAACAAGAATTGCTGAAATGTTTGGATACAGCAGAAGAATCATAAAAATGAGATAGCAAGAGCATAAAAAATTACTGATTTTTACCTTGTGATTCAGCCAGTAACAACCTCCACTGAGAACAAAATATGTAGGTGTACAGGATATAATGTATGCTGAAAGAAAGGGGAAGATATTTCAGTATTTGTTTGTTAAATCAACACTTTTTCCATTTTCTGTATACACAGAGTAACTTTTCCTCCTCTCCATCAAGTTGAAAGTTATGGCTAAGATTTCACCTTGCCTTTTCAATAAGAATTGACAAAAGCAGGAGACTGTTAAAATTGTTCCCTAGCCTGCTATATTACTTGGTTTAAACTTCCCAAGAGCTGTCATTTTCCAAGGACAGCATTCAATCTTTCTACCTCTAGCTTACCAAAGCGTTACTGAGCTTTACCTGGGTACAGGTGAGTAACAGGCCTCCAATGCAATGCTTTGCTTCTTTTGAGAATGGACTCCTGTGTAGTTTTGTCTCTGATCTGGTGAAAGCAACACAGTTTATTTATCTGTGCTATGAGGGATAATTTTTACTTTATGCATCACCTCATTTAAGTTCACACCTCCTTGATCACACCATGAATTTTTGAGAATGGGTGAATTTAAGGCACAAGGTCAGTGCTGGCCACTATTCTGTCAAATATGACTGCATACATCTTTAAAAGCTGCATTCTAGGAGGAAAAGACCAAATTCCAGACCCAAGTGCTCACTGCAATGTCTTTGTCTTCACTGTGTCTGGCAGCTCCTGATGTCCCTATGTGACATATCCTATTCTCTGAGCACACACAGATGTAAAAATATTCTGTATACCAAGACTACTAATGACCTCACAGCTTCCTGTTTGTGGAGGAAGAAGTCACAGTTCCTTGAATCTCCTACAGCATTTTTTTCCTACGTAATTAATACTGGTTGTGTCTAGAAGTTCTGACTTTAAGCGGTGATGAATATATTGAAAGCAATACCCAACTCTTAAAGTATTTTAATGGCGATTTCAAAATAAGGACAATCTTAATATGAAAGATCAATTTATTCTAAAATGAAATATTTTTGTCCTTTTTTACTGAATCATGTTTAAATACCTCTGAAAATTCTTATTATTTGAAGTTTGCATTTTTTGTCATGCTTGCGTTTTTCCCCCGACACATTGTTGAGAGCAGTTGTAAAACTATACAGTTTATATCCATCATTTCCAGTATATAAAGTGTCTCCATTTATAAGAAATATTGGCAGGAAACCTATATGGAAAGAAAGAAACATTTTCAAACATCATTTGTAAAATTATTGCAGCACAGACATCCTAAAGAAATGGGATTTTCTAAAATTAAAATTTATGCTAAAACTGTTCATTACTCTTGCTGTGGGTGGAGGCTAATAGCCTTTTTTTTTTACTTTATAAAGAAGGGTATGCAAATCAGACTGCTGGGCTTGAGGCAGTCTGAAGTTTTAACATGTGCTTACTTTTCAGTGGAAGTTATTGAGCCTGATATGTGTCTTTCAGTGGAGATATTTTTCAGGCTGATTTCACAGCGGTAAATGGAAAAACTGGACCAAGAAGGAACACCAACAAGGCAAACCATTAAAACATTGCTAGTCCAAAAGCATTGACAGGAAGTTGAACATTTGACTTTAAATATTCTCTTTTATTGTTCATCCTGCTATTGAAAAATTGGCAAATATTCTGTACTTTCACAACAGCCCTCGCAATAAGCTGGTGTTCCTTAGATGTCTGGCAAATTATTCTGTCCTATTATTCTCCATTCAATTTAGAAATTAATATCATTTCCTTTCCAGTCCCCGAAGAAGTGACTGATTTTATTTTAAAGGGGAAAAAACCAGAATAATATGCTACTGTTACAATTTTGTATCAATATTTAATGATAAATCTTTACTGCTCAGTGATCAGTCTAATATTCATGAACAGTAATTTGTAGTAGCATAAGAAATTGAAGCAACATGCTTCAAAATCAAGTCTTCATCAACAAGATCAACTCTTTTATTCTTTAGGGGTATTGGTTTATTTTATTTGAAACTGTGAATACTCTTTACATTAATATTCAATTTACCGACATATTTTTAGGGACTGAGTCAATGAAGATAATGACAAGAACATCTCACATTCACAGGGAGACAGACCTGATCAGGCTGAAATACCCTGAGCTGCCTCTGAGGAACAGAAGGGCACACATTGGTGAATGCAGAAGTAAACTACACCATTTTTTCAAAGGTAGTTTTCCTCACCATTGTTCAGTTTAAGAGCAGGGCAGCCTAAGAAAGGACTTATTCTTTCTTCTAATCTTTTAACTTTCCACTTGAGGCTTTAAAAGTCTGTTCTTTTATGTTTTGATTGTCTCTTCATGTGTAATGCAGGAATTATTTTATAGGATGTTGGGGATTTGCTCAACACCTTGGGGACAAAGGGTAGTCAACATAGATTTTTCTTCTTGGAATCAAAGTATCAGACAGTTAAGATTTTACACTATTTCTCACAAAGGCAAGGGTTTAAAGTATGGCTAAATAAGAGCTGGGGTTAGAAAAAAACAGCCACGATTTATAGGACTGCTGGCGTGCCACAATCTACAGATTCTACTCAAGCTGGGTAAAAGACTATAGGTTCCATTTACAGCAATGAGTTCTTGGTCTACCTGTGATTGAAGTAAAAATTGATATCTGATGTCCTTACAAGCTGAAAATCCTCTGCTAGGATCAAAAATCTTTTTGCACTAGAGAGTCTTTAAAGGGCTCTGACGGACCTGAAACCCAAACCTTGGTTGAAGAGCAGCTGCTCTTGGGTTATTATTTAGGCTATTTCCTATGACCTACACACCAAGAGAGTCTCAAAATTCAGATTTGGTGAGCTAATAAAATATAAACGGGCTGCTGAAATCTTCCAATATCCAAATCACTCATCAAAGACATTTCTGGATGGGGAAGAGCATCTCCACTATATAAAGGCTTGGAGTGATGCAAATCAGTTCAGCAAAGGGAAATAGGAAATATGCACACCTCTCCACTCCCAGTGCAAGAGGAGTCAGAACAAATGTGGGGGAAAAGGGCAATTTGGCAGTCTTTGAGAAGTCAGGTTGATGCAGAGCCTGGGCTGCTCCTATCCTGGGGGTAGTGTATGATCTGGCTCCTGCCAAAGAGCCAGAGGCATTCTGCCTGTGACACACTGCTCCTGAGTTTCCCCTCTAGTTGTTGTCTCAGCACAGCAGCTCTTGCAATGGCTGTTGCTGCAGGGAGAAAAACATCTCAGTTCATGTGACTTAATTCAACTCATTCAAAGTTGTTTATTGACTTATTAATGACACCTAATTAAGTGACAATCAGTGTGTTATATAGCCAGGACAATCAGTGTACTGTATATTCAGGGTCAATATTGGCAATCCAACATATAAATGACAATACCAGGCACTTACAGAGCATTAACAAACAATTTGTTTCCCAGCCCCAGTACCTAATCCCCAGGAACATCACCTCCCCTTCCTTCCCCTCCCCTCAACTCCCCAGGTCCCCAGTTAGCCCCAGTCTGCCCTGGACTCATGGATCACAAGCACTTCCACCTTTATGTGTGCTCCTTTATGTGTCACTGTCAGGGCACGGGCTCCTACCAGTGCAGTTCCCTCCTTTTTGTCAGCTGAGGGGAAGCACACAGGTAGCCCCAAAACCACAGATTAACCTTCAGGAAAACATCAGTACAAACATCTACACACACATAAGCACCCCAGCATCCATACAGCCTTACAGCTGAATTATTCTCCTTCTGGATTTTGAAACAGAAAGAATTTTTATCATTTGTAATAGGACTGACAGGGATGTAAACACAGTTGACAACCCTTAAAATAGTTCAGTCTTTTTATTTGAAGTACATTTTCTTTTTAAATGAAAATTTCCTGTTTCTGCCAAACCTACAAAGATAGGAAGGGTTCTTATCTCCCCACTAATTTACAGGCTATGCTAACTGGGAAACAATCAGCCTTAAAAGTTGTCTTCCTCTACAGATATTAAAGAAAAATGAAGCTATTAAAGGGATAAAATCAATTTTACTGAATAGTATTCTGATAAAAAAAAGGGAGATGATGGTGTGTGAAAGTGGGGTGGGGAGGAAAGTGATGTGCCACCAGTGAATAGTCATCATCAATTAGCTATAGGAAAGCCAACAACAGCAACATGGAACTCATCTGATTTTCTGTGAATGTGTTGGGAGGCACTCAGTATCTTCATTGAAACAGGGTAATCTCTGGTGTGTGTTCTCCGTGTTACATGGCTTGGTTATGGGTCACGAGAACTCTGGGTTAAAATGAAAGACAAGCAAACAGGCTGTGTAATACCTGTAGAACAGGGGGCCTTCAAGACATAAATGTTTTTTTACATTAACCAGGGGAGAAAAATCCACGAACTCCAGCCTGCTTCCTTGTTTTTATCTAGTTAATTTTAAATTTAAGACCTAAGAGCTTTCAGATGTACAAAGTACAAGCTGAGTTGCACAAATGGATGCTAGTCAAGTAAAGTTATTTTTCCAGAGTAGTTTAGGAAACTATGCCAATCTCTGGTGTAATATCTGGTAACACTTCCATTGAAATATGAGAGATGCCTCTGATTCTGCATGCAATTGTCTTAATTTCATGCTGACATGCATGACCAATTGATTTCCTGTACTTTTTACCTGGGAATTGTTGTCATTTCTCTTTCATCAATTCACACACACGCTGCCTTTTTGGCTTTATTGACCTCTTCTAGCAAGTACCCTGCTATGCCAACACAAACTGACATAACAAAGCTTGCACATTTCAGAAGTACAGGGTGCTTCTGGAGACAGAATATGTCATTTCCTTCCAGTTCTGAGTGACAGAGGTGCTGCTTTTCTTTCCCCTCACGTGATGTACGAGACAGATATTATTCATCATTCTGTCAAGTTATTTCCTTCAAGGTCCTTCATTTTTGTTAGTTTTATTTTCCTGAAAAGAGGATGTTAATTCCCTGGTTTAAGCACCTCCAGCATGGTGTGCATAATCTCTTACTATTCTCTTAAACGTGTAAAATGGAATCCATGAATTTTCAAATGATCACAACTTCACTGCAGCTACAGATACACACAACAGCTGCCAATACAGTTCATTAATAATTTTCACCCAAAGATCAAATTAAGGTACATTATGGGAGATGGAGTGTTCAGAATACTCCTTGTTAACTTTGGTTTGAAGGAACCTCTGGAGGTCATCTAGTCCAACCTCTACTTTGAAATGGGTCTTCAAGAACAGCCACTTCTCTACATAGGCCTAGCAAGTGAGGGAAATGTAAGTTTCTAAATGGCTACTAGCCAGGTCTGCAGCTATGGAACAAATGTCTGACCCAGTATTTACAAGTCAGCATGAAGAAAAAATTAGGATGCAGAAAAAACCAAAAATGAGAATTAAAAAAACCAATGACAGTTTCAATCAGTAGCAGCAACACAGTCTTTTCTCCTCTTTTCAGCTACCCTCCATATATTTTCTCAAATTGTATGGGGTGCTTTTAATACTTAATTTTCAGTTTATATGTTTTCTTTTATCTGCTGTAATGTTTTCAATCATCTCTTCATACTTCTTTTTTTCCGCCTGCCTGAATCTCAATTTGTGCTGAAATAATTTGCTTTATCTGTGATTTTCAAATCATCTTTCCAAATGGACTTAGAGGTCACTGAGCCTAAGTGTTCTTAAGTGCGTAAATACTTTTTGGAAATGGAATTTAATTCCTAAGCCAGGCATCTGATTTTAAAAAGTTTTCCTTTATGCAACATGCACAAGCCAGAAAAGGAACTAAGTAAACAGAAGTCTCAGTCCCAACATGTGTTATGTGCAAATGTTGGTTAGTATGTGCATATGCTTGGATAATATGCAGTTTGAATAAATACAAATAGAGAATTCATGAAAAATACATTTAGGAACATAGAACTACAGTATAGGATGTGAGATAATCATTATAATAAAAGAGAAAACAACAGACTAGAATTTAAATGTCATCTGTCACACTAGACTAAAAAATCTGCAGGTAGTACCTACATGTTTATAATTATATTCTGCTTGTTCCCACTGAAACTGATGAAAATTATCCCAGCTCTTTTCAATTATGGTAGCATCAGAGTTTCACATATATTTCAGAAAGTCTCTCTTTCCCTAGAAATCTCAATATAAGGTAAATAATCCCTTCAGCAGGCCAGGTTATCTATCTGCTAATTAAGTGAAACTTTATCATCCCTAGCTTGTATATTAGAACTTTTTTAGGTAATTAAAATAGGAACAGATAGGATTTTAACATTGCATCCCTTAAGAAGTATTTATTTCAGTTGTACCTAAGGGAAGTGCATATAGTCCAACTGGAATGGAGTTCAAAAACCTCTAACAAGGTTGGTACATTACACTCACGTAGCTCCATCAAAATCCATAAAGCTGCAATTATATTACTGAGCAAGATCAATGGGTAAGATTTGGTACCTGATTCAAAAACTTATTTAAGAAAGCTCTGAATATGAGGTATCTTTGAGGTAAAGCCTCAGTGGAAGCAGGATTGTCACAGCCAATACTTTTGGTGAAGAGCAGAAAGAGTTTTGTTGTGTTAGGAATAAACTCTCTGGGATAGTTTGCAATGGAAATGACAAATCATTTCTCACAGTAATAAATGTAATCTTAAATGGATCTTCAATAATGCTAATTCAGTCTGGTATCTTGACTGCGGAATTAATTTTCTAATTGCCAGTTTCAGCTGGCCATGCAACTGCTTCTCTAAATTTCAAGGTGACCTTTGTAGGGCCATAGGATACATTCTACCTCAGTGAATAGCAATGCTGAACCATTTAAAGACCACTGTTTTGATTTTGCAGTAAGTTGTCCTCAGTGAATTTATCAAACATAGGGAATACTAACTGAATGGCCTTGTCAAACATCTCTATTCACTGCCAAAACATAATGCTCAGATGCTAATGAGAATTATTGTTGCTGTTACACTGAAATGGTTGATTCTCATATAAAAAAATCTTTATTTGATATAGGAATCACAGAGAGACAATGGAAGAAAACAGAACAGGAAAGTGGGAAGAGTGAAGGCAAAGGTCATTTTTGGTGTAAAGTGCTGGAAAGGAAGACACCTGGAAGGCTCAGGAAAGGCAGTTGCTGGTTGATCTTGACCATGATCAAAGGTAGGCTTTCTAATTCTCCTTTCTAATGATAGCAAGCTGCAGGGCACAATACTGGGTAATTCACTGAGCTGAAAGTAACATGATCTTATCTGAGGAAGACTTTTTCAGGAATCATTACATAGCCTTTATGAGTTTTTTTAAACTTGAAAACCAAAAGAGTGGCTACTCTGACTTGTTCAAGCAAAGCCCTAAGTAAATTAACTCCCTGTTTAAAATCTGTAATACCAGTGACAGTTTATTTTTTAGTCTCCTGTGAGGACTTAGTGATATTTCTGCAAGTAAAGGCCTGGCAGAGATCATATCAGGGCCAAACGGAGCAGAAACCCATGTTCTTGTGAAAGCACATTTGATTGCCATCCTGTGGGAAATATGCCAGTTAAGGGTCAGAAAAAAACCTCTATCTCTACCTCTCAATTCCAAGTGAATTGGCTTAGCAGTGAAATGAGAATGTACTGCAGCCATCTAAAAGCAAGTATCAATTATTTTCCTATAGTACAACCAGGCTGCTTTGAGAGAGAACTCAGTAATAAGGAAGCATCTTTTCCAGCCCCATGTGGCGCTGCATCTTCACACAGCTCCTCACAACAGGCTGTGCCTGAAGGCACAATTTTGTGCCCTGCTGAAATGATCAAATGAACAGTGTAAAACTAAAAATTCTACTAAAATTGAAAAAACTGTTTAAATAACTTGGTAGGATGGATTAAAAAATTCTTTATTAAATCTGAAAGACAAATCAGATTAACAGTTTAACTGAGTCAAAAAAACAGGCCTTTGTGCCAAAGTAATACAGTTGTTTTTTTGCTTTAGGATCCTGTCCTGAAACCTCTTCTGATTATCTTAAAAATAGCTCCTGAAAGCTCCACACATCAGCACACATGTCATCTGACAGAACATCCAAATTGGAAAATAGAAAAACAGAAAGCTGCATCGATTTGTGGTATCCTTGAGAAATAGAGACTTTCCTCCAAACTAATTCAGACACAGCGAAGAACAGTGCAGTTATGTTGCATACATAGCCAGTTTCCTAAAAAAAAAACAACCCTGGATAGTTTTCAATATACATAACATTTAAATCATACAGAAGAAATGCAGAAATTTTTACTAGTTCTAGATATACTTAACCTAGAAACCTGCACTCCTGCCACTTAACATGTTATTCTTTGCTCCAAAGAGGGAATACCTCTAAATAATACTCCTTATAGTAATTATAATCTTCATCTTGAGGATCAGCCTTCTCAGGCAGAGAAAATGTAATAATTAACAGATAGGACTGAATTCCTTCAGAGAGAAAAAAAGCACCCCAAATCTGTCTTCAGTTAGGTGATGGAATTTATCATAAAGGATTCCTGGACCTCCTGTGAGTTTCTTCTGGCACATTATGTAGTCTGCCTGAGAGCATGGTGACTGCAACTATAGCAGAGATTTACCTTCAAAGGTCTCTAAAACCTTTCTTAACTTCTCCTCTTTTTCTTCTTCTTTTTTTTTTTTTTTTTTTAATGAAGTAAGGTTTTTCAAGCTTGAGGGCTGATTTTTTTTTTCAACAATTGCTCTGCAGTCCTGAATGGGGAACTAGGCTAAATCTACTGCTTCAATTTGTTTAATTGATGGAAGCTGGGGTGTGTGGATTTTCTCAGCTGAGTCTAATGAAAGAAGCATTCACTTTATAGAGAATACCTTACACTGCAGAATGCAAGTCTGCTAGTGAGGAGACCATAATTTTCTTCTTAGCTCCTGAAATGATCTGTAATGGGATGCTGGCCAAATCATCTCATTTCAGTGTTTCAGGGCACAGGCAAATGACTTCCACTGAATTTTGATGGGGTGATTAAAGAAGTCACCAGCTTCAGCTGGCTGTCTCCAACCCTGCAACAAAGCCTATCACAAAGTATGCCAATACTTCAGCCATGCCAGTGACTGACTTAGCAGGACAGGCTGCAGGGGAGATTGATTAGTGCTGCTGCTCAGCTGCACCCAGGAGGGACAGAGGCGCAGAATGTTCCTCTGCCCTGCCAGCAGAGCGTGAAACCAGGCTCTGGATGGAGAGCTGGGTTTGCTGCAGTCCTGAGTCCTCCTGTCAAGGTCTGAGAGGAGAAATTTGCCTGTAAAATCATGTTTTGTGTTAATTACTTTGCTTGTAAAATGATGGTAGATCTATGAATAGGAAATTGTACATAAAGGATTAACTGCCTATTTTTGTTAAATCAATATTTAATTTCCATTGATTTTTTTCCCTTCTCCTTCATTTAAGAATCAAAGATATTTTTAGCTCTAAAGAAAACTTTAGGTTTTACAGATTAATATTTTAAACTAACCATGTGTGATTGATTTTTTTATTTTAGACTGAACCTTTCAGTGACTTTAGTAGTGATTTCTCCTTCACAAGCCAGCCATATGTAACAAATGAATGTTTTGTACATGAGATACATTTGAATAAACACAAGAATTTAGAAAGTATCTGTGTCGAAGGTCTTAAATTAACCAGAGCTAAGAGGGGAAAAAGCCTCCATAGACTTTTCTTGTTAGTGAAACTACCCAAAGAACCCAAAGGCTTTCAATCACCTATGCTATATTTTTTAGGGCACAAAATGAGAGTCTGGTATGTAATAACTCTTTCAAGCAGGGAAAGGGTTTGCACCCACTATAGAAGACAAATTAAAGAACATCCTGGAGGAAAAAAAGCAACAAACAGCCCTTCCACAACACATCTTTGGAAGCTGGTTCATTCCAGACCAAATGGCTGTACAGTGTGGCTCAGAGGCTGGGACCTATGTATAAATACACAGTCTTCTTCTCAGCTTCCTATCCTCACAATATTTCAAACAAATTATGTACTGCACAATACCTGTGCTGATTTGTGAAAAGAACTCTCTATACAAGCAAGTCCAGTGCCTGTCACACTCAATCATTGCTTGGAACTTGGCTGCACTTCCAGGATCTGCCCACAGAGGCTGTGGAGTCTCCCTTGCTGGAGATGTTCCAGAACTGTCCGGACAAAACCCTGTGCTGTGTGCTGTAGGAGGACCCTGCTGGAGCAGGGAGGTGGGACCAGATGACCCCACTGCAGTCCCTTTCAACATGACCCATTCTGTGATTCTGTGATCAATTACCCTTTCAGGTTTTTGCCTGTGATGAACAGTGACTTCATGGTATCTCCTAGGGCATGAGTCCCTTTTCTGTCTCAGGTTGAGATGCACAAAAATTTATCGACTTACATGCTTCTCTCTTTTTTTTTTTTTTTTTTTTGAGGACACAGGACCGTCACAATGGTCTCCTTTGTCTTTTGGAAAAGGTGAATAGTTTTTCTATTTCTGATCTTGTGAGTCAATACTTAAGAAGATATTATGTCATTTTCTTAAAGAGCTTTCTGTCCCTGTTTGACTAGGCTGGGTCAGGACTAATTAGGTTTCCTTTGATAGGCTAGCTTTCCACCTGAAGGCTATGCTTCCAGTCCGTCTGTATTTCCCAGAAGTGGTTTTATTTGACTACTACAACACCCCTAAGACTGGAAAAGACATCCAGTTCTGTGAATCCTTTTGAGCATTTTGGAACTCTTGCAAGTAGCACTGTAAAAGTATTGGAAACTCTGTGAAGAGGAGATCGAAAACTTTTCAGTTAGTGACGTGCTAAGTAAAAGAAATTAGTTAGGCTTCTGCTGCAGAATTTTCTAGCCTCTGGCATTTGTGGTATGAATAAAGACAGCGTTATCAAATAAATCAAGATGAGGCCATAATTTTTCTTTTTAACTAGTACTTTTGTTGCTCTAGTTGAGATATTAAGAAGCTGAGTCATCTGCCTTTTTCTTCAATAATAATCCTGATCAGAATCACTGATTTTCTGTGGAATTTGAAAGCCCTGTCACCTTGCTTGTCTTTCTTAATAGTTGTAAGTATTGATATTAATGTTAACATGGATTTGTTAGATATGTAATAGATACATATAAACAGATACCTAGGTAGATATAAATAGGTGGATCTAGAGCTAGATTTTTATCCAGACTCTATGAGAGCTTGCTAAGCCAGAAGTAGTAATGGATCATGACTTTTATTATGTCTAGATACTGTAGAACAGAAAAGTACAATCCCTTCCTTCAACAGTTTTTAAGTATATATAAGGTTAGGGCAACAGATGAACTAGGCATTATAGAAGAGGAAATAAATAACTCAGGATGCAAAATTTGTTCTCTAAATCAAGGGCAGCTATGTGAGTATTGTCAAGCTTGCAGCCACACTGACAAAAAAGGTTAATAAACAGATTTGCTGATGTTATGAGAAGTGAATCTGAGGTCTGAGTTTGAATAAAAAAGATCAAAATTTGTAGGGATTTGTTGATTTGGGTTTTGTTTTAAAGCCAAATTTTGGTGAAGCTTCTCAAACTGACTGGAAGTGAGACCGAACATTTCAGCAATGAGTTAAGGCTTCATAGGTAAAGTGAAGATATCTGCAAAGGGCCTTGATGGTGAAGACCTTCAGCTTACCTTTGTTAGAAAATATTAAAAGAATGATGTCTCAAGAGGAGCCACACAGTTGCTGTAGTGGACTGAGAAAATATCCTGTCCATCAGAAGGCCAAACAATGTGGGAAAGGAGCAGTTCCTTTTAGACATCTTCTGGGACACAGACATTTTTATTGTTCCTTTTAACAGAGAGTTTTCTTCACCAGTGCATCCAGTCCCTTTGAAGAATTTTGACATATTTAGATTTATTTTTTCTACCACTAGTCCCTAACAAACATCCATAATACCTGGAACAAATCCTAGGAAAAGATTGAAAATAATCAGTTTGTTTCTATAGATGCTGTCAAGTACAGAAAATGCCTGTGTGAGCTTTGTTCAGCTCAAAACGTGTTCACTGAAATATCTTTTTTCCTGTCCTGGCTGCTTGCAGCCTTATCCATTTTGAGTCTGACAGTTCAGTGATTGACAAAAGCATTTATCTGAGCTGTTTGAATATTTTTAACAAGAGGGTAGGACATGGACCAGGAGATCACTTAAGGTCTCAGCAGATTCTGTGACTTAAAGTTTCTCTGGAAAATATGTGGGGAGGGGGAGCAGGGGGGAGGGGGAGTTGGGGGAGGTAGGAGAGGGCTGGAATATGAAAATACAAGAAAGGAAGTTGTGAGGAGGCCCTCAAGCCCTATATGAGATCTAAAAGTTAAACTCTGAGTGGGGGAGAAAGAAAATCGTGAGTTAATAAATGCTGCTAAGTGCTCTGCAGAGAATGGTTTTACAAGGCTAAACAGGATAAGGAAACCCAGAACCAAAGCAGGGGGAGCAAGGGGTATAATTCATACAAATAAGCTGGATGGTAGCTTCAGGAGAAAGGTAAAACCTTTATAAAATCTAATGATGTGTAAATACCACCTGCATTAATTATGCGGCACTATTAAATGTTAAAAATCTGAAGCCTGGAGCTGGAATAATTAATCTGCCCTTGTGATTGCCTTGGAAGGGAGAGAAAAGTTACTGTTCCAGCAGTGCAAGCTAAAGTTACAAATAAAGAAAGAGGGAAGCTTATTGTATTCTACCTCTGCTTTTGGCAACAGAAGGTTTCTCAGGGTAGTTTGCTGAAAGCCTAGGGAATAGAAATACTGTCCTTCAATTTTTTTTCTTTTTTTTTTTTCTTTTCAAACCTGAGTAATTTCAGGCTGGGTAATTTCAGCCTGAAATCCCCAACTGAGAGCAAGCAATGTCATTGGTGTTAGAGATCTGATGAGCTGGGCTCCGCACTTTCCAACAAATTTGTCCACAAACAAAACCAAATCCCTATGTTTACAGTATTCTGCCACATCATCAAGGATGTGCTATATTAAGTATATGTGGAAACAACAGTTTTCTGTTTTTGTCGCTGGCCTAGAGAGCTTTTTTTCCCGTAATGTAATTTCTTCAAACAGAGTCTTTTAAGCTGTGTTTGCCAAAATGTCATTTCATCTCAGAGCCAGCTGTTTACAGTCTAACTTCCTGTCCTAAATTTTCAGAAAATCAGAACAAGTGTCTTTGGACGTGGAGGCACTATTCAATGGACTTAATATAGTGTCACCAAGAGTCAAAGGAAAAATCACTCAACTATTAGAGGCATATATGAATGAATGTGCCACAATAAGAGATGTTCTGGTTACCCTACTTTCAATGTGAGAGAGAGAGAGACCTTGACTGATACAGCTGTCATTTCCTAAAATTGTCATTATTTTATAAGATATAATCATATTGTAAATAAGATGTGGCTCGGTTTTAAGTGGAAAAACTGTGGTTTATACTGTTTGGCCTTTCACTGAATCTAATATTTTTGTTTTCAGGTATAGGTGCTCAGGGAACACAAAAGCTAAAATATGGAAATGTGTTAATATAGATATGGAAATGGCCTTTGTCCTACTTATTTCAAATAAATCATAAAAGATTGCATGCTAGAGAGAAAATCCATCTTCCATCTGCACCATGTTGATACTTCTGTCTATGGACAGATTTATAAAATCTGTCTTCTTTGTATGTTTTAAATATCTAGAAAGTTGTGAACCCTTTGGGAAAAAAAATCACATCAAGAATCCAGTGGGAAATTATCTTACAACTATAGTCTACCTTTGACTATAGTAAACATTGTAATTTTCTAGTGATCTGTTATATGAAATATACCTGATTTCTTTTTTAATAGGAATGATATTTTCTGATAAAGCATTTTCCAGTTCTTTTTTTTTTCTTTGTGGGAGGAATTGAAAATTAAATATTGATTCACTGCAAAAATAGATAGAAATAAACAATGGGGCCTAGAATAGGTATCAGGCTGTTATTGCAGGAAGTTAATGCAATTACTTTTATTCTGAGGCAAATCTGTAGGGAATAAGGTCTAGCTGTCCAGGTTCAGATTAATAGACACTAATAACAGTTTTCATGGATTAGTTTTGTAAAGAGTATATTGTTACCCAGCATTAGGAATAGTGTACAGAAACACTAAAGACATCTGGGTTTTTTTCTGAGAGAAGCCTCTTTAATTATGTGCTGCTAATTGTTTATTTTCTCCCTTTATAAATTTGCTGGTATATGCCTTTTTCTCCCCCTTGATTTATTTATCTTCTATCTCTAGAAGCATATTTTGTATTAAATAAATTGTGTCTGTAAGATTCTGTGTACATTTATACTAAAGACAAGTGTTGAAGCTATTCACGCTATAGGACGCTTAATGAATAATTATCAAAAAATCACTTTAAAATGTGTTTATTTTTATTAATTTTCTTACGCTGAAATGGATATGATCTCCCTCAAAAATCTCCTGACAGTTATGGAAATTTCCCTTTGGTTCCACATCCTTTGGTTGGTAGCAGCTATATTGTTGAGATGTCTTTAATGAGACATTTTATTTTCAAAATACTCATTTGAGTGTGAAATGGTAATTTCTAAGATGTTTAGATAAATAAATTATTGACCATGAGAAGAAAAATTTAGAACAAGACTGGTATGGTAATATTGATAATAACTGAAAGAAGACATTTTTTTTTCAAGTCTGTACTGCAAGCAGACTATTTCTTGAAAAATGTGAGTTGTCTGGTCTGGCCTCCTCCATCTGTTTGCTTGGTCACTACCTAGATAGTTTCCTTTTTCAAGATCCCTTTTCTATGACCAGCCTGGAGTTTGTAGGGCTTCCCCATCTCTCCAATTGTTGAATCTTTTGAATACCTATGAGAAATTCTGCTTCATATTTTTATTCTGCCAAAAGGAACTTGCCTCTTCCGTGTTATAGGGCCTCCAACAGGAGAGACCGAGAGAATCTCTACTCCTCTGGATATCTCCTAAGCCAGTATTGTAAGGTTCTCATAAAAACTGACTGCCCTTGAGCCAAAGTACTTCTGTGCTCAGAGCTAAGACACATTTGAATTAAATTATCACATACTAGTGACCGAGCCATGGCCAATTCATTTCTTATTCTTGTGCTGTTCCACCTTGCGTGGAATAATTGAAGATTAATTCAGTTAGAGAGAAAAAGAATCAGAAGAGCTGTCTGGGATGCTACTCAAGGGATTTAAGTAAAGAGATAGCAAGTGAGAACACTTAGTTTCCAGTCACTGATCAAAATAAATTGTAAATATTTTAGAATAAATTGACCAGCCTGAAAGTAAAGGATGGAGAGTAGTCTACTCAGCTCAGTGAGTTCTTTAGCAGATGAGGCACCCTGCATGGAAAGTTATATTCCCTGAGGCAGAGGAGAGAAATAAATTTGAGCTATTATCTGCTGTAGGTGAGTGCTCTTGAGTAAAAAGTGAGGGACTGTTTCTTCTCATGTCTGGTTTTGGGAGGGTTTGCCAAATATATCTCTTAATTTCCATTTCTTTGCTTTGCTAAACTTACCTGAAATGAAACTGAAATGTTTGGTCTTAGAATCACTTGAAGACATAGTCCAGTTTTTAATTTTTACACAGTCATTTTTTCTTTAGTTTTTATTTTAAAGGGGGGGGGGGGAGTTTATGTGGTCAGTTTTTTTCTTTTGGCCAACACCCCAGAAAAAATAATTTTCACACAGACCACATTCCTTACTGTTTTTGCTCCTTCTACTGTAAAATTTACTTTTCGCTGTTCTTGTGTAGTCAGGCTTTTACTAAAGTTCTCTAACTCAACCCTGATGTATTAAACAATGCTCTTGTTAATTTTTGAACAACTTAGTAAATGGAACAAGGGATTTAAATAATGTTTGTCTTGGATCTCTTTCAAATGAATCATTACTGTGTCTAAGAGAGCATTAGAAAAAAATGAACAATTGTGGGAATGAGCAAAACTTTTATGTGGTGCTTGGGTAGATGAATACTTCAGACAATTAGGATATCAGTTGATAACTTACTTCATTAATGCAATAAATCTTTGCACTGATTAAACTTTCTCAGTTAACTCTCAATATTCAAGGGAATTTTGAAAGATTCAGCCATTGAATTAAAAGGCATTACATCACTGAAGATTGTTGAGCAAATGCTGATTCAAGTGAGAATGGTAAAAAATCATCAAGGTCAAGGTTGGACTCTGTGTCTGACACTTTTTTAGGCATTCCACCATGTGTCTCTTTTCTTATACATCAGTCAGTCCATTCTTCAGCAGCTGTATTTGTCTTCTGTTGCAGTTCTGCCCTAAGTAGAAATATTAAAATAATTTGAGATATAATATTAATTTTCCATTACAAATGTATATTATGATTTTTGGAATGTATACATGAGAACGTATTGCCAAGTTGCCACTGAAATTCAGTTCAGGGTAGATTTTTTTTTTCCTAAAATACAGTTATGTATCTTTTTTTGTACAGAAGTTAGTGCCAAAAATTACAGTTTTAGGTGAGAATGAGGAACATAACAGGTGTTGGTAGTTGATCTTTCTATAGCATGAGGAAAGAAATTGAGAATTATTACAAAATTAAGCTCCCACCACTGAAGAGTGGATACTTGGTAAACATTAAACTGATTCCTTTGATACAATGCATCTATTCCACCAAATAAATGGAGCTTTCCTATGAGGAGTATTTTGCAGATTCATGAACATTCTGCTCATTCTGATGCTCTGTGATTAATACTGCCTTCAATAAGTCTGTCTTCCACCTGGCAAGGTAAGTCAATGTCTTCCATGCTGTCTTCAACTGATAAATGCCTGTCTTCAGTACAGGTAATAGGGCTTGACTTACTGTAATTCTTCTTTCCTAGTAAAGCTGGGAAAGGACTTCAATTTGTTACTCTCACATACTACTTCCATTCTATACAAGAGACAATGTGCAGATTTTGGCCTCACAGGCATAGATCTGATACTCCCTTGCGCCTGTGGATGAAACAAAAACCTTAAGGGCATCCCTTGACTTTCAACACTAAGCTGTGCTCACCTCAGAATAAAATAGACACTCCGGAAAACTATAGAAAAGGAATGCACCTCAACGGCTTTAAAGAAATGCTGAAAATTTCTGTCACTGTTGAGTGATGATTGTAGTCATAAGTAGAAGTAGAGTTGAGGCATCTCCTTACCAAATTCTATGCACCGTAAGAGAGTTGCTCTCCAGTTCTCTGAAAACTATTCCAAATTCATTGCTCTAAGATTTATTTTTTCTTTCTTATTGCAACAACTTTTCAAACAAGTTGTTGTGTATTGTGCTACAGACACAGAACTATATCAGATAATAATAATTCCAGTGTATTGTTCCAAATCCTTAAGGCATATACTGCAGTGTGATTAAACATACTTATAAAACACCCCTGAGTTTAGTGTGCAAAAAAAATCCTGTGCAATCATATCTTTCAAGAAATTATATAGTGCCTGTTTTAAATTTAACTTGACCAAAAAGATATTTTCAGATTCTAATTTTCAGGGGATTTCCTAGAATAAACATATTGGCCAAACTTTGCACCTTTGTACAAATTAACCTTCCTGACTTCAACACAAAATGCCCAAAATTGTTTTCCATGCCTCTCTGTGTCTGCATACAGCATACATGGCTTTTAAAATATGTTTCGTTGAATGCAAATGTATCTAAAGATCAGATTTCTTATTTCAGGGATAGTACAAGCAGTTACACTGTACATGTGTTCATTTGACAACTAAATTCATAGAGGGAAAGGAGCCAAAATAAATGTGTAGAAGGACTCATTTGACCTCACAATGTAAATATAAATAACTCTATGTATATCCTCTAACAGCATGCTCTTGTTTCCTATTTGTTGAGCTGTGGGTAAAATTTTAACTTTGTTCCTACAGTTGCTCATTCAGATAACTTTCAGTATGCAAGTGGCCTCAATAATTTCACTGGAATAGGCATATCAGGTGGCAACAGGATCTAGGATCTTGCCTTGCATCATGGAAATCTGATTTAATGGAAAGCACCAATGATTTAAAGAATGTCAGCACAAGCTGGTAAAAGCAACATTACAAAGTTAAATACACAGTGAGAATAAACAAAGTAAGGTCTACTGTGTTGGGGTTAAAATAAAAATGCACAAAAAATACTGATGACATAGAAAATTCCCTAACTCTGCAGGGGAGATATCCCACAAAGGACAGATTTATGCACATAAGGTGTAGAAAGAACATTTGTGCCTAAGTTCCAGACTGCAGAAGTTAGTGATCTGTTTAACTCACTGGTGAGTCACCAAGATACTATATAAAATGTGAGCAGCAGAGGATAACACTGCTCATGAGTGAAGCCATGACTAGTCTGGCTTGTCCCTAGGTGCCTAAAATGTCATGCCTGTCAAATAAGAGATTCAGGACTCTATTAACTAATTTGTTATTTGTCTGTCTTTAAATAATCTGCCAATTTTTTTTTCCTTTATCTGCAACTCTCTGTGTCCAGATTTTTTCACAGTAGCTTAGAGAATTTAAACATTAGGAGTTATCATTTGGAAATAGGAGATGCAGGTTGCTAGTGATTACAGTGCAGTGATTAGATAAACTACATGAACTAAAGTTTTCTTATATCACAGTAGTCTTTTTCCATAGCCTATGTTATACAGTCACCTACCTGGCTAGTTTCCTTCTCTCCTCTCAGCAATTTGTCTCTATTTTCCCAGCTAACCATATGCACCATGCAAAGGGACACTTCTCTCTGATATACTGTTGGACAAAAATTGTACCCATACTGTCATGCTATTACTGAAATGCTTACATTTGCAAATCTGGGTTGTCTCTTCAATGACAATGTTAATTTTTGTCCTTGTAATGTAGGAGCTGAAATAGCATGAACTTTGGCACATGAAATTTACATGTGGGAGCATATTAAATCTGTGGCTAAGGGCATTAGGTCAATTAAATGCCATGTTGTATTTTAACACTAAGAAATAGATCCCGGGAAGAATATCTTCTCAACCCTATAGCTTCTAGAATCTAGCACGTTTTATTTGTGTATCAGAATTTTAAAAAAACGTTTAGGGAGAGACAAGCACCTCTAACCTACCAATATGCTGAATGCACCTCTGCCTGGAACTAATTAGTTATGAACAGCCTCACAAGGACTGTTCTTTCTCATTACCATACTCTGATTTGTTTGATAATAAGTTAAATTAATTTTTTCCCAAGTCAGTTCTCTTTTGTCCATGATGGAAATTGCTCACTGATCACTCCATGAACCTTTTGTTATGTTTTTTCTCCCCTGTCCAGCTTAGGAGAGCAGTGATAGAGCAGCTTTGGTGGGCACCTATCATTCAGCCAGGGTCAAACCACCACAATGAGTTATCCAAAAGAGGTGAATGTATGTCAAAACGGAACAGAAAATACTACATACATTATGCTTACATATATTCATATATTATAATCTACAGTATATTCTGCTGTTGAATTGATTTCACTGTGTTAATGTGTGTGTTTATATGCATATATGTAGCTGGCAGGCAAAGTGAGCTTGAATGCTGAGCCACCTAGGGCAATTACATATAAGCCATGTCTTTCTGAAGCCAAAAGTAATAGGAACAGACATATATCATTGTCCCTGTAACAGTTCAAACTCAAGGACATTCAATTACTTAGTGGCAGCTGATGATTAGATTAGATATGTCCAGTAGAAAACTAAGGGTGAGAGAGAAATGTTCATAAGCAATTTAATTTCTAATTATTTTTTCTGAATTATTATTATTTTCTTGTCTGAAAAGAGGGTGCTATGCATTATGGGAGGAATCAGATGATTACCATCATTTATTATCCACTGAGAAATGGGCCCCTCTTTTCCTTGAAAAAACAATTATAGAAAAGGTTACTTTCATTCTCTGATGGAAAGAGGAGATCTGGAAAGATCATCTAGGTGAATGCATGACAACCATAGAAGCTAAATAACATCAGGAAGAAGGTCAATATCTTTAGTGCTTTGTGGTTTAATGAAAAACCAGCAACAGGATGTTAAAACTCTCTATGCTGTATCTCAAAGAGAGCAGCAAATATGAACCATCTAAATCTTGACTGAAACAGCAGAAAAAGTGAATTAAAAAAGGGTCTGATTTCAATAAATTAATTAATTATTAAAGAAACCAATTTGCAAAGACCTTTCCAAGTTGCCAACTATATAACTGGTTCTAAAGATGAACTGTATTGTAATTAATTTCTAGTTTAAGAGTAACTGTATTGTAATTAATTTCTAGTTAAGAGTAAACACAAACAATACTTTGAGAGTTTTCATGCCCTCTCAGAGTTTGAGTAGTTTTAGCGAGTGTCTGCCAAGGCAGCCAGGTTGTCATGTGTGCTGTTTCTATTTCTTCCTGAAGAGGCAGTGACCAGACACAGTATGGAAATACCACAGCACTCTTACTTCCATAATAATTCACTGTCATTCTGATATTACAGATTACTCTTGCATCTAATGACTGAGATAATAAAACATAAATATTAGTGATTTCTAAAAGGACACTTTTATTCATAGATTATACAAGAAATAGTTTCTCCTGGATTGTCTAATAGAGTAAGTGCCAGCTACAGCAAATACGAAATTATTATCAAGTTTGCTTGAGATTTCATTTTCGTATTTGAAACCCAAATGGATATGATAGTATTTAAAAAGAATGCTGGAAGGAAGCCAGAATAAAAGTGTCACTGACATTTTCATGTCCAAATACATAGATAGAGTAAATACTCAGTTAGAGAAATATTTGAAGGCCCAGGCCCATGAGCTTCTCTCTCTGGTGACCAGAAAGTGGACAAGAGGAAAAATAATTGAGTGTCTGGACAGTGCTCTTAGTCATAGGGTTTAGTTTTAGGTGAGAAACAGGGAGTTGGACTTGAAGATCCTTATGGGTCCCTTCTAATTAGAGATTTTCTGTGATTCTAGATCTTTCTAGATCTGTATTGCGAGTGTTACAACCTTTCTGCAATGCTGGAGATTGGTTTGGTAAAAACAACATTCTGATGCTTCTTAATCTCTGTTTAATCTTCATAAATTAACTAATGATATTTCAGGCTGCAGTACAATGAATGCAATCTGACCACTGTGCTTCATTTACATTGGAAGGATGCTTCCCTGAGCTTAATGGCTCCTTGGGTCTGCAGACATTGTCCTGAGACAGGACCATAGGTTCTGTCAGTTTCTCCAGTTAGGGAATAAACTGCAGTTTCTCTTCCATCTCTTTTAGTATTCAATGAACTTCACACTGGTAGTTATTAACTTCTGGATAAATGTCAGATGCTTTCGTGGATGACTTTATTCACAAGTGACTGTAGAAGCTGTTATAACAAAATAATATTATCAGTTTTCCAGTCCTAGCTAATGACTTTGATTAATCCTTTGTCACAAAAGTTTATTGAGCGCTGATTCAGAACTGAAAGTAGAGAATACCAGAACTTATCTGTACTTTAATGTCAACTCCTGTCTGTAAATCTGTTCCTCGTAAAACTGTGTGGATATCTATTTCTTTTGGCTTGGCTGCTTTCAACTCTTTCTTTTGTAGCACTAGATAATCTGTGTCAAATTTATCCTGGATAGAACATAAATTTTTCTGTGTTGGTAGGGATAAAATGAAGCATTCCTTCAAATTGACCTTCAGTTTGTGATGGATGTGGTTCATGGTTGAACCTTTTATTTAGCATCTTTCATGATACTTCCTAGACAGTTTGCTGACTTGTTAGTAAGTTGGACTAGAAAAGAGATTGTTTTTGGTGAATGCCAAAGTAATTCAGAGCTTGTAGTCTTTTAAAATATTTGGAATATGGATCATCCCTCTCATGCTATCATTTGCCTACTTTTTTCTTCTTAATGTTTTGTTACACAAATGCTAACAACTTTAATGTAATGGACCTCAGCAAGAATAAGCTGCATTTCTGATGCAGTGGAGGACCTGTTGTTCATCTTCTTCACTGAAGCATTTCACATTTGTGCATTGTCACGTTGCATATTACATTTAATCAGCACTTTGCAAGACCCTTGTCCTTTCAAGTACTTTTTTCTTATGACAGATGACGCTTTCTGCCTCATTTGTTACAGATCTGCTTGGAATCTCTTGGTGAATTTCTAGAAGTTGTTTTTCTTATCAGTGTCATTGCTGTTTTGCATCTTTGACATAAATCCATCCAACAGCTTCTATTATAAACATTCTATAGCATTTCCAGTGTTACTGGATCTATAGCATCTCATACATAGTCACAAACAGTCTTCATTCCTTAGCCTGACACGTTTAATATTTGTACTTTAAGCCTGAAATAAAAACCAAAGATATTGTAAAGCAGACCAAGAAAAAAAGGAAAAAAATCCCCACCAGCACCATGTGAATGAGAGCAGTGGTAGCAGATATGCAAATGAAAATGATACTCTGGGATACAATTTTCATTTTAGAGAATGCCTTTTTAGAACTGTTTATGTGGAAAGGTCATTGCATAAAACATATAGCAGACATGCAGGTAAACTGGTACCATACAAATTTTGCTACTTCTAATTTATTTCCTCAGCCTGTGGACTAAATTACTTAGTTGACCTTTATAACAGACAAAAGTCAAAAGAGGGAAGAAGGGAAGAATGTGTATATCAGCTGAAATTTCAAAATCTATGCACAATATATCCTAATGAGTCATCAATTCTACAGCAAGAATGGGAAAAACACACAGTTTTTTCCCATTAGTTCTCATCTAAAAGTAATTTTCATTTTAAACCCAACAGATAAAAATTTACAGGTGTAAAAAGAACACAGACAAAGAGCTTACACAGATAGTTATTTCTCTTCATTTCCATTTTATATTACTCCAGTTCTGATGAATCTTTGTAATTTAGAAGGTCAAAATTATGTAGAAAACAAAGCCTGATGACACAGTCAAATCAAACTTTTGTCAGGAAATAAAAATACGAAACCAAATCCTTTGAATCAGATGATCCTGATGGCAAAATAGAAAAAGACCTCTCCATGAGGCATTTGGAGTAATTCTTTAGGCAGAATAAGCCTAAATGTCATTCAATATACAATAATTTGATCTGGTTTCTTTGTCTCAAAGAAATACTGCTCACCACCAAAAGTTCAGTTTTAAACAACTCCCCAAAATCTGGGAATTTCTCAATAAGACCTCGGTTCTGTCCTGAGGATTTACTTCATGCTTGACTACGTACCAGTACCCAGAATTATATACAAATTGATGCAAAAATTAATTTGTGTGAAAGAACTTTGTGGAGGCCAGAAATAGTAACAGGCCCAAGTTAGGGAAGCCTGGCTAGTTACAATGCAGTAGTTTTCCCTTTTCTACAAAAAAATCGTGGTTCCATTTGCCAGTTCTGGACAATTTACTTTTCTGTCATAATCTTGCAACAGAGACTAGATAATTAACAGAAAAGTTCAGAGAAAATGAACTTCAGGCTTTAACTTCCCATTTATCCTGTGGTTGGTATTTAATGGAAAGAAGTAGGGGAGCCTGTAACTAAGGCGAGGTGGTAAGAAGCCTGATTCATTTTAATAAAAGATACAATTGGAAAAAGTAAGGGATTCAAGAAAAAATGGGAAGACCCTCTCAAAGAACTACTAGAATGTGTCTTCTTTAGCCTCAAAGCAAGTCTGAGAGTAGGACAAATCCATACACAACTTGTTGCTTTGTCTAGACATATCATGAGGCCAGCAGGACTGAAGGAGAAATGGTTATCTAAACTAAGGACATATTGGTGCAAGAACCAGGCATATACTTAGACAGAAAATGAAGAAGATATATTCCTAGCCACTAGAGGGGAGACATTATGGAACTGCCTTCTAGTAGAAATAATATGATAAACTATCGTACATTTATTGTGTAACTAGATAAGTAGATTTTGCTTGGTCTCATTTGCAGTATTGGTCAGACTTCCATCAAACTGCAACAAAATGACACTTGGCAACAGGCTTCCTCCTCAAGAAGCCCCATTTTGATTTACCTAAAGAGGACTGGTTGAAAAACTAAATGTTCTCCCTAGTCAATATGTAATGTATTGGATTGTTTTTGTTGCAAATCCAGGACAGAGAGAAATAATGAAAGTCTCAGTAACATTGAATTTATTTATGGTTTCTGATAGACATGTGCAAGCAAATGTCAAAGAACTCGATCTAAACTCTTAAGAACATAGGAATGAGAAAAATAATTAATATTATAAATGTTCTGCTCTTTGCAAGTGGAGTGTAAACTGTAGCTGTGACTTTTGAATTTCCAATCCATCATACAAGAGAGTTGCAGAAGACAGATAGATCAAAATACAGAAAATATTAGACTTTAGTAGTTCTGTGGAAGATATTGTATTTATCCACTTACAAACAACAAATACTAAGAGTGAATGATTTTCCAAAATACAACATTTTGCCTTTTTGTGTTGGGGAGAAAGTAGAGTGGAGTTCATCTCTCCAAGGCTGGTTACTACCCTTAATATAAAGATATATCAATCATACTTTATACAGGACCTTATGTAACAGCACAATTGCGTACACCCTCTGTATTATTTTTATGCCTGTGGGGAGACAAACTGTGCTGTTGGAACAATAAATGCCACTAACTGTCCAGAAAGCTCACATTCTTACTTGCCTCTTAACTATAAATTGCAGCAACATCCTAATTGGGCTTCACTGCATTGTGAAGCTGAAAATTTCTGCTGAAAATTTCCCCCAACAGAAGCCTCAGAAATAGGCAACAGTTGCATGGAATAACAAGGCAAGGAAAGTCTTTCCCTTTTCCAAGCTTTCACTCTTGTTCATTTTCCTTTTACTGCATTTACTAAAAAATTTCAAGGTGTGCTACTTCCTCCTGGAGGTGGGAAAGAGGGTTCCTCTGCCTGGGCAGAGGCTCCCCTTAGTCTGCAACAGCGAGTATTTGCAAAGGTGAATATCTAGGAAGCAGGTTATTACAGCTAGTGTAATAAAGAGATCTTTTTATTCTCCATCCTGTGTGATGGGAGGATTTTAACCACTGATATATTGATATCAATAGACTCATAAATTAATTTAGGCTGGAAAAGATTATCAAATCCAGCCATTAACCCAGGACTGTCAAGTCCATCACTAAAACATGTCCCTTAGCATTCTTTAAATACTTCCAAAGATCACTTCCCTGGGCAGCTGTTCCAATTCCTGACAACCCTTGTGGTGAAGACATTTTTCCTAATATCCACTCTAAACCTCTCCTGATGCCACTTGAGGCCATTCTTTCTTATTCTGTCTGCTGTGACCTGGGAAATGAGGACATTCCTCACCTCACTACCACGTCCTTTCAGGTAGTTGTAGAGAGAGATGAAGCCCTGCTTGACCCTCCTCTTCTCTGCTTTAAACAACCCCATCTCCCTCAGCTGCTCCTTATAACGCTTGTTCTCTAGACCCCTCACCAGCCCTCCTGCTCTTCTAAGGACATCATATAATACAGGATAGGTAGTACAACAAGAGAAAGGTGACTTGCATGGGACATGTCCTGCTGGAACATTCAAGACTGTGCTGTTTAATAAAGTTGCCTCTAGGTGACACAGCTGTTCAATGTCTTCTGTGCATTGCATTAACAACTAGAGGCAATGTCCCCCCTTGCTCCAATGTTTTGAACAGCTATCTTCCCTGATTTTGATCTACTGAATTGTTTCTGAATTCAGTTGATTTGTTATTCTAGTAAAAGACTTGTTATAGTTTTCTCTTCACACTGATTCTGTGAGAAGTCTTTTTCTTATCCTTCCAGTGCTTCTTATCGAATTGAAGCTCAAAAATCTTCTTTATTGTATTTCATTATAAGGCACAATGTGCTCTGCAGCATTCCAGTTAAAATGATTATAATAAGAAAGGTTAATACTAGAGGAGCTATTTTGCAAGTGTTGTGTGAGATTAAAAGTAAACCATACATAGTAAAAGATCACTGAAACATTGGATCAAAAAGATGTTAGATGGCCCAGGGCAACTTCTTCTAGTGAGTATTTATGCATTATAGCATAAAGCCCAATTAATCTCATCATATCCTCACTGATCTGCTAAGCCTGTAGCCAGAACTACAGATTTATGCTCCTATGTTCTTGCATGGGATACTGTGAACAAGACACAGATACGAAAAGTTTAGAGAACACAAGGATGACACTAGTTTGATAGGAATGCTGACAAAAGTAGGAATTTGGAGAATGACCACACGTATACTGAATAAGAGTCAATAAAAATTGGGCCTTTGGAGAAAGGATAAACACAGATGGACTGTTTGGAAGGAGAATAGCACAGAAAAGGAAGAGAACTTGGAGTTAGGGCTATCTGTGAGTGGAGAGATCTAGGTTCAGTCTGGTGGGACATTTATTATGGTGACTGTGGATATGTGTTGTCAATTTTTTCACTTGTATGATGTATGCTGGTTTATGGAAAGCTTGCCTTTGATGAGAAGTTTGATACGCTGTGAAAGAGTACTTGAAAGCTCAGGAGAATAGTGAGGGTGAGAGGCAAAGAATATTCTTTATGAGTTCTCTTCCAGAATAGGCTGTACATATTTAATGGATGGAATACATGGAGTGCAGCGTAGAAAAAGCTCAAGTCTAGTGCATTCTTCAATTTTAAACCCCAATATACTTTGAAATTTGCTTAGCAAAATGTATGGTCTATGCAGAAGTGTACGGTCAGTGAGGTCTATTGTATTTTGTTTAGTTTATATTTCAGCAAGTCATGACAATATTCAGGTCTGATTTATTTACTTAGAAGAGTACCCATTTTTGGTGAATATCATCTTTAGAATGATGAAGGCGGTTTTGTGAGTGCTCTTTGCAGATCAAATACACTGGAGTATCTGTAAATCATTACTTTTGGGGAGCGAGCTTTCTTGAGGCAAGTATGCTTATCTTTGGTTATCCTATTTAATAATGCATAGCAACATAGATCACAGTGTTCGTGCTCACAGTAAACACCTAAACAAGTATACTCTACTCCTTCATCTAGTGCACAAAACAGCATCCCTGAAATTACTTGGATAATACAACACACCCACTGTGTACTAAAAAGAATTCACACATGCAATCAATGCAGGACATAAAAATACAGCTACCTCTGGGAAAAACTTTTCTGCAGGCCAGCTACTTCATCTTTGACAATTCAGTCCTTATATTCAGACGAAACTTACAAAATACTTTCAAAAGACAAACCTGGGAACTAAAACTCATAATTCTACCAGATAGTTAAAGTCATAGACCCAACACAGATCCAAAGAAATATTGTTTTGTCAATGTACTAAATAGAATATCTTCCTCCTTTTCTGATCCTGAAGTAATTTCTCAGTGTTTCTCATGATTAGGTGATATTTCTTGCTCTTTTCCTAGACTGGGACCTAATGATGCTATCACCTATTCTCTGGCAAGCTGCATGCTCTGCTCCACTTGTGCTTATAAGACAAAGGAAGCTCTTGCTTCCCATCTGGAGGACAGGCTAAGGCTTTACAAGCTCTGTCAGCTGGTTTAATAAAAGGTATTATTTCTTTAGTGAAAAGTAGTCTTGTTAAAATGTTTGGACAATTGTGTCTGTAGCAGCTTACTTCTTTATTGCCTATTATTAAATCATGACAATCTTCATATACACTAAATAGCCCCATGACCCAATTCCTTACCCTGATAATTAGATTGCTAATGAATATATAGCAACATTCTCATCCTCAGAATATTCTAATCCTTTCATGTTTTGATTTTCTCCTGTCTTGATCCTTGCTCTGGAAATACCTTTCAACTTCTTATCATGAAATACCTGTAACAAGAATTCAAACTAACAAAGCCCACGAGCCTGGTCATGGCAGTGTCCTCCAGAAGCTCTGAGCTTTGCTGAAACCTGGATTAGTGCTGTGCCTTTTACACTTGTTTAGAAACCAAATATTTGAATGTAATACCAAAAAATACAGTACCCTGCCAACATGCCTGCCAGCTTATCATTGACATGAACATACCTCAGAGTAGCTAGAGTCCTCTTTTTTCACTCTAAACACAAAAAAATGTTAGTATTTTTCCTTCCTTGGCTGTTGCTCTGAATACCAGATCACTTAATCATTAGTTCTACTTTCCCGATACCTCTGTATGGGGAGAGGCCAAAATAATAAATTCTTCACTGGTTCAGGAATCTTTGGACAGAAAGATCATTGCAGAATTAGAGCTTTGGGCCATGAGTTTTATAAGGACCTTTTAGCACAAGCACCTATGTAAAGACCCACAGTGAAGGACATTGCCTGGGACAGAACTGCTCAGAGATTTAATGGTTTTTCACAGGGGCTGCCAGCTTAATGAAAAGATGCTGATTGATAAACATCTGCCAAGAAAAGCTTGTAAGATAGAAACACAGCTCTACAAACCTCCAAAACCATTAAGGCAGCAAATGCAAAGCATGTCTTTATTTCACAGTCAGAGGGCATTTTTCAAAGGGAATATTGGATGGAATATTAGTGCTTTGCTTCACTGGTGTTGTCAGCCAAGATGATTAGCACTTTGATCTGTATGCAATTATGACTACACGTCTAATCAAGGGGATTTTTGTGCAGTAAGTGTGCTGAAAGTGGATTCTTTCTGTATGCATATAGAATGGAAGGTCCTTCTACTAAATCTCATATATTAAGGCTTTACCTAATGATGGTAACTGTTACATAACTCAGTCTGAAGTATGAAATACAAAGAATGTTATGTCAAGACACAGGGTAAGGATAGCTCAGGAGAGATGCTGGAGCTGGGAAGGCAGGCTGATCTCCTCCCTGTGTAACAATGAGCACAACAAAGTAAAGGTAATGGGTAATAGTAGTAGGCAACTATGTTCCCAGAATTGCAGAGCAGCCCATTTACTGACCTAGTGTGCCCTCTAGAGAGGAGTGCTGCTTACCAGGGGCTCGTGTCAGGGTCATCACTGAGACTGAGGCCTCATAGAGTTCACTGATTATTATGTGCTGCTGTAGTTTCATGTGAGTACCAGGGATACTGCCAGGAACACCCTGACAAGTATCAAGAATTACAGAGCCCTGAGAGCAGCAGTAAGGGACTCGAACACAGGTAGGTTTTCCATCAATTCTCCCAATCAAAGGGAAAGGTGTCTGAGAAAATTCTCCACCTAGTTTATCAAGAAGTACAAAGGAGGAGGAAAATCTATTAAAATTAAAAATGCAGGTCTGTTTATTTTTTATGTTCCTGCTATTTGATAGTAGATTGCACATATTTCTCAGTAATAGAGGGTGATGCTTAATAAGCATCTTTGTGAAGAGGCCAGATTCTCTCTTAAGAAGCTGCGAACAATTTTGAATAGGGCATTGCAATGGAATGGTATTCATGTAATGCAAACTCTGCCCTTTTTGCTCTTTCTCTGATCACTTGGAGAAGCAGAAGTTTTCATACATCATGTATTTGTGACTTCATATTGATTCTCTTGCTGCTTCTCAGATCTTTTGTTCATGTGTTCTTGTTTTTCCTGTGAACGCTTCCTCGTATTTCTACATCATTCCCTACAATAGTAATTTTTCTTAGAACATTTGATAAACTAATGATTGTGCAATCCTCTGCCCATTTCCTCCCTGCTTTTAATCAGCAAATTCATGTTGTATGAAACTACAATAAATTATATATATTTATACAAATCTGCCTAAGTAAAAAATCTGTACAGACCTCGGTATTGGCACAAGATGAAGAATACTTAAAAACAGTGTTGTAAGTAATTTGTATTTGCACAGTGTATTAGTCCTACATGGGTTGTGCTTGCTAAAACCACAAAGTACATTGTGTGTTCAAATTCTGATTTTCTAAAAGCAAAGAAACTCAAATAGTCAATGAACTTTTAAAATAACAATCACATCCAGCTCTGATGCCCCCAATATGGGAAAGATGTGGAGCTACTGTACTAAGTACAGAGGGGGGCCACAACAATTATCAGAGGGTTGGAGCACCTCTCCTATGGAGACAGACTGAGAGAGCTGGGGCTGGTCAGCCTGGAGAAGAGAAGGTGTCACGGAGAATTTATGGAAATCTTCCAGTGCTCAAAGGGGTTTTACAAGAAAGCTGGAGAGGCACTGTCTACAAGATCATGTAGTTAGAGGTTAAGTCTATCACTATATGTCCTTCAAACTGAACTGGCTTGAAACAGAAAGACAGCAGGTGTGGATTAGATATTAGCAGATATTTTCTGTGAGTGTGGAGAGGCATTGGAACAGGTTTCCCAGAGAAGTTGTGGATGCCCCATCCCTGAAAAGTGCACAAGGCCAGGATTGGGGCTTTGAGTAATCTGGTCCAGTGCAAGGTATCTTGGAACTAGATGATCCGTTTACAACTTAAGCTATGATTTTGTGATTCCATGATTCTATGATTCTATGACTCCATGATTCTGTGAAATGTGGTTTTGGAAAAAATTACAGACATTCTTAGCTCTAAATACAGGTTAAGTTTAATGTTGTCACTGGCTTTACAGTCTTATTCAGGAGAAGCTGAAGAGTCTGATACTTCTTTAGCACCCACTCTACTTTTCTATGGAAACACTGTGGGAATGATTCTAAGATGCTACAAACTACAGTACTTTATGGCAGCCTCAACAGTCTTTGTTACTACTCTTTGCTGGGGCCCTGAGAGCATCAGCAGGCTCTGCAGTGTCTCTGCCCTTCCTGTGGCTCTGGCTGTGGGTGCTCAGTGCAGCTCTGAGATGAGGTGGCTGGGCTGTGTGAGCAAGAGCAGTGGGAAGCTATGGGCCCTCCACTTGGGAGCTGTGCTGGAGTTGGAGCCTGTGCCTTCAGCTGCAGTGAGGATAAATCAAGGATGGTGCCTGACCATGGACCCTGCTGATGCTTCATTTCTTGGCTTGGCCTCGGAGGGGCCTCAGCACACTGCAGCAGCTAAGCAGGAGCAGGGCTTTGCAGGGATGGCTCTCCAGGGGTGGCCTGACCCACAGAGCACTCCCAGCATTTGGCCCCTCAGGTATGTATGATGGTACCACCTCTTTTGTTCACTTAAAAGCAAATATATTTACAAGGTCTTTACCTCCTGGAATATAGCTCTTCTACTTTAAAATACAGTAAATAAGCATTTCTTTGATACAGGACTGTGGAGATCAAGCTTATAAGGTGAAGCAATTTTCCCATTATAACAGAAGAATTAAAATAAGCAATATGCAAACTCCTCAAGGACAACATTTAATTATACTGCATACTAAAGAGGACACTCAACGCTATTGCATGATAGATGGCAAATCTGAATGAGCTCGTATTAACTCTTATCTCTTAAGCAAATTTAGTGAATGATTGGCAAAGTCCATTGTATTGCTGGAAAAGAAAGCAGATGAAATAATCTTGGATTTGTAAATCAAGCAGTACAGATTTTCAAAACAATAGCTCAGTGTTACGGTGACTGAAAGGATGTATTTGCTTAGCAATTATGACTTAACTACACAGTGAACAGTAGGTTCTAAAATAAATGCACATATACAGTAACCTGACAAACAGAAAATGGCCAGAGAACAGAAATTGTAAGAACTATGCTCCATTTAGTCAGAGTCTCACGATTTAAATACTAGATAAGAACCTGCCACACCTGCTTTCAAGTAATCTATTAGGCTTTAGGTTTGTGGGTTCATAGGCAGTGTAACGTAAGCAAGGAGGAATTCAGTCCAGAAATCATTTGGAGTTCAGCTTTTCCAACAGCACGCCTTAGCCATACTTAGAGATTGCAGGGGATGAATAAGAATTTACTGAATTTCATTTGAATCAATGGACTAGGAATTGCACTCTGAACATATTTTTATAGAGAAAATAAAACCGTTCATGTTCAGATCCCCCAAATGAAGACAAAAAAAGGGATTGATGCTTGTCTCACTAGACTCACTTTTGCATGTTTTACTCCTTATTTTGAATAGTTGGTATGCCCAATACAGTTTCAGAGGTGTTCAAAGATATTCACTGACTTGAAGGCTCTATTCTGACAACATATGTTTTCATTAAGTCATATTTAATGAACTTTTCAATAAATTTGACTGTTCAAACTACTTGATCAAATACTTCACTGCATATAATTTCTGTCAGTTGTTTACAAAATAAGACCCTAACTTCCTGGGAAAAGATTGCAGAATGTGAATCCTACTGTTAGTTGGTGTAATTACATTTTCTTTCACAGGTTTTGTAAGTTAGTATAGAAATCAGATATAAAAGAGGTGCAGGTAGAGGCTTAAAAGAAGCCCTTCAGCTATTTAGATGATGGCTGCTGCAGAACTGATAGAGGGTAGAACAGAGCAGTTGTTGAAAGTGTGCTTTGTTTCCTTTCTAGGCTACATGTTTTTATTATGGCATTCTTTTTTTTTAGTCTAAAAAGATACAGCTTTATTATTTTTAATGAAATATCTGTGGATATTTTTTTGCCACTCCCTGCAAGAAGGGACATCTTTCCCTTTTACTAATGAGAAGACACTAGATTCTGCATCATTTGATTTATATAGGAATCTCTGTGAGGTTGTAGCATTTTAGGGGGCTATGTCAGAGACACAAAGACCTATTCATTGTATGTCACATGTAAAGAAGTGATTGCATGCATATTCATTACTTTGTATTTTTACATAAGAGGAAAATATCCATCTGTCCCCCTTGCTGCAGTTTACTTTCTCTGTTTTATATTCTCTATTTTAAGTGAATAGTGAAAGCAACATGCCAACAGTATAACACTGCATAGACTGAAATGAAACTATGCTGCATAAACTAAACAAATGTAAAAGAGAGTGTTTAGAAATAGGAAAGCATTGCTGTTCTCTCCTCCCTCAAGCAGTTCTTGCTGACATGGTAACATCAGCTGAATTCAAGTGCAAGATTTTATGCAGGCTCCTCGGAGCACACTGTTTTTCAATTTTTGAAATGTTCAAAGGTCTGACATGGTTGTCCCCTGAGTTTCCTGGTAGCTATGCTCCTACAGAGACAATGAGGATTTTACACAAAGTTTAATACAGAGTTCAGAGAACTGCTGTGCGGCTGTGCTATAATTAGAGGAAGGGTTCACTAAAAATTAATACATGCAACAGCAGCCCTGAAGCACTAGACAGTTTGAAGGCTTCCTAAGAATGAACTTTGACTCAGCATAAAGGTAGCACTGGTAAACCCTACAGCATCAAAACAATCATGGACAAAATGTACTTTGTATTATTGAAACAGTACTAACAAAATCCAGCTGTTCTATATATCTTCCTTGGCTGCCTCAGGACAAGAACCAGAGTAAAAAAAAAAGCTAAAACCAACAAACCACACATTGGTTCATTTAGCTGTATTTGGGAGAAGATGGGTACTAAAGGCCAAAATTACTTTCCTTACAACTCTGCTTTGCACCTGGAATAATTTAATAGGCCTTTGACATTTTATTAACTTAATTTTAAAGTTCAATTCCCTGATGAAAGGCATAATCCACTTCCTTCGCTTGATCAGATTGTCTGTATACATTTACCCTCCATGCTGTCTTTGACAAAATAACCAGTTATAGAAGCAAGGACTAGTAAACGGTATGGCTAAGATGTTTACTTGCCAAAGTTCTTCCTCTCCCTCTCTTAAGTAAATGAATCTTGATGCCTTTTTTCACCATGATATAGCATTAAGAGAGAAAGTAGAAAGTGTCCTTCCTTAATTTAAATAACTTGTAGCACAATACTAAGAAAGTCTTTCTAGAAAGATGTAAGTTACAGGACAGCAGATCTGATTCTCCCAATTCCTTGCCAAATTTTTAGTAGGCTCTTTTCTGGAAGGGAGAGCAATTTTCACTCTAGCCTTGCCCTCAAAAGAAAGCAGTTGTCATAACTATATTTTTGAAGCAGGATAATTCCTTTGCTGTGTCTTAGGAATGCTCTGAGAAAACTGACCTCTCCTTCTTATAGATCCTTGTTGGACACAAAGTCAATCTAGGCATTGAATTACTTAGCTATGCCAAGGTTGCTTTGACCTGGTCACATAAAAAAGGGAAAACTCTATGCACCAGAGAGTTAAAAAATGAAATAAAATGTGTATATTGACTGAAGACTAGGCAGCTGCCCTTTGAGTGGAGGAAGAAGAAAGGAGTTCAAACTGCAGTTTTGAATCTGGTGCTGACCTCTGATGTAAAAGCATGTGTCCTGTTTCTGGATTTTATTCAACACTTCTGTCCACATGACACAATTTCAGGGGTGAAGACCCAGCAACCACAATAACATATGAAGAAACCAGGCTCCATCTCCAGCTCTGATCCAAATCCAGCAAAAGCTCTTCTGCCTTTCTATGTCTCTGACATAAACTAAGAAAATAAACAATCAGAAGTTCACCGGAGCTGTGGGAACACCATGATGTCAGTTTGGTGGGATGAGCTTTTCACACCCTCAATCAATACAGCTGTCTGGGCTGGCAGCACTCTGTGGCATGGCCTCCCTTTCTGCTCTCCGTAGGCGAGATGATCTGAGCAGTGGCTCAGGACACAAAGCAGCAAGAACTGAATGGGCACAAGAAATAATAGTGAAGTTTTTATAAAAATATGAAAGGAATAAAAGACAAAGGGAAGAATCTGCCACAGTGGGTAGTACTTCTGGATATGCTTAAGTGCCTACATATAGCGTTGTGCTGAGCACTACCTCTGTAAGCAAAGTGGAAAAAGAGGAAATCACACTGTCATTCTGCCTCCAGGCAAACAGGATTTAGGAAATCAGTGAAATTCAAATGCAAGAAAAATCCATTTCATGGTATCCATGACATGCATCAGAGATTAGGAAGGGCAGAGAGAAAGATAGAAATCAAGACTGACACTTTGAAAATGTATTCAGGCCATGCAGGCAGCATGAGGAGAACTAAATGTTATCTTTAGCTAAAATGGCTATGCAAGCTTAGCCTGAGCAGTAATTTCCAACCAGTAACTCATTGGCTGTCCCACCATCACACACAGACACCTGCACATACACACAGGCTAGGCAGTGAATGTGAAAATAATCCATAACAGGAAGCTGAAAACTGCCAGATCACCCTAAATACTACAGCTGCTCAAGAAGAGGTGCAAACTGTGAATTTCTATGATTTGAACAATAATCATGGCCAGCAGTCCTGACATCTGCATTCTCTCATGCTACAGTGGGAAAAGAGGATACTGCATTTGAGCAGTGTGACTGGGACAAATGAGAAGTGACATGCTCTAGAGAATGTAGGCATGTATAGGCAAGGTCATCAGAGCACCCCTGCTTATCCTTCCTCAGAGCCTTGCCCCCAACAAAACTGACTGACCCCATATTCAAAAATGGTGAAAGGAATGTGCTTACAGACAGCAGCACTAACTTGACTTTGAAGCAGAGTACAATGGTATTTCAAATGCTATTGTAAGACTAAAAAAAGCATAAAATAACTCAGGAGCCAGCTTAAAATGTCTGGTGAATTCAAACCTTTATGCTCCTTTATGCTTTATATATCACTAATTCCTGGGTTTAAAAAGATGTTCCCCTACATACATGTTGTAGTATCATCATATTAGATTATTATACTCTTACAATTATACATTATATTGTAATTACACATTATTATATTATGGGGAAGCTATACATGTATCCTTAGCATCTAGGACAGGCTGGATATGCTACTCACAAGAATTCATTTGCCTTTCCCTGCATTTGTTCTGCATCTAACTATACACAAGACAAGATTTTTTTACAAAGTAAAAACCAACAGTAGAAAATGAGTAAACAAACAAAAAGACTAACTTTTATATTTTAGGTGCAAAGTTGACCATCCTTATTGATTCCTACATACTAAATTTTTTTCTCTTTTTTCTTCCTTTTCCTCCTCTCCTCTCCTCTCCTCTCCTCTCCTCTCCTCTCCTCTCCTCTCCTCTCCTCTCCTCTCCTCTCCTCTCCTCTCCTCTCCTCTCCTCTCTCCTCTCCTCTCCTCTCCTCTCCTCTCCTCTCCTCTCCTCTCCTCTCCTCTCCTCTCCTCTCCTCTCCTCTCCTCTCCTCTCCTCTCCTCTCACAAACATTTAGCAGAAGTAAACTTCAAGGAAAAGCACAAGTGTCATACTATTATATTTAAATATATTTCAGGATTCACATCCTATAACACACAAATATTACTTTCATGCCATGATATTTGCATTTGCAATACCTTTAAATGCCAAACCTTCATTAAACATGATTCTGCAAATGTTGCCCAGCTTTTCCCAAAGCCAAGAACAAGGCTAGGCATATACTTAAAACTAACAAAACTAATGAGGTTATTAATAGAAGAGTTAACCTTCTTTGATGTAAAAGAGCACAGAAGGATTCAAAATGCTATCTGAATATTAACAAATTTATTAGTAGTCTCTGGAGATGATTTCTTGCAACGATAAGGGTTACTCTCTGAAAGAAAGGTTTAAGTGAAAAAATTCTGCAATATTGCAGATGTTCTTGGGAAATGCTGAACATGAGGCGTCTGACTTGGTTGTGCCATTTGCTGTCTCCATCTAATCACATTTCAGAAGGTCAGAAAGTATTTGGTCTGAAGGTCTGAAACTGAAAGTATTTGTGGCCACACTTGGCCATGAAATTCAGTGACCAATACACTTTTAAAGGGATTGTGGCTCTCCTTAGTTTGAGTTCAGCCTCTTGCTTCTCAGTGAAAAAGTAGTTCCCTGGTTTGAAAAATGAACATTTTATTGGTTAGAGAAGGTCTCCAGACCATCCAAATGTAACTCTACAGTCAGAATCTGAACACCGGGCACCACTAGCCACTACCCTCACTGCTTGAATTCACAAGTCTTAGTTTTAAGTTAAGTGACAAACAGCTTTGCTCTCAACCCAATCCATATCAATAGTTTGACAATTAGAAGAACTTCCAAGGAAACATAAGAATGAGTTTGGAAACTAAATGCTTAGACTAGAGGCTAGGGATCTTTCTTCAGGTATGAATGCTGAAATTACAATACAGTTAAATAACAGCTGATATCACTTCTTCCACCTGTGCCTTGTATTAGAATGGAAAGCTCTCTCCACCAGCAAATAAAATATACTCTCAGTCTTCATCTGTTGCTCTTGCTGGGTCACAGAGAACATCCTGCAGCCACACTGCTGAACACTCATCATCAACAACAGGGGCACATCCAAACTTCCAATTGGAAATTATCTATTGATGATGTTGATGATTAAACTATACCCAGAAGCTGTTGAAGACATGAAAAGGGCTTTAGCATTGGCTAAAACTGCCAGGTCCATCCTAAGACATCAATAGCATAGGTTAGCAGAATCTAGAAATGTTCCCTAATATAACTTTTTTTAATTACACAGCAAAGCCTTCAAGGGTAATTTGAAAATGAGACATTTCAGTATTTCTCCATTGTCTGTAGGAAGGGTGCAGGAAAACAAGGCTTACTGAGGTGGCTAGTATAAAGAATTATGCTTCCAGGCTTGGCTGACTACTTTGGGACAGGGGGCAGCAGATCAGGACATTACAGTGCATGTGGGGCTTCTTGAGATGAAATACCAAAGAAATTTTGCTGGTCCAGACTGAAGATTTTTTACTTCTGCTTATACTTGGAGTGGCCCAGGCACACGATACACCCGGATTCAGTTCATGACTGTGCTTTGTCAGACTCAGCAACTACCTTCTACCGGTGATTGGATTTGGCAGATGTTTTCTGAAGCTCTGTCGCATGCCCAACACGTCAGCCCTGCTGGCAGGTGCTGTTTTCCCTCCAGGACAGGTTTTGCAGCCTATGCAGAGCTTTGTGCCAAAGCAGACAGCCTGCAGTCCTGTGACTGCAGCAGAGATACACCTCAGGGGAGCCACAGGTAAGGCGCTTTCCTCCCCAGTCTTATCCATTTATTTTACTAGACAAATGGATTAACTAACTCTGAAGCACAAAAGGTCTCCTTGGGTAGCAAACAGCCCTTAACTTCACCGGTTTCTATGAAAACTGACATTGCTCAGTAACTCCCCAGTTCTGCTCAGCACCTTGCAGTACTGTGTCCTAAAGGATTATCACAGATGTGAACTGAATACAAACAAAGACCCATGATATTATGAAAATTCTATTGCAGATATATCTTCTAAAGGTGTGACAGAAGCAAAGGCAATCCATTACAAAATATGAGAGAAAATCAGACACTTTGCCTTGACATTCACTTCTGTCAGAAAGATCACACATGCAAAGAATAAATCTGTAGCTCATATTAACTAAGTTATGAGCATTTTGTTAATTACAGAGATGACATTTCCTTAGAGCCACATCATCTGGTCTTGAACACCTCCAGGGATGGGGAGTCCACAAATTCCTTGGGCAAATTATTCCAGTGCCTCACCACCCTTATGTTACAGATTTCCATCCCAATATCTAATCAAAATCTATCCCCCTTCAGCTTAGGGCCATTCCCCCTTGTCCTACCACTACAAACCCTCTCTAGCTTGTAAAAGGTTCCTCTCCAGCCTTCCTGCAGGCTCCCTTTAGGTACCACAAGGCTGCATTTTAAGATTCTCCCAGAAATTTCACTCCGCCTCTGACAGAGAGTGAGCTTCATAGCAAGATCTCAAATAACTATGTTTTCATTCCTTTCACAAGGTAAAACACGATTAGTATTAGTGTTGTCTGAAGATTTATAAATAATCTAATGATAGTTTGAGGAAGTTCCCTTTTTATTAGATAATAATAATAATAATAATAATAATAATAATAATAATTTTCAGGCTAATTTTTGAGGCCAAAAGCCTCATAGCATATTAGAGAAGGATAGGATTAATACTGGTAAATTATCAAGAATCAACCTCAAGGTATTACTAGGATGAAATTTTGATTAAATAATCAATGTCAAAGACATTAAAAAGAGCTGCAAAAATGAGCCATCAAATTAGAAAGGAAAAGCTTAACACTTAGTTTTAAATCTAAGCCTATTTTTGGGTTATTTTCTGTTGTTCTTGCCCTATTTTCTTCACATTTTCTGTATGTATTTTCCTTTGCTTTCACACTCTTGGTTTCATTCTCATTTCTCCACTCCTCAACTTCAGCCAAGCCCTTTCTCGGCCAGGAAAATGGAATATATTTGGAATGAGTTATTCATGGAATGTACTTTGTTCTAAATCTTCTCCTAAAGCTGTCTGCTTTCACCAGTAGTCATGTAAAGCATCAGGGCAACAAGGTTTTCTAGTTTCTTCATAACAGCATTTTTAGATATGTAAAATGAAAATTACATGAACATTCCTTCATTATTTATCAGCCGAGCTGGGACATAAAGGCTAGGAGATTTCCAAATAAGACAAAATACTGCCAACAAAGGAACACATTCACAAAATGTTGGTAACCTGTAGATCTCACAGTGCTGTAGAAAGAATCAATATTATTGGTCTCAAATGCCAGGCAAAGCTGGAGGAATAAAGTGGGAACATTGCTTTTCAAAAACCATCCTGAAGACTGGTGACAGTGTCAGGAACTGGGTACTTGACTAAATCATCAGGCTAATTCCTCATGTCCTATACCAAATAGCCTTTCCTAGCAAAGTGCTACTTACTTGGTAGAAAGGTTTAATAAAGGCCAATATGAGTTTTGTCTCCTCAAAACCATGTAAAAAAAATTGAAGAATGTGGCACCAAACACATACTCATGTTATGTACACATGTGTGTGCTGTGTGTTATTTATTATTATGCATTTCTCTCTTTCCTAAATATTTTGAGTATTACAGATGAAAGGAGATGAAAGACCAGGAAATACCTTAACATTGGGAACACAGGTTACAGCCAAGTAATGAGAAATTTCAGTATGTCATAGCTATAAGATACTAAGTACTGAGTACATGCATTACAGAAAGGCGGCATTACAGTGATACATCACCCTTCTCCAAACCCCTCTCACTCAGCTCTCCCTCCAAATCCAAACATCGCTTCAGGAAAAGCTGGTAGAGTTGTGCAGCAGTATCTGTACAACCTTCTTGTTTTGACTGTCCTGCACAATTCAATTAAATATTCCTGATTATGAACATAAACAGAAGTACAGTTTATTTCTGGAATAGGTTATACTTGTGTTTTGAATGCTTATTAGCCTTTTTGCTGATTTTCAATTTTTAATCATGTGCAATGATACATTATTTTGAAAGGTTCTGCTAGACTAAGTTTATTCCTTTCTCTGCATTCTATTAAATGAAAAATACTAAGAGATCTCTTGAAACATTTTTTTTTAGAAAAAATAAGTATGTTTTGCCTGTGAAATTATATCAGCTAAGGTGCCCAAAGATATTTAACGGTCCAAGTGTTGTCTGAACTCCTAAATAGGTCCTGTAATTTATATCACGGATATTCTTGCTTATTTGGATAAAATGTTATAAACTAGTTATGCTTTTTAAAATTATTATTATATAAATTAATAGGAAAAAGGGAATATAAATAATTTAGCCAAAACGTTCTAAATTATGAGACAAAAATATAACAAATTAATGGAGTCTTAGCAAAACATTACATAAAATACTCTAGGTATGGCATAATTTTGTAATTAATACTGCTGGCATTCCACTTAACCAGGGCAATTTAACGTAATATATCTACCTTAAGTGCTAAACAGATTGCTGAGATTTGTACAGACTATAGTTTGAGACATTAACTGATTTCCAGAAGAAATGAATTCATGAATAAAAATGTTATTGCAATCACCCTAGGAATGGTGTTGGAGCATTTGTTCCTTATCACAGCTGCCTTTCAGTTTGCACTGGTTCCTAGTCCAACTAGTTTAGTGCAAACTTCCTGGCCTGAGTCTGTTATGCAGCCATTGGTTGTGCTGGCCCCATTTTGCCTGAGGGCACCTGCAGGAGCTGTTCTGGAAATGGATATAAGAGCACCTAGCTGCCTTTTTGGAGGGGTCTCAGGCCTTCTCCTCTTGCACCCTTGGACCAGCAAAGAACTGGCATGTCCTGGGAGCTCTGGAGTTGCTGAATTGGTGTGGGCTTCTTGGTGCTGCCAAAGTCTGGCTGTTACCCTGCACACCCCTCACTCTGAGCACTTGCAATAGCTCAGCCCTGCACACGTGCATTGCATTTGGTGCTTCCAGGTTTCACAACAGTTTTCTTGTCTCTCTGCTGAACAGCAATTAGCCCAATGCTTTCAACAGGTGACCAATGTATTGTTTATATAAAAGTTCATTTTCTCATGAGTGTGCCATTAACGCGTTTTTGCTGTTATAAAATCACAGCTGTTCTGCACATGTGCGTTGGACTTATACGGGAGAAGACACCCTGCAGTATGCAGTTCTCTCCTCGGTGAGACTGGGAGGTAACAAAATGAGCAACAGCTCCAGACTTCATCTGGACTCAGTAATAAAACCTGCAGAGCTTTTAAACCCATCAAAATTATTTAAACACATTTAAAACAAAAGGCTATTATGAGGTGAATGAAGGGCTGTAAGGCATGAAAAGGATTAAATGTGTCTCTGCATCTACATAAAAAAAGACTATGGGAATAAGCATTTATGTGTGCATAAAGCTACTCTATAGTTACATCTTAAAAACTCATTCATTTAAGAGCTCTATGAGGAAATCGACCCTGGTTACCCCACATACAACCAGTGAATGTTTGCTTATGATATGGAAAAGAGAGTAATGTGCTAAGGATGTCTGAAAACACAGTACCCAACAAGCAAGCCATTCATAACCTCTGCTAGGAAAGAAGAAACATACTTGAAACATCAAGAAAGGCTCCCCATTTCATGCAAACTGCTCCTGTTCTTGTGCAATAGTTCTGACAGTAACGAGCAATCCACAATGACTCATTCATTTAGCAATTTGAGCAAACAAAGCATAAAAGGAAATGGAACTAGTCACATAAAATCATGTTCTTTCCGAAGTTTGTCAACTGCAAACTTCTACGGTTTTCCCAGTTTCTATCACGCTTTTTCCTTACTCTCCATGGCACAAGCCTTGCCTGAACTCAGCTAACTCTGGATTCCTGAGTGTGTGCACCCAAGAACTTGCCCAACCATTGTTATTTTCATGAAGGGAACACCTAGATAGATAGTAGCAGTACTTGCTATATTTGCTGTTCTTTCACTTTTCTAACACCCCATGTCTCAACCTTATCCTACTCCCTTTAATCTGCTTCCTTAGATCCTCGCCACCCATACTCTGACAGACTTTCTGAATTTCACTCTGCAATTTCTTGTCTGTAATGTATTTATCTGATTTTCCATCTTGTGGGCAAGTCTTTTTCACGCATTAAATGCCATCTGAGGATGCGGGAAGGTCTCACGCTCAGAACCTTGCTCTTACTGGAAGGTTAATACCTGTTCAGAAATTTAAAACCAGTGAACAATACTTTGGTTTTAAGATGCTTGCAGCTGAGGGTCATTTTTCATCTTGCACTTGAAACTAGATTTATCACTCAGCAAAGTGTTAAGAGTACAACCTCTTACTTTACATACTGGACCCATAGAATTTAGTTCTGTGGCTAAAAACCTGGATGCCATGTTGCAGTCCAGTGCTGAGGTTACCCTCCATGCCTGTACACCACTGTCAGTTTACATTGCTGAATCCCCCTTTTCCACCAGAGAAAATGAAAGTTATTATTTTGAGCTTTTCTCAAAAATTTTCTCTTTCACTCCAGCAGTCCCTCCCTTTTTCTTCTCACTGAATCAATCTCAGCTATTAGAAAACATAGAAAATCTTAAGTGAGGGGTAAGGGTGAAGTAAGCAGGAGGCAGCAAGTGTGGGAGTTGGCACAGGGCAGTGAGACAGGAATGCCAACTGCAGGAAGAATAAATGTCATAATCTCTGGGAATTATAGGAGAAGGGCAGGAACTAGAAAAGTAAGAAAAAGGCAGGATTTTCAGCTACCTCAAATAGTTGCTGCAGTTCTAGAGGAAGTGATTCTGGGACAACCTTTTCCTCAGATAATCAGCACATGCAATTTGAAGCATTCCCTGGGGACCTCAGGGCCCCTCATTTCTTTCCCGTCTAAGGGATCTGCAATATTTACATATCATCCTCTCAACAGCCCAGATGGTATAATTATAGTATCTGATGATAAAAAAGGTATTGGTTAGATGACCATTATGCTTGTGCAGCTGCATCCAAAGCTAAGCTTTAAGTGTTCTACATAGAAAACAAACCTCAGGTACCTATAGAAGAAAGCTCTGTCTGAGATTTTAGCTTATGAAGACAGCTTGTTTTAGCAGCATCTAGATAAGCATGTGACAGTGACAGGGTATCCCCTGTGCTTTGCACGTAAATTGTCAGAAGCAACTGTCTTTGCCTGAAAAAAATACTACTGACAACTGAATAAATCAGGCAGCCAGATCATAATAGATATGGAATATTACTTCTGTTTTACACACAGGGGAATAAGGCAATTGCCTGAGGCCAGCAAGTTACTGTAACATGGCTGGGAAATGAATCTTGTATCTTGAGTCTCCTGCAAATAAAAAAAATTACCCTTTCTCTAAGAATCTCACCAAAAGATATCATGTAGCTATTTTTCTGCATCTGTGGTGCAATAAAATATGCAGGTCTAAAGATGGAGAGAGAGGGGAAGGGCTTATGGGAAACATTTACGAGTAGCATAACATTTCTACAACGTCTTGATCTGGGGTTACTAATAAAAAAATCCCCAACATTTCAGAACTAGACTCAAAATTTTCTACATCTCTTACATGAACATATCTCTGGTAGCATTAGATTCACATTACATATTGACATTATTGACACTGTATGTTCAACTTATGTTTGTTGTCATTTAAAATGCTTTCTAGCTATTGCTGTCATGCTTTTATGTACACTGCGTATTAAGTATTCTTATCACCCATACTCTGGCTTCTCTATTATTTTAACAGATACTGGGAAATCTGTTTAGGGCCTAAACCAAAGCTCAAAAATCACAAGTAAGTCCTAATATTCTAATATTCTGTATATGCTACAGGTTAAAATTTTATGAAATCTCAACTAAAGAAAATACTGGGTGCGCAGGGTTGAGTGCAGGAATTCTGTATCATATACAGTCTCATCTTGTAGGTTTCAAGCACTGGCAGGAAAAAAAAAGGAACAAAACCCCCTATATTTTGCATTCTCTGCTTGCTTACTTTCTTGTCATAGGTTTCTTAACTGAAGGCTGAAGGAAAAAAACTTTTATAACCATGGTAAGTATGAAAAATTTGCAAGCTAGGTCTAAGGGGTTTTTTATGTATTTAAATTAATCTTAGCATTTTAAACTTTTTTCTATTTTTCATCAATACAGACTTGGCACAGAAATGTACTTAAGATTCCAAATCACAAAAAGAGATCTAAGTACCTTTGAACATAGAATCATATCATTTGGCAAAAATGTAGAGGACAATATAAATATAATTGAAAAGAGCACATTTTTTTCAGTATCATGAATTGTTTATCTGCTTACTGAACAGATTTGGTTGTACAATATTTAGTAGCATATTACCGTGGAGAAAATTTGTTTAAGCATTACATTTTCAGAGAGATAAAAGTATGAATTGATCTGCATAAAATTATCAACAACTCCTTTGTATCCCCCCCTACACTCCTATGTATGACACATATTCAAGATGTGTCTATGTATGGGCAATCCCTCTTTCTTTCCTGATACACATAAAAGTTAACAATATAGATCCCTATAGTGAACAAAGAAAGACTTTAATTCAGGAGAGCACACTTGCTAAAAAGTAAGTCGCTAAAATTGATAGCCTGATCACTAGGTTTTGTAGATTAATTCAAAAAGCCTTTGGATGAATAAGAAATATAGTTGAAAACATTGCACTTTAAGAATTTGCTACTTTTCAACACATGAATAATCTCACATTGCTCGTGTAATGCTGTGTTCCAGTGAAGACCTAACATATTCCTACTCCCACTGAAATAATTTAATCCAGTTTCTCACTTCAGATGTAGCTGAAGATAGTTTAAGATGTGCTTTATTTTACACTAAAATCTTCTAGAAGTGATTCCACAGTCACTCACCTAACTTTATCATAAATGGTAACTAGCAGTGAGCAGTCCATAATGTTTTGACATAATAAATTAAGAATTTATTTACTCTTTTCATGAATTAGGATTAAACACAGGACAATTTGCAGAATTGCAGGGATTCTGAAAAAATACTTTATGAAACTTAATTTTATAATGAAATAAAGTTGCATGTGAAATTCAATATATAAACATTAATGGGTATATAAGAAAAAAGTCATTACAAAGTAAACTGAAATTTGTGGGGTTATACAGCAAATTACATATTTATCAAATTACAGTCTTCTGTGCTGCATCCCCTGGGAGCCCTATCATTAATGCTCTGATTCTCTCCTTCTTTACATCTACAATCTATATTCAAAGGCCCCTAATGCCACAGTCTGCTAAACTCCAAAACTTGCTGCAACCAAACTGATCATCTGCAACAACAGGATGAAGAAGCTACACAGAGGTAGCCTAAACTTTTCTGCAATATGTGGGGTCTATCTCCAGACCCTCTGGCAGCAACACCACAATCCTTTAATATTGACAAGAATAAATGACATTAGTTCAGCATAGCATGAGAGGTTACTCCTATGACGGTCCAGAGTTTAAAGCCAGCAACATTCAACCTTACAGAAAGAAGAAAACTAAAATATTAATTAGTTGCCACTAAACCAGTTTCTTGCTTTCCAATGTGAATATTCTTCTAAATTTCAGAGGACATTTTTTATTTTCACACAGAAGTCAAAACATCTTGCAAAATACCTAAAGTATTACATGAAATAGAACTCATTTATTTCCAAAAATACTTCCTCTTGCTTTCTGACAATCAGTTGTTTAGAGATTTTTTGAGGCAAAAGTTGCACCTGGACCACCCCTTCTTATGAAGTCTGATCAATGCTATTGTGACTTTGTACCTATTATACTTTCAATTTCTACAATATCCTGTAGCAGTACGTATTGAGTGAAAAAACCCCAACTTCCTATTCTATGTTTAAACACATTATACAAATACAACACAAATTTAATTAGATGACCTTTCTTTGGCATAAGGAACAGAAAATTGTTACTGTTCTCTATTAATTTTCCTTATGCCCTTCAATGATCCACTGGCACATTCTGAGGAACAATTTTTCTTGAAGCTGAGAATTTTTAATGTACATTTTTCTTGGTTCAAATCTCTCTTACTCTGATTCCCGTAATCTTTCCATGTATCTTTTCAGTTCTTTTTTAAAAAGGAGATAGATAACCAGTATTCCAGACACAAGCATGATGCATATTTATACAACATTATAGTGGTATTTTCAATTTTCTTTCCCAATAATGTATTTGTTGTTTGCTATCTTTGAGTTTGATTTTTTTATAGTACTAACCAAATGGACAGCCAAATCTATTTTAAGCAGTAGGCCAGTTTAACAGCTTTGTGCATGTATAGTATGTACTGATACTATACATGCACGGTACAATGTTTTTCCAGCTCTTTTATCACCCAGTTTGTCACTATAAAATAATTGGGTTTTTAATTTTGATCATCTTCAGAAATTGTTTAGCACTAGCGCGTATATTTTTAAACGACTTTCCAAACAGCACAAATCCACAACAGATTTCTCTGGGACCTAACAAGTACCTGCCTGTTGCTATGAAAATTTAGTATTTCTATTATCTGTTTCTTAACTTTTAATGGCAAGTAATGTCTTGAAAATTCTTCCCTCTACTTACATAAAAATTCAGTATCTTTTGAAGGCCAAGTACTTTGCTGGAAGCTTTATTGTCCTTGACCATATTTCTAATTACAATTTCAAAAATGTAATGGATTTTTGGTGCTTGACTTTGCTTTGGAAAACTACATAGATATTGCCCAATAGATCTATCTTAAATGTCTATTTTTACTATTTTTTTTAATCAAGGATGGATTTCAGACTTGTTTACAGTTCCAAGCATCAATTAAAATTGATACCACATTTGTCCCCTTTCCTTCACGTGCCTACCCTTAACTTAAACAACAAAGTACTCTCATTTTTAAGAATTTCTTACTTGAGTTCCTCGAAAAACCGCTGAATGTGTACTATTGAGACTGGGTGAGTTATTGCTGTTTGTTTTATTGATCCAGTCACAAGACCACTTGTATGACATTTCAACTTATATTTCTTGATTAATTACCAATGGATGCTGGATCCAGCATGAAAATCTCTAACCTCTCCTGTAATAAACATAAATGCAAAACACTTTAAACTTCTCTACTACAGCTAAGATCCAAAGGATCTCTGAAAGACCTTTTTGCTGCTCTGCTATCTGCCAGCACTACTAGCACACTACCAGCTTTGTCTGCTTGTGACACGTTTTAGAAATATGTATTAATGAAGACTCTAGTACATAGTTCTTAGAAATTGTTGTTTGGGTATTTTTTCCTTAATATTGTATTATGTCTGGCCTACAATGGTTTACTGTATTTACTTCTGGGGAATGGATGGGGGAAGCTTAAATTTTTTATTTTTTTTTAATTTTAGGTCTAGGAAGTTGTTCCTTCGAGTTTGGCAGGGGATTTTTTTTAGCTTCAGAATGAATGCCAGAACTTAGCTTTTATTCTGGTTTGATCCTTTGGACAGAATCTGCATTTTAAAGTATCTTTTATTTCTAACACTTTTCTTTATTCTGTTGTTTAACTATATGAACTTCTTCCAAGTCTCTTAAAAATCTTTTGATTGATATAATAATCTGAATATGGTTATACTGCCTGCATAAAGCCTCCAGACATTTTTATCATTTTGACATCTCTTAACTACTTTCCTCCCTTCTATACAGCTTATCTTTTTTCGATGTGATGTTACTGCAATGGAGTTCTAAAATTTTGCTTTGTACTTGTTTGCTAATGTTTTCATAAAAAAAAAATGTACAAATATATGCAAAAAATTCCAAGTGAGTTAGTAGATCAGGAAGTTGGTCAGCCAAAGGCTGTACCTAAATAGCAAGGCATATGTACTTTTGGTATACTAAGAGTACAACTAATACAATTTACCATTTGTATTTTTAGAATGTATTTTATTTTTTTGAAAGTAGGTTCTTCAGTCACCTGGAATAAAATCTGTGTACTCACCAATAATCATATATATGAGAGAAAAGAAGGACTGCAGAGCTTTTCACAAAGTAAAGAGCTGGCTACTTCTTTCTCCTCTGAAAAATCTTAGTATTGTTTCTCATTGATTAACATTGCTTCCTGAAGTTAATGGCTTCTTTAGAAACCCCTTTTAATTCTTCTTTAGTTTCCCCTTTAAAAATAATATTCACTCTTATTAAATTATTTTGAATAGTGGCTGTGGTATTATGAAATACTGTATTACTGAAATACATATAACATATTTAAAATTGTACTTATCGAACTTTAACTGGCTATCTGATCTTAATAAGCAATCAATCTCAGCTCTATGATAAAATTATTTTCTACTATAGCATATTAGAATTTTCCAAGAAATTTCATTAAAATCACAACAAACCAAGAACTTAATTTCCCACTAGTATTCTAAAAATCAACTGAAGTTATGGCTGGTTCTTTATTTGTTGAATCACACTGTAGTTTGAGAAATTAGTCTTGAGAGATTGTGCTGTGTTCCCATAGCAATGACTTTAAGTTATAAAACCAACTCTGAAGACAGGGTCCTGCTGTCAGATACACAGTGCTCATTTCTATGGACTAAAAAAAAAAAAAAATCAACACATTCCCCCCCTCAAGAAACAACAAACCACCTGTCATTGTGTTGGTTCTATGGAGAGTCAGCAATACACCTCTTCAAGGTTTTCAAAAACATCTATTCTAACAAAATAAAAATGTCTTAAATACTCCAAGTAGAGAAGAGACCAAATTAAAAAACAAAAGTTGTTTTCTAAAAGTGGTACATCAGCTCTGAATGCAATAGCAGGTACCAACATTATCTAATAAAACACTTATTTTTTCTCCAAAACGGATTTTAGGCAGCTAGTGTACACTTTTGCTGTATTATAACCTATGATGAAAAGTGTCATTTAATCATTTCTAAAATTCACTAATTTTGAAAAGTTCAGTAGATTTTTACCTATATTTTTAGAAAAAAACTATTGGAAATAAACTTGAATACTCTGATTACTTCTGACTATCTACACTGCTTAACTGCTAGCAGCAAGAAGTGAGCCACTCTGGATCACTCCATCAACACTGACAAGAAGAGATCTGGGATGTGATTAAAACTGCTCTACATTTTTTCTATCCATGCAAGGGCAGTTGCAGTTTTCACAAAGAAATGAGGAAAAAATTGTGTGTGCATATATTTGCATATGCATATTCTAAGATCTAAAATAATTTTAAAAACTTCCTCATTTTTGAATGTGCTAAGCCAGCTTTGAATAGTAGCAATAATGGAATATACAAAAGAGAATTCTCATCACTCTCCTTAAGATCATCACAGTACATGATACTGTATGTACAGAAATACACAATACTATGTGTGTGAATTAGCTTTAATTTCTTTCATACCAGTGTACTTAGTTTGCTGGAATAACAAAACACATTTTTCAAACATCAAGGAGGTAATTTCACCATACTGTGAAAAATAAAATGGCAATGCTTACCTTCCAGACTTTTTATACCTGAGAAGCACAATATACTATGAGAATGCAAAAGATACTTTATTCACCCGTCTGCAGTAATCAGTTGTAAACATTCTCCTGCAAAGCTAATTATTTGTGTGCCCATCCCTCCTAAACTTCAGTATGAACTGCAAACTTCAGTTTTACTTTGTTAACATACACTTGTACTTCAGGACTCAAAAGACACTTGCAACACTGTGCAGCAGTGAACTCAGCAGCCTAAGATGTAATAAAATTAGGCCTAACAACTTCAGAGTATTGTCTATTTAAAAGAATTGTGATAAGCCTGTTTTTTCAGTCTATTTAAATTCTATACACACATAGTAATATAAAAATAAAAATTAAATTTCAAAACTCGTATTATGAAAAGACTCCACTATCACACATTCCTTTAGAAATCACAATTTTTGTACATATATTTATTATTCATGAAAGCATTCATAAGCAAAAAGGTCTTCTGTAAATATCATGGGGAATTAAAACCATTGCTTACTTAAAAGTACCAGAATCCAGTTTGTAATTTTATTACAATGATAGAGTACTTTAAAAACAACTTCAGGTATATGCACCTATCTGAATAGATACATAGACTTTTTTTATTTTTATGTAAGCAAATTCATCTCTGTCACAGCCATGTAAGACTATTAAAAGAAGTGCATTTTTTAAATTTGTGTTCAATACATATCAAAGATACACTGTCCATTCACAACAAATTCACCTATACAATATCAAATTCACACCAGGCTTTTCTGCTGTGCCACTAATCTTGTAGATTCTCTTTACTTGATCTTCCCACTATGAAATCTTAGAAGTACAGTCACTTTAGAAATTTATAGAACATTTAACATTCTGGTCAAAAGTAGAAGATAAAAAGAAACAAAACATTGACACAAACTTAACCAAGTAGAAAGATTAAGACAAGTACTTGTAGGACTGGGAGAGAGATTTTCATCTTCTATTAAGTGGCAAAAAATTTGTTTGTAAACACTTTATTTCCTCTTTTTAGGTTCACAAGATTCAGGAAGAAAGTGCCCTAAATCTCAGTAAGTCCTTATCCATGTGCCCATAGATAAATTTACTAGCAACACAGAGCTGAAAACACTCCTGAGAGATGTTTCCAACTGAATCCAAGAACCATGTGTGAAATGTGTTAATTCAAACTATGTAGAGCATATACATATCAAGTTTTATAATAAAAATATTTTCACTGAAGAACGTTCTGCTTCAACAACCTCTTAAGAGACAAATCATTGGCACCTCAAAAGAAATGCACTAGACAAATACGATGAACATCAGTGCAGAAACTATATTCACAATAATCTACAGCTTGCCACTAAAACAGTAACAGCATCAGCACATGTTTGCCCACAAAATTCAGTACAAGATTATAGATCTGAGAAACATGCACTACTATACAAGATTTAATACACATTCTTATTTCAGAGTTGACACACCAAGCTTCAGTTCTGAGACAGCTCACAGAACTAAAACAATTTACTTAATCATAACTCACAGATGCAGAAATGAACCTATAGATTTTCTTTTAAAAATATTTTCTCTTTTACCACAAGGACTTGCTACTTGTCTAGAAGCCATTTACCACCTGGGGATACCCAGTCAGTAGTATATGTTTGATTACTTCAGGTATTTCTGTATTTGCAGAGCCATACCATGGCATGATCTCTTTTAGAACTTCCCATATCACTCTAAGTACTATGAAATAACATAACAAGATGAGTCAAATGCATTTAATCAGTGCAAAAACATGAATAACAGTCATTATAGTATTTTTTTCAGTTGGCCAAGAAGTAAAACTGGTGGGACACCAAAGTGAAATAGGATCTGGACACTCCTTAAATCTATTTCAAATGTCAAGATCATTACAAATGTTCTTCCCTGCCTCTCAATTTTGTTTGCATACTGGAGTCCCCCTTTTTCCCTACTGTAATCTTAAAGCTTAGAGCAACCACTTTCTTTAAATACATTCACTTTTCTCCTCCCTTGCCCCAGTAACTGTGTCCTTGTAATAATCTTATTCCTTTTCATTTGTCCAAATCCTTTCCCATAGACCTATTTCTACTCAGATTTAAAATAAGTATCATGACTGCAGCAACAGTTCATAAGCAAAACTCTCTACTTCCTGTAACAAGAAGCAGCACACTGATTTAAGTACAGAGAAAGTACTGGTGGGGTAGTTATAGTAGCTGCTATTCCATCAGCTTTCCTTAGGATCATCAAATTAAATTCTCAACTCTGAAATACTATGTGAGGTTGCATATTTATGTTTTAAAACACATCACGCACATAAAAATACAGTAAGTGTTCAGGGGTGATGAATTTCTAGGCACTTAATTTTCATTCTTTTCTACAGAAATTCTGTGAATTCTTCTGAAGGTCCCATTAGACATCAGTGTGCCATGGTCCAAACCACTTCATGGCAAAAGCTAAATGATACCTTTACAGTAATTACTCTTTCAAAGTAACGGAAATCCATTACATTGTTACTGTAATTTGTATTTTAAACAAGATAGATCACCTCTGTTGTACAATACCACATGACAAATTTCAAATGTTTCTATACACAGCAACAAAGGAATGACTTTCATAGTCACAAAGAAAATAAAATGCTGCTTGGAGAAAGTAAGGGCTGAAAGGTGAGTGCAAAGTTGTCAAGACCAGTAAAGTGCTCAGATAACTACAGTGAGAAAAGACCAGTGGATCACAAAAGTTTAAGTAAAGGGAAAACAAAGAGACTTGTCCTTTCAAAGAGTTTGATTTCAGATTTTTTTTGTAACATATGCAAAACATTTAATTGCTCCCTCACATGTAAAATAAATATATAGACTCTGGGCTGTAAAAGCATAAACATGTAACAAATTATAAAAAATGAGTTACATATAGATATTAAAGGGATTTATAGTAAAAAAAGTAATATCAGATTCCTTAAAAAAGGGAGTAGTTAAATCGGAAGTGGTAACAGTCTAACAAGTGCTCTTATGTCTCACACTACTTTCTGACTGTGGTCATACCTATGTCTATGTCAGTTTACCCACCTGAGTACAGCAAAACAAAATAAGCATTAGTAAACACTTCTTTCAGAGGCATTTCAGACCTCACAGAAATGCAACACGAAAATGCAAAAAATATGAAGAGATATTAATAAGACTTCAGTAACACTAGAGGCACACTTCAACATGCCAGGTTATATATCTGCCATCCAAATTCTGTGTTTTTTTCTAGCAGCTGAGGGCATTAGATGACACTCATTGCTTAAACAACTGCAGAGAAATGACAAGAAAACTAAATTGTAAATAAGAGATATATAAACAAACCTTTTTCATATCAGAAAGACTCTACAAATTTATAGTGGTAACTGGTTTATATTTATTTGGAATGACAAAGTTTTCTGGAAAAAACATACTAATTTGGTTTCTGTTTTAACAGAAGTCCTCACATTCACCTTACCACTTAAGGGATAGATTATAGTGAGAGCTGAGTAAAGAGGGTAATTTTCATGGGTTCTGCTGAAATCAATGGAATTCTAGTTGTTACTAGTGGTCACAACAGTCACAGTAAATGAACTAAAACACAGGATCAGAACCCTATAGATAGAATAAAAAATAAAATAACTAAGAAAGAATACACTTTGCTAGGATTAACACTTGCTGCAAATAAACAAAGCACTGCAATTTCTACTATTCCAAAGTTTAGGGCTTTGTTATGAAATTCTGTGAAGATCCCCAAAAAAAGGTGCTGCTGAGGAGGTATGTCTGTGTGAGTTGAACCTTTCAAACCTCAGAAAAAACACCAGTTAATAATGACAACATTTGACAGGTAAGATTCTTAGGACTGAAAATACTCATTTCCAGCCACACCACAGTCTTACAGGTAGCATTTGGTACGGGTGCTTACCTGAGTAACAGCAAGATTTTAGAATCTACAATTCTGAATCCTGGAACAACTAAATGGACTGGATGAAAAAGAGAAATCTCAGATTTCAAATCAAACAAATGGGTAGTTGATCTCATTGCTACTAAAGCAAGTTGCTCCTAAATCAGACACAAAAAAACCCAATATTTCCTACTATTATAGTTATTGTTGAACTAGTAAGATATTGGGTTTAGAAACTTTAAACATTAAAACACCACACTAGATCTGTAATGCAGTCAACAGAAAATAAGTACAATGGAAGTTTTAATCAATTGTTTGCACCTTTAGGGGCTTTTTCCCCACAAAAAATATTTTCTACTCTAATTCAAACATTTTTTTTAATTCGAAGTAATAGAGAGAAATTATTCCTGGTTGGTGTCCAGTAATCTGCAAAAGTCTACACCATGTAACAGAAAAAATGTAAGTAAACTAGAAATCTTTCAGCAGTTCTTTGGAACTTTCTTTCAAATACTTTTTTTTTTAAAAACAAAATACAGTGGTGTTGCATCACACATAACTCTTCAGTGCTTTTACCACAAGCTTATCATATGTCAAGAACTCCGTGTGCAAAGCATCAAACAGCATAAATGTAGATTATTCCACACATTACAGACATGCACCCTGCAAGAAGCTATGAGGATTTAGATTGCAGCATCAGTTTGATTAGAAACACAACTACAGGAATAAAGGAAGTAAACAACCGTGCCAGTTTTTTGTTATACTTTGGTCATGTAGTATTATACCATGCAGATGTTCTGAAAGCTCAGCATGCAAGTGACAAAGTTAAAAAAACCCCAAAACAACTGAACAACAGCTTTCTCTGAATATTTCTGAACTAAAATATCCAGCAAGACAGAATTGCCAATGTTCTCCAAATCTTTTTACTTTTCAAAATTAAAATTCAGTAGTAGTGCATATACATTCAAAAGATATAATGAAGACATTTAATAACAGATTCTTCAGCTCTCAATTTCTTTCTCAATACAGTCAATGCATTAGGAAACAACTGCAGCTGGGACAGCTCACATAAGCCACTGTTCTTGTTCTTTTCTGTACTTCTCAGACCACTTCTGAGTAAGCTCCAGGTAAACATTTGGTTTATGGGGTTTATAATCAAGGTAAACCACCTGTCCAGTCCGTTTAGGGACAGCTTTTTCAATCTGAGTTCCCTCGTGCCATTCATTAAAAGATGTAATGGAAATAATTTCTGGCCGCACCAGAAGGGCTGCACTGAAGGCAGTCTCATAGTACTTCCCATTGACACGGTTCCGGGTGTTGTGGTTGTTCCATGGTCGGATGCTGGTATCAATATAACCTGGCCCTACGCTTGGAATAAACATTAAGTTGTTACTATCACAAAAGGCTTTTAAACTTGCCCAATTATGATGAGATGAGCCGTAGGAGAAGCCATTGGTGGCAAAGTACGTATACATTCCATCAAAACCACTTCTGTGAATGTCATGCTTGTGTCTTTCTTCCACAAGAAGTGCAATGAATAATGCATCATAGGGAGTATTTCGAATACTCTGGGATCCAGAAACAGTTAACAGATTTGCCCATATTTCAGGAATTGTTACATAAGAGTCATAAACATAAAACATGGGAAGAAGTCTGCCTGTGCTGGTCTTATGCCTGTAAAAGGCTGGATGGCTTCCATATCTATAAAGCAAACGAGTATCGTTAAGACAAAATTTGCCATTTGGAAAATAGTGGTGTACAATCTGAGCTGAAGACTTTTCCTAAAAAATAATTTAAAAAGACAAGACATTTGAAGCACATCAAATCATATCCACTTTCAGTCCAGTGTTTGCTGAAGTATCAAACAATGACTCTTAAAACAACCTTACTACAAATTAGTAACTGCCCTGGGTTTGGGACATTGTTAATGTTCTTAGCAGCTAGTACACTGCTGTGGGTTTTTGATTTAGCATGAGAATAAAGTTGGTAACACATTGGTGTTTTGTCTGCTGCTAAGTAGTGCTTACCCTAAGTCAAGTATTTCTCAGTGTCTCATGCTCTGCCAGTGAGGAGCTGCACAAAAAGTGGGTGGGGAACAAGGGCAGAACAGCTGACCAGAACTGGCCAAACAGATATTCCACAGTTCAGAATGTCATGCTCATGTGTAAACTGAGGGAGCTACCTAGAAGGGGACTGAACATTGCTCAGGGCTGGGCTGGGTACTGCTCTGTACGTGCTGAGCAATTCGACTTGGGTTCTGTTACACCCCTCCTTCTACCTTCCATTAACATTCTTAATAATACTATTGGTGTTATTATTACAATACTATTTTGTTTCAATTATTGAATTGTTCTTCTCTCAACCCACAATGTCTATCTTTCCTTTCTGATTCACCTCCCCAGTGCTGGGGGGTGACAGGGGAAGTAAGGGGAAGCTGGTGGCGCCTAGTTGCTAGCTGGGGTTAAACCCTGACTCTAACTTAGTGTCAAACTGTGCTACTGTTATCAGTTTCCTCTGAAGGGCAGTTCCCTAATTCAGTAAGAAGTAAAGGCAGTCAAAGCAGCACTGATAAGCAAAATAACTAGTAGCTGTACAAAATTTGTCAAGATAAATTAAAATCATTAGAGGTCAACACAATAAAGCTCTATCTGCTACTTTGTTACTATCAAAATGCACATTTTATTTAACTTAATTTATAGATCATATTGCTAATTTGAAGTATCTGCTTTAATCTACAGTATGATTTGTGACATTAAAGAATGTTGAAGGCAATTTAAATTCGAGAATCTATGAAAAAATTCACACTTCAGTATTTAAAAAAACAGACTGAGTTCTGCACCACTGAAATATGAATAGAGTTCCTTTCCATTCCCTTCAGTCTCAGTAGACGTTATATATTTTTACAAGTTCTGTATATATACAAAAGTCCCCAGAACCAACATGTAGGAAACCCCAAAGGAAACCATTCTGAAAAAACTCACTTGTCAGTGATGTACTTGACATTGTGGTACATGCTGCGATCATCTCTGTCTTTGTAAGGTTCGATGTGAAAAGTGACCTGAAAGATGCAAACATCAGAGTAACAAAAAAATAAAACACTACTGAATATGTGGGCACTGGGTATTATATGAAGCAAGTACCAGGCACAAAAAAATATAGCTCTCTATGGACCAAATATTTGATCAGTCTATACTGAGAATAATCCAACCCTCATACAACTCCTGTACTACTGACATTAGAAGCTTCACGTCCCAGGAAGTTTGGTATTAAATACTTAGGTTTTTTACATTATAACAGAACACTGCTTTTGTTTTCCCCAGGCTACAACAAGTGGTAATCATACTTCACAAAACTTAAGAAGCTACAAAACCTAAAACCTAAATTATTATCTATTTGAACATCAAAGAACTGATAAACTAATGAAACATTTTAATATTTAGTTTCTAACCAATGTATTAAAACCTGCTTAAGATAATGCTCCAAGGATAGTTTTCAGAGTCAAAATACATTTTAAGATATGGGACATGAAAACTTTAATTTAAAATTTTATAGATTTATCAACAGCAATAAGCTCTTGGAACTAAATCTAATAGAATGTACTGCTACTGCTCTGAATGTCAAGCTTGGAGCTTTTGGAATTGATTAACTGGTATGTGTGAATTCCAATGTAAAAATGAATTTGTTTTCAAATATACAATCATGGAAGAATACATTACATTAATCAAAGCAACAAGTTTTTCAGAAGCAATTTTAGAGCAGAATGCATTTAATGAAGTCTTTGACAACTCTGCAACAGTAGAAAATTTCCACTGCAGAGCCAATCTCCGTCTCTATTAAGTAGAAACTATAGAAAAATAGTGTTAGACTAAATCACTAAGACTGGCAGAGGGTGAAGAGCACTCTAATTCCATCTTTCATTTCCAACTATCAAAACCAGGCAAATCAAAAGGGCATATCTTCTCCCACACTTCTATTCAGCAGACATAACAGAAATGTATTTTGTATTGGCTTTGGTCTACTGAGACTCGTAACACTTACTGCAATAACTTACTAGTCCAAGAATGCTTAAAAACATTACAGTGAAGGTAGCATTTCGTGCAATATCTATACTAAATATCTGTATTCCAGTAAGTCTTCCAAATGGTAACAGCAGCTCCATCCATATTGCAATCATTATCATACTATTACACACTATTGTATTTTCCTTGGTAGCTTATTTCATTTGGCCCTGACTCTTTCGAGACTTGAATGTCAACAAGTACTTTTAGGTGACAGCAAACTCCATTAGATGGCCCGGAAATTTTGGGAAAGGATAATATCTTTTTCTGTCTTTTTAGTAATTTATTATTAGACAGTGCAACCTGTGTCATATAAGGCAAATCACACAGTCTTTTTAACAGTTTCAAAATTACTTCTGTATCCGATTTAATCATCCTATCTTCCTTCTGCTTGCTAAGGAACCTACAGTACCCCCAGTGATAGGAAATTTCACTGAGAATCTGCAACTTGCATGACCAACTAAAACTCCAGCAGATGAACACGCTGTGGTTTCAGTACACAGTACAGACAGCACACTCCAGAGATTAAACATATGCAGCTACTTAAAATCTCAAATTTATTACTTGGGAAAGATTAAAATGAAATGCACATTCTTATTATTATAAAACAAAAATACAAGTTTTATTCTAAAAACTAATAAAACTAAACCACAATTTAAGATTCTACTGATCAATTCATGTAATCATTAACTGACTTGGTATTTCACCTATTTTAAGAAGTCAGTAACAGCCTTTCTATCCTGCCATGCCGTGAAGTAACCCTGAAGTCTGAGCAGCATGTCTCTGACCTACAGTCCAAGGCAAGTGTGCCTGGTACCTTCTGGAATAAAGACATTCATTCAAACTAGATATTCCAAATCTGTCTTTATTCCTCATAGATGCTTGCTCCTGACTTCTATGATCAAGTGCTAGCAAGTTATGAAATAATGCAAAATGAAGACAAGTCTCTCTTCTTTCTCAAAGGTCCTTAGTTTATAGATGATTGTATTTCAAAGTATTTTGGAATATGCAATACTTCCCTCAACTCCCAAGACTCATTGGAAAACAACATAATGTCTTATTTTAAAAATTGTTTCCTGGAAAAAAAAATCCACAACACTATGCCTTAGATTCTGCAAACTAGAGCAGATTATATTATTTATTCTACTTAAAGGGAATATTATTCAGGTCCTACCAAAGTTCAGTGCAATTCAAAGGCTTCCATGACCAAAAAGAAGTGCAAGGTTTACTTTCCTAATTGGTCCTATTTTATGCCTCTAGAAATACTTTACCTTTAGATTGTATTTGTGTGCATAGTCCAAAACAATTGGCACCAAATCATCAGTTGGTTCTCCATTTTCATCAGCCATACCTGGTGGGTACCATGAAAGCACTATTACACCTGAAAACATAAAACTTGAGTTTTAAATCATGTTAGTTAACATATTGTACATATACTGTAGCATTGTCATAAATTACGATTATTGATGTGAAATCTACGCAATAAAAATCAGAATCTCAAATTACTTTTTAATCAGTTACAAAATCTCAGTATTCTCTGAGTGGATTTTAACTCCTCTCTTTGTTTATAGGACTACAAAACAAACAGTGGTTAGATCACTTGTGAAGGGAACAAATGTGTACTCAGTGTCCTAAGCCTAACACTTAAGAGCTATTCTCTCCCACCTTCCAGCACAGCACTCCAACCTTCAGGTTGTGCAAGAGGAAGAGTGCTCCTCACTAAGGCATTACAGCTATGCCACAATACAGCCAGAGAATATCAGCATATATGGGTTACAGAACACTCAACAGATGAGGGCTGTGCATGTGATGAAAGAGATTCTTATCTTATGGAACTTTATTCCCTGCCGTATTTCTTCATTGTACCTCTGGCTCTACTACAAAACAACCGTTTAATACTAGAAGCAGTCACTGCAATCCCACAAACTTCTTTCTTGCTGGTACAGTTTGTTACTCTGGTGTAATCCACCCCTCCAAATCAGTTTTTACATTTACTGTCTTCAAAAACACTTAAGTAACTCTCAATAATTTAAGGATGTTACTAGTCCTGTGGAGAAAAAAGACAACAAACACCGTGTCTTCATATTGTAAATTTTTCTGATGCTCTCCAAGAAAGCAAAAGAACACATACCTCTTCAGAAAGGCTAAACCCTTTCCTTCTAAAATAAAATGCTGTCACATAAACAAATTAGATACTTTAGATGCGCAGTTGGAAACAATATCAAAAAGAAGCTAAGTCTGAAAGAAATACATGAAATACTGATGTAGTAATACTTTCCTAACTGCTATTTACAACATACAGAAGAATAAGTCAGTGTAATTCTTTTTAACTAGGTAATGATTAAAGTAAATGAATAAGTTCAGTGAGCTAGGGAAATATATATTCTAAATTCCACCTACTTTACTAACATTACAACATTTCTGACCAACAATTTCCATTAAAAAATTCCAAAATTAGAAAAAAGAAACCATAAACTACAGTGGATAAATGATCACACAATATCCAAATCAGAAATTTACACTCACTACACACAGAAGGGAGTACAACTACCCTTAGGCACATTCTCTCTGCATTTTATCAAAAAGAAAATCACAAATAACAGGTTATCACAAGAGACAGTCTGCTCAAGGAAGGCAAAATGCAATATTTTACTGCATTTTATTGGATTATCTTTTATTTCACACAAAAGAAAAGGCCTAAATGCAGTGAGTAGGTCATAAAGGACAAGCAGAACAGCAGCAACAAATCTAGGTATCTTGAATACATCTGACAAGACCTTCTTTTATACCTTTAGGAAATACATAAAGGTTCAGGAGACAGAACTGTTGAACAAGGAAACCTAAATTCACATTTGTGCTGGTCCTTTCCTGAGAAAGACTACTAAACATTTTCTTTCCTGTGGTTAAAAAATAAAGTTATGTACCACTTCAAGAGTCTAAAAAAAGAAGGATGGACTTGATACTAAAAATAGTGTAATAAATGTTTAAAACCAGAATTGTCACCGAAAACACAAGTGTACTTTCACAAAAAAGGCTGGTGCAAAAAAATAAATTTCCCCAAGCAATCTCAAGAATAAAATTTACTGTATTAATCTGTAAAATGTTAGGAAATTAATACACAAGAATTATAAAATATAAGAAGAATACAGGGAAGCACTACATGAGACTCCCATTGCACCAATCTCTTATATGCCTTCAATCATTACACAATATTTGCTGAAAGAACCACGTACATTTTTCTTTTTTCATAACATCCTTGATAAAGCCTGAAAAATGGCTAGAAAAAATGATTATGTAATAGAATGTAAAATACAGTAATGGATTAGACACTGGCTAAGAGAAAAAGAAGAAACTATATAGTCAGCCTTGGAGCACACAAAAGACAAACAAACTATAATTCTTTAAAAAATTTGCAGTATTTGAAATAATGACTTGGGGGAAAAAAGTCGATGATTTATATTAGTCAAATCTAGAGGGAAGAGAACAAATTCACTTGTACTTAAATCTGTAAGTCAGAATAACAGCAGGAAAAAAGTGACTCTTTATAAATATCAGTAATGTTACAAAGGAAAGTTTCACAGGAAGCCTGAGCTACTCATTCATATTGCTGAGTTTTAAATGGAAAACTAACTGAAGTTACAAAAAAAACTGATTATGCAAAGCATTTTTCCTAGTAATTGGCACCTTTTTCACCAGCAGGTCAGCTGTCCTAGACATGTGCATTAAGAGGATGAGAAACATCAAATTCTTTTAAAGCTGCAAGTGCCCCCCTTGCCTTCATTACACTATCATGTATTATTTTGCTTTAGATAGAACAGTGCTTATTGGCAATTCATATCTGAGATTTGTCTGCAACAGTCTTGTTACTCCTGTTGATGGAGTTACATTACTGAAGAGGGTGAGAAATTTCCTGTGTTTGTATTAAGCCTTGTACAAAATATAGGTTAGATTAAACCGCACAGGATAACAGCAACCAAGAAGTAAACACTACACAAGTAAACATCACTAATCAAAATATAACAATTACATTACATCTTAATGATTAGGTGAATGAAGTAGATTCAATACAAGGTGATTAGCAGTATCAATAATCCTATGAGCTCTGGTCATGTTGCTTCAACTACATTTACAGAAGCTGTTAGCCTATATGACTGGTTATTTTAAAGAAGATTAACATAAAAAGGACCATAAAGCCCACCAATAAGGAACGACAACAAAAATATATTGAATATTCTTATGTATATCATTCATCTTATTTAGAAAACAGGAACATCAATTTGCATTGAAAGAAGATACTTTTGGACAGTAACAAATTAATACATAATTGTTATTGCACACACAGCATTCAGAAAAAAAAACCCCGCTCATAGTTGAACAGACTGCTCCTTAACCATGTTCGCACAATTTACTGAAACCTGTTCTTTAAACTGAAGTATTCACCTCCAAAAATAAAATACACATACAATATACTCAAGATTTCTATATTTTTCATATATGTTATCAGTGTTTAGCAGTAAGTCATGAAAAACATGTACCTACAGGATTATAAACACCATTCTTACTCCTCTGTGCTGTTACACTCATCAGACACAGTTTTGAAGATGTTGGTTTCAGTTGGGGGTTAAAACTCAAGAGATATAAAGACATTTACTAGTTTAAGACATTTCCTGAATTACACAGAAAAACAGAAGGATGGCTCGGTTGTGCTCGTTCACATATGTAAGGCTGGATAAATGAACAAAATGCTGAAATGTTAACATTCATTACCAGTTGAAGCTGAACGCATTTGTTTCATGTGCGCTTCTATGACAGTAGGGTCTTTGGAACTGTAAGATCCAAGTTCTGGGTAAAAGTTGGCCCCGATGTCCTCAGGAGGATTATGCCTTCCCTTTGGGTAATTGTTTGCAATTTTGGGATCCCAATGTGGCAACAATGGATGATTCCAGTGAATATATTTCCCATCAAACTGTGGATTCCCATACCAAGTATAGTAGAATATGTGAAAGTTATAATTAGGAGGAGACAGCTCCTCTTCCAGCTTTTTTACTGGAGACATAGATGCTTTCATAGTATTGACAGCAATACTATGCAAATTACTGGCACGTGTTACAGTATCTCCTTGAGCCCTATTTAGGGAATTCTGTTTACTGTCTAAGAGCACAGTCTGTTGTTGAAGCTCCGGCAGCAAACCAAGTCCAAATGGATCCCCAAAGCCAGCTCTGTCAGGTCTCAGAGTCTTCAAAGCCATCATTATGGAGCAAATAAACAAAATAAAAAGTAACAAAATGATGCATGTTCTTCTGCGAAATCTTGCCATGATGTCATAGTTCAGAATCCCAGCAGGATTTTGGCCGCAACTGCTCAAAAGACAAATATTTTCAAGTCAGATTTCTTATTATGTAGTATTCAGCAATATGAAATGCTTCATAAAACCTCTACATAATAAAAATAACACAAATGTCGTGCATACACTGACTGTATAACTAACAGACTTCGTGGGGGGTGAGGTACACAAAAACCCCCCATTTCTTTATTTGAGAATATGTGTCAGATTCTGAGGTTCTACCACCAACGACTCAAATATTTTATGAAGTATTTTACATTTGAACTTCATTTTTATCCTAACCCAGATAAATCCAATTAAATGGAAATTCTAGTTACACTATTTCAGAACTATTATGTTTAGTAAGTGCTATTCTGGTAGAAATAAAGAATAAAAAAGCAGATGCCATGAAAGGAGAATAGCATAGCAGAACAAGAGTAAAAGACAAAATGGGGTATGACAGAACTACATCTTATGTTCAGAACGTAAGTTTCATTTACTAACCTTTTTACTGCCTTCAGACCAACCACTTTGTGTTTAGTTAACAAATGTATTAACAAAATACTCCGGCAAATTAAATTTGAAACTTTGATGTTTTGCAACTTTACAGATCTAAAATTTCCATTATTTTTCTGAATCACGTAAATAAAAACCAGCACAGCATTAAGGATGTACCTCAAGCAGAAAGCCTGCAAGTGAGCTGCTGGCAGCCAGTTAGTACAATGTCACAGCTGCCTGACACTTCATGTAGTGTTCCAGGGCTTAATTCTAAACAAGACCAATGGTACACAGCAAGATTTGAACCGTGGAAGTAGGTGGAAGAAAATCAGTGTAATGAAAGGCCTGATTACTTTATTTATAACTTTAATTCCTGTACAACACTATCACAAGAGAACCAGAGCAAAGGATTAACAAAATTTAGGTTACCACAGAATTATGTGGAACAAGATTATGCATAAAACTGACAACACTAAACTGGAAAATCCAAGAACGATTTTTTGATTCAAGGGTCATTAGACCTAGCATAGCTGTGATTTGTATTTCTGTCACTGACCTTTGAATTTTTTTGATCTTGGTTTCCTACTAATGTTATAGTGCATTAACATAGAGCTCAGTTGTCACAATATGTTGTTTGCTACTGCTATGATAGTTTTGGATAAGGAATTTTAGAATATGCTTTTTAACAATATAGCCTGAATTGGATTAGCAGTATTACACTGCCACAGAGAGAACTTCTGCCTCCATTTCCAATATTAATCCGTTCATCGTACTCTCTACTCTTACTTCTGGGACTCATTTGGTTTTCACAGTGAGGTGACTCATTTACTTTAAGAGCAAAACCCAGTCAACATTTCAAAAATAAACAACACGAAAATCCCAATACACTTTTACCTTGTTAGACACTGGACTCAGTTGAATGAGTATCACAGCACTGAAGCCAACAATGAACAGATGGAGCAAGGCAAGACTATGAAAATGATGTTGTTCATTTTGCCCAACTGGATTGTGAAACCATACGTTTGGCTACTGTCAGGGAAAATGATTTTACAGCATGTATGCTTAGAGGATTTCACATCGCTTTATGTCAAATTACAGGGTTCTTTTCCTATGGCTAACAATCCATCCCATGATTTTAGAATTCAGAGATTGTTTGGAGTACAGGACATCTTACTCTAATAGGAAATTAACTTTAAATACACTAAAAATGCTCCTGCTATTTTTCATTACCTTTTCAGCCATCTTTCTAGTATATTATGCTACCCCTACCTGGTAATTTAATTCAATTTTCAGATTAGATAAACCAAAGTTTTCTGAAGGGTCAGGATTTTTTAAGGAAACAATATTATTCATCTGACTAATGTATTAATGTATTCCATTTAACTTAACCCAGATGCCACTGATCTTCATTAAACAACATACAGGACTGCCAGCGATAAAATACCTCTGCAATTATTATTTTATCTCTTCTGTGAAAAAGAATTCATTATTGCATTGTCTATAACTGGAATGTTCACAAGGTCTTTCATTTGGGTTTTCCTATTTCTTATTGAAGAAACTATTCCTTTTTATTCCTGGTTGACATATCTGCTACTTAATTCCTCCTATTTAGATCAAGATTTCACTATCATTAAGTGATTTGTCTGAAGTATCAGGAATTGATCTTGGTCCTCCATTTATTATTTCAATAAGTATTTTTTCAATGGAATATTCACCACTGAAATATACCAAAAAATGAGCAGCATGCTTACTAGCATTTGACTGGCAATGAGACAGACCTTGGTTACCATAGCATATTATGAACTTCTGCTATGCTTATACAGAAACTCAGCATCAAAGAGCAACATTTCTAGAACAAGTAAGTGATATCTATGGCAAAAGCTTCTGTTTTAGGCAGACATCAGTCTCAATGATGATAACATAATTCAGACCTGGCACAGACACCTATACTGTAAAAGCTGCATTGAAGAGCTACAGGTTGGCAGCGCTTCACGTGTCATTTAATCTTGTTCAGATCTACTTTTCAGAGACAGTGACAGATAAATCACCCTCATCAGTGCTAGTGCCACAACAGAACAGCAGTACTGGGGAAACAGACTAAGCAAACACACCCCGTGAAACAGCTACATGAAGTTACATCTATCCTTGGAAGTGGAAAAACCTTAAAAACACATTTCTGATTCAACAGTCATTAGACAAAGCATAGCCATGATTTTGTATTTGTCATGGACATTCAAATTTTAGAGTCTGACTGCAATTTACTGAGGTACATGTCATTCCTACAGACTCAGGAAGTATATTGCCTTGGACTTTTGGGTGCACTGGGTTCTAACAGCAATTGACTTTCTTGGTAGGAAAAAGGCTGAATAACTTCAGCTTTATGAAGTTAAAGATCTTACACGGAGTTACTCTTACTCAGAAGCTTCTAGATTCTAACTCCACATTTCTTGACACATATAGGTCTACTAGCCAAAATGCAAGCAGTTTGGGCTCTTTCTCTTGACTACTCAATAAATTTTAAAATAAGGAAAAACCACCTGTAACAGGTCAGAGTTTCTCTTTTAATGACTACAGAGAGTAGTTTCCTTCATAACATGAGAAAAACATGAACCTCTACTGGGAAAATTTAAAACTTCAACATCCAGTTCCCTTCTCAGAAAATATCAAAACATCTGACAAAATTGTTTTACTTTTTAGTTTGGAAGCTACTACATAGAATTAAAAGCACAAAATACAAGTAAGTATTACCCATTACTATCATCTCTGATTTGGGTTTCTTGGTAATAAATACCATGAAATTCACCACAGTAGGCAAAATCCCTAACTGTTCTTCTAAAAACAACTTCTCCATGAAGAAAGAAAAAGGGTCTATGAAAAAATTAGAAGTATTTTCCTAACTGTCCCCCAAACTTAACTGAATGTCTCAAGCTCTTACCTGACAGTGTTTGTTTTTCCTCCCTCACTACTGCTTTCTACACCCTTAAGTTCTTATGCAGGGAAACCTTCTGTTTGTCCTTTCCACTATATGGAAAAAAAGCACACATATGTACAGAAAATGAGCTTTTTTCCCCCCGATATGTTTCCTCAAATAAGGATGTTTCTTTAGTCAGAGAAGAAAAAGCAATTTAAAGAAATGGACTGGAAGGGGTGATGGTGGTTCATTACTCTAGGTGAGTTTGGTCAGGCAACTCATGTTTCAGTGCCCTGTCCAGTGGGCTGCTTTTTTCAGTTTTACAGATTCCAAAAGATAAATACACCATGAAAAAGAAGTAGACTCAGATAAAACAGATTTATCTGGTTTAGTAAGAATCAGCAAATACTGTAATTTATTTGCTCTGATGTTCCTTAACCACAACAAATGGAAATGCAATACAGAAGAGAGCTCTGAAAATCTGATTTTATTGATCAAGGGTAAGGTCATCTATAAGTCACTGAGTCTGGTAGTTCATGGAAGGAATCAAAGCTTCTCAGCTAAGTCATCTAAGCTTAGTTTCTACTAAGTTCTCCCAGCTCAAAGAAACTAAAAACTCTTAAGTGACAAATCAGCTTCAGATAGAGCTGAAGCTTCTAGGCCTTAAAGCTCTGATTCTGGAGCTAAAGTGCAGATGTGCACCTAGAAATATTAATTTAGTTTGCAAGCGATTGAGCAGGTGAGGTTTAGTAAACTGAGGACTGGTAAGAGTGTTTAATGCAGCACATTTACATAGCACATTCTGGTTTGGGGATCACAAACAATGAAAAGCAATAGAGGCTGACCATATGTGCGAGAACCTTGTGAGTGTTTCTAGTATTACAAAAAAACAGGGAATTTCTAAAAAGCTCTCTGTATATGAAAAGCCTTCTTCTAAAGCCTTTTTTTTTTAAATAGCTTGAAAGTCATTAAAGATGGAAGAAGACATTAGATACGGCATACAGACACTTCACACCTGCGTTACAAGCTAAAAAGGTATCTTTTCAAACACTTCCAATAACAGAAGATTTCTTTTTTGTCTACCTAATTTAGAAAAAGGTATTTGAAACCTGACAAGTAGAAAACAGAAAATATGATTTGAATTTAAGAAAGACAGCAGCAACAACAAAACGCAATCCTTCTGGATTTCTTGCTGTAAATACGGTAAGAGAGCCTCCAGCATTACACTAGGGTATTTGCCTTCAACACGCTGCCTTCCCCTGCTTTGAAAGGACATGGGAACACAGCCCCAAGTCTGGGCGGCCGCAGGCCATGAGAGGACAGCGACCTTTAGCCGGCGCTCTCCGGGAGCCGCCCGGGGCAGCTCCGAGCGGGGCCGCCGCACAGCCAGGGCTGCTTGACAAGAGTTGAACGCAAGGGCGGGGAGCGGACCCAGCTCCTGCGCTGCTCCCATCCCCTGGGCAAGACACCGAGTTCCACGCGGTCATGCTTCTCTCTCACTCAGCAGAGCCAAGCGCACAACAGGAGCATCAGCCGCGGGCGGCAGGCGCGGCGAGGCTTCCCGCGGGAAGGAGGAGGGACGGCACCGCCCAGGGGCCGCCGCGGCCCCCCTCTGACAGCGGCTGCGGGCATCGCTCCCTGCTCTCCCGGCCTGTCCCAGCCCCGAGGAGCCCTTCCCAGTGCCGGGGCCGGCGCTGTTACTCACCCGCGGGAGGGGCGGCGGGGCCGCTGCCGGCGGCCGAGGGAAGCCCCTGTGGGAGCCGCGCGCGCCGGGCCGGGGCCGCGCGGGCTGCGCGGGGCGGGGCGGTGGGGGCGCGTGCGCGGGGCGGGGCGGGGCGGGGCGCATGCGCGGGGAGGGCGCGGCGGCCGGGCCCCGTTATCCCGCGTGGAGACGCGCGCCGTGCCCCGGCCTGTTGCACTGAGAGGGCGGCGTCTCCGCTGGGCTTTCAAACTGCGTTGGTTGGTTGATTTTTTTTTTTGTAGTTGTTGTTGTTTCTCTTTATTACCCCAAAGGCCTAAAAGTCTTTCAGTTCTTTAAAAGCCTTTGCTGGATTGTTGTTGCTTTTCAGCTGCGAAATGTTAGTCGCAGAATCAGTTTAGGATAAAGGACTCCTGACGTCATCGATTCCAGGCTACGACCGAACACCTCCCTGTCAACCAGACCATGGCACTGAGTGCTACATCCAGTCTTCCCTTAGACACCTCCGGGGATGATGGTTCCGCCACCTCCCTGGGCAGTCCGTTCCAAAATCTAATTACCCTTTCTCTGAAGAAATTCTTGTTATTGTGCAACCAGAATCTCCGCTCATGCAGCTTAAGACTGCGTCCTCTCATCTTGTCGCTGGTTGCGTGGGAGAAGAGGCTGACGCCCCCTCACCTGGCTTCTTTCACCCCTGAGCCTTCTCCGGGCTGAACAGTCCCAGCTCCCTCAGCTGCTCCCCGTGGAGCCTGTGCTCCAGACCCTTCACCTGCATTCTTGCCCTTCTCTGGACAGAGATGGGCAGATAATGGCTGGATAAAGCCTTGGGCTTGAATCTGTGTGCAATTTTGTGTATGGCACCTCTGCACCCTAAGAGTGTTTTTTTTAAATTTTATGTTAGACTAGGGTGTTCAATACAGTGATGCATTGAGAAAGTCAGTGCGCTGGGAGAATTGCCAGTCCTTATACCCTGTCAGCTATATGGGAATAAATCAGGAAAAAATATGTGGATAGAAGTTCAATGAATAGTCCTGTTATACAGTCGTTTTGTAGTTACATATAATTGGAATAATATAAACATGGTTTCACTGATCTTTTATACACTAACATTTCATGTGTTCTTTATTCTTTTTTCCTAAGCAGTGAAAATGGGCTATGAATAGTTGCCATATTGAGATTAATAACCAAATCAATGAAAGAAATAAATTCTCGTTGTCTACTGTAACAACAGAAGTCTGAAGAACAGAAGAATGCTTGTGTACAAACACTGCGGATTGACTCAATGCAAATTGTTGCACTGGGTAAACATCACTGTCTTCCCATTGAATCAAAACATTTCTTCCCTCTGCCATGTGAAAAATGACTCTAATGGATTGGATCCCTGTGGTGTAGTTTGCCTGATTTTTTGTTAAGAATCTCTCTAAGCCATGAGGGAGTGCAAACACTGATCAGAGTTGTGGTTTCATTGAAATCAATAGCAGAAGTCTCATTGATTTCAACAGAGTAGTTCATCTCATATGTGAATGAAAAGACTTGAAATGAGTGTCTCATACTGTAGATATAAACAAGTAAATTCAATAGCTCCCGTGGTTCTCCTTGCATTCTGAGAAAATTGAAGGAATTGTTGCATGACGTTTTCTTTATGCTGAGTAATCTTATGGGAAAAATATTTGCAGTAATTCTAATTTCTAACATTTCTTGCATGTATCTGAATAATTTCATTAATGGGGTGTGTTGCAAGAGATTCAGAAATGTCATGTTTTAATAATAAATTAGTTGATGTATGAATAGTCTGGAGATCAAACCTTGATATCTGTTTTATTTCCTCCCTTTTTTTTCTTAACTGTGTTCTTTCTTTTGTTGTCTTTTCCTTTCTCATTTCTTTTCTTCTTTCCTTCTTTGCTTCTCTCTTTCAAAACAAAAGATATTATAGGGGTGCTCTTTCCTTCTATTTTATGGAGTACATAACTTTAATTTTCACTTTCTCTTTACCATATGGAAGAACTTCTACAGGAGCTAAGAAGATTTGTTTGAAAATAAGACAATCAGAAAGTTAAAGAGTGTAAAAAGTAAATCTGAAACATTTGATAATGTTACATTAAGAGTATTTGTGTCATAGGCTAGAAGTATTCTAACGTTAGAGAATAAGCAGAAAAAAATCATTTTATGTGAAGGAAAAAATCCTAAAAGTTGTTGTTCTGGCATAGTTCTGTAATGTTAGAGGATTTTTGCTGGTTAGACTGAATCTACTGGCTAAGATTTCAGAAAGCAATAAAAGGAAACCCATATCACACAACTTTCTCCAAACTTTTTTGCACAGTAAGGATATGAAGTAATTATGTTCCGTTTAAATATAGGTGGAACAAGGGATGTTAATATGATTGTGGTAATATTACTAATTAACTTTCTTTTTTAATGTCTTATGTTGTGTTTATCTTTCCTCCTTGGTCTTGTGATTGCTAGTTTTTTCTGTGTAAGGTCAAGATGTACTTTTCCCTAATCTGTCTTCTACTTTTCCTGTTGCTTCCATTATTTTCTCCCCTGTTATATCCTGTTTCTTCTCACTTGTACTGTATTTATGGATATAATAGCTGTGATACACTGTTCTGGCTTCACAACAAACACAGAGGAGGGAATAGTCTGTGCATGTAGCCTCTCCTTCTATTCTCAATAGTCCTATCTGTCTCCAAATCTTGAATCTCTGTTTTCTTTCCAGTAGTCATTCTTAAGCCAGAGCGCCTCCTTCAAAGTTTCGTGAATCTCTGCCACTTTATCTGATACACAGCCATCTCTTAGAATATTTTTTCCCAGAGCTTCTTACTGCTGCATCCAATATTTTTCCTGAGCAAAAGACAACCTCTCTTTTATGCTACAAAAAGCAGTGGCAAAGTGATGGTCCATTTTTCACTGGAAGTTTTCAGTGGCAGTAGAAATATAGTAACACTTTGGTTCGATTTGGATAACTATACTCTTGCCTCTTTACACATCTCAAAAGATAACTTTGAAACAGTAAAGACTGGCTGCACAGATGATTAAGAACAATGAAAGCTTTGATTATTTGACTTCAGTACTGCGCAGATGGATTACCTGACTGCCATCCACAGACAGCTATAGATCTTCAAAGTGCAGATATAGACAAGCTTTATTAAAGCTCATACTCATTTTCTGTCATGAAACTAATCTCTGGGTTTATTGAATGGTTTCTTGAACTGTGTTTATGTCATGGCTTAACCCCAGCCAGCAACTCGGCCCCATGCGGCCACTCACACACTCACCCTGGGTGGGAATGGGGAGATAATTAGAAGAGTAAAAGTGAAAAAGCCCGTGGCTTGAGATAAAGACAATTTTACAAGTAATGCAAAAGCCATACACATAAGTGAAGTAAAACAAGGAATTCATTCATCACTTTCCTTTGGCTGGCAGGTGTTTGGCCATTGCCAGGAAAACAGGGCTCCATAACCCGAAATGGTGACTTGGGAACACAAGCACCATCACTCCAGAGGTCCCTGCTTTCTTCTGCTTTCCCCAGCTTTGTATGCTGAACCCATGCTGCTGGATATCCCTTTCATCAGTTGGGGTCAGCTGTCCCAGCTGTGTCCCCTCCCAACTCCCTGTGCACCCCCAGCCTCCTCACTGGTGGGGTGGGGTGAGAAGGAGAAAAGGCCTTGACTGTGTAAGCACTGCTCAGCAGTAATGAAATACAGTTGTCAACACTGTTTCCAGCACAAATCCGAAACATAGCCCAAACTAGGTGCTATTAAGATAATTAACCATATCCCAGTCCAAAACAGCACAGTGTATTATAGATTTGTTCCAACCTTTCAGAAAGGAAACTATTCTATATGTAGAGAAGTTATGTTATAGTCTATTGTAGTTTTGAAATTTAGAAAACAGGCGCTTCACCTTCAAAAACAGTGGGGATTGAATATTTTTAGTTTTGTGTTGTGAGATTAAAAAAAATCCAATGGGATAATCTAGAAAAAAAGTTGTGATTATAGCCACTGATAATGTGCTGTACTTACATTAGAAAGTGCCATTTACTTTTGTATATGAAGGTAATGTGTGGAAGTAGAAATTTCCTTTACTTACAAAGAGAAGTAATCTATTGTACCTAATTGTATGGGATCAAAATGTTGTATTCTTTGTTAATATAGGAGTGCCTACCAGGCTTATTGAACTGTGTGCTGTTGTGTATATTGGATTTTTGTGAAGGTTATTCATTGGGCAATGAGTACAGAAAATATATGTCACATAATTTACGTTGGCACATATTGGGATGTGCTTTTTCTTTCTTTCATTTCATACGGTTTTAAGACCTTTTCTGGAAGGGTATCGCCAGATAAAACATAACTCTTTCTAATACTCTTTTATTAGAAATAAAGTTATATAACATCTTAGAGGGTGAGGGGAAACAAATTTTTCTCTCTGCTTATAAAGAAAATTGTATAGAAAGAATTTATGTATTGTTTTTAAGGTTTCTCCTAAAGTACATATCTATCTGCAGATGTATTTTATTTGGATTCTCATCTCCTTCAGAAATTAGAAGCCTCATTTGTTCTTCCTCTCAGAATAAATGAACTGTGATGGGACAGTGTTGTTTTCTTATACCTGCAGAAAACAAAATTCAGCTCGGGTAGTCTTGTGCACTCATTTTTCCTTTTCCTTTTCTTTTTTTTTTTTTTTTTGTTTGTTTGTTTGTTTTTTGTTGTTTTTTTTTGGTTTTGGTTTTGGTTTTGGTTTTGGTTTTGTTTTTGGGTTTTTTTGTTAATTTTTTCAGCAGTTGTAGAAGAAGAAATAGTTCTTCAGAGGAGAAGAGAAATTTTGAGATTAGAGGGCGATGTATGCTTTAAAAATACCTGAGTTAGGTGATATCTGTAAAAAAAAGGGGCCAAATCAAGGGAGAGTTTAAAAAAATGTGACACACATAGCCTGTGGGTAGACATATACATTTGGATTCAGAGTGTTTAAATACCTTTTAACCATCCTTAGTTGGGTTAGTATTAAGAAAGGAAATAAATTATCTGAATAATATTTCATCACACTTCTAAGCCTAACCAAGCATTTCAAGCATTTCAGTCTCTAGTCACACATTAATGCACACAGACTTTCAGAAGAAATAAGTACTCTTCTTGTTGAGGTGCAAGACAATCTACAGGTAAAATTCAACCATGCAAGCATAGATTTCCTTTGCTGTGTGTTCACAGTACATCTTTTAAGGAATAAATGAATCATTAATAAATTTCACATTGAAACATTTAACTGTCATACAAAAGTGATTACATTTTCATTTTGATCACGAGGTACATGACTAATCTATAGGTGAGTGAATGATAACAAATATACAATTTTAAAATTTTTTTCTTAATTTAAGGATATGTTGGTAAGCAAAGATATATTTATCTTATTTCCCAGTAAACAAGTTTAAATACTTCCATATACTAAGGCATAAATATTGGCTCAAGGTAAGCCAAAGGTATGCAGTTTCTCAAACCACTGAAAATATTCCATGAGCTTTTAATGGTAGTGCAGCTGTGATGACAGAAGATTACAAAGCAGTGTATATTCTGCCTAATTAGGCTGCACTGTTAAAGATGCTGGCATTGAAGCAGTCACAAAGGAATGGGAGGAAATATGTGGAATTAGATGATGGAATGAGATTTTCTAGTAATGGAAGCACTATGAAACCTAGATTTTCCTCATAAAGAAAAGTAAAAAAGATGTATTTGTGTTAAAGTAGTTCTGTCTTCCACTCCAGTTAGTTTGAGCTCATAAGCTAGAATGGGAAGTGTTTTACTATTTTTATTACAGTGTTGTTCTATAAAACAACATTTTTTTCCATCTGTATGTGTGGATGTAATCGAGATGCATAAAACATTAGGAGCATATTACAGGCATAGAATCTGTATTATTCTTTCAGTCATTTTCAATTGCACTTGGAGATGTATTCTACCTACAGTAATGTTTTCCTGTATTGGGGTTCTTGTTCTGGGACATTGATAGAAGAATTTGGTGTAGCAAAGAAAGATCATGGAGACCAGGAATTATCAATGAGTGTATTAGTTCAGCAAAAAACCTCTTTGCGCAGTATAGCTAAGCATTAGTGCCTGAAAAGTTGCCAAATGAATGCAGTAATTTCCATAATTGTGCAGTTAAAACTGTCTTCATAATGAAGGCATCTGATTAATTTTAAGATCATATTATTTTATAGGATGAGAGAGGATGAGAGAGGATGAACTCCATGCAGCTCTTTAGTAGTTGCCTCAAGACTGCAGATAAACTTGTCATCTGATTTATCACAAAGAGAAGAGGAACCCTGGCAGAGCTAGCAAATTATCAAACACTGCAGCTTTCAGTATTACAAACACTAACAACTTTTGACATTAGATTATTAACAGTGCTTCTTTAATAATAAAAATAAGAATTTCTTACTGTAGCACTTAATTGGATGAAAGTGCTTCTCAAAATAGGTGAAAAAAGACACTGCCTATCCTGAGGGCTTCTCAAATGTGATTTGATGGGGTGCTAGAAGTGAGATGTAGTCATGGGTTTTGGTAGCTTTATCCTGTATAACTGTCATTTGTATACTGATATGTCCAAAATAGGAATAAGACACCAGTTTTCGTTGGCTAACTTCTTGTAGGGTCTGCAAAATAAATTGGTCTGAATGAGAACCTTAGTGGCACTGCAGGTCAGCTCAGAAGAAAATGTATGTGGGATATTGGAAAATGCAGACAATGATGTAGATGAATGTGGAAGCTGGTAGCAAAATACCAAATGGGAGCACAAATTTTGCCCTTTTGTTGTGGTTATTCTTATAAAACAAATACAGTAGTCAGATGTATAGCCATTTGTGGTTTACTCTCAGGGAACAATACTGTCAAGAGATGACGTGCCAGTTGGTCCTCACTTGGAAATACTTAGACTACTTGATTTTTCTGTGGAGTGTCTTTCTTTGGGGAAGAATAGCTTTCTTTGCTCTCTGTAATGAAACATACAGACTATTCACTTTTAAGACTTATTGTAGGATTCATTTTCTGCCCACTTCTTTAAAATCAGCTTATGTGAGCCAAGAGGTTAATTAAAATACAGTTCCCAACATAGATGATGAACTGAAAATCCTTTTGTAGTTACTGATTTTGTATTGTATAGATAGTTAGTACTGCTTAATGATACAGTATTATGCTGCAGGCAATATAGATGTTGATTGGCAACTCTGCTGTGGGACTGAATTCCTTCTAGGAAGCCACTGGAGATATAACAAACGTGTTTTATGAAATAAACATATCCCTTGATTAAAAACAATTCAGTCTATTTCATAATTTTTGCAATTTTCATACAAATAAGTGGCAGATCATGAGAAATTACCCTTTCTGTTTTGCTAAGTTAGAAACCATTATAAAAGGCTTTTTATCCACAAGAGTCAGCAGAGGGTCAGGTATGCTATGAAAAACTAACACAACTGAAAATGTGTTCAAAGAAGTTCTGAGCTGTAGGCACATTTCAGCCTCTACTCTTGGTTCAAGGACACTGCTTTACATGAACTTATAGTATGAAATCTGCACAGGTGATTAATTCTACTGCCTTGAAGGTGTATTAGGGAGTAGAAAGCTTTTTAATGGACATGACTGGCCATCATAATATTTATATGGATGTTTTCTTTTATGTTAGAGGGATGTTTTAGTACACACTTTAAAAAAACCTACAAAGCAGAGACTCATTTAACTAGCACAAAAATTACTGAGTCAAAGATAATTTATAACCTGTCTTGCACTATGGTGTCATGCGAAGCAGAAACAACGCAGCACAAAGAGGGAGATGAAAGGAATGGTTTAATGTTAGCACTGATGCATTTCAGTCGCTGCTTTCTGAAAATTAACCTTGAGATTTTGATGGCCTTCTAGAATTCTATTGTGTTAATTTGTGAGTAAAAGGAACAGATGCTTGGAAACAAATGTTTGCCTCAGCCTCCCGTGAAAAATGGATGAAGAAAAGAAAGGCAAATGATAGTTCACTATATTTGCTTTTCTTAGTGGCGTTGGAAGTGACCTGTTCTCCAGTTGGTATTGAAAAAAGAAAAGACCAAACTATATAAAAAATTATCTCTGAAACACGATGTATTGTATGCATAGTGATTGATTCTTTGTATGCCTGTTGGAATCAGGGATCAAATGCACATTCTGACCTTCTTTTGAGTGGTTAGCCATGTGCTGGGAACTAAGTTACATAATAGTGCATTAGAAAATAGCACAAAGAAAAAGCTCTTCTATTTGTTTACTTATAATTCATTATTTATTAGAAAAACCTGATGGATTGTGAGAATTAAAATTTTAGAGAGTAGGAATGATCCTTGTGTGCTGTACATGCAAACTACATAGAATAAATCTGGTTTAATCCTTGATTATAGCCTGTGCATGCTACTGAAATTAAAATACGTTCATTACTCCTGTTGTTAGTCTGAAGCAGAACATATTTAGTTCAAGTCCTCAGTCATGCAAGTTTTAGAAAGTGGTTTAGATAGTTTCTGTACTAGCTTAATTTACCTCCACCACAGCTATGACAAAAATATCACCAACAGATTTAAAAAATCAATTATTAGCACTTAACCTTGCGATATTACCTAAACAAAGACATTCTGTCATATAAGATCCACTAAATCATCATAAAAGCCCCATAGATTTGGAGCTGGAAGTTTCAAAACAACAGCAGACTTCTTTAGGAGGTGACAAAATTCAAACTTTGAACCTTCAGTGACCTCACTGGGCAGTAAATCCATGATTACTTATTTACTTATTACTTATCTTTTAATCCTTCCTTAAGGAAAGATTGTTAAGACTTTGGTCCATCACAACAGATTCTCACTGCCTCCTTCTGATAAAACATCCATGTCTTGGAATTAAATGTACTGAACAAAAAGTCATCATGAGACTGAGTATGTTTAGTCAACTGAATTCCACGTGCATTGCCTCCCTAGTGTTTTCTACCTTCTTCATGGGCTGCAAGGCTTCGGTGCCTCCTTTCAAGGATGATGTAGATACTTCTCCATTCTTGAAATCTAGATTCACTTTCTGGATAAGGTTAACTATATGGTGTGTCATGTTTCTTTCAGTATTCACAGTTCACCACGTACTTTGAGCACTTCAGCACCCGTGTCTTTGAATGAAAGTTCATATATCAATGGGTCAATATAAAATTATTGCTATGAGTCTAAATTTATAGTTAAACTTCAGCATAATTTTCATATCTGTTTCTATAAATGTATATGGCCTGTTATAGTCCTTGGTAAATTATTTTGATGTTTAATTGTTAAAAATTTGTGCTCTTGTTCATTAGCTGTTACAGTGCCTTACATCCCAGTCTGCTGCTTTGAAGATCCTGTTACTTTTGAAATTTACATTCTTGTGGTGGTAGAGAGACTAAGTCACTCTTTGTTCTTTTGTTTGATAAGTTAAATTTAATTCATACCTCTAGAAGAGATGCCTGACATGGCTTTGATCATTCTTGTGAATCATTCCCATATCTTTTCTTATGTCTAGTGTGAACTCTAGGCATAAGAACTAGATACACTATGTTAACTGAGAACATTTTTTTCCAATGGCATTTTTTTCCCAGGGAAAATACATCTTATAGGGATATATTTACAGGTATATTTGATAACTGGAGTAATAAATAGCATTGCAAGTGGTTATCTTGGATACTTTTCATGCATGAGGACAGTATATACTGTAATTGTGTCATTCTTAAAGGCTTGTTGTAAAAGATTTCCTTTAAAGATTGCACAGCCTTCCTAAGCAACCTGTTCTTGTACTTCCCTGTCCTCACTCTTCAAGATCTTTTCCTGATTTCTAATTTAAATCCCCTTTTCTGGAATTTTACCTCATTTCTTTTAATTTTGTCTTCAGATTATACAAAGATGGATGAATTTTCTTTTTTAACATCTCCTCCTATATTCTTAAAAGATTATAATGTATGCTGTAGGTCAAGATATGTATACCAATTATCATTTCTATTTTCTTCTTTTGGACTGTCTCAAATTATTCCATACCCTTCCTAAGCTGTATTCCTTCAAAATAACAACAACAAATAAAAGGCCAGCAGATGCTTTAAGAGTACTGATATGATTCTGAAAAGATGTATTCTGAAAGTTTTAATGTGTCACTCTTGCAGAAAAATCCCAGAATTGCATTTTATCACAAGAAAATGATACTTTTAACTTTTGTTCGGAGGCTGTGATCCAGTGTAATATTAAGTAATTTTCTGCAGTATTGATGGCTATCCAGTCTAGTCTTGCATCCTTCCTTACTAAACTGTAAATGTTGCTTTTCTCTTTGTTATCTGACATGAAATCATAATTGTTGCCACTTTGACAGTGATCAGACTGGAAAGTATTTTTTTCCCCTGCAGGCTAATAGTTGTGACAGTTTCTTTTAGGTCCTTATGTGTTTACTTTAAAGTTGAGAATGATAGGTTCAAATGTATATTTTTTCTAGAGCACTCAACTTGAAAGGCAAAAAATGAGGCATTTGTCACTCTTGTTCTGCATCAGGAGTAGACTTTACATAATTCCTGTGTATAATGCTGAGGACTATGACATCCTTAGAAATTTATTTCATACTTTAATAAGGAAGGAGAAATAATTCCCTCCTCTCATTTGCCATAAGCAAATTGTATTTTCCTGTTCTACTTATTGCTCCGAATTTCATTAATCTTCATTCAGCTTGTAGTCCCACAGAGGACTTGTTCTTGTTCTTGGAGGACTAGTGTGTGGTACGTACGACCACATAGAGGAATATTCAAAAGTATCAAGAAAGAATTGAAAGAAAAGTACAATAAATTAAATTTCCAGTCAGTAAGAAGTTAGTAGAAAATATACAAAATTAGACTGTTCAAGTAATCTGTTTTCCATGCTGAGAAATGCCATCTCCCAAAGCAGGGAAATTCAACTCTTCTGGTCTTTTGTGTATGTGTTTATTACTGTTTGTTCTACTCAGCAGGATAATAAATCACTTTTACTGTATAGCAAATCTACTTCCTATAACTTCTAAATATCAGAGGAGATGTATCATGTTGCTCTTTTCTGTCATGATAATAAATGAATGCTTGACAATAAATTAATGCTTTGTTGTTCTTATTGTTAAAATAGTATGCCAATTAGGAGTAGTTTCATGCAACATCCTTAGCACTGTAGAATCCACAAATCTTTTGCACAAATACCTAAGAAAGAGGAGTGGTTTTTATGTGTTTGTATTGCTTTTGTGTGTCTCTTCTCGTCTCTATTAGTCAACAAATAGTTTTTTCTTATAAATTTAAAATTTGTTTTACATGTACAGACCTCAAAGTAATTTAGGCTGAAGTTTTAAGGTGGATCTGCCCATTTTTCTTGAGATTATTTACATAAAAAAGGGAGGCAGTGTTCCATGGCTAAATAATGTTTTGTTAAACTAGGAAAAGATAACCTGGAAAAAATCCACCTCCCTGCTACACTTAAAATGTGAGTTTGCAAATAAATCCTTGCATGCCATATACTGCTTTGCAGAAAAGTACTTTTCTTCCAGGTTGCTACTGGTAAAGTGGCTTTTATCCATTTTGTGTGTTTCACCACACTCTTGACAGTCCACATTCAAATTATTGGATAAACTTCTAATGTGACTTGGCAATGACTGCTTCTTGCCAGCATTATTAGTGTCAATTTTTTTCACTTATGTTGGAGTATGAATATCTGTGCTCTTGAATATTTTTGGATATTTCTATTGCTTTTCTTTGAATTCCAGATGGTGCTCACAAATGGTCATAGTCACATACAGCACCATAAACCTCTATGGTTTAACAGCAACTTCTAAAGTTAAGTAAAATATGTACAATACAATGCAAGTTGCAAATAAATAAATAATCTAGGCATCATTATTTGTGAAGCTCTCATATCTCTTTTTTTTTTGTTGTTATCACCTAGGCAGAATTTTAGAAAGTATTTGTTGTGCCTAGGTTTCTTTAATCTTCAGAACAGAAGATGAGTTTGGAACCTGAGAGGTGAGAGAAAAATTTGGACAACTGCAAAGGTGAGTGGATGTGGATGGCAATTTACAAAGCTTTGACAGAAGCAGAGTAGAGCAGAGAAATTGCAGGAGGGTAAAGAAGTGGGTTATGTGAATTCTCAGCTGAGATACCGCTGTTCTGAGGGAGGAGGATGGTGTTTATTGGGTAAATGAGCTCCAATTCTGGGAAAGACTGCAGGTGTGTGATCATTCTGCTTAGATGTCACCACACAAAAGGACTTCTTGAAAGCACGTGACACACAAGGCCAGCTAAAAAATTCAAAGAAAACATGGAAATAATTACTTTAGGAGGATCAGTGGTTGAGAAGCAGCATGAAAATAATGAAGACTAAAATGAATTGGAAACTTAACAATGTATTCAGGGATGAGAGTCTATTAGTTAGGATTTCTGATGCAAGATAATACAGAAAGAGAAAAAGAATATTACTTCAGGAAAAGAGGAAAATGGGAACTGAACTTTTCTCTCTTAATTATCTTCAGAGAAACACATCTTTAATTGATAAATAGTTATAACAGTCTTCAAATATTTTTTGCATTGATTTTTTAAAACTGGCTCTCCTAATGAATAGCAACCTAACCCATTACAAATTTCTCCAAATATATGTAAACCCAAGATAGGGCAGAAAACTGGATAATAAAGGAACTAATGGAATAATTATAGTAGTATAAAGGGAATAAATAGATCACACAAGTGAGAAATGTGCATTTTTTCTCAGTGTAGTATTTAGATTGCTCTAACATGATATTTTCTCTGACAGCTTGACAGGTGGAAAGTACAGTATCACATTGTGTCTTATTTCCTGCAAGATAAATCTGAATACTTCTGCTGAAATTGTAACTGTAGTTTGCTAAGAAAAGTATCATTCAAATCTACAATTACTGTTATTTCATACCATATTTCATAAGACTTCAGTAAAATCAAATTCTTTAAGAAAGCCATAGTCTCCTGAGAAGCTTCAATACCCAACAGCAGAAAATCTATTTTATAGCAGAGTTTCATAATGATTTTCTAAGCCAGTGATTTAAGAAAGACCTTATAGTTTCCATTAGTCTCACATAATGGATTGTGATATAAAGTAGACCCAAATAAAGTATTCTAAAACTTGATTTTTTTTTTCTTTTTGAATCAAACAATGATTGTGGTATGAAGTAACAAGTTGATTCTACCTGTTTTGCATAAGGTGCTATGCTGTTTGTTACTGTAACAACTATCCTTCAGTGTTTCATTAACTTAGGGACAGCATTTGTGCTACTTGATTCCCTTTTTTTCCTTACAGGGAAAAATTTTATGCCAGGTTTTGTCTTGTTATTAGTATTGCAGCTGTGCTACTGTTTAGTGCACGTGTTGTTTTGTACTAATTTAGTAGAAAATAAGTTCAGAAGAAAATGCTTGTATTGTTGCCAAGTTTTGCAATTGTTTTAACTGCTGGGGAAAATTATATTTTGCACATCTGAGTTGTGAATTTTGTGAACAACACGTATGATCCTTCTGGAGGAGCAGCAAACAGGTGACATCTGTCTACTCTCAAGAACTTCAGAAGAGTTTGAGGAGATGTCATCCCCTTAAGGATCAGGCCTATGTAATAGTTTGATGTTCTTCACTCTTTTCAGCTCTTGGATAGACAAAAAGTCTTTCTCAGCCCATATTGTCTTTTTTTCTGGTGACCAGTTAAATACATGAATTGATCAAACCTATGCTGAGTCCCCTAGACCATTCCACTTGCTTCCAGCAGTCAGCTGTGTTCCAGAGACTGTGTTCACAGGCATTTCACAATGGAATTTTCAGTTTAACTTTTGAATTCTTTTCTACCTTTTCTTTTACACCATTGACTTATGCAAGTTTGTATGGTAATCTGGTTCCACACTTCAACTGTGTGCTGAGTATATTAGATGAAAATTCTTTAATTTTAGTTTAAAGAATCTCCAATTTGTTTTCTGATAATTTTTACAGATTTATTTTTTTTATCTTGCACTGTGAGAAAATGAAAAATTTCAGTTTTATATGATTCATAATTTTATGTTAATTTATCATATCTCCCACCAGGAGTCTCCCCTCCAGCAGGAGAGTTGCTATCAATTCAATTCTTCTTGTAAAGAAGCTCTTTTGTTTCTGTGTTCCTCTTTGCCATCTATGTGCTTTTAATGTTTTTATTATAACTTTACTGAGATGTGGAGATCAGGACCACACACAGTATTTGTCATAGGTACTAATTCTGAGCTTATGTCATGGCATAACACTGGTTTTGTGTTTTGTTCTTCATTTCTTTCTAACGTGCTATTTGACTTACTGATCTCTCTTAAGCGACAAGTTAGATTTTTTGTAAGACTATCTCTGTGGCCCCTTTCCTTAGCAATAAATAGCCAGTTGATTTTGCTATTTTGATTTTTTTTCATTACTTTTTCAATTTGTTTTGTTTTGTTATGAATTTATTGACGTGGACTTTTGTCTGATACATTAATTCCCAGTCAGCTATTATCATAAGCAATTCTTTTCATTAGCTTTTCTTTTAGTAATCTATCCTCTTTTAATAATCTATCCACTTACTCTTTAAACACTGTATTCATATCTTGATACAAGCTTCTAAATGAGGGCATTTGAACAGTCTCTATACCAACCAAATTTTTCTCTTTTAACCGATTGTTTGAAATATTTTTTAAAATAAATTTAATTGTTAAAATTCTTCTACAAAAGTTGAAATATTACTATAGTGCATTTCTTTAACTTTTCAATTTGTTAGACAATATGGAATTTGAGTATATTACGATCTTCAAGTGTTACATCCTGTACCAAATCTTATTCCAAACTGAAGACAAATCTCTCTTCTGGTATGCTCCCTCATTAATCACTTCAAGGAGTCATAAATAGGAGACATAAATGTCACCTCCAACGGACATAACTGTTATGGAGTCTTCATATGCCAGCCAAATCTTTCATTAATATTGTCTCTGACTTCTTAGCAAATTTTATCATTGTTACCATCATGCGTGTTTAGGCAAAATATTTCCCTTTATCTGTATTGCTATGGGTTTCAGTATGCTTGGTTTCTGTGTTTCCTGTTGATGTGGATGATCCATAGTTAACATGATTTAATGTATAGCTCCTTTCCTCTCCTGGTTTAACCTGTATAATATTTCTCTATAAATACCCTGTCATCCCATTCATTATCACCTTCTAGTAAATTTTTGAGATGCATTATAAATGTGAATTAAAAATACTGTTACATGATATCCTAAAATGTTTATGTGATAAAATAAATTCATAACATGTAGGCTTGTATCTGAATAAATTGACTTCTAAACTCTGAAAACTGGATTTGATCACTGCAGCCTAGACCTTTTTATTCATTGCACATTTTAACTGAGGAATGGTTTAGACTACATAAAATTGAGAGACAAAAATAATTTCAGTGGCTGGTTAAAATGGCTAAATTTAACACATCTACTGGCATTATCTACATTATATCTACTTATAGAGCTGAAGTTAGTCCTTCAAAGTGAAAATCACTCAGGTAACCATAGAAGCTGATGCTTGTTTGGAAATACTTTTTTGGAGAGTTATCTATTAGGCAGTATTTGTCCCCTGTGTTTTACAAATCCCTGTGCTACAGCTATCATTCACAGCACTAATAATCGTCCTTTACAGAGTCTCTCATATCCTCAGAACATTACACAAATACTAATAATATTCAGTAAGTCCATCTGAGGTAGGGGTATGTATTATTAAACAGTTTTTCATTGCAAAGCACCATCTGAAAATTGTATAAACTTTTTTCTTACGTACTTGGAGATTGTTTCAGATATTGTTTAACATTTTAACTATTAAATGACTAAGTGACTTTTTGATTTCTTTCAAAAGCAAAAGGAAAAATATTTAACAGGCTTTCCCAAAAATTTGGGAATATGCATGATAAAGAAAAGAATTCTTTTACTGAATCTATCCAAGAGAAAAGGACATCTTATCAGGTCAAACAGATTTTTTTTAAAGGCTCACTGAAATCTCTGTTATCAGTGGTATTTGTTGATAAATCTATGTATTTAAGTAAGTGCTGAATCATTCTGTCCTTCATGAAAAACTGCAATTCTTCTGAAGACTGGGATAAGCCAAGAAATTCATACTATCTACAGCTGAGGAAAGTAGTGCGTATTAAAAAAAGTAAAAATCCAAACAGAATGATGCAGAAAAGCTAAGCAGGGCTTCCACTCAAAGACTGCCTGCAAGTTCACGGACAGAAATGAGATTGTTTCTTCCTTGAGAACAAATGACACTACTCACCTGAAAGAACTTTCTTAAAGGCAGGTTGGCCAAAGAGAAATGAGAGAAATGGGGATCTTGGGGAGAAGGGATGTTGAACAGGGGGTGAACACGGACAGGTCTCTGAGGCTTGGAAGGGAAATATGAAGGCATGGAAAGCAAAGGAATAGACTGTGTTTAATGTAATATTAGAAGCCACTGAAAGTTCCTAGGATAAGGACTGACTCTGAAAACTTTCAAACAGGCCTGGAAAAATTTGCTTTCAAATCTCTTGTTGATCTTTCTCAACTAGGAGAGTCACACTTTGTCCCTTTAAAAGATAACTTGCTCTAATTTGTATTCTAATAATATACGGACATTAAAGATTCATAGGGCCTTTGCTGTGCTTGCTTTCAGAAGAAGTTGCTGGCAACTCAGCCTATACATTTGATCTATACATAAAACAAAATCCTTTAGGGTGGAAGCTACAGCTTCTCTCTGCTATGATGTTTATTAATCTTCCCTTGCAGTAAGTACATTGAGACATTAGGCATTTCACTGTGTAAGACATCATTTCTGTCCCTGGCTCAGGTAATGGAGTTTCTTGATTGCCTTAATGTTCTTAGGTGCTGTACACTGTCACTAAGCAGATAAGTATCTAAAGTAACAGCCTGGAATGAAATCAGCACTTTTATCATCCAGATGAATTTATTTAAATAATGAGACTTTGACTGTGAGAAAGAAGATTGAGTTGAGAAAACAGTAAGATTGATACTTTTGTTTCTTGTCTATTAAGTCAAAGCTTTTGTGCTCAAGGCTATTAGTCTATTTCTATGTTTCATAAACCTGCAGGTTTAACATAAATTATTTTCTTTCAACACTTAATGACTAGACTTGCATTATCAGCACAGGTATCAGTATTAGCAAACTCATTTTTGGCACATGCTTGCTTCTGCAGTTTTTTGTACATGGTATAAATTATTGGAAATATTGGTTTGAAATTTCTATGTACAACCAATTTAGAACCACTTATGATTTTTACTTCCAACCCCCGCCCCCATGGATATCTTAGTATTTTTCTGTATATGCATAAAGCATTTGATTATTGCTGTGATTAATATTTAGGAATTGCTGCCTGCAAGAAGACATCATCAGAAGAACTAAAGTCTCTTATTATACTTGTTGTAGAAAAATCAGGTCTTTTGTGTTCCTTGCGTGTGTTTTTCAAGCTCTAGAAATCAGCACATGGGTTTTAGAACAAATGATAAATAAAATGATCCGCACATCCTTGGAAAATGCTTGCAGTCATGCTTTGCAGTAGGCATCATGCACTTACTTCAAATTATGCTTCATTAACAAATATGGAAGAGTACATGTTAAAAGCAATGGTATTCCTTAAAGCTTTTAAAGGGTAATATGTCAGTTGCTAATATACTTGCTGTAATTTAAATGTTTAGAGAGGACGAAACAGCAGCCTTAATACGTATTACTATTGCAAATGAGAACAACGAAGTGTTCAAAGATGAATTGCAAGGGATTTGATTAAAAAAAAATAATTCAAAGATTTCATTTGTGCAGTTAAACTCTGTTGTTCATATGATTTTTGTGTTTAATTGAGCTCATGGTTCCAGTAAACATTAAACTGAATCATTCTATTTGACAATATATAAAAACAGATGTTTCACTATACTTGTTGCAAATTTAGGAGAGATGTTGTAAGTTTAGTGAAAAATTTCTAGAGATGATGATGTGCTACTCAACATCACCGATACAAGTTAAAGGTTTAATTGGTTTCACTTGATCCAAATTTGAAACACTATGATTTAACATTCTAAAGAAAAATGGAAAAAAAAAAACCCTGTAGTTTTTCTGTTTGAGATCACAGGGATTGAAATGAAATCTTCCTGTTTGGATAGGTAAACCTTGCTTCCTAGATTTGCATTTTGCTGGTTGAGTGACACACAGTATTTAGAGAAGACTGACATTCTGTTCCTGCAAACCTCAGTGAGAGCTGAAAGTGGTTTCTTCCCTACTAAATTCTGCTCACTTTAAATCTTAGAAGAAAACCTAGCTTTAAACAAACGGTGTAAAAATTTTGGATTTCAATCTGGTGCAACAGAAGCTATCTGTAAAAGGCTATTGCAGTTATTGCCCATATGGGAATTCTGAGTCATGAGGCATTAAGGTCACATGAGTGTGAGTGCAGACTGGATTAACAGTGGAGCTAGAAAGGGAAATCAAAAGTCTTCTATTCCTTGATCAGTGCTCTGTTCAGTGGGCCACAGCCTTTTATCCTTGCTCTCTCCACATGGGAATATATTTAGGTGCATTAGGAGTTTCCTGTATTTTGCTCTTCATGTTACTCCTTGGGCATTTGTGACAGGGGGAATTTGATAGCACTTTCCCCTATCCATCTCCTTTGTGAGGTGTCATTATAGTGAAAGCAGAGAAACATTGATTTATTTTTTCTCTTGACCAACAAAAGAGAAAGAAATATGCTATATAATTTTAATGGAGCACTGACAGGAGTCATTGCCAACATCACAGCCCCTTCACCTTTTTGACCCGTCAGCAAAGTCAGAAATTAGGAAACTTCACTGCATTAATGCGTTGTGTGCTTAAACTGTGGCTAGAATGCTTGAGTGTTGATGTTGATATTCAGACTTTTTGAAGGTATTGTCTTGGAAAGAGTTCTCTTCCCTGGAGTAGGGGTGAGTGATAGGTGCCACTGCTTTGATTTCAGTGGAGAGGTGGGAAATAACAGCACTTTTCCCCAAAAGTCTTGTGCTTGCCTGCTCTTGGGAGAAGCAGAAATGAAAGACAGATCTGTAGCAGGGGTGGCAATATCAGCTGGTAAGAAATGTTTTTTCTCACCTTAGTCTATCCCCAGTTAACAGGAGTTATTCTCCATTTTCCTGGTTTTAGGAAACAGCAGTTAACAGCTTCAAAGTAGTTTTCCAAACTTACTTTTCAAAAATATTCAACTCACATATCAGTTTGGCATGGTGGCCTGAGATGCAGGATTCCACTGAATACTGAGACCTACCTAACAGTGTGCAAGTACAAACCCAGAGTGAAACCAGCTCTGAATGTGTGATTTAATATGCCAGCCATTTGTTTATCATTTAGATGTGGTTGTGTCAATAAGACAGCATAGATGCAGAAAAGGGAGGGGGCAGGGCAGTCTGGTGATTGAAACTCGAGGGGGATAGCAGGAAATAATTCAGATTTCCTTAGATGTTTAAAATAACCCTGCATTTCTTATTCACAGTGGAGTATTCCTGCTTCTCCTAGCACTCAGTACTTTACAGTATAGAAATGTGAATCCCGGGGATGAAATAGACAGAAATCCTTGGTGATCAGACAGGGAAGAAAAACAAGTTCAATGCTATGTATGTCATAACTATATAACATACTTTTGCCTGAAGTAATTTCTGATGTGAAAGTTTTACTTTTGAATTCTATATTCTCTATGAATAACAAGCAAGAAAATTCTACTTTTAGGCAACAGGGTGTTTTTTCCACATTCTCTGAAATTTTTAGAAATAATTGTCACTACTGTAGAAATCGTGTCTGCAATATTTTAAGTGAACACAGCATGGACATCTGACAGCATATATTATCCTAAGAACTAAGGAGGGGATATACACATCCAAACGCTCAGTGGAATTGTTTTGGACCTCTTATTCTGCCTGCCTCTGTATCTCCTGCCTTAGCAGTCTCCAATCTGTGCACACACTCAAAAAAACCAAACCAAACCAAAAAACCATACCAAACCAAAAAAACTGTCCCCCCCCCACCTGTCCCATCAAAAAAATTCAGCAAAAGCTCTGAACAGAACAGTGTTTACAATGCTAAGGGGAAAAAAAAAAGCCAAAAAGTCTTAAAGAACAAGAGTAATTTCTGAAATATTTTTTTTTTTTTAAAGTACATGCCTATTCTTTCAAAATAAAAGGAAGTGATTATAAGACAAGAAAAAGATTCTCATCTGTGGTATAGGAAGAGGTAGGATTTAGCACCACTTATTTTCATCTCAATGAAATATTACTTCAATGTTTTAAATTTTCTCATTAAAATTCATGGAGTTTATTAAAAATACATCATGCCTTTTTCTATTGGAGCTTCTCAAGACCTCTAAAGGTCATAAGAAATTTCTTTCTCTCCCTTCATTCTATTGTCACAGTGAATTCTCCAAAGAAAGAAGAACAAAAATTTGTTTATAAAGCTGGGCAGCAGATGAGATTTGTTTTAGAGACCTGTCTTCATTTTTTTGCTTTAGCCTAATGGAGACATTGACATTTTAAATTTTAAATTTTATGATCTCTCCTTAATAAGTATTCTTATTCTGTCCACATAATTTCAGATTTTATAAACTTCTGGGTTTTTTTTTAATATATGCGCACCCTCATTCTGTGTACACCTTCATTTGCCTTCAAAGGTGCATGAAATTTAATGGAATGCTGTATATTAGAGGGTAAAAATAATTGGATAGAATTAGCAAAAGTGTATTTTAATTTCCATCAAGATAGAAAATGAAAGGGCTTCAGTTACAAGAAGCAGGTAGTGACTGTGGAAGAACAGCTGCTGCTGTTTACTTTAATTAAAAAAGTTGGAACAGCTAATGGATAATTTAAGAATAATTAGTTTTGAAAATGATTGAATCACTATTTTGATTATCAATAATTGAACAGAGAGATCCCAAAAGGGAAACTGGAAATTATGTTTCCATTCAATACTCTTTATTTTAGCTCCTAAAGTAGGAAAACTATTGAATTATGCACAAAATACTGCTTCTGAATGTGTTGTATGGTAACATTACTCTCTAAATAGCAAACTTTAAATCACTGCAATTAGGAGCTTCTTTCTAATTATTCTAATTTTTTCTTTAAAAATACAATTAATTCAAATGAATTTGTAGAAGAGTAGCTGCATAATAATCAATCATTTTACACATTAAAAAAGAATACGATTTTTACAGGAAAATATAGTTTGGTTATAACCAAACTATTCGGCTAAACACAGGAACAGCATACACCAAAGGGTGAAAGGCAAAGCCAAATTCAAGACTAGGAGTTTTCAGATTTCTTATATTTATTATCCATTTCACTGTAAGATAAATTTCTATAAATAAAATAATTGAGCTGTAATAATTTTTTATTTGAGCATTCTGTGATGTGGATGACTTTATCTTGTTATTTGCAGATCTACATGGGAGGGAAGACCCATAGGAGATTTGTGGGAGGAGTATGGTCTTTCAGGTCCCTCAAGACATCTCAGAGATGTCTTCATCATCTGGGAGCCTTCGTGATGTCCATATGTTTTGGAGGCAAAGTACTTTTCAGATGAGATAGGGCAAATCTAAAGTCTCAGACAGAATGGTTCCGGGGGGGCTGCACATCAAAATTACTCAGCCAGGTGTATGATTTGCCTCAGAGGCCTGGCTGGGTCCCAAATTACACCAAAAGTAGCTTGAGTTCACCATGGTGTCTTGTTTACACAGTTAGCATCAAGGGTCTTAAAGAGATGCAAAACAATATTCTCATCAACAGTAGTTTAGATCCTTCCTTTCCCCTTAAATATAATTGGTGAGGGAAACAGTGAAGCATAGGAATGACAATATTATAAAACACTTAAGTAAGTTTTACTGCTTCATTTCTTTTCAGCATGGAAAGTCAAGCCTGACTGGTCAGCCTCAGGTTTTCTGACTTCAACCAAATTCCACTAGAATCACTAAAGTTATTGAGTAATAGCCGGCTTATCATAGAGCACAATTACCCTGACTTGCCTTTTTTTTGGTTTTTAATGGTGGAAAACATCATTAGCCTGAAGCTATGTTTCTTGTTAAAAGAAAGGCTTTCTGACCATGACCTGATTTTTTTTTCTAATTATGTATGTGTATGATCATATTGCCTTTATAGATTGTTCAATTTTGTATTACCAGAAAGTGATTTAAGGATATAATAACTTTGAAGCTGCTATTCCTGATATTCTATAAATGTGGTATCAGAACATACATATGGACCATATTTCTTGTCACTGGAACTGCCTGAGGGGCTTGGAAAATGAGAGGAAGAGAGATAGGAGATTATTCTTCCAGATTTTTTTTTTTTTTTTTTTTTTTTTTTTTTTTTTTTTTTTTTTTTGTACATATTAAATGTGATTTAATTAGTGTTAGTGCTATATGCTTTCTTGTCTCTTTGAATATTATTTTTTCTTTCTGAATTCTGCCTCTTGGAAATTATATGTGGCATACCAGGAGGTTGATGATTTTGTCATAATTTTCTCATGTTCATAACCAGTTTTTATTCTTTGTTTATTAAATCATAAAGTACAAGTTCTTTATTTCAAATTAGAAGCTTTGTCCCATGCTTAAATGTCTAGAGTGTTGTTCTTCAACTATATGAAGACTAGTAACTAGAAATGGGAAAAATAGCACTTTGTAAACTTTCGTACATGTGTGACAGCTGCCATAAATATGAGTTACTTCTGTATCACAGATGTTTACTTTGCTTTGGAAATAACCTGTGTGCTTTCTGTGCTGTGCAAGTTATGTACTGAACTTAGTTTTAAACTTAACTTCTCCTCATGAAATAATGGGTATTCAGTGGTGCTGAAAATACTGTATTGACTGACTTTTGTGGTGACACCTTGGTGATAGTGCTCACAGAATCTTAGAATATGATGCTATGATTCATAAGGCTGGAAAAGACCTTCATGATCATCAAGTCCAGCCTTCAACTGAACACCATCATGTCACCTAAACCTAATTGCCACATCCAGTCATTTCTTGAACACTTCCAACACTCCACCACTTCCCTGGGCAGCCCATTCCAATGGCTGACAACCATTTAAGTGAAAAAATTCTTCCTGATGTCCAACCTGAACCTCTCCAGGGAAAACTTGAGGCTCTTTCCTCTTGTTGCCTGGGAGAAGTGGCCAATTCCCACCTGGCTACACCCTCCTTTCCGGTAGTTGTAGAAAACAATGAGGTAACCCCTGAGCCTCCTCTTTCTAGACTGAACAACCCCAGCTCCCTCAGCTGCTCCTTCCGTTGCCCTTCTCTGGACAATCTGCAGCCCTTCAATGTCTTTCTTGTCATGAATTGCCCAGAACTAAAGACAGCACTCAAGCTGTGGGGTCACTGCCAAAAAAATAAAGCAGTTTTTTACTGATTCAGTCTGTTTCTAGCAGAGGTGGAGGTGGTATCAAACCTGACTGATTTGCCCAAAAATCAGCCTGTCAGAGAGTACAACCAGCCCATTTTCTGGGAATTGCCTAAGTACTAAAAAGGTATATTAATTTTATAGTACTGCAAATGTTTGACCCAATCCATAGAACAATTTCTAAGACAAGATACATTGTTCACATTCTTACATGTCACTGTCATATAAGTATCATTTGTCTCTCCTTTTTAAGAAAGTATGTGCACTTTTGTTTTTAATTCCATTAATGATTCTACTAGCATGACAGTCATGGTTTCAGTAGGAAGGCATGATGAGTGTTTATTTATTGTGCATGTTTTTTCTTTTTCACTGGCTGATGAAGGGAATGCTTAAGCATTGGATAGGTTTAAATATAAAGACTCTTAAACTGCTGAATAATACTTTGAGTTTTGTGTTCTTGTGGAATTTAGGCTATGTGAATTTGATCAAAGTTTTCTACCTTGGTGTTGTGTGTTCCTGCCACAGCAGCAGTCTGATTAAAAAAATAAAAAAGTTGCTACAGGACTTTCCATCACAATCCTCATCTTCCCCTGTGCACCAAGGACTACTTTAAGCTTCTCTGTGTCTTTCAAGGTAATGAAGACACCTTACAGAACTTAACATTATAAGACTGCTGCAAATTATATGTACTGTTGAGTTTCATAAGGTTAAAAAAAGGTAAAAAAACTCCTATAAATTCCTGTTACACTGTGTAGACTTTTCTACTATGAGGTGACACGCCAAGTTTTCAGGCTCGTAGCGCCATGCTCATTTGAATAGCTGTGTTAAAATGTCTTGATGTATGCCATAGAATTCAAAATACCAAGCTGCAAGATTCAACATTTGTATGTAATTTGAAACTGAGAATTACTCAGAATGCTAGAATTCCCTCATTAGAAATTACATCAATAATTAAGGTAATGATCTCTGTCCAAAAATGCTTCCAAAAAAGAATTAACTTCATTATAACACAAGTTTTAATTAACAAGTGCTAGATGATAATTTTAATTTCCTGCACTAAGAAACTGATACTTTAGTTGCTTTTTTTTTTTTTTTTAGGGCATTATGACACAAAGAATTTGGATGTTCTAAACTTCATGCTGGAGATGTGCCTGTTTATAAACAACAGACAATTACTCAGTTGAATAACTTGTCTCAACATGGAACAGAAATAACAACTTGAGAACATATCAAAATGACATGTGATAAGAAACAGCATATTTTTCCTTTTAAGTGCATGAAGTGAAACAGAGGGAACATTTTGCTCCATTTTACTCTGGCTTTACATTCCCTAATTTTCTTCTTAAGTAATTTTAGAGATCCTAAGTATCCCATGTGTTCCAGGAGAAGACACACTGAGGAGCAGATGGCATTTTCCCAGGATGAAATGGGAATAAGTTTTATTCAATCAAATGGATAATCTAAACATTGAAGTTTTGTTTCTGCCACAGCTCTTCAGCCATGTGCTAAGCTGGGCTCGCCTTGGGAATGCTATTATGAAGTTTGTAAAGACCTTTTGATCTTCATTGTCAAAGCAAGTAAAGTAATGATAAAGCCTTTCCTTTTTATTTTACTGGTATTGATACATGCTGCCTGCTGGTTGTAGGAACCATAATATAGACACATTCAAAAAATTCCCCTAAAAGGGTCATTCAGGGGCTTAAGCACATGCATTAACAATTTGAAAGTTTTGTCTTTTTGAAATTTGAAAGTGGAGAAGAAAAGTATGCATTTACACTGCATCTAAAGCAGGCATCCTAAATTTCCTACCAATGTAAACTTAAGGAATTATAAATATGATAATGACATTTTAGAAATAGCTGTTGTGTTTTTTAATATATTTTGCTCCATGTAACAATATTACATACCTGCAACTTTCTTAGCTGTGAGGTGCTACATTGTAAAGATCCAAACCTCATTTTGACTAATGCAGGTGACCAAAACTAGATTACAAATTCCAAGATATCTTGATGTGTTCTGCATTGCTTTGTCTCTCTTCTATATAGAAGATTATCACTCTTCTTTCTCTAATTATTTGGTTTATAGGACTTCAGTAAAAAAGGGCTAAATATTGAAATCAGACTGTGATCAATTAAAAAGCATCAAAAATGAAAATTGGAGGGGAAGAAAGTAGGGCAGAGGGGAAGACAATATACTATGTTACTTATAGCAAGAACAAAAAGACCTTATCTGTCTGCCCTTGTACTCCCTTTCCTGAATAATTTAAAGCAATAAAGTATAACAGCCAAAATGTTATATTGACTATCTGAGTTAAAGTGGCTAAAAAGAAAATCTTGGCGTAATCAATATAAGTGAACTATTAAGCTGAGAAAGGTCTTTCAAAGTCATTGTTTCTTAAGGTAAAGTACTGCTGTATGTAATCTCTCTGTTTTGTACTAATGAAGTTTATTTCATATGGCATCATTTTCCAAGGATCAGATACCACATATAGCTTAAACTCATAAATCTATCATTTATTATAGTTTAAAAAGTTAGATTTAAAAGTTCTGACATGATTTGAGAAATTGCTGATTTTAACTGGTATTATTTTACTTGGGTCCAATGATCCTTCCAAGACTTATCTTCTGCTTTTCCTAGATGAGTGTAAAATAAGCCTAAAATCTTGTATAGATACCCTGCAGAAATGCTTCTTATTTCCTAGTAGTAACATGGCACTAAAAATTTTATAATTGTATCCCTCTGGAATAGGTTGCATCATGTGTTAAATTAAGTGTGATAAAAATGTTGCAGGTATATAATTAGAATATAATTGCTTCAGTGCACACCTGTCTAAAAATGTATTTGCCTTAGTGATGTACATAGATGTACCTAGTCTAATAATCTGCTTTTTCCTCATAATTGGATCTCCTGCAGCTTAAACTACATCATATTTTATATTAACCTTTCCTAAGATAGAAGATAATATGGACATGCATGATGGAAGCCAATTTCCACTGGTTTAGATGAGGTCTGTTGCTTTCGCTGAACACTGAAAATAACCTCTACTTTGCTCTGATTTTAAGATTGCATAGTGCATGTGGAACACAGGATAACAACCTTCTCAGGTAGAAGGGTGCAAATGTGTTCTGAAAGACATGAGAAGAACACTTTTGTGTTAGAGAGCAAATAAACAAAACATTTTAAAGTGATATAGTTCAGAGCAGTTCAGGCCAAACATCAAACAAAGTGGTAAAGGACTGAGTGTTGCTGTAAAGCACAATAGCAAAACAGGTGAGGTAGCATTTAATACAACTAAAACTGGAAGTGTATATCTCTCCAATTAAGTCAGTAGTAAGGGCTTGGGACCATACATAATTTGTTACTATTGATTCCAATTAAACTCAGGGGTTCTCATTGTAAAGAGGGGTGTGTAATCAATGAACAATTAAGAGAAGAAGACCCTGAAAGTAACTTATTGTAGTAAATCTGGTATGGAAATGTGCAGGCACATTGCCATTAAACCACTTACAGCAGTGGTAACATGCTGCTGGTAGCATCATTTGCTGCTCTTTTAGCCGAGACTGTAGTGGAAATAGCTTTAGGTTTAACTTCTTAAATTCCTGGGACGCCAAACAGCATCTCTTTGTATCTGGTCTGGAGCTTGGTGGTTTGTTTCCTGTAACCAGCCACTATGACTCCCATCTTTATTATTAGTAGCTTAGAAAAGATAAACCAGGTCCTCGAAGATCATGTAAGGTTAAAGTTATTAAAGGCAGAAAAGATGTCAATACAGGGAATGCCAAAGGTGAATTTCAAGAAAACTGCAGCAGAAGGTTCAAATATTTTAATTTGCCCTTATGTGCTGTACTTTCTTTTTATTCGAGGACTGAGGAAAGAAAATAAGGTTAAATGAACTTCTGGGAAGCATCATGCATGCAAACATGATTTGCATAATTATTTACATTTTTTTTGTCAAACACAATCTTTCTTTAAATGTCATCTTGTCACTTCAAAACATCTTTGTCATGCTGTCTCTCTGTATTCTTGTTCAACTAATATATTCCTTTTTTTTTTTTTAATTGCTTCACTAACACCTAATTAATCTTGTTCCTGATTTTGCTTATTGGAATTTGTACCTATGGGGTTTTCAAAAGGCTGTTTCCTTTTGAATGTGTAAATGTTTTCCCAAGCAAAATACACACATGTATGGGAAATATATGTATTTATCAACACTGTTTGGATTTATCATCTTGTCACTTTAACTATCCAAGTTATTTTTGGAAGTTATTCTCCAGAGTATCATTTCATGACTGGGGCCTAATTAATGACTGGAAAACCACTATGCTGTCTGTAGGGCTGGACACTTGTATCTTCTCTATTTTCTGATTTGTATCTTTTTTTTCATGTTGCAGCATTATGTGTAGCCTTTAAATTACATTCTTGCGTATAACCTACCTGCCATAGTTGTTAAACTCAAAATCTTGCTATGGACAAAAAGGAAGACATACATCAAGTGGGAAACTAGGAAATGTATTGTTTGTTGCCTTAAAATTCTAACAGATTTCACTAAGATGAAAGAAAGATATTACGATTAGGCCAGTGGAAATTATACTAACAGTTAATGTCCAAATTAATATCACATAGATGCTGTTTTTAATATGTTTAAAATGGTAATATCAAGCTTTGTGGCTATCCTTTTGTTGCATCTCTGATCCTAAATGAGTTGGGTGGGGTTGCAGTGAGTTGTCAGGATCCTGAATTCAAGAAAGGGAGGAGTTTGATTCTGGTGATTTTTTTCCTAATCTTTAAAGGCATATATAATTCTTTTTCTTGTCATTTTAATGTCTGCTTTAGGTAGTTTAATATTTTCTAAAAACATTTAAATCTTGCTTTTTTTTTCACTGGTCTGCAACTCTATGATATATCTTAATTTACAATACATAGTATGTTTTATGTAGGTGAGATACTTGTTCTTTGTTTTGGGGCTTTGCTCTTTACTCTAAGAGCAGTTTTGCCGACTTCTGAAGTCTACATTTCATTGATGACCCATGAGATGCTTAGAGTCTTGGGGAAGCCAGTGTTACTCTTTCACCTTGTTTTTAAGATCATCTTTTTACGCATAAGAGAAGATATTTCCTTTCCTGGATATTCTTGGACCATCAAGCTACAATGGCAATAAATTTTTTTTCTTATGAAAAGCTCTGATTATATATACCAGTGGAGTTTACCTCTGTCAGTGTATATGGTTACCCAGCTGAAAGAAAACAAAATAATATTTTTTTAATGATAAATTCAAATACTGTTCCTTCCCTTCCCTTCCCTTCCCTTCCCTTCCCTTCCCTTCCCTTCCCTTCCCTTCCCTTCCCTTCCCTTCCCTTCCCTTCCCTCTTTCTCCTTCAGAAATAACTTGTAGGCTACTTGGTAAATATACAGGGTTTTTTGTTACACACTGTAGACAGGATTTTTTTTGGTTGATAGATTCCTTATTGGACTGATGATAAAATTAATACTAGAAATGAAGAAAGATTTTTCTTCCATAATCACATCAAAAAGTCACCCAAATTTGAAAAAAATAGAGATTAGATATTTTTTAATATCCTCCTAGTGAATGTTAATATGTTTGGATGGAGTATTTTTACAAGTCTGACAGTGAAATTACATACAGAAAATTGATTTGAAATAATTCATGGGCAAATCAAGTCATCCTTATTTCAAATACATTGGTTTGTTATTTTTGCTGGCAGATTAATTGCATTTGTATACCCATAAACAGGGTCATAATGCTGGAGGAAAGAAGTACATGTGATTTCTCTATAAGGTATTCTTTAATTGGAAAACAAGAATTATGTGTGTTGACAGATTTATGTGCATTCTGTCTTGTAGCATATGGTTATGCTGATAAGGACTTGTAATAGTCTGTCTAAAGACCTCATGTCCTTGCAATGCACAGTGCTAAGTGCCTGACATCCCATGCTCATTTTGAACTTCAGTAGGAAGAAAAGTGAAATGAAATATTGGAGACTGAATCATGGAATTCATGGCACTCAATGTCTTTTCCTGGACAAGACTGATAGGCTGAAAAAAAACCCACCACGACAAATTGCTTCAGTTGCTTTTGCCAACTCTCTTCTGTTGTGCCAAAACAAAATGTCTTGATTTAAGTAGAGAGAATTGATTTACACATTTAGTAAAATTATTTATGTTAATGTTTTTTAGCTATCTTTGATTTAGGTAGTACAATTTTCCTGTATCTCTGGTGCTCTCAGAATATATTTACACTAATAGTACAGCTTTGTCTTGCACAGCAATTTGTGTGCATGCACAAGTGTAGCTTAGCTCTTTCTCCTCTAAGGAACACATTCAGAGGCAACTCAATTTAAAATGTAGACCAAGAAATTTCAGGCTTAATTCAGAAATGTATGGACTCATCAACAGTGCTAAACTTGACATGCTGGTCTCTTATGCTGTGTTACTGCACAGTCGTGCCAAATATTAAAGGTAAGGGACTGTCAGCAGTTTTAGTCTAAATGTCGATTTTTCAATGTTTTTATCCACTCTAGGCATGGAACAAATGGTGCCTGTTGAATGATCTGCCACATTGGAAACTCTAGGCCTCTTAGAGTGATGTGAGTGTTCAGAAGCTGTGAAAACAATTCATGCAGCTTGGATATCTTTGGGCTGGAACCATAAGCAGGAGTACTGAGGGGGAACTATGGGTCAGGAGGATGCCAATAGTTGTCCTTGATGCTGGGAAATATTGAGCCCTTACCTGATGAGTCTCCAGAATCTATAGAAACAGATTTATTTGTTTTTGTGAATGCACCAAATTTTTGTAATTTCTTGGATTGTCTGCCACGTTCAGATCTTGTAATAAAAGATCTTATTCTTTGTTTTGGGATTTAGTGAAGACAAGCCGAGTTGTCAAAGATGTTTACACTTTAAAAAATGCTCTAATTCTCTACAGCATAGGTGAAAAGTTTGACATAGGGAATACTCTCCAAAAAACACAAAGAATAGCTGTGATTGTTGGTTTTTTAACATAAAAATGGGCAGAGCATATGAGAAAGGAAAATTTTAACAGTATATAAAGGCAATAATGTGAGTGACGTATAATTAATCAGGTCATTGTTTTCAGTGTAGAAATCTCTCAACTTACTTATTTTAAATATATCTACATTAGTAGCCTGGACATAAAGATACTAGGTAATACTGAAGCTGTCAGGATGTCTTTTGTATGAATGCATTTTTTGTTTAATAAAGTGAGGTAACATTATTTTAAGGGTTCATTTTGTCTTGTTTTACCAGTAGTAAATAAGGAGAAATGCAGTTATACCTTGTGTTTTATATATACTGTCATGCTATCTATTACCAGTTTAGATTACTTGTCTATATCCTTTTCAGCTTTTAGTTTATGTGACACTATTATTTAGGATTTACATTATGCACAACAGCTTGTCATATTTTTAGAAGTAGTAAACCCATCCATGTTATGAAAAACCTGATAGCTTCTGTATATTTGTTACAAGGTACCGATATACTGAGGACTGCACATAAAGATAGCCAAATTGCAGGAAATAGAATTTTTCTTAGATGATAATCAAAGAGTAACACCTTCAATAGAGGCAAATTCCAATATTTCTTGGCATGATCATTCACAAATTGAATTGAGAACTTTGAAACTCTATATAGAGTGCCCTTCTCAGACAGTTCCCCTTTGTTGAGGTTACTTTAGTCAGTTCCATCTCTCTAAAGTGTTGCTTAAAACAGGGTCATGGACAGCACATGGTACTTTACAGATAGTGTATTTGTGCCAGATTCAGGGGTAACACAATTTTGTACAAAGTGCACACCTCATTTTCATTAGTTATGTCTCTATTTTAAGATGCAGCTAGGTAGCCTGAAACCACCCTTAAGCCCAAGTGATTCTTTGCTGTTGATGCTTTGATTCAGGCTCGTACTCAATGTAGACAGACAAGTTAACGTGCAAGTTTGGGACATTTTTCTTGCATTGGCTCTGTCTGCCATCACGTGTGCCACAACAGATCAGTCAGCCGAGACCTTCCTAGACAGTTCTCAGCATTTTGTGTTGAAATGTCAGGCTGGCACTGCAGTGGGTTCACCACAGGGGACAAAGTTGTGGCTTTCTCTCTATGACGGCGTGGACAGTTCAAGCCTGGGTAGGTAGTCTGGCTGGGCAGCATGCTGAAGGTTAGTGAGCTTGTTCATTGGCTTCGCTGCTTCAAAGCACAGCTGTAGAGAGAGCATCTGTCTTGGAATGCCACAGTAAGCTTCATTTTTCAGGCAGAGGGATCACCTTTCATGTTTACTAGATACCAAAAAGTCTGTGATAAATTGCGTCACCTTCTGGCCTGCGTGCTTCTAATTCTTCTTGTGCGTATGTGTATTTTTTGTTCCATGGACTGTTCCAGGCAATAAGGAGTGCCAGTGCTCAATGTGTCTTTCTAGTTATGACAGAAGGGCAGAAGCAGTGACAAACAGAGCCAGCACAGAGAAGCAGAGTTTTTAATTCAGCTTCCTTTTTTCCTGTCTTCTGACACAGAAATTTGTTGCCGCACAAGCCTAGAGCAGAGCAAGGACCTATACCAATTCTGGTTGTGGGAAATATATTTTTGCAGTAGATCAAGTGTCTTTATAAAAACATTGATTCAAGGAGAACGACATGGAAACAAAGGAAAAATAAGCTATGAAGTGAATTATCAGGCAGTCATTTTACCGGAGGTCTGATATAGTAGAGGAAGCTGCTATGTGTATCTATATACAGGGACTGTAATATCCTTGAATATTAGGGAACTTAGCAAGTGAAGGATTATGGTAGCATTCAATTTTTACTTATCCTCATGTCTTTTAGTCTTTACTATTGCAGTTATTAGAAACACTATGATGGGGAATATTGGACTGAAATTTGGGGGAAACTCCCCCCCCAAACAATAAAACACTTCTAAGATACATCTTTTGTTTTGCACAACAATAAATTGAATAGGCTGTTAGTGGAGTTTTAATAAGACCATAAAATTTCTGCTCTGTATGTAAAATGAAGCAGTTGATTTAGTTTACAATGATACAAACAAGAAAAGTTACTGTAAAATATATGTGATTCTCTGAAGTATGAATTTGATTAGAAAGAATAATGCTGGAAAATACACAGCATCTGATGCAACTAGACAAAAGAGGCAGGAGAATAATTAAAACATGACACACTGATTTATTTAAAAGTCAAGGGTCTGCTTTCCAGCATAAGCCAATACATTCTGCAAAAGAACATTTTGGAAGGTAACTGCTTGTACCAACTAGTACAAGCTTCAGCCAAGGCAAAATATGTATGCCTCTTCCAGTCTCCTTGCCTGCAGGAATATGCTTTGTGCCAGTCATAGTTAATTTTGCACTAGAAATCCATGTGGAACTGCCAGCTGGAAGCAGGGGGAATGAAAACTGCATGTAAGTGCTTCAAACTGTTGGAAGTACGATGCTTGGCATTTAGATGTCAAAAAAATTGCTACTTGTTTATTGTCAAATTAAATGCCCTCAGACTAAGAGCTCATCTATAATTTGAAGTTTAATTTTAAAGCAAACTTCAGCAACTTCTCTCTCTGCCCTTGCCACATAGTTTTATTGTTGTTGAGTTGGAAATCAACCAAAGAGATTTCAAGCTTATGTGTTTTCAAGGAACCATAGATTATGCTCAGACACTTCATCTCATGGGGTGAAGTTGAGATCAGCAAGTTTAGTAGTTGTCTATTTCCACACAAAAAAAAAAAAAAAAAAAAGGGATGGGGGGGGGAGTGGGGTGGGGGGAGAGAAAGGCTACTATAGAACTGTGGAATAATTCAGCTTGAAAACGACCCCTGAAGGTCATTTGGTCCAGGTTCTGCTGAGAGCAGAGATTTATATTGTTAGTAAAAGTTATGTAAACAAAATGAGCTCAACATGGTTGAGGGACAAGAGATGTTTTTTGGGCTTTTCCCCCCTCATCAATCTAGAGTGGGTCTGAAGACTTACAGGTCAGTTTTGAAACAGACAGAGACATATAGATTTGGAGACTGAAACTGGTGATGATTATCTAAACCAGTGTTTTAGCAAGAAAATAAAACTTTTTCTACCTATTGTACCTGCAGAATTCATGTCTCTTTTTCCCTGTACTTCTCTAATAGTGCACAAAGCACGAATTCATGAAGGTTTCTGGTGAGTGGAAGTCTATCAGGCTCTTGTTTTCACTTTAGAGGTGGTGATGGATCACAGCAGAATCCTGAAGTATTTGGAAAGTACATTAGGTAGCTCACCTAATTAGATCAAGTTAAGAAAGAGGCATGTGATCTAGTTGATCATTCAGTGAGAGCTTACATCTGTTGAATGGACTAGCACTGTCCTTCATGAGGAATTCCTTTGACCTTAGGGATTATCTTGACAGAATCTGACCCTTTTTTTGTGCTTTTATTTTATGGTCTGATGGTCCATTCCAGCTTTTAGCTCATGTGCATTCTTAGTGCACCGTTTTAACATTCAAATTCAAGAACTAAGACTCTCAGTAACTCCCAAACCTGCTATAGAAATTTCAACTATAACTCTATGAAATTAAGTTTTAAAACTTCTCAGGGTTTAAAGGCTGCCTCCCAGACACCTTGGGCTCTGTGGCTGCTTCTTACAGCAGAGTGCTGACTTTATGTGCACAGCAGCACAGCATGAGCACAGCTTTTTGAAATACAACCATCTCCACCAGCTTTTGGGTGATAGAAAGAGATGAGAAAGGAGAAATGTAATACAAAATAAAGAGGAAAACAAGGTTCTAAAAAAAAAAAAAAGGTAATTGTTAAGTGAGCTGGAATTATTTTTATTTCAATTAGGCAATCATATACGGATAAAATGTATATTACTTTAAATCAAGATGTTTTAAAAAGGCTGAAGTTACAGATTTAACAGTTACTTAATTTTCTTTAAAGAAAACCAAACAAAAAAATTACAGATTTCTGCTATAACTTCTGAACCGTAACACTGCAATAGATGAACTATTTCACTACTTGCTATTTTATGGTGCTATAAGGCAAAGGTAGCATGCCTGGTCTAGCCTATTATATTGAACTACAGCAAAAACAGAAACCCTGGAAACTTCAGGCAAAGCAAAGCAGGTGAATGAGAGAGACAAAAAATAATTCTATAAAGGCATGATTTATTAGTAATGGGGGTGGGAGAGTGGGTGAAATAGACAAGGTGTGGGTAAAAGGAAGCAAATGAAGCAGTTGAAACTAGTAAAGAGACAGCAGAAATTAAGCACGGAGAGACAGAGATTCAAATAGTTTCTGAACATATTTTTTTTACTCAGGGAACATAGTACTTTTGAAATAATGTTAGTGATTAGATTTGATCATGTTGCCAGGGAATTACAAAAAATATTTGACTTTACTAGGATTGTTGATTTTAAATTAAAGGCTTTCAGTCTGCTGAACGGATCTTCTGAAGGTCCTTTGTAGTTTGAATTATATCAAGGACTTTTCTATATTAAGGATTTTGGAAACAATATGAATAATTTCAAGGATAATTATGAATTTGTTTTCAGTGCACCTGTAGACAGCTCTATTGTGTGAAATATCTCCCCGAAGAAAATTGGTATTCACTCACTGAGAGTATTCTTAGGAAAAAAAGAAAAAATCTAATCCAAAATCCTACCAGAACAGTTTTCAGAATATATTCCTAAAATCTCTATCATGACTACCTGGGTAAATTATACAGAGTAAATTAAAATTATCATTTCTGTAAATTATTAAGTATGTAAATACATTTTGTATAAATTTGGTATCTGGTGCACGTATTTTTTGTCTAGCTTCATGGTAACTTGCTGAAACATTTTGCTTTCCATTACAATAGATCGAAGATTTTGCATTAGGTGAGAGATTTTTTAACAGCTCTGCTAATGAGACAGCATCTGCTAAACCCTGCTACATTACTATTTTTAGTCATATAACTATCCATCATAATTTTGTTTTCCTTTATGATGATGACAGTTTGACATAATTCAGCATCCTCACCTTCTCAAAAGAAGGATTTCCTGAGAATGCAGAAGAGTGTTCACTTGTTTCTTTCAGGAAAAGAAAACCTTTACATGAACAAAAAGTCATGGAAAACAGTTATCAGGCTTAATTTTTGTTTCAGTGGTCTGAAAGTGAAAACCAGATTTTTCAGCACAGAAGAGAGAGGTCATGGCCTTCCCTTCCCTTCCCTTCCCTTCCCTTCCCTTCCCTTCCCTTCCCTTCCCTTCCCTTCCCTTCCCTTCCCTTCCCTTCCCTTCCCTTCCCTTTTTTCTTTTCTTTTTTTCCCTTTGGGAATACCTGAATCCAGAAATCTGGTAGTTAACTTTAAACACATTGTTAGCAGGATAGGACAAAGTGTCCTTCTCCCTACATCTTGCCTACAAGACACAGATCTGATAGAGCACCTTCCCTTTTGCTTTTCCTCTGTCATTATTTAATTTCGTGTACTGTGTAAAGTTACAGGTTATTAAATACCATGTGCTTAGCATTCATCACATCAAAGAACATAGAAATCATTAAAAAAATTTCTTTCTTTGCACTACCAAAAAAATGAAACAACACAACTCTAAAATGTAGATGAATTGGAATAGACCTTATTTGTAACATATTTTTAAAACACATTTTTTAAACATTTTTTGTGTTTCATTAAAAATGCTAGATATTTTGTTGCTGTTTTTTGCTGGTCTGTAATGAATTCTATGAATTTACTAAATTCAAAATAGGTTGATTTCATTCACTCAATTCAAATTTTTGTTCTTGCATCCTCTATGTCACTTGTTTCCTATTATCTTTTTATATGTCCTTCTGTGCCCTAGTAAAGAAGAACTGCTACCACTTGACATCTGTTTTTGTGTGATTGTTTTTTTTCCCAAGTCACCTCCTTTGATTTCTTTCACAGTACTTTGGAGCTGGTAATGCCAACATAGGAATTTTACTTAAAATAATTTCCTGTTGATTTTAGGGTTTTTGATCCACTTGCTAAGGCTTGTCTAAATCTGGCACAAGCACAATCACTTAATGATTCTTTTGCATTCTTCTTGATCCTCATTCAATTCCTGTTCCAAATTCCTAGCTGGAAATCACTTAGTTATTTTGTTATTGTGGAATATTTTGATTGTTTTCATTTATAATGTCTTGCCCTAACGCAGGGATGTAGTTATTCTGTCCCTTAAGCCTGAGTACTAAAGTGATGGCAATGATTTAAGAAGTTAGTCATTTGCTTGGTTCAGTAGGTATGCCTGACTGACTTCTCTTACTTTTTTTTTTCTATTTTTCTAGAAAATTCATTCTGGGAAAGAAGAGACCTGTCTTCCCATGTCAGTTACTTTGTAATAATACCCAAAAGTTAGTAGAGCTGTCTACTGCTGTAGATTTCTTTATGATTACAGGCAAGATATTTTTGGTGTGTGTACAGTGCAAACTTCAATATAGGAAGCCCTAGCTAGCTTGGCTAGTGGAACAGAAAGCAATTTAAATGATTTATCATGATGGAGCTGTATGGTGCCATGTAGTTTATTGTGCATATGCATAGATCACTGTGGGCTAGAACCCCTGACAGGCCAATGAGTGAAATTTATGCATCACCTGAGATCCTCAGATCTCTCACTTGCTGTCTAACTTAATAAAATATTTAAATTTCCTCAGAGTATGGGCACAGGTACTGCCTGACTGGGGAAATGCTAATCCAGTCTGTCAAATTGTTGAAAGCATATCCATATGCCAACATGCTAGCTGAACCCTCTGAGTAGTTTCTTTACTCTGTTTATGAGATCTCAGGCCATGCCCTCAAAAGAAGACCAGGACTAGAAGGGAGTTTATAGATCTCTCTGAATGATGACTGCAATAGCAGAGGGCTGGAATATATTTTCATAAGTATATAAAAACCCATCTCAATAGTACTTTTATCCTCTTCCCTTGCCATTCCTTCCTGCCCCATCTCCCATAGAAAAGCTGCTTGAGGGCTTCTCCTGACTTCTGCTTGAAAGTTTATCCATAATTGTATTTGTGCTTACAATGTTCCACTCTTGAAGTCACTATTCTTCCTTTTTAGTGTCTGCCTTCTGAAGTATTTTAGAGAGAAGACTTAAATTGTCCCTCAGACCTCATTTTGGTCTGTAAAAAATCTAGAGGTGTTTTAGTCCTCTTTCCTATGACAGACTTTTTGTTTTCCTTGCCAACTTAATAGCTTTTGCCTAATTCTCTTCCTTTTTATTTAATGTCTAAAGATTGACAGTCACCGTATTCTGAATGATGATGCGCCAGTACTGCATTTGCCTTTTAGGTAGCTGTATCACATTCATATCCCAGTACCCCATTAACCTATGACCAAAAAATACGACCAGGTCAGGTCCTTCTGCTTTCATATAGTAGAAATAAATTTGAAATTAAAAATAAGTTTGAATATTTTCAGTCATTATTGTACACACATGTATTTAACATTGCTGAATATCCACTGACATGGTCTTCAGGTCCTTTACCCATGTATTTTGCTAACATTGTCTCCTATCTTTGTGATGAGAGCTCCTTTTCTAGCAATGGAAATTTGTAAAGGGATCAGGCTGAAAGCTAATTTTTTTCCCCTAATCAATCTTGCCCTGGAGTTTCCTGTTTAATTCCGTTTGGTGTTTTCTCCTCTTAGACCAATTCCTTGTTCAAGTTAGATTTCTATTAATCTTTATCTGCTTAGCTAGACTACTAGATTTCAGTGTGTCAGTGTTAGAGCCCAGATGGATGAGCTCCTAATTCATTACCTTACTGTGGAAAATAATTTCATTTTTTAAAAGCTCATGTTAGATTTTTGCATTTTTTAATGAACAAAAGTGAGTCTATAGATAGATGGAAAATGTGTCCAAAACCCTTGAACAATATTTCAGTTATTCTTTTCTCCTGAATACAAGTATTTTTCTGTTTTTCAGGTTTGTTCCCTTCTTATGGAAGCTATCTTAAAATACATGCTGTCTGACCCGCAGCTTCATTTTTCCATTCTTCCACAATTCTGAGATGGAGTTCAGCTTGTGATTATGAGTAATTCATATATGTTTAGTCCCTTGAGATCTGCTTTCACTTCTGTTATAGTATTTTTAGTTTTTTGTTCATATACACTTTTATTTCCCTTCCTGTTATCTGCAAGGTCAATGTCATGCTCTGTTAAAAACTGAAGAAAACTATTTATTTAATTATTGTTCACTATTATTATTATTAATTCTACTTAGTCTCCACCTCTTTATGGTGTTTTCTCATAAAAACAAGGCTGTGTATCGTTACTACCCAAGGTAATTTATGGCTGCCTAGCTGAGAATGAGTCACTGCCTCTCAGTGTTTCTCACAGAGCCAAAGTTGGGTTGAGGCTGGAAGGACCTATGGACATCACCTGGTCCAACCCCTCTGCTCAAGCAGACACCAAGTCAGCTGCTCAGGGCCATGTCTGGATGGATTTTGAGCATCTCCAAGAATGGGGACTCTACCCCCTCTCTGGCCAACCTGCTTGGTTACTCTCACAGTGAAGAAATGTTTCCAGATATTCTGAGGGAACATCTGGATGTTCAGTTTGTGCCTGTTTCCTCTGGTTCTGTCACTGGGCACCACTGAAAAGCGCCTGTCTCTGTCCTCTTTGCACCCTCCCTTTTGGTGTTTATATACACTGATGAGATCCCCCTGTATCTGCCCTTCTCTAGGTTGAACAGTCCCAGTTCTGAGTATTTCCTCATAGGAGAGATGCTACAGTCCCTTAATCACCTACTGGCCTTGTGTTTGACTCATTCCAGAGAAACTTCATCTCCCTCATTCCGAGGAGCCAGAACTGGATGCATGGCCTCAGCAGTGCTGAGTAACAGGGAAGAACCATCTCCCTCAATCTGCTGACAGTGCTTTGCTGACTGCAGCCCAGGATGCCATTTGCTTTCTTTGCAACAGAGGCACTCTGCTGACTCCAGCAGGACCCTGGGCACATTTCTGCAGAGCTGTTTTGCAGCCAGGCAGCCCTCAGCATGTGCTGGTGGGTGGTTCTACCTTTCAGTATCAGATTTTCCCTGTGTATTTTGTGTGATGCCTGGCCTTCCAACTCATGGCTCTAAGTCAGCTAGAGAGAAAGGTGCCTAAAAGTTGAATTAGGCAATAGCTTTAATATCTTGGTAAGATGTTAGTCTCAGATTTCCATGTGTCACTTGATCATAAATGCAATTTAACTGTACAGCTGATCCCTTAAAAAATTGTGATGGATATTTATTCTTATACCTGGCCAAATCAAAATTAGTGCTAAATAAAGGTATTGCTCCTATGAATTTTTACTTATGGTTTTCCCCCCATACCTTTGGTAATCTTGCAAGTACAAGTCCCTTTTATTTCCAGATATTCTAAACCAAAAGGGTTAGTGCTGATAACACCAAAATGTTTGCAGAAAGTAGCTATTTGTAGAAGCAAGAAAGAAGCAACAATGTAGATTTGACATCATGAGAAGTGTCACCTGATCATCTCCTTGACAGAGCTTAAAAGAAAATTGTTATATTGTTAATTGATATTTTGATTAGAAGCTTCTATTTAATTTGGGGGTGCAGAGTGGGGTGGGGAGAAGAAAATAAAAGGCTATTTTGGAGAATTTTTCAGCTCTATTACTTTTCTTGTTCATATGTCTGGGTGTCTAATGCTTTTAGCAATGGACATTTTGCCCTCTAGTGGTTTCTTTCGGTTACAGACTATCCAAGGAAAATCTGTGTGCATCCAAATTAATCCGCTTGGATTCTAGTGTGGACCTGCAAAGCAAAAGCTTTTAAGATGTGTTCTTTTCCTTTTTCCTGTATCCATTAACACACCTTTATGATTCTACCTTTAATTACACTGTCCTCAGAATATATTTTATTCACATGGATTGTTAAGGGGAAGCTAAAAGACACTGCATTTTAATTTGAAAGTAGTGGCTAGGAAATTAACTGGCAAAGATTTGGATTTTACTTCAAAGAAGTGACACTGGATAGCATAATTTGTTGCTTTATATAACAAAACAAAGGAATGAAAGCTATGTAATTGCTAGAGCAGCATGTGTATGCTCCAAAGTTTTCCTTTAATTCCATAACAATGATCCGATTATGCTTATTTGGGACACGACTTGTAGATAGACAGAACATATTTACCTTTATTCTAGACCCTAGTCAGTGCTTTGGTGCTCTGGGAGGATGAAAATGAAGTGGTACCATTTATATTGTAGTACTTCTGACACTAGCATACTGGTTTTCTGTTGCAGTATTTCTTTGCATTTTTGCTATGTGAAGTTTTGCTGAAGCGAATGGTATGTTGGCACCCTCAGTTTATTTGGACCTGTGCCAAGGAGAATTAATACTACATAAAATACACAATATTCTTAGGAAAAATAGGAAAAATCCTTATTAACATGCTTTGTGCAGCACCTACTGAGATTAAATACGCATGTTACTCAGGGTTGTTCTCTTCAAGGCAACCTAAAAATAAATATTTAGGGGTTATTTCAAAATGTTAACTTCAGTATAAAATTTCATAAAGTTTCATTGCATCTATAAATTCAAGTGCTTCCTAATTGGAATAAGAAAGGTTAATAGATTAATGCTTTTCAATTCTCTGCTTCATGGTTCCCAAAACATTCAGTTTAACTAGCCACTGAAAAGAACCATTGATGGATTGATGGTACTCAATGATTTTAGAATTATTGGATTACAATAAAACTGAGTTAAATGAGGTTATAAACCAACAACTGTAACAAAACTGCAACCACACTCTTCCTTATGTCATAATCAAACAAATTCCCATAGATAAAAATATCCTGAAGAAAAAATATATTTCATTTTTGCTTTAAGACTTTGCAATAAATGAAAATGCCATGCTATTCCTTCCATGGCTCTATTTTTACTTGCAAAATATTTGTTTCTGAATATTTATTTTTAAACCCTTTCTCTCCACTATAAAGTTTGTAAAACTGTATCATCCAAAACAATCTTACTTTATGAAATAAGAGCATTTTTTTTCATAGAAATTCCCAATTTTATAAGAATAATAAGATTTTTGGAGAAAAATAAAAGGTCTTTCCATGAACAGTGTAATTTTGAGCACTGCTCTACAAAGATAGAACAAAAGGGCCACCAAGCAAAAAGAATTGTTCTTGAGGCTTTTAGGTGCTTCAGCCCTGAAGAATAAGGGCTATGGGTCTGCTAAAGTGGCATAGGCAGCTATGGCACCAGGAGAAAGTTGAATTAAATATTTGTATGGTTCAAGGGTAGTCTGCCTAAGAAGCTGGCAGAAATGTATTAAGATCAGAGAAAATATCTCTACATCTTGTTTTAAAAAGCAAATTTTTCAGTACCAAAATGTTCTAAAAAGGAGCAGAATTTTAAAGTGAGGACCAGGAGAAGAATAGGGATAGTAGGGATATGTGTCAGGATCAAAGAGAAAATAATGTAGTATTCTCCTAATTAGTTGTAAATTTTCATAGAATCATAGAACATTCTGAATTGGAAAAGACCCATCAGGATCACCGAGTCCAGCTCCTGGAGGCCCTGCAGAGGACGCCCCAAGAGTCACACCATGTGCCTGAGAGTGTTGTCCAAACACTTCCTGAGCTCTGCCAGGCTTGGTGCCTTCTCTGTGAAACCTGTCCCAGTGCTCAGACACACTCTGTGTGAAAAACCTTCTCCTGATATCCAGTCTAAACCTCCCCTGACTCAGCTTCATGCAGCTTCCTCAGGTCCCATCACTGGTCAAGAGAGTGAGGAAATCAGTAGGGATATTTTCTTGTCTGTAGCTGGTTCTCTGATTTCCTGCTGCTGTTTTCTTTTCTTGTTTTGTTAATTTTGGGGGGTAGGGGAGAGCAAGGGGCTGCTTTTTATATATATTCAAGCCCACCTTTTTTCCCATGGATCTTATAATCTTAACTACCATTACTGATGATGTTTCAGATCATCTGTGATGGCTGTTTTTGGTAGTCAGGTGGACTCTGCAGTTCAAAACCTTCACGTGTCATATGTGACCAAGGCCTCTGCCTAGAGCTGCAAGCAGACTTGGCTGCTCCAATGTAGCCATTATTGCCCAGAACTACATGTTCTCTCTTCCTATTGCAGGCTTCTGCTCCTGTAGCTGGAATGAATGAGACACTTCTGTACCTAGCACCTCAGGTCATTGATTTGTGGATTTCTTAAAAATTACCACCAAAAACAAGTGCTAATAGGAAAGGGTGTTTAGTCATAGTGGCTGTGAAATGAATAGTACTCTCATAGCTTCAGAAGCTCTGCGCAAGAGCAAGGGATGTTTTGAGACATTTGTCACTTTGGTACCACTGTTTGGTCTCCCTGAGTCAGGACTTCGTCTCCAAACTTGGAGCTGGAGAAAATCCAATGAACCAGAGATCAGAATAAATGCAAGGTCCCTGTGCTGTAAAAGAGGTTTATTTTGGACAGGCTTCTGTCATTCTTATGTGAATAAAAGCAATTTTTCTGTACATTAAGTGTGATGAACTATGGAGAGGATTTTTTTTTTAATTTTATTTTGCTCTTCCACTATAATTGCTACCCTTATCCCTAATTCCTACTTGTAATTTCTAACATTAAAATTTTTTGCTTTCTTTGGGAATATTTTATCAGCACAAAATATTGTCATTTTTCTTTCTTTACATGTAGTACAAAAATAAGCACTGTATTAAAAATGAAAATTGTATGCCAGTTTTGTTCTTCATGAGAGCACTGTAGATCTTATGAATTGTTGTCTTATTAGCATGCTCAACAGTTGGTCATTGTTAAGTAGATTAATTAGATGATATTAATGTTCAAAATTCCTATTGCAAATAGTATAAATCACATATTGAATATTGAAAATTATATAATTATGGCCTTTTAAGCTGCAATTAAAAATAATTAAATTATCCCATGCAAAGCAGGTTTCGTAAATAGAAGAACACATTAAACTTGATTTTATTTTAGTTTTTCTTTAATATATTATGCTAGAGCATTAAAATATCCCCTGGGGAACAAGTACTGTAGGTTATTAAAAAAAGCCTTATATTTCAAAGTTTTATATCCATGTCATATGAATATCTAGATGGAAGATAAACAGATTTTGAAAAATTGCCTGAAAACAGCAATCCATCATGTTTAGCGAGAGTTTTCTTCCAGTTTGCTATGCTAGCATTTTTGCTATAGTGTCAGTGGTCTTAGGAAAAATGGGATTGCCTAGAGATATTCTTTCATCATGGTAGAAATTTCAGCCAATCTAAGTGCTTTTAGAATAAGAGTGGAGTGCAGTTAACTCTGAAGAAATCTTTTCTCTTCATTGCACCTGCAGCTATTATATGGTTCTCTGTAGTTGCGGCTCTGACATCCTTCTCACCTCTACCTAAGGCTGAAAGCAAAAAATAGGGCCTTCAGATGTTTTAATTCATTAAATTAACTACGTGAAATAAGAGTTTCTTTCCTGTTTTGTGACTCTTTAGTCCTTTCATAACTATATGATGCTTTTGTAGTTTTGTGCTGCACCCATCATCTTCCCGTTCCTCTAAGGTTTAATGGCTGTTTAAGATATCAGGACACTATAGTTCTTGCTTGAGTTGGTCTCAGGGACTTTAGATTCAATACAGACAACTGAAAATTATATTCAACAATGCTTAGTCCACATTGTCTGATCTCCAGAGAGAACTTGAGTCTTAGCTCCCCACAGTGAGATATGCTTGTGAAGAAGGGAAAGCTGAGTATTTCTGACTCCCTTCCTCACTCTGGAGGTTATGTATCTAAGCCAGGCCTGCACATCTTCTCCTACCCAAGCCAAATACTCAAAGCTGGGACCTTGGGAAATAGTGGACTGTTGTGGGTTGTTTCCCTCATCAATTATTAGAGAATAATTAAAAGATTCTCCCAGGGAGTTAAAAATCCCATTGAATGTTCTTCTCAGCCGCAAAGGATTCAGACCTTGCTGCACATCATTTTAAGCATTAACTTTAAAATATGTTTGAAGGATTTGAGATGAAATGTTGTACAACAGAGTGTGAGGTGATTCACTTTAGCATTAATAACAACATTTCTGCAGTAAGCCCCTCAAAGGAAAATAAGAGTGTAAAGAGTAGATCAAACTCACAGATTTGATACTGAGAGTATCTGCAGTGATTCAACCATGAAAATAGCCAACTAAAATCTAAATTGTGTCAGGAGAGGTGTTTAGAGTAAAGAAGGAAAAAGTTACTATAATGATATGTTATCACCTAGTCGTGTTCAAGAAAGATAGATTGAACATCTGAGTTCAAGAGAGGATTGACAAATCTCCCATTAGACTAGAAAACCTACAAGAGGGAAGAAAACCTACAAGAGGGAAGCAGAAGTTATTTTCCTTTTTTTTTAAAAATCAGCACAATGCAGGTAGGATATATATGTTGCCTGCAAAATTCTTGGAACAGTATGACAAAAGGTTAGAGGTTTTGTTTAATTAAGAACAACATTTTCATGAAAACAGACATGAACATATTTTATTTGAATTAAGCTTGAATCTGGGGCTCCTTGAAAGCAGAAGATTTGCGGCTAGCTCAGGTTATAGAAGAGGTTGTATACTGGATGACCTGTCAAGGTCTGGATTCAAACTCTCACTAGTCATCCACAGGTGAAAAAAATGTGAAGCTTCTAGATTGTAAGAACTCACATTTTCTGATGAGTCTTGCTGAGAAAGTGATCTACAGAATTAACCACCTCACTCCCTCTGCTGTGTGTTTCCAAAAGGTTCTGCAGCTCAGTAACAGGCTGTGCATCTTGTTTTTGCTCATTTCATTATGGTCTGAGAAACAACATTTCAAGTCAGATGCTTCCAGCTCTTTCAGATCACTAGGAAGGTTTCTGGGACTATGCATTAAGGGATGTCAATTCGTCAGCTTCAAGCCCAGGTTTTCCTGATGCCCATCTTCTGGAGACCTGCCCAGGAGCTTAGACTTCTGGGGGCTTAGTCCAAGGCTGAACTGTTTGAGACCAAACGGTAGGAAAGATAAGTGCATATTCCAGAGATATGGGCATGATGATTACCCTTCTTTATATGAGTCATGGGTTTGGAAGTCTTTTTCTGGTCACTAGAGAGTAAAATGCTAAGCTTTTTATGGGCATCTATGGAAAGAGTCATTAGAGATATTTCTCTCCCCACCTGCTTGCTTTAGAAGTACAGTAGATCAATAGATCACAAGTACGTAATAAGCATCTTTCCTGGGCATTGAAATATGATCACCCACATTATTAAATACTCTGAGTGTTTTTTGCATGCTTTTAGCCTGTCTCAGTACCTTCCCAAAGCATACTGAGACAAAGCCAACACCTGGCTTTGTGACAGCCCTAGTTTTGAGTGCCAGGATAGTTAGATACTGATAAAAATGCATTCCATGCCATTTAACATGCATACTCAGGACTCTTCCTGGCCAAATTTAATTTACTAGAGCAAGCCTTAGAGATTTTCTGGTAGCACCTGACACTCAAGATTAGTTAAAAGAGAGTCATTTAGCTCTCAGTTCCCTGAAAACAGTAATTTGCTGTCATGTTAGTCGCTCTTAGCTGTCTGAACCAACTCCATGGTGCTGGTAGATGTGACACAGAACCAGCAGAAGATCTGCAATTATCTGGAGTAGCAGTGAGAACCTGGGAAAGATATGCTGGGACAACTTACAGGATGGTGTTTTGCTTAGATAACTCAATCTCACCCTTATTACCTCAGTTCCCAGTTATACCTAGGATGTAACAGTGTGAAATTTAATATTGCGGATTAGGTTAGGGAAAGAACATCTTGACAATGTCCAGGTAAATCAGAGTGGTCCAGGCAGTAGATCCACACGCCAGATCTCATATATGGGCAGGGTTCCAGAACTGTATATATAATTTCTATAGCCTCTGGGCAAACTGAAGTATTTTTCTGCATGAGATGTCACTGACAACATTACTACATGTTGTTTTCGTGCCCATGTGTGTTGTAAAACAGGAAAGTGGTTGGGTCACTCTAGGACAGGGGTTGGGAAATCTGAGAGAGACAATACTTTCTTGTTCACCACCCTCATACTGATTTAATCAGTGCCTCTTCCACTATCCCCAGAAATCCTGTAAGACAACATCAATAAGACTGCTCAAGTGTTCAACATCATAAGTAAAGTTAAAACTTATTTTTATAGTTACATAAGATCTTATGTACATAAATCCTGTTGCTTCAATATTTATGGTAGAATAGGTGAGACACATATTAATTTGTATTTCTGTCCTTTTTCATGTTGCCATTGATGATGCAATTCCTAATCTGTGTTTTTCTAAGCAGTACAGTTGCATGGACTATGGCAGCGACACCGGCTGGTGTGCCAGGGTGAAAAATATGTTTTCCTTTTTTTGGCTTTGTCTGAGTAAGGCTATATAAGCAATTGTATTCTTGAAGCAGATTTCATAACAGCTGCTTCCAACCCTAATTCTTTCTTTTTCCATCTGTCTTCTCCTAATTCTGCTATTAGAATGGCTAACAGAACCCCAAGGGTACTGTGAGTTTCTGAAAAAATAAATGGGCAATCTCTAGCAGCATCTGAACAATGAAAGCCCAAAGTTGCATTTGAATTTAACTCTACTTTCCTGCTCTAAATAAAGACCTTGGGGAAATGAGAGCTGCACAGATGCTTTGTGTGAAAAACACAGGCTTAAAAGAAGTCTAAGGTTGGATTAAAAAGCAAAATAAAAGTTTATGAAACTCTGTTAAATGAAATTAACACCACTGGGAACCTGACTGACTAATAAAAAAAAAATTCTTCTACTAAATTCTGTCTTCAACTTTTCTGTTTCAACTACATTAAAAAAAAAAGTAAAAAAAAATCCTATACATATTTTAACTCAGGTCACCACACCATCTCTACTGTAGCATTTCTTAGTGCTACAATAAGGGAAAAGTGCTGTATCTTCAGAAAATGCTCAACATACCCTACAGACATTTTAAAAATGGAGGTTCTCATAAATTAACCTTTCATGTAATGTGCTATCTAACCTACAGATTTACACTTTCCCTGTCACTTAGAATCTATTTTTGGTTTTTAATAGTGTAATATTTCTTGGTGATTTCATAGTGATCAACCTTTTTTACTGAGGCTGGCAGTCTGTCACAAGTGAGATGTGCCCCCCAGGATTGATATCTAGCTCCACGCTGCTCAGCACCTTCATAAATGATCTGGAAGATGGGAATGAAACACAACAAGCTTGACGACAACACTAAGCTGAGCAGTGGGGTGGACAAGACAGAAGGGAGAGCCCTCTTAAAGAGAGACCTGGACTGGTTGGAATAGTAGCAGTAATGGTACAAAGTTTACAAACAAGTGTAGTCACGCACCTGGGATGACAGAACCAAACAGCTCAGTACAGGCCAGGATGTGTGACTGCAGAGGAGTCTTGCTGAAGGCGATTTGGAAGACAAATATGCCAGCTGTGAGTTGCTGCAGCAGCAATGCCATATTGGATCCTGGGCTGTATCCACAGGGGCATTCCTGGCAGAGGTAGAGACAAGAGCATCCCACTGTACTCAGCACTTGTCAGGCTGCACCTGGAGCGCTGTGCCCTGTTATGATCCCCACAGTTCAAGAAAGACACCAACTGGAGAGAGTCCAAAGGAGGCCCATGAAGATGACCAAAGGGTTGGAGGAACTGCCCTGTGAGAAGAGAGTGAAGAAATTAGTTTTTTTCCCCTGGAGAAGAGAAGGCCTAGAAGGGAACTTAATTCATGGTATTTCAGTCCTTCAAGAGCAGCTGCAAAGAGGACAGAGGCTCTCTTTTCACAAGGAGCTGCCTGGACAAGATACAGGGAAATAGATGCAACTTGTACTGGGAGAGGTCTTATCATAATATAAAGTAGGAATTTTTTACAGAAAAACCAATCATTCAATGAAACAACCTCCCTAGGGATGTGGTAGAGACTCCAGCACTGGAGGTTTTCAGAGCACAATTAGATAGGGTGCTAGATAATCTTATCTAGGTTCCCTTTCCCCCAAAAGATGTATCAGATGATCTTTTGAAGTTCCTTTGGACTGGAGGTGTCCTATAGTTCTGTCACATCTCTCAAATGGAAGGGCAGGGGAAAAGTGGCTTTTTAGGAGACAGCCTCAGTGCTTATTTCAGTAATACTAACCATTTAATAACTGTTTCTACTGAATTATCTGACTAATATCCAATATCACCTTTCTTCAGGGTAAGTAGCAAGGTACTGGCAAAAGGCAACCATACACTAGCGCTACTACTGACTTGCTCTTCCAGTTAGTCTTAACAGCAGAAGCTACTTTAATTTTTTCTTCACTGATCCCTGAAAGGGAGTGAGCATCACTCAGAGGGAAGTACCCCATACATGTACATTTTTTTCTCTTTCTGCCTTCTGGCTGATACTATTTTTTGCTGATGGAAAGAAGTAGCAACCGGAAAAATTTACAGTTTGAATTTAACATAAAAACAGTCATTTTAAAGCCATGTAAAATATGAGATTGACAGAGAGATCTGCCCAGATCTGTTGCCTGTTTACCATGTATGCATCTTATCTATTTGCAGCAAAGTCACTGAGGTATGAGAACAGTGGTCTCTCAACTTCTTCAATTATTTTGTGTTAGGCTTGTCTCCTCAGTTGCATGTCCAGGTTACCCAAGCTTCATTCATCACATCGTTGGCTCTTGATAAACAAATCCCATTGTATGCATTTTTAAAGCTCACTATAACCACAAATAATTTTTTCTTTTTAATTGTTTTTCCAACTTCAGTCAACAAATATATACACACTTTGCTGCAGATATAATAACTAAGACCTTTATTTATTATATTAGTTCTCCTCCAGATATTAAGAATATTTGATGCTGTTTAATATGGAATCTTAAACATTTGGTCGCATTTTTTTCCTCAGAAGACTGCTTCTTTTTTTTTATAAGTCCAAGAGTATAATAATAGGCATTACTTTTGGCTCAAACCTGTGAAAGAAATAATTTTTTCATATGGTGTTAAACACAAGGAATATAAATCATACTAGTGAGAATAAGGAAGATCAGTCATGCTTCCTGAGGGGAAAGGAAACAAGAGAGTAGCATTTTAGTCTATTCTCAATGGAATATTTAATATCAGATTTCAATACTTCATAGAACTGAACTGAAATTCAGTGCATCATTTTAATTGTCTCCTGACAATTTTCATTTCTCACAATGAAAGTACATTCTTGTATATAAAGTGCTGACATAAATTACATTTGAGTATTTTTTATGGGGTAATTATTCTGTTGGTTTTTAGTAAACTGACATCAGATTTAATCTTTTAGGATGACATTCATCTTGTCTGATTTTATTAATCTGAAAACTAGGTAAATTATCTAAAGAACCTGTCTGGGATTCTTGAACGGCCCGTTGATAGAGACAGGTAGTCTTCCAAGTGGATTTATACCTTTACTTTAAGTTTGTTTAAACTGCAATTTGGAATAAAACAGGTTTTTTTCTATTAATGTAGCTGTTTATAGCACTGGAAAAGCCTAAATTAAAGCTATGGTCTAATCAAAGTATGTTGATGGCTGAGGTTGCATACAATTCCATCTTTTGTCTTCACACAAGCAATTGTTTGATCAGCAAGACTACATTTAGTTTATGTGACTTTCCTGATATTCTCAGCACAAAGAGATAATTTTACAGGCCTATGTCTTCTGTAATTTTCAAAGCAGAACCCACTTTCACTTGACAACAAAGCTTAGCATGTCTGTGACTGATCTGATGTTAGATGTCTGTATGAGGATGTTATTTTCACAGGAATGTCTTTAAATGTTTTTCTGTAAATTGGAGCCAAGGTGATATGTTGATTTACAAGAACTATTGTTATATAATGTCAATGATTTAAAAATGTCTAAAGAGGGTTTATTTACACTTGCAATACATGCTATTCTAATATAACAACAATAGAGGCCACTATGGTTCCAGAATTCAAATTCTAAAGAAGTCTATAAATTACTGTTTCCTTGAGAACAAAAACAACAATAGTGATTTTCAGGTAATGTTTGCCTTTTAAATTCAAGTAAAACATTAAATAAATATGTCTTGATGATTATAAATACTACTTGCTTGAAAGCAGATTAAATTCAGTGGGAATAAGATTTTGTTTAAACTGGATTAGAAGTTTAGGAAATATTATATAGGAGGATTAGGACACTAGTATAAGAATAAATTCTCATTTGGAGGGGCTGGGGTGTCTCTACAAAGGTAGAGAAGTTAGCTTCTACCTCTCTGCTCTATTGAAAAATGTATTTTGACATTTATTTTAGTTAACACTCATTCAGAGCCTGCTAGCAGATATGTGGTACTGGAGTGGTTATTTTATTTCTTTTTGCATTCTAACATTACTATTAGGTCTTGCAAAGAAGCAATGAGTCATTATTATAGATTAGGCTACTAAAAGCATAAGTAGCTACATGTCCATGTTTTCACTGAGATTTTTTTGACACTTACGTGAAAACTGAAGTGTTAGCTGTGAGTTGTTCTAAGCACTAAACACTGGTAAAATTAAAGACCTCTCAGGGATTTCATTAAGCTTTGCTTATTTTCTGTTGTTTCAGTATTATAACTCACAGTTTCTAAGCACAGCCACAGGAAATGAGTAGAGGAGTCGAAGATTGTTCAATGTATGGCAGACTGCCCAGCAATTAAATTTTCTTCTTTTAAGATGCATCATCATCACTTGAATAGTTGTTTCTCTTGGAATTTGTCTGAAATATGGGTGTGCTAGACTTGACCTAAAATACAAACTGATGCTTGTCCACTTAACATGCTCCATGTGGGAAAGGCTTAAATTTCCTCAGAGCTCCAATAAAGGCAGTGATGCTTGATACACCACAAGCACAGAGAGTAATGAGGACATAGCTGAATTGTTATAACTTTGATGCCTATCAGTTTCACCAGGGAAAACGCCAATTGCTAGAGGAGCTGTCTAAGGGAATACAAGATTTAATGGTGATACTATCAGCAAAACTCTCTCTCATCGAGTTGGGGAAGATGCATATTTTTATTTGGGTATTGTCCAACACTAAATTAAAGTAATTTTACTCCATGCATCTAACGGTCATCAGATGGCTGTTGGCTTCTTGCAGGTTGAGCTGGATTTAACTGACAGTTAAATGATGGGAGATTTAAATCCTTGAAAATTAATTCTGATATCACTTCTATGTTGTAGCTAATGAATACCTTTAATTTTGAAAATAACTTCAGTGAAATTCTCTCTCTGCATTGAAGTCATCATGTTATTTCACAGTTACAATAGCAGAATCTCAAAAGGAAGAAATAGCAAGCTTATCTAGCTTTCTTTCACTGTACAATTACTGGTGCTATGGGTGATATCAGAGATTGTGAAATTAAATATGGGACAAGTTTTAGAGTAGCTGGAAGGCTCCTCTTAATGTTTTATGTTTTCTTCCCAGTGCCTAAAGAATTCTGTATTTTTTCATTCTCTCTATGTATGTCTTTTATGTTTATTAGTAGACTGTTTAACATACTCATACCTACATCTCAGATTTTTCTCTCCATATTTGATGTCCACACATGCTGACAGAACTCTCAATCTGAGATACCTCATATGTGCAAAAGGAGAGCTTTGTCAAAAAAGCCACATTACCTTTGTCAGGTCACAAGCTACATCAAGAAAAACCTCTTGTTTGGTGTATCCTTTCTAGAGATTTTGTCAACTTGTACCAGTCAAGCAATGTGATTTTATGTCCATAGACTTTTTTTCCAACATGACTACATTGGCAGAACATGGTAGTTTCACCTACAGAGTGCATCTGTTCTGCCGTGTTGCAGCTGATTCAGACGGCTTGTGATCTGTGGCTCATACCCCATGAGTTTATTCAAATAATATAGGATTTGAGGATTTTTCATTTTTTCGTTTGTTTGTTTCTTTCTTATCTTCTGGATAACCTGTGGAACAAAAGTTACCTAATCCTTACTCAACAGTCATGATGATAATGGGAGAAAGCAAAAAACAAAAAACAACCCAGCAGAATCTGAACCTTTAACCTTTATGTAGGTCAAACAGAGCTGGAAATTCCCTTTAGGGACAAGGATTGTATTTCTATAGAATATATCTGTTATTTATCTTCCCTTAGGATGCCTCAGTCTAATCTAATCTTCATCCTGGAATGTATCAGAACTAAATTCTCTACTACTGTGGATTGTTGTGGTTTGTTGAAAACCTGCCATAGTGTAGCAACAACTCTGTCCCAAAACAGAGCAGTTGCCATTTAAGAATACTAACACTAAGACAGTTAATCTTTCAGCCCTTGTGGACTGATTCTTCACCTGCCCAGGCTCAAGTATGATGCTAAAGCATCATCCATAAGGCCAGGTTTGACCAACATCACATCAGTCAGTGAAAACTCTTTTAATGGTTGTCAGCAAGGGGAAAAATGACAGAGAAAAGGCAATTACAGTAAGAAAAGTGTTGTCTGAAAAATTGCTTTTCTATACTATACTTCTGTGAATGTAAAAAGTACATTCTGTAGTCTGTTAGATTTAAGAATGGCCAGAAGTGGAAAGATGTTCCTCAAAGTCAGCACAAACTTAATAAGGAGGCAGATATGAATATTCTGTGCTTTCTATTAGAGACAGAAATGAGGGGGACAGAAGGAAAAGGATCAAACAAAATTAGATGTAGTCACAGGTGGGTAAAAGATAGATACCTAAAGTATTTTTCTAGTCCTGCCATGTGTCATTTTCTAATACTTATAGTAAGTCATATGCTTATGAAAGCAAGGACTAGAGTGGGATGGCTGTGCTATGTGACATTACATTACAAAACAGCACACCCAGCCAGTTTCTCTGTCAGCAGGGATGTAACTCTTCAGTAGCTCAAATTAATGAGGGAAACTTCAAAATTCCAAAAAAAAACAAGCAGAGAGGCTTTTCTGGTGGCACTGCAGCAGGAGGAGGCCTTATTTTCCCTAGTGGTTTATTTCGAATGTGGTTCTGCCATATTTGTACTTATTTTATCCCATATCACTGCAGGGATACCACTAATTGCTTGAGGTAGAACTCCTACCAGGGAGCACAACTGATTTGTAAATCTTTACTGTGAAGCTCTTTCACCCCTGAATGGTATTAACAGAACTGAACAGAGTGCCACTCAAGAAGAGTTATAAACCCTCTCCCAAACCCTTATTGCTAAAAGCATGGTTTGCAGGAAGCAAGGGAGCTCCGAAGGAGAGCAAGGAATAAGAAACTGAGAATGAACTAAAAAATATCCAGTCCAAAAATAAGGTTATTTATGTCAGATATCCTGTTTTTGTTAGGAAGGTTTGGCTGTGTTAGCAATTCTCCTGCAGTCTTTAGAGTGCCCTGAATATAGTAACAGAGTTAAACCTTGTCACCTTTAAATGACATAGTTCAGTTGAATGCTTGTAAGGTGAACAGTTCATTGCAGCTCTAATGCAACATTCTGATGCTCTTGAGGCAAAGATCAATAATTAATGTTCCACAAGAGACCTTAATGGCACAATTACCATCACACATTTTTATGTTTTATAATGACATCTCTCATAACACTAATAACTTATAAAAGCATAATAGTGATAATACTTGAAGGAAGCAAGTTAACAAAAAACCCTCCCTGCTCTCTCCCTCTTCCCAACAGTGGATGCTTGTATTATCTGTGATGGGGATGGCAAAGTAGGTATTAGATAGTTGTTATTATAGAACACTATGTAAAATAGAGCATTGAGTAAAAAAAAAAAAAACCAAGTAAATATCATGCCATGTAAAGTCAGTGCAAACCCACACAGACAACACACACAGTGTGCTCTCAGGTATGTTTGCATCATGAAGACCTAACAGACTTAGGTGGGTATGTCTTCAAATGACAGGCAGGGTCTCGAAAACTCAGTCATTGAGCACGCAGAAAGTAATAAACCAGCAAACTCCTTTCTGTCACTCTTCATTTTTTTTTAGGAAGCATTTCATTCCTGTTGTTTCCTTGACAATGAATTTCAAGTGTATCAAATGTAGGACAGTACAGACCACTAATCTTTAAAATTTTACCTTTAAACTGAAACTTCAGTCAAATGTTAGTAAGATATGGTTTGGTATTCACAAATGGTCACTTCAGCCCAGGGAATCAAGTGCCTTTAGGCTTCCTCTGAAGTTGGTGATGAGAGAGACCATAATGCAAGGAGCAGTTATGAGTATGTAGATATGGGCTACTGCTCTGAATCCTTTCAAAATAGGTCCTTTAGTAGTGATTCAGAGTAGGAATCTGATTTTCACTTTTTCATCCATCCAACATTACTTCTTTCTATAAGTATGCAAAACAAATTTTTTAAGCCTTATCCTATCAACATGTTCTGAGGAGATAAAATTTCACTGGAATTTTGAACCATCTCCAGGCATTCAGCAGAAGTGGATGAGCAGACATCAGTTTCCTGCTGTGAGGTCTTGATATGCTCCATCCTTCCCTATCAACCGCCTTTCTTAAAGGAAATATATGTGTGTGTGTGTGTGTGTGTACAGGAGGGGATCTGCAAAGCACTGTGTGAGATTCTGCCTGGCATGAGGGGTAAGGACTGTGAAACATGAACACAACTTTTTCCTAGTTTGGACACTCAATACATCCAGTGCCTTCTGCTTCCTACCTTTTCTCTTGAGCATCCAGCCAAAAATAAGAATGATTTTGCCTTTATTAAAAAATGAAAAAGATGTTTCTTATGCCAATGTACTTCTACAAGAAATGATTTCATTTGTGTACAATTAAACCAAAGTAACCAATTAAACTATTCTTCATTGGTTAATCCCATCAGATTTATTATATTATACAAACCAACTCTTATGATGGGTTAACGTATTTCATCACACAATAAATGTAGTGAAAAGCATCCCAAGCCATTCAACCTATGTTTCTCAAAAGAGGAAACTTAATAAGGTACATTTTAATTGAGCTATTAATTATGAAGTTACACATGAAAGGGGTTACTCTAATATTGCAGTTCACAGATCGAGGAAAATGTATGGACAGTAAGTTTTAATGCATGTTATTGTAATTCTTCACAAGTTTTTTTCATTTTAAGACTTTCATTTTTTTCTTTTTGTGCAAGTAATACAGAGTTTAAAGGCCCATTGAATTAATTTCAAGTCCTATTAGCATTGATTCCCACAGTTCTGAAACACTTGGATGATGAAACATGATATTGCCCAGGCATTTAGCATTCAGATTTAAGTTTTGTTTTTCATAGCATATTGACTATGGACCAAAGTGGAATTCCTGCAAGTCTGGGATTTCATGTACTAAAAATATATTGTTGCAGAACATTGTGATCAATGTACCTTATGTTACAGCAGGTGTGTTGGCCCAAAGATAGTAAGAATGTCTGGATTTTTGTTCTGTCTTTACACAACTTCATGGTAGTATAAACAATGCAGACTTTTACCTGAGACACCCAGTGTACAGTTATTATTGAAATTTCCTTCTCTGAAATTTTATATTTAGAATCGTCATTACAGATTATGTTTTTACCATTTTTAAAATACATATAATTTTATTTATATATATCTCAATACATATATCAATGTAAATTAAAAAGAACAATCATTTAGATAATGTGATGAACTGAATGGTAAAGGAGTGGCAGGCAACGTTGGCTGTATCAGCTACATGCTTGTTCTACACTGCACATAGCCATTTTAAACAGCAACCAATGGCTAATCAACAATTAAATTCAAAAACTGGTGTTAGCAACTACAGTGATTAGTATGGTTTATAGTGGCAGATAAATTCATTTGAGGACAAAAAAAAGGGATGCCAATAATAAATGATATTCCCATGCTGAGGAAGAATCCACACAATACATATGTCCCACAATTTGTAAAGAATTGTCCTACAATTTGTAAGGAATCTGCTCAGTTCTACCTCTCTTTCGGCATGTTCTCACAGCAAAGCATCATCTGTCTCTCATGCTCTTCAAGAGTAATGCATTTTTCCAGCCTCAGTACTTAGAGTTCTTCTATTTCAGTGTCAGCTCAGAATCCAGACCTTGGCACAATTTCTGACTATGTGTTTTGGTATCTTCTGTATTTAGTTACTAAAAGAGGACTTAGCAGTAATTGGCACATCTATACTATTATGATGGAAAGAGTGGACAGAAGAAGTCAGAGGACATCTGCTATCTAATTTGGGGTATTTTCCTGTCAGAGACTCTGCAGGAGGAAAGAACTCAGAAATGCTACATGAGTAAATTGAAAAAAACAACTATTTTCCAGTATAAGCAAAAGATCAGGAGCAGGTTTTCCTCTCTGTCATATTTTGAATTGCTCTAAGAAAAAGAACTGGCCTAGGACTAAGTCTAAGTAAGCTAGGGACACTAAAATAGGTACTTGAATTTCTTCCATAACCAGTCCAGACTTCAGAGGCCAGCAAAGGCCAACTGAATGGAAGGTACTTATACAGGGAACAAATAACTTAAGAAGGCATTTTTCAGTTGGCATCTAGAATATAAGTGCTGTTAAAAGATATAAGACTAGATTCTTATTGACTTGAACACTAGTGAAAATGTGGGAAGAAACCCCAGCCTCATTTCCCCTGTATTTCTGTGTTTAACTGGGGGGCTTTTCACTGGTTTAATCCTATGCCTTTACTCTTAAGAAAGCAGTGATTATATAAATAACATAAAATATATATAGCTATTTAAAGTATTGAAATGAAATACAGAATGGTCAATTTGTAAAAGAAACATATAACAAGTGCTGAATCATCTTTCATTTTCTATAACAGGAACTGAAATATTACTTCCTTTAATATTAGTTGGACTGAGGAACCTCAAGAATGACCTCTCAAGTCTTGTACCATCGTCTGGGAAACATGTTCTTTTGTTTAGTCTTAGAAATAAGGTTTGTCTTGTTCCACTTGGCTTGATTTTTCTTTTGGCTTTGTTATTGACGATGATGACACACTTTTATTCACCCATCTACAATCTTTTTGTACAAACTGAAATACAAGATGTTTAAGAGAAGATGTTGTTTATATTCTAGATTCCCTGAATGGATAAGGGTTTGATATAAGACTAGACAGTATCAATAATCGTCATGCCATGGAAAGGTAATGAATGTTTTTCAAAATATCATCTAGAAGATTGCTGACATTTGTCCTCAGTTTTTGGTACTAACAGACAAGGAGAAATTAGTAAGAATAAATTAGAGCTAGAAAGTAATACAGGTTATCGTGTCAGAAAAGAGTTTATACTACAATTGTACTCAGATGAGTAAAGTGAAAAAGCAAGTCTTTAAATGAAGAATCTGAATGTCACTTCTATCAACTGCTTTTGTTGAAGTGCAATCCTGAATTGTGAAGCAAAGTTATTGATGAAGAGACTTATTTCCTGGAGGCCAGCTTGCATTGTTTGGGCACTGAAATTGGGGATATGACATCTACAAATAAAAATACTGAGGTTCTTTAGGTTATTGAATCTTGAGCACAGGGTCAAAGCTGTCCAAAATTTTGCAAGAATTAGATAATTCAGCAAAAGAAAGGAAGTTATGTTTTGATCTTAATTCTGTAGGTTAAATGTAGGCAACTTGTACCATTTGAGATGCATGAGGATCTCTCAGTCAGATATAGGACTGAAATACAATAGTAGATGCATTTGTTGTTACTAATGCCCCATCCCTGGAAACGTTCAAGGCTAGATTGAGTAGGGTCTCATGATTTAATGGAAAACTGGGGAAGCAAAGCAAAAAAAATTTGAATGAACAAGAATTGCAGGAATTGCAGATTGTAGTGAAATCACCATAAAATATATGTTTGACAGGGCCTGCTTTGTATATTTAAGTGGTTGGACAGGATATGTCAGTTAGGTCCATGATGTTGATTTCCTTTTGGCTCACATTTTTAATTATAGCTATGAAAGTTATATGTTGCATCCCTGTACTTTTATAAAATCTGTGAACTTAGGAAGCAAGGATAATTGACTAAATTGCAGAATAGAGATGGATTACATACTAGGATTAATCTTCTAACTGTGAGGGTAGAGAAGACTACTCAGGGGATGTCCTGGTAAAATACCTACATATTCATTATCAACACATTCAGATTATGTCTAAATTTATGTCAGAATCTAAACTGTCCTGAAAAATCTGTCTCTCTATATAAAGGAGACACAGAAAAAAATTGTATTTTTATTAAAGGCAATGCATTAAAAACCTTTAAAAGTTATTTTCAGCCATGTATTTATATGATAGGATTTTCTGTTTTTTCTAGGATTGCCCTTAGAAAATCTATGCCATTCTAATTTAATTTTGCAAAGTAACACTTCAGGTCAGTATCCTTAAGGTAATAAATATTTCATTTAATTCTTTGGACAGACAAGTGGATTTTCTATGCCCTGTTTAACTCGATCTTGTTTATTTTTGACCCCATTTAATTAGCAAAACTTTTCTTTCAAATCTAACATATAGACTAAGCATTCTCTTAGATTTTAAAAATATTGTCAGCTGCTGCTGCCAGATTTATGGTCCAGTGCCATCTTAGCTGACACAGAATAATTTAGGACACAGAAGATTTTGAATAGGAAACAAAAGAAAGAGCTTGTTTTCTTTAATTATTGAATTGATATAAATTATAATTAACATAATGCTTGGAAACTAATTAGACTACCATACAATAATTTATCTTGTGTTTATGTACCATGTCCAATTTGCTTGTGTTAACCCCTAACCTGCACATTATGACTTGGCATTATGCATTTGTAATAACAGATGCTCATTTTATGTTTGTAATTACCTGAATATGAGATTTAGGGTAATTATTTGTGCAATTTCATTAATAACGTAGAGTTTCAAAACATTGCTAAAGAGAAAAAAAATATCAATTTACAAACACTTCCTATACTAAATGTATCTGTTTTCAGATTTATTTTAATCAACTGTAACCTGCTGTTTAAAAAAAAAACAGTGGAAACAAAATGAAATTAGAAATAAACAGGAATTCCAGCAGAGCTATTTCATGCAAAGAAAACTAAGAATATTAAATAAATTGCCAAGAGCACTGATGCGATCAGTATAAATGGATTCACGGAGGAGAAGGAGAAATTAAAGCTGCAGTGACAGTATGGAAGGGGAAGAAGGAAATAAATTTAGAGAGCTTGCATGCTTGGGTCAAGCAACAAGACTTAGTTTAGTAATTACTTATTGATGTGTTTCCCTCACCAGGCCTGTATGTAGATTCACAGTTTTAGCATCCAAATCATTTGTTAACATAACAGAAGTTCAGACAGGGTCAAAACCAAGGTCCAAAAGTTCAAGCTAGGGAAGAGATCTTTCATTCTGGAGCAGACAGTGCAGTAGCTGTTGGATGATTGGTGATTTGTTTACCATATATGCTGACCTAGGATTCTCAGTGGTATGCTTGGAGATTTAGAAAAGGAAATTGTTCACTTACCCGGTACAACAAGGCTGCCATAGGTCATGGCTATTAGTAGCCCACTATGCTTTTTATTTGACAAACCTCATAGAAGAAAATCTTTTTGCCTATGGCAGCAAAAAAGAAATATTTTATCTACTGCATTTCTTAAATTTAGAGACCCTGCTTTTCAGAAGGAGTCAGCTAATAATTAAGAAAAATAAGAATGTTACTTAGGTAATTTTAAAAATATTTGAGGCTTGTCTGGGATTTCATGATATCATCTAAATATCTGCAGTAATTAAATATTGCTCTCAGAGGATGTTTTGAACACTAATTGGCAAATGCATCAACTAAGAAGCACTGGAATGGCTTATAGCATCTCCCTCATTTCTTCTATATAGAAGAGAAAGAGGATAGAAAGAGAAGGGATAGAAGAAGCTGCAGCACTGACTGCTTTAAAAGCATTCCTGAAAGGTTATCAGAAGTTTGAGAAAGTTGTGGAAAGATGTATATTTTGAAGTTTTTTGCCTTTTAAGGGATGTACATGAGAAATTAATACAAGTAATTGCTTTCTGTGATATACTCAGGTTTTAAAATGAAACTACTCAAAAGATCTGTGTGTGTACATATATATATACACACAAAAATATATATAAAACAATAGTTGGTTTTTGAATGTTTCAGGAGTTGCACTTGTTTGAAATTTTTCTTTAACCAAAAAAATTCTCATTGGTGAAATGGGAGATAATTTTGTTCTATGTTTTTCAATCACAGATACCAGTTTGGATAACCCTTTAGATTTTGTTTTTCTTGTTTGCAGTTTGCAGCCTAGAAAAATTTATAAAAGCATCTAATTGAGTTCTTTGTCAAAAGTAATCTACTAACATTATTCTGATTTCCATCTACACACCACAGTGAGCCACATCTCTGTTCTTTCAATATTTGCCTAAAAAATCAGCATTTTTCATTCATGTGAGAAAGATACCAAGAATAGAACCTTACAGGAAAAAGTTTTATTTTATCATCATTATGCCAAACCTCAGCAAGGGTTTTGGAATAAGGTCTGTGTAAGCTGATGAGAGTTAGTTATGTGCTCACATCTGGTTTAGCACTACCTGGGTGAGGAAGGTGCTTACTCATTAGCTGTAACTGTCCTTAAACAAAAATAATATTTTTAAACAAATAAATATATATATACTAAAGAGGGGGGTTTTGTTTGGTTGGTGGATTTGGTTTTTGGTAAATTGGGTTTTTTATAAAAGTATTTTTAAATATATGGGTCAAAGTTATGATACTGGCAGAACTTTTTGGATTAATATTTTCTTGTTTTGCCAACCTGGGGTTAATCCTCCAGTCTGTTACTATCTCTTATTATTACTTAATAACTCATAGCATGAAGTTGGTAATTTATTCAAAATAGATTGGGCCTTCACTGTGGAAGGTTTTTGTCCCATAGGAAATGTTCAGTGCTTTATACCTCACAGTTGATGATTGTAATACAAGTTGAATGACATATATGGCTGTGTGACTTTTAAATTATTTGAAAAGATGAGCTATTGATAGATAGCTATTAAAAGTCACTGTAAACAGCATAGATTGTCAATGTAGGGAACTGTTTATTGAAAAGAGTAGAGCAAAAATTCCCTAATGATTGTACTAAATCAAGAAAAATTGTTTCAAACCAGCATAAGACTGCAGCAATGCTTTCCATCTTGGGATTTCATTTCAACGCTCACATTTTTAATGCATTGTCACAAATCCTTCCCTCACAGAATCAAGAAGTTGCATGAGAATCTGCCTGTCACATTGACAGAAGAATGCTTGGAAATGCTAATTAAATGAGCTATTAAAACTGAAGAACTAAAAGAAGATAGGTAAATGTAAAATTTTCTGTAAACTTTGTGATTGTTAAACCAGTCTATGAGTTTTTAAAACATGAGTCATGCTTTTATGATTGCCTGTGGCTGCTAATAGACAGAATTGTGTTCAGTCCACACAGGTTTGTCAGTGAAACCAAAATATAAGCAGTGTTTCTGACAGAAGGCTTCCCATTATCCACCACTTGTTTCATCAATTCGGTTTTAATTAAGAGGATTTTCCATATAGTCAGAATTTTAGATTTGTCTGTGACACAGTGTTGCCTGTCAATTTGCTTCCTCTTCTTTCATCATTAGCTGAGGCTCAATTTGAATAAGAGCACAGGCATAAAATAGTGTTGTAGGAATAGCATTGTATGCTAAATTGACCACTCAGTAGTTACAAAATTCAGAAATACTTGTGCCTCTGCATTTCTAAGTTTTTTTCTTTCATGTCTATAATGCAATCCCTAATTATGCTGTTGTACTGTTTTTTCCCCATTAATATTTGTTTTGTTTATCACACTAGAGGGACCTCCTCTAAGTGAGGCTTTACAGTTAAGAAAGCCATTGAAGTTTAGAGACATGAAATTGGTGTACCATAGGAGTGTAGTATAGGGTCAGGAATGTGATACCAGATGTGAAGGCTGGGGTCAAAACTGTCTGGAGGAAGATCCTAGTTTGTGAGCTTCTGCTCATATTGTGTATATGAAGCAGAACACAGCTTACAGGAGGGATTTCAAAGGCCTTTCACACCATCTGCTTCTAAATAATCCAGGGTCTTTTAGGATTTTGTAAATTTGTTTTTAGCTTTGCCAAATTACCCATATTAAAAAAGAAAAAAAAGCAACATATTTTTCTCAATTTGTGGGTGACTTGGTTCCAGAATAACAGAAGGCTCATCCACACCCATTCATCTCTCCTCAAGTTTGTAACTGAAAATTGTCTGCAACTCTAAATTTGCTCTGAAGTGTCAGGTCTATAGCGTTTCAAAGTACAGATTTGTTTGCTTGTAAGTGAAAACATGCATTTTTTTCTTATTCCATCTCAGCATGCCCATGACTAATATCAGTAAATATTGGCTCAAGACAATAAAAAAAGAACTTTGACATTAAATGCCAAGTGTGCTTTGAGACAGAAACAGCATCAAACAGGTGGCAGGAAAGGGAGAATTGAAATGCGTATACAGATCACAAGGGATGTGGTACATTTTCCATCTAATTTATTTAGTTCTGCATATATTGCCCAGTTCCAGGGTATCTAAGCACAGCATGATCTATAGGTTTGCACATTGCTCAAGATGCATGATCAGATCTCAGAAAACAGCAAATGCTATCAATAAAACATGAAGCAAAGTTAATTACAGGCTTCCATTCAGAGTCACCCCGCCGCTCGTGGTCCGTTATAATGATTCATTCCTAACATGAGGGAGAGATTGACTGACATTTTACAAACTTTTTATTCTCCAAGTTTTCCCCTTGTAATAAGTGCCTGCTGTACACTAGGAAAAAGATAAACTATCAATTTCAAGTAGAATAAGGAATAAACGTTTAAAGGACTAATGAGACACTATTTTTACTGCTTAGAGTACTGTGACTAACTAGTGAGTCAGATGAATGCTTCTGTCATTTCATTTAGTCATTGGATGAACCTCTATTTTATCCTTAAATTCTAATTTTTTAAAAATTTTTCAGAAATGCACTTTTTGAGTGATGAGACCAGCAACTTCATTTTTAAAAGTCCTGCTGGAATAAACATGTATTACATGTTTGTCTGAAAGTTATTTTATTCTGCCAATTCCTTTTAGGTGTGTGTTTGTATGCCACTGTCACATCTAGGATACACATGTTTACAAGGCAAAGTCATCTGTTTCTGTCATTCAGTGTCTTAAAGACCAAAATATCTGAATAGGTTTTTTCCTACTGTGGTCAGTCTTTGGTCAAATGTGGAAAGTGCTGGTTATCTTTTCTTCCATTTCCATAACCCATTGATTCAATTAAAATGAATGCTAACTCATTTTTCAGCACACATTCTTGCAAATTGTCTTAATCTAGTATGTCAAATGCATGAGAGTATGTGCACATTCATCTTCTGATGGGTTTGATAACCTCATTCAATACGTTTTCTAAAAATTCACTACTCTATTGAGACCAGAATGGTGAAAGTCTGTTCAAATTGTTGTATTTTGCACGAAGTTCTACAGGTAAGTGATCATCTTGGGAAAATTATCCCATGTTCCTTCATTTCTTTGTTCCTATTATAATTATAATTTTGATCTCACTTTGCCAAAATGCGTTATCACTTTATAAAAGTAATGAAAAGTGTGTTGTTTCATCTGTCTCAAACTATGTTAATGTATTACCCAATTGCAGAATCACAGAATATGCTGAATTGGAAGTAGCAATATATTAGTAATTAATATTGGTAATTATATTAGTAATTACTATGAAACTATATTAATAAATCCATTGTTAAAATTTCAAGCACTTGAACAGTTGTGTTTTAGACTGTCAGTCAAATTTACTGTGAACTTAGCCAGTGATGCAGCTTTGGCTTTTTCTGGACTGAAGTGGTGAATCTAGATTTAGAATTGTAACTCATCCTCTTCCAAATGTGGGTATGCACAGACAGAAATGAGGGGTCTTCTCCCCACCTGTCAGGTCTCCATTGCCCACTGGCTACCTGCCCATCAGCATTGCTAAAGAAGGGGAAGGCCACTGCCTGTAAAATCATATCACTCAAAACAGCAGGGGCTTTATGGTCCTTTTTTTTCGTTTGATTAACACAGATGGAAGTCTGATGCAGCTACTAGCTCAAACCTTCTTGTTCTAGCTGAAATGGTGCCTTAATTTTGATATTCTGAGTCCCTCTGGTGCTCTTGGAGGTTTCATCTCTTTGTATGAATTTGCATTGTCCATTGCCTTGAACCATATCACAGCAGCCCAAGTTCTTTCCTTTTTAAGTTAAAAGCAGAAGTGAAGATTTGAGAGCAACAAAATGACAAAACAGATTTCTCTAGGAGGTGTCTGTACCCCAGTGACTGACATAAACCAGTATAGACTTTTACAAGAATTTAGAGAAATGAATCTAATCAAATCACTGTCTTGAAATTCCAATATGACATTAAGACAATCTCTTTTGGTATCTCTCAAGAGAAAATAAACAGTTGTCTTTCCTTCTGGTTGAAGTCCACATGTATGTGGACATATGTATTTGTAGACACACTGATTTCAAATCGACATATCCCAGACTGAAGGTTTATAAAAGCTATCTCGTAGAAGTCCAGCCTCTCTGTAATATAAAATCATCTAAATGAATGATTCCATTAATTTCAGTGTCATATTTTTAAGAGATAATAAGAGAAATTTTGACATTTGCAGTTTTGTTAGTAGAAAAGCAATTGATATGTATGGTGTTTGACAAACTAAGAATTATAGATATGCTTATTTTATAGTCAGGTTCGAGGAAAATAATTCTATGTTTTTCTTTGATGCATTGCATTTCAGAAGCCAGTTTAATTCAAAAGGGTAGTTTTCTTCTGCCTTTAAAAACAGCTGTTAAGCCACAATATAGGGTACATTAGACTGTATAAACTAGATTTGTTTTAGAAGACTAGAAACTAGTTAGACCTCAAATAGTGTTTCTTGTCACAACTTCTAGGGGTCTGTATGGGAGACAATGTGGTATGCTTAAAGAAATTAATACTTACTGGCCTGGAGGCCTTTATTTTTTATTATCAAGGAGTGCAAATAAACCTGCTTGTTAGGGTGGAAATTTAAAGGTCAGTCCTCAGATGTCATAAATCGTAGATCTAGGAAGAAATAGATTAAGGAAGATTAAAATACTCAGTCAGCATCAACAACTCAGCAGTGTTGCCTTAATTCTACAACAAAGAACTGATTCCAGTTATTATTCTGGTCCTCAGGGAGTAATTTATTTATAGTTCAGCTCTTAAGAAAAACATCACATAGTTCCTGAATTTTATCCAGGTTTAGGTTTTACTCTGGTAAAGCAGTATTTAATTTCATTTATGTCAAGAGATAAATTGATTTGTCTTAATTAATTTATAAATCAGTACAGATTAGCTTTATTTAAATACATATATAATTAATAACTGCATGTTTATTCAATTTTAATACTGTGGGCTCATAATACTATGTGTATTTTGAGAGGTCATTTAGACTGTGTTCACCAGGGATCCATATTTATGTCATTGCTAATATATATTTCCACATTTCCAGTTTTGGAGATTGATGTTTTCCAGAGCAATCTAATACAGTGCCCCATTACCTTTGCAAAAGATACATTTTTTCTAATATCTAGTCTGAATCCTCCTTGCTGCAATGCAAAAGTGTTATTCTAGTTCTGTTTCACACAGGCATGAAGAACAAACCTCCTTGGGAAGAAAATGTGTATTTATGCAGTGTGTATATCATGAATATCATCTTGTAGTTGTTTCTTTTGCTTGTAGTCTTCTCTATCTCAGGCTAAGTAACCCAGATCATTCAGTTTTTCCTAAGAGGGCCTGCCAATAGACCCTTCATTGTTCTTTTTCCACCTCACGCTTTGTTTCAGCTGATAGGGACTTGAAATATGGTGCCCAGAATTTGAGACAAGGCAGCATCTGTGGCCTTACAAGGGTTCGACAAAGAAGAATCTGTTTTGTGCACTGTGAAGCAGACTAGGTAAACTCAGTGCTGTTCTTGGGCTAATTCCATCTATCAGTGTTGTTTTATTCTCAGTCCCTGTAAAGGTTGCCTTTATCATTCTAATTCTGTCAAAGCAGTGTGTTTTGTATCTTCCTGTTCCCACTGAGAAAATTATTGTTTTTTTCACTAAGAAACTCTTGCCAGTGGTGTCTAGTAAATTAGAGACAAGAAAAACAGAGCACAAATTGAAACACAAAAAGTTCTGTCTGAATATGAAACACTTCTTCATTTTTTTTCTGTGAGGGTGATTGAACACTGGTTTTCCGGGGATGCTGTGGAGACTCCATCCCTGGAGACAGGTAAAACCCAACTGTACACAGCTCCAAGTAGCCTCTCCTACTTGATCTAGCTTTGAGCAGGGCAGTTAGACTAGACTAATCTTTAGAGGTCTCTTGAAACTCTTCTGTGTTTCTCTGAAACTAATACCTAAGTAAAGGTTATACATACAGGATTTTCCTCAGCAGAATTAGAAGAAACGAAGTTTTCTGGCATGAAGAGAGCATAAAGTATGTTACTTTCCTTTCTTTTCTTAAGCTAAGAAGATTTACATGTGTAAAATCACAGAATCACTGAGGTTGGAATAGACCTTCAGGAACATCAAGTCCAACCTTTGACCTAACACCATCCTGTCGACTAAATCACAGCACTAAATGCTGTGTCCAGGCATTTCTTGAACATTTTGAGGGGTGGTGACTCCACCACTTCCCTGGGCAGCCCTTTCCAATGCTTAATAACCCTTTTATGGAAGAAATTCTTCCTGATGTCCAACTGGAACCTCCTGTGGTGTGGCTTGAGGCCGTTTCCTCTTTTCCTGTCATTATGATCTTTTTGGGTCCTTTCCAACTCAGAATATTCTGTGATTCCGTGATTCTGTGATATTTGCCTGGAAGAAGAATCTGACTCCCATTTTGCTACAATCTCATTTAATGCAGTTTTAGAGAGGAATAAAGTGTCCCCTGAGTCTCCTCCAGGCTAAACACCCCCAGTTCCCTCAGCCACTGCTCCTATGATCTCTAGACCCTTCAACGGCTCCATTGCCCTTCTCTGGACGTGCTCCAGAACCTCAAAGTGGTTTTTTTGGTGTGGGGGTCCAGAACTTGACAGAGGAGTATTTAAGTCCCCTAAAAGGTTAAAGAATCTAAAGGTTAAAGTAAGTTCTTATGAATTATTAGTGTGAGCCAGTGTATAAAATGATTAGCCGACTCAAATAAGTTTAATTAAATGGTATGGATTTTTCATGTGAAGAAGGAAAGTTAAGTTTGTATTTGGAAACATGCAGGCTTATCAGTGTTGAAGGAGAAAAAAAGGCTTGTTGGTTCTCAGTGCTTTAAATAACTGTAGAGTTGTTCATCTTGCCCAGCATAAACCTTTTATACACTTTTAAATAGGTACTCAGAACATATTCTTGCATTTTGTTGTATGATCCATATCTATTGTCCATCATATTAAGTGATAAAAAATGCTCATTTCTGAAGAAAAAGTATTCACTGACACATTAGCTTGTCCCTTGAATATGATTTCTTATATGAAATTATTTCTCATTCAACAAAAGATCAGTATACACTTATTACAATACCCTGTTAATGTGTTCTGTTCAGAAAAAGCCATGACTGTTGTATTTGTGGTCATGTGTGACTTTAAGAGTGAAGCTTAGAGAAGGATTCTTTTCCCCCTAATATAGACCATTAAGATTTCCAGTCTTCTGGACTGGGGACTAACCAATGCACTTCCATCACTACTTTCATAATTTTGGACTTGCTATGGTTTAGTTTCAAAAGCAGTTAACCCTTTTGGGTTAAAAACCAAATCAAACAGAACAAGATTTTCCTGACCTTCAAAGGTTTTGTTGTTGGACTGATATCTAAGGTAGGATCTTATTTTTCAATGATAATATGTTACAGATATGGTGTGACTGGAACCTGATCACAGAAGTGAGTTTGGGGAAACTCAATTTAAGAATAACACTACTGCAACTGTAGGTAGACAGGCTATTTAAAATAGTTTCACAGTATTATTTGCTAGAAATATCTTGAATTAGTAAAATATAAAAAAATAATTATAAAACATTTTCTGATTTTGTCCCTATTAGTGTTTGGAATATGAGGTAATTTTAGCTTTTTTATTTTCCTTTTTTTTTCCCCTCCTTGAACATATTTCCTTAGTCATAGTCAAATATTTTCAAAATATCTCTTCTGTTGACAGCTGGCAGCCTGTCACAAGTGGTGTCCCCTGGGGCTCAGTATTGGGTGCAGTTCTGTTTACTATCTTTATCAAGGATCTAGATGAGGGTGTTGAGTGCACCCTCAGTTCACACGTGACACCAGTTTGAGCAGGAGGGTTTGTCTGCTAGAGGGTAGGAAGGTTCTGCAGAGGGGTCTGGATAGGCTGCCCAAAGGACTGGCTGAGTCACCATCCCTGGAGGTATTTAAAGGAAAAAGTAGATGTGTTGCTTAGCGACCTGGTTTAGTGGTGGACTTGACAGTGCTGGGTGAACTGTTCTGATGATCTTAAAGGTCTTTTCCAGTCTAAATGATTCTATTATTCTATGGCTCTACCCCCTTGGTCAATCATTCTCTGCATTCAGATCCTCTCTTCAGTCCTCGTGCTTCTGTCAGTTTTGATGTAAATTTGATGTCTGCTTTCACTTCTGCTCCAGCTCATTTTTCCTCGTAAGGAATGATTTTTCCATACTTGTTCACAGGTATATTGCATACTTCTCATCTCTATCTCCCACAAAAAGGATACTTGCAGAAACATATAGGAAGATATACCTAGGTGGGAAGGAACAACATTAGATTAGCCATGCTGTGTTATAGAATAGAAAGATTTGTCAAGGTATGCATGTCATAAAGTGTAAGATCACATGATCTATTTTTAATCTATTAGAGTGCTACACATTTGTTTGCTGTCATTATTAATGGTTTTATAAGGGCAAACACTACAGTACTTTGGAACTTATTGTAGTTACCATTGCTGTTAACATTATAGTTTTATTTCACAGATTTACAGTTACATCCATATTGGTCTGAGTGACTAGAATACAAATGTATTTTGCAAAATGCAAAATTGTTTAATTTCTATAGATTTCAGTTAGTATTCCATGCTGTCTTCTTAGACATTTCATTTGCTGATGGAAAGTTGGTACCTATTTTTGTTTTCCAAATGTATTTCAAGAAGTGCAAATCCCTCTGATTCTTCTGAAACAGATGTTTCAACATATAATTTAATTTCTCATCAAGCTAATTCAGATCAAATTCTATGACAAAGAATGCTTGGTTAAAGTAGTTTTTCTGCTGATTGCATACAAGTTTAAAAGATTAAAAGAATTATTTTAAAAAATATTACATTTACATTTTATCCATTTCTGCCTTTGGCATTGGTTGCAATTTAACATTTGATACTAGAGTGTTTTTGTCTTGTTTTAGATGAATGAATACTTTATGTCATAGAATGTTAAACTGGATTAAATTCTCTTTTGCTGAACTCTCCATAATGGCAAAATGAAAATTCAATTATGGAAATGGGAAATTTCCCAAGTTTAGGGGCAGCATCTTAAAAGGAATAACTTTTGAGAAACTTAATTTTCTGTTGATGGCCTGCTACTGAGCTGCTTGAAAATCAAATTCCCTAATTTTCTCTTCAGAGGGCACACCAAATCCAAGCCTTTTCTGAGGTCTGGTATTATTAAACAGTTTGATATACTGGAATTGTACTGCTATGGACACTGAATACAAAACTTGATATGTGAAATTCAGCCAAATTACTAACCAGGAAAAAATTAACTATGTCTAGGTTATTTGTTTGGCTTCCTGTGTATCTTAGCTGCAGGTGGTTTTGCAAGAGTAATAGAGCATGAATAAATGAATCTTAGATTAAACAATATCTCTTTTACAACAGCTTTTGAGCTGACAGCTGAAGACATTTTTTCATATTTCAGCTCAATTTGTTTTTATACAATTTGCAGGTTTGGCGGGCAGAGACACCTCTTCCAACAAAGGTGGGAGTGGTAAATCAATGTGTACTAATATGAACCAAAGCTGACAGTGACTAGGATGATCACGTATGACATCACTCTTTATTACAGTCACATTTCATTGCATAGGGTTTACAGAGCCCACTTACCATGTCAGTTTTCCTCCAGCTCAAGTTTCATGGAAACACGGAATTCAGCTTGCAACCTCTGACTCACTTTCTTACAGCAGATCTATATCTTCCATCTTTTGCTCCAAAACAGAAAGTGCCTGTAGTGCCTCTTTTGGCTGTGTTTATGGTAGATTTTTGTAAAAAAAAACTGTCTTCTTTCTTCACAGGAAATCATTCCTGCTTCTTTCAGCTTTTGTTCTTCACTGCTTTCAGTCATCATCAAACCTTCTTTTCAAGAGATGTCAAAACAATGATCTGTTAGATATTCTGATTAAGTTTTTTATCTTGCTGTGTATTATACATAAACTTCTAATATATGCACATTTTTTTACTTACTGCTAGATTCCCTGTTTATTAATTAATTTCCTTTCTGCCTGCTATTTTATCATGTTTTAGTAAAACAAAGTTGTTTTAAACAATTATATATCTGCCATAGTTCACAGTTACTTATGTTTGACTACAATTTTCTTCCATATGTATTTTATTTTACTCTACTGTTTGGAGAAGTCTGTTTTTCATAACACCAAGGTTTTTCAAGCTCAACAAATAATTGATGGTGTCTTCTTATTGGCTGGCACAATTAATTTGGGTGAACTCCCTGCAATCAATATATCCCTCTTTGTATTGCAAGCATGCAGATTGTACTTCACTGGTTATTGATATTCTCCTGCTCCCAGGGGTTACAGCACTCAGTGTTTTCAGATTATTTTCCAATAATAAAGATGAAGTACACTACAATGTAGGACTTGCCAGAGTAGGAACATACCCAGACATATAAAATGTCATAAGGAAAAGCATGGATGTGTGTGATTCATTGTTACCCTGTCCCATAGTACTAAAGAGATTTTATTTATCTATTTTAATGCTAAATGGATGCATTTAGTAAAACAGCTGAGGCAAGAAGAAATCATATATTCTGGCAGGGGTACATAAACTGTGGTTTAGATACAGTACATACCTGATATTATTCACTTTCATGTCTCACAATACAACTGATAGCACACTTGTGCTACCTCTAGCACAAGTCAGGTAATTTAGTTTCTTCACTGAGCTCATTGAGAAAGACCTGTTTTTCCTTAAAAAATTTAAAAAACACAAAGTAGATTAAGAATTATTTTAGACTGAAGAAATTAGGTAGGGTTAAACCACTAATATTCATGAAAAATAAAATGCTGTCTGTGTAAAGAAGCAAATAACTTTTGTTTGATACCATACATGTGAAGTGAAGTACTTGGTATGAGAGAATTAGTTTCAAATCATTTCAGGACTCTGAGCTCTGCTAAAAGGTACTCTGGAGTCAACTTCTGTTAACCTTACTTTATGGAGTTTTGAAATATCTATTAATGGAGTCATATGGTACAGATTCTTCAGGGTCAAGAGTAGACCAAACTACCAGACTCAGGAGATTGTTCCCATCTGCCACTTCCCAAGGGTTCATGGGAAAAAAACGAATGCTCATCTTTATGAATGATCACAGAGAAAATATTATGAAAATATGTGTTCTTGTATATGTATCTGTGTGTTTGTGTAATATATATTTAAGAGAGAAAAACTAGAAGATGCCATATGTAAGGAGTTGCAGACAGAAAAAAAATACAATTTTGTGAAATCTCATAATATGCAAATTCTTTAACCTCACACCTAAGAAAAACTGATCAAAGCCTTGCACTTCTAAAGGAGAAAAGAGAGGATAACATTATCCCTTCAGATCTTCTGCCAGAAATCCTTGTGCGTGTTATCTTACTGAACCCAGTTACTTTTTCTAGCCATCTAATTATTATCATGCTTCCCTTTCATAAGCCCCTATGCTTGATGCCATGTGTTATAAGCCAAGACCTACAAAACAAGCTGAAATTCACTACTACTTATTTAATTTACATATCTTTGTTGTACTAGTTCTCATAATTCACTGTGTATCTGTCTTTGCTTTTGTGTATCTCTCTTTCACTTTGTTGCAACTTTGAGAACAGCTGTTGTAATAAAGACTAAAGGGTACTAGGGGTATTTATTGATTCCAGTTTATGAAAATTGCAGCTGACATTGTAATTTTTTCAACTGAGAGAATTAGACACCTAAAATATTTCTGGAAGGATCAGTACTCAAGTAGGTACAGCTTGTGAAGTTACTGAAGCAGCTTTCAAAATTTATGTTTTAGTAGCTGTAAAAAATGGGAGATGAAATAAAAATTTATTATTTAGAAGTGAGATGGTAAGTTCATTATTGCTATTAGAGCACCAGAATACCATACCAGTCTCTTTATAAATGTGTAGCTCACAAACTTATAATATTGTGCTAATTTTGAAAAAGGTATTAAAGTAAAAATAATTTTCATCACATACAAGGTATCTTTTTACTTACTTTCAGTCTTGCAAAGGCATTCAAAGGGGTAGCTGAAAAAGCATATGCCTTTGAAAGAGTAAAAGCCCCTTTTGATGTAGAGAAAGGGGATTTGAATAGTTTTTAACTGTTCTTCCTGACATTACTTTTCACAGTACATTAGATACCATCTCTTTCCTGTTATAATACTTCTTTATACCTAGGCTACAAAATAGATTAAATTTGTTGCAGTGTGATGCTTTTCATTTCTTTGCTGCCAGACATCATGTGAAAATTCTTCATCTACTTCCTCTAGTGCATACGACTACAAAAGCAATAAAACATTGGTGCAAAGATGAAAAAGATCAACAAAATAACCAAAAAAGTCTTAAGAAACTCAGAATGAAAAAATGAAGTACTAAATAAGTTGAAGACTAACAAAATGCTTGCCATCATGCACAGCCTCATGGCATGCCCAAGCCTGCATTTTGTGGTACGGAGTGACTTTAGAATTACCTAACAATATAGGTAGGAAAATATATTGATGTCATCTGCAATAGATGTTACTGGCCTCTGAAGAGTCAAGAACAGAAATTCTGGTTCTGTTCTTTGTTTGAAATCTCCTTTCAAATAAAGTACTATTGGCCTAGTGCTTGTTGAGTCATTCTGCCATCTGGTGTGATAGATACTGTACTCTCTGTGTACTTCCTTGATTTACAGCTATTTTCATGTAACATCCAGCAGTTTTCCACTCTCTGCAGCTCCTTAGCCCTCCACAAAGCCACAAACTTCCTGTTATTTTCAGAATCTGTAAGATTTTCAGTGTTTTTCAAAACCTTTTCTGTGGTTCTTTTGTGATACTTCCCTATCAAAATTGAGAGTATCAAAGGTATGTGGTTTTCCAGCCCATGGTTATACTGCAACTAATCAAAGGCCAACTGAGATAGCTAAAGAAAGTTCAGTATTATTTATATGCAGTGTTTTAGTTTAGCTGTACTAATAATAGACCTTAAAATGATTGCACAAGGGCAGAAAACATTGTATCTAGATGAAGTATGTATAGGAGAGCTACAATTAAGGAAGCTCTTCAGAAAAAGCTAATTTTTTTTGGTGAGAGGGACAAGAAGAATTCAAAGTGCATGGGGATGAAGCAACATCAGAAGGGATGTAATTCTATACTATGAATGTGCTTAAATGCACTAGTAAGTTCAGTCCCTCCTATTTGCTTAAGATGTATCACAGCACCAGATTGGACACAATGGACTGAAAGATTTGCCTAATATATAAATAAATATTTCTAATTATAATTAACAATTATAAGAGTTAATGTTTCTACTTTTTTTTAAAAAAATATAGTTTTTAATTAAGGGATCATTTGTCCTGAATCTGTGCATAGAAGCTCAACATCCTCATGAAGACTGTTCATTTAAGAGTTAAGTAAAATTTAAAATACTCTGGACTTGAATCAAAGAGCCATAGCTCCTAAATTCAGCTCCTTCAATTCTCATCTGGTGGAAGTTCATATAGGTGTCGATGTAGCTGCACTGTGCAAATCTACATCGGCTGATGATCTGGCCTAAGGTGCTCTACTTTGGATTAAAACAATAACGATTCTGGCACCACCTAGCATTCTTTATTACTCTCTTTACATAAGTTGCTTTCAATTAACCAGAGCAACTTATCTTGGAACAACAGAATTAAACCTCATACTCAGGGAAGATGTGTGACTTGGTCCCCAATTCCCCTTTCTGGGGTGGTACTGTGGTCTGCAGGCTGTGTTGACAGGGCACACCTGTCTCTCCCTGTCTGTCTTTATTATGGTCTCAGCAGCACCACTGTTCACTGTTGCTCACTCAATTACTTGCACAGACAAAACTAAGTAAGAGGCTGCTGCCACGGTGTAATTAATCCTCTGGAGTCCCATAGACAACAAGCAACTGCACAAACAGCTGACTGATCTGCCAAAGTACGCAGCTATCTTGATTTGCAGCACAATCACTTTGCTGGTGTTTCTACACTTAATTTTCCTCTGTCATAGAGCAGAAGTGAACTCTTCTTAGCTTGCAAGTACTTGGAGGCCACTCTTTGCTGCCTGCATATTTTTTACAGCCAATTGTCTATTTCTAACTTTTTGACATAGCTCCTCTTCCCTTTAAATATTACAGGGCAATACCCTCACTTCATGCAAGCATGGAGAGAGCAATTTTTTTATCAACTACCCTCTAGAGTTTGATGTTCATTATATTTTGTATATTACCTTCAGCAAACTTTTAAAAGTATATTCTCTAACATGAATAATTACATTGTAAAAGTCCACATTAAACACTTTGGATTGAAACAAGTCAAGTGCGAAAAAATATGATGCACAGAAAATGAATTTTCCATTTTTCTGATATAGATCTGACCTTTGATGTGTAATAACCACATACTATGACAGATGACCTAAGCTGTAAACCTCTACATGTAATAATGATGTATGTGTTTAGATTTTTTCTGACATTAGGCAAACTGTGTAATGATAAACATACTGCTAATACAGAGGGCACATTTTCACATTTTCTTGAGAAAGAATAATTTTTTTTCTCCTTTCATTTAGCACTAACAAAAACAAATGGTTGTTTTGTGACTATAGTCATGATTCATAAATGGGTAGTACTCACTCAAAATGGACTACTATTTTTCTCAATTAAAATGCAATAATGTTTGTTGAATTTGATAGAATTTAGTGAGAAAAGAAAAGTATATACTTGAGGTCACAGGAGAATTAATCCTCCAAAAAAACTATAAGAGCACAAAAACATTTTATTCTTAATTGGCATAACAATATTGTAAGAATTTCAATTATAATTTTCAACAACTACAACTCCTGAGTCCACTGAAGTCAGTCAACCAATGCTGCATATTTAAGGAGGAAAAAAATTTGAAATACATGTTGGGAATATATTTTTGGAAAAACCAAATCAGCAAGAACCTGTCTTTGGAGCATAAAGAAAGGGGATAAAATCGGAACTCTAAACCAAACTGCACTTTCTTAAGGATATGAAAATGAATAGCACAAAAGAAAAGGAAAAGAAAAATATAGTTAGAGTAGTGATAGTAACAGTAGAAAGAGACCATAGAATCATTTAGATTGAAAAATATCTTTTAGGTTGTAGTCAACCTTTAAACCCAGTACTGCCAAATCCACCACTAAACCATATTCTCAGGTTCCACATGCCTTTTAAGCACCTCCAGGGATGGTGACTCAACCACTTCCCTGAGCAGCCTGTTCCATCACTTTACAAATCTTTTGGTGATGAAGCTTTTAATTATATCCAATCTAAACCTCCACTGAAGCAACTTATTTACGGATTATCAATGTTAGATTGTCATGTCAAAGTAACCCATAGGTAATTTAGTAAAACTGATTATCCATTCAGATCACTAATACAACTTAGAGGGTTGAACTAGTCTTTCTGGCATCAGTAAAACTTTGAAAAAGAACAGCTGGAGGTGTCTTGAAGGTAAGTGTCTTTCAGCTCTTTCGTATTAAATATTTCCTTTTGAGACAAAACACTGTGCTGATTAAATACTTATACAAAAATTGGAAGTTATTATCAAAGCAGATTACAGACTTCATAAAATTAAATAAAAAATGGAGTAAAAAAACAAATAAATTTTAAAACCAAACCCAAATAAATTTTGAAAGTGAAGTAATGAAAAAGGGATGGAACTAAAAAGAGTAAAATGACAGGTCTGGCTCCTGGTGATCCATAGTAGAATGTTTTGTTCTAACCTCACATATGGGTTGGATTCAGGTGTTCTACCTGATCCACAGGCTCAGTTAGAGCTGACCAGGGCATTCATGTCTAAAAATGCAAAATTTGATTCTGAATTGAACAAAAAAAACTAGAAAAAATGGGAAGTGTAGTGCTGCGGCTAATTAAGACCCCTCCTGTGCAAAATCCTGAACAGACATATTCCAGAAAGCTAAACTGAGAATGGAACAGAGCAGAAGAAGGACTACAAAAGTGCTTAGGAGATCCTACCTTTTAATGGAAGAGATTAACTTGATTAGCCAAGCAAAAACGAGAAAAAATGGCTTTGTTTACAAATAGCTGAAAAATGAAGAAATGCCCTTTAAACTAAAGAATTGCTTTGGCACAAAAGCAGATTTGTCTGAACTAGGTACAAATAAATCCAGGCTGAAAATTAGATTAATGTTGCTGGCCAGTGGAGCACTTATATTTTGGATCTCTTCTCTGACAGTACTAGTATGAAAAAGTTTAGCTGCTTTTAAAATGGAGATTATAAGATGTGGTATGTGATAGCAGGGCTTGATGTTTGCTATCAACTAAGGCTTTTTATGCTCTCTTTTTCTCAGCATTTAGGAATTTAATGCACACATCTTATATTCAAGACACAAAGAGTCACAATTTCAAACAGAGAAAATTTTCCTTCTGGAGACATTTTTACAGTTTTGGTGTTAATAATTACAGTTTATTTTAGAATGAAAGTAGTCATTAAGGTTCTGATCTGCAAAAATACTTAGGTATAGAAAGGATAATTTAAAAATTTTCTGCTCTGTGTTTGTAACTTACAAACCTGATGTAGTTATCTAAGTAATTGTACTCAAATACTGAGCTAACTCCTATACTACAATGTTTAAAGCAGTACAATTCCACTGAAGATAGAACTGTGGCTGATTGCTGATATACCTCTTAGGTCATTATAAGCAGTCTCAATGGTTCCTTTTAAAATCAGATGCTGGAAATTGTGGCTGTCTTGAATTTTCTCTTGAATTTACACATAAAATATTTTGCCAGTTCTCAGTATGGTTAGGTGTCCCTTCCTACACCTCACTCAAATCAAGGTCAGCTTTTAAGTTGCAATATGAGCTTGTCCTTCACTCAGAGGTTTTTCTATTTGAGCTCTGAAATATCTCTGAACATGGAATTTATACAGGTTGTGCAGAGGAAACTTGCCATGATGTTTAACTACCTTCTTGCCAAAGAATATTTTCTTGTATCTAATTGCCAGGGTGACTCATGGGCCAGGATTTCCAGGCAGGACAGCCAGGGGGCACCAGGGGCAGGATTGATTTCATAGAGAAGCTTGTGCCTACTAGTCTTTAAAAAGCTGGGGACATATTTGTCTAGGGAAATTTCTTTCCATCCACTAGAACAAATTAGAATTTTAATTTGAAGCTCTGAATTTTGATGGCTGACTTAATTGGAAAGTATGCCATGGAAAAGAAAAAATAGATTGCAATTATTTGTTTATAGGATGTCATAGGGATAAAGAGACTAGTAGTAAATGGAAGAGGCTAAGAGACCTGTGTGTGTGCAACTCAAGAGGCTCATGATAGACATTTGTTTAGATTTTTGTTTAGAAATGTTCACAGTTCATTAATTTCTGTATATAATTTGGCTTTTTTTTCCTCTGTCATTGAGTTTCTTTGGTTGGTTATGTTCTGTCAACCTGCCACTTTGAACCTAGTCATTCATTTGTATGTCACTTAAAGCATTGCCTTGGTGGTTAAACAATTCTTTTCTAATGTATATTTACCTGTAAAATTTCCACACTTCAGTACATGGACCATCAACAACAGTTTATACCACTGCTAAAACAAGTCACTTGTATTGTTATTTATGTTTGTTGTAAACTGTTATTTACACAGCAAGCTGTAACCACGATTTACAGTGATCACATTAATTGACTACATTTCATTGTGCACCTCAGCTGCCAGTAATTTGGCCATAATTTTTACAGAATTTATTCTTGTTTTACAATGTGGGAAGCCTGTTGGCCTTTTGTGAAACAACACAATCAGTGATGGTCCACTAATTGCCTGGCAGAAGTGCAAAAACAGTAAAACCATTGTTCTCTACTGTAAGGACAAAGATTGAGATTACAGCACAGTGCAAACTTTATATCAGTCACAGAAATCAAAGTTTTGTCTGGTGGAGCTGTGACCCACATATCCTTCAAGGTAACGTATCAGGCTGCAGTCTTCTGCACCACCAGTCTCTGGTAAATACATTAAATAAAGTAAAGATTCAACACACAAGCATTAAGTAAGTCCACTGAGTTGTGCATTATTCTGAAAGTTGCTGAACAGCAGAAGGTAATCATTCAGTAGAGTCAAGATGAATAAAATAAAAGGCTATCTCATGTTACAATTGATTTCAATCTGCTGAAATATGCACTGCACATTTTGATTAGCTGGGTAATGCAGTGTATGCTTTTGCTAGGAAGGAGAAACCCAACACTTTATTGTACTTCTTTTGGCTGCCTATCCATTCATCAAAGCTTTCCTAATTTGCATTCTATTTCCTTTGATGCAATCAATATGAACAATAGAGGGTGTTACCTTGCATTTCTATACTTTGATCTGATTTGGCATTTGTGATCAACACAGTCTAACAATGTTGCAGGTTAGAAAACATTTTGCTGCTGCCATCAATTACATTGTTCAGTGACCTTCCTTCTCCCTGCTGTGCTTTGAAAATACATGTATATATTTCAAGATGTCTTTTTTGCCTATGCTGTTTGTTTTACAGAGCAACACACTGTGAAAATGAGAGATGGTAAACAACATCCTTAATGTTTAAGATGAAGAAGCCAATGGCTACTTATCCACTATTATATTGATGTACAGTTACTCTTACAGTGAATATAAATAATAATGCCATTAATCCTCCACGTCATAAAGAACTGCATGCATAGCCTCCAGCACTATGGTATGCATTACCAGTTCCTGGACTGGAGTTTTTTACTCCCCTGAGAAGATGTGTTTGTTGATGTGATCTCAGTTCTGAAAAATATAGAAATGTAATAAACCTGGTAGTGCATTATGAAATAACAGTAGTGGTTTTTTTGGTTGCCGGGCTTTTTTTGTTGTTTGGTTCGGTTTGTTTTTTTAGTTCTAACTGGTGAAAATGAGGAATATATGGATCTTTATTATTATTTTTATGGTTATATCTAAGCAAATTTATGACTCGTGTGATAATTCAAGGGCATATCTTTGGATGCATCACTCCCATGCTGTATACCTGAGTTCTTTTTCTGGTAGAATGGGATAATAAAATTAATTTGTCATTACTTTAAAATTCTCCACTATAAAAGAAGCATTGTGTGTATTATATTAACTCACAGGGCAAAAGAAATATTGATGATTATTAAAGTCATAGGCAATTTCTCCATAAAGAACTGAGAGGGAAAAATAGTTCAATTAAGTCACTATTCTCTCTATAAACATAAGAACATCTTAAATCTAAATATGATACTACTGTTTTTTCTCATTAAGCAGACCAAAATACCTTTTGCATATCTGGGATCAGAAGTGAGAGTGATGCTCCAGGCTTCCCAGTCAAATTCCATCTGTAAGACATTTCATCTTTCAAACTGTAAATTTGCATGTGTGCTCCTGCCTGCTTACATAAAACAGCTCTATAATATTGTTCTCACTGCCTTCATATTCCTGTCTGATTTTCTATCCAGAAACACTTACCTCTGAGTATCTGGGAAGATCAACTAGCCCTGAAAACATCTTCTGAGCCTGGAACTTCTGTTAATTCTGTTTCAGTTTGCCTACACAAAGAATCAAGGGGTGGATAGCTGTCAGAGAGAAAGCCCTGTTCAAGTGAAGGGTAGCAAGCAGAGCAGAGAGAAATGCAGGACTTGTAAAGAATAAATAAAATAAATAAGCATAAAAGAAATGTTGGAAATGCTTATGGAAAGTGAAAGTATGCCTGGATGTTTTAATATAGTTTTCTATATAGTTTACACATTATTTGCACAGAGAACACCCCCCAGAGATGCATTTGTCTTATTAGCAAGGGATACCTGGGTATCCATGAGCATATGGGCATGCTAACATATGGGCATGAATGATACCAGCAAAGTACATTTAATTTTATCTTTAGAAGAGAAGAGGTAAAATTTAATAAAGTGCCTGTTTTTATGTGTAGGCTAAAAAGACTTGAAAATCTAAAGGGAGCATCTATCAACTGTGATGGAGAGCAGCAGGGAAAACATAAATTTCTGTAATATAGGTTATTTATTCTACTTATTACAGCAAACACTTGCTCATAGGTGATCTATTTAAAAATGCAAACCAGTTTTCTTTGCTACCTCCTGACTTTTCTAACAGTCAGAGCTGGGGCTGAAGTTTTCCATTATTTTCCTAAAGAAGGTGGATGTATCATTCCCTTTTTTTCTGACTGATCAACATTTTTCTCTAAATCCTTTCTGCTCAGGGCATCACAAGCTCTCCATTAAATTGTCTTTCTTCTTTTTACATCTTTTACTTCCTTTTCTCCTTTGCCTTCTTTCTTTGGCTCCTCTTCCTATTTCTAATGTGTATAATATTTGGTTAAAAAAATCCCACCACAAAAATCTGTTGACACTAGTATTTCAGGTATTGTCATTATGCCGTTTGTATGTTTAGCCTGCCTCTGGTTCTTAGTGTGTTGGATGCTGAGGTGTTGGCAGTGGGGGCTGCAGGGCAGCCTCTGTGAGGAATGGCCAGGACTCCTCTGTGCCAGACATGGCCAATTCCAGCCAGCTCCAATTGACCCACCATGGCTGAGCTCTGCACTCAAGGTCGTGGCACTTCTGGGAAAGCACATTTAAGAAAGGCACAGGCAGTGAGGAATGAAGGGGGAAGAATATGCAAGAAACAGCCCTTTTAAAAATAAGGAGAACTAAATATTTCTGAAATCACAATGAAGTTGGATGAAAAATATAGCTTCCTGAAAAATTCAGTCCCTTCATACATGAAAGAATTTATCTGAATTACAATATTCTATACAAAGGATAAAGTTTAAAAGGGCACACAGTAAGAGAGACCTTGGGGTGATTGTGGACAGTAAATTGTAGATGAGCTCACTCAGTGCATCTCAAGGGAGAATGGCAAGTGGGGTTTTTTGTCTGCTTGCACTAGAGAATGAAGTCATGCAGAAATGAAGTGTTAATCTCTGCATAGCTCTTACCAGGTCATGTCAGGAATTCTGTGCTAAACTCAGGCATCCTGATACGAGAAATATATGGACAGCTCTAAGAGTTTTTCGAGGCAGGTAGTTCTGAGAGAGAAGTACTGAATGATTGCAAAGCAGGCAGATTGATTTCTGAGAAGAAAAAACAGTATGAAAGCTAAATGTGCAGCATACATAAAACAGCCACAATATGCTTCTATAGAGGAAACTTTGGGTTTACCTTGGGTTATCCATTTTGCATTTACTCAAGCAAAGTGTGATATATCTGTCCATCATATAAAGAGAAAAGCTAAACCTACCATCAGGACAAATGCTGGACAGTGACTTGACTTCTGGAATAACTCCAAATACAGGGAAGTACATTGTATCTATTGGAATTTTCACTCTAACAAATGTTGTTAGTCTCCAGATGAGGGCAGAATCCTTGTGTTCAGAGGAGACTTTCTTCCATTAGGTAATTATTCCTCATAATTGTCCCTCATCTGTCTCGTGCATAAAGCCAGAGAACCAGGTGGCAGAAATTAATGCCTCAGAAGGAAGACCTGTTTCTTTAATGAACAAGGCTAAAGAGGGAAATGCACAGAAAATTTTTCCAATAGAAATACTAATATATTTTGTATCTCCATTAGTTTATACCTTAAAATTATCTTCTTTTGTAGTTTCCTATTCGTGCTTTAGACCTCACTCACAAGTAACAGAACTTGACTCCAAGAGCAGTGCCAACTATCAAACCAGGAAAAAAAGATGAGCTCTTTTTCCTCATGCAATCATTTCCTCACTGTAATTTTTCTGTAGAAGTTAAAAAAGTTGTGTTTTGTGAAGCAGCAATGCAAAAGTTGAATGACAAGCATCTATGGTTTCATTACACTGAAAGTAGGCCACCTTCAGTATATTCATCCGTTTGCATGCTATTCCTCTTGATGGCAGGTGAAACAATAATAAATAATGCACAAAGGAAGTTAATCTGTTTCCAGAGTATTTTAATAAATAAAATGTACAAAACCATTCAGGCCTTGGGCTTCTTGCCAGAGCCTGATGTGAGAGAAATACAAAAAGCACATGAACCACCTCCAAAATCTGTTAAAGTGCTTGTTCCAATTTCAAATTTGTATTTATTTTTTCCTCTCACACAGTGTGATTTGATTTCATACAGGAATCGCACTAATAATATAATGACTTTATAAGAAAAGATAAAGTGGAAGATCTCTACCAAGGGGAATTATTGTTTCATCAATTTCTAATTATTCCTCCTATTAACCTTTTATTTTTTTTGTGTCTAGTACTGGAGAGAAAATAACCCAGAAAATCAGCTATGCCTTTTGTCAAGTGCTTATGTTGGAAAGAACTGTACATGGAGAGGAAACAAGCTGCACACATTAAGAGCTGTAAATTCTTGTTCTGCTGCTCAAGGAGTAGATACTGAGAAGTGATGCAAAATGCTTCCCTTCACTTGCATGGAGTTTCTTTGGGTCACTGCTTTCCCAGACTTTTGCACTTCCTAGTCAACTGTTCTCCTACGTCACCATGGGTCTCTGGAGCCACATTTACTCATTTAGTATCACAAGAGAAGGATAGATGCTTGTGTAAGGACTATAAGAAATATATATCAATAAAGATTCATACTTTACACCTCAGTAGGAGAGGCAGAATATGCCACAACCTGCAACTAAGATAAATATTCTCTGTATAAGTATACACAAATAAGAGCATGAGTCGCATTGTTCTGGGATTGATTAATTAAAAAAGAATTCTATGTATTTTTCTGCTGTTAATCAAATGCATTTAATGGAATCAAAACAAGCAGTAACATCACCTGTACACTGCTAATCAGTGTAAATAAAGGTAAACACAAGTTAACATGCAACTGCTCTGAAACACAATGTAGTATAGCATCATTGGTTCAGCCTCAGAACATTATTATTCCACTTTTCATTTCCAACAGGTAGCTTATCCATTATCTTGAATGATTTTCTTTTAAAGGACTGTGGATAAATGGATACATCTGTCCCAATTTTTGTGATTTGGTTCAGGCTATTAGAAACATAATATTTACATTTATTTAAATTTTGTGGCTTACTAGCTCAAAAATATCTTGGTTAGCTGATAAAAGTTATCAATATAGAGTAAGACTTATCAGTAATTGGGAAAAAGCAATAATAAAAACTAATTCCAGTGATTTTAAAAAATCTTAAAAATAGGTAATGGAAAAAACCAACAGAAACTATATGATAACACATGATGTTTTAGAAATTGTTCAATTTTCCCAAAAATATAAAGTGATAATGCTTAATTATAGTCTCAGAATCATGACTAAACACTAATGGATGCTGGAGACATTATTATGGGTAAATACGCTTTTAGGAAGACAGAAGAAGCAATGATTAAAAATTCTGAAAATCTACACAGCAAGGGATTTAATATATTCCCTATACCTTATATTTTTCACTGAAAGAGTCAGGATGGGGATTATTGTGAAGCTGAGAGCTCTGCTTCTGCAAAGTATGAATTCTAGAAATAACTGAGTATAAATCTAGATGTGATTAAATGTGTCTAATAGAATTGCATTTTTTATAAAAGTGTTATAAAATAGACAGAGTCAATGGCTGTTCAGTATATTCAACAGTTGCTCCTGGATGTACATTAATATATCCATAATTTATAATTTTTTTTTTGTCCCACCCTATTGGATCCACTGTGTGAAAAGTCCTGGAAGTGGGAAGATAATCCTCTTGTCACAGAAGAATGCATGAGCTACCCGTTTCCTACAAAAAGGGAGAGGAAAACATTTGTGTCAGGTTTCTGTTTCTTTGTAATGTTTCATTGTCACGCGGTTTGGTGAATGTTTTTTTCTCCTATTTAGTATGTTTCAGGATTGTTTTGACAACAGCTATAGTTTAATGGATACTGAAGAGAGTTATCTACTGGTTTGGGATTGCACTTCTACTTCCATTGTGCACAGAAGTGGAGCAGTTTATAAGTGGTTCTACATGAGAGAGCTCATGGCTGGGTCCTGAGGCTGAGCAGTGGAGGGCAGTGTGAATTCAAGCACTTTCATATTCAGGCAACAGTGGCTGGAAAACCAGTTTAAGCCTTCTTAAAGTGCTCAAGAGTTTAAATACTAGCAACAACAAAAATCTCTGCCCAAACAATAAAGTCATGTGAAATACATAAAAGGAAAGTTTCTAGTGGAAAATATAGATAACATCCTATGTAGGTATAGTTCCAGTGAATGTTGTGAAATCATTCTCTGTTTCAGATGATGCCACAACTGTTGTTAGTGGGATTTTTAAGTAAAATGTTGATTATATATATATCTATATATCTTAATTTCTTCTCCTGTATCCCTCCTCTCACTGTGTTCAACCACCTTTTTTATTCTAATCTCTCTTTTCATGTCATGTACTGCTTTCCCACTAATCTTTTAAACTGAGTGACTCACAGATAATGCCAAATTCTCCTGGAGTCCTTCTATGTTCAGTTAAACTGATTGTATATATACCAGATCAGCTTTCTTTTAACTTCTGCACACCAGGAAATCAAAATATAATTTTTTCCCCTAGCATATCATATGGGTTGTTAACTCAGGAATATGCCTGCTCAATTAACTCTGACCACTCCATGCCTTCTGAAAAATAGGGCCAGCGTTTGCTGTTATGTTGAAATAATAATTTCAGCTGTTTTGATATTCCTTCAAGTTTAAACTTACGTATTCTACAGGCCCTGTGAAAAGGACCTTTCAGAAAATCCTGTATCTAAGAATTTGTCCAAGAGTATTTATAGGCATGAGATTAACTAGGTTTTTATACGTATACCAAGGTTTTAAAATGTTGATATTAACAGCAGTTGAGTCAGATCTACACTCTTTTCTGATTATTAGAAATTATTAAATTTTTGTTTCACTAGTTCAGTCAGCTCCAATGACAGTCAAATTTTACTCTTAGAGCTTGGAAGATGACTGACATAGGAAAAATCAGCATTTAGAAGTAGAAAAGTCAGAATCTGTAGTGGAAGAAAATGTCTCACCTTCTGCAGGAGAGGAAAAAAACCAAGAGTTGACATGGTACTTGACTGCAATTTTAATGAGTTCCACTAAGGGATCTTTTAGGTTTTCTAACTAACACAATGCTTTATAAAAATACATCTAATCGAAGGGCAGTTTTCCAACCATCTTTGTTTTAGCAACCATGACACACTGGGGATAAGTGTGAAAATAGTTCTCTCTAGCAAATACTTTCAAAGATTAACTGCAAACAATTCAAATTACAAACATAATTCTTTTTTTATTAAGTGTGGTTTACAAATAGATCATCATTTACTTTTAATGTATTATTCCATTTTCACTATGCAATTTGCAAAAATAATTTTTCAGCAGTGGACTCCATATCAATTTGGCTTTTTTACTCAGTAGTGGACATCTAGTTACCTTCATCACATTGCATTATCTCTGCTTTCAATGATAAACATTCATAGTGCAGCAGAGCAAGTACCGGCTAATGAATATCAATGATGAATAATTTATACAGACCTTTTTGGAAACATTTTCACCTACATCTATCACCATCTAGCTAACAAAACCAAGCATTATGCTTCTGTGGATAATGCAAATTGAACCAAATCTTTGTTTTGCAAACAGCAAAATTCAAGGGCCTTCAGTAATGAAAAGAAGCATACTTTAGCTCAAATACTCACAGAATTCCCTGTAACAATATTCTTTTAAAACCAGATTTGTCTTGAACGAAGGTTTCAAGGCTAAATGTTCTATTTTGACATTTCTAATGCAAAAATATGTGCATATTTTTGTGAATAGTTATGTTTCTATGCATACATATTTGTTACATGGCTACTAAGATACTGAATAGTTGTAGCTTTATTTCAGGATACAAGGTGGTGCTGTTTCTTTTTAAAACTGAACATAATGCATTGATGTGATCCTGAAGAAAGCATTAGTGGGGACATAATATCTTATCAAGTGCAGTTCTTTTAAGAAGCCACCTTTTATATCTCCAGTTTATTTAATTGTTATGCAGTTAAACAGGACATAGATGCATATGTATGTTCATATGTATACATATCCATACATTTCAATAAGCAGGCTTAAAGCAGTAACAGACTTTAACTTTGTATATAATGCTGAATTTGAGTATTTTCATGCAGGGTCGGTGTCTTACATTAAAATTAACTTACATTTCATAGTAGAACTAAGGTACTGGAAACCTTTTAAAGAGTGATTCTTTTCTCTACGCTGTACATGAATGAAGGATACTGGAACACTTGAAACCTTAATTTTACATAAATATTAAATTTATCTCACCTAGTTACTTATGTTTTGTTTTTTTTTAACCTTTATATCCCTTAAGCCCCTGTAAAAAAATGTCAGAGCTTATATTTTTTAATTAAAGCCTAGAAATGTGATACCTTATTTCTCCCCAGTACTGTTACCAACATAAAAGTTATACTATAAATTGCAAGACTCATTTTCTCAGCTGTGTGATAATTGATGTTTTCGTATTTTAGATCCTTTTTCTTTTGAAAAAGTTCACTAGACAGCCAGATGTTGATAATCTTTTTGAACAGTAGAATATATTTGGTACCTAGCAGAGTCAGACCCTCGCACACCATGCAGTTGGCCTTTGCATGGCCCTTCTGAAAGCTCACATTTTGTGAAAGAATTCAGGAACCTTAGATCATGGGTTAATGAAATATCAGGCTAAATGAACAAAAAGAAACTATTAAAATATACTAAAGTCATCATGCTGCTTCCGTTATCATAGCTTTTTCAAAATGTCCATCATGTTAAGATTCACGAACCTGAGAACTTGTGTTATAGTCATACTGTGCATATGTACAGTTCCACTGAAAGTAATGTGATTACTTACATAAGAGACATTCATGGCTAATTCTTTGCTGAGCTGCAGACCTTGACTTCTATAGATGGTGTTAAAATACATTGCTCATCTTGACAACAGATTCTTCTTATATAATCAGGCCAAAAATAAGTATTTTCAGACACCTCCACAACATCCCCAAGTTCTTACATCCTGAGTATCCTAGACAGCATCTTCTGGGACTAATATACTTTGTATTAAGCAGACTGTTAAAATATACTACTAACATCAGTGGGTTTGTTTGTTGTTTTTTGATTCTTTTTCATTTTGGCTTCTGTTGAACTGTAGCCCAGGTAAAAGTTTTATTGGTCTGCCTCTGCAGTTACATAAAGTTATTTTAAACGCAGATGCACATAGCCACAGTCTTGATACTTGATTGCAGTCTAAATCTTTTTCTGTGATGGTTTGATCTTTAGCATCTCTCCAACACCTACTTTTAAACTGTAATGTGTATATACATGTGCACAAAGTATTTAAATCCTTTTAGAAAATAGTCTTAGTGAATCCTAAGTACTTAGTTACCTAAGTAGGTAACTAAATCACTTCCACAATCACCAATAAACATGAAGAAATACTCAAATGTCAAGATTAGTAGCTGTTTATCGCAAGCTATTTGATGAATGACTATTTAAATCATTAAGCCTGATAAAAAACTTGTGTGATTATATGTAAATAGAGTGCAAGTGATTCTCATATTACAATATAATAATGAGGGGAACAGATCTTTTAGACTCAGAATGCTGTCTAATAAAAACTTGCAGCAAGATATATTCTTCTGCCTTCTGATGCCATGACTGATACTTGCCAGTACTTATAGCTGGTAACAATCATTGGGCTGGAGCAATTTTTGAACTTAGAGGTCAATCAGGGTCAAAAAAACCCAACAAAAAACCAAATAATAAAAAGAAAAGAGAATAGCAGCATACCTAGATAATTCTCTGTAAAGGATCTCTCTATCTGGAGCTAATGACAGCCTCTAAGGTGGGAACAGCTCCTTCTGAGTTTTGCTGTCTGCTGCTGTCTCTCAGTTTTGCTACAAATTAGCAAAACCTTCTGTAAGCAAGTACTAATTTGAGAACATTAAAGCAAGCATGATAGAATTTACCTTTTGTGACATATCTCTCTTTTCTAATACTTTCTTTTAGGCTGACTTTTTCATTGCTTTTCATCATGTTATCTGAATGGGAATATCTTTTTAAAGAGCAGTGTAGAATGTCCAAAATTATGATAAAAGGTATAATTTTCTAGCAAGTAAAGGTCAATAAAACTAAGTCATAAAGCTAGATGACTAAGTAAGGTTAATTTAACTGGGTCTAGTAAATCTCTACTCAATAAAAGGGGTAGAAATCTAAGAGGAAAAGCAGAAATAATTGAATGAGAAATGCATACTACAATATTATCATATCTTACATAAAAATGTAGCAGCAGGGATAACACTGGTTATGGGAAAAATTACCTTACTGGCATGGATAAAGTTGTCTCTAGATAATGATGAAGACTAGACGAAAACATGATTCTGACAGCGCCTGAGTGCTAAGGGAAGAGTTTGAGGTAATGGAAAAGGTTTTGTCTTTATCAGGACAGAAGCACAATTGAAATCTCCACTGAGTATTGTACACATTTAGAGTGCAGAGGGGAAGAAATAGATTTGCAAATACCAGAAGTTATTATTTAGAGCATGGGCATATATTTTAAGGTAAAATTCACAGATTTTAAATACATGTGGAGTCACATACGAGCACATTAACTATGAAACATTGCTCCTTTCCCCGCATGAACTAATGATTGATGGACAAAGGGGAAATTTGAGCTTTTGGGCTATATACTAGAATGCATAATGCATTACATTTTCCAATTATGCTTATCACCTAGTGGAAGGTCACCAGCAAGCATAAAATTGAAATGCTCTGATTGAGCATGCTGTTCAGGATTTCCCATTTGTGGCTTGTTTTTTTCCCCTACCTGCAATTTCCCATTATGCATGGTAGTTTTCACACTGTATTCATAAGATACAGGTTGATTTTTGTTCTCTTACTGATTATTTATGATTATTCCTCATATCAGGGGTTCTGACCCAAATATGAACAAAAACAATAGACCAAAGTTTCCAGCTTTGTTGATTATAGTAATCATTATAAAATCTTACATATTAAAAGTGACTCATTCAAATATGAGAGTGATGTTAGGTACTGCTATATTTTTTCTGACAATTGGGGAAAGATTAGCAAATTTTATTTTGCTTTATGACAATTTCCTTAATAAGTTAATTTGAAAAACTGTTAGTTGTTCAATCACTAAGAATTAACTTGAAGTCTTTGGGATATATGCTGGCCACTCAGGAGAAAATTAATTACATGTAGTGAATAGATTTGGGGCATATTCAAGTGTGTACAAAACTGGCATTCAATGCTGACATAAATGACCACATGAAATAAAGTTTGTTAGACAGAAACTCCTTCTTGGTTTCCCTGAATCAGTCAAAAATATTAGTATAATCAGATGTCAGTTGCTGTTTTACACCATAGAAGAGACAGTGGCCACTGTTAGCCTAACATGGAAATATAATATGATTGGAAGAGAGGCTTGATTTAAGTCTACCACTATTTGCAGAGGTTCCAAATGTCCAGTTTTCATTCTCCAGGTAGATGCCTTAAACAATATAGCAGCCATCTGGCCCTGGCATTCCTGGTAGACTCTTGAGCCATGAAGAATGTTTCTAATCACCAGAGCTGAAAGAGAAGAAAATACAAATAAGCACAACTCTATATTAACCAGTGAATGCTGGCATTCCGGTAGGGTGTCTAATTTGTTTATGTTTATGGTTTTTGTTTTGGTTTGGGTTTTTTTTTGGTTGATTTGGTTTGGTTCTCTATGCTGGGAAAGGTTACGGAGACAAGAAGTGCTGTGTCCTGCACTTGGATCACAACAATCCCAGGCAGTGCTACAGGCCAGGGAAGAGTGGCTGGAATGTAACCAGGTGGAAAAGAACCCTGGAGTGCTGGCTGACAGCAGCTGAACAGGAGACAGCTGTGCTCAGGAGGCCAAGAAGGCCAGTGACATCCTGGCCTGTACCAGCAATAGTGTGACCAGCAGGACCAGGACAGTGATTGTCTCCCTCTACTCAGCACCTCAAATCCTGTGTTCAGTTTTGGGCCCCTCACTGAAAAAAGGACATTGAGGCACTGGAGCAAGTAAACAAATAGGAAAACAAAGCTGGTGAAGGGTCCAGATCATGAGTCTCACAAGGAGCAGCTTGTAAGTGGGGGATGTTTATCCTGGAGAAAAGGAGGTTCAGGGGAGATCTTATCACTCTCTGCCACAGAAAAGAGGTTGTAGCCACGTGAGGGCCGGTATCTTCCCCCAAGTAACAACTGATAAGATAAGAGAACATGGCCTCAAGTTTCACCAGAAAAGGTTTGGATTGGATGTTAGGGAACGTTTCTTCACTGAAAGGGTGGTCAAACATTGGACAGGCTGCCCAGGGAAGGGGTGAATCACCGTCCAAGGAGGTATTTAAAGATGTGCAGACGTTGTACTGAGGGACACAGTTTAGCAGTGGGTTAAAGGTTGGGCTCAGTGATCATAAAGGCCTTTTCCAACCTGAATGACTTCATGACTTTATATAAGCAGTTTTTGCTGGTATATATTAATTTTACTGAATTTCAGAAAAAAAGAGGATTATCCTTGTGGCTGCAAGATTATTTGTCTTTGTTGAGTTTTTATGGTTCAAATGCAATTAAGAACTAAGCCACATACCTGCTCCTTATCTGTTGACCAGGTCAACCTACCTTTTTTCATTGAATGGATTTTGATGGGCACCATGCTGTGGTTTTTTGGGTAAGATATAAATTATTGTGACAAGTAGAACTATTTAAAACTTCATGATGAATTTTCAACTTCTGCTCTCTTCAAATCTTATTTTGTTCATTCAAATACTTTAAATCATGTATTCTACATTATTGAAACCCCTTTCTGCTTTTATTTATTAGATATTTTATTGCAAAGTTAGTTTTTGTTTTTAAAAGAAGATAAAAAATTCATTCTAATGAGAAAGATTTCATTTTGGGTTGAACAAGATTTTTTCCTCCAGGTCGTGCAAAAATCTTTCATTTGTGTTCACTTTCATGAGAAAAAAACCAAAGCTTTTCTATCTTTAAATGAAAATGAATAATTTTTCTCATCATATCTTGCATCCATCATCAAGTCTAAATTCATGTGCATTATACATGTTACAGATATAAATTTGAATTTAAGGCAAAGCAAAGAGCTGTTGGTTTGGTTAGTTTTGTCTTTTATAGAATAAAAATTATAGGATGATCTCCTGATGTAATGTGAAATGATTGTTTTGGGAACTAAGATCCCTTTGGCTTAGTCTCTAAATAACCTTTAAAATCTGATGAAGTTAGGGACTTAACAAAGTTCTGGAAGTATTTTACTAACACTGTAATTTTCTTGCCTCTTACTGAAGCTTCTGAAGATTCTTTCAGGTAGCACTTAAGCATACTGTTGTCATATCTTTGAACATTAAATATGGTGGAATTAACAGGAGATTACATATAATCTGTGGTGGAATCCAGTCTGAAGTTTCTCCTTTATTTAAAGGAGCCAATACCCCTCTTAATTAAATGGAAACACTTCCTCTTCCCTCTAAAACTGGTTATAAAATATTAATCCAGGTAGTAGATACAAGTAAAGTGAATCTTGACATGTCCACAGTATGGAAGCAGCAATATAATAATTTGAGGTAGAGAAGATGTTTCAAGAAACCAAACATTAAACAAATGGCTTTTATTTGTAAACAGGTGACATAACTTATCGTTACATTTAATTATATCTGACATCTGCAATATTCAATTATGTTGGTACTCATTTACCCAAGTAAATGCTCATTAAAACAAATATCTATGCTACAAATAGGAATTTACCTTACTCTTGCTTTTGCAAAAATCTAAGACTGGAAAAATCTCAAGGAAAAGGAGCCAAGAGTCACCTTATAGACTAAGATCAATTTGAGAAAACATATGTTGCAAAGAGACAGTGAGAATATTTGCATGCAAAAGTTGTAAAGGACTTATAAGAGAAGGATCACTGAGTTTGGAGATGGATATGCATTATTTTAGTCCAGCTAAAACACAATCAGTAAAAGGTGAAAGAAACAGTTGTCAGTTGAATAAGTAACAATAAATAGCAAATGTGTCCTCTGGGTTACCTAATTCTAGAGCAAGTATCAGAGTTCTTGAATGTAATTAGGTACTTCAAAGACATCATCAACTTTTTCTATTTCACCTGACCTGGCTTGCAAGAAAGCAATATGAATAACAAATATCAAGTTTAAAGGACTCACTTTGAAACTTAATAACATATTATTTGTTAAAGTAAATATTTTGGTCACAGTGGTGACAGATGTGCCCATATAATTGTGTATTTTTTAAAGTATCCCAGCACTCTCAAAGACTAGCTGCTATAACATATGATGATAGAATAATTGCTTTAGAAGACACATATGTCAGCAGTGGATGCAGATATACATTTTTACATATAAACAAAAATCTTCACATAAGACAACTTTCTTAGATATGTCATTGCATTCTATTTTATATTGAAGTTTGTATGAAGTCACATTTTTTCATAGTTGAAAATGGAATTGGAAGAAGCTACTACTTCTTTTCTAGCACTTGATCTCACGAAGAGTCAAACCCTTTACATTCAAAAAGCAAAGCACTTTAACACATACTTCAGTTTAAATGGTAAAACACAATCAGCCAGAAATATGAACATATTTAAAATCACCCAAGTACAGCTCTGGACATTTAGTGCCTTGCCACACCCAACCTTTTGCTCTACAAGTAGCAGACATTACTGCATTGTTTAGCCTTTATGTGAGAAAGAAAAAAATGCGTGGGTCTGTTTGTGACATTTGATGTATACTGCAAACATCTGCAGCTGCACTATTTTAAAAGCTTGGCTTATTTTTGCAGCTGAGTGAAAGGTACTGCTTGGTTTACAATGCATAGAAAATCCAATTAAGGGAATGGAGCTGCTGGAGTTCTTTTTACATTAAGATCAAAACCAGCTTTGCTAAACCATGTAATTTTTTCCAGTAAGCATAGAACAGAGACATTTACATGCATTAAAAGGAGTTTCTCTGTGCAATAAATGTTAGACATTAGCCATTATCTTCTTTAAGTGGTGTATTTGTCATTCATATGAAAGATTTGAATAATTGTAAAGTGAATGAATCTCAAGAAGAACATCAATTACAGGTACTGAGGGAAATATTGGAATTCTGAATAATGTCTTTTTTATTTATTGTCATTGTACACAGCATTTGTACTATCTATGAATGTATCTCCAAATGTTTCCACTTATCTATACTCTGTAAAGACCTCAGTTGTAATTAGTTCTTTCACAGTGAATTTGATACTGACATTTCCTCTCTCTTCAGTGAAAGGAATAAAGAAAAAATGAAGGGTGTACCTTAAGGCATGGAAAAGGAAGCACAGCAAATGGGGCAAGTTTCTTACATGCCTGAGAATTCTGATTTGGCATTTGAATGAGGAGACATGGAAAGGTGGGCAGAATGAGAGATAACATATCTAAACCAGTTTGTACAATGTGAGATCCCCTGTTCATTCCAACTGTCTCCAAGCAACAACAGCAAAATCTCTTGAGTTAATGTACCAAAAAATAAACCAAAGCAGAACCTTTCCTTTTTTTTTAAAAAATAACCTTTTAAAATAGAAATGCAGAAGCCAAGAAAGGAAAGATAAAGAGATCTCCTTCTGTTAGTTTAATACATTTGTGATTCTCTTAGGTATCACAGGGACAATCTTGATTTAGAAGTGTAGATGATAAGGAACAGATGCTGAACAAGGTATGCTTTCCTCAGATGAACCAAGGTGAATTTTCTGCTATGGAATCCAGCATAAATGAAAGATATTAGATTAGTAATAATTCGTGTTTCTTTAGGAATATTACTGCTAGCAAAGAGGAGAGGGAGACCACTGTGTGTTTTTAATGAGTTTCAGTTTACTTTTGAGACTTCTGAAAACTCTTTGAAATGGATTGGAGATTAGGAGAGTGAAGATAGTTTTGAAATACTTACTTAATTCTATCATTTTTCCCTAAAGTCTTCTTATCTACAAACAGACAAACAAGCAAGCAAGTCAATTTTATTGTATGGATATACAGCACTTTAGATCCATACACGCTGCTGTATTTATGGGTTTAGCCATTCATTTGGGCCAAATCTATCAAGGTACTTCAGGAAAATATTAATATTGTTACCTTTCACAAAAGCAGAGAGGAGTACTTTAAAATATATTCACAAATCCTTGCTTTTCTAGTAGTTTTATTATGATCCTTAGGTAACTGCAGTTAAATTAATAACTTAGTATCATGCTCTGCTAGTTAAATGAAAAGAAGCACACATGAAGAAGGAGCAGAGAAACTATGGCAGGAGGACTAACCCAATTATCTGCCTCAGGTGCTCCCAGACTATTTGCATTTGATTCATGGAAAAAGAATGTTTGGTACTGCACAGAGCTTATTTTAGCCTCCTTTAGGGGAGGAACCTGAAAAAGAAAAAGGGTGGCATTTAGTTGTGTGTAGGAACAAGTGCGGGAAATTGAGGGATTGTCATGTAAATATTTTATTGTTAAACACATTTGTCTGTCCATGACCTGCCCTCTGCCTGTTCACCTCAGTTTATCATCTCTCCTTAACATCTTTCTCAACAACTATTTTTTCATAAGGGGTTCTTCAGTCTGTGTGTATAAGCGGGGGGTCAATGCAGATGTTTGAGTGAATGTGTGAACAATAGCAAGGATCAAGCTGGACTAGCCAGTTAGCAGGTAAAGCGTCCTGAGAGCCAGGAGGGTGGGATGTGCAGGCCTCAAAGGGACACCTCTGGGTGGGGAAGTACTTCTGTCTCCAGGGTCAAGAGCACAGGTAGATTGGCTGTGGGATCAGAGCATGTGTGTGTGTGAGAGAGGGGGCTGTACCAGCCACTGGAGTGGGACTGAGGCTTGGGGGCTTGTGTACCAGAAGCCAGCAACTGGAGATACTGGGATCAAATGAAAGCCTGAGCCCAGCTGCTGGGTGCACCCACCTTTTACACGCACACATAAATATTTTTGCACTGTCAGAACTCCATCCTGCTCAATCAAAGAAGGGAGGAGAATGAGAGCATTGGTGCTTTTGGTGCTCATGTGAGTGCTCTGTGTGTCTGCTGTGGTCTGTGCCCAGACTTTTGTATATGAATATATATGTATATATTGTGGATAGCATAAACTATTTGTCAGCTATTCACACTCAGACTCACTCCTGGAGAGACTGGGTGACTGAATCAGACTAGAAGGAAGCCAGACCCTAGAGACTGTCACGGAGGCCTGAGAAATGCAGGAGGAGTCCTCTACGTTTGCAAACCTGTCTGATTGTGTAATCTCTACATCACTCAAGACAGAATACCACCTGCAATTCAGAGAATTGGATTTTTTTTTAATTTTTATTTTTCTTTTCTGATCTTCTGTCACCCAGGGCACTTCTATTCATTTTAGCTGCATGCCTGAAAAGTCAATGTAAAATTGGTTTGTCTTTTTCTAAATGTGTAAAGGTATCCAGAAATAACTTTCTTTCCAAACCTTAACAACATTAAAATCCTTTTTAGCTGGCTGAAAGTGCTAGGATTTTTTTGGTTTTTCAGTTTTTGCAAGAAGTGACAAAACCAATAATGATGAAAAAGAAGCAGAAATATAGATTGTCTTGCTATTTTGGTAGCCTTTGTTCTTGAAATTTTTTGTTTAAGGTATGTTTTCAAATCAAATCCTTTCCTCATGCTACTTCTTTAAAATAAATTCATTATGCCCAACACAAATTCTCAAGAAATAAGAAAACATTATCACCTGCATTTTACAAACAGAGTTGAATCAATAAGGGAGTTCCAAAGCCTAAAATTAGGTGCCCTGCTTCACAAATAAGTTCTGCTTTATTTTCAATCATTTATGACATTTGCAGTGGGATATTGTGTGCTTCACAGTGGTAAAGTTCAGCATAAAGGAGGCAGCATATCTACATCAGCTTACAAATTCTTTTGCCATATCTTGGAGGCTGCTGTATCTGTTTGTTCTAGAGAAATGTTCATAACCAAAGCAACCATACGCACAAAGAACATCAAGGATTGTGCTATCTGAACAGCAGACACCTCAGCAGGCTCTCATGAGCAAGTGACCATAGGAAAATTGTTTGGTGCTAAATTTGATCCCATGTAGCTCCTCCCTCAAGTCATTATGATCTGCTCCTTTTCTGCTCCAGACAGAAACCTTCTCAGTTTCTAAAACCCACCATTGATGGCCCTGCTCCCTCTGTTGTCCATGGGTCTGACTTTCTCTTCCAAAACACTGTTGCATTTCTCCAAGTTTCCATGAATCTTTTGTGCTGCAGTTTTCCAGTTCTCATAACCAAGATGGTAAAAGGAAAAAGACAGCTTCTTCACATGCCATAGCTTCTTTTGTACTTGAATAGTATTGTCCTTCCTCCTTTTTCTTAGACTAAACAACACATAACTTTTAAATAAATTATATATAATAGATTCTTCCTCCTGTATAAGTACATCATGCCTCAGGAGGATCTTATACTTATTCCAGAACCCTATCTTGCTGATGATATTGTCATATTAATCAATGTGAAAATCCATCCTATAGTAAAGATGAATATATATCCATAGAACTTCTTTCCTACCCACAATAGCTATTTGTTAGTTGTAAGAAATGTACTTTTCTTAACATAGTTTGGTCTGACATATATATATTAGTTGCTTGTTATCTTCTCCATATGTACAAACTAGCTAATTAGTTATTGGTTTTGGAGTTCTTTTGAAGCTATAATCTATAATCCTTGAAATATTCTCCTTTGGTGTGCTGAAGATCAGCACAGCATTTTTCCTCTTTCTGGTATTTTGATTCATCTGCCATAAAGCGTCAAGTATAAGTGATGTAATTTCAGAGATTATTTAAGCTACCTGCATATTGACCTAACATGAAAATCATGAGACCCAAACAATCTGAAAAAACTAAATATGGTCTTTTAATATTCATTTTCTCTTTGAAGAACTCGGCATTTGTTATTTGTGCTAATTGGAGTTCTTTTCAACTGGGCAAATGTGTCCTAAATTATACTTAGGCTACTTGTTTTTTATCAGGTGTTTCCCCCTTGTAGAAAAGTGACCAGTTACTGCCTTAATTTTTTTGCTATTATTTCTGTGGGCTTGATTCTTGATACTTTGGATGTTTCTTCCTGCCTGGGTCCCATTTAGTATTTGTCAAATCAAATTCCAGTTGGTTCCAAGGAGGTTGGTTGGTTTGATTTTCCATTCACTCTTTGCATGCTTTCCCTTTGCTTTTGAATCAATGAAAAGTACCAGATTTATCCAAGTAGGTCTTTTGCTGCATCTCTTAGCTGTCATAATTTATTGAATGCCCTAGAAATTGTTTTGGAATATACCAAAAGAATACCATGATGTTTTTTCTCTCTTCAACTTTCTTCATATGCAGTGTCTCATATGAATTGGACTCATTTATTGAGAACAATTTTCCTGACAGTTTCTGCAAGAATCATAACAGGTTTTGAAGATCACTCCCTAGCTATCTTTAAGCTCTTAAACAACCCATCCTTACGGATGGGGAATGAATCTACAGAAATTTCCCCCATACCTGTTCTGTTTCTTTCTGTAACTTCTCTGTCACTTTCTGTAGTATTGGACACTAGCCTTTATTGACCTAGAGTATATTTTTGAATTCTAAATCTTTGTCTCTTTGAAATGTTTAATTGTACTGAAATGTGATTGCTCATAATAATAAACTGCTAGAATGGATCCTGTCAAATTTATTCTAAATTGTTACTCAAACATCAGAGAGTTCTAGGAGTCATTCCCATTAAGCAGTTTCATGAAGTCACCCTGTTGTGGAGATAAAGAGAGTTACTCACAGAGACATGACAGTTTTGTGCCAGCTGGTCCTAGTAAATGAATCCATTTACTATTACTAAATGCATTCACAGAATCAACGTGCTGAATGATACCTACATTTGGAATTGTACTTGATTAGTTCTCAGAAGCTGCTTACTTAGTCATTCTTGCCATTCCTTTCATGAAGACTGAAAATTCCGTCTTTTCATAATGTAGAAATATTAGATGCATCGATATCCAGGGACGTCTCAGATTGCAATGTGTGGCAAAACAACTCTGGTCCCGTTGTTTATGGTACTTCATTTCTTTACACAGAATTTGCACAGAAGCTTACTAAGACTCGTGCTTATTGCACCAGATGAACTCGTCATTTACCATCCAAATTTTTTTATCTTTTCTATAATCATAATACTTCACAATAAAATTACTATTACAGATTATCTCTTGCTTGTGTTGCTTTATTGCTAAAATTTTGACATTTTATTGTTCTCTAGACAATAACTTTGTCTCTTTACCATGGTATGTGATTAATCATACATCAGAAAACAGCATCAATGATAAATTCTTTCCCACATCCAGTAAGGAAATAAAATAACAAAACAACTTTAGGGCCAAAACTGGTCTATCCCAGGGTTCTGAGTGCAGTTTGCTTTATAGACTCTATTTGCTGAGATAAAAAAGTAAAACTTGGAGTAATTTTGTAATAGATATGGTACAATGCATTTCCACAGTATTAAACATGTTTTGGTATTTGTTCAAGCCACTTGTGCTGACTGTACAATTCAAGTATGGATTATTTTTGTGTAGAACAACAGAAAAATAAAAAACACCCTTATAGACCTGCTAAGCCAAAAGACCTGATTCAGCAGACTGTGTAAGTCAAAAATAGTAACAGGACTTGTATGATTAAGGAACATTATGTTCTCTAACCAACATGTGGAATAAAATGAGATAATTACTAGAGTATCTAGTAGTTTTGGATCTCCAGACAAAATGGCTGAAATGTATTTATAGCTGTTTCAGCTGGGGGAAGCACTCATCATGGTACCTGAGGGAAATTCAGACTCAAATCTTCAGAAATATAGTGAGATACTATATTTCACTGTATATATATATATATAGAGTCTTTTCACTATCATAACATTCCTAGAGATGCATTTGGTAACTACATTAATTAATGTTTACATTAAGCATTTTTTACAATACCTCAGTGATAAAGGATCCAAGTAGTTACAAATTAGAATTATCAGTTGCCCTTTTCCTCTCTGTCTGTAAATTAGTCAAACATGATTGAGAGTTTGAACTCGGGGAATTATTTCAGCTATAGTTGTTGGTATTTGTGGAAAGTTACACAGTGTAGCTGTGTTATTCAGTGTAGCTGAATACTGTAAAAAACCCCAGCTCCCTCAGTCACTCCTCATATTACTTATTGTCCCTGACCCTTCACCAGCTCCATTGCTCTTCTCTAGACTCTCTGCACACCTCTGTCCTTCTCATAGTGAGGACACATAACTTGAGGTGTGACCAGAGGAAGAATCATTTCCCTATCTTTGATACAGGCCAAGATGCCATTTGCCATCTACTACTATGATGCAATTATGTTCGCTGAACAAAAGCAAAAAGTGTTGAATCAGGATGTTTTTTTAATTCTGATAGAATTTAGAAAAAGAGTGCTGAGGCCTAAATGTCTCCTCAATAACATGCATTTGTTAAACTCAGAAAATACCTGAATCTTGAACACAATGTTACTAGATGCCCTTGATAGAAGAAGGTGTAATGAGACACGGAAATCTGGTGCTGATATAAAGGTGTTTCAACACAGGGGATGATCAAAATGTTATACAGGAAAAGTTGACTACTTTCAAGCTTTAACAAAGAGAAATTGGGAGTAATATAATAATAAAAGCAAGTTCAAGGTGACTTGCTCAGGAGTTAATAGGAAAATCCACAATAAACTTGGGCAGACTAGATGAAAATGACAGAGGAAGAAAAAGATCTGTCCATTTTGATTAGTCAAAGAAGATCTATGAGATTCAATATGATGAAAACTGAAGTTTAATAATTATGCATGTTGTGTGGCCATAGAAAAAGTAATGGTTATCCCTGAGCATAACATATCAGGTGTTACTAAAAGATTAGAGTGAAACGGGATGTATGTGCTTGCCATGAGTAAATTTAGACAAGAAGTTAGAAGAAATTCCTATGTTTTAAATCATCCTTTGAAATTCCAGTGGTGGTAAAAGATTAAGTGTGTTTCTAGATGGAATTAAAATGGCTGATGACAACAATAAGATTGTGTAAGAGGTTATTTCCAGTCCTATGTTTTGTCAATGCTATTGTTTCCAAAGAATAAATTTATTTGAGATAAAAACATGTTATAGAGTTGTTATTATTATTATTATTATTATTATTATTGTAGTTGCTGTATCATAATTTTGATTTTTCTATTATTCCACCCAAAGTATTTTCAGAGACTGTTAGATGCAGTAATTAAGCAAATAACTACACTTCATATCCTTGATGTCCTTTGCAAAGGAACATATCTCATTTTTTTCTCACCTGTGAGCCTACTCTAGTGTGTGTCCACTGCTTAGAGTAACCAGGTGGTTGGTAGGTTGACAGCAATGATGTTACCAGGTGCCTTCTGCACTTGATTACAATGTCCTCCCTGCCACTTAAGAAACCCTGCTTGCCTGTGGTCACTGAGATCTTTGTAGACTTCAAGGGTTTTCAGTTATATTTCTGGTGTATGTCAAAGTTGGATACCTTCTTGCAGTGAAACCATGTCTGGCAAATTTAGCTTGTCACTGTGCTGTATGAAATCATTGGCCTGGATATCCTTTAAGGCTTTTTCCATGGTGTTTTATTGGCAGACACCTCTCAATATACTGTTTTCCAATAATACTTTCCTTCTGTCACAGGCAGTCAAAGTAAATTAAAAGTTTTCACATGAAACCTCAAATACTTATGAGGACCTAGGTAGTTTCTGGCTGAAAAAAATGTTAAACTATTAACACTGAAACTGGGAAACTGGGAGATGGGAAATGATGATAAGGCTGAATTAGTGGTGTTCGGAAGCAAGCTGCAAGATGACGGAAAAAGTGCAGGATTAGGAGTAATTAGGAAATAAAAGAATGAATAGTAAATGCACCAAAAGGGTTGCCCTTCTGCCTGGTGCTCTAATTTGTGGTATTTTGGAATGATAAATTCTAACCTGCTTCTGAAAGGGAAATGGGATAAAAAGGCAAATTTTTAATTTTTACTTTTCCCATAATCATCATTATTTTGTAAAAAAGATAATTATTTCTAATCTAGGCCAGTTTTCCAGATTTTCCCTTAAAAATATCAGGAATTTATAAAAACTACTTTGAGGCCTGAAATAAAGATTTTGTTTTGTTTTGTAGAAGCTCCACTCATTTTGAAATATTGAATAGGGGAGATCTCTGCACATCCCAGAGAATGTGAAAGTACAAAGTGAAAGAGCAGAGGGGAAAGAAAATGTCAAGGACACTTTCAAATTCTCATAAATCTGAGGACTATTTCTGTTTATAAAAATGTTGAGTTTCAGCAGAGTCATTTATGTTTACCCTCATTTAGCTGTCAGAGCAATGATTGCTGTGCGTGCATATTTACTCCTAAAGAATTACTGTTTCTGATATTGTATGCAAAAACTCATAAATGACGACTGTAATAATTTATTTTTGAATATTAACACTTAAAATTCCACACACTTGCTGATTTTTAAGCTTATTTTTAATATGCAGAGTGTTTGGTACATTTATACATTCCACAACACTTTTACCTGGTGATTTGGGGAATGTGATTCCCTTTCTTATCATTCATCAGTGTCCTAAAGAAACATGTCTGGCTATTTAATACTTGAGTTCTAGCACTGAAACGCAGGTGGTGGAGCCTCTGGGAGAGCATCTTTAAAAAAGGGTAGTGAATAATGAGAAGAGAGAGGAGGAGGGGGAAAAAAGTGAGAAACAGAACTATAAAAACCAAAGTGAGGAAAGCAGGGTAGGACATACTCCAGGCACCAGAGGAACCCACTGGGAAAGACCACATTGAAGCAGATAACCATAATGCAGCCCAGGGAGGACCATGCTGGAGCAGCTGGCACATTCCCAGGAGGAATACATCCCACAGAAAGTACATGTGGCAGCAGGGAAAAAGTGTAAAGGGAAGGAGAGGCTGAGAGGAGTTGACACGGGCTGAATAACTGCCATCCCTCTGCACTGCTCAGAGGTTGAGTGTGAGACAAGGCAAGAATGAAGGAGTGAAGCTGGACTTGGTAGAGGGTAGAGAAAAGGTTTTGTTCCAATATTTGACTTTATTTCTCTTCACCTAACTTTTCTTTACTTGTCAATAAATTAATTTTCACCAATTTGAGTCTGTCTTGCCTATGATACTAATTGGTAAGTGGTCTCCCTGTCATTACCTTGAGCCATGGAGTTCTTTCATGTTACTTTCTCCACTTTTTCCTATTGAGGAGCAGGAGTGAGAGAATGACAAGGCAGGCTTCTGGCCCTTAACCGAGGCTAACCTACAACATTATTTCTTTTCTTTTTACTCAAAAAAGTTTACTTTTCTTGATTTTATAAGCCTTGAAATGATTGCCTCATATTAAAAAGTCTGAGTAGTCCCCCACATTTCTGGGTAGCTTCATGTCCAGTTGAGCTTTGGCCATACAAATTTTCTCCTAGAGTGGCTATCAACATCTCTACATTCTTCCCATGTTACCTGACTTTGCTTCCACTGGGTACACACCTTGTTTTTTTTTGCTTTATTTTCAAGAGAAGACTCCTGTTCAGCCAAACTGGCCTTCTGCCTTGCCAGTTTGAATTCCGATCTTTGGGAATTGCCTGCTCCTGTGCCCTTAGGAGGTGATGTTTAGAAAGTGACCAGAACTGATAGACCTCAGCACCTGCAAAAACATTTTCCCCGGGGATCTTACTTACTACTTAATTCCCAGAGCAACATGAAGTCAGCTCTCCTCATGTCCAGAGCTGAGGTTTTGCTGGCACTTTTCCTCCTGTAAACAGAGAATTTAACTCGATTGCTTCATGGTCACTGTGGAAAAGACAACTGTCAATCTCAACTACTCTCACAAGATCCACTCTTGACAAGCACTAGATGAAGGAGGGTGTCTTTCTGAGTCGACTTCCTTAGGACCTGTTCCATAAAGTTGTTATCCAGGTTTTTTAGTAATCTTCTGGCCTGGGTTTTACCAGTTGTGTGCTACTCCCAGTTCATTTCTGGCAAGTGGAAGTCCCTCATAAGGACAAGGGCAGTAGACTCAGAAGTATCCCTTAGAAGTATCATCATAATCCTGGCTAGGAGGTCTGTGGTAGACTCCCACAATGACATCCACATTATTTGTTTTGCTCCTTAATTTTTACCCAGCGGTTCTCAACTGTGCTATTCTCAACTGTGAGCTCCATATATTCTAAACCTTCTGTTACACACAGTGCCACCCCTCTGCCTCTTCTGCCCTGCCTACCACTCCTGAAGAGCCTGTAACCATCCAACAGGGTACTCCAGTCAGAGGATTCATCCCACCAGGTTTCACATACACCACAGAATGTGACTTGGCTGCCCTGGTCTATGGGAAGTTGAATCTGACGCAGCAGTGCCCTGGCAGCCAGGAGGGCCAAGTGTGTCCTGGGGGGCATCAAGCACAGCATCACCAGCTGGGCAAGGGCGGGGATTGTCCCCTCTTCTCTGCACCGAGGCAACTTCATCACCTCTCTGTAGTGACCAGTGACAGGACCCAAGGGAATGGCCTGAAGTTGTGTCAGATGAGTTTAGGTTGGATATTAGAAAATCTTTACCCACAGTGTGACTGGGCACTGGAGCAGGCTCCCCAGGGAAGTGATCACAACACCAGTCTGACAGAGCTCCAAAAGTGCTAGGACAATGCTCTCGGGCACATGGTGTGACTCTTGAGGATGGTACTGTGTAGAGCCAGGAGCTGGACTCGATGGTCCTTGTGGGTCTTTTTCAACTCAGCATATTCTGTGATTCTGTGATATGGAAATCTTACTCTGAATACTTATCTCTGACTGTTTAAAAGGCACTGTTTATGTAGTCCTGACAGTGCTCTGCTCTTTGAAGGTCCATCAATATTTCACTTAAGAACGTGTTTAAAAACCACAGAAATAAATGTTGATTTTCACAAATGCTTAGCTGAACTGGAATATGGTATTGCAGAAATGTGTCATACACGACAAGAAAAAAAAAATTAAAATCTTTTTTTATTCCTGTCATATTGCTGCTGCATTGAATAGAAGTTGCAGGTTTTTATATGCTCCAGTGTTTATTCCAGAGTGAGTTGAACCAATGTTCTGAATACGCAGTTACACAGGCTACTGCAATGGATTTCAGTGTGACATTTCACTACTGTATTTGATATACACAATCTAATTTTTATAGGTCTCTCTTTAGTTAACTCAATTTTACGACCATGAAAACTACTACCTACATAACATTAAATTTGAAAAACAACTTGCATGAAATATGATCCTTGTGCGTGGTACTTACCACAGTAAATACAATCTTCTTTGTTACAGGCTGATTGTCACAGTGAAATGGAACTGGGAAGTTTATAGGTAAAGATGGGACAAATATTAAGCACAAACTATGCTTATGTTATTTTTATTTATTACGAAGAACAAAATTGAGACAACATAATTCCTTGTTTAGTGTGAATATTTCTTACATAATACCATGTTTTTTTCTGGGTTCATATAAATTTTGGAAGCTAAGAAGAGGATTTTTTTCACACAGGAAATATTTAAAAAGAAATTAGTCTGTGTTGTCAGACCTGAGAGCCATGAAGTCCTGTGTCTCACTTGCACAATCACCAGTACCAGAGCCTTCAAACAAAAGGGAAGTTTGTTAACATAAACGGAACTGTATGTCTTTGGTTCTTCTTTTAAGTGTTCCACAGTAAATTTAATGTAATCCCACATGACACCTCAACTATCCCACAATAAATCTGTTTTTTCCCATAATACTAAGAATAATCTTGTATCCCCTTTCTTATAAGTTGGGAAGTTCAGTTCGAACTTCCTCAAGGCTTTACGCAATTCCTTCAGTGGCCTACCAATCAGGAACCTGAGTCCTGACCTCTGGTGTTGTCTCTGTTATTTCTTATACCTAAGAGATTTTATACCTGAGTGTTTAATGTTTTCCTTCTCTCCCTTCTAGTGCCTCACGCTAGACTCTTATGCTGAGGATGCAGTAACCAGATATTCTTATAAATCACACACCATTCCACTAAAGTAATCTCCCATAGCAAGTGTCCAGCTTACATCTTGAGGCAAAATACTTAAGCAGCTATTCTCAATTTCCTCATTAGTATTCTTAAGATGTTGGAAATGAAGCCCACAGTTTAATTACATATCCTGCAAGGAAATATTTTCTCCTACTGTTTTTTAAAATCCCTGATTCTTTTACTATCATTATCCTGTCTTTTTAATTGTGGTATAAGACCGGAAAAACAGACACGTATCCTCTGTAGGCCATTCATTATGTGATATACTTACATCATGGCTCTTTCTATGAATGTTCTTTGTAAAAAAACCCTCAGTCCCTTCAATTTCTTTTCAAATTATTGTCTTCCTTGATCTTGCCATTCTCTCCAGGCCTCCCTTTTCCATTCAGTTTTTTTGAGGTAAGGAACCAAGAAAAGAATGGACCTTCTTGGGACAGGAAACAGGAAATTTAGGTAGCATTCATCTTCATCCCCAGGTGCCTTATTTGGGTGTTGGCAACCTATTCCCTTCACCTGTGCACAGTCTTCCTTGATCTTTCAAAGTCTGGTAGAAGCTGAAATAATAGGTAAAGGCTGGGATCTTGCACTAATCTATCTCCTAGAACCACACTGTACTGTATAGTGTTATACAGATGATGTCAAGATATTGATTTATACAAAACTTTGAAACTCTATGCTATTCATCATCTTACTTCTTATACAGCATAATGTTTTGTTTGCTTTCTGACTGCAGTTGTAAATTAAGCAAATATCTCTCAATTACTGCAATGACTAATGGTTCCTTTCTTGAGATAAAGGTAAGCAAGCAGTTTAAGATTTTCTTCATGTATAAATTATTTTGCACGTATTTATTCTGAATATCATCTCTCCAGTTGTTTACTTCTCTCTAACATTTAACTTAATCCTCTGGCTTGGATTAAGTAAAATAATTTTGTAAACTTCAGATTTTGCTGTTACCTTGCTTGTCACTTACAAAAAGTAATAAGCACTGTGGGATTTCAAATGAAAATGAATGACTTGATAGCAGCCAGCACATTAATACTCTATTTAGCTGTGCATATCAAAATTTAGGAAACAAGTTTTCCTATTAGTGTAAATTTGTAACTGCATGAAATATGTGTAGAAGAATTGTAAAGCCTAATTATCATTATTGTAATGTCATTTGAATTTCTGAGTTTTCCAGTGTAGAGAGTACACATATTCTCAGGGTTTTGTTACTAAAAAATGTTATTATGTTTTGCTGACCTGCTTTGACCAAATCTTTCACGATTTTGCAGACATCACTCTCTTTAAAAAGAAATCTGGTTTTGCACACTGGTTTAGGTAATAATGTATTTTTCCAAATGTCATGACATGTCATCCAACTGTAAATTAATAATCCTTGATTCAGTATAGCATTCAATCTGTCCTCATTTTCCTAACAATTCTCCTGTCTTTTTCCTCTACTAAAATCTTTCATGGTTATGGAACTGACTTTAATAAAATAACCCTGGAAGGAGCTACTGGTATGAGAAGTCCTGACACCAAGCCTCTAGAGAATTATAATCAGTCAAAGATATATAAATCAAATCAATACTTTCAACTGACTCCATTAAGGATGAGGCTTGGCTTGTTTTTGGGAAATAGTCAATGCTTTCTAATATTATTCCACAATTGAATTCCATCCTACAATATATATTTACTATAGGTGTCTGACACATATTCTGATGTGTTTGTTCTTTCCCTTTAACCATAGAGGGAGAACCTCTTGCTTGAACTAAATGAGATTGACAGTAGAGGTGAGATGAATCCTATTTTTATCACCTGTCTATATACAGGAAGAAGCCATAATTATATAATGATTAAATATGATATTAAAATATCTGATTTAGAAAACAGCTCACAATATTTTTGCAGTCAAACAAAAACAAACATATTTTTGAAAAAAGTATGGACATTATTGAAATTAAAAGCATCTTAGCAATAAGTGACTAACAGCACTTTTCTGTTTATACTAAAGAGCAGTGACAGATGTTCTGACATATATTCAATCTGTTTCAGTAGACCATCACAGGAAAAAAATTAATTTCTTTTTCAAATTATAAAAAGACAGAAAAATCCCTTTTCTTCAGACCTTCAAATACTTCAAGCCACATTTTCACTCAAAAATTTACTTTTTCTTTTACTGCCTTGTTTTGGTACTGAACTGTTCCATAATAGAGACGAGTGTAAACATCTGCACATATTTTGGAAAACAGCATGTTTTAACCAGAACAAAAAGAAAGAACTCAAATACTGTTTCTTAAGAAACAGCTTTAAAACAATTTGTAAAATAGATAGATTTTTGCTTCCATGTCCTCTACTTGCACAGATAGCAATCAAGTGTCTTAAACCAAACCCAAGGACACTTCCTTCACAGGACACTAACATACAGAGACTATATAGCAGAGATGTCTGGTAAAATACAAACAAGGTAATGCACAGCTGTCCCTAAAATCATCATTATTGCCTATTTATTTTGTCATAATGTCTTCAATCAGTAAATTTTGCAAACAAATCTCTCCAACCAGGCATCTCTGAACAAAGTAAGAATCTTGAAAATGTCTTTGGTAGGTCTTATGCTAATATTATATAAAAAAGTCAATGTTATTTTCTTCTTCTAAGATGCTTTCTCAACTTTCAGAGGGCAGTGCACTCCACATAAAGGAAGATAATGGTAGAGTACTCTCATGCTTTAATAGAAGTAGCTCTGTGGAGGAATAGCTCTCTTGTGCTTTGTCTACCTGCTTCGTAACAAAAAAAACAGAGGGCTGAGTGTCCGTTCCTATTTTTCTCATCCCAAATATCTGTCTCTTTAGCCTGGATGCTGGGTTTTGTGTTTGAAGTCCCGAGCAGATGTACTCACCTCTGAAGCACTAGTTATTTAACGCATCCAGAAAGTGGATATCAGATTTTATGCAACACTGAATTTGACATTCTAAAGTTTTTATGTTTTAATTGCATAAAATCATGCAACAGGATAGTGCTACACATTTTATTGGGTCTGTCTCCTGTAGACACCAGTGCAAGTGAGCTTCAAAATCATATTAATTTGCCATATTGAGCAAAGTGTGTATAGGAAAATCATGAACAATTGTTTTTTAAGGGACAAAAAAACTTTAGAACATTACCATTTCAGTGTGAGATGGAGTTTGTACATCAGGCTAACATATATGGAAATTTAAAAATATTCTTTTTACTGTAATAAAATTCTGTATATTTTTTTGAATTTTACAGAAAAATAACTCAATAAAAGTGAAGTTGCCATTAAATAAGAAATATAATATGCTCTTCAGGAAAAAAAGCCCAAACAATCAATATCTAATGTATTTAGTTGGGCAAAAAAAAAATTATTGTTATGGACTGAAGGATGTATAAGCACACACACTTAGATGTGTGTATCAAATGTACCCAGATAAGATTTCAGTGCCTTTTGCCATCAGGGCAATAATGAAGATTTCAAGTTAAGTTGAATTCTGTAACAAGAATAACGAAAAAAACCCGATAATGATCTTTACTAAATTGCCTTCAGCTGACTAGTGTGACTCAATTTGCCATAGAAACACATGGTCTAAACTGAATATAATGAACATGTTTATAGAATGAAGAGTTTCAAAGTTATTCTTTCATATAGATGTATTCAGTGAGATGCTCATTAGTCAGTGTATTGCCTTGGTCTAATTAGATAAGGTAAAGTAAACCAAGGAAAAGAAACCAGAAGGGAGATATCAAAGAAAACAAGGATAAACCCACAAAACATCTCTAGAGAATCTAGTAATTCCAGATTTTTCTGCAGCCAGCACTTAATACGATTTCTAATATTTCAATGAGCTGCACTCCTTAGGAAAAGAAATACAATTGTGTATCTATTGTTTGTTTCTTTTGTAGTTCATACATCTAGAAAAAAAATTAAAAATTTAACACTAGAACACTTTTCCTTGTTGATACTGTGTTTGTTTAGAGAAACAGCCACAAAATAGCAGAGAGATTTCAGGTTCTACTGACTGAGTGGAGCTGTGTGCCTGATTAGACAAATTATGTTGACATAAAGAAAAAAAAGGTCAGATTTCAATTGATAGAATTTGATAAAGGTTTGATGAAGGAAAGGATTTAGATCAGCATACCTTAGCTGAATATCTGGTCTACACCTTTAAAAGAAACAAGATCATTAGTCAGCTGCTTTGTGTCATAGACTGAGCCTGTGAAAAGATAATATCATTGTCCTTTTCACTGCTAGGTTTCACAGAGGAGCCTATATCATTCTTAATTAGGACTTTTTATTTTTTAATAAGCTTACCAGAGAGTTGCTGAATTTTGCTGGCGTGTCTGTAGACCTGTTATCATATACTCAAGAGGCAGAAATAAAATCCACAATTTGCTGTGGAATTTTAGTTTGAGTAAACACTGCAAGATTGAAACTCAGAGTATGGTTAAGGTCAGTATTCTACTTTGTTACTGTAAAAGCAAGAAAATAGTAACAAAAATTAACTTATTTGCTTTTGGAGGTTTGATTTGATTCAGGTCTTGCTGAGGTCACATGAGAGATTCTTAATGACTTTAATATATTTTGGATGAAGCTTCACATGTGAGAATAGAGTAGATATACGATATTGAGATTTCCATGATTTACTGGTGATCTGGTGATTTGAAGTCCCAGATTTTATAACTGGCAATGTGGTGCAGCACTTTATCAACTATGACAGGATTTACTAGAACAGGGCTACCTCAAGTGCCTGTCTGTTCACAGTCTGGCAGGATGAAGCATAACAAGAGAGAGGCCCTCAATATAGCAAAAGAGAAGTTTCTGTTAATTATTTGTATTTGAAAATAAAATTACTTTTAGCTTAGTCCCTGGCTGTCAGACTATGCTTTTTTTTAACAATGCCTTCAAACAGTCATATTTATGAAAGAAACAAGACTAGGTTTTCCTGTTTCTTTTGAGGATGTTAGCATCCTAAAACATTTTTCCACTGTTCAGGCTTCTGAGTTGTGAGGTGCATAACATTGCCACATGCAGAACCACCCAAACATGCATGAGCTGTATGAGGGAAAGGTGTGTACCTGTTCTGATGCCACATTGCACAAGACTCAGGTGATCGAGCTCTCAACTGGCCATTCTCATGTAGTGTTAGGGGTACATGAGGTGAACAAGATTTCAGACATTCACCAGAAATTCTGGCAGTACAGGAGTAAGAATCATTGCATGACAGAGGAAATTCCTCAAGACCTCTCATAGGGAGAAATCCTTTTCCCCTTCTGGGCAAAGGTAATTTCAGGGGTGAATGGCACAGATTAGACAAGGATTAGCTGCAGTTTGCAGGAGCTGCTGTGTTTAGTATTTCCTGAAATAAAGGAAAAAATAAAAATCACACTTTCAAAACATTGCTTTCATAAAAAAAACCCCAAAAAACCAAAAAACACCCAATCTAACATCCTCTCCCTGATGGCCCAACCCCAGAAGATACAGTTATCTTGTAATTGTGTTACTCTTTTATTAAGCATATTAAGTCTGAATGTTTATACTTTCTATGAATTTTACAGATCATGAACTGCAAGCACAAATATATGATTTTGAATTTGTATAAAGGAGGGAAAATATTTCCTGAAAACATTTTCAGTTTCCTCTAACTAATGTGATTATGTCAGTTAATAGATATACAGTCTTTCCATCACTCTTTATTGCTCAGCATTAGTGACAAAAGAAGTTTCAATAGACAGCCTTTCTGACTGTCATTATTTGTTTGGTATATAATATCTTTTTTATTGCAACATCTATTTATAAAAGTAGACCTTCACATTTTTTCTGAGGGGCAAGATCTTGATTGAGGCCTTTCAGTACCTGAGGGGAGACTACAAGAAAGATGGAGAGAGACTATTTACAAGGGTATGAAGTGACAGAACAAGGGGGAATGACTTCAAACTGAGTGTAGGTTTACATTAGGTATTAGGAAGAAATTCTTTACTATGAGGACACTGGAACATGTTACCCAGAGAAGCTGTGGATGCCCCATCCCTGGAAGTGTTCAAGGTCAGGTTGGATGGGGCTTTGAGCAACCTGATCTGATGAAAGTTGTTTCTGGACCCCTTAAATGTTGTAACTATAGTCTGTGACTCTGATTTTTAATTTTTTTGGCAAATATTGTCCCTTTGGTTTCGTTGTGGAGTTCATTTGGAGTTGTGGTATGGATTCACAGCATTTGTCGTTCTAGAAGTGTCTCAGATACTTGATCTTTTGGACACTATTTTCTGCACAGACTAGGACAAAACATTTAAAAAAAAATTATTTTACAATTTTTTTTTATTGACTGACATAAATATTAACTATTCAAAAAGCAGAAGTGGAGTTTCCCAAGGTTTTCCAGGCTTCCTCCAAACACAGTTGGAAAGCTAGATAAACATCTTGGTAATTCACCTCAATATTATAATACAGAGAGATCAGCCCTCTGAGTAGCCTGCATTTTCAATAAGCAGTAGCAGGAACCCTGATAATAAAGCAGCCTAGATTTTAGATGACTAAATTAACTGAGGAGAATCCCACCATTATGTTGTTTGATTTCTTGCTTTTTGAGGCCTCAGAGTTTCATAGCTCCAGTGACATATTATCCTTTACAGAAAAACAGTTTTTCACTCTTTGCTTCTCCTGCTGCTTCCCATAATAATTGGTGGTTTTAAAATCTCCATAATTTTTGAAATTCCTGTATTAATTTCTAGTTTTAAATTTTATTTATAGTTGAAATCACTCCCTAGATATAAGTCTGTGGATTTTATCTATATCCTCATTTGCCTCTGTAGCTTAGTTTCTGTTGATGTCTTAGTGAACAAAGTACATGCCATTGCTCTCATTCTGCTTATGCTAATATATGAGTTCTATTCTCTTAACCTGCTATTTAGAATATAATACAGTAGAGTTAATTGCATTCTGAGAGTAATGTAATTCAGAACTCCGTGAGATGGAAAGAGCACTTGAGTTTTCCATATCTTTGCTGCCTTATTATTTCTGAGATTTAAGCAGACTTAGTTCAGGTGAATTCATATTCAGAGATTTTATAAGTGAACTGTAGACATCATCTTCATTTGGGCTTAGTTATAACTTAATTTTCGGTCACAAAATGGTAAAGAGATCTAAAGTCAATGGAGATGTAAAGTAAAAATCAAATCCTAATCCCTTCTGAAATCCAGAAATGTTTGAGACCCGGTTTGTTACCGCTACAGTCATATAGTAGCTTTAAATATGTTTTCATAATCTAGTTCTTTTTTTACATGACCCAGCAAACATATTGTCAGTCCTGAGGAAATGTGTGTACATTTTTACTGCTGCTGTTTTTGATATGTTGTATTTTAGGAAGCTAGTGGCAGAAAGCCACAGATTTTCAATCACAGATTCTATTGCAGTACTCTGGGTAGTGCCTTATGACCCAGGCAAGATTATTTAAGGTCAATGATTTACATGTTGCTGAAATATTTTTAAAGAAAATTTTCAAGCTGTTGCTTTGCCTTTTTGTCTATATTTTTGAATGTAATTTTGACTGAAAACTATTGGAAGACAGACTCTTCCACTAGGCCTATTACTCTTTTTATGTGTAAGTAATGACAAAGCTGTACTAAAATCAGAGGTTATGATTTGGCCATAGATTTTTCAGAAAAGTGTTTAATTATTTCTTAGAGACAGGAGGGGATTTTTTGTTTTTTGTTTGGCTGGGGATTCTTTGTGTGTGTGTCCTAGGCCTATAGGTTATGTTATACACTTCAGCATAAATGTGCAATAAAAATGTTGGATCACACTATCTTATTATAATTTTAAATGTTTCTGAAAACAATATTAGACTCTTTGGAATAAGAAAGTATAAAGAAACATGGATTCCACTGTAATATAAAAATATTAACAACAAAAAAACTTAGCATTTTTGTCCCCCTAGTATTGGGATGGAGTAGGTAGGAGTGAATGAGATGAAAATCTTAGATTGAAATATATATGTTTCCATGTACTCATCTGATGGATTCTTAAATAAGCCTTATTTTGGGTTCTCAGAAGTGTGATTTTCTTTATTGTCATGTGGTGTGTCTATTCTTGCAATAAAATAAAAAGTTTCATGGATTGTGTTGTTTTCTTCTCTAAAAAATTCAGTGTGTTGTATCTCTGGTTGTCCTACAGAGCTGTAAATTGCTTCCATTAGTTTCCTTGCTTTTTACTTTTGTTGTCTTGGTAACAAAACACAATTTGTTCCTATACATGTATTATAGTCAAACTCTATAAGTTAAGGTTGCAAAATTTCTTCCAATAATAAACTCATATTTCCACCTGGACGTAACTTTTTGGAGAAGTCTGACATTAAACTAAAACTTTCTTGGCTGAACTTTATGAGAAATGCATTTTATCTTTAAAAGTTTATGGAAAATAATTTGTTTTATATGAATGATGCACAATGGCAAAAATATATTTCCTAAGGGAAAAGAAAAAGTAATAAAGATGGGATTCTTCTCCATAAATTTAGACATCTAAAAGTTAGCCACGTAGGTCTAATAACTTAAGGGTCATGCTAAGTGAAGAGAAATAGACATCTCCAGACACCTATTCATTATATTCCAAAACAGGATTTTAAAATAAGGGAAAATGATAGGCTGAATTGCTCTATGGAGGTGTCCATGTCTTTCCTTTAATGGTAAGTGAAATGCTGGGAATTCTGAAATTTGTCTGGCTAAATTTTAAATGCCTAAACAAGGGCAGATGAATCCCATTCAAGCATTCTGTTCTTAACAAGGGAAACTCCAATGTATATGATTTAAGAAACTTCTTATTTTGTGTATTGCCAGTTCTATAGTAAGCCTTTTTTTCCATGAACTTGATTTCAAAGAGGTTTGTAAAGGGCTTCATGTAGGTGTTTTACTCAAAGAAGGTTGAACGCCAACAATTCCATTTCAGCCCTTCTACCAAAATCATCTAATGATTTTATAGTGCTTGTTGAATACTTTTCACATTTGATCATGACACATATAGAAAATGTTCCAGGAGATGGAAAAGTTCTGATGAATTTCAGGCCACAGAGTAGTCAGGGATCTTTAAGCAGTCATTGAGTTTATCTTTCCCTGTCAAATGTATCATCAGACTTGTGGTTGATGAAGAAATTGTACTGATTGCTTTTCAAATTTTCTGCTCTTTCTTCTTCAAATGAATATCTGTATATAGTTTAACTTGTCTCTTGACTGTTTCTGTACACCACTCGAAATATTCTGGTTTTCTCCAGAAAAGTCAATAAGAATTTCAGTTTTTAATGTCTTTAAAAAAGATATTATCTTTCTAAATTTCTGCTATTTTCACATTAATAACAGCATATTAATTGGATTGTAGACTAATAATGCATAAACTCTAGTGACAAACATCCTACATCTTAAAGCAAGTTATATGTTTTCTGGTTAGACATATTAGAAATTTTTTATTCTTGACTTTGGTCAAAGGCCAGCCCTGGTCCTGAAGAAAAGAAGTTCTATTTGTTTGCTTGGGTTTGTCTCTTTCTTGCAGAAAAATCTGAAGTCCTGAGCTTGTAAAAGTAGGTTTATATATTTTTCAATAAAAACTACATTTAATTTACATGCAAAATTCTTTGGGCACTCAAATGTGAAACCTGCCCTTCTCTTAAACCTAACCTTCTCTTTATAATCTATGTCTGCCCTTTTTCTAGGCCTTTCAAGGACTGTCCCTTTTGAGATTTCCATACAGACTTCACACCTCTCTAGAGGTTTCCACAGACACACATGGATATTTTCTATTTTGTTCCTTATCCTTTTCCAGTAATTTTCAAAGTGTAATACATCTTCAGTGCAGTAAGCCACTGAGCACTGAGCTTGATAACTTTAGAAATCTACCCACAGCAACTCCAAGCTCTTCTCTCAGAGTGATAATAGCCAAGTGTTTTTTGCAAACAGAGGAAGCCTTGTGGGTGATGTGATGGTTAGAGGCTGTCTGGGGCATAGTGATCATGAAATGATCTAGCCCTCAATTCTTGAAGAAATAAGAAGGGGAACTTTCAGAATGCAGACTTCAGCTCTGAGGGAGACTGGTTAAAGAAATCCCTTGGGAGGCAATCCAGAAGGGCAAAGGATTCCCAGAATGCTGAGCTTTCTATGAGAAAGAAATTTTAAAGGCTAGGAGCAGGCTGTACACACGTGCCAAAATATGAACCAGTGGGGAAGAAGACCAGACTGGTTGAACAGATCATGTCTAAAAAAAGGACAACAGAACTGGTGAAACATCAGACTGGAGCACAAGTCTTATAGGGAGTAATTGAGGAAGCTGGGGTAGTTAAGCTTGGAGAAAAGGAGGCTCAGGGAGAAGTTATTGTTCTCTACAATTGCCTGAAAAGGCCTTGTTGCCAGATGAAGGTTGGTCTCCTGTCCCAATAAACAAGTGATAGGACAAGTGTAGGGACAGCCTCAAATTGCACCAGAGGAGATTTTGATAGAGTATTAAGGAAAGATTTAGTCACTAAAAGACTTGTCAAGCTTTAGAATAGGTTGCCCAGGGAAGTGGTTGAGTCACCATCCCTGAAAGTATTTAAATTATGTGTAGATGTGGTGCTTGGGGACATAGTTTAATGGTGGGTTTGGCAGTGCTGGGTTAACAGTGGGACTCAATGATCTTAAAGATCTTTTCCAATGTAAATGGTTCTATGATCCCATAACAGCTGACTTGGAACACATGATTATGCATCAATACCTAATATTGCTTTACTCATGGACTTTTACATGATAATGATTATTTTATTGTACTGTGAGATCTCGCTGCATCTCTCTGCAATCAAATTTCATTTTGACCATGCTGCATAACTACGTATAATCAGTAAACTTTTTTTTCCTCTCAATACTTTCTTATCAAAGACTTTTGGAAGTCTAGAATGTTTAAGAAATGGATCATCACCCTGCACTTCTGCAGATTAATTCAGAGAACTCAAATAGGCTTGTGAAACAGTTTCCCTCTATAAAAGCTGTATTGATTCTTTTTCTTAGTTTATTTAACTGAATATTTACTTATTCTGTTATTACCATTTTAAACAATTAACCCATTTCTGAAATTTAATCTGTAACATTTTGACTGGCCCCAAAGCATTTCTCCAAAGTTGCTGTAGTTTTAGCCATTCATTCCTCTGATTCTCCAGCTGATTTGTGAGTTCATATAGTACAGTTACTACTTAGAGAAATTTTAATTCTGAGTTATTTTAATGCTTAGAATTAAACAGTACCTAACTTTAGCAAGAAGTTACTATTTATTTTATTTATTTGTTCTTACATTCAGCTGACAATGCAATTTGAGATAGTTGCTCCAAGATATTTCTGTAAGAAAGAGCTCTCACATGGGACTCATCCTAAATTTTTCTGTAGTTAAAAGTGATGTAAATCACTGCTTCAGATTTTCAACCATGGTCTTGTTCCTTTCCTATATTAACTGACCTTCCTTTGCTATATTAGATGTCTATTGATCTTGCAGACTTTGTGTCAAGTATTTTGCTTCTAACACGTTTGAAAATATCTAATTAATAACTTTATGCCTTTGGCAAATTGTTCTTCAGAGTAATTTTTTGGCTTATTAAAGTCTCAGAATTAATTTGCCAGAGCTTATTTCTTTTCACCTTATCTGGACACAATGCTCATTTTCTGAAAGATAACTCTTTACTGCTGTTATCCATTTTATTTTTACTGTTTGACTACTGTTATTCTCTACTATTTCTTTTCTTTAGCCAGATTGATTTTGTAGTTACTTTTCCCCTTCAATACGGTGTCTTGAAGAAAACTCCATACTATCTTAAGAAGATTTGTTCTTTGGCTGTTTTTTTTACATTACTTTAAGTGTTATGGTTTTGGATAATTTCTCTTTTTGAAAGTGAACATCTCTGCAGTGGTTTGTTTCGTGTGTATGTTTCACTCCTGTTGTAGTTTTGAACCAGATTGCAGCACCCTTAGAAAGGCTCTTTCAGAGATACATTCTGAAACAAGATCAATTTACATCCCACAAGAATTACTGGTTACAAGAGTAGTCTTTCTGAGTAACTGTTCCAAGAAGGTGAAGTCTAATAAAGTAACTTCCATCATCTGAAGTTTGATCTGATACCATTTGTTCAGATACCTATCTAGATCTCCCTGGAAATTACTAAAACTTCTCATCATTACAGTGTTTATTGCTCTTGCAGATTTTCAGGTGTGTCTTATTCATAGTTAGTGACTGAAGGCTGAAAATTAGTATGCGAGTTTTAACCATCATGCTCATTCTGTTTAAGTATTATTTTTAATTATTACTTTTTAAATCGTGGCTTATTACTCTGTTTGCTCTAGAAAGACCTTTGTCTGGCCTGCTTAAATAGTTTTCAACCTGACATGACATTTGAAATATCAGCTTTTTTTCCCCAAGTTCATAAATCTTCATAAATTATTATCCTCATTAAAAATCAGGCAAACAAACTCACCTCTTTTTATGCCTTAAACTTCAAACATTTAAATAGGTGTATGTGTTAATTTCCTTTTGGGATGGTTGTCTCCTTACATATGACATCCTGAAAAGGAGGTGTTTGGTTTTAGAAAATAAACATGACTTTTAAATTCCTCTTTATTTGATAAGATCCTCATTCCTCTTTACTTAAAAAGTTTATTTCAATGGGATCTGTGTGCTCTTCTGCAGCTCTGAGCTTTCTCATAGTGCTTAGTGTAAAACTTCCCCACAAACTTTTAAGTTTCAGCATCATGATTCTGTTTTCACTTAGATGTAGCTCATCTGAAATAACAGACAGTTTCATAAAACAACCATCTACCTACTTAAGGAGATTTTTTCTAGTTTCTATTGACTTTGATTATATTTTCCTCACACAGCTGTCTACAGATGAAGAGAAACTCAATCCGTCCAGACTGCATGACTTTGATCAGTCTTGGTCTTGTCACCCGTTCATTTAAATTTAGCTCCAGAATCTCTATTCTCCTGTCCCACGTCATGCTGCAAATGCAAGCCATATAAGCCATATATGGCCATTCTTTCCACTGTCTAGACCATGATGTTCTTTGCTGCATTAAGTCAGCATACTCTCACTGTTGTCATCACAGACTCATCTGTTTATCTATATGACTTATGCCCTATTATTTTTCACTTCAACACTTCACCAGATTGCTCTGGAAGTTCAGGGTATCCCTTTCTATCTAGTCAGATCTTGTTTGCTAAACATTTTCAGCCTTTTATAGAATCATAAAGTCCTAGAACATTTGAGGTAGAAAGGGGCCTCTGGAGATCAGGAATCCACCCCATGGCTCTCAACAGAGTCCACCAGGAGGTTTCTCAGTATTGTGTCCAGTAGGTTTTTAATATTTCCAAGGATCAAGGCTGCACAATGTCTCTGATCACCAAATGGAACTGGAGATGCTTGTGTCCTACTTTGCTATGGGGGCACATCTGTGGCTCATGCGCAGCTGGTGTCCAACCAGATTCCCCCTTTTCTGCAAAGTTGCTTTTCATCTGCTCAGCTCCTCAGCATTTACTGGTGCATGGGCTTATTTCTCTCCAGGGTCACGGTTTGGCATTTCCCCTTACGGAATTCAATATCCTCCTGCTAGGAAATGGTTTTCCTCAATGGCAGTATTTGCTAATGGCCTGGAAGTGGGCCTACTTAGGATGTCTGTGCACTTTCTCTGTGGATAATAGTGCCTCATATAATTTATGTCACTTATAAAAATGAAAAATAAAAGGAATAAAAAAGGCAATAATGTGGTTTTGACCGTGGTCAGTGGTCTGTGGCAGGTGTATTCTACATCACTATACCAGTTCTTTATTTTTAAATTCATCTTTCTATTTCTGTACCAATACTGCTCAGCTATGTCCTACTTTGATATTATAGAATTAATAATTTCAGTAGGCTAAATCATTCTCATTCAGGTTTTCTTAACGTTTCAAATCATCATAATTTAACCCATACCAAAGGTCAGCATATGTGGTCAGCTGGCATTGTTCAGTGTCTTCTAGTGACTTCTGCTTAAAAAAGTGAGTAACACTGAATTCTTCCATAAAAATCTCCAACATTTTTTCCCCTGATAAGCAAAATTTATATATTTCCTTAATTTTTTTTTTCATGTCCTGCTAGGGCTGTTTCTAAACACTGAGTGATAGTCTTGCCACCACAGTACTGCTCAACAGAGCTTGAAATTAGCAAGAGGAGCTCAGGCTGTCTGACAGCTAGTCCTACCACGGCCGCCAAGTCTGAACAAACAGCAGCAGCTATTTTGCTCACAGGGGAAATAAGGTTAGTGAAAATATTAAAGAAAAGTGAATGCCACTGCTGGCATGGCAACACTTTGCAGTAATTGGTTCCTTGTGATTCATGCTGGCCTGATTCTGAGAGCTACGGATGTGAAGCTTAGAAGGTTTAGTTTGGAAGCCCTGGTTTGGGGCTTATAAACTCTTCTTAAGAAACGGCAAACAGATCAAAAGTTCACTGAAGTAAGTGTAATTCTGTAAATTCCAAGAACATTTCTTGCTAATTTGTTTTTGTTTGAGAGAATTCTTTGATTTGAAGATGGAGAATAGTAACTACTGTAACCATATATCTACAGGGGCTGTTTGTCATGAAAAACTGCAATCTTTGATTTTTTCCTCAACTAAACTCTCTCATTCATCAACAGCTGACTCTGACCATTCCTTCTTATTATAGAAATCAGGCTTGTATAACTAGATAATATTAATTTTGAAAGACGTTGCTGACAATTTGTTGTAAATATTATCGAAATTACTTATAAAGAAGAAAACTTGTGTTCAAAGGTTAAATACAAAACCAAAAATCATTAACTAACACAAACAAGTGGCAAAAACAGCTTGCAAAAATTAAATTTTCTACCTCAGATATGCAAATATGAACCATATCTGAGCTGCTCAGCTTAATCAACCAAACTGGAGTTCTCAAATGAATTGACTAGACTGTCTGTAATATTGAGATTATTTGCTTTTGGTACTCTATTGCTTGACTAGGAGTGTGGCAGTTGATAGAGTTTATATTTCTCTTCCTGATTCTGCCTTAAACTGTGAAATGAATGAGAAAGATTGAAAAAAATAAGTAAAGAAAAAAAGTGAATTTTCGAAATCTTTTACAAGTCTTAAGTTTAAATATGACTTAAGTTTAAATTGCAGACATATTTGAGTGAATTGAATTCTGTTGTTTACAAAGGAGTAATTCTGCTTTCTAGACCTCATCAAACTTGTACTGATTGACAAACATGATAATAGTAGAGATTGAGGATGATAATCAATATGTGTTCCAGAGAAGTTCTGGAGTCTCCATCCTTGGAGGCACTCAAAACCCAATCGGACACATTGCTGAGCAGCCTGCCCTAGCTGACCCTGGTCTGTGCAGGAAGGATGGACTAGGTGACCTCCAGAGGTCCCTTCCAAACTCAGAATTTCTGTGATAATCAAAGCATAATCCCCCCCAAGAAGATCTTGATGAATTTAACAGCTGGGATATTTTTCCTAGTACACTTGTTTCCTGCCACGTTACATCAGTCCTGATCTCTGAGTCAGCGTGGGGTCTTATAAGCAGATAATTATTTGTACTGAGCTTTATCATTCATTCCCAGTTCACTTACATGCAAAATTATGTAATTTGTCTGAAGCTGAGCATACAACAATATGTCAAGAAAAAGAGTACTTTAGAGAATATTACTGTCTTCTCAAATCCACAAATGTTAATCTGGGAATGTAAATGTAATGTTGCATTTTAAGAAAAGCACACAGTGTGAATTATGCAGCATGGAACAGCTGTTTTTATAACCCTGGCAATTCAAAAGGAATAGAGAGGAAGAACACAGTGAAGCAGTGTATTTCAGTCACTGTATCAGGTAGAGGTAACACCACCCATGTGGCTGGCAGCTACTGAGCCAGAAAATCAAGCTTTACCATGAGTGAAACCCTAGATCCCATGAGTCTGTTTTCCATTCTAAATGGTTAGTTGCTTTAGTGGTATTTCATTAGGACTACCCACATCATCACATCCCAGTGATCCTGTTCCATATCTGCTCTACCATCAGTTTCCAACAAAACTCGGCTATACTCTGTTTGGATTCTCTGCAATAGGAAAACACATTCTAAGATGACCTTTTAGTGAATTATTTTATACATGTTGAGGTCAGTTCTATTTTGACAGCTGAATTACAATATAGAGAACATAGCTTGTCAAGGCTTCAAGCATTTTGTTTTCAACATAGTAACTACAAACAAAACTGTTTTTATTCTCCATAAATAATTTAACATTGAAATTAAATACACACATAAATGTGATGATCCTGCACCTCAGGTTGTGTAGACTTTTAACTATTCACTGGATTATTTGTGTTTACAGATGCCTTATAAATTCAGATTGTAAGCTCAATTCCTTAAAGACTTGTCATGCCTACCCAGCAAAGCAGCACTAGAGTTGTTTGATTAATGTCCTGATATTCTGCTCAGATTAGCAGTACCATTTCAAAGTATTTCATCTCCTGAAGGGAAATTGCAGCCTGATATTCAAGGGATTAAGCTGCAGATAAAACAATTATCTTTTAATGACATCTCTCCTCCTCATTTTCATGTTTTTTTCATTATAAAGCAGTAGCATAATTTATAAACAGTAGAAGGCTTTGTAGCCTTACATATTTAGAGATATTGCATATAAAAGTCTTCATTGTTTGTCTTAGCAATCAAACAAAAGAAAATGTGACAACTCAATCATTCAGCACTTCAGCAAAGCCATCTTTTATTAGGACAGTAGAAATTCAGCAGAAGTCTCTGTCTTCCTATAGATCCTTTGTCATGTGGCTATTTTAAAATAAAATGTTGAAAATCAGACATATTCATGACATATTCTGCCTGATAAAAACCAAATATCTTGTCTAGATTGAACGGTCTAACTGGGGTCTCTTAAATAGACCAGTACTGTGAATAATCCAGCTTTTAGTATGCTCTAAAGGCACAGTAACAGATACATAGCTAAATATAATAGGAGGAAAAAAACTTCTGAAGATTGTGCTTAAGAGAAGAACATTACTGGAAACTCAATACTGTGTTATAGTAAACAAAAACCATTGGTGCAAAATAACAACTAAATTTATTCAGGGTCTTATTGATCAGAATAAATAAATACATTTTATTTTTATCTCCATTGAGTTAATATGAGCCAACTATTTATTAATCCACTGCTCACACTCTTACTTGAACCCTTCCTGTGAAACAACCCAGAGGGATGGGTGTAGTTTTAATCTGAAAATGAAACTTCTCTGGTTTTGTGGCAATGATGATATTGTACAATAACACTTTTCCAGATGCTGCAGTGAACAGGGATCAGTGAGGCTACTGAACTGTCAGCACACACAATGTTTTGGACATGGTAACAGCACTTTGGAGGCTGGTCTCCTGGTCCTTTCAGAAGACAAACATGGGATGCCAGGATTTAGCAGCAATTATTTTCCTGTCCTTTCCTTAGCCAGTTCTTGTTGGGGGAAAAAAAAGTTACCTGTACATTCTTCTCCACTTGCTAATCTCTTCTCATTATGTTCAATGGAAATGATAAGCACAGCTTCTGTAAAACACAGGCCAGCCTTACCATTGAATGAAAGACCTATTCTGATCTCTATTAATTGACCTCTGTTGCTATGAATAAAAGAGTGTCTTTGGAGGATATTCCACATTTAAGTGATTCTTTTGTTCCTTTCCTTCTCTTTCCTCAAACCTGAAATTGGTTTAGGACTGGCTTGTAAGGTGAGCTAGTTTCTGGCCAAGGAAGAATAAAGATGACACACCAAGAGTTGTATTTGTTCTAAAATATCACAATTCCTTGGTACGAAACAGTCAGCTTTAAAATGCTTTCACAGACCATTTGATTTGAAATAAATGTGCATGCAATATGCTGAGTTTTCTTCTGTGCAGTTTTTGCATTCTTCAAACATTATTTTTTAAACTCACAAGAGAGAATGTTAATTGTTTCAAACTGTACCAAGAACATTGGTGGGGCTTTCACTTCCTGTTAATATATGTGTGCATGAGGAAAAAATGCACTCTTGTCAATATTTAGAGTAAAAAGCCAAACTTAGGAGTATACCCTGTATAAAGAAATTGGTTCATGGTAACTTCAACAAAACATAAGATATACCTTTTGGGAAAATACTACTGCTTCTGGATATATTTTAGTTTTACATCAGTAACAACTCAAGTGCCTGTTTCTGTATACATAAAAAAAGAAATCTCGGATATTTTTTGCAAGGAACTAAATAAATAGCAGTGTCAAACATGCAGCACAATCACACACACACACACACACACACATTGTGTGTATATGCTCGCAATCACACATAGAAAGACAAGATATTAGAGAACGTGCAGCAAAATCAAATACTGAAGAGTGTGGAAATGTTGAGCAGTTTCTCTTCCTTTCTTTATTCTTTGTAGAACAGAATACCTATGAAAATTTTGCTAGCTTTGTTTTATTTTCCCCAGACCCAGAGCAGTCTGACTTCACACTGGTGGATTTTTAGCAGCAGTAAAGACACCTCAGACACAAAAATCATCTCCATCAGTCAGCAATGGATACCTTGTCACCCTGAAATAAGAATTGCTAAACATTCTCAAGAAAAATCTTCCAGAGTATTTTTAGCATAGGCAAAGAAAATATTTTTACTTCACATGTTCTTAGAAATGTCTGAATCATTTTGGCTGAAATTTTTTGGTTGTTTCTCCAGTGACAGATGGATTAAAGATCTGACAGATGAGCTAAACTTTTTACTAGAGAAGAAAATTCTTGTGTGTGTGTCTTTTGGGTATTCAGTCTGTCTGCACAAAAAGTTAAAATACATATTTCCATGTCTTTACATATGTATTTCTCACTCAACCAAGCCACCTTTGGATGTGACTTTTGTTTTTCTCGTTTAATTATTCATTTATTTCTTTTTGCCCTTATTTTTATCCATATATCATTAGACAGTTCACTTCCTCACATACCAAGACTGTATTTTTCAGTCTTTTAAAAAAGAATTGTCTCCTTTTAGGGAAAGGAGATTCTAAGACAGAAATTTTAAGGCAGACAACAATGCAAAGAAACTTTTTTTGCATATGAAGAAAGGTATTTTGTAGAAATTGGGTAATTGTGCAAAAGAAACAGAGAAAAAGGAATAGGGGAATGAATATTGTATTTTGCTGATCTAGTACATGGAGCATATCAGTGGCACTCAGAAATATCGTATTGAATTCTGCTCCGATCCCTATTTTATATGTGACCTTGGTTTCTCTGCTATTCAACTCCTGTGTATAAGCTGGGGACACTGTTTCTCCAGTATAACCAGGTCATGAGATAGAGAGGCACCTCTGGAGGCCATTTCATCCTGTTCTAAAACAGGTGTTTAAAACAGAGGAAATAAATCAGCAGAGGAAATGGCTGCCTCTCACCATTGTCTTAGAAGGAACTGGGAGAAGTAACTTAGTTTGGCTACCAAATTTATGAATAGATAAAAGAAAATTAAACCTATCACAATATTTAGGAACAAATGGCCTTTGCTGGTTAAAGAATTGTTTGAATTTTGATGCAGGTAGTTAGAAGTAAAAAAAAAAAATGAGAACCTTCTATGTTTTTAGGTAATAAAGTGGATTGCTCTAATCTCTGTGCTTCCCTTGGATGCCCACTATATGACTCATTATCATTGATTTGTGTTTTAGTATATTTTAATATGTTCTATGTCCTGAGTTTTAGTTGGTAACCTTGAATCTTTGCAGCCCTTTAATCTGAGTATCTGGTACCACCAGTGTGAAAAGCGAATGCTTTATACACACACAATCTCTAAGTTAAATGTACGCTATCTTCTGTATATAATTAAAACCAGATCTTATCAGATTTCTTGTCTTTTTCAGAGTGTTATTTTTTGACTTCTTTCCTTCATGTTCTTCTTTTTAAAAACTATTTTTTTTTCCTAAACTCTGGAAATGTAAGGAATGTCTCTTAAATGGAATAACAAATTAACATCCAACAAGAAATAAGTTTTTTTAAAATAGGCATTTTTCATATACACAGCTACATAGGAAAACAAGTCCCAAGTACACAGCATAAGAGGTCCTAAAGATTCAGTTATTTCCTCTCTAAATTATAATTTTAAACTGTATGATCTCTCCAAGACAACATAGTTCATTTTTGAGACTAGCATGCTTACTTAGCCCCCAGAATAATTTTATAACATTCTTGGCTTTACCATATACCATTATAATGGGAAAAGAGGGAAGAACTGCCTTATTGAATGCAAGTTTTCAAGAAAGACATCCCTTTTTCACTTTAATACATTTAGAAATCTCATAAAAATATCTGTCCAAACAGCTGTTAAAAGCTGACTACAAAGATCTTGCTGCCTGAATGCAAAATGCAGGTAAACAATGCCAAATTTATGGTAAACATAAGCAAAGTCTTGTATCATATTTAAATAATTCTTCATAAACATAACAGACTCCTGAAAACAGATTTTTAAAGCCAGAAGAAGTCTTAGACCCACTGATTTTGGGTTTTGCATATGGCGGGCCACAGAATATCATCAGAACTAGGCCAAATTACTTACAGTTGCCTAAAACAGATGTCCTACACATTTTTTTATCTTCCCCTGAAAATTTCAGGAATGGAAAGTCTGAAAGAAAACAGAACTATCTATTTTCACAGGATGAACTTACTTCTGACCAAATGGAAACCTTTGTAAAAGTAACACAGGCTGTCCAGTGGGTTTGATCAGAAACTGTGGCACATCTACATTCTATCACTGGTCCAGGGCAAGGTTGCAACATTAATTTCTTGATCTGTTGCCTTGGTAAGTACTTGTGGGTTTCTACGTGCACATCTGAAAGGTTAAAGAAACAAAGTTCAGAGAACAGCTGAAGGTTTGCTCTGCTAATAACGAACCTTAACAGACCTGTATCATAGATCTTTCTCCATAACATGATTTGGGATGTGCAGCTATTAGAATTACCTTACTGAGTATTTGTCTTCCAGCTGATGTATGATCTCACTGTGTTTGCTCTTATTTTGTTTCTCCAATTAGAAATCTAACAGATTAGTTGAAACCACTAGTGAAATTAGTTTCAACAAATAAATAACTTCATTGGAAAGGGCAAGTAAAGGTCATATAATCAATCTGAAAGCAGGTATCTTCCTCTGGATCAGTCTATGGCAGTAGAAAAGGTTATTTTGTTTAACTGTCTATGCATTCCTGGAAATTTCTGGTCTTCACTGATCTGTCAGTTACATAATTTGTATGAATACTCCCTAAATTGCTGAAATAATACCACACTTTTTTGTCAAAAGTAATGGAGCTGGTATTCATAGTGCTGCAATGATGGTAGGTTTGTAAGACTCATGTGTTGAGGAGAAATATCAGGTACTGAGCTAGCTGGATCAAAGAAAGACATCTGTCCAACAGCATCATTTGCATCTTAGAAGCAGTTTAACAGGCAGCTGACTACTTTTTCAAAGAAAATGAGGTACTGATGGTAACTCCTGGTCATGATTCTTGTTAAGATGTTCAACTGGATCATAGTTATGCACACAGATGAGATGAGGATAGTGAAATATTTTAACAACTTTGCCAGGCATCAGTTTAAGTATTTGTCTGTATCAATGGTTTTAAGGAAAAGAAATAGTTTTTGCATTATTAGTTCTTTACTTTGTTCTGTTTCCCTCCCCAGGCCTTCTCCCCCTCCAGCAAAAAAGTGTATTTGCTTGAGCAAATCTTGATGCTCAATTCCTGTCATGGTATTGTGTTCCATGATGTGATCTGACTGACTCCAACTGAGTGTGAAGCACATTCTGTTATACACGTTTTTGAACAGTGAATTCAACTGCAGTTGCTTGATACATACATTTTAACTTTGGGTCCACTACTGTCTGCTGCTGACTACTTCTCAGACTTTTCCTCATTTAAAAAAAATGATGATAAATCTGACATCTATTTAAAACACTTGCCAGCTCATATTTTTCACAGTAATTGTGTAAAGGATTGTGATTTTTACATTAAAGGAAAATGCTCTTACTAGAGCGTAAATACAGTGTTCCATCCAGCACAGTTTAAATTGTATGTATTTTCCATTTTTCATGGAGTCACTAAGTGTTATAACTATTTATCCTGTTGGTCACCTCTTCTGCTTCAAAGATCAAAAGAGAAATGAACATTAGTTTTAACACATTTCATTATAACTCTGGTGATGTGTAAAAGGTTTGCTAGAATTCTTTTCTGGAAAACTTCAAACCAAGGTTTTAAAAATGACATCACCTCCCTTTTCCATCTGAATTTAACATGGTGTGGGATGAGAATGAAGTTAGTGCCTCAGTTGGCCACACTTGGTTTGATGGTAGTGATTATTAGAGTGGTTTTAAGTTCATTGCTCATTGTTAAATAGGGATCCTATATCATACTGCAATTAAAAAGAAAAACTGGAGATGCAGCCAATAGACTACCTCGTTTTTACAAAGGAACAACAAAGGAAGATTTATTATCACCTCTAAATGTAACTAGATTATAATTTTTCCACACTATCTATACTTCGCTTACATTTCTCTGAAAATTCTGTAATTCCAATTGAGCATCTTGATATCTGACTGTTATTTATGTATTAATTGATTGACTTAAGAGAATCAGAATATGTAAGACAAATTAACATTAGAAAAAGAAGTTCTTGACATTTCACTGATGGCAGATACATATATATGAGATTTATAAGGTGGGACTGTAACACCTGATTTTGCTAAATTTGAAAAAGAGACAGCTAAATAGGGACCCTAGTGCTCATCTTTAACACTTTAATGGCAGAGTATAGTGAAGATGGAGTTAGACTTTTCTTGGAGCTGTGCAGCAACAGAATCTTGTGTCTGAGGTCAGTAAGTCTGTTGAAGAAACTCTCAGAGGACTAGGAAAGAAAGGGGGAAAATAAAAATCCCAAAAAGAGTCAAAGATGAAAGGTACATGTGTGAAATGATCTTTCCCAAATTTGTGGCCTTATTCTATAAAACACTGAAATAATGATTACTTGTAACATCACATCATCAAATATTTTGCTGGATTGAAATGTAGAAGGTGAATTCTTAAAACATTACATGCTCAAGGTCCCAGTTAATATGCATAGATAAAATATGCATACTGTAATGGCTGAGAAGAATATTATAAAATTACTGCTCTATCTGCATGAGTTTTTAAAAGAGAATCTTCTCTTAAGAGGAATAAAGCTTTTTCATTCTACTCTTAAACAGAAAAACTTTCAGTTCTTCCTGTTATATAAATATTTCTACCTGTTGAGAGATAATTTCAGAGACAAAAGGATAGGATAATATTAGAATTTCATGGTACTGGCTCTCTTAGAAGCCCTGCTAGCAAAATGGGGGGAAAAAATTTTGACAGATACTGCTTTCAAACCAAATAACAAGTATTCATGAAGTCCAACAAATACTAATGATTTCTGTTTTGTTTCCTTGTTCATCCTGGCACCATAAAAGTATATGGGTTCAACATCTTCTATCACAAATATATCCAGTCACTTATATAATTGATGCTCATCTCTCACAACTCCATAAGTTACTATAAAATTCATAAAGTGCAAACACATTATTAAATTTTGTGCATAGCATACTCTGTGGAATGAAAGACTGAACGTTAATCTGGGTCTGCAAACAATTTTTTTCATTCTCAGTGCTGATGCTACTTTTAGGTAATTTTTCTCTTATTTTAAAGTCCACCATATTTTAAAAACATTCCCCTTTTTCTGTGTCAAAATATTTATCACTAATTCTTTTTAAAAATTCACAGTTCTGCTAAGTACTGATTATTTTTTCTACTGTGGGCATTACAATAACGAATCAGCTCAGTCAGATGAAATAAGATGCAATATCACTTGGTAGATTTAGTGACTGGCAAATTAACCTGGTAATTGTCTTAAACAAATTTATTTTCTAAATTAAAGAAACAGAGGAGATGCCATGCTTCTGCACCTTTAGTAAAATATCAATTCCATAGCAGAGACAAATAAAATCATTAATTAATCCAGAAAAATGCGTAAGAAGGAATGAGCTAAAATGAAAAATTTAAATAGACAGTGATATTAGGAACATTACATTACTGTCAGAACTCCTTAAGGATCAAAATACGAAAAATATTAACATCAGTGAAGCAATGTGTTGTTCAAATTTGCTAATATCCTAAAATTCAGAGATACCACTACAATGAAAGCTTGGTGGAGTATCAAAAGAAATTGAAAAATTGTCTAATGAGCATGAATGAAATTTAATGGTAAGAATTTCAGAAGACTCTTAGAAACTAATAATAACAATCTAAGTGCTACTCTGCAAATATCAGCAGTTGGAATTTACTATGGAAGAGAAAGAACTTTTCAAATTAATGGATTACAGGTCGTCTATGAGCAACATGTATACATGGTTGCGAAAATGGGAATGTGATCCTAGATAAGGTCGGTCTAAATATTTCCAGTTAGTTTTGGAAAATTTTTAACAAAATATAGAGCCTATAGTTTAGCAGACACTCTGAGCAGTTCTGTTATGCAAGTCACCCATGGTGAAGTAAATTTAACCTCAATGAATGCAAACAACTGCTATGATGATCTAGAGTCCCTAAAAGTCAAGTGTATAAGTACAGAGTACAAAATGTAAATCTGGTTAGCAAAAGTCTAGAAAAGGGAAGGAATTCTGGAAGGAATTCTGGAAGGAAGGAAGGAATTCTGGAAGGAAGGAATTCTGGAAGGAAGGAAGGAAGGAATTCTGGAAGGAATTCTGGACGGAAGGAAGGAATTCTGGAAGGAATTCTGGAAGGAAGGAAGGAAGGAAGGAAGGAATTCTGGAAGGAAGGAAGGAATTCTGGAAGGAAGGAATTCTGGAAGGAATTCTGGAAGGAAGGAAGGAATTCTGGAAGGAAGGAATTCTGGAAGGAAGGAATTCTGGAAGGAAGGAATTCTGGAAGGAATTCTGGAATTCTGGAATTCTGGAAGGAATTCTGGAAGGAATTCTGGAATTCTGGAATTCTGGAATTCTGGAATTCTGGAATTCTGGAATTCTGGAAGGAAGGAAGGAAGGAAGGAAGGAAGGAAGGAAGGAAGGAAGGAAGGATGTGGTATGTCAGTGTGTATGTATAGGGGTGGTGTGGGAAATGAGGGGTATTGAGGGAGCCAAAAGCATAGCTGTTTTCATTAGTGGACAGTGGTGGTACTGGATTAATTAAGTTATCCTATACCTCAAACTTTCAAGGGGAATATGCAGGACAAAAAGTAATCAATAAATGGCATTTGATTCATTAATAAGTAACTTGTGATGTAATAGCCTTTACAGGACTGGATTCAATAGTCCAGAGCCAGCCCTTCCTGTAAAATGTGCCCTTTTCTATGAGAAGCACTCATGAAGTCAGCTGCTGCAAAATTATCTGTCTTAGGACCTTCCTTAACATTAACAGGGCAGACAAGGGGAGCTATGGAGTTGCAGCTTTCATTATTCACTTTGGGAGCCACCTAATACACTTCATGCCCAGTTGACTTCTCAGTCTACAAATCAGCTAATCACAAGTAAAACTTCCTATAATGTATTGTGCACACAGTTTCCTTACCACCAGCTGCTCCTCTATGTGGATCTGCTCCCTTTAGGCAGCTGCTTGTTAATGCAGGTGTAACCTGTACATCATCCAGGGTTATTCATGACAAAGAAGTAGCAAGTCCCACACTGACTCTGGAAATCTGTCAGTGGATGGCAAAGGACGTGGCTACCCTTCGTGTGTGCCAATGACAACTGGTCTTGTCATAAAGCTGTCAGTATCTTTATGAGTCGATGTGCCCACGGGACTGAACCATGTTAATGTTTCATTTGGTTCCTGGTAGTGGTTCCCAGTATAGTAACCATTTGCTCAAACTCTAATGAATGAAATGAGCTAAATTCCATCCTGCTGTAAGCTGTCCCAGCAAGATATTTGACTTTGGCTTGGATGTGTATGTTAGAGAAGCATTGGTATTCTTAGGATGGGTATTTTCAATGAGCACCTTTCTTTGTTGTTGGGTGAATGGTTCTTTCTGGCATCTTTAAAAATAATAACATTAAAATCATAACATAAATCAGATTTGGATTTTATTTAATGTCCTTTTCTCTTAAGGGTACTCTACGTATTTTTTTTCAAGACAAAAACAGCTGCTTGCTCTGCTTAATTTGCTCTCTGCAGAGTGCAAGACTGTATGAAGAACACACATGTGAGTTCATTATGCAATAAGGAAGAATTTATTGTGGTAGCAGCATGCTCTCCAACTAAAGATGAGCTGTTAAACACTGTCTCACTTACACATGGATTGCCTGTGATGAGTGATACCAGATGTAGATAAAAGTAAAGCAGCTGATGTAGATAATCTACTTTCGTAGCTATGAATTATATAATGTGTTTGCATTTACATTAGAGTCTATCAGAAGTAACAGAAGATAATGATGACAGGTGGCAGAAAACATGTTGACTTTTTCCTTCATCTTCATATACTTGTGACTAACTCAATAGTGTTTGCTATATGAGAATTCCTATTGAAACATGTAATCTCCATTACTCTGCAGAGGGAGATAAACATCCAAACCAGGTAAGATCTTCTTAGGCAAAAGACAGTCTCAGAAAAGGATTTATGCTGGAACCCTATTTTCCCTCAGTTTCATTTTAGTAAGCATCTCACTTTTGGTTTGATACTCCCTGAGGGAACATGTTTTCAAATTAGGAAGGCTTTAGCTCATTCCAGGGCTAGACTACTGTAGCTGTGTATGACTGTATGTAATTCACTCTCTTCTGTGGAGTCACAATTGTGTATTGCTAAGTTAATGAAATATTCACTGGCATAAAGAAAGATTGAATAGATACCTGGTCCATCTCTAAATTCTCCCTTTTTTTTCTCCCAGTAAATATTTACTTAATTCACACAAATATGGTGGAGCTTCTATAGCAGGAACAGAAAGAGCCTTTTTAACCCCAGGCTTATTTCTTGATGAAATGGTTATTATATGTAGAAAATGTTGGGGTGTGACTTTTCCAGGCAGCAAAATATTTGGGACCTCATATTCTTAAAATTTTAATTGTTCAGCCAAAGTCTACTGCATAAAATAGGACTGGTGGTAACATATGTCTTAGTGTTTGCTTTCTGATATGGTTTGTGTATCATTCTCAAACTAGTGAGGACAGACTGAGTTACCTAAACATAGGCTATTTTACATACTCTGGGTTATTCAAGACATCTGTTTGGAATTTACACATCCCACATCCTTCTGGGGTGGCAGCTGAAGGTATTTATTTAGACAACTGATTACTAGTGCGCCAACATTTTCTAATTCTCTGTCGGGTTATGTTCAGACACTGTGCTTATGGAATCTGTAAGTGCTGGGGTAATATCAGTGCATGCTCACTGACAGAAGCAAAGGACCATATGAAAATTATGGGTATAATTTGTGGAAATATGGGCAACCATTACGCTTCAAGATACTTCTACTATTTGAATTCTGAAACTAGTGTTGTGAAGCTGCTGTTTGAACTGATTCTACATCTGAATATGACTTCAGGGGGCAGAGGACCAAGCTTCTTGGGCATCCTTACAGAGAATAGTGACTAAATTTAGCCAGGTTATCACAACATTTTTCTTAAGCTAGTGTTTCCTTATCTGAACAGGTCAGCTCATGAGAGGGTTAGGCTAGAGCAGCTTGAAAATCATCAGTAATTTTTCCTGTGATAAAGCAATAAAAAAACACCCCCAATGTCAGAAGATATCAGGAAAAATGTGTTTGTTCTTGTTCTTTTTCTAGCAAAACAAACCCCACCAAACCCCTAAGTTTATTTTTAAGATTCCACCCTCCTGTTTCATGTTTAAACCCCTGCCAGCAGCCAAGCTCCATGCAGCCATTGGCTCGCTCTCCCACCAGCAGGAGCAGGAAGAGAATCAGAAGGATAAAAGATAGAGAACTCGTGGGTTGAGATAAAGACAGGTTAATAGGGAAAGAAAAAGCCATGCACACAAGGAAAGCAAAACAAAGAATGAATTCACTGCTACCCATGGGCAGGCAAGGGTTCAGCCATCCCCAGGAGAGCAGGGCCCCATCACACCTAACGGTGACTTGGGAAGACAAACCCATCACTCCAAATGTCCCTTCCTTCTTCCTTCCTCCCTCCCACTTTATGTACTGAGCATGATGTCACATGGTCTGGAGAATCCCTTTGGTCAGTTGGGGTCACCTGTCCTACCCTGTGCACCCCCCGCCCCCTCCCCAGTGTGGCAGTACCTGCAGAAAAGGCTTTGCCTCTGTGTAAGCCCTACTCAGCAATAACAAAAATATCTCTATGTTATCAACCCTGTGTTCAGCACAAATTCAAAACACAGCACCCTGTTAGCCACTGTGAAAAAAGTGACTCTATCCCAGGTGAAACCAGTACACCCTCATTTTAATTTTTTTTTCTCCATTTCCTTTTCATTTTTTTGGTTCCCCAACACAAATAGTTTTGGTGTTTGAATTCTTTCTGATTAAACACAAATTATATAACACAGTAAAATTTCAAAGAAAGTGGATTTTAAGAAACTGAGACCAAAAATAATTTTTCTTTTCAGTATACATTGATGGGAAAATTTCACCTGCTCTATTTAAACCCTATGAGGAGACTGCAATTATTTCTGCTATTTTTGTATTGTTTAACACTTATGTTGTCTACCTATATGTATTTAATAAATTAATTCTATACTAGTTATTTGAAAATTGAGAGAACAGCTAAGAAATAACTATTATCTTTTATGTAGAGCTTTCAGAGACTTTTTAGGTAATGCTCTGTATTTTTTAGAAGATATGCAAAAAACCCCAACCCAAACTTCAGCCTTAAGGAGAGTTTAACTTAAACAGTACTGTTACTGAAGTACATGAAAAGACACACTTTATTTCTAACAGCTCAGTAACATTATCATTCTGATATAAAATGTAATTTTTTGCCACTGATATGAGCATCTTTTATTTTATTTTCTGTTAAGGTATTGATGAAAATTATGTTGTGAAATTATGTTATGAAATTACATGTAGTATAATCCTTTCAGAGGAGTTTTAAGTGGACATGCCATGAATATCTTGTCCTTTTATTACCCTAAAAGAAAGTACTTTCTTTCTCTAATGAAAACCTAAGTTACTTTTATTTCAGTAATTTTGTTCAATATTAAAGGCTTATAGTTCACTGCTGACAATTTCTAGATCCAGAGTACCACTTCAAAGGAAACAGCTATGCCCCTTCTGTCACAATTCTGACTTATACAGAATATGTAAGTTCCCTTGAGACCTAGAATGTAAAAAAAATTGCTGATATTATAAGAATGAAAAATAAGAATCATTATTGTGAGTTCAAAAATAAGCAAATAAATTTGAGTGAAACAACTCTGAATTTGTATGCAGCTGAACATGTAGACAGAGCAAGAACTTCAGGGTTCAGTATTTCACTTGTGGCTTCATAGCTATTATTTTCTCAACTGGCCAAGGAAGACAGGAAAGGAGACATAGGAGACTGTTGAGAAAAGTGCTGCATTACCCTTCAAGAAGTCAGGGTACTGTCATACAACACTAAGAGGACAAGTATTCATGCATACAGCTATGTTCGAAACTCTTAGCATGTGATAGACATGGAAGTGTGGTTCAAATGGGTCATTGTGGGCTTTAAATATTTTCTTAATCTCCTGTCTTCCTCAATTTAATAGCCAAGAAATTTTATGCACACAAGTAAAAGAACAGTTTGGACATATGGATGTCTTACTGAAGTCCTGGTGCTTAGCTTAGTTTTTTATACTTGTATGGGATTGGAACTAATGCAAATGGGACTCACACATCGTCTTCCTGACTCACACATCATCTTCCCCACTCACAAATGAACAGTCAGATCATTATTTTATTTATGACAGTTGCATAGTATTGTGAAACACTGTAAGCAGTTGCCTCACTGTTCCAGCAGTATAGTATAGATTTATCAAATGAGTAATACAAAAAATAATTTCTAAATGGTTTTGGTAACAAGTTACGGTCATTTATTATCAGATTATATAACACCTAATTTTATCACCTCCTTTGAGTCTTTAAATTTCCCTCCCTTTTTTAAGTTAATTTCTAGTGTCTAATAAAAAACAGTATTCACATTTAAACTAGGGTTCTGTTTTGCACACCCATAGTTGAAACTTCCTTGATTGGTGTAAAACTTGAGTAAAAGGCGTTGCTTTTTTTTTTTTAGATTGTGGGGGAATGAATCAAAACCTTTTTGTTTAACCTCACAACTTTACGCAATCTGACCTCTCTTCAGTATGGAAAAAATATACACAAGTCTTAAAGATGCCTGATTTTGTCCCATACAAATGTGTTGTTCTATTTTGAAAGTTTACCAAAGCCCACTGTTACCATTTTATTTAAAAGAAGGATTTAAGATGCAAAAAGGACAAGATTTACTCCTGATTTTTGTGCGGAGATAATTTATTTTTCTGGTTGATCTTCTTCTGATTTAATATTTCCCACCTGGTAAGTTTATATCAGAAAAATTTGTTGACCCTTATGTCTCATGACTAAATTACTTGAATGTAGACAGCTTACACTGTAATATGATGAGACCTGGCACTGAATAGGTATCCTGAGATACAGATTCTATTTCTATTGATGCATAAAACACCTTAAATTTTGGTCATTTCTCCTTCTACCTTTGTAGTTTTCTAACTACTTGTCCTTTGTGTGTGTTGAGATCATTTAATTCATTGAGGCACGAGCAATTTATAAAGTGCTTGGGACATTGGAGCCTTTATTTCATTGTGCCACTCAAAATCCTGGTGCATTAATAAAAACAGCTGAGAGGTGGGTGATAGAATACGTCACCTACAAAACTGGTAAGTGTAGATCCATTGGAAACACAGAAGTTTTGTGGATCAGCATGTTGCTTCTTCACTAAATAAGCAGTAGGAAAATCAAGACCAGGTGGAGTAAGGGAAGGCAAAAAGAACTGTCTAAAGATTAATTTTCTGTGAGTGCAATAGCATGTCACCAGTGGTGTACTGTTCATGAAGGAGCTTTAGTTTGTGAATGAGGCATCATTCTTTGGATTAGATACGGTAAAGATGTACAAAACTGTGTCATAGATTTCTCTGGGTTTTTTTTTCCTTTCGTCTTTAAAGACTAGAAAAGAGAGGAGGACTAAGTATGAGTCCTTTTTGCTTATTGAAATAATAGGTATCTGCTGGCTTGCTAAAATTAAATTTTCATTAGGATATTTAAAATGTCAGTGTGTGTTTTGAATCAGTTTGGAGGAAGGAAACTACTATTGTACAACTATTTAACATTGAAAGGGTAGTTATTTTGAAGGCTATAAAATAATGAGAAGAAAAAGAGGTTCTGAAAACGTGTGAAGATTATTGTTCAGCAATGTACATGCTAAGAAAGGATCCAAACTACATAGAGGCTACAAAAATTTACTTTATATGCTATTTATAAAGTCCCATCACCTCTCAGTGTAGCTGATTAGAATCACTTGTAGCTATGAGAATGATTGTGTAATCAAAGGCACATAAGCATGGTGAGTTTTTAATTATTCACACCTGCACACATTTTAAACAGCACAGCCTGCTGTATCTTTCAGATGCTCTAAAAACAAACATTCTGTTCTGATTCAGTGTGCTATTTTTAAACATCCACAATTTGTTAGTTAAAACACAATTGTCATATGGTTTGTTTGGGTTTTTTCCTTAAATATAGCAAAAAACTCTGTTTATCATGCAGAGAGATGTAAAAATTTGTTTCATTTCACTTGAATGCATTGTTTCAACAGAACTGAAAAGAAAATCTTTGATGTGGGGCTCTTCTAAGAAATCTAACAGTAAAGAAAAATGGATTAATTGAATATATATTTCATCCAGCAATTTGGAAATTACATAATTCCCCAAGACATTAATTCAATTATTTGAAGAGAGTTCTTTGTTTGAAGAGAGGTGAGGACATACCCACACCTGTAATGTTACCTGTAATTCTGTGTTAAGGCTAAAGAATTGTGGGATGGCGAAGGAAAGTGATTCTTGTCATACAAATAGTTGGACAGTTCTAACATCTAGCTGAAATCACCACCTTTTCTAGCGAATATATTGGATAAAACCCAAAGGAACATTCCAGTGCATGAGATCCTGACTCACAGAATACATAAACAGTCCTTAAAGAGGATGTAGAGAAGCTGCTCTAAGAGGAAAGATAGCCATTACAGTGCTTAATAAGCAAGTGCTTTACTTCTTGCTGGTATTTTGACCAGCTCTGATTCTGTAATTTGTCTTTGTGCGATTCAAAAAAGGCATCTGACTTGTGTCTTCCACTCTCTGCTTGTATGCGTTAACTACACTGGGATACCAGCCCACTGGTGTCTCATAAGAGTAATATGTCTAGAGAAGAGATGCTGATATTTTGTTTTGACTGTGATTTTATACGAACTGTCCATTGCTTCTGTTTTTCCTCTATGTCTTATATATTCAAGGAACCCCTGGGAATCTGCTTTGACTGTCCAGGCTCAGCAAGGTTTACTATTTGAACTTACTGAGCCCCAAGGAGGCTGCTGGACACATTCCAAGACAGTTGTCATAGCCACAGAATCTTGATGCTCTTTATTTGTATATGTTCCCCTATATCATTCCCCCCATGGTGATAATTCATATTAGACCTCCAGGATGTTGCTGTTTCTGTGCCTTAAACTCTGCCTACATCACTATCATTATTTTCAGGTCAAGCTACAGCCAGACCTTTTTCTTTTATGGTTAGTTGGTGCTGCTGCTTTTCACATTACCTCATCTGGCTCCCTTTCTATGAGAAAAAGCAGAGAAGAAACTCATAGCTTAATACTTTATTTGCTTTTTGATTTCTTTTTTCCATCTTCCCTCTGGGTGGGCATCTTTTCTCACTGGTTTTTTCTTTTCCATTCCTATCCAAATAGTGATAAAAAAGAAAAACCGACCCAACAACACCATAACTCTGCCCCTAGATTTCTCCCCCCTCCTTCAATATTTATAACCAAATTTTTTAACATTCCCTCTACCCAAACAAATGCATACATTACTTTAAAATGAATCTATGCAGTACACTCTGTGTAGCTGGTGATGTCAGCTCAGTCTTGAGCAGGCAGTGTCCCCAAACACAGCAAGATGGAGCTACCAGACAGAAAACATTACCTCCTGTTGTGGAAAACAGAAGAGGGAGGTGGGTAGTAGAGGGACTGTGGGCTCCAGGATGCATGATCACCCATTTTGTTCTACACCAGGTTACTTATGCCAGGTCACCAGTCAAAGCCCAAAGGCTGCAAGTGCCACCAGTTTGTGGCCTTGCACACAGAGGCAGTCAGTACAAGGGCTGTCCACAAGTGCTTGTGCATAATTTTGCTGATGTATCTACCTAGAAGCTGGTGGATTTAGCCCAAGAACAAGTAAACTTTCACAAACTTTCCAAAAGAATCAAGATCTGTCTAAATTTTTATTCCCTTGTACCTAATGACTAAGGAGAAAAGTCAGAAAGAGTATTGAAGAGGTCTGTACATCATTTTAACAATTTCATAATTAAATCTAGCAAGAAAGATTGTGAATGTATTTCTTCATAAAGCCGTCACTGGTGGAAAGCTGAATTCAGCTCACATGTGAGGTTTCAGTTCTGACCTGCTCACGCTCCTCTGCTTCTCCCTCTTCTGAAATGTACAGGCTACAATTTCACTCACTGAACATTTCCTGCTGTTGATTGTGAGGGTATCCAAGCCTACTGCTAGCTCTTGCTGTCCCTGCCCAGCCTTCCCATGCCATAGCAGGACCTGTCTCCAGCTCCCCACAGCTCTGTCCTGCCTGACCACAGTCCCCCTAAGCCAGGTGCACTTGTGGACCCCTGTCCCAGCCTGACCTTTACCTGTCCCCATCCCCAGTGAGGTGCCCAGTGCCCCCTGGCTGCCCTGGGAATGGCACTGGCTGGTGTCCCACCAGGACACCCTGGCTCTGACTGCAAACAGAAAACTGAAGGAAACTTCATGAGAAGGCATTTTACAAAAGTAGTAAATCATGAAATACTCCCTTAAAATTTCTTATCTTGAATTTCATATAGCTTTACATAAAAACCTGCAACAACCTGATTGAACGACCATGATCCTGCCCTGGAGCAGGCAAGGAAGTGTCCACCCAACTCTTTCCCAGTTAGTTTATATCCTGACTGTATGTTTCTGTTGCTTTCCTTACACTGACAACTTCTTTTTTTTTTTTTTTTTTTCAGGAGGCGAGGGCTGGGAGGCAAGCATGGCCGAGGGAAAACACAGGATGTGGGTGGTCTATCTTTAGCTGCAGCAGCATGTTTTTAAAATTACTTAATCTTCTGAAGACATGCTAAAAAACTCTAGGTTCACCCTTGCTTCCACTAATACTTTGTGATCGTGATTGTACAAATATAAACCTTCATGAGAAGATTCATAGGTGGCTTAAACAGGGAGTTATATCACCTCATGGATGGAAATCACAACATGAAAACAGCTGAGAAGGCTTGTGTGAGTGAGCTGATGCATCATACTTATTTAGCACACTGGGCTGTACTGGGATGTGCAGAGCTCTCAGCACTGAATATGCGTTCCCTTCTTAATGATGAGGGAATAACTAAGTTGTACAATAATTTATCAGCTTATATTTTGCCTTTTTTTTTTTTTTTTGTTAAACCTACATAGTGATTTCTGGACATATGACTTTTAAAATGCATGTGGATAAAGGTAATTTACAGTGCATGAAGATACAAGTCCCAAGTTCCAAGCAGCAATGTGGAAGCAAGAAACCCTTATACTGGTGGGATTCTTATCTTAGTCTTAATGTAGTCTAAAACTAACATACCCCCTTCACCTATACTTCATGGTATCCCTGGTATGTATATATGAAAAAAAGATGGAAAACCTGAATGTTAAAATGTAACTATGAAAACTGAGAAATATTAGAAGAAGTGTGCAGTTTGACATAAGACACACACATACCACAACTGAGAGCACTCCTAAAAACCTTAATAGGAGTTTCCAGAACATATCAGGGGATAGTACAAATAAAAATATTAATGAGTTACTTCATGGGTGGCCATGAAAAAGAACTAAAAGTCACTAGGTTATATAAAGAGCAAGACTAAAAAATAGAGCAGGGATGATGGAGGCAAGTGCAACAATACTTGACACATTCAGGACAATAGACTCCTGATGGACTGTTGTAGTGCCATTGTCAGGTCAGAAGTATCTGCTCCAGATACCAGTCAGGAAAAATGTCTAATTCCTGTCTTTCTAGGCGCATATACCATGCTTGTTCAGGTGGCTTGCAGAGTACCAGCTGAAATGTATTGAGTTTTGAAGTGGTCTCATATCTGTTCAAAGAGAAAATCCAGGTTTCTCTGGTGCAATGTTACTGCCTACACTGGATATAAATCTGGTATGTATTAGTGTCCTTTGTCATCATCCTCCCCAGTTATCCCCAGCATCATTGGTAAAACAGATTCTCTTTGGTTTTGCTTGCAGAAATTGAAGATTTATCACAGAGGATAAGGGAAAAGGCTTTTTATTGATGAGAGAAAATGTTGCAGTTCTGAAAATGTGTTATTTGCACACAAGATGATATGCAGTGTTTTGATTTAATTTGATAATTCCTAAATTCCTTTGTTATTTAGTTATCAGTTAGGAAGACCTAGATACGTCATCAGGACTGAAATAACACATCTCTGTCTCTTTCAGTCCTCTACTTTTAGAGTCCTTGGAGTCCCTCCAGTACAAAATTTAAGGACATGTTGTACCCTAAAAAGTGTTCTATGGCCCACTGCACCCAGTTCTCCCGGTGGAAGCCATCTAGGTCAAAGCCTGTTTTCTCTCCCCTGGCATCTCTTTAGAGGTACACAGGAGATGGGCCTGTCTTTCCCTTGGTTTACTGCCACTCTGCTAGTCAGTGAGTGCAGCACAGGCAACCTAGCTGCTCATATTTGCAAAAAGTGTTGCTAATGTTATCCCTGATAACTTGGCACCTTGCCTTTCTTCTTCATATTGAATGTGTTTTTACCTCAATATGCTGTTTACTTCTGCAGAACAGCCATAAAAGCAAGTTAACACACTTGGAGAAGAAAAAAATCCTCTCTAATCAGCTGTAGTGATGCACTTGGCTTCTTTTTTATCCCCTTTTGTTATGGCAAGATTTCCAGCAGTGGTTTTCTTTAGGTAGGAAATCAAACTAGTCTTTTTCCTGCCAGAAAGAAGAGGGCCTGCAGCTGACTGTGACATTGTTTTAGTGATGTAGGAATCTGGAAGAACAGGGGAAGACCTGTGCACACAAAACTTCTGTATTACTGATTTTTCAAACAAATATGGAGAATTACACGGTTTTGTTTTTTTTAAAGTTTGTTTCTTTCTGTTTTGGGTTTGTTTTTGTTTTCGTTTGACAGGTACAGAACTTTCAATCTTGAGTGCTCTTGACTGATTTTAAGTATTATACTACTTCTTTCTTAGCAAATCTATAATAAGAAAAAACATTCAGTAAGTGAAATGTACTAATCTCTAAGTTACGTGTCCATACACCAAACCTCCAAGTCCTTACTAAATGTTATTCAACATTAACCCTCACACAGGCAAAATCTCCTAATCCCTGTTCTCATGATCCTATGTTATATTGAATTCTACTTTTCACGTATTTGCCATTGTCTCAACCAATGACTTAAGAAGTGATTAGTGGTCAGTAAGTGATTAGTGTGGTCAAAATTTTTTATATTATGTATTGCTTTTTAAGCCAAAGCTCCCTTTCCTTAAAGACTGAATGGCAAAAGAATACAATTTCTTGAAATGCACACTGATGTATGACTAAAAGAACAAAGTGAAATGGAGAACTTCTGATTCATTACCTACTGCAGGATCTTTGAATCAATTTAGAGATACTTTATTGTTACTAAAATTAGATTCCTTTTACTTGGCAAAGTTTCTTTTCCCCTTGATAAGAAAGGGTACTTAGCATTTCTCGGCGGAATAATTTCATGGTCTCTCACAAATGGTCTGCAGTTTGACATGGGAGGCAACACGAAAAAGCCTCAATATTTCGTAGTCTGAATTTAATGGGCACCATATTAAAAAGGACTCTTGATCTTTTTTCACTGTTTCAGAATATATCAACAGATTATATATGAGATTTTGTCATTTAAAAATAAATTCCTAAGTAATTTTTGAATATGCTTTTGTTTAATACATTTAAATTATTTAGACTGACTTTACAGTCAAACTCCCAATAAATTTCAAATAACATACATTATATGTGTTAGAATTGTGCATGACATCTACTAATGATCAGTAGGTTAAACCTCAAGTGTTACATGATTTGCAATTATAAAGGTCAGAGACTGCATCTTAAGTATAATTAGGCATTTGGGAATGCCTGTTCCTTAAACCAAACATAGGAAAAGGTATTTTGTGAAAATTATAGTTAGGTCTTTTATGGTAGTTTTTCACTGATGAACATTTCCCATTATCTCCTGTGAATATACATCCTGAAAAGAGACATAGCATTTTTATAGCTAAAAATTCTTAGGAAATTTTTAGATTTAGTCTTTTTTTCTTTCCCTTTTTTTTTTATAGTGACAGAAAAATAACAAAGCCTATTCATATTTATATCAAAGGCATGTTTTAGGTGCAAGCTGAAACTTTGTCTGTCAGAATGGATGGGCAGAATTCCAGAGCAGTGTCCTGGCATACTTGCAAGGGTAAATTTTTAAAGCCATGAAAATGTAAAGCAAATCTGTATCTTATCATGTGACTGCTGCCAGCTGCTATTGCAGCGAAATGTACATATTAAAATCAGAATAATAATATAGTATTATATTATTACAGTAATAGTGATAATGTCATAATATTAAAAATGTGTACACAATGTGTATTTATTCTCCTCTGTGTATCTATTACAAATACAGGCATAATGAAAAATAGGTTAAACACAACTGATATTCTGAGCATAAGATTTTTGTCTCTTATCTAAGTATTCCCTGCATTTCAAATATTGTTCACCATCCTGAACACCCATTACTGCAGACAACTTATCCCTTTCTAGATGGCTAAACACTTTCTTTCAGTTTTCTTGTAAATTTGAAGGAAACGATGAAATGATGAAAAATTATAAATAAAAATGAAAGTGTTAAAGGTTTGAACTCTTTGTTGATCTTTTAAATTTGTTCCCCATACTATAAATTTAGAGTGACCCATTAAAACTGGGAATATACACCTGTTATTTCAAGCTTTTAGACACTTAATATTACAAGCAGATATTAGCATCTAAATATATCCTTTTAAATGCTTTGAAAATTTTCATACTGACACCATTAAATCTTCAAGCTTATATCTTGGCATTATTCTCAAAATATCCATAGTCAGCTGAGTAAGTAGGTTTAGATCTCATGACATTTTGAGTTATAAAATCTGTAAGTCAGGCTTCTAACTCTGTGACTATAATTCAGTTTTCCAACTGAGGTGTTACACGTGTCCCAGTACCTGCCCCTCCAGGAATAAGTGCAATTAGACAGAGGCTGATGCAGAGAAAGCTACACAGAATGTTGAATTATGGGGCTCTTTTTTTAGCATCTTGGAATAAAAAACATCAAAGACAGAGGTGCATCTGAAGTGCCTTTCTGCAGGATCTTGTGTAGCAGCTTCTGTGCAACTGGGATTTAGGGTTTTCAACTTCCATTTCAGTTCATATGATCAGGTCACACTTTTCCCTTAAAATACAAGCAAGTAAAAATTCTGCCTTTCAGGGAAATAGTTCAGTGTCAGGAGCACACCACAGGCACCACAATTCTTGGTACAGTTCTCCTTAACCTGGGAAGATCTGACCTTCCACGTCCCCTCTCTGTTCTAAACCAGTAAATGGAATGCACTAGGACCCCCGGGGTAAGTGATGTAACATAACTCATGTCCTTATGGTGACACCCTCTTAGGTGATACCCTCATGCTGTTTCACTGTAACAAACCCTGGTCTGGCTACACCTGGGATTGTGCCTAGGAAAGTGCCAGTGTGATGCAGGTTGGTATGGGCCAAAAACCATGCTGAAGCACGAGGATGATAGAACACTCTAAGAAATTGCCAATATTAGACCCCGTATGTCCTGACTCTGCCTAATTTACTAGACTACATATAGTCATTAACACCAAGATCATGAATTTCCAGGGTGTTCCATGTCCTCGTCACTCTTCCTTTTGAAGCTGTGTTGTTCTGCAGTCAAGAATACTTGATTCAGAAATTCAGAAAGAGAACAAGTGAAAGACAAGTGACCTTGTCAGTGGTGTTTAAAACACTCAGTGAACAAAGAGAAAACTAAATCTGAGTCTTGCTTGCTCGACAAGTGTTCTCAAGGCAATGTAGAACCAGCAAACATCACCTCCATTTCTCTCCTTATTATTATTTCAAAGTGAATCAGAACTGCTCGGTTCCTTGAAAGCGTGTTTTACCCTGTGTATTCAAAGTCGATGAACTCACCTTCAGCTTGACGAGATAAAATAGAGGAATTCAAAGGTTTCTGTATCTCCATGATTTTCTGATTGTGATTCTACAATGCAGATTGCACTCACTTAAATAGGCAAGGCTCTTTTTAACCCCTGGCTAATTTGTACTGTGTTTTTTGCATTTCATTCACCAGACCAAATGAAAAGTAATTGCTGAGATAAGGTAGATTCTGCCATTCCGGTCTGAATTTTGATGAAAGAAAGATGGAAAGAATACTTGAAGGGTATTATTTATAGATTTTCCCCCCATCATTCTCCTTTAATCACATAGCTTGTGCAAAATATGTATAGGATTAAGTAGAAGCGAGATACTTTCGGGAGAAAGCCTGAAAGGTTTTTAGGCATTGAGTTTCACAAAGCTGAAACACCGTGTAGTGTGCAGAAATGTGCTCATTATTACCACCATAGTCCACTTTAGATCGCAGCTATCGTCAGAAATCGTGGGTCTCAATTATTTAATCCCCGCGGATGCTGTAAGTTGTGTTAATTATTTACGTATAACAACAATTGCTGTGGCAGTTTTGCCGCTGGATTTTGGAAGAGCCTTTTCGCCGGGTCACTAAACACGCTGCCCACTAGATGGGGGTAGACAACCTCCTACAAGCAGCCCTGTCCCTGGAACAGGAAAATGTAGTCTAAGATATTACAGAAATCAGACTAAATGTAGATACTGTGAGTGTTGGTTTGGTTTTGGTTTTGTTTTACTGGGGGTAGGGGGAATTGTGTTTTTGTTCTTTCAACTCCCTTCTCCTCCCGTGGTTGTGTTTGTTTCTTTTTATGTTGTTTTTCGTTTTGCTCTGATAAAACAAAAATTACTATTTGTGAACTGCTGGACTTTAAAGGTGATAATGAACTGAGAACAGAGGCAATTAAGTTCAATTTGAGTTGATGGAGAACTACGGTTTTGAACTTCCGTTATTACAACTCAGGTCATTCCTACAACAGTACAAACCCGGTATTTTACTGGAAAATAAAATAAAATAAGGAGGTGCATTACTGAAATATCCCACATAGGTATAATATACATGCAGACTAATGTGGATTAATTATTTTTAACTGTTTATTGAACATCAGACTCAGTTGATTACAACTGGTAGTCTGTAATAAGTAGATCCAATAATTTTAAAGTTAGGCACAGGAACAACACAAAATGATCTACCTTGTCAGAACACAGTGAGGCACCATAAGTCAATGAAAGTATAATTTAATTAGCAAGTTCATAAGACACAAATTGTATGTGCACCAGACACACTCCATGTGTCTTCTGTTTCTGAGTGAAAATTTAAAGGAAATTCTAAGTGTAGTCAGAGTGGCTTAAATTCCTAAGGTGCAACACAGCTGAATCATTCAAATAAGACCACATACATTTATTGCAATGAATGAATGACTGCTTTTTCTGCAGGTCAGCAAATAAAAATATATTAAAACAGTATACTTAAAATATTATGAAAGCCTAGTTGGCAGGAAATGTCAGTTGTTACAAATTCTAGAGGCCTTTCATAAAGCAGGTTAGTGGGGAATAGGAGGATATTGTCAGATTAATGTTTTTTTATGACATCGTCTGGCATTTAATAGGTGTGAAACATGAAATCAAAGGTTAGTAGTTTAATCTACTGTTGTTTTCTTTTTAAGTAGCATCTTTACTGCTGCACGTTTTTCTTAATTGTTGTAACACATAATGGGAGTTGAGACAAGAAATTTGTGATTTTATGAGCACATTCAATTTTGTTTAATTAGACAGAGCCAATATGTTATTTGAGAAGAGACAATTAAAGTTCACTTTCCAGCACTTTCAAATTATCACAAAAAAAGAAAATATCAAAATCAAAATCAAATCGTGTTGCAAATTTCAAGTAGCTCAAATTATTTTTGTGCTGTAGATGGTCCCATTTTCAAATCAGAAATTTTTTAAAATGAATATTATCACTTTCTTTAAAGTATGAAGGCATTCTATCTTTTGTTTCACTCTTTATCACCCTTCTTTTGTCCACTTCCATAGGGTTTGTTTTGTTTTGATTTTTCTTTCCCTTATCTGTGTTGATAAATTACATTGTATAAATATTAAACTTATTTTTCCATGCTATTATTTTTGCATAATTGAACATTACATACAGGGGCATTTTTTTCTATCTGTGAAGAGACACATCAACTCAAATTTGGAACTAGTTTGCTTGTAGTTGCAAAATGCCCACTTGCTGCAGCTGTAAGTCCTACCAGTGATAAAATGCTTCTTTAACTAGAACACTCAATAATACAAGAAAGGAAGGACAAAGCCAGTGGAAATGCTTTGAAATAAGAAACAGTACTTCAGAATTATAACAGAATATAGATATGTCTGATTTCTGTACTATTTTATGTAATAATATTGAACTACAACACATTACAAGTACTTTAAGAAATTAATATTATAAGCTTCAAATGTACCATAATCAGATATTTTCAGTGATGCAAATGACATATGAAAGTGTACTGAAGTACTTTAAACTATGAGCTCGATTGTATTAAATAATACCTTCTACTCAGATTGGTTTAACACAGGTTTAAAGGGCTTTTAAAGAGTTTTAAAATTTAATTTGTTATGAGAACTAATTTCAAATGTGCCAAAGTATCAAGTGCTGATTATGTTTGCATTGCTATCAAACCACCCTTCATGTTCTACCTTTTCTAAGACATTTCACTGATAAGTTACTTAATAAGGCTTGAGAAGCATTTTCATATACTGAAGTAATTCCATGCAGTGTTGTGATACATACTCATATTGTATTCATTATGAATATTAACCACTCTAGAGTATCAGCTTGGTTGTCATAAAGTGTGCAATTTTCTTAACTGATTATAAGCAGGCTGGAAGATTGTCTTCTATTTCTTGCTGTGTTTTAGTCAACCTATTCAAGAATCCTCTAAGTAAAGATGTATGCCAATGACCATAACTGCCTTTCACCTTCTTTTGACACAACGAGCTACTCTGCAGCTGCTCTGAAGATGGAATGTCTCCCTTCCCCCTCTTCACACACTTTTTTTCAACACTACACCTGTCTCCACCACTCGTCCAGTGGCATAGCCTGAGCACCTTTCTAATCCAAGTGTTCCACCATTTCGTTTCACTTTTTCACAGTCAACATAATCCCAGACCACCTGCGGTTTAAGGCACTTTGCACACTTCAGCATAATTACACAGCAATGCTGCAGTAACAGAGAGAGAGAAATCTGGATCTCACTGAAGTCAATGACAGCCTTCGCACCATGAACTGGATGTCACTACAATCTAAATATTTAGGTCAATTTGCAATTTTTTTTTTTTTGCTGTCTCCAAAATCCCAAGGAGAAATGTGAATGAACATACTGTGAACTGTGCAATGCTAAATTGTTGAACTTACCATTTTCTGCATGCACCGTGTGAACACTAAATACATACATGTGCAGCCAGTCCAGCATTCTTCAAATATGTCAGGTGTGTTAAACACTGATACACTCAGGGAACAATCAGTGCCTTCCTGATGATTTCAGCTCTATGTAATTGCAGAGGTTTAATTGCTTTTTGTTTTCATTTATATTAATTGCTCTTGCTCTGATGGAGCAACTGTACTCCTGGGAATCCAGTACAAATGACCAAATTTCTCCTTTCCCACCAAAATATCCTTTTCCTCTAGGCAGAAGAAAAAGAAAGATAAAAAAAGAAAAAAAAATGGAAAAAAGAAAAGGCATGTTCTGAGAAACCAGGACACAGCTACATCAGAAGCAGTAAATTAAACACTGTCAAGACCTGCACTCTGTCTTTGAGGCTAACCAACACAAATAAGCCATAGCTAATTAGCCATTACTAAACTTTCTAACCCTATAGAATATGGCATTTGTATTCAAACTAGTAACTGAAAATTCTCTTTGGTTTAATGCAACCTTCAAGCCACATCTGGGAGAATACTGGTTTGATAAGGCCAAAATCATGCCAAAGCACTGCTCTGACTACTTAACAGGATAAGGAAGGATTTGTCAAGGTTTAATATCTTAGAATAGAATGGTCACAATGCCTTCAACAGTGATGCTCGTTGGGTGAAAAGGTTGACCTGAAAAGACTTCTGCAGCATTAAGTCCCTGCATTTGTTAGTATTTTAGCAATTAAAATACGTTTTAGTTTGTGTTAGGAAATTTTGGCTTTCTTAGCTATAGAACACCTTATAAAAAGGGTATTTTTTTCCCTTTTGATTTGGAAAGAACTTAATAAATTTTTTCTACTACCTGAAACTACTCACAATTCAGATTGTATATATACTTTCAGCTGAAAAACAATAAACTAAATGCTTAAAAAATCAGAGGAGGTGATTACAGCCATTTCTAGGCGACATATTCTGATTTTGCTCTGCAAGCAGACATGTTGGGATTCAGGTGTAACTCCACAAATTCAGGTCAGAATTATACATTTGTAGGGAAGTTTATTTGAAGGGACAGGCTACTGTAGAGTTCTGTCCCTTCCTAGCTCAGAACACAAACTTTGACACAAATTTTCCCTCACCCAGCAAAATGCCTTAGTCAGCAAGTTACGGAGCAGCCTGGAGTGTGAAGCTGCTTCAATTTGTATTAATTGAATGCTTATTAATTCAGAACATGATAGCCACCTACCTCCTCTTCCCAGATGAGTGCCTGAATCACAAGGTTTGTGATAACAGCCATGAAGAAAAGAACGCTGAATGGTATATTAATACCCTCAAAATTTTCTTTTAAAAATGTGTGGATTTGAGACAATACCCTTCTCTTGATTTTGAACATTTTTTTTTATTTTCAAGAAAGGTAAAAAAATCCCCAAATCCCTAAACTGAATCCAGCATATCAGACTGAATTTATTTCTTTTAGATCTGTCAGAACAGCAAGTACTCAATTACCCATTGGATTTGAAATAGAAAAGAAGATCGCCCAAAACAGACTTCTGCATTTTATTTTCACTTGAGTCTTTGGGATGAAAAAAGAGCTGCTGCTTCATGGTACCCACTATTTTTCTCCCAGCTTTCAACTGAAGTTTTGAAATTATTTGATCTTATTTTCCATATTTTAGTTGGAAAGTCAGCAAGGACACCAACATCCTGCATATCCTGGTGTGTATGCAAAATAATAGGCTCAAAGCATACTAATGACTGCCAGTTCACGCTGTCTGCGGAGGATTACTAGGGATTACATGTAATTATCTGAAATTGCACACTGGTTTTTGCCAATTTTTTTAAAAAGTGGAATTGATAGGGCTTCTAGTTTCCTGCTAAGATTTTACTTTTATATTTTGCATTTAATATTTTCTCTTTTATGAAAAGTAAGAAAATACTGTAATAAATGAAAGAGTCCCTGAAAGTCACTTAAGGATTAAATATATATAAATCCCAAAGCTGAATACAGAATCCATAGACAATACTACTAATTTATTTGATATTTTACAGAATACACTTTTAAAATGTCACTGATGAGACCATGGAACAGATTTTGATTTTTTTTCCTGGTTTCTTGAAGTTTGTGTAGGAAGCAGCATAACAAAACTAATTGTAAGAATTTATGGAAGAAGAAGGTGACATTTATTTTGAAAAGTTTCTAAGAGATTTCACTTCCTCATATTCTCACACTCCTGTCTTTACAAGCTGGGGATTCCATCTAGCAGTTTATCCAGGACCATTTGTATACCCAGCTACTGAGCCCACATCACATCTCTTGTGGTATTTTTGATTAGTGATGAGACACTAGTTTTTCTGTTAGTCATTTTAAGCTTTTTAGATGCCAGCAGTTACTTAAGTGATTTTTTTGCATTAGAACTTAGCTTATCTAAGCCTCCATAAATATTAGTCAAGGTTGCCAGTCATTGTGTCTTTTTCTCTGTTTGAAATCTTTATGGTTCCAGCTTGTCTTCCTTTTGGTCAAACAGAAGAAATAATGGTGTGTGTGATGTGCTGTAGCTTTGTTTTCAACCTCCTGTTGTCACAGTACAAACAGATCCTTCTGCCAACAAGTTCTCTGTGCTCTGGCTTATAGACTGCAGGCTTTCAAGCTTTGGTAGAAACAACACATTTTTCAAATTTATTGCTGTGAACAGTGGTTTTTGTTAATGATACATGCCACTATCTTAACCCATGTTTTGCTTTTTCTTCCAATATTTACATATATACATTACCATTTACAGCTCATATCTTTGTTTATCAATGTTTAAAAATCAGGGGAGATGATTATAGCCATTTCTAGGTGACATATTCTGATTTGTTTTGCAAGCAGACATGTTGGGATCCAGATATAATTCCACAAATTCAGACCAGAATTAGACAAGTTTATTTGAAACGACAACCAACTGTCCCTTAACATTCCTGCTCAAATTCTCCTCCTCTGTTGGCCCTAAGTATATTGGTGTCTATGTGTAGAGCTCTAAGAGAGACTCTCAGTAAAAATGCTCAGTTTTAAATGTTAATGGTGGCCAGTATGGATGAGCCTATCCTGGACACCATTATCTCACATACTTTACCACAAATTAAAAATTCTGTTGTTCAAACAGGGAAACAGAAAAAAACCCAAACCAAACCAAAAAACCCAAACCAAAACCAAACCAAACCAAACCAAAAAAACATAACCAAACAAAAAAACCCACCAAAACCCCCCCAAAAACCCCCAAAAAACCCCGCAAAAAACCTAAAACAAACAAGCAAACAAAAAACCAAGAAGAAAATACTATACATGAGACAGGGCATAACCAGGATACTTTTAGTCTGTTGCAAACACTTTGATCACAAAAGTCCATCTCTCACTAAGGCACTAGCAAAATTGAATGGATATTCACCGGGTCTAGGTGTAGGTTCAAAGAGCAGAGGCTCTACAGCCAACAGGTGACTCTTTCTTAGCCTAAAAAGGTTGTGCTGAGATAAAAGAGAGAGATACTATTATTTAAAAATCCTTGGACCATATTTATTCTCAATGTTACAGTTGCTGTGTGAAAGGCCACTCAGCCTTATGGCAACACATGGTGAATGTGGCATTTCAGGTTACTGTATGAATAAAAGTTCATGTGAATGTGGCATTTCAGGTTACTGTATGAATAAAAGTTATATGCTGTATTCAGTTTTCTTAAGGTCCGTCAAGAAATGTACCTTGTATTTTTGCCAGAGAAGGCCTCTAACAGTTTCTTTTGGTCACTGGGTTTATTTCTCTAAGTTTTACAAAATCCACTATGTCTGAATTAAAAGGCTTCCGTAATTACAATGTCCAATTTTTCAGTGTATATGGAAAGCTTTATTAAATTTTTTGTCACTGCTAATGAGTGATCTGAGATGATGACTAGTACATTCTAATTATATTTCCCAGTCTAGGGAATTACCATAATTAGACTTTGCAATATAATTCTTGTCAATTTACCATGAATCCAAAATTCCTGGTAGAACGTTATTATCACAGGTTCCAAAAATTCATCAAAAATTCCATCTCGGCACCCATATTACACCTTCATTAGCAAATCTAATTAGCAGGACAGAAGGAAGAAGAAAGGATGCTTTAGTTCAGTATCAGTCAACTAAGTATTTGACAGACTCAACAAAAATCTGTATTAAAGGATTCACAAAGCAAGAACGCTGAGTGAAAATCAACACAATATTCAGCAGAGGATCTGAAATCATTGAGCATATTGTACAGGCAAGTAAGAAATGTTCCTGTTGCATCTGATGTGCTAAGCAATGCTTCTGATACTGTAATGATTAAAGACCTGCTCCGGGCTCACCTGGTGAAAACAAAATTTTCAAAAGTATCAAAAATAGGTCTTGATTTCTTATCTAAAATTGTCATGATTTCTCATCTTCACTATTTGATAAAGTCATGAGGCCTGCTTGGTCTTTTCCTTTATGTAACTTTCATCTGAAGACTATGCAAATATTATTAGTCAAGGTAAAAGCTTAGAAATATAATTTCTTTTTTAAACCTTCTTTTAAAAAAAAGACTTTCAAAGAATAAAGAGGAAGTTATATAGCAAAGTCTCTTTGATTTCCTTTGGGAGCTGACTGTGCCCTTGAAAAAATTCCACTGAGAATCAGTCAACATTGGAGAACATCCCAGAGTATCATCTCACTAAAATCCGTTGGCTGCCCTATATCAGATGATGAGGCCATTAGGGTGTGATTGTGTTATGTGTAAAGAAAAGGACAGAATTAGTTTTTGAGGTCATCCAAAACTGTAAAGGCTGGTGCTGACTGAAGAGATAAAATGTCTCTATTTTATTATTTATTAGGACTGTATTGAACTAAAATTTATGTATGAATTTAGTGAGAGTGTATGTAGAATGGGTTCATCCAAAAAAGCAACATATGAGGCAGATAAAATCTAACATCTCAAAATGTCCATATAGTTCCTGCTTTGTCAGCTGGTCTAAATTCATGCCATTCCACTGAAATCTAAGGGGTTATTCCTGTTCATCCCTGCTCAGCATTTGGGCAATTAAGTATCTGAAGTCTGGGCAGTCATGTCAGATGTCAAGGAATATGCCAGTTTGAATGAAAACCTTAGTGAAATCCTCCACATGCAGTTAAAGAGTGGGCTTCCAAAAGGTTAAATCAATACACTTTATGAAAAAAAAAGAAAAAAAAAGCACTTCATAGTTCAACACTTAAGGAGTTAAAAGTGAGTCAAGAGCTCCTGAAAGGTCTAAATGCTAAGGTTGGAGAAGAGGCAGAGAGGTACTTGGGAAGTTGTTCCTGTTGCAGGACTATCAAGGGGCTGATTAGGCTTCCCACAGTCTCCACTTCCTCAGGTGGTTTGTAACCCCTATTAAATCTAAAAACTTAAAATGTCTCAAAGGTCAAAACTGTTCCGGACAGATGCCTTCAGGATTTAAGAGTGACAGTTTATAAAGGGAATCTAGTGCTAAAGTCAGGTCTGAACAACAGTATGCTAAGCATATCAATCTGCTTGGACTACAAGGAATTTTTGGGATTTAGTTGGATAGGAAATTTATACCTACGGGAGGTGATGACTGTCCTCTCAATAGTGTTGAGAACATTCATTGTGCTTTTTAGTGGGCACTTTTGATAGCACTGTCTCATGAACTTCTTCAAGCCAAGTAAAATCCACCACCACCAAAAAAAAACCCAAAACCAAAAGCCCTGTGGGAGAGTTGCCTTCAAATGAAAAGTTAAGAATGAGAATGACTTAAAATACAGATTAGAGAGGATCAGCAGCTGCTGTCAGGATGCCGCAGTAGATGAACACAGAGCCGTAAACAAGAAGTGAATTGTTAACACGTCTAGGAGCAACAAGTGACAGAACTAATTCCACTCCAACATTGCTTGTGACGATTCTGCTGCACCCTGTTGCTTTACAGGAGGTAGATGTGTGAGAACCAAAGGCTAATTAGGGAAAACAGATTAGCCTTTTAAGTCGGCCACCTGGTATCCACCCAGTTCCTGCACAGCTATGGACCCATGCTGCTCATTGTAAGAAATGTGTGGAATTTTTTAAAATTTTATTTTCTTTCCTATTAATTTTCTTTCTTTCAAAAATATCTCCTCAAAACTAAGCTTCACTAGAGCTGTCAGATCAAAATCATATCAAAATCTAATTAATCAAGGCAGACTCAATATAAAATTAAAATTAAAACATTTGATTAATTATAAAAATGATTAATCTTTAGAATTTTTATAAGTTTGCTATCTTCTTGGGCATGAGTTCTAATTAGATAATTTGGTCAAGTCAATCAATACAATAATTTGAATGCTTAATGCTGAAACCAAATTAATATCTAATTTTTGAGCCAGAATTTCAAGAGAAATACTGAAGTTTCTTACTTAAAATTCTACTCTTATATGAATACTAACTGTTTCCTACCTAAGAGAAGATATTGACTCAAAGTTCAATAATCACAACCGGTAAGAAATTGTGAAGGGATACTTTAATCTTGGAAGGGCTTTAAATGCAGATAATAGAGCACAGTTTTACTGTTCATTTTGAGAGACAAATTCTAAGCGAAATTAAATCTAAAACTGTTGTGTTTTTGTGCTTTCTCTAATATAAAAATTAAAAAGCACTATGAATGTGCCTTCAGAAACAATAATTGGAATTTCAACCCAGCTACTTAGAATTTATTAGCGTCTGCAAAATGGAAAATAAGCTCAAATTTATGATTAGTAGAGTGACATCAAACTGTTCTGAAATAGCATTTTATGTTGATCTTTCCCTTTTGGAGCTGTCAAATACCTTATCTCTGGGAACAGTACTATCCAACATTGTAACAACTGCAGTTTTTCACTGAGAGTTGTTCAATGTCTGATAGAAAATATACCTAACAATGTAATGCAATACTGGCAAAAATTTAGGTTACGGATATTAATTTACTTATAAAAATGTCATTTAAAAATGAAAAATAAATATGTTTTGCTTAATAAGATATTTAAATGTTCCAACATTTATAATTTCTAATTTTATGTCTTGTTAGACCTCAGTTTGACCAAAATGTACTTTTCTCCTACCCTGCAAAATAGTTTATTTTCTATTTTTGGAGGAAAGGTTACAAATTTCTTGTTTATCAAAAATTCTGTCTCAGATTTAATTTAACATTTGGAACTACTTGAATTATTTCATGAGGAAAAAATAAGCATTTTTGTGTTTATTATTGTTTTTGTTATGTTGTTTTGTTTATTTCAGTGTTAAAATTATGAAGAGCAGCTACTTCGTATTTGAAACCTAGAAACCAATTTTCTGGTACATTGACCCTATCCCAGAACTAATGTTTTGGAGACAAATTGCACAAGACACTTAAGACACATTTTTAGAATCTGAAAATACAAGGCAGGTTCTGTATATTTGTATATTTGAGACTCTGTGTGTGCGTGTTCACACAGATGTGTATAATATGTATATGTATATTTTTCCTCATGATATAAAAGCCTTTAAAAGTGGTGGAACTGTTCATACTTTTATATCCTAATTTGAAAATTTAATATTTTTTATAATCTCTAAGGTACTACTCTAAAAATCTCATAAGTTGTTTTTAGTTTACCCAAAATTCTTTGATGGTGCTGTTCCAGTTGCTTTCTTATTCTGGTGAAATATGAAAGAAGCAATAAAATTCCTTTAGTCAAGATAAAGAGAATATTAGCAATGATAAATAAGACTTCTTGTATGTAACCAACAGACATTCCTTCCTACCCCTTTCATCATAAGCCAGAGAAATAAAAGCCAGCCCCTTAATAAACTCTAAGAAAGGTTAACGAGTCTGCCTCCAGTGAATCATGAGAGGGAGTAGAGAATGGCTTTCTCTGTGAAGGATCACTCACAGAAAATGCCTTGCTTCTCTTGCTAACTTCTTTTAAAATGAGCAGGTGGAAGTTCAAACCCCTGCACTAAATACAGTAGTGGTGCTACCACATGCAGCAAGAGAAAATCTGTCAGCCAGCCATAGTATTATGCATAAAATATTCTACCTCTAATCTAACTTCAGAATTTAATGCCATCACTCAAGCAATAATCACTTACAATTAGTAACTAAATTGAGTGGTGTTTTCTACAACTTTTGATTCATATTGCGATGTGTAGGTAATTTTATTTGGATCAGTCTTTCTAACTTGATTTAAGACTTTAATTATGGAAATATTATTTGCCCTCCATTTTCCCTTTAAAAATGTACTGCATTCCCTGGAAACTTTATTTTCTTGGTAATAGGAATTTAATCTGAGGTTAATGACACATAAATTTTACCTAAGTACTTAATTCCATGTTTAATTCACTTTTTTTTTTTTTTTAGCTTACTTAGAAAAGACTATGATAGAACTGAATTTAGCCCCTGTGCTTTTCAATGACCTTTTAACCTACTTCAAAAATATTTATTCTTCAAAGTTTTTCTGAAAGAAAATGGCTTTAATCATAGTAATTCCAAGTTCATAGGTAAAGTGCATTGCTTCTTGAGGGACTCAATACAGATGTCTAGCAGAATTATGTTTGTCTTTATCCTTTGGTTGTGTGAGAAGCTCACCACAGAAAAGTTATATCAGGGAAAATGGAACTCTTGAGATTTTTTTTTTGTTTGGGAATGCACAGTTCTATCTCATTTTTCTGTTCATATGAAACTGCTGATATAAAGCAGATCCAAGTCTAAGTGTTTTGTCTAGTGTGGAGAGTTAAAGCAAAGACAAGCTTCTTTTCCCAAGACAGCACCAACTCGTATTGTCAGAGACAAATGCAGCCATGCCATGCTACCTTACACCAGGGCTGGAGACACAGCTAGGATGGACAGAGGCATGTTCTGATGGGAAAATCAACACACTTTCCACATAATAAGTAAGTTGAAAAGCAAAACATGGATTCAATGCATAGACAAAGTCATGCTTAGCTTTCTGGTAGGCTGAGGGCCTATCGTATCATTGCTCTCTAAAGTTCTGTTGTATGTGTGTATCTACCTCTTGCCCCAAATTTCCTATACTCTTATAAACTCTCTGGTGGATTTTTGCTGCCTAAATGTTTTCAATGTCTATAACAAAAGGGTTCCTTGATCTTCACTGTGCTCCTGTTTGTTCACATATAAGAAAAATTAATAATAGTAATCAGAAATAGATGTAATACAGGGGGATTAACTGTCTGAGCCAGCAGGATGATGGGATCACAGCAAAATCATGGCTTTGAGAGAGAAATAGGAGTGAGCCCTTTCAAGCAGGGTTTTGCAAGAATTTCAAGAGGTGGAGTTGGTCCTCTAGAGTTGGTCCTTCCTGGAATGTTGCAGACTCCCATAATCCCAGCAACAGGAGTCTATGTCTGGCTCTGCTCTGAACCCCACTCTGACTGCTGCTGCTGGGTGTGGAGGGGATACACACTGCTTTACTCAAAGAGAAGGATAAACTGCCAGCTGGCCATATTCCGTCTCAACTTTTACCTGGTTGAACTGGCTATAGAATTTCTTATTAAGAGGAGTCAGGCAAGTTTTTCAAATGAGACTAGAGAGTGGGCACAGCCCTCAAATAGCCCCAGTCGGTTGAGCAGTATAGCTGCCCACTGAGGGCAGTGCCTGGGACAGTCACTGTCTGATCTGCCTTGCTGAGAAGCCTGAAACCAGCCCTGCACAAAGAAAGGAAAAACCCAGGAATACCCAAATTCAGTCAATGTCAATGGCTGACAGGGAGTCTGGTCTTGCTAAAATTGCTCAGGAAGTCTCTGAAATGATGGTGAATTCATCAACTCTACTCTTTCCTTGAGAAACACCAGTATCTTACGCAGAGAAGGGAAAATATAACTTCTACCAAAAGTCTTGGGAGGTATTGTGAAGAGATGTGTGCAAAGGTTAAATCTAACTATTTGCAATGGTGATAATATCAGAAATAAGAAGGAAATGCTCAAAATGAAATAGGAGTCAGATCAGAAAACATTCATGGAATAACTAAAATAAGTCACTGTGTCAGGAAAAAAATAGGCAGGCTAAAAGAATTAAAATAGTACTCTTTACTGTGCTAGCCAAAACAGGTTATTTCAAGAAATCTCTAGAAGATCAGTCATGAAAAACCTCAGCTCAGAAACCCAGAATATATTATCAAGATCTGGAGAAACATGTAGGAAAATCCAGCCGAACTGTACAAGTTCAAAAGAATTCAACGGGAGATTCTATAACAGGAAAATGCAAACACAAATAACAAAAAATTACTAAGAAAACCTTTAAAAACAAAGAACTGGAAAGCACAAAGACCAGATGTCATCCATGGTTTGGAATAAATGGTTTTGCTCTTCTACAGTCACTGTTTCTACGTGTTTCATAAGAAGAAAAATCATTTAAAGGATGGCACACACAACAGAAGAGCACCAATACTGAAAAACAAAAGCAGTCAATTTTTTTTATAACTACAAATAAGTCATATGTCTCCCTTCCTTTAACTTCCTCAGAAACTGGTAAGGCTGGTTTTATAATGTCAGATTTTGAACTATGATTGACATTTAACATACGATCAAAATGTGGACAAATGAAAAGCAAAAGACATGAAAGCTCTACTTCTGATTGACTTCTGATTTCAAAGATTATTCAGTCCAATTTGAGAAATTGTAGCTGAAACAGAATTTTCCAGCAAAATATTTGATGCTGCAGCCTCCAGGACTATTGTGACTGCTCCAGCTTGAACCTGGGTGTCTATAATTTACCAGGGAGCAACAAGAGCTACAAGATGTCTTTTCTCACCAGATTAGGCAATGTCTTTTAGGGAAATGTTGCCTTGTAAACTGTCACTTTGTCCTTAAACTGACCCCTGGAGCAAAACAGGAAACATAATCTTGATATTCCTAGATTCATCTCGGCTTATGGGCTTCTGAGGCTTTGTCAGGGTGTCTCATTGCATGTACATCCTTTTTTTTTCTGCAGAAAGCAAGTATCTCATATTTCTCAGCCGCTCCAACTTCAGTCTTAAAAAACATGAAGCAATTTAGTCTAAAGCAGGCAAGTTTGATCTAGCGATTAGAACGTTGAACTCTTGATTAGAAAGCCAAAAATAATGTTACTAAATTGGGAAATTAAAACAGCAAAATGTGTTCCTTATTACCATTTTAGCACCAAAGATACCTGCTATTTAAGCTACTTGATATATATAAAGGCTGTTAAAAACAAAGACACAGTTCAGCCGCACATTCATCCATCTTCTAGATGCCAGCATTCAGAACAGGAACTAAAATTAGTTCAGCAACCAGTACATTTATGTCCTTTCTCAGTTTCTGCTGTTTTTTTCTGCACTCACTGTGTTCAAGATTTTTCTCTCTCATTTTAGTTTTTATATGGATCAAACTGTAGCTGCACTGAACTGCACTTCAGTACCTTATCTACCTTCATAGGCATTGCTGTAGTTTCATTTTTTAACTTGTGTATACTTTCCAATTTATATGTTTTTCTATCAACAGGGCTTTCATGATGCTATAAGACATATACCATAAAATGTATTTCCTGAATAGATATCTCATAAAATATAAAGTCTCTAAGTTTGCCTTGAACTTTTTATAGCATCATAACATAATATTAATTGAACAACAACCTGATCCTTACAAACATTTTTTTAAATCACCTTTTCCAAAAAATTTGGAATGCATGAGAATAGTATAAAAGACCAGACACAAAATTTTAGGGTATTTGTCTATCGGCATCACTGATATGAAAAACATATCAGAAATTAAGAAAAGGCTGCATCAGCCAGCTCATGACATTGAAGTGGATACTAAATTATTTGGGAGAATCAGGCCTTTTCAGCTGCATCATAAAACCGGGCTTAGGAAAAACTGACAGCACTAAAGAGGATGACAGGCAATCAGCACATGTAGTATTTTCCTTCATATATTATACCAGCTGAAGATCAGCTTTAGAGATGATAGGCAAAACCCTCTTAGATGGGCAAAAGTGTTAGGAAGCTGATGAGTGTTCTGCTAAACGATCCTGAACAGACTACTTAAAACTGTTCATTTGTTATAGACTCACAAAGCCTGGCTCTTCACACAGATTCACTAGCACATCATGTCTTGAACCAGCACACAAATTACAAAGATCCAATATATAGCAAGATTATGTTTCTGAACGGTGCTGGCAGATTCAGGACAAAATATTGGGGTAGTAAAAAAAATGCCTTCCCTGGGACCTACATGGCTCATGCGACCTCCCTACAAAAGCAAGGTGTTAGGAACACTGGCATGAAAGCAGGAAACACCACAAGAAACTTTCACCAAGTGACCAGCTAGGTTATTAAACAACACACTCTATGAATAAGAAGCCAAAAGAATACATCTGTAGACATTGTATAAAAAATTTGCCTGCCTGAACATAGTGGTTCAGTGTGATTTTAGACAGCCTAAGATATTTTAGCTCACTGATAGCTGAAACTCCCTAGCTGCATTAAATTCTAGGGTTTATATACCCTAATCTCCCTCACACCCTGACACACGTGCTTACCCCTGATATGAACACCTGCCAGATAAGAAAAAAATAAATTAATTCATGAAACACATTAATAAAATAAATATAAATAAATTTAAAAAAAAATCTTTCAAGTATTGATCTTTAAGAAGGGGGAAATAGTTAACCTTTAAAGAAAGCAAAGAGGATCATCTGCAGCTCTTCTCCAAAATAATTATGCCATGGTTACTTCTGTCAGAAATGACCTTAAAAAGTGTTGTTATTATGAGATTTCCATACTGGTAGATCTCACTGGCCTCCTAAAGATCCAATTGCTTTAACATCTAGATGAAAATTTGCACATGACAACACTGGTACATGAAAGCTGTGATTTGGCATAAAAGGGAACATGGTATAATAAAACTGCTCTGATTACACTTGAAACATTTATTTAAAAGCTTAGGATACGTACCAGTTTATAACAAAGTGTCATAACTCCAATATTTAGAATGTGCTGACTACATTTAAATCTTAAATGTCTTTTCTTAGTGCTACTCACTCAAGCTAAACTGATTGATTTCAAAAGGTGTTTTGGCTGAGTTGGAAGCTATGGGCTCTGTAAATATATGACCCAACCAAGATTAGGAGGCAGATTGCTACAGCAAACATAATTAAAATCTCAAAAAAAGATTAATTCAGCTAGTGAATTTTAACTTCTCAGAACCATAGCAGGAAAAATCAAACAAACCCTCTTTCTTGTATATGAGTATACTCTCAACCCAGTTAAATAAAAAAGCCATTCAACCAAGTGTCCCTGCTGCCAGTCACTGGAAAAGAAGAGAAGAAATCCTGTGAAATGAATTCTCAGAGGATAAAGTTTCTCATGAAAACAAAAATAAATTGAATTCAACAGTTTGCTAACTGCAACCTGCTAACCTTATAAAAATATATCAATGATGTTAAAAATAAAAAATGCAGCCAAGGGAAACAGCCAGATTCCTGAGGGAACAGATTGAATTCTCACTGGTAGTGGATAGCCACTCACCTTTCTTATCCTGATAAGCAATTAAGATGCTATTCTGTTAAGCCCAATGCCAGCTACTCTTCTTTGTCACAGCTTAGATGGATAAATGAGCATGGACTATTCCTTCAGTTGCCTGCCTTTTTTTATTAACTGCCTATGCACAGCAGGTTGGCAGATCTTGTGCAAGAAGTGTTAATTAAGGCCATTTACTTCTCCTTTCTTTTTCTTTCCTACAGTAGAATTAGAATTCTCTACACTCTTTAGCAGCCAAACACTACAAAGAAGTACAAATGCAGTACTCACACTAAAGGAATTGGAAGTTTTGAGTATCAGTACGCTGCAGAAACATATGCTCTTAAATGTGGCTGACTGGGGTAGCTTGCAAGCCTCTTGGATTTCTTTATTTTGCTCCATAATTTCATCCTGAGATAAAACACATTTTGTTTGTTGAATTTTTAATACCTATAGTTAGGGCCTTATTAGTGACTACCGTCTGACAGTAAAAGCATGAAGATAATTGTCCATTTCTCTCTACTACTGCATGGTTTTTTACACAAAAAGAATTGGCCCAACATGAGCAATACCCGCATCACAGTGGCTTGGGGGTAAGTCACCTGTCACTGAGAGGAAAAACAAAGCCAAAACCTGAACTTCTTTTGCTTACTTTTCAACAGAATGTCATCCTAACACCCTAGTATTTCTCTCTGTATTCTGTCCATGGCTCACACCCACCAACCAGCTGGCTTAGGAAAAACCTTTCTCTTCAAAAATTTCAACACACTGGTATGTTTGTGTTTATGTGTAAAAAAAATTTAGTTATGATGAATATTCATCCACAAGAAGAAAGAACCCCAAACCCAACAAACAACACAGCCAAAAAAGAGGCAGTTCGATGACATTTCTGAGGGGTTATCCTAACCCTAGCTTATCCGGCTTAGTATTGAGCACAGATACCTTTTATACCACACTCATATCTTGACAGTAAAATAATTTCTGATTTTTCTAAGCCCACCACTGGCTTTAAGCAGGCTGCAGCTTTTTGTCATTCATAGACAGAAATAAACAGTTTGGAGCTCTCATCAGAGCTGAGAGCCAAACTCACCTAGCCAAGGACAGTGTGAGGGTTGTGTCAACAGACACCTCAGAAATTGTCACCACCACAACAAAAGCTTTGACGGCACTGTTTCCAACTGACAGCAGAGAACAGAATGAATTTTCAAGCCTCTGTTGTTCTCAGAAAAAAAGCTCTATTGAATCTTGCGGAGACAGCTGACGGATTATTTTCCTGCAAATGTTTGCCCTGCCCACCTTCTGTTTCACATTTCTTTCTAACGCATTAAAGTAAACAGCTGATGAAGGCAGGTTGGTGGTGGGAGAATGTCATGTGAATGGGATGGCTGAGAATCGGGGATCTGCCGCTCTTTGCAGGCTACTAAGAAGCTGCTAATGGTGCTTTTGCACCAGATGCAATAGAAGTATGAAGAGAAGGATGGCCTAAAGCATTCTAGAAAGAAAATGGTAAGAACGGAAGTTACAGATCTGGCATGTCAGCAGTGTCCCAACACTCTAATGAATTTGGTTGTGAGAAACTAAATGGTGTCAGTGTTTGGGTAGAAGCCTGACAGAAATTCAGGTGCTAGCTGCAAAGAGGAGATTGAGAGAATCTGTGAAGTATTTTGTTGATAAATCACCTGAACAGAGCATCTTGAATACAGTTTCTGCAAGAGTGAAATGCAATAATGCTTCAGAGGGTCCCTTCTCATCTTTCTGCGTTCATACTTCTCTTTAATTGCCATAACAATGTTATTGTGTTCTTATATATGTTTAGTTTATTTATATTAGAGTCAAGGAGGAAAAAATACTGTTGACATACACACTGCTAATGAATCTGACACAAAATTATAATTCTGACATAAATTATTAATGCAGCTTCTGATTTTAGGATTAATAAAGCTTAATTTTTACTATGCTGACATTTTCTCTTTGGATATTTTGATTGTACTACATTTAAATAATAAAGATTTAAGCACTGGAATTAGAAAAATTGCCCCTTTCAAATTTTCAGCTGATTTGAGAGTTTTAGAGATGGTTTTTAAATTTACATATTATAGAAGCAAAAGTGAGCATCAACTACAGGTTGAGCTTCCTCAGAGGCTTACATAATTTTGTTTAATTCAGTTTTGCAAGGATGCTGGTGTTCTATGCCTACTCCAAAGGAACGTTTTTTTTTCCTAAGAGCAAACTCCAAACTTTTTGAAAGACTCAGTCCACATTTTGCCCCCATTAAATTTCATTTCAGAGCAGTCCTTGCATTGGAACTGCAACTACATTGAGTCAGGAACCGTGAAATGGTATCAAAAAGGTGTTTTCATTGTCTGTAGTCATCATGTGACAGCATAATAAGGAAAAAAACTGATAAGCAAGCCTTATGGTACTTACTGAGTTATGCTTTTTACTTTAGGCTTCCACGTGTTCACCTAAATGCAGAAATCTAGAATAGCACAATGACCAGGAATATTGTTTCAGTTGCTAATGTCTGTCTCTTTTCTTGGAGACCAGGAAGCTTTGGATAAGTGCCTAATAGAGCTGCTGTCTGGTTGCCAGACACATTTCTTCCTACCTTTTGGCACTGTGCTTATGGCATTGAAGACAGGATCTCCATTGTAGTTCAGCTGAAATCAGTTACCCACTAATGCATAGCATACTTATACAAAGCCACTTTCAACTTACTCCACTGTGTTTACGTGTATTCCCATAAAATCCACACATTAAACTTCTTCAAAATTCCTAATGACTATATTAGCCCTCTAAACAGCTGTTGTATAACGTGTGGTGAATATTGAGGATTTGTGCTCTGAGAAATTAAAGAATTTAGAAAACAACCAGATATTTTTTAAAAAGGAGTAGAAGACCTAAAAATCCTCCATAGTTATTTTTATAGTAAAAAATAAAAACATTCTGAAAACTGTAATAAACCCACAAATAAATAACCTTTATAATAAATATTCTGCACACACTGAGATAAGTCATGACTTTCCTCCAATCAGAGGATAATAATTTTATTCTTTATTAATAAGGGATGCATATCTACAAATTCCGTTAATCATTTTTATTTAAGAATTTTATGTTACTTAATATTTAAATCTCTTTTTGGTATAATTCAGTACAGATTCTTGTAATTAGTAATAAAATACTGTGATAACAACTGATAAAACTTGATAGGTTTTATTTGAATATCAACCAAATTAAGGTAAGCCTTGTAGCCTTGTTCCTTTTTCTATTATTCTGTTTTGTTTTTTTTTTTTCTTTAATTAATATTGAGACATGTGAAGTATTCGTGGTCTAAATATGTTTGGTTTTGTTATTAGCAATGACCACATTTTTTCTAAAAGGTGGAAAAACCTTAGTTAGGTATGAAATGTTTTTTATTTCTCCAAGTCTTCCTCTGTACTTTTTAGAATGAGGCTACATCCATTTTTTGACTGACTGCAAACTTTGGTGATTCTGTAGACTCCATAATTCTTTCATGTAATGTGTTACAATTTTAAGTTTCAGAACTGCCTTACTATTTATTATTAATATTTTAAACAGCACAGAACATGCTCTTCACTTATACACTTGTCATAAAGGCAACTTGATTTGCATATTACCGCAAGGAACACCAATTCTGTTTCTTAGTGGGGAAAAAAAAGTTAAAAATCTGACCTCATCTCCATAAGTATAACCTCTTTTAGGTTCCATAGGCATGTAAAGGTATCTTGTTGATGCCAGTTAGATTCCAGTCTTGTAGTATTAGCAGAAATGAAACAATAGATAATTTTAGTATAACAATAATTAATAGTTTAATATAATTCTCACATTTTCCGATAATTCCTGTAAGTGTTACACTGTAATGTTACTACAGCATCATGTACAACTTAATACTTTCAGAAATGAAAAATAATGAGACAAATGAGGAATAAATAATGGAGAAAAAAATTGAGAATCGGTTACATTATTTGTGACTTATTGACATCAAAACACTTGCAATTATTTTACTAATTAGATTGTGTTTCCAGCAGGCATGAACTCATGTTACATTTCAGATGAAATATTTGTTTTCCAAAATTAATCACTTTCTCTTTTTTTTTTTTTTTTTTCAGAAAGGATTGCATAGTCAAGTGGTGCACTTGATCTAGACAAGCAATGATTATCCTAGGCTGTGCTGTGAAGCAGTGGGCAGAGGTGGGAAGCTGGGAATAATAATGGGGATTAGAAATGACCTATCTGAACTTCGTTGAGGGAATAGTGAATGTTGTTAAATAAAGCTAATTTCCTTTGGCTAACGTATTATAAGAGGCTGCATGAATTCCTGCATGGATGAGACAGTACCACAAGGGTCTTGACACTGTAAAATCTAAATAATGGAAAATAGCATGCATTTGATATAGCACCCCATGCATTTAATGGAGTAATGACTCCTGGTTTATTTCCATAGTTTTGTACAGAAGATGTGTGTGAGTGGGACAAAATTGAATACTTGCATCTCTCCTTTCTTTATCTCATTACAAGAAAGTTAACAGTAGTCAGTGAATTAAGATACCTGTGTAATTTATTGGGCAGACTTGTTTATTTGAAACCATAAAAACTCTTACCTATTGACATCTTTTAGACCAGGACATAATATTTATAATATGTATTTTATTATGGCTCCCATAACTTTTTATTTAAATATCCTGACCATATAGATATTTCCTGATTTATAAAAAAATGTGGGGTCTGTTAAGATTTTGAGTGTGGGGATTTGAAAGGACATTATAAGGATTTATGTTCGTGATATGTAAACAAAATGTCCTGAACGGAGTATATGGAGATCTACATGTGAAGATTCTTCTCACCTGACTTTGACTCCATAAAACTTTGCTGTCTACTTTACACTTAAATCTGGACTGGCTCTATGGTCAGTGGATGAATTCTTCTCACCCTAACGTGGTAGTTTTTTTTCTTTATTGATTATGGGAGTAACTTAAATGGTTAGCTGTGATGTCTGAACTCAGGCAACATGAAGCCATGTAATTATTATTTAATTCGTTCATAACAATTAAATAATTGCTTTCATGAATATTTGATCAGAATACAGTATTGATATGGACAAAATTATGTAAAGAAGGGAATGAGTTTCAAATTATCTGCAGCAAATGTAATCCTGAGATTTCTGGTTCCTGAATCTTGGCATGTAATAGAACTAATTGCACTTCATCCTTTTGACTGTTTTTCTGTGAAAGAAAAAAGGAAAGAAGAAATCATTATGCTGCTGCCTTCCCAACCATCTACTGTCCATCAGATCCAAAGCCCTCCAACACTGTAACAGTTAGTTTCTCATCTGGTTTAATCAGCCTGCCCCACGGGAAGCGTCTACTGGCAAAGATAAGCTGCCAGCTCCTACCTTTGGGGGACAAAAAATGTCTATCTTGTCTTAATCCTCTACCTCAGAGCATTATCTGGAGTTTAAGGAGCTCTCATGACATCTGACACAGTCAGAGGAGAAAAGCAGTGAAGTCAGGGACTGAAAGGCATTGCAAGAGTTTGTAAGAGTAAATGGGAGTTTGGAGAACAAGTGAATGAGGGAGAGCAATGGCACTCAGCCACGTGTTCTTTCTGCTGCAGCTGCCTCTTTGGGATCAACTCCCCCCTGACAAGGGCACAATGCTCTGCTCTTTGCTGTTGGATCAGACTGTAGGATCCCAGAAAAGATGTTTGAAATACAAACACATTTTATTCTGAAAAAGGCAGTGATGAAACCCATATGGTTTAAATGGGTTTAAATAGTTACTTTTGCTTCTTTGGTGAAACCTAAACTCAGTTTCTGAGGTGCTTTCCCAGCTTTGCAGAAAAGCCTTTGGACAAAAAGTTACCAAACCCAACAATGAAGATTTAAAAGGTGCTCAAAAATCAGCCTCAGAGAGTTGTTTTAGTGGAGAGTGCAATGTACTCTGCAAGCATAACTGTCCCTACAGATTATGCACTGTATTATATTCTCTTATCACATGCTTCTCCCCAGTTGTTCAAACTGGTACAGACAAAACAATCATTTTCATGAGGTTTTTTGTGAGTGTCCTTGCAGGCTTTTTGTTCTGTGCATTATTTTGTGAATATTCATCATGCAGTTTTCTAAACTGGATTTAAACGCACCTCTCATCCTGTATCTGAAACAAGCAAATTAAAAACAAAAACACACAACCCCCCCTCAAAAAAAAAACCAAAAAAACCCAAAAAAACCAACCAAACAAAGAAAACCCAAAACCAAATGAACAAAAAACCCCTTAAATCAAAGAAACAACTAAAGCCAAAACAAAATATCCCACAAACCACAGAAAACACGGGTATGTTTCAGAAGATGTTAAAAAAAAAAAAAAAAAAAAAAAAAAAAGCAAACTGAAACAAAGATCTTTGGAGTTCAAGGACTGAAACTAAACCTCACAAGAATTTAAAGTCAACTTTGCAACAATCTTATCTGTTTAGATGTAGCTCATCAAAACCATAGCATGCTGAAGTTAGCTACTTCTCCATCTCCCTCTTTCGGGAGAAAAGAAAGGAATGTAGTAATCTAATACTCCTTCACAGAGAGCAGAGGATGTGGAAGAAGAAAGGATTAATGAACACCATGCAACACAGATATCCTTAAGGAAGCTCCACAGCAATAAATTATTAAACATAAAACATAGCACCTGCTGCAGCCAAGCGAACGGTGAAAATATTTTAAAAACAAAAACTATGCTGGGGTAAAATCCATTAATATATTCTGCATCTAGAATTTTTTTGGTAATTCTTCAGAAGTCACAGAGTGGACAGCAAATGCATTCATTACAGTAAAATGCTTTTACCTGTATAGGGGATAGGCCTTGCTGTGATTCTGTAATGCTGCCAGTCCTCTGTTTATCTTTGTTCTGGCTGTATGGCTCTAAATCAAGATAAAAACCAACTCAACATGAAGGAAAATAAAAGGAAGGTCATTTAATCACCACGTTAGCTTAAAATGATTATTGATTCCTGGAGGTGATGTCTAATTCTGCCAGAAAATCCATTTCAGTAATGATTACTGCCCTCTGCCTTATCTATTATACTGGAGGTTATTAAAAGTGGGAGTCTCTAGGGAAGTATATAGCTTTAGACCACTAATATCATATTTAATATGTTTTTAACAGAACAGAGTTTCAGACGGTGCCCTTTAACCTACAAACGAATCAAGGAGAGTGTAGGTCTAATTATTATATATACTCCACTGGGATCTAGTCACACACTAGATGGATAGATAAATATCAGCTGGGACAAAGATGTATTGAACTCTTCATCACTCTAAATTACCAGGTGCACACAGCTCTAGCAATAACATACTCAGAAAACGTACAGTACCCTTTTGAAATAGTTACTCAACTTGCTATTGCACTTTACCAAATAATGTTCCCATCCTATGACACTTGTATCATGTTTTCCTCCTGGCTGCTCTTTCAAAATCACAATGACATGAGCTACCCTGGGAATAAAGAATTAACTACATACTGATACACCTGTCCTGCACACACAGGGACTCTGATGTGTCCCAATCCAACTAGATTACATAACTAAACACATAATGAGGGTAACCTGATAAAAATCAAATATTAAGCATTCAGAAAATTAGAATGGATCATCTAATCTAGTTACCTTTTGTGATCCTGATTTCTCTCTTTATGTGAATCTCTAATTTAAAGGAAAAAAACCAGGTAAGATGATATATGAAATAGCATATCAAAATTATGTTGTTTTGATATTCCATGGACCCACAGGTGTTAATCCTTGAACCTTTTTACTACCTGCTGTAAATCCTTGAGCCTTTTTGAACCAAAGGATCAGTATTAATGTTTACAAATTTTCACAGATCATAATTTTTTCTCATTATATTTAAAACTGGAAAAATATAGTTTTTCATGTATCAGTTGCAGACCTTTTCCCATGGAGTTTTGGACCACCATTAATAAAAATGTGAGACTCTCTACTACATGGGTTATTGAAAATAATTAATTTTTTTTAATCCCAGAGAAGCTTTTTAAAATGTTCTTTTAAAGAAAAGCATTTGGAAAAATAAATTACAGAACCCAATTTCTGAAATTAATTCATCTGACAGTGTTTACAGTATGAAAAATAGCTTAATAACAATAAATAAAATCCATATAGCAAAAATCATGACTGCCTCTTTATTTATAACATTATTTTATTATCTGTCATGACCAAGAGATACTGTAGATCATATCAGTGGTATTATATTTGATATGAAGCGATGTCCAGAATCAATGAATGAAAAAAGTAGCAGCAAATTGCAGTTCCAAACTACTGCACATAATTTGGGCATTATAAAGCATAAGGCACAACTACTTTTAATTCTGTGATATGCACTCCTATAGCCTTGAATTATTATAATATTTTAAATATTATATATATATGTGTGTGTGTATTCAAAATTAATATATACATAATATACATAATAATATAAATATACAATAATTTATTTTCCAGCAACTTTTGAAGCCTATTAATGTTATTATTTTATCCACAAAGAACACATGGAATATTACACAATTCTGTCTTTGTTCTGATCTCATTCATCTTCACGAAGGGAAAATAAATCTGAAGTAATCAATTTTCTTATTAAGGCATCCCAACAACAGTAAATAGGTGCAAATAAACTACAGTCTAAAACCCTGGTCAGATGAAGTGCCATTCACACAAGGAGCAAGCCCTCAAAAGTTATGCCAACACTAAAAATTCCATGTTTTTTAAATGCTTTGTATACAGAGTTGTGCTATTCTAGTACATCTGGGAACTCAGCAAAAAATAATTTCATGAAACGTTTGTCAGAAAATGCATTTTTTCATCTTATTGTTCTTTGCAGGGTAGTTTTCTCTTGCAACTTCTGATATTATTACGACTTTTTTATACTTTTGTTAATGATGCAGACTCAGAGAAGTTGATGGAAAGCTTATAGGTTTTAAAGAACTTTTGTATTCATCCAACAATTAGACGCTACCTTAGGCAGAGAAGGCTTGATGATTTTATTTTGAGATGCAGTGTTCAGATTACCGGCCAGACAGAGAACATAATTATTAAAAATGTTGTAGAAATTTGGTTTAAAGTTTCCACATCAGTTGTTTCCCACAATACACATATTGATAGATGTGAGCCAAACTTTATAAATACAGTGCATGAAATACTGTCAAGTGTTTATGGTAATGAGTGTTTTGTCATTAACTTTAATGGGGACTATACACACTATACTGTAAAATTAGGAAAGGCATGTATGCTCTTTAACACCCTATGACTCACAGTTTAATGGTTAATTATTTCATTCTTGAATTGCTATTCACTTTGAAGGATCTGTGACCCAATAAATTGTTTATTTCAACTGTGCCTGTGGATGCTTTGATATTTTGATATTTTTATAATAATGTATATAATTCAATTATTTTTGTGCAGTGTCAGTAATTCATTATAATGTGGAGAGATATGTCAGCTATGCCACTTGTAGGATAGTACTGCATTTCCTGGCTCTATTGAGTGATAACTCATTCATTTATTTTGAGCCATTATAAATGGGCTTGTGTTGCTCACCATTAGGACATTTAGCAGAAAACCTGCTGTTGCTTATCACAGGGACCTCTGGAAGAAAAAAACCCACAAAACCAATTCTAGATTAATGTCCTCAATGTGTCACTGTCAGAGAAGTCAGCCAAACCACAAACTACTTTTTAATGGAAGAAATATCAGTTATTTTCTCTTTAAAATACAGACATAAATATAATCATAAAAATGAGCAAAAACCCCCTAATTCATTGGCCAAAGCTGGGGTCATATTCTCAGCTGGCATGAATTTGCATGCTCCATTACTGTTAATTGGATTTATGCTCCCTGAAGACCAGATGTTCTATGTTTCTTGGTGTATAGTGCTTTCAGAATCATAGCAGGTTTTTGCTTTAGTATTCTTTTGGTTTTTTATGGACTGGATACCACTGTATTTGTTCTGATCAGTCTTTTGCCATATTTAAACTCTGACATGGTTTAGACAGTTAATTATCTGATTGTAGGCTTAACTTTTATTAAATATTTCGGGTCTATACCATGTTTAGTTAAGCAATTCTTATGTTTGTCAAATTAGATTATTTATTTATATATTATTCAGCTGCGAGTGCAAATAAGATTTTAACTCTCCCTGATAGTTATAACACATAGTTTCTCCTTCCTCACACATCTGCTAACACCTTCATTCTCTCTGTTCCCTATCAAAAGGAAATTTATTTCAGCCATATACTTAAAGTAACTCTTTTTCATAAAGTCCTATATACTAGTTGTTGATACCAAGAGCTTGCTGGTTTTTGTTTATTTTTTTAAATATTCCTGAGGATAAAATGAAGATTGGATTGAAACAAACAAGCAAACCCCCTAGTACATGCTACTTAACATAGTCCACAAATGAAATTGCTTTTTTGACCATTACATACTGAACACTTAGTTCCAGATTTTGTAAATAAGAAGTTCTGTGGTTTAGTTAAAAATCTTGCAACTAATCATCTTCACTTCTGTAAGTTTCATGAATCAGATGCTATTAAAATTGCATCCTTGTCCTTTTCTGTGGAAGGGAAACAATGAATTAGTAAGTTACAAGCTTGTAACTTACTAAGTTTAATAAATTATAATCACTTTTAAATAGCAAAATAGTTTTATTTTGTGTATGAGATACTGAGACTTCAGCTGATTTAAAGAGAAAAAGGACTTTATTTGAGCATTGCCAGCAGGTCACGTGAGGTGATCCTTCCCCTCTGCTCAGCCCTGGTGAGGCACATCTGGAGTGTTGTGTCCAGTTCCGGGCTCCTCAGTACAAGAGGGACGTGGAGTTCCTGGAGCAGGTCCAGTAGAGGTTTACAAGTTTGATTAAGGGCCTGGAGCATCTCTCTTCTGAGGAAAGGCTGAGGAAGCTGGGCTTGTTCAAGCTCAAGAAGAGATGACTGAGAGGGAACCTCATCAATGTAAGTCTCCAAAGTGAGGGTGCCGAGAGAATGGAGTCAGCCTCTTTGTGGTACTAAGCCATAGGACAAGAGGCAATGAGCCAAAACTGATGCACAGGAAGTTCCACCTGAACATGAGAAAGACCTTCTTTATTGTGCAGGTGACTGAGCACTGGGACAGGTTGCTCAGAGAGGTTGTGGAGTCTTCCTCATTGGAAATATTTGAGAACTGTCTGCACACAATCCTTTGCTATATGTTCTAGGGTGACTGTGCTTGAACAGGGAGGCTGGACCAGATGGCCCAGTGTGGTCCATTCCAACCTGACCTATTCTTTGATTCTGTTTCATTTTCACATGGAAATCTTACAAAAGTTGTTTCAAAAATAGAGTTGACATCTTGAACCTGTTACTTGGAGAAAATATCACAAATGTACATATTTGAGGGAAGAACTCGCATCAACAATTTCATTGATTGACAAAAAATTTTATTATATTATTATTATTTTTATTTCATGTGAACATGTACTTTCTTGTCTTATACATAATCATTATGAGAGTAGCAGATGATCAATTATTGATAGTTTTCTTTTTCTTTATCATTTTTCTTAAAGCTCTCTAATATTTTGTGACTCATTTTCCTTCTTTCCCCTGTATTGCAGTAAAATAACAGATGGAGGGAGTTATTCATAACTCCTTTCTTATATCAATTTTACCTCCAAGTCCACCCATTACCAGTGGCAAATATAAAAAAAAATTATTTTTCCATAGCTCCTGACTATCAACAAATGACCCATTTGAGATCAAATGTTCATTGACTGGTTTTTTTTTTGGGGGGGGGGGAAGATGTGTCAAAACAAGCTTCTTTTTCTTCTTGTCACTTCCAGACAGCACAATGAAGACTAGAAAAACTCATATATGATGGGATACCTGGTGCCTGTTGAGCTGTGAAAAGACATGCTATTAGGAGCCCAAAATATTTCTGCCAGGTCAGCAAAGTATGAGAAAAGTTCCCATTAAGCAGTTTATAAGTATACACCTCTTTTTTCTTCCTCTCCCTCTCTCCTCCCCCTCCAAGCCTTTGATAGCCAGCAATTCACTTTGCTGGCACACACTGTGGCCTTTCTCAGAGTATAATTCACAATGTTTATAACTGTCATTTCAGTCTCTGTACTTTGTATTTTTTCATCTCATAGCCTTTCTCTTTTTCAGGTTCTTGTCACCCTGGAAAAACACTAGTGTTTATAACCTCTCTGGCTACACTGACTGGCTTTGTCATCAGAGGTTTTTGTAGCATCCTTAATGACCTGTTAGGAAGAATCTTGTAAACATTCTGTCATAGTAAGTGTTGGGCTGAAAATCTGTTACCTTAACTTGCATCCTCAAAATATTGGCATATTAAGTGCTTGGCAATTGGCCGTTGTGATGGGCTCAATATAGTAAATTCTTCAGATACTCTTTTTTCTTAATGTTACTCATTTTTGCCAAAAAATGGCCATGCTAATCAAAGAATGGGTGTGTTATTAGGCTGTGAACTCTTGAGACCTTCTGTGCCAAATATTAATAATTAAATACATTCTCCAAAAATGGCACTATACATCTAGAATAAAAAACAAAACACTTTTTGTGAGGTTTTGAGCAATATCTTGAATGAGATATACAGGAAATTCTAAGTATTATGTTTTTCTGTATACTGCAGTGGGAGAATGTAGAGAAGCCCCAATTCTGTTTTGTTATTTCAACAATAACAAGTGTCTGAGGCATCCAGAAAGCTAAACAGAAAGTTGTATTTTCTACCACTAGTAGTTTTTTGTGTAATCAGTTGTGCTACTCTTCCAGTAGCTAAACTTCCCAAATCCTTTGGAATAGTTATGTGACTTTTTGTACTAATACTTTATACATGAGAACTAGGTATTGTTTAACTAAAAAAAAAAGGCACCAAAAATTAAGATAGTATATTTACAGTTTGTTTCAATTTCTGATTCTGTTCCAATTTTTAATTTCTGTCTTAGAAATCTGAAAGAACATTCAAATTGAAATGTAATACTGGAAAGAAATGAACCTTTAGCTATAGTGTCTCCAAGGTAACACCATCTAGATATTAAAATCTATCTTAGATAATATCCATATGTATATAAATAGATATATTCATATAAATAAGGACACTGTAAATATATGGTGAGGTTCACAGACTATGAAACAATGCTGACTTTGATTTATGCATTATGTTATATAAAAATTTAGACTTGTGTCAAGAAAGTAGGTTAAAGTTAACCTCTTGTCCCAAGGAGGCACTTGGCTGCCTGTCCATAATGGCTTCAATACACATAAAGTTGTGAAGAATAAGAAAACCTCAGCTATTATTTTGGCAGAAAATTGTGAGGCAAATCAAAGAAATTAAATCATTTCTTCACTATACAGATTTATATCTCCCATGGATTTGGAAGTCAGGAAGACAAATATGTGTTCTGGCAAGTGTTTCTTTTTCCCTTGGAGTGAGGCAAAGGACTTGCTGCAAACTGATCACCAATTCACTGCTGCCAGGAGCACACACTGGGTGAAATGGAGAGGTCTTTTGAGAAAAGGCTGGGATTTGTTTAAGTGAAATTGTAAGTGCATGAGTATTAGTGGCACTGGGAAACTTAGTAATCTGGAAATCAGGGAACGAGTATCACCACTTTATTCAATCCTTTTCTGCATGCTTAGGGATAGAAAAGCATATTGCTTCATTTTGTAGGGATCAAACAACGCTTATAAACAATAGCATCACAGTCATGGTGTTCATGTCCAAAAAAGCACATACTGAAATACTTGAATACTAGGAAAAGCAGAAAAACACAGTGAATATTGGAATCCATCCTGGATAGTGTTAAATAATACCAGCCAAAAAACTCTTAGATTTATTCCAGGAACTACTTCATGCTTATCAGCAAAAATGCAGAAAGCCTATCACGGTGGTCAGATGAATGAAGTACTAATGGGACAAAGCAATCTGAAATAATTAAATTTTTCAGATAATGCACAAAACATAGCTGAATGGATAGTACTGTAACAGTACCCCTTGGTCTCCATCAGTTCTGTATTCATATACAAAAAGAAAACCCCCCCTCCTCCCACTTTTAGAGATGACCAGAGTCCAGAAATTGCCTCAACCATCTTTATTCCACTCTTTCATTTCACTGGAATTGATCAATATTTTAATTTCTTTCATGAAGGTGTACACCAAGTTATTTTTACTGGACAACACATTTTCATTGAAATACTTGCTAGAAATGAAACCCTAGAAAACAAGAGTTTAGATTCTTATTGCTAAAACCAAACTACTTATTCAGAATTTTAGACTATATTTAATGTGTGGGAAAAAAGTTGTCAAGCTTGTTAAGTCTGTGTTTACAGAAAAGTATAAATATTGGTTTTAGAGGAAAAAATAAAAAAAAAAACAACACAAAAATAACCCTACAAGAGAAGGATACATTTTTGTCCCATTGCTTTGATTTTCAGGTATTAGTATGAAGTTATAGTATGGGCATGAATAACATCTGAATAGACCAAATACCTAAACTGATTGTACGTGGTTGCTTTTTGTGCTGTCAGTGATAGAATCAGTCCTCTGTCTGGAAGAGAAGGTCATATATACCTCAGCATCAGTAGGAGGATCAGCTGATAGTAGAACTAGTAATGATATTTTTGAATTTGAGATATGAAACCAGATAGATATTTTGTAATAAAAATGGTATAAACATGAATCAATCAAAAAAGAGAGTAGTTTTGTGCTGACCCAGTTTGTGAAAACTCTGGAATTGAGACTGTTAGTAGAAAAAGTTCAGTAATACACCCAAGCTGGTGAAAGGACTGACAGAATGTTTTTAGGGGAAGTAGAATTCAACTGCTTTCACTTTAGCAGTATCATTTTTTTCCCAGATTAATCATCTAAAGCATTCCATAATCAGTGAAAGTTCTTGCATTGGTTAGCTGTAGATGAGCAGTTCAGATTAATAGTATAAGATTTCTATAATCTTAATATGTGAGATATGAGACTGACCTAAAGCCTGCTTATCCTCTCTGTATATATATATATATTTTTTTTTTAATTTTTAAAATCACTAAATTATTGAATAATTTAGGTTGAAAGAATTCTCTGGAGGCAACATAGTCCAGCCCTTTTATCAAAGCAGGGCCACATTACCTGCTGCTCATCAGCATCCTCACATCTTCAATCGAAGTAGTGAGATTGATATCCCTGGTGGGTGTCTCTAGTGGGGGTTATTTGGTATATTTCCTTTAAATTGATTCCCAGCTTAAGTTTCAAAGTTCCACACCTCCCTCATTCAATAAAAGCTGCTTCCAGGTACAAAACAAACTTCACATCTGCCTGCTTAATGCAATACTTTTTTCATCAAGACTCTTCCTGTTTTTTGTTAAAGTTATCACTGGGCATGAAAATTGCAAGTAAGATATAAGATTTCTTTTTCTTCCTAAACTGAATTTTTTGACTGGCTACCAGAGAATAAAACATGCATACAAAATTCCAAAACACATATGAACACATACTTCTAATGAATTTATTTAAATATAGACATTTACAGATTACTTAAGGACTAATAGAATTTTCAAAGTATGGCTGAAACAACAGTCTGGCTTTTTTAAAATGCAGTTTCACTGTCATGCAAGTCAAAGTGAAAGGAAAGAAAGTGTATGTAATATGTGATTATGTTTCTCACTTATATTTATTCAACATGAGAGAGATAGAGAAACACACACCAAATATTTTCAACCCATCAGATAACCTCAATCATTCTGATGCTCTGGAATGCTTTTTATGACATTCCTTCAAATCATCAGGCAGAAAAAGGAGGAGATATTCTTTCACTGCTTAATGAAGGTTTTAAAGATGCAGAAAGATTGGGTTGGGTTTGAGAGGATAAAGAAACACTGGTGAAATAAAATAACAGGAAAAAGAATACAGTTCATTAGTGTCAGTATAAACCTGTTCCACCAAGTTCAAAGAAGGGCCTTAACACCTTCTGTTGAGTGAGGATTTAGCTCTATTTTCCCTTAGTCATCCAAAATAAGTAACTTCAGAGGACAATGAAACTTGTTAGCTTCTTTTATTGTTATTCTATCCCCATTAAAATATTCTTAATAGCTTTTAAAACAACTAAAAACTACAACAGTGTATAGAGAGCTTTACTCTGGAAATACGTAATGATACAACACCCAAGAAGAAGTGTAATATGAAGTATTTATATTCCATTTTTGTCCCTTATTACTCATTACTGCTGACACCCTTTAAACATATTCAGTGAACATAGCAAAATGTAATTAGCATGGGTCTGTAAGTGAGTTCTCCTAATTTCAGGAAGACAGTGCATTTTGTTGGTAAGTCTGACACTGAAGATCTTATTCATAAAACCTCAGCTTCTTAATGATGTTCCATTGCACTGCACTCACTGATGGTCATTTCAACATCTCTTCCCCTCCAAGATTCTTCAACTTTTTTCCAATCGTCTCCCAATCATCCTTTCTCCTCTTGTTGCACATTGAAGCCTTAGCCCCTAAGGGCCAAGGTCTCCTTTAACTCTGGCTCTGGTAAGCAGTTGATTCATCCTCCTTTTGAAGGACTTCCTTACCCTCTGAATTTCTGCTGAATGTCCCTTCCTCTTCTCCTGCCATTTTCTTTTTCTAATAGTCTGTGCACCTTTGTCCCACCACAAATTGAAATTCAATTCTCTGTGTCCCTCACCTTCCTCCATGAGCTGAAGCTCTTTGCTTCTGTTTACTAAAAGTTTAGACACTTTTCTCTTTCTGGGGGTGATGCTCTCCCTCAGTTCTCTTGTCTTAACTTCTTCTGATTAATCCTGTTATAAAGCCTATTAATATAGATATAATTCTATGTTTATATTTAAATGTATACCTATATATGAATTTATGCATATATCTATAGAAACACATTAGGAACACATATTTTCTTGTCTTTATTCTATTTACAGTCTAGAAAGTAAAGAGAATAAAGGATTATTAGTGTAATTTAATTTGAAATAAATATTATTAAAGTAATTGAAAGAAATGTCTGAATTTTGCAATCATAAAATACATGAATTGCCATCTAACACAAAATTTAGGTTATAACTGCTGACTGATTCATAAAATGGGCAGAGAGCTTAAGGACTTAGGACTGTCTCTTTTGGAATGTGGTGTGGGGTAGTCATTTCTTTATACTAGAGGCAGGACAAGAGGATAGAGGGCAGAAGGAAGGGCAGGTAGAATACATTAAGTTAGAGAAATATGAAAAGGTTAACCTGAACCAGGTAGGTATCTCATAAGTCTAAAAGAAAGTTGTAAAAGATTTTGTCTTCTGGAAATCTGGAGAAATTAAGAGGATAAGAGGTGAGATTATTTAACTTAAACTTTGATTACATGAACAAGTAGCATGGATATAAATTTTTAAAAGAAAAAAGGTTTAAGGGATTTCATTATCCAAGGAAATACCAAGACATGTACAGAATAAGTATGGCTGTACTGAGATTTTCATATCAGAAAATACACCTTGCTAAATTACTCAAGATCTCATTTCCATTTAGGAGTGTCTACCATTATTCCTTTTTCTCTTAAAAGCAAACATGTTTTTTTGATTCGTTGGCAAATTAATATCTTTTAACATAAACTGACATAATCTGAATTATTCTGTGAGAAATGAACAATTATTCCTGATGGTGTGAGAAATATTTTGCATTTCTCCAAATACATTACTCAAACTCATATGCACAAGTAATTTTATGGAATGAAAAATAAAAGCAAAGATATCAGTGTAATATATCTTTAAATTCATAGGCTGCAAGTCAAAAACTATGGCAGTTCATCATGACATGGACAGATGCAAAAAGCATAATTCTTGTCTAATGGTGATGGTGTCATTTGTTCTGAATTTCAGCATCCTTTTCATCCTTTCCAGACCTCTAATGGGAGAAAATCAAACCAGAAAGAGAGACACAGAAAACATATAATGCATATACAGAACAAGGGTATGGAAATGTTTTGGGATAAAGTACTTAATGCCTGTCTGGTGCTTCTATTAGGAGTGTCCAGCATTATCTTCCTTTTTTTTCTTTTCAATGAACACAGCATTTCTGGTTGGTCTGTAGATTAACTTGTTCTTCTCAAACGTGTCTTCCTGGTATGCAAAAATAGAATAACTTTGAACTGGTTAAAAAAAGGAGATCCAAATGTAGCAGGTAAACCAAGAAAACTAAATCCCATCTATCAATTTTTATAACACTTTTTAGATTCATATCTACCTCTTAATCTATTTTTCCATTTAAATTTGGGTCTATATATTTCTACTACAAATATCTTCTCTTTCTGAAAACAGTCACATATAAACCTATTTGCATATCAAGTGTGGCTTTCCCAATGTATAAAAACAAAGAAATGTAGCTTTATGTGGCCTGTAAAATGTATGAAAATTAATCCCTCTACCTGCAAAGAGATTACACAGAGCAGTCATATTCTGACTTGTGGAGATAAGTACAGTTAATCAACACACACAAGAGACATGGAGCTTGTTGTTGCGTGAACACAGTGTCAGTCAGGTATGTAGGAAACTTCTGTGCTTGTAAAGAAATTTGCACTGATGATCTGTGTAACTCTAAGGTACAAATGAAGCGATTGTTTGAATTTATTTACACTGAATTTGAAAATTACATGTTCACTTTAAAATAGATTTCTGACTAACAGTGCAGAAGTACCACTAAGTCTACTTGAACTCTTCTTGAAAGCATTGTTCTGATTTCAGAGGCCACACACTGCTAAATGACTGACTTCACCAGCAACGAAGAGTACTCTTAATTCAGGATTTATATTAAAGTAAGAACAAATTACTTTTTGTGCTCCTACTGAGAAAAGTATATACTTTTTGATCTGTGTATATGCAGAAAGAGAAAAACCTTTCTGTTTTCCTATTCCTTTATGTAAAAAACTACTTTTTTAGTTCTGCTTATACAATATCTTTCAAAAGAGGGAGTTTTTATGACCGGTCCATTAACATATTATTTTTAGTACATGTAAACAACAGCATTAATTTCCATTTTTTCTTAAAGGAAATATGAATTGAGAAATTAGATTTGCAGAATTCGTACTTCCATTCATGGGAATAGCTTATTAGCTTTACAAATTAATTTCAAAAACTAACATTATTAGCTGGAACCCAAAAAACCAGGCTGAACTCCATTGACTTAACACTACAAAACAGAAGAGTTTCTCACATCACTGTTAGGACTGAATTTCTCTGCTTCCATCTTGCCCAGGGCTTGGATTACTAAGAGCACAGTGCTTTTAGGGGTAGACACTTCCAGAATGCTCCTTTTGAAGGTATTGATAATCTATACCCAAGATCCACCTACTTGGAAGCACCCCAAATACATATCATGCATATTTTACAAGACTGCTTATGCTGTCTTACTGATACTGCACTCTTGCAGAATTTTCCTTTAAAAATTTCTGGGGCAAAAAGTAGGTGCTTAACAATCATAAACATTTATTTTCTTGCATTAATTGAAATGATCAATTGATGTAAGCAGGTTAGTGTGTACAATTTTAAAAACATTACGAAGAATTTTGGTTACTAAAATGTGAAATTCCAACTTAAAAATGTTCCTGGCAGTATAAAAAATGTATGTCTTAACTGGATTAGGACTATTGTCTGAACTTTGTCACCTAAAAACAGTGGGGTGCCCCCAAGCAAGATGAACATCATAGAGCCACTGGACTTCTGAGACACTGATGTGATTGTCTAGAATATAAAATACTTGCAGTTTAAAAATGCAAAAAAACCACAAAATATAAGCAGCCATAGGAAATGCAAATGGGTTTTGTTTGCAAAATGGACCTATATTCAGAATGGTTTCAAATAGCTAAGTTTAATATCACCACAGCAGCATATATAGATCTATCCATAGAAGTAAACTTTTAGACAAATGGTTCAAAATTAACAGTTGTTCAAATGAAATGTCAAAAAAGGTTTATGCATTTGGCAGAGGTATAAATCAAAGACTAGGAGCGAGAAGTTGAGTCTTCATTTGCACAGCACTGATGACACTGACACTGAGGTGCTGAATGTAGCTCTGCTGCCTAAACTGGGAAAGTGGGACAAAGGAAGAAAGAACTACAGATTTAGCTCAATTGATAGAAAAAAATCCTTTATAGAGAGTTTGATAAGAGAATCACAGAATGAGTAATGTTGGAAGGGACCACAGTGAGTCATCTGGTCCAAGCTCCCTGTTCAAGCACAGTCACCCTAGAGCACATGGCACTGGACTGTGTCCAGATTGTTCTTAATATTTCCAGTGAGGGAGACTCCACAACCTCTCTGGGCAACCTGATCCAGTGCTCAGTCACCTACACAGTAAAGAAGTTCTTCCTCATATTCAGGTGGAACTTCCTGTACATCACCTTCTTCGTATTGCCTCTTGTCCCATTGCTTGGCACCACTGAGAAGAGTCTGGCTTCGTCCTCTTGGCACCCTCCCTTCAGATACTGATAGACAGCAATGAGGTCCCTTCTCATTCATCTCTTTTTTAGGCTGAACAGGCCCATCTCCCTCAGCTTTTCTCTATAAGAGAGACGCTTCAGTCTCCTCATCATCTTTGTAGCCCTCCAGTGGACCTGCTCCATGAGCTCCAGGTCTCTCTTGTACTCAGAAGCCCAGAACTGGACACAGCACACTAGATGTGCCTCACTTGGGCAGAGTAGAGGGACAGGATAATCTCCCCTGACCTGCTGGCAATGCTGCTCCTCATGCACCCCAGGGCACCGTTGGCCTTCATGGCCACCAGGACACTCCGCTGGCTCATGGACAGCCCACTGTCCCCCAGGACCCCCAGGTCCTTCTCTGCAGAGCTGCTTTCCACCAGCCTTTGCTGGTGACTGGGGTTATTCCTCCCCAGGTGCAGGACCCTGCATTTGCCTTTGTTGAACTTTAGACAGTTCATCTCTGTTCATCTCTTCAATCTGTATTTGGCTTTTCTGAAGAGAGCTGAATTAAGAATGTGCAAGGGCTTTTATGGTGGCTGTGCATACTGGATGTAAGATCATTTAACATAATGCAGGAAGGCAACACAGAAACAGTTGCTAGGAAGTTGAAGAAAAGTTGAAGCATTTTGTTTCTGTATTTTGAAGTAATTATTTGCTATTTTTGTTTTAGTGGTGTCTAGCAATCCCAGCCATAACACAGAACAAAAAGATTTTAATTTTGTTTTTCTTCTTTTACTTTAAAGATCTTCCAGTTATAGCATTAGGCAAATGATGACAACTGAATGTAGGTAACTCTGTAAAGCATAATGGCTGGCAAGTTGTGAAAAGCTGTCTTAGATTATATGTTATAAAAGCCACATGGATATCAGGTTTAAAATGATCTGAACTTAATTTTATGATTGTGCAAGGCCCAGAATTTGGTTGACACACTGCAAAAAGAAAAGGAAGTGTAAATGATAGTATGTGGAGAAAGAAAACCAGAGTTCTTTGAGTCTGCCTCAAAAAATCAAAGAACTTCTTGCAGCATGTGATTTACAGAATAACAGTTACACTTACTTTTGCTTTGTAGGGTTTATTATAAAACAACTAAACCCAGTGATCATCCATCTTCTTCCCTTGCCCCCTTATTTTTCACCCTAATCCCAGTTTAAAGATCCAGCTCTCCCTGAATGTTTGAGGTGAGTAGTTTATTGGTGTCCCCTAGCAATTGTGAGGTGGTAAGAGAAAGCAAAGATCACTAAGTTCAGTCATCTCTATGTGTGTATGTTAAATGTATAAATTTACAGGGGAAATGAGTGTTCTAGCCTTGCATGCTTGCTTTCTTTGTGAGCCAGCATTGCTCAGATGCTTTTCATAAGTGATATTTTTACTGAAGAAAATTGCAAAGTCTGCAGAGTTCAAAATAGAAATGATTTTTGCAAACTCATACACTAGCACATATATATTTATAAATGTGTATTTAAAAAGCATCAGGAACAATTTAGTCATGAAAGATGAGAGGAAAATTCTGAACAGTCAAAAATACAACATTATCAAGAAGTTTTATGAGAATAATTTGCAGAACTGTAGCTAGCATTGGGTCAGGAACTAAAACATGAAAATACATGCTCTAAAAGGTGAGGGGACCACACCACTGTCATCATAGTCTGGAAACTACAGAAGTGAAGTAGATTTAAACTGACTGCTAAATAAAATTATTTCCACAACCAGCATAAGGAACCTATGAAACTGAGATGAAAATTTCATTTTAGGAAGTAGATTATAGGTATTGTATAAAAAGACCAATCCCTTCAGAAAATCTACAACTTAAGGTTTCAGTTTACATCTGTAAACTGAAAATTAATGTGTCATGTGACAGTATATGATCAGAAAGCCTGGATAAGAGTCAGGTTTGATTGACTCTTCTGAGTGGTTTGAATAGAATTCATGGTCACACCTAGGTCCTGGAATAACCAAGGATAATGGTAACAAATGAATGAAACTTAATTTTATTATAAAATATTTCTGTTTTGGCCACTGCTCTTGGTGACTCTATGGTACTATTTGTAGAGTGACAATTGTGGTAATATCTCAGACTTTTTGTCTGAGGTATCACAGATGTAATTGAATTAGCTTTCCCCTAATGCATATAGTTGAGATATATCTAAGTTAAAAGAAATAACCTGTCATAATTTAAAATCAAATAATACCATAAGATGAGCTTCTGTTTTCAAAGATTTGATCAAATATCCACTCATCTGCTATATCTTATTGTAATATTCAGTCAGTCTGAATTAGGGCTATTGTATGTTTGAATTATTTCTTTTGTCATTCTTTATGATAGATATTCTTATATTTCATTATCTCAATCACTGAAGGTATTTTTTAAGATAAAACAATCCAACTTTATATGACAGAAAGGAAAAACACTTTTCAAATAGCCTATAATGAAACATCAGATCTGATACGAAGCATGACCTCGGCTGAGGATTCTGATTGGTGTTTTAAAGTATCTGACATATTTTAGAGATATTACTCTCTTCAGCCTCTGTATTTCCATGTATTTCCATAAGAACTATTAAGTACTGTTTTGATTATGATACTCTCTATTTTAAAGTTAGCTTAATCATAATGCTTGGACTACTGAAACATCTCTAGAGAAAATCTGACCTAATCTTCAGTCTAGGACAGCGAGAGTCTGTGAATGCTAGATTAAATGGTCATTCTTATTTCTATCTGATTTCTATCCCACCTGTGCATAAAGCTGAGGTAAAAGTGATGAAATTATAAGAGGTGCTAATCTATTTTCAGGTTCAACTAGGGCAAAAGCAGGAGTCCAACATAATGTTCAATAACATAAAAATGTAACCTATTGAAAGATACAGCTCTCAGCCAAGAGAATGATTGTTCATCATGATTAAGCGGCACAATCAGACTGAATATCTTGGTCATCAGAGATTTCTGCAAAAGTGATATTATGCCCTTAGCCCTGAGGCTCAATTTGCTTTCAAAAACTATCCTGGGGCTGGAACAAGAGCTCAGGCTATATTGTTCCTCTATATTTAACTCTGAAAGAAGTTTGAGGCCTCCCAAGATAACCTGTTATTTAGCATGAAGGTTGATGACAATGGGACATATTGGGTAAGAAGGAAGTTGTTATGAATGACTGAAGCACCAGCAACCTTTTGCTAGTGCTGATGCCAGTGCCTGATGGTTCTACTGGAAAGACATGTACCAGGCCTTCTGAAAACAATCCAATTTTTGCCAAAGCCAGGTGAGACTTAACCATCCCTCACAGTCTCAAAGGGAACCTGTTTCCTGCCCAGAGTGATGTTGCTAACAGCTTTAATGGCATTCTAACTACATCAACTGCAAATGTAATCTGTACATGATGACATTTGGCTAGGGCATATGTTCTCTTCCCATTTGTGGATACTGCAGTACACCACCATAGATTGTTTCCACTTCCCAAGTGCTCATCAGTCAGATAAAAAAGAAAAAAAATAGTCTTTTTCCTGAAAATTTTCACTCAGTGGCTTCTACATCTTCATGAATGGATGGGCATAAACTACACAAGGAAATAGTATCAGTGTCAGAAGTAAGAAAGAAAAGTGAAAAGTAAATCCACTGTTTGAAATGCAAAAAAATAGCATGCATTAATTTAGAACTGCTAACATCATCCCATGTATGGTTCAGAAATGGCTCCTGAAATAACTTCATACTGGGACAACTAAATTTGTAAGATCTTCTCCAGTGAGGATTGAGTGCTTCAAGCATCATCTTGTTACTAAGTAAAACCTTTTCTTTTGGTAATACCATGCAGTGGGAATGTGAAAATCAGTTGGTTCTAATGTTCCTTTGAATAATCTGGAATGTTCGTGATGCAACACAGTACAAAGAGAGATTGGAAGATAAACAGCTGAACAGATACCATGCAACCTATGTGAAAACTGATCTTCATATTTGAAAATAAGGCGATGGACAGCACAAATTCCCAGCCAACAAATGCAGGATCAGAGGTGGCTGAATGGAAAACTGAAAATAAAACTGCAAGGCATAAAGGCTGAAGAAGAGTCTGGAAAATTCATAGATATTGTGGAGTTGAGGAAAGGCATTAAGAGATCATGCATGGGGATATAGAGGGAGAGTGGGTTTTCAGAATGGATTTCAGAAAAAAAAAGGAAGGAAGAAATAATAGCTTGTTTTGGTTTGTTTTTAATAGCTGACTGTTTTAACGAGCTACAAACATGAAAATCAGTTGTAACCAATTGAAGCTGTCCTGTGATATTATGCTATGCACGCACATTGCTGGAGGCAATGTAGCTTCAGTTTGAGAAAATTCTATATGCAGCTCAGATGTGCTGGAATGTGCAAACAGTGCCTATAGAGAATCACAAAGCATCCATACCTTTCTCACTAACTCCCCACTTAACAACATGTAGAACGAGCAGCAATGGAGCTTTTCAGGATGTTTTTGCAGTAGAAAAAATAGTATGAAAAAATAACAGCTATAAATCTTGTTTTGTTATTTTTTACAACACTTTGTAGCTTGCACTCTTTTAAATACATTTGTATTTTCAATTGCAAAATTAATGTGGCTTAATCAATGCATTCCTTCATGCAAGAAAAATTTCTTTACAAAACATTACAAAATTTTCTTTTAGAACATTTTTGTAGTCAAACTAAGTGGGAGGAATTAACATAAATATTTAAATCAACAGAAAACTGTATGTCTCATCCATATTCAGCAATTTATTTACATTTACTCATGTGTATTTGAGTTAATTGATTATTTTTTTTGTCCGGATGCTGTAATCATTAACATGAGAGGTTTTGAGCTTCGTCTCTTTTTTTTTTTTTTCCAGAAATACCATGAATTATCTCTTGTTTTTAATGATAATAAAGACTTAAATATTGTTTTCATTGTTGTTTACCCTGTGGATATGTAATAGCGACAATCAATCATTGCAAAATACTTAATGAAATGCAAGAAAAAAATTTTCTTAGGCAAAGTAAGCACTCACTGATAACAATAGGTAATAACATACACAATTAAACATGTAAAATAAACTTCTTGAACCTGCAAGCCAGGAAAAATTAAGTTCTGAAGATGGCAATTTAGCTAATAATTCAAATAGCAAGGTTGGATAAGGGAGGAATTAGTAATGGTTGCCCACCCCCGCTTCCTATGCTATTATCACAGCTGGGTGTTCCAGGCAGTGAATGATGTGACATCTACATAAAAGCTGCCTTGTAGTCTTTTACCACTGGTTACTAAAGCAAAGAGCACAGTGAAGGTATATCTCATCTGGCCCCTGACTCCCTGCAGGTAATTTGCTTTTGCCCTCTGACAGGGTTCAATCCTTTAATAATAAAGGCAAACATTGGGCGAACACCTCAAGTAGTGCAGAGACGGGAAGAATTACTCTAAATTTGAAAGCCACTCTGACATTAATGGCCGATTCAACAGTGCAGAAGGAGACGCCCTTCCTCTTTCTAATCATGCCTGAACTACTTGGATTCATTGCTTTATTCATTCACTTACCTACACTTTTCCATCCTCTCTTATTTGGCTGCATTTGTGTGCAATTTCTGGCCCAGGAAATACAGTCAACAAGAAAATACTTTCAAGTTCCTGGGGTGGGGTTTTGTCTCTGCTGAAATCAGTAAGAAAGTGCAGCGGGCTTCAGTGTAGCTAGAAGTACACCTTAGACTCATGTGCATGCATGTTTTTGTGTGTGTATTTAGGTGTGTATGTTCAAACCACGGAGATAAAAGAACTCCTACTTTTTAGTTAAAGTATTGCTGGATTTTCCATAGAAATAATGATTTGGTGATTCAGCCTAGAGAAGAGAGGTGGTGGGGAACTAACTCAAACTGTTTAAATGACGGGAATCTGCTAACAGCTGACACCCATTAGAGCATCATTTCTGACACACACAAGCTCACAATTCACTCTTCCCTTTTTGTGATGTTCTTTCAGACTGTGCTCTGCAGCACAAAGCTGTTGTACTTCAGCTTCTAAGTGCTGTCTGCTACTCTTATGCCACACTATGGTATTTTCCCACAATGGCTCTTCAGCTGCTTTGTTCCTGAGGTGACTGTTCAGGAGGGTGCAGTATAATTTTCAATCTGGTGTCAGGGAATGTGTGTATAACTATATGTGCATCTACATAATTACAGTGCCCACATCTCATGCAATTCCAATAGTGCTGGAAACTTTCTGTGCTGGTGGGTTAAAACTGAGATGTATGTGCCTGTTTAATGCCATGGCCCCATTGTTATGGTTGTGTACTCAGTCTGGCTCTTGGAGGTGGAGAATACTGACTGGAAGTGAAATACATTTTTTTTTTTTTTAATGAATAACAGAAGATAGCAAAAAAGAAAGCAGGAAGTCTAGGCACAAAGCTGTGCTTGCCACTTATCTTCAAGATTAGTGCCACCTTGCCTGCTCTGTTTCTTAAGAAGGAGAATTTAATTTTTCTTTCCCTCAAAAATACCCCAAACAAACAACCCCCCTCAAAAAAAAAAAAAAAAAAAAAAAAAAAAAAAAAAAAAAAAAAAAAAATTGACTGTATACTAGAAAATTATAGGTATTTTAATGGTTCTTGGCAACATGTTTTCAAAACTTCTTAGGGTTCAGGACTGCTTTGCTTATTGTTCTTCTTGAATTTGTATGTTTTGTGCTGGTGAAACATGAAAAATCTCTCTTGTTTCTTTGAAATGACTCCTTCAGACTCCAGGAAAAGCACCAGGAGCTGGGGTGGTGTTTTCTTCTTCTCTAGTAGCTGGTACCTATCTGAAGAAATAACCCAGGCACCTTAGAAAGCCACCTGGTAAACCTGCTATCCACCGCGGAAGCTGAACCCTTCCCTAGATGAGCCAAGTGCTACGCAGTTTCCTATAAGGGGATGGGGAGGTGTCTCCACTAGGTGGCACTGATGAAATGCGTGAAGATTCACAATTTGGCAGTTTTGGTATTCAGTTTTAATTTCTTCCTCCAGAATTCTCTTTTTTAAAAAAACAATACTATTTTTCCGTGCTTTAAAACAAAACTTCGTTTTAAAGAACAAAGGCGTGTTTTTTTCAGATGTCACAGCCGAAAAAAAAAGATATATGTCTAAGTAGAGGTTACTTTGAGATTTGTATCCACATACTGGGAAAAATATTTGAAAGGAGGAAAAAAATATAAGGGGACTGGTTTAATTTCTAAACCTGAGGTTTTTTAAATTGTGTCCTTTTAAATAATTATTAATTTAAGTCTTGTTGACCTCCACTTGAAATCACAAATCTGTCTTGTTGGTTACTGGCACTGAATAAATCCTGTTTTAAAAAATTCTCTTTGGTGAGTTTGCAACTTCAATGGACAGAGCAGGACAGAATTAAGAGGTGAAATTCCTGGGGTTGTACATGAGAAATTGAAGGTGTAATGTGTTTCAATCAGCAAATCCAGGTCTTCTGAATCCTGCTCCACTGACAAATCTCCGTTTGTTATATCCATTGTATCACTGTGGTATTTTATTCACTATGAATAAATCAGTGAAACATCTGTGATCTGCTTTACTCTCTGGGTGCAAACTGTATGTGGCAACAGAAAAATCTTACTATGTTTTGTGGTCAAAGATAGTTTACTTTACTTTATGAAAGCAGTAACAAGATGTTGTGTATCACAGCACTTGGCTTCTGTAATATGCCCCTGACCCTAAGGAAATACTTGTTGTCAATGCCTTGTACTATGGTATTGCTCAGGAAAACTTTATTTCTGGATGCAAATTATGAGCAACTGATTCAACACTGATTAAGATGACAAGAACTATAGACATCCAAAACAACACAAACTGAAAAATTAATTTCCCCATTTTCTTTTCAGTGAAAAGAAACGTTATGCTTGTGATAATTGATCACTTGTTAGAGCTGCCCTAATAGATGCCTATTGGGGTATCCGAGCAGTACTTAATCGCTCACTAAAATGAAAGTTCAGAAAAGTTGTTGTGGTTTATTTGGAGATGTCTTACACTTTGCTGAAGTCTCCAGGGCTTGCTGACATTCCTGACTCTTTGTGAATGAGGCTTTTTTTCTCCTTTATTTTCCCTTCATTTGTTTAGCTCTTTACCTAATTGATTTTCTGTGCTAATACACTAAAGGTCTGAAGAAGGCAGAGCCTCAGGTGTGACAGATGAAATAAGGTGCTTTTAGTCATTGCTTTTATCTTCCATGTCTAATGTGTTGGTTACATCTGTGCAGTTTAACAGCAAAATCAATACATCATTTACTGCCAGTATCTGAAAGAATTTGGAAGCCTGTTGGTGCTTTAACTATTAGGTTTCCTCTGAAAAGCCTTTCTTACCCTGCTCCCCCTCCCGCCTTGTACCTCCTGAAGTCAAATGTTGCAGGAAAACAAGATCCCTTTCTATCTCCTGGTGTTTGTGTATGCATTTAAGTTTATTGAACATTCACCCTTACTGTCAGTTACCTAAACTACCTTCTAGGTGATTTCATCTAATAGTTGATTTATGAACTTTGCATTTACCTCTAATACAGATGCTATTCAGGACTTATTTACTGCCCATGTTTTGAGAATATAGTCCCTGAACATGAGAAATATTAAGGAAAAGTTGGAAATCATTTGCATGACAACCAGTAAATGAAATTTCTGGTTCTGCATACAGTTCTGGTTTACTGATGTGGCCACAGATGTAGTGCTATTTGTCCCCATTATTTGAGTAAGTACATTTTAACCTCAGAAAATGACAGAAAATGACAAGAGAACAGGACTTTTCCAAAGAAAAGACAAAACAGTATTTTTAAAATATTTTGTGGACTCACAAATCAGTTCAATTCCTTTTCATGTGGTGTATATTGCAATATTTTCTCCTCATCTCCTGATTGTGCTTTAATTTGGGTGAATTCAGTCCCTTCCACTTCAGTGCAGTGTCATTTATGTCTTGTTTTCCTCTGACTGCCATTGTTATTTCTATGATCTTTCACACTGTGACACTTATTGCCATTTGCTGAGGAAACCCTCAAACACAAAAATTGCCCTCTAAATAACATGATTACCTTATTATTGATTTATTTCATAGTTTGCTGTAAGTGTTTGCAGTGTTACACTCTGGGAGATCTGTGACAAACAAATAACAGTTTCCTGCCCAGAAAGGATGTATGGAACAGCAAAGTCCTGCAAAGAGCTCAGTCATTCCTGTGAATTATTCTGCAGCTTTACCTGGTCTGAACTTTTGACCCTGCCTGTTTTAGTCTCACCTTGCCCCCTGACTTATCCCTCTATGATGAACTAGTTCTGTGACTCTTTTGAAAAATTTCTAAGAACTTACCTGAATAAAATAGTCATCTGAGAAGGACTCACCAGATAAATATTAAAAGATAATAAACTTCTATTATGATTTTAATTAGACATTATTATTATTATTATTATTATTAAATTATTATACATTACAAAACTAGCAGCCTAAATATTCATCCCAGTAATGAAACAGATGAACCAGGTTTCAGGATCAGGATAACGTGAATTTTCTCTGCTTTTTTTTCTCTACATGTGCTTTCTAGACTTGTTATCAACCGGCATAACCATGTATTAAAAGTAACAGTTCGAATGGTGCATCCAACATTTCTGAATCCAATGGAATTATATTTATTCCTGCTGTTTAGATATCATCAACAATGCCCTCAGCAATATCCAACTGTACCTGAAGATAGCACAATTGCACTGAAGAGATCTTTTCAAATGTAGCAGAATAATTTTAAGAGAATTTTACTACTGGGCATATGCACAATTTAGAAAACTGACATTTCAAAGTAAATCAAATTGCTACAACTTTGTTAGTGCTAAAGCATTACTTGAATAACACCACCACTTCCCCTCTCTCCTGAATTCTGAGTGTTACTTACTATTTCTGAGTGTTACTTATTATTTTTGACTTTTACTGAATGCAGGTTATATTTACACCAATTTTCACCAAAACACCTCTTTATCTTTAGTATAGCTACAAGATTTCCTGACTTATTTCTAAGGCAACACAATTCATTTAATTTTGCTGACTGGTTTTAGGACCAAATTCCTGACTTCTGGCTGTCTTAGAATATAACTCTTGGAAAAGCTCTCTGTCCACTAAAATGATTAGCACTTTGGGCAGTCATAACCTTCAGAAATTGTGCCAACTTTTAATTGGCTTTAGAGTTTAAAATGTGAATTTGGACGTTATTGGCTTCCAGTCCTTAGAGTTTATTATGACTTTGTTTGCTTCCTTAAATACCACTCTTATCTAATTTCTGTGCCTCCTGGAAGTGCTGAAGTCCTCTTTTGGAAAAAAAATAAACTTCAGGCTACAGAATAATTTTATATAGATTAAAAATTCTTTTCAAGCTATTAACATGCTTTTCAACCTGCAGGCAACAGATCTGGATGTGGTGTCCAATTAATAGTCTCACCAGTTAATAATCTCATTAAAACTGACAATACGACCTTTTGTTTTGATTTGCCTTATTCCTGTATTTATTACACCAGAGTGGGAAATCATACGCATTTTGATGTCCACCGTGGTACCCAAGCCCTCTCCAAAATCACTGTTTTCAGAAATAGTTAATAAAAAATTCTCTGAAAAATCTATGTTAGTGTAAAGATGGTGAACATATTTTGATTTTTGGTCTCTGAGCTTGGGGTTATCTGTGTTAAGTTCAGCACTGAGAACTTCAGTGTCAGACACCTTTACAAAAGTATTTTTAAATGCAATATCTTTGTGTGGTTTAGAGGTCTTATTCTGTTTGTTTTTTTTTTAATCTAATATGAAACTTTTTGAATCCCAGATGCCCACAAGAAGGTTCATCATATCCTTTTCAATAGTCTGGCAAGAATTGGAGAGAACCAAGTTCATTATAGCCCATGACAGAGCCCAGGCATTTTATGACACACTAAGGAATGCTCTCTTGTTGTAGCCTTATGTTCTCTTTTTCAGTATTTTCTGCCCAGCTAGGTATTTTCACCGTATGGATGTGTTGGATACTTTTGCACCAAGATAGTTTTTCCCTCTCAGAGTGTTTATTCCACCATTAGTGACCCTTTGCTTCCTGAGAGGGGAAAAGATGATGATGATGTAGAGAGCATGGTACCACGAAGCCACACACACAGAGGCAAAAAACAATCTTCAACATCAGAGAGTAGGTTTAGATGGTACAGGTACTAATCTTACCATACCAGGATACACAGTAAATAAGATGCAGCTTTTGAGATTGCCACAATGTAAAGTAATACATTCATGTGATTGTTCAAAAAAATGTGAACTTGTTATCCACAGATACAGCAGGCTCTAGTACAAAGTTAAGCCTCAGGTACTTACATTGCATTTGTCTTTTCATCTGACACATACCAAAATAACACTTCTCAGTCGCTGGGATGAAGCACTCTACAGCATATTTAAAGCAGGATAACATCCCTGTTCAGCTGGCCACTGTCAGGGTGCAGCCAAGCCCGTCCTGCTGTTCCAGCCAGCCCTGGGTGCTCCCTGTGCAGCACAGCATCTGCCCTAGAAGCAGACTGCACACAAACCTGTTGCAGCTCCTGCCACACATTTCACAAGGGCTCATACTTTCCGTGTTTGAATGCCAAAGCACTGTGCTTTGGCACTCTGCTGGTGCTTGGCCCTGGTTTGTAAACACAAAATAAATGAAAGTGCCATGTTTATTCACAGGTGTCTTTACTGGTTTACAGTAGGTGTTGGGAGGAAAGGATTAAATCAGATGTCTTTTGGCTGTAGCTACTTAGAAAAAAAGTCATATATTTTGAAGAAAAATTGCATTAAAATGAGGCAAAAATTGGCCCTGTGTATGAAAGTGTCTCATTTACAACCACCATCAATGAAAGTAAGTGAAGAAGAACTTTAAATTTGCTCAAGACAGACACAGAGGAAATGGAAGGTGCCGTCTTTGAAGTTTGATTTAGACAAAGTGGTGTTTTCTTCATTTTGTTTGTTTATTCTGTGCATTCCACGGCTTGAAGCCAGGCTTGAGGTAATTTACTGTTTGTCTTGTTTTGAAATAATTTTTAAAAAGGATAAAATAGAAAAATATGTTCATTTATATGTTACACCCCTCCTCCCCTTATACTTCGCCTCAAGTTCTGCAGTCAATCAGCTTCAGAGAATAAAGACCAATTTTTTTCTTAAAAAGATGAGAGCATCCTCTGGGATGAAGAAGGTGTATATTATTAAAATTCTGTGATATCATGCCTGATGAAGAAGGCTTCAAAAGCTGCCACCCTCTGGTTTGGAATTTTTTTAACATGGATGAAAACCAGAAATATTTTGCTGAAAACTTGTTTCATGGCCATACATTTTTGTAATGTTTTTAAAGTTTATTTGGGGTTTACAATCAGACTTTTTATTCATAACTAATAAATATCTCTTGGAGAAGGAAAGCCATTGAAACCAGCTGGAGTTGTGTGGCGCCTTCTGCCAAGGCTGGCAGAACTCCCTGACATACTGCACAGTTTAGCTGCTCTGGGCCAGATGCTTCTTTTTGCTGCATAAATATGGAGGAGGTGTGAAGGAGCTGGGGAAAAGACAAGTGTAAAGCTCAGTCTCCCAAATGAGAAAGAAGGGTGGATCTTTCAGAAAACACTTGTCCCTGATACAGAAATCCCCATCATGCAAACATGGAGTAAGAAGAGATTAATCCTCAGAACCCATAAGGGAAATGGTTGGTAGATGTGGGGTTAATTCATGCAGTAGCTATTCCGTAAAATAAGTTTTGTATTCCACAGCTCAGGGGAACAATATAGTGTCCTTTGCAAGTTCTTGTATTTTTCAGAATTGGTTTTTTTTTCATTATAAGACTGTCATCCAAGATATGTTAACAGTGTTAAAAACCAAGACTAGCATCCCCCCTTTTATTTCTGAGCTAGCTCAGAAGCACACACAGAAGAGAGATGGAAATCTAGATGCTTATCTGGTTTTTTAAGGCAATGGAGGAAAAAAGTGACAAAAAGAGTAGTTAAGCCATGGTTATTGCAACATGTAGCTTGTAATCATTTATACCTTTTTATCACATCTGGCCTTTACTGATAGTAAGGCAGTCGTGGGCTTTATTTTAGTACTTTTTTCCTTTGGCTGTAATAACATTACAAGACTCAGGGAAAATAAAGAAAAAAGAATCCCCCACTTTAGTATACAAATTTCCCAGAAGAAACAAGGTGCTCATCCTCTTGGACCAAAATCAACCACATTCTCCAGCTAGGCATATCTTCCTTCCTACTATCTGACTAATTTTACCACAGATGAGCCATAAATAGCTCTTCTCCTTTCTTCCCACAAAAATGAAAACAGGTGATTTAAGCTGATGCGTAAAATGTGAATCTGCCTGTTTAAAAATAATATTTTACATTTTTAAGAATTTCAAATTAACCTATCAATCTGTACTCCTTTTTTATTTTCTGAAAGCATAGGCATTGGTCCTTTATCACTTCATAAATTTTCATGCCAAACATGTATCCTCAAAATGAATAAGCAAGAACTTTTGGGAAAAAGACTTTTACTCTTGAGACATCTTCCAGTGTTCTAATTTGTCTTTCTTTCAAAACACATGCCAGATTCCAAACCCCATGGAGACAATTGCTTTCATACCACCCTCTCCAGCTCACAGGAGTCACAGGAGATAAAAAAAAGAGAAATAAACAAAAAGATGAACATGTACCTCTTCTTTTTTTTTGTTAATCAGAAAATGTTCAAAACTTAGTAACTTATAGAAAACATGAGTGTTTGTCATTGTTCCACTAAATTCAAGAAAAAATTGCTTGGAAACTTTGTTCAAAATGAGATTTCTACTACTATTCCTTCTTTTATTAAGAATTCTCTCTGCCATGTGTGCCCTGTGTAAAACAAGAATTCACATCCTTGTGCTCCACTTTTGACATCAATCTTAAACAGAGTTGCCTGCTCATCCCCAATCAAAGCTAAGATTTGCTGCACATCCTTTAGCCTATGTACATATTTTTGACATGAGTTTTGTTTCTACAGCTGAGCAAATGACAGGATCATCCTTTTGCTTTCTTTCTGCATTGACTCTCCAGACTGTGATTTCATAAGAATGTTTTGTATATTCATGTTGTTGCTGTCTCTGTGTCTCTCTTGTTTTCACTCTGTGTGAACATTCAGGTGCTCAATCTTCATTAGTGCAAATAATCAGGGAAAGGACATGTTAATCTCCAGTTTGTCAAAAGCAATTTTCAAATTGTCTGTTTAACTATAATACTGAGCTCGCTCTTCTTTGGTTAATTAGATGTGTTAACAGAGGCAAAGAAAAATATATAGCAGAAGGCTAACAATGTAACTGTGTGCAAAATGAGAACTGTGAACATTCATTCAGCATATTTTTACATACTTCAGTACTTCTAAAATTAAAAAAAAATATATAAAAATCTTATTCCAAATTTTTTTGGTGTTGAAATACTTATTTTCTGTATTAAGACAAAAGTACTACATGACTGAATCTGTAGAGATTAGAAATATCTATTTGCATTATTAAGTTTTCTTTTCTGGATGAGAGTACTCTTTTTTCCCAATCTTATACCACATGTGCCTGTAACGAATGCTAAAGTCACTGGGTCCAGAAGTACAATGTTTAGTTTTCTTTAGTTTGAAGATGTTTAAGTAAAGCTGCATTTAAAAATTTGAACAGCGGGTGTGTTATTTCAGCTTGCAGAAAGATCCTTACAGTCCAGTGCTCCAGCCTACTGTCCAAAGGAGGTACAAGAATATGATGAAAAGCAAAAACAAGAAAAAGAAGACAGTTACCAAAAAAAAAATTATGAGGGAAAGAAACAAACTAATGTTCCTCAGCAAAAAGAAATCCTGTGGGTTTTCCTCCTCTGCAGAATCTGTCTTTAATACTCCCTCAAGGCAAAATTCAGTTTCTAAGGTCTAAGTCTCTCATAGGTAATTGATGGCTGTCTTGCATCTGTACTCCAGTAATAAAAGCCAGTCACTTAACTATTTCAAAAGAATGTTTACCTGAAGTATGCCAGAAACTTAAAATTAATTCTCCTTTTTGAAATAGAATAATAATCATCAATATCAATGGGGCAAAGTTTCTCCTCCTGTTTTTAATAACTTCTTCATGCTTATTTATATGAAAGTTTCCATCAACAGCGAACTGAATTTCGGTTCTGTATTCCCTGTTGGGGCTGTAACGGTGCAGAGTAAGGTTTGTCATAATATATTAGAGGTACTTCAACTTTTATAATAATACAATATAAATTAAATAGTAGATGTGAGACCAGAGAGTAATTCTGTTTGTGTGGCAATATTTCATAATTATTTTTCATTCATTAATTTGTTTCATTGATTTGATACATCAATATTAAGTCTATATATGACAGAACAAAAGTAAAGGAAATACACTAAATTAATAGTTACAGGTATGAAGCTAGCATGAAGTTCACGTTCATCACGAAGTGAGGATCTGGCTGAACAAAATGAAAATGGAATTGTTATCAGAATCAATTGGCTTATATATTACAAAATAAGTAGAGTTTTGGAAATATTAATGATTTTAACTTGTTTTACAAATGCTCTAAAGTCAGAAATCTATAGAACATGAATTTATTATTATAATTTTAGATAATAATTTTTTGGAATATTTTAAGAAGAATATACAATTTTGGCTGTAATTGACAATCAAATATGAGAAAGAAATTTGTACCAGCCAGTAATGACAACTTTCTGAATTATAGGCTAATATTTGTACACATAATTAATATACTAGAACATGACATAATTGAAATAAATTTAAAAGCTCATGGATATTACCACACTTTAATTTTAGCTTTTCATTTATTTCGCTCTATCTCAACATATTACTTAGTGTCATAATGACAAGTTTATCTATGATCTCAGTAAGTATCATAATTAATGTTTCTATTATTTTAAATTTCTTTCTGAAAAATCAAAAAGTGTAATATATTTAGTAAAAATAGAGGGGGAAAATACACATTTTGATCTCTTTTAAAATGAAAACTATTTAAACATTTTGAAGCCTTTTTTTTCTTTTGTCCCATTTTTTTATGTGTCCTCTTTCTCTGTTTTGTTTTGGGTTTTTTTTTCAGTTTTACAGTGGTGACAAAGAATGAAACATAGAGAGATGGTAGAAGTTAATTCTACTACTTCTACTAATTTTTATAAGAAGATATTCTTTGGGTTTTTTTTCAATTTTTGAAGTTTAAAGGATATTTTTCAAACCTTTCACAGGGTTTATATTTTAATCATTTTTTGCATGCTTGTTTAAATATAATTGAATACATATTCAAAGATTAATTGAAATTGATAATTAACACTTTGAACATGTTCCTTTCCAGACACAATATGTGTCATCACACAAGTTGATTTTGATACTTAGCTTTTTTCTCTATTTCCTCCTAAAAATTATAAAATTTTATGTTTCAGCATAGGAACCCATACATACAGAGTCAAACTATGTTTCTTATTGACCAGTTTAACTTTGTTATTAGCATATACATATTTTAATGTGTTTCATCAGCTTTCATACATTCTTCTTCTTCTATTTCCTCCTATGGCAGTTTTCCCTGGTACTATTTCTTCTATTTCATTTTTCCTCTCTCATCCTTCCTTTCACCTTTGCCTGATTGTGTCTCTCTTCTTGAATCATCGATCTTGTTTTCTATCTCTCTTACCAATAAAAAAAAAAACAACAACACAAAAACCCCACAAAAAAACCCCAAAAAACCAAAAAAACCTTGTTTTGTTCCTTTCTAATAATATTTCTGTCTTGCTTCAGCCACTTTAACATTTACCTTTTGTCCTACATTATATCCTCTGAATCAGTCCATGCTTCACTCTCATCCATTTTAACCAAAGAGGGACCTCTCCACAACCAAGCATATCCTAATTACTCACCTGGCTGAGACATTACAAAATATAGATTTTTTTTCTTTCTCAGCTGGAGCATGCTCCCAAGCCACAGTTCAATTGAAATGTGGTGGGAATTCTGCTGATCACCTAGCCCAGACCCCTGGTCTAAGTGGCATTAGCTATCCAGGATTTTGTGCACCAAGATTTTTAATACCTTCAAGATAGTACACAGTCTCTTTTGGAAGTCTGTTCCACAGACTGAGCATCCTTATATTAAAAAAAAAAAAAAAAAGTAGTTTTTTTCTTTATGTTTGAATGGAAATTCCCATGTTTGTCCTATCTCTCTTGTCCTATCACTGGACAGCAATGAGAGGAGCCTGGATCCACCCTCTCTACTGCTCCCCCATTAAGTATTTAGACACATTGATCAGTTCTCCCTGTGACTTCTCCAGGCTGTAGTCTCATCCCTCTCAGTCTGTTTATATGTCAGATAGAGTAGTTTCTCAATCACCTTTATGGCTCTTTGCTAAACTGTCTCTGTTTTGTCCAATGTCCTTCTGGTACTGGGGTCCCAGCACTCCAGATGGGACCTCATTAGGACTGAGCAGAGAGGAAGGAGCACCTCCCTTGACCTGGTGGCAGTGGTCATCCTAGGGCAGCCAGGGATGTTCCTGGGCTTTTTAAGCTGTGAGAGTGCATTGCTGGCTCAAGGTCAACTGTTCTTTATGTATTTGAAAACTATTTGCAGGACTATGAGTTTCTCTATCACTGTCACAGAGATCAAGGTGAAGCTGGTCAATGTAGTTTTCTGAATCTTCCTTCTTGCCCTGCTTGAAGACAGGAGTGACATCTGCTGTCTTCCATGGTCAGGAATCTCCCCAGTCACCATAACATTTCAAGAATAATGAATAATTTCCTCAAAATAACATTTTTCAGATACCTCACCATTGTGGGTGTATCCCATCCAGCCCCATGACTTTAGTTCACCCACTTTGTTTAAATATATCCTAACCTGAAATGCTTACTTCCAAGATAAGTCTGTTCTGCTCCAGACTTTCCCACTGGTCTCAGTGGGCTGAGATTCCTGAAGGCAAACCTTACCAGAAAAGTTGTGAAAAAAGCCTTGAGAAATCCAGGTTTTCTCATATCTTTTTCACAGTTCCCCTACCTCATTCAGCAGTAAACCTAGATTTTCTCTAATCTTTCTTTTACTGCTAATGTAATTGTAGCAGTCCATCTAGTCTTTCATATACTTCGCGAGATTTCTCTTTAGTCTGGACTTGGCTTTCTAATCGTATCTCTGCATGATCAGATTTAAATGTATGTCTAAGTTGATCAGACAGCATTTCTTTATTCCTTCTGTGCTTTCCTTCCTTCCTTCCTTCCTTCCTTCCTTCCTTCCTTCCTTCCTTCCTTCCTTCCTTCCTTCCTTCCTTCCTTCCTTCCTTCCTTCCTTCCTTCCAGAATTCCAGAATTCCAGAATTCCAGAATTCCAGAATTCCAGAATTCCTTCCAGAATTCCTTCCTTCCAGAATTCCTTCCTTCCTTTCAGAATTCCTTCCAGAATTCCTTCCAGAATTCCTTCCTTCCAGAATTCCTTCCAGAATTCCTTCCAGAATTCCTTCCTTCCTTCCAGAATTCCTTCCTTCCAGAATTCCTTCCAGAATTCCTTCCTTCCTTCCAGAATTCCTTCCTTCCAGAATTCCTTCCTTCCTTCCTTCCTTCCTTCCTTCCTTCCTTCCTTCCTTCCCTTCCTTCCTTCCTTCCTTCCTTCCTTCCTTCCTTCCTTCCTTCCTTCCTTCCTTCCTTCCTTCCTTCCTTCCTTCCTTCCTTCCTTCTCTCTCTTGTACACTTCCTTGTCACTCAAGATCAACTTGATTGTCTGTGCAGGTCTCCTGACATTGTCTTTGCCTGACTTTGTGTATTGGGACAGACTGTTCTTGAGTTTGGAGGATATGAACCATCTGGAGGACAATCCTTGGAAGTCTCTTATCTCTAATGGGATTCCTCCAAGCAGATCCCTGAAAAGGACAGAGTACTCTCCTGAAGTCCAGGGTTGTGGTTCCTCCTCTCAGTGTCTTGAACTCCATCATCTCATGGTCACTGCATTTAAGGCTTTTACCCCCCTGCTCAGTCAGTCCTTGCCTGATTGTAAGTGTGAACTACAGCAGAGCATGTCCTTTCACGGGACCTTGGTTTACCTCAGTCAGGAAATCAACAGTGTGCTCCACAAACCTTCTGTATTGCTGCTGTGTTGTACCTCCAGCAGACATTGGGGTACCTGAATTTCCCCATGAGGACCAAAGCCTGCAATCCTGCAGACTCAGTTGCAAAGGCATAGCAAAATTCTTCTGTCAGAAAATATCACAAAAATCCCGAAACTAAACCTTCTTCAGAATGCATTTATCTCCTAGACAATCTTAATTATTTTTTCTGAATGCCAATATCTCATCTCACAATAATTATACCTGTAATAAAAATATTGTTTTCAGAAATATCTGGTTTTGTTTTTTTTCCTGCTCGAGGTTTGTTTTTTGTTTTTGGGATTTTTTTTTCTGTGTGAAGCTTGCACCGAGGCACACCTGTGGACTTCTTTCCCCTTAGGGTCTCTTACAAAACATGGACTTTTTTAGGCCTGCCTTCAACAATTTCAAGAATCAATCTGTGACATTTTTAAAAATGTGATCTGGAAATAAATTGTAAAGAAAGGTTCCCATGCCTTCAGAAAGTGTCAGTAAGTGAGTGGGTGGTGTAATGTGGGAGATACATTAGTTGCTATACATAGGAATGAAGTATGCACAACAAGAATAAAAGGAAAGAATGTGATCAAAGCCGCTACCCACACTGCTATGGATTTTGGATGGTTGTAATCAGCTTGACCTCCATACTTTAAATGGAGAATTCTGGAAGGTGTAAGTTGCTATTATTAGTATAATTAAAGCTGAAAAATTTTTAAAATCTCATTATATTAAAGATTAAAAATGACACACTACTCATTACTGTCAGCTATACCTTAACACCCCCCTGCTGAAATCAATACATGATATTATATCATCATGACATTTTTGATCATGTATACATTTCCTCACATTTAAAAATCCTAGGAGAGAGCAGGTATTTTATTGTTTTGATAAAGCACCTGGGTTTTATCGTTCAGAAGTCTGTGAAAAATAAGTACAAAATATGTGTTGAACTGAGATTGTACTTTCAACAACAACCAAAAAAATCAATAAAAAAGCAACAAAAAATCCTACCCAAATAGGCATCACCTAGTGAGTAATAACTTCATTTCTGTATAGCTTAGGGGGGTTGCAAGGGGAGTGTGAAAAGTTCATTATTATCAACCAGAAAAAAAAGCGAGTGCTAAGAAGAAAGAATCGTATTTCCTATTGGGATTTCTCTCAGACTACATGATTTGCATGAAGGGCGCCACATCAAACACATTGGGTGCCCTTTTTCAAATATTAATGTGAAGCTTGTTTCAAGTTCTTTCTTGACTTTGTGCCACCTTGTATCAAAGGAACTTAAAAGCAGGACTTGGGAGAAAAAATACTTTTCCAACTGTTTCAGCACTTAGCAAAAATCTTTCTGTATTTGATCAGTTCTGCTTCAAACTTTTATGATTTTGACAAATAGGCACATTTTTATAGCTGTGCATTCTATTGCAATATGATTTGGACTTTTTTCCCTTCTTTTTTTGAAGTTTTTCCAATTTTCAGCAATGGGTGTCATAACTGACCCACTCAAAACATTTATGCACTACGTATTTTAATTATCTGCCTTAGTCTTTTCTCCCACATGTGATAATTAAATATTTATGTATCTGAGGAAGATTATACCAAATTATGTCACAGAAAATGGAGCCCTTAAGATTAAATGTGTGTAGTCTAAACTGACATAATCTTGCCTTACTGAACTTTGTTCCACCTTTGGTCAATGTGCTTCTCTTTTGGTCAACGGGGTGAAACAGGCACCTCTCCAGGATGGTTTGGCTAAATTAGCTGTCTGAGACAGATTACATGAATTTTGCTTCAACAGAAGCAGTTTGTTTTAACTGATTATAAAAAGAGAATAAAATGCTGAGTTTGTATTTAAATTACTAATATTTAGACCTCAAGGGTTAGGTAATTTCCACTGAATTTAAATCAGTAGCAGCACCAAAAAGAAAATACAAAATAAACATAATTTCTATCTTTTTCTCTCTCCCGTCAGAAACAAAGAAAGCAGGAGAAAATTGGCAGGAATTTTTGTTGAGCAATCTTAGAATAAATAAATTTCTCATAAAAATACAAGAGATTAAATGTATTATATAACCTGAGAGCAGTTATTAGACATAAGAAATGAAATTTTGAAAATTTACAGAGCAACAATACTGGGGGAAGTTTGTCTTTTCACAGTGCACAACCCACAGTCTGAAGGATAAAAATACAAAATTGCAATGGAATAAGAATAAAATGCAAGTTGTGATGGGTAACTCAGGAAGTAGTGGTGTCCTAGAAATAAATTTTCTTCACAAAGCCGGGGAAGAAATCTTCACTGAGATCTCAGAGAATATGATAGACGAAATTTTAAATTCACAATTATCATCCAGATTTTTAGGTGAAAGAGTCACCAAGGAGTGCATGTAAAGTTCCTACAGTTTTTTATAAAAAAGTTCCTAAGTGTTCTGGAGAGTAAAAGTTAACAGGTTGTTTGATCTGCAAGACACAGGATTTCTAAAAACTTTTCCTTATTATTTTTCATTAAAAAAAGAGAGGGAGATTAAAGTGAACTAGTGAAAACAAATGTGAAAAGCCTACCAGTGTTACCAAAATCTAGTAAAATTTAGACCTAATATATTCTTTATATGCTTATTACACAAAAATATCTTCACATTGAAGTCTATGAGAGGAATTTTTTTCTTGTAAGTCACAGAAGAAACAAAGTTTTATACGAATTTCTTGTTGATGTTTTTATGAAAAAAATTAAAGTTAGCATTTAACATATTAATATATTGACAATTTTCTGACCACTCTTATCTATAGTTATAAGCAAAATAAAATTAATATAATTAATATATAATAGGATAAATATCCTGTCTTTAAAAACATAGCTCACACAACTGTGGAAGAACAGTCATTAAGAATTGATGATATGGATGTTTTTTCCCTTTTGCATAGAGACGAAAATATCTGATTTTATTTTTTTTTTTCCCTTTCCCTCAGGATGAGTTTGCTGTCACCTGCAGGTTGGATGTCTTTTGCATGAGTATCTGTTACCATTTTCCATGTTGTTGGCTTTTTCCCTTGACTCAGTTAAATTCATGGGAATTTTGCATATTTTAAAGCACTGGGGCTAAAATTATTCGTAAAAAGAGAAAAGCCAAACTATAATATCATATTGTAACCCTATATAACTCTAGTTTCTAATTTTATGTATTAATTACTGTGAGGAAAGTAGATTCTGCTGTACAACTTTGGCAGCTCCATGTGTATTGAATTATGCTGTATTTCTATTGGAGTATATAAAAGCAGAATGCATGTCTATGAAATTAGTGATATAAAGTTTTATTATATCATTTTGCTTATAATACAACATATCACTAAGAGTATTCTAAGCTGGTAATAATGGGCAGAAGAGCTTTGACCACTTAGCTCTGCACTCGCTGTGTATTTTTTGCAGTCAAAAATGACAAACTTGCAGTATCAGAAATTGTCCCCACTAGCAATTTTTGTTTGATGTTTTCCAAGAAATAGGGATGAGGTATTTAGTTATTGGTTTCCACCATTATCAATAAAATGAAATTTAGAAAAGAAAATCAACATTGTACACACAACTACTCTCACATTCTTCCTACTCTACCACTGTTTCCTACCTATTGTAGACTATTTACTCAGAAAAGACTAGCTCGGGTAAACTCTGTTTCCCAGTTGAAACAAAAGCTGTTTGATTTTCCAAGCTTCCTCCTAACTCACAAGAAAAGCCAGCAGACAATGCTGATCTGAATCTAGTAGAGTAATTAAAAGATTTTTATAAAAAGGAAAAAGGAGAATGTTTTCTGCTTCTTATCTTGATTTAGTGACAGTCTGGAATAAAGGTAAGCAGAGGAACAGGATCAGTGTAGTTAGATATTGCAATCCATTCATCTTTAGGCTACATTTTCTGCCTGGCTTAATCATGCTTTAATTTCCTATCAGCTTGTCCTTATGGACTCCATTGAGCATCAACATCCAGAGCTATCATAGAATATGTTGAAAGGATAAATCTCTTTGCAGGGGAGGTCTTCCTGGAAAAGACACAGTGTAAATAGTGGTAAGCGGCATTTACTTCCCATCAGCCTACAAAGACTGTGAGATGATTGAATTATATTTAAGATTCTGTCACAGATGTTACCTCACTTTAAGAAATTCTGATATATCTATATCTATATCTATATCTATATCTATATCTATATATTTATAGATATATCACATAGTCTTAAATCACTGTAAAACATGGTACATTACCAAATAGTTCTTAACAAAGGTATACACTTAAGATTCTTGTATCTGTTCCCATGTCATCTGCCACATGTCTGCATCAGGAAAAATCTTATGAGCACTCCCCTAGCCATTCCAGCTGGACCCCACCTTTCAAAGCCACCAATGCATGAGTCAGTGTATCCCTGCCCACTGTCCCGGAGTAGGTTTCAATAATTTTCCCTGACTACAAATTTAGAGATCCCTGTGCAGGCACATTTCGTGTCTTTTACTGTTGTTCCTCTGCTAAGAAAAGCCCCGGGAATGTTCCACTTTGGGTTCTGTTTCCAGAATGCTAAAGCAGCTCTTAGCTCTCTGCTTGAAAACAAAACCTAAATGGTGTCATTTTTGCACAATTGCTAAAAACTCTGCTTTTCAAACTCTACCGTCTTTATTTCTGCTTTTTCTTCAGGAGAACTTTTTGCCATTTCAGCCCTTATAAAAACAGGAAAGAGAAAGAACAATTTGCTCTCCGCAGTCAGAGCATGGAAGTTTATAAAGACTTAGCTGACAGTTTCTTTTTCCTATGTATTCCAAAATTAATACACATCGTTTCAAAAAGCATACATCCCAAGGTGGCCAAAACTCAAATTATCATTAAAAATCATTTCCTGTTCAATATCTCTAAAACTATATAATACAATGCATTGTGGGTGCCAAACTCTGAGTTATCATTTTAAGAAAGGGAAAGAACCCCAATTTACCTTCATAAAACACAGCTCCATATCTCCAACTCTAGCCTCAGTACACATGTGATCAGAGATTTCCTTTCCTGGACTGAATAAGAACTATTCAAGTTTCTATCAGACAATGGTTCTGGGTAATATGAGAAAATGTCAATTTTTTATTGTTGGGCACTGGTTCTATGTGGTTGTGCAATCTCATGTTTCTGACTACCTGCACAACCAGGACATGCATATTGTACTGCACAACTTGGTGTTCATATTATGGTAAATCCTGTAACATGACAAAATTGCACTCATAAAATAATGCAATTTGGTCTCAGGAAATTCATTAAAAGAGTATGTGAAATAATTTTCTGTCTTAACTATTATATTGGCTTAAGCCCCTGATGTGTTTGAGAGCTGCACTTTCTCACCTTTTTGTCTCAAATCACATTTTTAGAAATAAAAAGTGTTTCATGTCTGGGTAGAAATATTACAAAAGCTCAGTTTTCTGTGAAAAAGCAATAGAATAGGCATCTTAGTACATATATCCAAGTCACTAGGTACTGCTTTCAGTAATTTAAGTTGGAGTTTATCCCTTGGTATATGGAGTTATGATTTCTTCACACTGAGGGCTAATACAAAATGTATTAACTGCAAATGGGGAGCCATAAAAATCCTGAAAGTCAGTGTTTTAACACATTAATTTCCAACTCAGCTGATAACTGCATAAAGTGTTAACAGTAGACACTGGACCACAAGGGGATTACAGGTCAGATTGTACGCTCTGTAAAATCTCAGCCATTTTTCTCTCTGATGCTTTCAATGTCATAATTTTCCTCCTCATCCTGGAAGGGAAGTAACACAACCCACTAGTTATTTTTCACTATTTTCTTTTTTTTTGAGCAGTACTTTAAAAAATGGCAGTGCATGTGGACAAAAGAAAATTTTAAAGATTTTCTTAGAATTAATGAATAGAGAAATATGCTTTGAGATTACCCTAAAACTTGTTGGGAGAGTTGGTGTATTCCATATGTTAAAAGAAAAGAAACATAACTATGAAAGTTCTCTGAATACTTAACAATTGAACTGTCAGAATACACCACACAAATGAAAACATCCTAGAGGTATCCTAGATACACAGGAAGCTATACAATGATACACAATATGGATATACAATGATGGAGAATTAAAATATAATATAGTTCTTTACATTTTAAGGCGGAGTGTAACTCCAGGATGTAAGGCCAAGGTCCTTTAATTGCATGTTGTTTATTCAAGTAATTTTAAACAGACACTTTATTCCTGAAAGTAGATGGTTTTATAGGTATGTTACTCAGTTGAGTTGTTCTTTTCCTAAGGTAAGATTTTATAAATTCAATATTATTGGATCATAAAATCCTACTCCTAGAATGGCAAGAAATAATAAATCCATAATTGCATTAACTGCAGAAAAGTTAATAGACATTTTAATTAAAGTACCACCCTAACAGGATTAGAATTCACTGCCCTATAAAGGCTGAATTGCGCAGTGTTTCATTATAATTTCTGAGAATGTACAGGTGTTAAATTAACTACAGAGACCTCATCTTTTGTTCCTTGCTTAAAATAAAAACATATTGTAAATTAAAATGAAAAATTAATTTACAAGGTTATCACTACAAAATTCAGACAAAGCCTATTGGCTAGTGAAGCTGGTCAGGAATTTCCCGAGGTGCGTCTTTATTTGAAAGTGTTGATCATGGGAATGAATGATTTCTGGGAAACGAATCTATTTCATAAAAATTTAATCAGAAAAAGTATCTCAGGACTTGTCAGGTTTTCTGATCATATCTGGAACACAAGAGACTTGAACATTTCAGAGGTCTGACCTCTTACCTTGCAGAACAGACAGCTGCTTTTCACACAGCCAGGCACATGAGGGGACCTGAACCTCCTGCCTCTACAGAGCGTGCTGGTGGTGGCCAAGGTGTGCACAGCACCGGCAGCAAGGAGGGCTGCTGGCAGCCCTTCATACTTAGGAGAGAAGGAAAACCATGCTGTGTGCCAGCTAGAAAGCCATGTATTCAAAGCAGTGCTTGACTTCTGTCCAACAAGTTTTTGGGAGTCTGAGTGGTGTGCCTGACTTGTGTAGAAGCACATGAATACAGTATCTCGGTTTCACATTATCTTGGAAGCTTCCACATGGTATCTTTCCCCAGACTGCAGGGGAGGAGTAGGAGCTTTTCCAGTTATTCTTTAATATATATTAAACTTCTCTGGCTTCTCTGTAAGCAGCCTTGCTTTCAGTCCCACCTAAAAAAAATTACTTCAAAATAATAAACCAGGACACTTTCATGCTCAAGAAGGAAGAAAAAAGTCACTTTGTATGAAGGATGTATACAAGCAAAGCATCATGAAATTTAGACTAAATGCCCTGTGATATTTTGATACTTAGCCACCAATTTTTTAATTCAGTGCAGTGTATTTTTCATGCTAAAGATTACTGGAAGAGATTGTTGGACGCTGACTGAATGTATAATGTGTGAGAAGTAATCTGTTGACAGAATACAAATGCAGGTGATTATATCCAGTGGTTGGAGGAACACATAAATGATCTCTGCCTTTAACTTTACTAACAGCAATATTTTTAATTCAGTTAGATGTTAGATGAAAATTAAATAAAAAATCACCCAGCATCCCTCAACCCAGCAATATGATGCCAAAAACTATTTGCTCCATTTCTGTGATAAATGCATCATTCCCTGCATAAATTTTTGCCTCAATTTTGTAGATAAATTTCTATAAGTTAAATGTTTCCACAAATAAGACTTCTACAGGATAAATAAAAAGTCCTTTATGTATCATTGAAGCTGGCCCTTTACAGGAAAGGCTCACCTTTCCATCCACTTTCTTATCAAAGATTTGTTCTACTGATGAAGAAGATCAGATTCATCTGATCCAACACAGACATCTGCTTTGTAAATATTTCTGAGCTTGCCAACAAGGCTCCCTTCAGAGTCAGTGGACTTAAACTGACACTATATGGACAACTCACATTATCCTATATGTTTACATATATAAAATAGATAAGCAAAAATATCCTAATATGGGTAAGCCCAGTTCATTCCATTGACTAGAAAAAGAGGCTAAAGTAGTAATATCTAAGGTGTAGACAGTAAGACTGAAAAAAGATGAGATTAAAGATTTGTTAATAAATGCTTTTGTAAGTGTTTTTTCCCCAAAAGCCGAGTTAGTATAAGCGAAGGATAATACAATACATGTTCACAGGTTCACTGCAATGGGAACAAGATTAATGACATAAGCGATCACATCGTTAATAAAATATTTCCCTGTTTCCTGGAAACTGTTGTGGTTCCAGTCCTCAAAAATGTCACACAAACAGGTTCCTTTTTCAAACTCAGTCCTGTTTCCTTGTGTAAGACAGCAGCTATATATTTGCAACAGTAGCACTAATAATACTACACAGATATTTCTTTACTTTCATTGTTACACAATCATTATGTTAATACTGTAACAGATGCATCACTATAGAAATAGTGTAGAATTATCATTTATAATTTCTCAGAGCCCCATTTGGGTATGAATTTTAAATAATGTGTTTTGATTCCAATACATTTTGAGAAATGAACTCTCCATCTGTTCCTTCCCACTCTTACCTTATGGTTGATATTTAGTTTAAAACCAGCAAAGTCAATACAATCCATTATAAAAGAGACTTTAGTAGGCAAACATTTCTATGCTATATTGAATATGCTCTGTATAATAAAAGTGATTTGAACAACCTGCACTGTACTTTGAAGTTATTAGCTTACATAAAATATGGACTTATATCTGGAAAGAGGTACAATGCACTTACTGCTGTATTACAGTAGTATGAACAAAGAGAATAATTATCAAAATAGGCCATCCTGAATAATATTCACATTTTATACTCTAAGTACATGAAAAAATAATTTGAAAATAATGTCTTCATTTTGTATTGAGCTCCTTTGCGATCATCACCCTCCTCCCCCCCAGCCACTCCCATTTCAATAGAGGAGGCTCGCAGCCAAGAGCATTTATGCCTTTCATCATTTTGTAGAAAATAATTTCAATACAGAGAATGGGAGGGGAAGAAAACAGAATTTGCCATATGTTATGCTATATAAAGAATAAGCAAATGCTGACACATCATTGAACTGGATCTTCATTTCCCAGGCTCTTCCCTTCACCCGATTTTATACATAAATGCAGTGTGTATGAGCTGATGGAGAACTTGAACAGGCCCTGAGCCCCTGCCAAGGTATCAGGTTCCTGGGGCATAACATGATCCAGGACAGTCTACTCCCTAGTCTAATGTCCATATTGGCACTCTGTATGTTCCAATAGAACAACTATATGCATGTACAGAGAAGGCCATGGTTCTGGTGCTAGCCTTGGACTTTGTTTTTATATGATAAAAATTAAACTATAGAAGGTAAATAATGAATTAACCCTTCATCCAAGTTATTTCACAATCGAGGTTTTATGTTATATTATTGTAGTTAGCCATTTACTTGTTGCCTATTTATATAAATTATAAGTTCTTTAAATACTAAAGGTAAGCTTTTTGCCTGTCATTTCTTTTTTTTTCCCTTTTGTACCCAAAACTGCTAAAATAACTAGAGGTGTCTGCAATATAGCATTGGCCTGTATGAGATTTCTGATTTCACTGTGCTTCTGCCTTTTTTCAAACCAAGAAGAAATGGAATAATAATTACCACCATTTCTGCATAGAAGCTGTCCCCAGATGTACAAGTCGGTAGAGATTGGGTGCAGAAGGGTTGGATTTATCCATGTCCTACATACACCCTGCCTTTGTCTGTCTCATGGCAGACCATGAGTTGATGCAGCATCCTCATCCATCCCTTTTATCCCAGGAAACATAGAAAAAAATTATTCCACACATATTTTTTGCTGCTTCATTATGGGTCTAACCTGTCTCCTTAAGGCTGTACCAGAACACTACCTGCTTACTGCCAAAAGTAATTCCTTGTAACCTGGACTAAGATGCATTCACAGGATGCAAATGGGTATTGGTGGAATGATACAATTACTGTTCTTTGTGTCTTACGACAGACAAGACACACATTGCTCCATGGAAATCTATTTATCATGCTTGAAGCATGCAAGTTTATATAAAATTACTTTTAGTTACAAACAAAATATTTAACCAAGTTAAGTAGTTATTACAGGTTTTTATTCTTTTTTTTTCCCTTTATATTGCCTATTTGCTTGCTCCAAGAATGCAAGCTATGGGTCTAGTAAGGTACAAAAAGCTAAGCACCCATTCCTTCTAACTCTTTCTTTAAGCAATAACCTTGTTACTCTTCTTAAACACCACATTTACTGTTACTGTTATTATAATTAAAAACAATAAAGACCATAATAAAAAGTATGAACTATTAATATTAATTTCAAAAGTCAGGAAATAATTTTCAAAATACAAAAAATAAAATGAAAATAAAACCAGCAAAACTTGGCAGAAAAACTAAGAATTCTGTGGAAAGTATTTCTGAACATTTATTCTTTGACTTTTGTAATTAGCCTATGTTAATCTCTTTGGTCCTAGTAATTCCTTGTTCTTCTCTATTTAGACCACACACAAAGTAACTTTATTCTTTGTGCGGCATGTAAAAATCAGAAAAATAAAGTTCAAGCTATAAACATTCTGAAAATAGTAATAACATTAAGAACTAGGAAAATAACAACTAATCAGAACAGGTTTTGCCATACATACTATTTTCTATTCTCTATTTCTTTAAAGGAGGCAGGCAGCACATACAACTTTTTCATTCTGAAAACATTTCTTCTTTGAACTAAGTGTAAATTGAGACTAACAAAGAGGTTATAGTATTACTTCATAGTGCTTTATTCAGTGTTTTACAATCCAGTGAGAAGTCATTTGATTGACCTCACAAACACTAAATGTAATTTTACTTTACCTTCATCGTAGTGATAGGCTACCTGCTGTCCTTTGTGACCTTAAGGATTCACCTCTTCAGGTTCCTGTCAATTACCATTTTCCAGGGGCTCACAGTCAGTGTGACTTGGCTCTGATGTGCCTAACGTGCTGGAGAGAAACTGAGTGGAGTGTTATTAAATATCTGTTGTGCAGAAGCTATCTAGACAGGACTGAGATGAATAAGACCATTTGGATTTTTATTCCCTCTGGTTTAACCAGTTTGACTGCATGCCTCCTATCTAAGTTCTCAAGCAAGTGCAAGAGTTTCATCTCCCATCTCAGGCTTATGGTTATCCAGAAGCTGCCTCAGGTTTTGCATGTATTTGAAATAACTAAATTTAATAGAATATTTGATGTGAATGAGAATAGAGCTGCATGATGCTGCTTATACATGTATTTTTAGTTTTTGTTTTTGTCTTCAAATAGAATCTGGACGAATACATACAAAGGAATCTGTGTTTTGACACAGATGCAATTCCTAAAGGGTAGCTATGGTTTGAACAAGCCGTGCCATTGTTCATAAGCTGCAACAGCAGGCATGAGGCAGTACAGAGACCTCCCACTGGATCACTCAAAATACCGTCCAGATAGATGTGAGATCCAACATCTTGAAAGTCACCGCAGCTCTTGACCAACATTTGAACAGACCAAGAAACGATATTAAACTGCTTAATTGTATGGGTTTTGGCTGGGGTGTAGTAAACTTTTTTCACAGTGGTTGTGTTTTGGATTTGTGCTGAACACAGGGTTGATAACATAGAGATGTTTTTGGTATTGCTGAGCAGGGCTTACACAGAGCCGAGGCCTTTTCTGATTCTTGTACTGCCACACTGGGGAGGGGGCTGGGGGTGCATGGGAGACTGGGAGAGAACACAGCTGGGACAGGTGACCCAAACTGACCAAAGGGACATTCTAGACCGCATAGGATCATGCACAGTACATATAGCGGGGGAAGGAGGAAGGGGGAACATATTTGGAGATATGGCGTTTGTCCTCCCCAGTCACCATTACCCATGATGGGGCCCTGCTCTCCTGGAGATGGCTGAACATCTGTCTGCCCATGGGAAGCAGTGGATTAATTCCTTTGCTTATGAGTGTGTGGCTTTTGCTTTTCCTATTAAACTGACTTTATCTCAATTGTGGAGTTATCTACCTTTTACCTCTCCAATTCTGTCCCTAATCTCATTGGTATGGGAGTGAGAGTGACCATGTGGTACTTGGTTGCTGGCTGGGTTTAAACCATGACATTAATCTAGGATCATTTACTGCTCTAATGTTGTAAATAAGGACTTTTCTTCTGTTGAAATCTAATACATTTTAAACACCTCAAATATTGTTTTTAATTGTACAAGATGAAAACCACTGTAGACTCTATATGTTCAGTTTTTCACATGCCATTAGTTTATCTAAATTCTTATTTCTAATTCTTAGGACATATCTATTCTAAATTTCTTGAATAGAAGAGGTAATCAACCTTTTCTAAGACTGGGCTGTTGGTTTTAAATCTAATGCTTCTGAAATCTTGGTTAAATTTAGAGCAGGAAAATTATGTTTAGGGCAATATTAATTATTAGAATTGGTCATAGAAAACAGAGTTCTCAGGTTAATTGAAAATAAATCTGTACTGATGTGAAGGGAGTTTTAAAATTCTGAGTTTGCATAGAAGATTAAAACAAAATGCCTTAATGTTAAATAGCTCTGTAAGTTCTAATTCAGAAGACCTGGACATTTTTAAGTGATTAATTCTGCATTCCATAGTTGTGTCTATGAATAAGATGTTGGTCAAGAGGAAGTTAGGATCCCAGCTGTCACTGGAAAGGAAAATAAGGTTCCTAGATATACCTTTAAATCTATCCCTTAGGTTTTTTACTTCCTCGCAGCATGGCAGATTTACTGATCGCATTTTAAGCCTTCAGCTTTTTAAAAACTTCTTTTTTCACGTGAAAAAGAAAATAATAAGAGGAAAAATCCAAAGAAATTATATTTGACTATTTTTGCCCAGAGCGCTGCATTAATAGGCAATGCAAATATTGCACACACTGATATGTAGTACCAAATTTAAATGACGCAGAAAAAGAAGAAATAGGAAGATAACAAGAGCTTGTTTAGCTGTGTGGCTTGAAATTCTCACAATATTGTCAGAGAAGTTCCTGAAATATCTAATCTGAATTGATATTAAAATGAATAACCTTTGGATGCCATGAAGTTTGAGTATATTTGAATTCAACTTTCCAGTTTATAATCAATTCTAATTAGAGAGGTTTTTTGTGATTGGAATAATTGGACTAAAATTTCTGTTTCTAATTGTTTCTTGGACCAAGGCTTACCCATTTAATCTGAAAATTTATTTCAAAGAAACTAAAACACCTTTGCCCTTTAATACTGGTAACAATTATAATTGTGCAGTGACTTACCTGCTTTTTTATTTTCACAACATTGCTTTAAGGACACATTATTCATAAAGAAGGAGGCAACCTTTGAAGATGATAAGAGCCATGCAATGTGCTCAGTTCAAGTAGCAAAAATAGTACTTGAATTCAGTCTTCTTTCAAGTTTGATCTGCCTCTGAGAATCAGGAATGGCATGATAGAAATTAGTACTAGTGCATGAACTACCTACAAAAAGACTTTCTGCAAAGGTTTCTGTCTCATCCTTCCCTTGCTCTCTTTTATTCTCAGTGAACTTTCTTGCAGGTTGTTGAATGTGATATACTAAGAATTTAAACCTTTCTCACTGGAATAGGCATATGAAATGAATAATCAGAGAAAGAACAACTTGGTACATCTCTTTGCCATTTTATTCTTTTAGCCTACACACAATGTGCTATGGCAACAGAACTGACCTGCATGGGAATTTCAATCTGATTTGGGGATGGGGGGGAGGAAGGGGCGAAGCAGCCCTCATTTCTGATCTTAACAGCAAAAATGAAGAAAAAATAAAAGTACTCTGATAGCTATGTAGATAACTTGATTAAATCACCCCATGAAAGTGTAAACAGAATAGAAGGCCTTATGTGTCTGCTTGATTCAGTGATACAATAGTCTTATAGTTTGCTTATTTTTTATTTCTTCCATTTGCTGTCTTGTGTTTATTTTACATTACAGACCATTTATTTTGCAGGAGGAACTTTTCCTCTTATATCATTTTTCTCTTGTGGTATCATACTGTGCATGCTATGTTTATTCATGAACAGTGAAACACATTTCCCGGGCACTAAGGAATGCATTGTTTTAGCACAGGCCTCAAATCTATACTTAAGTCCATTTCTGTTCATAATCATTTACTTAAAGGTATTTAAGCATTCAAGTACATTAATGATGTGCTGGAGTGTTTAGTTTTACAGACATGAGTGTTCTATTATAATTTTTTTCAGTTATTAAAATATAATTGTTTTATAAAATATGTACTGAACCTACAGAGGTTGATATATTAGCTTGTTTTATTATTATATATGAGATATTCCTGGCAACATGATTATACACAGTTTCAGCATGGACATATTGGGAAATTCTGCATGTAAGACTAAGTTCTAACATCATTAAGTCAAGAAAGGACCAAGGTATAAATCCTTCATACTATTTGAATGCTACACATTACTCAGCTAAGTAGATCCCTACACAAATCTCATGAAGATTCCATTCCAAACTAAGTTTTTTCTTCTGTTTAGGGTGTACCACAAGAAATTGTAGTTATTTCACAGACCTGATGAAAACTTTATTTCCTTGTTCTCCAGAGAATACAAAATCACACAGTTTTCAGATTTTAAACTGTATTCCACCTCCCCCCCCCCTCACCCCGCAAATCTGATACACAATCAACCAAGAACTCTCTAAAACTGCCCAAGACAGTCATTATGGAGGCTGGCAGTTTAGAGGTAGATAACAGTCACTGCTTCTGCATATTTCCTTCATATGATCATATATTTTAGCATCCTGTGTGGCTGATTAGGGTTATAGAGCAGCTAAAACTTCAAAACTACAGATAGCTCAATGAGGAGCAGAAGAGTGGGTTTCGATCCAGGGCTTTTATCTCTGGATTTGCCCAAACAAAAGCAGGACAGATTTGCATCATCTTCAGTGTAATTGGCTTTTAATCAAAAATGATTTTAACATAAATATTGAGATTTTTGTTCCTGAAGCAGCATGATTGTTTGCATTTCCCCTTGAAGCAGGATGTAAGTGCAGATGCCATTCAGCTGGAATGCTGACAGCCAGCTGAACTCCGAGGGCCATGACCCCACTGAAACAATTCTTTATGCTGAGGAAATGTGTGCAAATAGCTTCCAATGCAGAAAGTAGAAAAGAAATGCTTTGCAACAAATATATATCCCTTACAAGCTCAGATAAAAACCAACCAGCCAAACAAACCAATTTTTCATTCAAATGATCATCTAAAACATTCCATTAGCATCTAGAACAAGCACAGACTTATGAACATAAATAATACAACTATTATAAAACTAAAATGTGAGCATCAAGCCCTGCACTGAATCATATAATATCAAATATTTGAGGGAAATTTAAAAGCTTGTTTGTCACATGTATTGTCTAAGCACCAACATAAACAAGGTAGAAGGGGGCTACCCTTCTCGCTTCTATCAGTGTCAACAACACAAACACAATCAAGGTTATATTCCTGCTGAATTTCTCTCCAGAGTTGATGGCTTGAGAGACAGGAGAGATAAGAAAAGAGTGAATTGAACAAAGGTTATTTAATGTTGCTTGCTATGGCAACACAGCTGAAATAGGATGTATGCTACTATAAACCAAGAAAAGCGCACAAAGTGTGGTGTTGGAGTATGGTGGCCCAGCTGTACCTTGTTGACTGCAACTTCACTTTACACTCTAAACTGATCATAAGCAAAGTATTTGCAGAATAGACGTGTACCTGAAAAATCATAAACTTGGCATGATCTAATAAGCTTTCTGAGATTTAGTGCATCGAATCAGCTCAGTTCATGGGCAGAGATGAACAAGACCTAATGTAGTCATGGTGTGAGCCAAAATGTCTCAGGATTTTCTCTAGAGGAAGTGAATCTAAAATTTGCATAAAAATAAGAAGAATGAAAATTATTTAAAAAAAAATCAATATAGACTAAGTGAAAATTATAAATTTAAGGAAAACCCACAAGAACAGCACACACACCATAAAGACCCTGAAAACAGGTGTCACCTAGGCATAGACTCTATCCTCACTGTGGATATTTACTTTTTTAAGACCACTAGCTACTGATCTGATGTGCTCAGGGCCAAATACAGGATAAGGGAGTATCAGAAAGAAATCTAAAACAACTGAAAAGCTATGGAAAATAAAATTTCTGTCAATTTATTTTTCCTTTGTACAATATTGGATCTCAGGTTACAGTATTACAAAAATTATATAGCATAACAAAATACTATCAGAGCTGAAGAACAGCTTCATTACAAGGAGCAATGTATTAATGTAATGCTTCTAAGAGTGGAAGGAAGACAACAGGGGAAGGAGGTAGTAACACACAGAGAAGGAAATGGGTAATGATAATGAATTGCAACTATTATCTAAAAATTTTAATAGCAGAAAACCCAAGGGGCACACAAAGGAAATCATCAGGTGTAAACTTTAAAACAAAGAAAAAGCAGCTTGATTCACACTGAGCATAGTTAAAATGTGATGCACACTGGATGCCAAACCAAAATGTGTTTGAAAAGCAAGTAGGCAAGTTCACAGAGAAAAGTTAATTAAAGTCTTCTAATCAGAATATTGAGCATTGAGCACCCAGGTCGGGAAGTCCATAAACTGGTGATTTGTGGCAAGATAGAAGGAATATAGTGGGGTCAAAAAGATGATATAATGATGGAAGTAACATTGTACTTCTTTTTTGTGCACTGCATTGAAGAATCAACTACTCAACTTCTCTAAAACATTGCATAACAAAGAGCTCACTTGGCAGTCAGTGCATATATCTGAAATAGCTCTATTATGGACTGTATTATTTTGGTATTACAAAATTTTGCAAATGTAACTTCACTAATATACCAATAAAAATCTCTGTATTATGGAGAAATTGTATCTCTTAGCATTCTAACTGAAAATGAATGCACACATTTTACCAGCTGCAGGATAAAACCAGTATAACACTCTGCTGGATAAGAAAGAAATAAAGAGATCATCAAACATACATTTTAGTTGACAGCTAAGCTTTGGCCAGAAGTTTACACTTATATGCAAGGCTACTTTAAAAATAAGAATCTTCCTGTAGATTTAGCAAGAATTTTCTTGTAAAACAGGAATGATATTTATTCCAAAATGTGTCAGTTAATTAATTTACTCAGTGATTATATTAGCCTCTGTAGTACTCTTGTTTAGCAAATATCTTGCTGTAAAGTAAAAATTGGTTAAAAATAGACACATGGAGGCAGGAGCTAAGGTTGTGGGTTGCTAAACAACTTTTTTTTTTTCCTGGATGAGAGTAATGCAGATGTACATTATATGGCCTGTGTGAGATGTAAGATGTCTTAAATATTAATAATCTAACTTTCAAATGGTTGAGCATCAGTTAACTTTGTGTAGACTTGACCAATTCACTGCCTGGTAAACTTTTTTGAAACCTTTTTTAGTGTTGAGATTTGTAGAGGGGATTATACACACAGAGATAAAAAGACCTTCAGTTATAAGTGTATCTACATACATGAACATGTGTCTGTGTGCACAGAAACCCATACACACATACCTTTTAAGATACTATTTTTTTTAGGTTCTTGAGGTTAAATATGAGTTTAAATGGTTTGCTAAATGAGGACCATCAGTGCTTACAATCTTAACCATCATCCCTACAGAAATACAAAGTTTTGTCACATTAATATTTATAAGAGGATATTGTTTTGGAACACTGACAAATATCCCAAGGAATTAAGACTCAAATATTGAATTTGGTTTAATTTTGGTTTCTTGAGTGCCTTGAGCCAAATCTCAATACCTGCAACAGTATAACGAAGTATGATCAATGGTCCATTGAGTTAATGACCTGGGAGACAACCTTAAGAGGAAGGTTTGCTCCAGACTATAGGAGCAAGTATAGTATAGGAGTAAGTATAGGAGTAAGTATAAATTTTGCAAAAATTCCCATGCACAAACTTCCAATGTCACAGAGCTTGTGTGTGCAAGAACATTAAACATTAATCAGTGTGAAAGCCATACTATTTGTAAAATGAAGTTACTGTAACTTTCTTCATGTGGATCTGAAATTGCACAGAACAATTTACATGCACATACATGATTCCTCTAATGAGCCTGGATTGGTTGGCTAGGAACAACTAAGCTAGCAAAAACCAATCTCAATTCTTTATCTTACTAAATCTTCCCAATGAATACTGCAAACTGAAACATGGTTGCAGTAAGACAAAAATCTTGTAGTTCATTAGTATTTTAGTGCACTTGTTTATCATCTGAACATAACTTCTGAAGAGTTTAGGGGATAGGTTTATTCCTGGCTAAGTCTGAAATTCAACTTGACATTGTTTAATTAAAATTCCATTTTTTTTCTAGTCTTTTACCTCTGTCATGGAACATAGTATATTTGGGACAACTCCATAAGAGAATTCCACTAATGTTCTTTCTCTTATGCCAAGAAGATGTAGTTCATGGTCTCCAAATGCTAAAAGTCATCCTAGAGTGTCTGTGCAGCTTCTGCTGGGCAACACAACTGTCTCTCAATTTAGTGTTCCCTTGGTAACACAGGAGAGACAGAGATATTTATAGGCTGTGAACCTTATTCCATTTCAAAATGGTTCCTCCGTGGGCCACACCAGTTTCTGAAAGAGTTTTAGCTAGTTTGTCATCTAGAAAAAAATATTTTAAGCACTTATTTAACTTTTGGCTTGGTTTGGTTTTTTTTTCATACAAGACAATATCTATATAAAACATTTACATTTAATACTGGCTAATGTTTATCCTTCAATTTAAAAGTACACAAATTTTCCCTTCCATGCTTTAAATACTTGTATCCTTCATAGAAAACAGGTCTTTGAGGTGGCTGTTCATACTACTCTCTTCACTCTCCTGAGAGCTGGACACAAAAAAGTGGATATGGGATGTTTTCAAGATACTAAGAATGTAGTGATTTTTTTCCAGTCTATGGGATTTCTAAGTCTTCAACCAAAGTTCAGCCAAAAACATAGAAGGTTATCAACTCTGTGATAATTTTACTTTCATGTATGAGTATTTGTACAAAATAGAAGAGGAGCACTAACTTATGATGCTTTAACTACTGTAGTAACTAATGGACTTTGAAGGCAGCATAATGGGCTAAATACTGCTCTGCTAACCTGCTTCCTGTCCCCATTGCCCTTGTCAGCTGCAAGGTCTGCACAGCTGTTCTGGGACTGAGCAGTGCATTGCTGCTTTCCTTGCCCTCTGCCTGGCTCCTTGGCTCTCCTGTGTGGGATTTGCATAAAGCCTTTTGTGAATTCTATTCAAATACATTTTAGGCACAGTAGAATTCTTTACAGCTTGTCAGGAATACACAACAAAGATGCACTAATATCCAAAAGCTTCAATAGAATACAAAGGACTTGCCTTTGGGATGCCTGATTTACTTTCCCTTTTAAGGAAAGTGTTACACTGTACATCATTCTGGCTGGCATCACACTGGATGTCTGTCAGAAGCTACCTTTTACAACTGTCAACCCATCAAATTAATTGCTTTTCTCTGAACGTGGGTTGGGTGTTGACAGATTTTTTTTTTTTTAATTTTTTTATTATTTAACCTGGTGATATAGGACCTAGATGTATGGAAGACAGAGCGTAGACATTTTGGAGAAGGACAAGATGGACATTACAATAACTGAAAAAGTAATCATGTTTATTTCCTTATGAGGTAAGTAAAACTATACTGAAATAGTAGAACAAGTGCAGGCAACTTGCCAACATACCACTCAGACTACAGTATAGCTCTTTTAATACTTTGCCAAGTATTTTGGCACTGAGAAACTGCTGACAAATTAATATGTTTATATGCTGCATACAGCATCTATTTTAGACTGTAGTGCTGCACTAAACATATTTTCCCAAATACACTCACTTTATCAGATTTTTTTCCTCAGAGAGGTTTCCTTATCTACCTTAAACTATGCAAGAAGGTTTTTCTTTCAACTGTTTTTTATAAATATTTCAAATTAACAATTCATTATTCAATCCTTAGGGGCTTTGGACACTGCAATAATTGCATGTAATTTTGTTATACACAACATAATTTTACAAACTCTTTAGGCAACTGGAAACTTTAGATATACAAAAGTGGTGCTATAAATGTGATGTTTTCCTTTCCTTGTTAATTTAAAATTTACCAGAACAAAGGAGCTGTTACCACTGTACCAACAAAACTGTGTATACACACAAATAAGTGCAAACATTTTACCTGTATCCATATGCATATGCACACACATATTTGAGTGCATGCTTTTTGTTCAAAGTGAAAACACAAGCAAAACATCTTGTTTATGTTATGCTAAATGATATCTTTAATGAGAGAAAAGGAAAGGTAGAGCAAAATTTAGATACAATAAATACAGTGAGAACAATGCCCTTCTTTAATTGACTAACCTAGTAGTCACAGCCCCTATCTACACTGCAGGAGACTGAATTAATTTTCTTCTTCTTTTTGTTGAAATTTGAATCCAGTACACCCAGGTGAAAAGACGCTTCAAAATCACATGCCATGGGGTACAAATATGGAAGGGAAGCATTCATTTAGTCTACTCTCCTCATACTGTTGCCAGTTCTCTAGACTCTTCACACTTTCAATGTTCCATAGTGTAGGATGTGTATGTTGAACACATAATCTTCAGTGCCTTGGTATGTTTGCCCAGTGCCTTCAATAACTGCTAAAAGGAAAATAAGGCTCCTTGGACAGCCCATAACTTGTAACAGTATGCATGGATCCAAACTGCATGGGCACAGGAGAGAGTTGAACTCTCTCCCAGAATAAAAGGTATCATGAGCTGGAGGCTTGTAAAAGATTTGTGAATTTCTAGTCCCCCCCAAATTTAATATGAAATAGGTTAATCTAACATAAATATTTTCTTATTTAATGAAAAGTGCATTTTAATGAATAAATTATTTATCAAAACATAAACAATTTCATTCAAGACTGAAGATAATGTTCTTCAAAAGGATAGGCTCTTTTTCTTATGCCTAACTTGGCAAAGCACTATTATTATGCTAGAGATGAGGCTGATTTACATTATTTAACATTTCTAAATTGTAAAGTTCAGAGTCTGCTTTGGATCATGTGGATAGCAGCACATTTCAGGTGCTTCAATGCAGTAAGTGACATGCTGTGCCATCCCTTGTTATAATGTCAATAATTTTTCCAGGGCTAACCTTCTTTTAGACACTTACAAAACCAGCACAAAGTCATGTCAGCAGAAAGAGGCAACGGGCACTCTGTCCTCCAACTATACTATTTAGGATGAGCAAAACACCTCAATATTAAATTGTTGCACCAATATTCTGTCAGTTCCTCGGTATGCCTATAAGTATCTGAATGACTCTAGGAAGCAGGTATAGTACCTGTGTTTGGAAAAGTTCAATGAGAAAAGACAATCAGACACTCCCCTGTTCCTCTGAGTCCTTGGATTTCTAACTCAGAAAGTTTCTAAATATGTATTCCTGATTTGTCTTCCCATATCTGTCAAATCCCAGCTAACAAAAATGTATGTCTGTGTAGCATTAATAATTGCAATGAATTTTGGTGACATGAAGTTGTGCTTGGAGAAGTGATAATGTAATGTAAAATACAGTAAGTGGAACACTGAGGAAGACAATTAGGACATTTTAGCTTCCTTTGTAAATGCCTATTTACTTACAAGAACAACTTGTGTTGATGTTGTTGCCTTAAACTGAAGCATCATCCATTCGCATAAAAATACATTTAAAACTAGTAAAAGAAAGGAACAATAAAACACTTGGAAACCATATGTTCTCTGATGAATTGATAGGTAGAGAAGTCCTAATAAGAATATCAAGAAAGATCAAAAGTGCATGTTCAAATACAGTCTTATATTAAACAGGAAAACAGAAAAAAAAGTGTGGCTGAAAAACCTTGTATAACTAATGATGCAAACTAAAACCCTCCCAAAAGCTGAAAATTGATAAGAAAACAGAACTGGCTTGATTAGATCAATTCTATTAAAAGCTCTGAAAGACAATAAATGATTCAGTAGAGGTAATCTGCAGTTCAGGTTTACTCAGTAATCCACTGGAGGTCTTTGTCAAAATCATTTGACAAGCTAATTAAAAGGAGACAGTTATGCAGCACTGAGTATTTACCTCTGTGAAATGAATCAACCCATCTTCAGGTTTCCATATCCATCTTTCCTTCTTAGCAGTGCCACACTGACCTTTCTGGATGCCATTAATAACCTCCTCTTTCACCATTATAGCATCAGACTTTCACCATTATAGCATCAGAGTTACATGTCATTTGACTGTACTTGGGGGGATTTATGTTTATGCAAATATGTGAAAAAAATACTATGTAGCTGGTACTGTAAACCTCAACAAATTAAATAATCTGCACACATGTTTCTATCTTTCAGAAAATGAAAATACTCTAAAAAAATATTATAAAACCCTATCTAAAACTCCAAATAGTCAGAATATGTAATTAGAATATTCAATCATCTTAAAGCACTATGATGACAATATATTTCTTTTAATATTAATTTACATTATATCTTAAATGATTCCTAATTTGACTGGAATAACATTATTTCTTCATACACTTTTTAAGAAGTTGTTTAGAAAAAAACAAATTCAAATGTCCCAGATCAAATCTTAACTCAATGCTCCACATTTGCTTTCGATTATAAAGATCTTAGATATTTTCATATCCTCTACAAAACTTTATGATTTTTGACAACATCCATTTCATAAAGAATATGTAAAACCCTTACCTGTTTTATTCTGCTGCTGATGACACTGTGTGTATTTTTGATACTTTTTATCTGCACCACATGAAAGAATTTTTAGTCTGCATGATTTCCCCCCCATTTCCAGATATTCTCTGTGTGAGTTGCATTCTCTGCTTGATAATTGTAGGTTTGTTTCAACTGTCCTTGATCAATACCATTTCTACAGTGGAGGTAAGTTGATAACCAAGGCTCTAGTTACTGCTCTGTGATTGACTCACTATTCAACTGTCCCTTTCCTGCATTTCACTTTGTACATTAACAGAAAGAAGCTAATTACGTTTACATTAGAAATGTTTTTTTTTAATATGTGAATGATAAGATACTTTTATGATTTAGACTAAAGCTGCATTTCAAAGCTGGGACAGATTTTAAAAAAGAAAACAACTCTTCCAAGGGATACGTGCAGAATGCATAAAACTGTGTCTGGGTGCTGCTGCGCTGGAGTTAAGGCCAATAAAATCCACAAAGAAAATTCTGTTCCTAAAAAGGAAGAAACAAAGGCAATAGCCTCCAGAGGGGACTGCACGTGGCAACTGTTAGTTTTTCTAAAAGAGACCTATGACCTTGGCACTCTTTCAATAAGAAAGCTTTTATGTAGCATAGTTCATACCAGTATTTTGGAGGGAACAGATTAGGGTCAGTCTAGTTTCTTTCAGTTACCTGTTAGCTAGTGTTAAGTGACATGTAAATGGTGGTGTTTTATGGAGTTTGGGGGAATATTGGTTTATGCCACATGCTCCCTAATGTGGAGACCTATCAGTTCCATATTTGAACTAATGAAGGACTCTGAAAAGAATAAACTAATACAAGTGGTGCCTTTACTTTAACTGACCCTTCCATCAGGGTGTATGGATGTCCCCACACTGGCATATTCTTTTGGCCCAGGACTGAGTTTTCAAGCTGATCTACCACTGTCGAGGTTTAACCACAGGTGACTACACAGCTCCACAAACTCACTTTCCCTGCACTGGGATGGGGGACAGAATCTGGAAAGTAAAAATAAGAAAAATTTTTGGGTTGAGAAAAATACAGTTTATTAGTCAAAGAAAAGCTGCACACCCAGGCAAAGCAGAACAAGGAATTCATTCATCACTTCCCCTCGTCAGGCTGGCATTCAGCTATCCCCAGGAAAACCGGGTCCCAGGAAAACAGTGTCACATCACACTTAACACAGACTTAAGAAGGCAAACTCCATCACTTCAAATGTCCCCCCTCTTCCTCCTTCTTCCCCCCACTTTATATACTGAGCATGAGGTCATATCATATGGAATCTTCCTTTGTTCAGTTGGGGTCATTTGTACAGGCTGTGTCCCCCCCACACCCAGTTCCCTGTGTACCCCAGACTCCTTGCTGGGGTGGTAGGTGAGAAGCAGAAAAGGCTTTGGCTCTGTGCAAGAGCTGCTCAGCAATAATGAAAACTTCCCTGTGTTATCAACACTGTTTCCAGCACAAATCCAAAACACAGCTCTATAATAGCTACTACAAGGACTGTTAACTCTGTCCAGCCCAAACCAGCACAGCCATTTGTCCACTCTCCCAGTGCTAGATTAAAGCACACAAGCTGGATTCCTTCTGGATAACACCTAAACAGTTTGTGTGTGCTCAGAGCATACCTCAGATGCTTTTAGACCTAGGAGGCCGTTGTGGTTAAACTCCAGCTGGAAACCAAGCCCCACACAGCTGCTCACTCACTCCTCCACCAGCAGGATCAAGTAGTGAATTGGAAGGGTAAAAGGTAGAGAATTCATGGGTTGAGATATACTCAGTTTAATAGGAAAAGCAAAAGATGTGCACACAAGCAAAGCAAAAGAAGGAATTAATTCACTGCTTCCCATGGGCAGGCAGCTATTCAGCCATCTCCATGAGAGCAGGGCCCCATCATGTGTAACAGCAATTTGGGAAGACAAACCCATCACCCCCAATGTCCTCCCCTTGCTCCTTCTTCTGCCCACTTTATGTACAGACCATGATGTTCTATGGTCTGGAGAATCCCTTTGGTCAGTTTGGGTCACCTGCTCCAGCTGTGTCTTCTCCCAGCCTCCCATGCACCCCCAGACCTCTTCCCAGTATGGCAGCACAAAAATCAGGAAAGGCCTCGGCTCTGTGTAAGCCCTGCTAAGCAATGACAAAAACATCTCTATGTTATCACCACTGTATTACTGATTCTTCATTTTTATGACACTAGAGATGTGTTTTGGGTATGTGTATTAGATATTACACCAGTGAAATATTATTGTACTTTTATTGATCCATTTTGAAAGGGTTTTCCCTTTTTCTGCTATGTAAATTAACGTATTTAAAGAAAATGTTTCTTTGTATAAGACCATGATATAATTTTAAGTAATTTACTAGCGTACTCATCCTGGTTACTTTCAGCCATCTTGATCTGGCATTGTGTAACATTGCTGTGAAGGTATCAATGTATTTTGTATCAGCTCTCAAAAATCACCAAAGCAATGCTATTGTCATTTCAATTCCATCTGTCTGTTTTAGACACTCAGTGTTACATAGATTCAAATTTTCATTTCACAATCTTCAGGCCCTGTTAACTAAAAATTGACTTAGATTTTTACTTTCAGTTTTTGTTGACTGGAATTTTATCAGTATTTTAAGGGTTGTTTAACACATGCTTTTTAGATATGTGTAAAACTAAAACACTGTTATCATAGTGAGACATCATAATTTGATACACAGAAATTCCCTGCATTTCTTCATTGGGCAGGGGAAAATAAACAAAAAAAAATATAATTCTTATAGAAACTGGAGCCTGTCCTTTAGCTATACATTTGCACTTCTTATTAATGCCAAGCCAATTGATTTCATCATTGTTCTACTCCCATTTTTCTTCTGATAGTGTGCTTCTGGAGAGGCTTTACCTCACAGCATAGAGACAAGGTAGGCAGCATGCTACTGTTCGGGGACTGCAATTCACTAACCTAGCAGGTACCACATCTCACATCCCATACTATGATCAGGTCTTATGTCTAATTGTCAAAAAATCATTAGCTGATTTACCACATACAAGTTGATTTCTCTGCTAAGATCTTCTCTAGCACGTTTTATGTTCTAAGATTTTAATTGAAATGACAGCTGGTTATTTTGACTATTCCTGTGTTTAATGGAGAGAACTAAGAAACTTGAGAGGGCAAATCCTAGCATCTACTTGACACGTTTATTTTAGAATGGGATTAATTCTCCTGGAAATGTCTCTCTCTTTCTGCAGACAGGACACATGCTGGGGACAGTATTAGTCTAATGCCTATGAGTCATTAAAAAGTTTGTTGACTAGATTCAAGGTAATTATGCCAGATTCTCCCTATAAAGAGTTAAAGAAAGAAAAAGATGCAAGGAGAGAATCAGCCTAAGACACTGCATCTCTGAGGTGAAGAGTCTTGAAAATGCTGCTTTCTCTGGTTAGTGTAAAGGAAGACTAGCTTTGACTACCTAATACAAACAACTTACAGATGTTTAAATACTTGTGAAATGAGTACTGTGGTATATGAATTCCTCACCTAACAGCACTTATACCTATGAGTAAGTGATTTATGAAACACAAGTGCCTACCTTTTGAATTTATTTAGGGGTCTAGCCAAGGTGCAATATCCATGTACATTAGATAAATGTACACAGTGGTATAATGTCCAGTGCAGCTTTGTTTCTCTCTACAGTGGATACCCACAAATATTATAATTGACCAAAAAAGTATCATAGTCTCCAGGTTTTGGCATAGATGACGTCGTAATGATTTTCTGTGACAGTGAGTTTCTATGGCTGATCACACATTGCCTTAAAAAAAATTAAATTCTTATAACTGTGTTCCATTCTACTGACTTTTAATTACATTGAAAGCCTCTCTGTGTTATGGAATCATTATACATCATGCCACTGCTACTCTGCCACAAGAAAATGAGGAGGGACTTTTCAGTTCTAAATTTTTAGTGCCTTGACTAAGTCAGTTCAGTTCAGCATTAAATAATGTTAGGCTTATATAATTTCTCATCAAATATTAGTTCTGCCATGATGATTGCTGGACACCTTCATGGTTCATCTTCAGATTTTTCATTTGGTACAGGACACACTCTGATTTTAGGCATCTAAAAGTGAAAACTCCAAATTCAGTTCATTACTTTACACGTCTCTATAGTTTCTAGTATGAGCAAGTCTTTTATAAAACTGGTCATTCATGCAGAGATGCTACATCTTTGTTTTCTCTAGGCTATTACCAAACATACATACACTGGTACTCTCTTGAGATTAGTGCTATTTTTTTCCTTAAAAATTAGCAAGGTATATAGATCTTAAAATTAAAATTTTTTAAATTATTTTTCTTCTTGATAATTGTTTTTGTGAGATTTAGTTCAAAATTATAATTGCATTCCTCCATAATTTCTTTTGGTGAGAACTGTCAAGATCTGGTTTCTTCCAGGATACTCTCATAGAGGTTAATGGAAATTCTTTCACATTTAAAAGACTGATTTAAGGTAAGAATCTTATTATAAACTTTTTTTTAAAAATACCTAATTTTAAAATCTTACCTTTAGAGAAATCCAAGGCAGGTTGAGCTCTCCTTTTTGATAATATTTAATTTTTTTCCCCTATATGACACAGCTTGCCTTCTTAGTTTCCTTTCTCTACAGTAATTCTGATTTTAAAGCAAAACTTTACATGATTAGCACTAAAATGGTCACTGATCCTTATCTTGGCATAATTTCCGAGATGATTTAAAAATCCTTTAGGTTTCCTTTTCTTTAGGAAAAATGGTAGTTTTCCCCTTATGTTCAAAGCAGTGCTGTTTAGCTTTTATTTTAATGTGGGACTTTTTCTCTTTTTATTCTCATGTCCCTGTCCTCCCCCACAACTTTCACAATCATAGCAGGACACAATCTACTTACTATGGTTGTTTGGGCAAGTTAGTGTTATTTCAAAAGCAGAAGATAAACCCCTGAGTCTCCAGAGTTCTTTTGATGTGACAAAATATAATTTCTGTCTTTTGGTCTTTTAAGGTAGGACTCAAGCTTATAAGAGTATTCTGAAGTTTCTGGCATATAGTGTGCAGGACAGGGGAAAAAGACTTTATGTTCCTCTTCTGAACTACAAATCCCAGCATCTCTTCCGTGAACTTTCAGATTACTTAGTTCAGCTGTGTTCAATTAACCAGCTATGCCCCTCTTGTCTTCTATTCCTTTATATTCAAGCCCTATCATTTTCTTAGTCAAGTCAACTTGAGTTTTTTAATTTCAGCAGATTAAGACCCATAGTATTGAGACAAATGTTAATGTAAAGCCTGTAGTGCGAAATCCTGTGAGATTGTGACCACAAAATCACTCACAGGAGGTGTTTGGCACTCAGGGACAGTGTTCAGCATCTTAATGAAGTACATAAACCCTCACCACACAAAAGCCAATATTTGCACCTAGCTTTCACAAGAGAAATTGATTTTGTAGAGTTGAATCTGCAAGTAAAACTGTTTCTGTTAGAACTCATGCTGGAAAAAGATTCCAGTGTTAGTTTGTTTTGGAGTTTGTTTCTTAGTTTAGTTTTGCTTGTCTGTTTGGAGGTTGTTTGTTTGTTTAGGTTTTCTTTGTTTGGTTGGTTTGATCTGATTTGGGTTTGGATGTTTAATTGGTTTAGTTTTCCTGTATTGTGTATGTATGCACACTCTTGGCAGGGTTCCCCAAGAAAGTGTGTTTTGCTATCAAGCAACGTAACTGCAATGGTGTCAACAGGCATTGAAGAGTAGTTCAGATGCTGAAATGTCATAGCACCTTCCTCTGCTTGATCAGTCTTTCAGTATTTGTGCAAGACCATCCTCTAACAAGCAAAATACAAAGCCAGAGTTAGATAAAAGCCTTAGCACACAAAGCAAATGATGAAACAAAGAAATTGCGGACAATAAGTGGTAGATGCTTGTGTGTGTTAATGTATAAGGTTTGACTCTTGAACTCCCAAGTACAAACCTCCTACTTTCTAACTGTACTCTGTGTAGACTGAATGCAAACTTCTCTATCACCTGGACTGAAAAAAATGGTACATCATGAACACTCCAACTAGTAAAGAGATGTGAGACAGAATCACTAATGAGGAGGATAATCACACAGTATTCTTCTGTATGCAGACTAAGACACTTAGGAAAATAAACTCCTTGGGTGCTGTAAAGAGAGTTCTTGAAAGGAGCTAGTCTTGGAAAGAATAGAGGGTCCTGGAAAGAAGGTGGACAAGATTGTGGGTGGAGGAAGTGTCCTGCAAATGAAGGACAATTCTGGAGATGAGAGATGCATGGAGACAAATGATAGTGGATGACAGTGGATGTCCAAAGACCTTGGCCAGTGAGTGAGACATAAGATAGGAAAGTGAACAGTGGCATGGCAGGAGCCCACATGGCTTTCTGCCCAACCATCCAAAACCAGTAGCAACTTTCCTGGAGGTTGCAGTGAAGATGAAATATAACACAGCAGGTGGAAGTGAGTGAGTGCGTAAAGTTCTCATCTAGTCGGCTCCTAAGTAAACACCGATATTCAGATCTGCTGCAGATGACTTTTACTCTGGACTTTCGCATGTGACAAAAGCACAAAATTATTTACCTGTAAATTTGTTATTTTGGTGTGAGTAAAAAGAGCTTTTGATCAAATCAAATGAAGTCTGATATTAAGAGAAAATTGCTTTCTTTTTTTTTTTAAGAGAACCTATGAGACCAGCGGACATCTCTCTCTACTTTTCTCTAAACCTGGATACTATGTCAACATGTTATTCCTTTGCTTAGCTACTTCCAAATGCAAGATCAAAGGAGTATATTTTTAACTGAACCTTTCCAATGAGGACCTGAGACTTGACTCAGTTGCTCATCTCTGGGAAAAATAGGTAATATTTTACTAGCTCTTAAAAAGATTTTGTCTATATTAATGTTTTATGTGATCTGGATCAATCTTACTCGGACAATTTTTATCCAAATGAATTAATTTCTGGGAAGATTAGATAGCTACATTTATGTGTGGTTTCTACATTCAGTGAAATGTCTGATTCTGCAGAGTAGAGTAGATTTGGAGACAACTGTTTTGTTCATGGTAGGAACACTCTTGAAATAGAATTAAGATGATGCTCATCTTATAAACAGACAATCAATCAATAGTTCTTTGGTTCATGTATAAAAAGATTTAGCTCTCTATTTTCAGAAGAGTTTTTGAGCCTTATGCTAAAACTTGCTCATGTGAATTATGCCAAAGAAGTAATGACAAAGTAGTCAAAGATCCATCAGCTCCAGCCTCCTCAGATTTCTCTGTGGAAGGGCAGTCTGTCAGGCCACCTTGCTATCTTAGACCAATGGAAGTTCTTTTCCCAATAATAAATCCTTTGGAATTTCACACTAAAATACCAGCCACTCCTGTAAATTCAACGGTTCATATATAGGGTAAAATAAGAGAATACTTAGAAAATATGTAATTTTAAGCTGCCCAAAAAGCCATATGATATGAAAAGATGTTCTTTATAACCACATAGAAAGCATAGCACCCATGGAAGCAGTAGAGATGGTGATGCTTAGAAGACATTTTAGTTTGTGTTCCCATGTAAACTGTCAATGGAAAACTATGGATTTTAGCCTGTGCCTCTGCCAGCTATTTGTAAGACACATGAAATCATTTTATGAGTCATCTAAGTGACAGCATTACATGTGGTTCTAGACCCTATTGTCAAAGTGTTGTAGACCTAAATAATGAGGCTTTTGGATTTCCTGCAACCAGGCATAGTGTCAAATTGTTCCACATTAAAAGGAAGAAGGCAATACAGAAACTTTTGGTTTTGGTCTTATTCTTGCTAAACATGCATGCATGTATTTTTGAGCCAAGACTACATTGTCTATACCACAATCTATAACCAGATTTACTTTGATTTTTATAATTCATGAGAATATTTCTTAGAATTTTTCATTCTTGTCTTGAAATCCGAGGAATTCTTGAAACCATACTGATAGAGACTTGATCCATAGTCGCAGGGTTGACCTGACAACTATGGTACCAATATCTGTTAGTAACTCTACAAACCAGATCAATGCTAAGCATGCTAAGGGGGAAAAGAAAAAAAAGGCCTAAAACAAAAGAAAAAAAAAAAAAGATGATTATAGTTATATCTAGAAAAAGATTTTTCCATGCACGCAGCACATGCTTACATTCATTAATTTGTTTTGCCTCTGCTTGTGGGCATTAAAGTTTTAGTTTTGGTGCAGCTTGGAGGCTACTTTGACTTGTACAAATGCAAATTTTAAGCATGTAGGCTAATTCTTCATGGAGACTTTATATACCAAAAGATGCTGACAAAGCATAGGAATCAATCTTTCAGCAAAATTTTAGAACAGAGGCATCAAAAAAACTAGCCAGCCTATAACAATTTCTGCACATGCAGTTACTTTCCAGGAAAGTGACAAGAGAACCTTAAAATTTAAACTCAGCAAATAGCTAATAAATCTTCCAGATGAATAATTTTTCAGAGAAAAGAGCCTGAAGCAAGCGCTGGGTGGCCTGTGAAGGGATAATTAAACAGTCTTACTTGTCTTCTATCCTAATCTAATCTCTTACCTGCTCCAAATACTTACCTCCTTCTGATAGATTTGGATTCTGATTAAGCAAAGCACTTAAATATCTGTTTGATTTTAACTTGAGTATGTGCTTTATGAGAGCATGTAATTTGGGTACTTCTTTCTCCATCCTTCTCCCTGATTATCCATATATTTGAAAAATAGGGAGAAAAATTATAATATTGTTTTCATCTTTTTCATAACGCATTCAATTTCAATTTTCAACAATCAAGTACCTTAACTAGACAGTTTGCCTTCATCTCAGAGAGATAAATACATAAAGAGAGATGAACAGCTGGGAAATTTTAATCTACTGAGATTTGTTTGTATAAATTTAAATACTTTTTCTTTTAAAACAAGAAAGAGGAATTATAATATTTTATATATTAGTCTAGTAGCAGAAAAATTTGCCTTTGAAATGAGCAATGTGGTTTAATTGTCAGACTAGGGATTTTCATATTTGTGTCCTCCATCTCAAAGGATAAAGCTTCACCACAGTTGCCCTGTAAATTATTATTGCAAGAATATTTTCACACCTGTTGGTATGGGAATGCCTGTGCTTCAGTTAAATGACAATGAATCTACCATAAAACATCTACAGTTAGAACATTGCTGCATGTTAAAGGAGATTGTCATCTGTACAAAGATGATCAGATCAATGGAGAAGAGAAAGGACAGCACTTGAGTCACTCCTGCCAAAGTTGTCTCTGAAGTGAGGTATTAATTTTCTTGTTTTGCCAGAAAAAAGAAGGGAATTGCTAAATAGATAAGCAAAGAAAAAGGTGAAGTGGGAAATTGAAGACTGAGAAATACAACAGTGAGCAAACTAGCTAGCTGGGAAAAGGATATTTGGAAAGAATATGAATTTTGATTTTTTTAGTATAGATTTTTGTCTCTGTTTGAACAATGAGTTCTAGATTGTCTGCTCTGCCTACAGTCCCTTTCCCTAAAGCTATGATACTGAAAGAAGGGAAAGGTGTCCAAGATGTAGAGCCTGGGTAAAAACAACCATGTTTCTGACCTTGGGCAAAATAAAAGTAAATTGTGTCGAATCCTGTCACAGGGGAAAACCAGTCAGTTTGCATGGTTCAAATCACATTAGGATTGAAGCAGTGCATTGATTTATGAAGAACACGTTAACAAAGATCAATACCAACACAAGTGATAAATCACAATACCAGACAGTTACAGAGTGTTAAGTAGCTGTCCATTTCCCAGCCCTGTAACCAATCCCCAAGAGGACACACCACTAGCACACCCCCAGCTCCCAGGCAGCCCACTGTGCTCCCAAACCCTGAGTCACAAACACTCCTGCTGGAGCAGCACCCGGCAAAGACTGGTATAGGCTGGCTGCTGCTGCTGCCTGTCTGCCTCTGGGTCTGCTCTGCCTGACAACCCTTTCTGCTGCCTTCATGGCTCTTTTCAGGCTGGTTCCCTTGGTATTTCTGTTTCTGGTTCCAGGCCCACAGTGCACATGTGCTTCATGGACACTCATACTTGCTGTAACAGCTGGGGACAGTAGGGCCACCGGGCTACGCCAAGTGTGGGTCACGCAAGTCCCTCCACAGACCTCTTACACTATCCAGCAATCACTCTAGGAACAGTTTTCTACAACAGGTTTTGAGGCTCTGCTCTTGCTTTGCTCCCTAAAATTTTGTGAGAGGAAATTGAACAAACTATTTGATGCAATTAATTTACACTAGTTATTTCTGAAAACACATGCACAGAAAATTAAAATTATGCGACACCCTTAGGGAAAATATTCCTGAGTCCTCAGACTCTAAGCTATGATCATTCACACATTTGATTTTATCTGAATTTGACTCAGCACTTTATACAATAGAGATTAATGAACCTAAACAGTGTATAAAATTTTATTCTCCGTAGAATCATCTCCAAAACATTCCCATAGCACAGATATGCAATGTAACCGATACCACTGTCCACTGCTGGAAAAATCCAGTAGTATCGTAGGTTTAAAAACAAAAAATTCCTTTCTGAGCTTGTACTTAATCAAGAATTTGGTCAATTTAAAGCATTTGTTACTCAAGTATTTAAAATGGCCAAAGTAACAAAAGCAAAGGAAAAAAGGTGGTATTATTTTAGACATTATGACAGCTAAAACTGGTATCAATTTATATAAAAATATAAATTCCTCATTGTAAGCTAAGGAGTATAGTTTTAGAGTTCAGTGCAAGTGCATTTCTGACCCAACCGTTCAAACAAATCTTGCACAAATTTCCACCTCATTAGTAGATTTGTTAGGAGGACATTCCAATTTAATTGAAGTCATCTAACCGAACATACACTTGATTTTATTTTCTATTGAGTGAATATTTTATTTTTAATATGCCCCCTGAACTATTGAAACCGGAGTTGTCATTTGGATGATTGGCTTTATTGCATGAGACTTTTACTCCTGTAAAGGCATTAATTACATATATATATGCAAAAATTACAACATTGAGTCTAAGTTGATCAGCTTTTAGTCCCTCTATATTTTCTGGGAAAATTAATACGCTGTGCTCTAAATGAGTGTTCCAAATAAGAACGATGAATTTTAGCTTTTTTTCTATTCTCTGTAAAAGAGAAGGGTGGCTGAATGGCTAATTTGATCAGTCTCCTCATCTTTAGGCAGCTCAAGTTATGCTAATTCCTCTTGCAGGACAATGAATTTCCACTTTGAACTATGTATACTTTTTATTTCTACTGTCCAAGTCCAGATCATCTGTCTTTTCTGTCTCAAAAGCTGCTCTCTTGTATATTACTGACATCCTAGTTGTGCCTGGATGAAAGCTTACCCATGAGACCTTTAGAAAAGTAGGCTATAAATATGTAAAGTTCTTTAACTTTAGGCCGAGTAACATTACACTGCCCACTACATAACTTCCTTTATCTTCCTTTTGTTGAGTGCTAACTTTCTTCATAAAAATGTGAAACTGAAATCTGAGTCTGCATATGGGTTTCAGAGATATTTATTGTCTCTTTGCTTTTTAACATCAGCCAGTCTAGCATAAACAGCCCCTATATGCTGAATAAATGATGCAGAAAACAAGTGTTTTCCAAAAGCTGCTTCTAGTAGTACTTAAAGTACATGGATAATGTTTAGATTCTGTTTGCCACTTTGAGCTTTCATGAAGACCTCATTTTGCTTTACACATGTATTTTCTCACTTTACGCCAAATATAGTTCCTAGTTCTGTCTAGAATAACTCTGATTCCATTGTTTTCCCTCAAGGTATATTCAAATCTTTCCCAAAATGGTAATGAGTGAGCAATTGCAGTCAAAACGCGTGCATCTACTGGGCAATAAGCAGTAAAAAAATTCATATGCAAAACCACAGATGAATCTGTGACTACCAGGCATCTTGTGCACTGTTGTAGGTTCATTCTGAGAAATACATCTTTTCCAAACTACATCAAAAATTTGCTTTCTTACTCCCATTACCATTCGCTGAACCTCCAAATAACACCATTTTCATAAGAGTTAATTAATTGTAGGATGTTTTGTGTGTTTTAGAGCAAGGCTTGCCAGCTAATCCAAAAATGAGTCTAAGACCTCTATGTCAGAAATGTTGGGAGCATTTCTCAAAGATGAGGGATTCACATGCAAAATGCTCACTGCAGAGCTTGACGGCAGTTGCATTACTCCAACTCAGAAATGAGCCTTTCCCCATTCACGGAAAATGATGTGAAGTGGTATAGAATAACCTCTGGGTCCCATTCATCCCCCTTCTGACTGCTGCAAAAAAATTACCCCTATCCTGGCTAGAACGAAGACACAAGGTTTAGAAAGAAACTATATGAACCACAGAAATATTTTATCTTTGGTTCAATTTTGGGGAACATAACTATAAGCTAAGTTCACAGATTTTGTGAGGAGATCTAATCCTTTGCTTTCTGTCACTTCTGAAAAATTTTTGCTTCCTAATTGTTTCTATAAGTGAAAATGTAATAAAACTGTTATTCAAATATCAGATACACCAAACTGCCTTTTCTACACTATATTTTGAAATTTGATAAAATAATAAGAGATTAAGGAGACTTTAATGAACAGATTATTATCTTCTGCTAATAGAGTTGGCTGCAATTATTGCAAACAATCTATTTGATGAATCTTTCAATTTTATTTCTTTTCTGTTTCCCAATTGTTTGTGAAGGGAGCTTGATTTTCTTAAATTTGTTCATTTTTCATTGTTGGACTACCTGAAAACTTTATGCTTTATGCTTATGAGTTACAGCAGAACATTTTATTATAATAGCTTTACTCTGTAGAAGGAATTTTCAAATGTGTTGTATACTTAAATAATCAGTTTAGTTTGCAAAAAGTAGTATTTTTTTAGTGTATGATAAATGACATATTTTAAGATGAGAAGTCTGCATGTCAAAGTAATTTTTTCCTCCCTGAGATTCAGCCAAATGTTTTTCCTTTCTAAACTCATGAGTTTGATAAAAAGCTAGGCAGGAGTGGATTGAACTAAGGCAGCAGGCAGGTCTCCATGGCACCCAGCTATTTACATACACAAAAGTGTTTGCATAAATGGACAAGGTGGGAGAAAAAGGTGAAGTCCAAGGATGCTTATCATAATTTTTGTTTCTCATTATAGACTAAATGAAATTGAGTCCATCATTAACTTTTTGGGTTGTTCCTGCTGTTCATGTCTGATTACAAGAGCAGACTTTGTTTCATGCTCTTACCCGGGAACAAAAATTTGCAGTATACTGCAAGCTTTCACTACTATTTGCCTTACATTTTAATCAATGCTGCTTTCCTTGTACTCATATTCTGTCTTCCACAGCCCTGTTGCTCTTGGGATACATTGCCAATATTCAGAGTCAAGGATAGCTCCCACCCTAACTTTTAGCTTGCCTGCACTGAGGAAACTCCTCCTGTTATAGCTAACTCCATAATCTTCTGCATTTTTTCTAAGTTCATTCCTTAGCAGAGCAAAAAGCCCAGAAGTTTCCTTTCCTTGCTATGATGTCTCTGGCCAGCTTAGATTTCTGACCTTTTTCCCTTTAATGCCCCTTCTACCAGATTTTCCTGTATGAGTAGTTGATTCTGGTCCAGTCATTTCCTGCACTGAAACCTGTTGTCAGAGTTAGTCCAGAGCATGTTCTTTATCTATGAACTACTGTCAGCACTTCTTCTGGGTATTCTTCTTTGACCTCTCTCTCTCTCATTAATTTTTGTCTTTTGATTTAATTTCCCCTTGCAGCTATGTTCTTTGCTGTCCATCAATTTGTTCTACCACTCCATTCTAGAGAGATGAAAGTTTTTGGCCCTCCAAGTCCTCTACTCACAAGAGGAAGTGATGTATCTATTGACCTTGGACTCTTCAGCTAAAATTACCCAATAATCTCCAACCTGCTCTTGTTCTGCTCACAACCCTGTTGTCTAAAGGGAACCTTGTCATGGTCATGTATGTAGAACCCTAATAAAATGTTTTTGACACATAGCCACCAGCTCCTTCTCCATTACACTTATTTTATTGTGCTCTTGCATAGTTTAACATTTAACAGAAAATTTCTTTTTCAGCCTTGCAAGCAATAGCTTTAGATATCAGTTCTGGATTTCACTGATCCTGGGAAGTGAGAAAAGGAAAATAAAGGAAAATAAAAGGAATAATAAGTGCTTGTTGAAAAATTGTAAATGTATTTATTGGATCAGTAATTCAAGCAAAGGGATCTGTTGGATGCAATTGTGATTCCATCTGTGTTCATCTCCTAGGATTTTCTCATGTGCTGGTGTTTGTTCCAGTGGGACCAGGACACAAAGAAACTGAGGGGATGGTGTGTGCATGCACCTTCGCCTGACAGGCATGCGTATGTTCTTTGTCAAAAGCTGGGGTGCAGTTCTTTCCCCTTGAGTGATAAATTTGGTAAGATAAGCAGTTTTCCAGCACATCTTTTCCTCAGTGCTCTCTAACGGGATTTGTTTCCACTATGATATTGTTTAGATCTCTATAAAAGCTTAAAAATCCAGGCTGAAAATTCAGGGCAGATTAGCAGCATCAGTATTTTGTGAATGGTATAGATAGTTCTAATGTAAGGGATGATACCTTTGTGTGGAGATATGAAGTCTTTCACCCTGGATACTAATTTGTTTTCTCTTCCTTTTCCATTGTCTGACTTGGAAGAGAAATATAATTCCTATCACAAGACCACACAAGAATAGCAGTTTCAAACTGATAAGCCTTCATAAAAACTTCAGATTTAATCTGAACATTTGGAAAGTACCCCTGCTAGACATTAATTTTGTCAATGACACTTCTGAATATGAGACACCAAACTAAACATAGATACACTCTAACACCAATTTTTCCCTTTTTTTAAAAAAAATAAATTACCATCTGCAGAAAACTGATGCAAAAACACTCCACCAACTCCTTCTAGTTAGATTTTGCTTTCTCATTCAATCTGTCCTGTTGAAGAAATGTACATGGGCTTGAATTAGTGTTCAGGTGTGATGCAGTGAATTCTCATTTTGTTCCAGTGAGATATGTGAACTATATTTCTTTCTCAATGTTTTTTCTTTCTCAGATGCTTCTCAAGTGAGAAGGTGCTGTAAGAAGAGACTCTTTTATATAAAAATTTCTGAGATGATAATATAGACCAACATTGGGTTTTGGTACTCCATAGCAGACAGAAATCTAGAAACCCAAGCTTACTCTCATAAAATGTTTCTAGATCAAGAGCAGGATCTTATCACAGGAATAAGACAAAAGGAAAAAGAAAAAAATAGTTAGGAAGTAATAAGACCTGTTTGTTTAATTTAAAAAACTGGTGTTTTGGGTTTCTTTATTTCAATAAATATATCAATATTCCAAATACCCAAATTGGAATTATTTGAAAATGAAGAAGAATGTATTTTTTACCTTGGATTTAATTTGAATCCTTTGAAGTTGACAACATAAAAATATTGGTTTATTGTCAACTGCACTGAGCCTCAGCTCTCTCTAAGTTACTACAGTGGGACTGTTAGGGCCTCTGCCGTTCACAGAGATACTGTTGGGACAAATAAATACTACATCGATAATACTTTTGAAAATTTACTAGAACAGAGTTTTACCCAATGTCTTGTTTAGGTTTTGAGATTGCATTGACAATTTTTCAAGTCTTCCTCTAAAAATAGCAACAATAATGCCTCCTTTCAGCTTGGAAAAAAAGTTTGACATTTATTTCATTAAGTACTTTGTAATTTTTTCCCTATTTCTAGCATACCAGGTTTATGGGAAAAGATGCTTTTCTTTCTTTGGTGATACTTTCAAAAAATCTAAATCTCCTTTAGTCATATAGCTCTATCTATTTTTAAGTTTGCTAGACAATTTCAAGACCAACAAATTTCATTTTTTTAAGGAGATCTCTTCTGTAGAACTTACTTTAGAGTGTGACTTAGGAAAATAGGTTCTTGAAAAAAAAATATGTATCAGAATAGGAATCTTGATGTGTAATCAGCATTTACAAAGAAGAAAGTTTGTTGTAGGTTATAAGTGAGGGTATAAGGCAAGATTTGTACTAAGCCAGCTGGTCTTTAGAGAAAAGCAGAACTTCCAAGCTCCTTGAAATAGATCTCTTTGTAGAAAAATAGCTAAGATTTTCTTCAACCAATATAAACACTGCTCAATGGACAGCATTCATAAAGAGAGGAGAAAACAAACAAAAAAGAGAACTACAGATCTAACCAGACTTGTTAAATCTGGCCCTTAAAACATCTTGTTTTTCAATTATTTTTTCATCTTGCTTCTTTGTTCCTTTTTCAGTCCCCTTTTCTCTCTGCTGTGTGTAAAAGCTATTGTTTTTGTAGGTTTCTGCCCTGAAAGGATTTGAGAGTCTTGTGCAGAATGGGCTACACGTAAGAGTATTTGTTGTATATACAGCAGATTTACCCATTTTCCATTAATGCTGCTGTGCTGAAATTAGCAATTTCCATATGAGCAAGCTGAATCTATATTGTGTTCCTATACCTGATCACTGACACAGCTCATTTCAAAACAGGCAGTGGGATAAAGAAAACAAAGCAAGGCACACAGAAAAAATGGAAATAAGGAAAAAAGGGAAAGAAAAGCACAAAATAATGAAGACATTGTATAAAAAACCATTTCAAACAGTCTAATATTTTAACATCAACAAAAGATGTCGACAATAGTGGATTTCTATATGAAAACTACTGGGATTTTCAGCAGAGTTCACCAAAATTTGTCTACAATGCTGTACTGTCCAGAGTACAAGGCAGAGAATGGAGCAATCTGTTCTACCCATTCCATTTCACAGAATACAGGAAAGATAAGGTGGGTCTGAGGCATTTTGCTTCTTTTACCCTTATTCTCTCACAAGCTGTATGTTTGGGACATATAAAGCTGTCCCACTACTCCAGGTGCTCTCTCTTTCCAAAGTAATCTCTCTGTTCTGCCTTTGCTCAGTTTGCATCATCAGGAAGTCAAGACTGAGCTCAAGCTCTGTGATGCCCTGCAACTGAATTACCTTCCCTAGAGGCTGATATGAGCTTTCAAACTTACTCCACAAAGATTTCACCACTTATACAACTATGAAATATTATCACCAGAGTAGTTTCAAACAATTTCCTGACCTGGAATACTTGGGGAGATTTTGCATAACATAGCTAGTTATCTGGCCAAGAGAGATGTTGTGCAGCATACCAATAATTAACACAATCAATGAATTATTGCTTTGTGCCAAGACAGCACAAAGGTATGTTTATCTGGCATACCACATCTGGACTGATAAGCCTAATTGATACAAAACACAGTCTTTTTTTTTTCTCTCCAGTAAATTATCATGCATGTGAGCTGTGTTTTTCAAATACACTTATATCAGTCACTCTCCTTGGAATTTTTTTGGAGACTGACTAGCATTTCTGACTCAGTATTAATTAAAATTATTAAATCTAACAGAAGCTCAAGTTTCTCAAATAAATAAACAAACCACAAGAAAAGCTTACATGTCATATTAGTGAGAAAGAAAAATCTTAAATGCTCACCTGAAAAGCTACAAATAGTGGCATTGAAGTTCATCTTTGGTATAGTAAAAATCGTTCAACTCCAAAAACAGAGTTGTCATTTTATTCTTTAAAAATTATTTTACAGTAGTGGTCAAGAACCTTTAAAAGAACAATTGAATTTTCCAAAATCCAGAATGTGGTCTCCAAATCCCTGTTAGAAGCTTTGTCTCAGTTATCTAGTGATCTGCTTTCTGATTTTAGTATTATTGTCTTTTTTACAAGATTTCATTTCACTTGGAAAAAAATTTCACAGATGAAATAATTCAAGCCATGCATGTAGGTACAGTTTTTCAAGAAAGAAAATAATCTCATTTTTAGAAATGCAAAAATAATTCTTATTCACAAAAAAAGGGAGTAGAAGATAGATTTTTAAAAAAAATATGTTCATTAAAAAATTTAATAACAGAAGTTCCACCGTATCCCTGGGCTCCTTGTTGCGGTGCTTAGCTATCCCTACAGTTTAAGAAATATTTTTTGTTAAACTAATTTAAGTCTGCCTTTCTGCAAATTAAGTCAGTTGAGATTTGTTCTGTCCTTAGGTAAGGTGATCATGAATTGTCTTTCTAATATTCACCCACATATTTGAAGATTATATTGGTGTCTTCTCTTGATCTCTTCTAGACTAAATGAAGTGGTGCTTTCAGCCCTTCTTCACAGGTTGCTCTTCCTAAACCACTCATCATTATTTTTCCTCTTCAAATTTGTTCCAGCGCTCCTACAGCTTCAACTTTGGTGTGAAGATCTTAACATAATAATCTTTCTGAAGCCATATCAATGCTAAACTGATCAGAATAACTTAAATAATTACTTGCCTTCAAAAATACCTATTTTTCTCCATAATTATAAAAGAAGATTGGCACTATTTTTTCACATGTAGTTCAGATTTGCATCTTAGGAACCTGACAGAAAACATATGCATGACATGTGATCCACAACTCTTTTTTATGTAACCACAGATAATACATTGTCCAGACTTGTAGATTATGAAACAGTGTCTTTTTTTTTCTATACTTCTTCGTTGATATATAGTGATATAAAGAAATAGTTTCCAATATCATAACCTACTTTACAGTAATTTAATTTAGGCTGCATCAGCTTCTGAGAATGTTACGCATAGAAGACTCTCCTAAATTAAACAAATATCACATCTCTTACCTCCTTCTTTTCCATCATGCCTATTACCTTCTCTATTCCTCACATTTCATAGTTTATTTACTTGCCTTCCTTGGGCTCTTGAGAATCAACATAATTAACTCATACTATGTGTTTGAGCTGTTTATCACTTTAGAAATAATATGTGTACTTATATACACACACATGCACAAATATAAATTTTAACTGGCCATGAAGAAGTATTTTCTACTAATCTTGAAGATAACCATATGATTTAAAGTCATTTATATGGCAGCTTATGGTAGTAAAATTCTGCATTCACTATAGTACTTTAAGAATAAATTGCATGGTTGTTGGACTGAATTTATTTTTTCACAATGCTTTTATCTTATTTATGTACTTATTCCACAGCCAGAGAGGAGAATTGTCTTGACAGCTCTTTCTTCTATATGGAGACTGATTTTCATTTTAAGACACAACTATGAGACTCGACATTGCTGTTACTATTGATCATTTTCTCATTTGTAACAGATTCTTGCACATTATTACACTGACAAAAGCAAAAACGAGAAACATTTTCACTTGCTTGCTTAAGGGAAAAAATAGCATGTGTATTTCTCTTACATCTAGCAATGGAGGCAAAACCATACTTAATTCTTTGGATGTAAGTTCCTAGAAGAAAACTATACAGACTTCATAGAAATACTAAAACCTAAGTTTCTCAGCTTTTTTCACTCTTTTCCAGTTTTTTTGGCAGACAGTTTGTGCCCTTTACTTTCCATCAGGGAAATGTCTTAGCTTTATCATTAGCCTTTGGCCACATGAAGCTTATGCTCCTGAAACGAAGTATAGATGACTTCTGGGGAGCTGAGAATTAACTCTCTTTTTATGCAGCTGCTTTGCAACACAAAGTAACCTTCAACAGGTTTGACATTCTCCACTGGAGTCAGCTCCTTTGCCAGACCTTATCCAAGTGAAAGAGAGGCCTTAATCCCCAGAGCTCTCCATTCAAGGGACCATTCAAGAAGGATTCCTCTGGCCTGTCCACCTGGGGGCTTTAGTGTGGCCTTCTGCATGCATAACCTTTTCGCTGAGAGCCTCATATTGAGGATTCACATTAAATAATGCATTTGCTTAGAGCTTTTTCTTGTGACATTTTTAGCTCTCTTTATGGTCATGGAAGCAGCACCTGAAGACACTCCAGCTTAGCTAGCAATCTATTTTAACTGCTATGCATAGTGAAAGTAAAATCAGCTGTGCCTAATGGAAATACCCTGCACTTCACAGATGACTGAAGGTGTGCTCTGTCATTAAGTGACAGAACAAAACAAAACAAAGCAAAGAATGTAGGCCTGAGATTTGCCATAAAGGCTTGGCTTGCAGTATGTCTGGGGACATTATTTGATGAAAATTATCAAGAAAAAAAGTATATGTCAGAATTAAAATACATGTAAAAGCAATACGCAGGAAATTTAGGGAACCAATGAAAAATTGCTTTTCCTTTTTTGTAGAGAAAGGGTTGAGGAAGGGTAAATGAAACACTAGTGTCGGGAAGGGAAGGGAAGGGAAGGGAAGGGAAGGGAAGGGAAGGGAAGGGAAGGGAAGGGAAGGGAAGGGAAGGGAAGGGAAGGGAAGGGAAGGGAAGGGAAGGGAAGGGAAGGGAAGGGAAGGGAAGGGAAGGGAAGGGAAGGGAAGGGAAGGGAGTAGAGAAACTTGGGCATAGGTAATAAAAGCAAAAATTGTAACTATATACTTGCAGCTATTATACATAAAATTAATAATTATAAATCTCTATAATTAAATTCATAAAAGTATGCAATATTTATAATGCAAACTATCTGATAAAATTGGCATTCTTATATCAACAAGCAGTAATTAACCCTTAATTCCACAAACGTAATGATTATTTTAATAAATGTAACTAAAGAACTCAGGTCATCTTGACACTATATGGACATTTGCATTTGCTGGAATACATCTCCACATTTGCTCGCATCTTGGTGGAGGAGGACTTAATCAACAAAATTTTTATCATACTTCTTTACTAAGTCAGTATTAAAACTCCATAGGTACCCTAAATATACACACATATATATATATTTAATTAAATAAAAACCCAAGAACTGCATCTAAAAGGAAGCAAAGTTTCAGAATTCCAAGAACTGCTTCCTGTTTCCAATGAAATTTAGCATCAAAATGTGGGTGAATTACAGCTCTCTGTTACACTCCTGCAACAGTTTTTACTTGAGCAAAACAAAGAACTCCTTCTGCTCTAGTGAATCTGGGCATTCCCCCTTCATGTGAGGGAAAAAAAGGAAAAAAGTTGTATGAGGACATTGCTGAATTTATTGTTCATTTATTGTAGAGGCAACACAGACTTTAAATATTTGAAGAATCAGAGACATATAAAAGCCACAGCCCAGTAAGCAAATATTCTTGAAAAATTACCCTAATTAAATCTTTGTCACACTTGATAATGAGATATTTGCTTCCATGGCCTTTTCTGTTTTCTTTTCATGATGATGATGAGGTAGATGTCAGTTTTAATTTAATAGAATCATATAGATTTTTCTTTGGTAATATCTTTACAGATCAGTGCACTCTGGGCCTGTAGGTAACAACTGGTGTCAACCTTGCAGCCTCCTCCTTAAGGTTAACCAAGCTCAATGTCTTTTTGAAAAATCACAATTGCATTGCAATAATCAACAAAGCAAAGTCATTTTTCAGAGTACACAAATATTAAACTGATTATCAGTGAATTTCAGTGGGTTTTCCTTCTGTCAAAAGGATTTCATAAAAAATATTCAAGATTGAATGCTTTCTTTAATAATGAAATGAAATCTAAACCAGTAACTGTTTAAACGTCTCTCATAAAACATGGAATAGAAAACTGTTCCTAAATGCTGTGTTTGATGTGAATTCTGCAGACAAGACAGTGTTCATGTCTTGGCCTTTTTGCCCTTGAAAGCTTTGGAGACTGAGAAAAAGAGACTTCTGTACAGACTTTGTAAAAAGGTAGTCTTTGAAATTCTCCTTGATGTGGTATTTTAGGCTTATTAGAAGAGTGGATTTAAGTACCATGTCAAGTCATAATCCAGTTCTTGGGTTCTCTGTTTTATCCTTAGGCCCCTCCAACTTGCCCCAAGAAAACACAGCCTGCTGTTATTAAAGTACTATTAAGTAATGGGTTTTTGTACTATTTTTGCAGAAGAAAGTTTCTTGTGGACAAAAATGAATGAAAATATTAGTCTGAATTCACACACCTGTTTCCAGAGAAGTGATCAAATTCCAGGTAATTTAAAACATTAATTCTGTATTATCAGAACCAGGTAGAGTATAGGAAACCATCACTCTTACACAAAACACATTTTTACATTATTATTACTTAAACAAAATATGTCTTCATACATTACAACAATGGAGTATCATGTTGTTAAGAATCGATAATGTTTCAGCTTTCCCCCCACACTTCTTTCTGAATTAATTGTCTGCATGAAAATGGCTGTAAGTAAATTAGATTGAAGTTAGACAAAAGAAGGCCTAAAACCTTATTGTCTAACACAAGATGTGCGCTTTACAAGTAAACAGATGTGGATCATTTATAATCTTAAGAGAGGAGGAGGTTTTTTTTTCCTTTTGTGATATAATGACTTTCACTAGTGATGTTGTTTAATTATAGATCACAAAAGTTTGCTTTACAGTGTATAAACATTAAATAAAAACATTATCATTTTTTAGTTACTAAATTTGTTATCTATCATGAGTCTTTTAAAATTCATTTATCTTGTACCTTCAACTCAAAAAAGGCATGACCCCTTCAGAGTTTAGATGGGTCCTTATTGCATGTCAGTATCCAAATGGAGATAATGTCCCAAATATTTTTTTTTTTAATTTGAATATCTTAGTGAATATACCAGTACAATGCTTCTTAAAAATTAGTCAGATTTGGGTAACTTATGGATGTTTTACTATAAATTATTTTTCTTAAATATATGTTTAAAATAATTTTAGTACTAATCAGAGTCAAACTCTGTGCTTGTGCATCTGCTTTTGCAGTTGCTTTTGCTGAGGTAGGATTTAATTCACTGAGGCTACTGTTCTTAGTAAAACCTTATTTAGCTAAACTCTTCAAAACTTTACCTTTCATAATGCAGAAAGGAACAAAAACATCTGGTAGAGCTCAGCAAACAAAAAGCAAGGTACAGACTGCACACTATGGAGAAGGAACCACTGATACAATCACTACATAGAAAATTTCCCATTAAATCATGGGAGTAGTAGAGTAAGAATTAATCTTTGCACATGTACACATGTGAAGAAATTAAGAATTATAGAATTGTTAGCATAGAAAATGCCTTGAGATCATCAAATCTAACCACTAACCCAGCACTGCCAAGTCTGCCACTAAACCCTGTCCCTGAGTGCCACATCTACGTGGCTTAAATACCTCCAGGGATGGGTACTCAAACACTTTCCTGGGAAGTCTGTTCCAGTGCTTGACATCTCTTTGGTGAAGGCAATCTTAATATCTAACCTAAACCTTCCCTAGTGCAACTTGAAGCCATTTCCTCTTGAGGCTTTCAAAGGAGAATTACATATATTACCTAGCCTAATCCAGGTTAAGGAGGCTGAATGTGACCAAAATTTTGACTTCACGCTTATGCACAAACAGTAAAAGCCACTTCACATGAACTGAAGCTCTATGTTCATTACACAAAATAAGAATAATTAGTGTTTCTTAAAGAAAAAAACCCTTAACTTTATAAGTTATTTACATGGCAGGTGAAATATTGAGAAAAATTACAAAAGTAACTCACTTATAGTCTGACAATGGACACATTGTCTGTAATCACTATCATTCATTTGGTCACTAGATGATTTCACAGTGAAAATCTTCTAAGTCTCATAGATATGCCTATGGGTTCTCTAAACATTAGTGTTTGTTGGGTCATTTTATTTGGAAAGACACACACAAAATGTGACACAAATGTGTATTGTACATAGAAAAAATTATTTTAGGTTGACATCTACATGTAGTCGCACATTCATACCTGTAAGTTATGAATACAGGAAGATGTCTTATATTATTGAAATTAATAATAGAACAAGCAATTCTCCAGATAAAGTAACTGAAAATGTGCTACAAGGCTACCTTCAAAATTTTACTTAATTCTACTTTCACCTTTTTTAAGTTCTCAAAAGCAGATCCTGATCCACATAAGATGTCAGGAGTTTTGGATCTAAAAGTGAAATCATGTGGATACTTAAAAAATAAAGAAAGGAAAGAATAGATGTAACACAAACTTCATTGTTAAAATCTGGACCTTAGAGGAATTGATACAGAAGTTGGAGATAAGGAATCACACCTGGAATGAGGGTTGCAGTGGGAAAAAGTGGGGATTACAGACTCCTCAGTAACAACATAAGTACTCTTGAAAGTTGCTGTACTGGGAAAAAAAAATTAAAAGAGTTATTTCAGCTTTTGTGACAGCTGAAGCATGGGGTTCTGCTGACAAAATGGCTGTTGGTTGTAGTAAATTGTGTCAAATTACATGCAGTGGCTATATAATGTGTATTACTGCCCATGAGGGACAAAGATGAGGCCACTCATTTTACTTAGGACTGAAAGATGGATTTAAATTATACTGCTAGGGATGAAAGGCTAGTGCTTCATTAAGCAAGCTGCTCAACCTTCATGCTTACTCCAGTTTTAAAACTATTATCCTACAATCACAGTGAATATCTTTGAAATAATATTGCAGTCCTTCTTTGATAAGAAAGCCTGTTTTTTTCCTTTGCTCTGCCGTGCAACTAAGTAGCAGATACATAATTTATATTAACCTTGACTTGTGCTTCACCTACAGATTCTCCTGACTTTATATCATAAGGGAGAATCCTTTTTTCTTCACAAGTGAAAACATGAATTATTTCCCTTATACAGATCCTTTCTTTTTATTCTGTTTTTCAGAGGAACCACGGTTTATAAAGCATTGTTCCAAGCTTGCAAAAAGTAGCAGCTTGTTTCCAGCCTTCAGACTTGTCCAAAATCAATCTTGTCACTTCGGCTTGATTTTGCATAATATTCCTCCCTGAGTGGAGTTTCTGTGGCTTGTCTGCAGCAGTGCTGTGGTAAGCAATGGGAAGCTCTGTTTAAAAACTTGTGACACAAAAGTGTCACTGCTGTTTTCAGGTGTTCATTTTTACACACCTATATTCTTTGCAGAGTACTAAAAAAGTACTTTCAGAAGATGCACACAGTTAAATTGAGAACTGCAGTTATACTCAAAGAAACGTCATTATAATGTCTTATTTGTTCAGTACAAAGGCTCTATGGCTCACTGCCCTTCTGATATTTCAATTATTTGGTTGTAATCATGTAACAAAGCAGATATTGATTTCCTGGGTATTCAAATTACATCTCTAAAAGCAAGAACTAGTAAAATGGCTTTATCTTTTAAAATTATACACAATTTGGTGAAGCCAGCTGGTTCCAGTGGAAAGGAACATACTATTTTATTTTAAAAGTGACATTATAAAGGGCATCTGTGGGGGTGTTTCTTTAAGGCTATAGTCAAATTCAATAGGTCTTCTTAGTTTTGAGAAATACACTGTTCTCACCTGATATTTAGCAAATGTGAATAAAGAAAACCAAAGCAGTCCTTGGGACCTGATGTATATATCAGAACCTGAAACAACCTGAAATATAAGATTTCAGAAAACTTCTGTCATATGCTCAAATGTTTCTCAAATGCCAGGTGCCTCTACTTTTCCCATTCCAAACTGGAGGATGATGGCCTAATTACAGAGATACCTCATCAAATCACAAGGCAAGAGCTTCAATGAAGACAATGTTTCATCTTTACTTCCTTCTTGGCCATGAACACTATGGCCAAGGCTGGAAACTGAGCAACTGCTCCCTGGGAAGCTAGAGATTAGTTTGAAAACGCCAAGGAATTGGCTAAATTGAAAGCCATGCGCAGTTTCCAAGAGGAAAATGAGAAGCACCATAATATTGTTTTGTGAAATAGTGAAATAAATGCCTCCTAAAAAAAATCAAAATATTAGTACTTTAGATTCCCAGTGATTTGACCATTTTTGCAATTTTTCCTTATTTTGTGAAGCAGACTGTGAGCCTTCACATTTCTTAATTTTGTTTTCTTCATAGATCTTTTCATTTCTAAAAAGAACGAAAGCTCTTAAACTGCATCCTCTTAATAATTTATTTCTTTCTTTCCTTGTTTCCACATTTTTGTTTCCACACCTTTGTTTATTTTCCTTCCTTTTTCTGGGAGAACCCTTAGTCAAGGAGATTCTAAACCAATTCTTTTTTCAAATGCATTTGCTTAATTAAGCATAAAGCTGTATGTTTCTATATGAATATTGTCTTGTAGAGAAAGCTAAAAGATTTTGGACTCTTTTGGTTACAGCTGGCCTACCTGAATAGTTTGTCTTTCTATGCACATAGAAAAAAAAAACACAAGTTACACAACTGGCAGCACAAGTATTCAATAGAATACTCTGGGAAAGAATTGGGAAATACTTACAAATATATTTCATTGCTAATAGGTTTCTCCTGTCATTGTCCCAGAAATAAAAGAAGTTAAAATATTTTAAAATGCAAAAAAAAAAAAAATTTTCCCCTGAGATATGGCAGTTTATCAGAATATCTACAACCTAGTGGGATTACAAAAGTTTTTCATACAGAAAAAAACTTTCAGTATGATGGGTTTTAAAAAAGTCTTGTTTTCCTTTAAGTGCTATTTAGTACTTTAAAATCCTTTTTGGTTGGAAATATTTTGCAGAATGATGTTATTATTCAAAGCAAACTAGATACTCTCAATGGGTGATACTTGTTTTGAAAAGAAGTTTTGCAGTATCTTCAATTTTTTGTTTTTATTAGAAAGGTTAGTAATCCAGTGTTATTTCACTTCTGCCTGCTTCCTTGGGTAAATGTCCAGTTCCACAAAAGCCTAAAAAGTTTTAAAAACAAGCAAATATATCAATTTCTTCTTTACAAACACTTCCACTCACTTACAGTCTCAGACTGGTCCTGAAGTAAGTCAACATCATCATTTGTTAAATCCACTATTTTGATCATCAGGACATTCTTATTTCATATGTACAGGTTACAATAAGAGCCTTGAAAATAATAATAATTCGAAATGGAAGAAATTATAAAGCTGCTGCCACATCACCTCTGTAGAGAAAAGGTTTAATACCGCAAAAGATGAATATATAATCTAATTTTATATTCCGTTTTTTTACAGATCATTTCTGCTTCATTCAGCTATCCATCACTGAACCTAAATTTCTGAATTCAGTCAGGTGATCCTTGATGTCTCCCAGAAATATACCAGATTCTACTAGGATCTCCTCTTATGAATCACCAATCTGATAATCCACATGAGAATGGCTGTTTTTAGTTAATATATATGAGATTTTTTTTCTCTTAGTGAATAAAAATAAAATAAACAAAAACTTGGTGGATCTTTGGCATCTGAAATTTTAAAACCTGTATGGTTCTACTATCGTGCATCTTATAAGCACGTCATCATGTCTTTGGACATAAAACACCTGAAAGGATCTGAGCTTCAAAATGATCCATTTTATAAAAACACCTGGTTTATTAATCCTTGCTTTTTCCTGGTTTGGAAACAGGTTTTTTACCAAAGATAGGCATCAGATTACGTTTTCTATCAAATTCTGTTAGCTTTTTTAATTAACACCTTGCAAGTAAGATTATCTTAAAGGACAGCAGGCTGCCCTAAAGAAGTCCATGCAGTTCCAGGTAGCTTTTTACTCATGAACATAATTATAAAGTGTTTACAGAGGGTACAGCATTTGTTAAGAGTCAGATAATATCCCTCTTATTGTGATAAATGCACTGAGAAACATCTGTTTTAACTAATTGTTTGGGACTCACTTGGTGGACTCCTAAGAAAACACAGACAAATATGAAATAAAAATCAAATACTGAATTATAACCTGAAGCTCAAGAGTAGCAGGAATTACAAACAATTTTTATATTTGTTTATAAATTTTCTGTTTCCAGGGTTATGACTTATAGCTGGCCAAAATCAAAAGGAGCTCCAGTCATCTCACAGTAAAGAAAGGATGCATTTGCTTCCACCCAACCACCTGTTTACATAATCCCCCATGTATTCATCTACCTCTACATTACACTCCTCCTTTTCCTCTCTGGTTTTGTATGTTATTCCAAACTTCAGATTAATTTTCATCCTCTAGTCAAATGACTATTATATTAAACTGTGGAAGCAATTGTTTTAACATGAGAGGTTTAGTGAAGCAACTTAACCAGTTGCACAATGGTCACAATATTTGCCTTTATCATGAGTTTCTCATTCCTATATAGCCCACAGCATTTTGGTCAGGATAATTTTCTGCAAAGTGGAAAATTTTAGGTTGATGGGTAAATTGTCACAGGCACCTTACATTGTTTTAGTCATTAAGACATTAGGTAAAACATGAGTCAGCCCCAGTTACATTCGGCTTAAAACTGTCAGTACTGATTAGGCATGCTCTGAGAAGGAATGTCCAATCAGAGCCCTTCGGGAATTGAGGCAAAGAAACACTTAGAATGGGATTAATCTCATGCACCTTCAGGCACATAAAAGAAAGACATCAGAATCTGAACTAATCACTCCAGACTGTGTGAAAGAGAGAAGTAGGCACCTTCTAAAGCATTTTGTTGCACTTCAGATGCCTCTTGGATGAGGTAAACCCATTGAGATGACACCAATATCTCTCATATGACTTTTAAATGGATGTAAGGTGAGTAACTCATTCTGACTTCAGTTATCCATATTTAGCTTCTGTGTCTGACTGAGCAGGTGACTGAATTGTGCTCCTTTGTCTGGTATGTCCACATGTGGCCCCTGTTTTGGGTGTTATTTCCTACTGTAAGAACTCCAGTTCTTTACTGGGTGTTGGCTTGACTAAATCAGAACTCTGGGGAATCCAGTACAAGATTGCTAAAATTAAAATCCAGAATGTTATTGTTTAGAATAAGAAAAAGTTTGGTTTGTTTTTCAATATAATTTTTTTAAACTCCTTTCCAAGCAAACAGTGGGACTGATTTGCAGTTTGTACTGCTGATGTTGACTCCCACTTACTCGTGATCCAGGGATAAGTTCAAGTGGCACATCAATATCAGTGACATTTTATAATGAGAGAGTCACAAGTAATTATAAACCTAATCAAGTCCCATTTGATTGTCCAGGTACTCAGGAAATAAACCTTTATTTGATGGTCATGAATGAGATTTTCTGATCCTTTCTATATAACAAAAGGGCTTTATTTTTCAAATGAAACATGGAGAATTTTAGGGATTTATAGACTGGTTTAGTGGACCAATCAGAAATAAATAAAAACACCTGAGAGGTTGATCTAATTTTTGATATAGAAATGTATCATCCAGTCTCACAAAATGTTAGAAGACAGAATCTGGAATACAAGCATGAGACTTGTCATTGTTACTTGTATGGGGCTGCTGCAGAATAATACAAATACTGCTGTGCAGCTATTAAGTTAAAAATGAGCCCTTAATAGAGGAGAACTTAATATATGTACAGAGATATTGAGACTTTAGTGTGCTTGTAAATGGACTTGTCAGGGTGCTGTGCTCTAGCATGCAGTCAGACAATACAGTAGTGATGTGAGCTCCCAGAAAACACATGGACATTTCCAGATGAAGCTTTATAACAAAACCATTCACACGTAGTTTTTGTTCCTGCCCAAATATACTTCAGTGTTCACAATGCTGAGCAGGACTTTTTCTGGAGCATGCGACTGGGAAGGGGCTTTATCTAACACTTTGTCCTGGAATGAACTACCATATACTGTCAAAATTGCGATTTTTCTCAAAATACAATTTTTGAATTTCTTTTAATTCAAATACCCATTTCATGTATCTTGTTCTTCATCTTTTCTGCAGCAGATGAGTGGAGAGAAAACTCATTCCTTTAATGATGTTTCACTATTATTACATAAAATATGTCAGTATTCTGGAAGCAGGGACTGCACTCTTTCTATGTGTTTGTTTCAACTGCTAACCTACAAAGTCATCCTCTAGTTTCTTAAAAATACTATTGCGGCAGATCTGCTTTGGTTCTGCTTGTTCTCGATCCTGTTCTGAAGAGCTAAACTGTTTCCAGAAATTGTAATACTAACTCACCCAGGCTCCTGGATTTCTTTCTGCACATTGAGCTCAGATCTACAAAAAAAAAAAAATTGAATCAATTTTAATGAAACAATATTCAGGAAACTTACATGAGAATTTCTGAAAAATTGGAGAGAAAAATTCTTATGAATTCTCTCTTTAGTTCAGTTCTTGACTTAAACCACTGCAGACATCTCTCAGCCAGGTAGTTATGAAATAGAGACATTCAGAAATTATTCTGTCATAGGGTTGGATACCTTTTTCCTTAAGATTGTTTAAAACCTTGGTTGTAAACAGGAAAAACTGTAATACTCCTCAGATGACAATAAACAAATGAGTTTGGGCGTAAAATTAGTAGTAAAATGAACTAATCTCCTTTGAGCAGATAGCAGATGTGATCTAGTGGATAACATTTAAATAATCATGTTTTTAGTGGCAAGAAGTATAAAATCTTACAGACTTTCATTAAGCAAATACTTAGGATTTTTTTTATCACTTTCTTAAAACTTTATTATTTTGGATAGAGGTGAATTTCACCTGATATGTTATGTAATTAGTTCAGTTTAGCAATGACTCTTTGAAACCTTTTTTTTTAATAAGTCACCAGTAATTTCTGAGTCCCGTGCATAAGCTGTCAAAGTCATAGATCATAATATTAACCAAAACAGACGAATGAGAATGCTATTTTGTTCTAGAGTAAAAAATGTATCACTTAAGAGGCTCAAGTAAAAAAGGGGAGATTTTTGCTTATTTTTGCTTTAAGAGAGAAATTCTAGAAAAATATTAATATTTACCCTTAGTGAGTTTTTTTAGCTTGCTTCACTGCATTAGAACCAAAAAAACAAAAACACAAAAAAACCTACAAAAATCCCCTCCAAAAAACCAAACACCAAACAAAAAAATGTCCAAGGAAGACATAATGTAGGTATTTCTGGGATTTTTTTGTTTGTTTGTTTTCTTCAATATCACTTCAAGGAATTAAGGTTCTATATTAGACTTTTTGCTGAAATAAGTTAGATTTTTAAAGACAGAGCATAAGTCCTGGGATATAACTCCAACACCTAAGATGAAGCACATCTGCTTCTCTCCCACGTCCCTCTCAAGCTAAGACAAAGCTTTAGAGGTGGGGAAGAGCAAATCTTCACAATTCCTTTGACATCCTCTTTAGTATCCCCTTTACTTTTTCAAGTTTAGAATTATCATAGTTGATTTTCTTGTGCTCTATCGTATCCCTCAGAGAACACTTCTGTGTAAGCTTTTACTTGGTCTCCAATCACCCTCCTTACAGTGACTTCCATGGCTTGTTTTCTTTTCTGTTTTCTTCTTCTTCTTTTTCAGCTAAGAACAATAGCACTGACACATTGTGATGAGCCTCAGCTGCTCCTCAGTTCAGGTTAGGCTCTTTAATGAAATCAAAGCAAAGCAGATGAGAGATCTAGAGAATAAAAAATTTTACTCAATAGCTACTACAAAAGGATATTAAATGGAAAAGAGATTTACAAGCTGAGAAAATTCAATTCAGAGCTGGATAGAGAATTGTCTCTTTCAAGCCAATTCTTTTTACTGGAGATTAGTTGAAATTTTTGCAAAGAAGTAGACAGGACAGTGGGAAGACCATGAAGAAACCAAAGATGTTTTGGGTTATAAATATACAGGAAAAAGTTTAAGTAATCTTAAGGAAAGACGTGAAGTTAGAAACTTATTTGAAAGCCTAGGTCAGAGAAAGACACTGAAACTTATGAGCCCTTTGTAATCTGAATATCTTAACCTAACAAAAGTACCAAAATGTACTTTTCTGTGCATTGTGGCCACCAATATTTCTGAACAGGTTGAACTAGATAAACATCTCAGAGAAATGATCTGCATCAATGCTTTAGCTGCTCATCAGACATCTTTAATACATAATAATAAAAAAAAAAGGTTTCATTTATTTAATTACTATGTCTATTTAGCTCGCAATTTTTGTACTTGTAGTATCAGCTGTTCCTAATGAAAGATTTCAGCCATGATAACAAAGAAGTATTGGCAGGAGTGTCAGCTAAGTTCTTGCAGATAATCAGTATTTAATCAGTCAATTAAAATATCAATATATTAATTATTTTCACATATATATTAAAAATACTCTGATTTTCAAACTTTGAAAATCTGACACAATTCAAAGGGCTGAGGGGTGATGAGTTTCCTCTTATCTAAATATCTCTGTACCTCTCTACGTTTTTTACATACTTGCCTCTCTGCAGCCTGGGTTTATTTTCAACCACAAAAAAGGTGAAAATAAAATAAAGTCCCTAGCTGCATTATATTTAAATTCCAGATCAAAATTTCCCAAATAGATACAGGTTATCCAGACACATGACTCTTGTTATGTCAGTATTGGCTTTTAAACATATGAGCTTTAATTTTTTTGTTGTGGAATCAAATGCCATAAATCTGTCCTCTAACCCCAATTCTCATCACACATTGAGATGGCTCATTGTCTTCTATTATCAACAGCTCACCTTTATCCCTTAACTATGTCTGCATTAAAGCAGAATTGAAATGTTTTAAAATAACAAAACATTAGGAAGAAAATAGAGCTTGAAAAACATATGACACTAGTCAGTGAGGTACCATGGTATTCAGGAGCTCTCAGCGACTGCCATGGATAATCAGACCTATGTGGTCCTGCTATGTGAAGGAGAGGAGAATTTCACTTGCATGTGCTTTCCCCAACCACTTCTGTCATCCACAACACTGACTCACGAGGGAAACTTAACAAAACAAACAAATTATTGTTCGCAAGTGTTTTAACTTAGCACCAGTAGGAACCTTAATAGAACAATTCATCCTTTCTATTTTAGATCACAATCTGAGGGTGGGATGAATCATCCTCTTGGGGAGTTTAAATGACTAAATGGTGACTAGGTGTGACTGCATGGTCAGATGACCCTTTTAGGCCAAATGCCTAAGTTTTAGTTGGTTTGAGTCAATTGGGATGAATCCAAAACATTAATACACAGCTGAATAATCCAAAATGGGTAGGCATTCACATAGTCTAATAGTGATGAAACTGGCATAAAACCTTGAATGCCAAAGAATTAAAAGAGAATATTAAATTTGGGTTCAGTTGAAGTCTATTAAATTGTATTTATTTTACATTTTAACAAATGTTTCCTAAGATAGATGATAATTTCTCTACAAAAGGCAGCACATATGGCAGCATTTGATAGCTACAGCATGAAATGCCAGTTTCCTATAAATATATGCTTTGGAAAATTATCCTTAACACCAATAGCTTATGAGGTAAATAATTAATAGGAATGTTAATTTTTCATTAAATTTCAGAAAATGTTAGGAAAAATATATAATATGCTGTGTCTTTGGTTTATTCATTCTCTTCTCCCACTCTTTTCATGGATCTTTTATTAAATCCTATGGTTTTATTAATTGCAGAAAACAAAAAGCAGAGCTAATGTAATTTGGCAATGGCGATAATACCTCCTGAATTTTTTTTTTAATACTAAATCAGAAATAATTAAGGGTCTGTTCACCTAAATAAATGAGTATTAAGATGGTATATTTTAAACTAATAAATAATGTATTAAAATTTTCAGAAAAGATGGGACTTTGATATTATGAGAATATTACTATATTAATTTTAGGGAGGTTATCAGGAAAATAGAAATTATTGGAATGCATTAAAACTAGTCAAAGGTTATGTATATTTTTAGGAATATCTTTAAATCACTTGCCAGTGTGATATCTGCTGCCAGATCATTTAAATAATCAGGTGATGCCTGTCTGGGTGACAAAAGAACGAAAAGCCTGTAAGGGCAATGTGCACAGTAGGGACCCAAAACTGCATTCACAAGAAGACCTAAGTGCTGCACAACTGACAATAGCATAAAGCACAGAAACAATAATGCCTTTCTGCAAAACAACAGAATCCACAATTCTGTTCATTGATGCAATGACGTTACTCAGTAGAAAACATAGTGCTAGATCTTAAATATTGCCTGTTTCTTTCTTGACTATGATATCTCCTTTCCCTTTGTGATAGGTGGTTGGTTGCTACTTCTACTGGAGATGCCAATCTATTTCTTGAGCCTCACTGAAGAATAAATGAGAAGTAATGTTTTTCGTACAAATTACAGTTCCTAGAAGAAGCTGTGCAAGCCTTGGCCTTGCAGGAATACTCTGAAAAAGGTCTGGTAAACAGCCAGCACGTTGCATGTGTGAGAGTGAGCTTTCCAGCTTGGCCAGGTTAGGTGGCAGTAGGCCTGTTGTCATGACAGTTAAGTAGCAAATGTATTGGATGACAGAGTTATTTTAGAATTTGACTTTTAATTTTAATTGGCAGTCAAGTACAACAAAATAGTTATGCTTTGTGCCTAGGAATCTTCACTGATGATCTTTGCCTCAGTTATTTTTCTAGATCATATGATTGTAACATGGGGCTAGCAACATCTGTACTGTTGAAAAAGAATTGAAATTAATCTATTTAAAATATTATGATTGAAGTCAGTAGGGATGCTCCCATTAAAGCTATCTGACTTTGCTTTTGGTCATTTTTAATATTGTTATTCTAAACCTTATTAAACTGAATTTGTGACATCCCTCTGTGGCAGTTCAGATGTATTTTCAGTTTCTATTCTTCTAATAACAAAATCAGACAAAATGTTCCCACATAAATATGGAGAATGTATTAAATTTCACAACATATATTCTGAAAATCTTCCAATCTAGTACCTTGATTCAGTAAGGAAGGTCGAATTTGTACCAGAACTGTGTTTCTGCCTCTGATAAAAATCATCTCAATTTTGTGATGTAAAGAACCTTTAGGAAAAACCCACAGGTTTCATATGAGAGCTAAGACTTCTAAGGTTACAGTGATCAAGATACCATAACAGTGCTGCACTGATGTCTGCTTGTGGCAAAGGATTTTCTCTGTCACTCCATGCTTGGGGATGCCAACCTGTCTCTCCTGCTCAGATCCAACCCTCACCACAAGGAAGATGTTTTAGCCTAAAACAGAGGGCCATAACAGACAAAAGAGAGACGCTGTGATTGCTACACTGTGATATTAGTGTAGACTGGCCAAAGAACCTTACTCAGAAATTAGGAGTCTGAGGAGAAGAACAAAATCAGAATTTTCCGTGTGAGGAAAATAAGACTGAGATGAGTAGCTGAAAGCTCAAGACAAAATGGAAGTTCAAAACGGAGTCTTTATTTGAATACTTGTGCTGTGATAACTATGTGAAACTCACTGCAATGAGATGACGGCAAACTTTCTGTGTGAATCAGTGCTAGGGAATGAGGGAATGTCATTTGTACCATCCTTTTTTTCCCTCAAAACCAGAAATGTTTTACTGAACAAGTAGTCAGTGGATGGTTAAGAGTAATAAATAGTGTCCTAATGAATGAACCCTATTCCTACCTCTACCACAAAACATCTGTGGAAGTATTTTAAGCCATAGAAAGCTGAAGTTTTAAAAGACTGCATATTAATTACATCTCCGTCATTTTCTGCAGGCTTAACTTGGGGAAGGTTATCTTCAGAACTGCTGAGTGCTCACAGCTGCAGTTGCTGTCTGTAAGAACTGCTCTGGAAATAGAAAATGCATTAATGTTAACTGTGTTAATAAGTTTGATTTCAAATTGTGCTTCTTTGTAAATCCCCTCAGTTTTATTTAACAAGATTGCCTCCCATTCCTCTTATTAAAATGCTATGAAAAGTCCTATTAATATTTATGGAACATTCAGATACTGTAGTGATCACTGCCATAGAAAAGCTAAAGAGATATTTTATATTTTTTTAAATGGTATGAGTTGTATTAGACAGAGGGCCACATTATGAGTTGGGGGGTGAATAATACTTGGGTTAGTTTATTTCACAGTTTGCTGCACGAGGCAGTGGTCCATGAAAAAATGGCATCAGACCGTAGAACAAAGGAAACCACTAGTGAATTTATATATGGTATCTCCTAATTTTTCTAGTGTTTGACCTTACAGCTTTAAGAATATGCTAAGAATTCTTTAGCACATAACATTCCTGTGCATAATATTATTGTTATCAAGTGTGACTGGATGCAGTCCATATTTAGGTTAAAGAAGGGAACAATTGAATGTTAGTTTAGTGTCACTGGGACATGTCCAGATCCCTGATCAGATTGGCAGGGCCTCAGCAGTTGACCTGCTAAGGGAGTGTCCAGGACACAGTGTTTAAAGCAATGAAAACTGGAACCATCTTTGAATCAATATCATGAGAGAAATGAGGGAAAACAAAAGCAAACTCTTTCCTTGAAAAAAAAAAGGTTAAAAAGCAAAAAATGGTCAGCATTCCTATGAAATCACAATGGGTCATGAAATTCATAACAAGTCAAATTGTATGTGTGGGGGTTTTCAACAAAGTTCAAGGAAATGAGCTATTCCTCTCCCACTCCTTTAAGAAATGTGCATAAACCCAAAAATAAAATACTTTAAAACCGGCAACAGTTTGTTTGTGCTTTTTTTCCTTCAGAAAAACAGCCTTTTAAGATCTCGAAGACTGGCTGATCACTTCTCAACTCAGATATTTTAGTAATAGGGGGGTGTCAAGCATACAGAAAAAAAGACTTCATGTTCAGTCCATGGGATTGCAAGCAAAAAGAACCAGTGTGGGGTTTTTTTGTAATGAAGAACATAAGCTTATATAAACAACTGTAGGATGTGTAAGGGATCATGATAATGTCAGAGACTAAAGCATATGAGTCTGTGGGTGTCCCCCACCCAAGAGAGGTCAACAAAGTCATCTCTCTCTCTCCTGGATGTGTTAGATGTGATATGTGTGACAAAGTATTATTCTAAAGCTTCTGGCTTTGGTTAGACAGCTACTAGTTCCAAGAATATTTTGTGCTGCTTTTATTCCCTTTGTAGCATGGTTTGATAAGATAGCACAAAGTATCAGAGATTGGTCACAACTAGAGATAAGACGTTCAATATTTTCCTATAGACAATGAGACCTCCTTTCAGCAAGAGCATGACACTTACATCATTAGTGCTGAAGTTGTGGTCACGAAGGTATTTCCCATAGGTCAAATTATTGGAATTTATTAGCTGGGCATGACTATAATTTTTTTACCTGGGACTGTATTTTCTGTCATCACACAGAGGAATGCAGGAGCCAGTGTCCTGCTGCTCATGTTCAATTTGCAAACAGTAAGAGAAAGTTTGTCCAATTCAAATGTTTACAGCATGCTAGTTTATCACCATCTTGCAGGTTAAAAAGCCACCACAACTACTGCTGCATTTTTCCCTGTAGAAAACAGGTGTATTTTGATTGCTTCATCAGCAGGGAGACAGTGACTGAGGCTCCCACTTACGGTGTCATTATAGTGCAAACTAGGTATTGAAAAATGGTGACAAGCTGATGTGCAGAGAACTAAAAATAAAGTTTCCAGGTGTCTACCCAGTTCTCAGTATGAACTGGCAAAACTTTTCTATTCCTCCATAGAATTTAACAGTATATCACAATTAAGAATATTTTGGTTTTCCAAGTAACAAGGGAAGGACAAAAGCCAAAAGAGACAGAACAAGACTGGCATCTCTTACAAATTTAAGTTTTGATGCAGACAGAGAAATAAAATGTATTTAATTTTTTCTTGTGTCTGGCTTTAAGAACATTGTTTCTGTGCTTATAATTAACCACGTGTTTATGAGATGGCCTGGATCAGAGCCCAAGTCTTCGGCTTACTTTCTAAAAAGAAACCTCCTGCCTAAAGCTGATAAATCACATAAACATTCAGCAAGCTTTGTTTAACCATAAACATTTCATACCCTGATAAAAGCAAAGGAATCATGATAACATCAAAGGGAAACATATTATTGATTAAATCGTTTTATACATTTCTTCCTAACATGGAAAGGTTCTTGAAAAATAATTAAATAATATTAAAAAACCTATGTACTGACATAAAATAGTTCTGTGAGAGCAGGATTTATTGATTTTGCTATACTGTTGTGCTTATAAGCAGGAATGCAATATGCTATTTAGGATGCTGTAGGCAATTAATTTTGATTTTGTGGTTTTTTTCTGGTTTATTATTTTATTTTAGATTCACTAAAACCATGTGGTAGAGTATAAACTAGAGCAGTAAAGAACATTTGAAAATTATTTAAGTACCTTTTGTATTAAAAAAAAAAATAAATACTTTGAGACCATGTATGATTAAGACTGCAAAAATGGGTAAAAATATTATGAATATTTGCTAATACGAATAAACTTTCTACTAGTTACTCAGAAAATACATCAAATAAATATTTTTTAATCACATCAAGATAAACCTACCATTAACAAATGCATACATACTGTGTATGCATCTGTATTGTACACAATTGACAACTGGCATTTTTAGGTTCTGTCACAGCTTTGTTTTTGTGTTGACAAGACAACAAAATTTGAAGGTGAGACAGGCTCAGAAAGTGGATGCAACACATTCCAAGACACCTCTCAGTTTGTATAGTAATATATCAATGGCATGGAAAATCACTGGGGCCACCACCTGTTCCTTTCCTTGGTGCCTGCCTGTGTCACCCAAATATGATCATGTTGTTAATGACAGCAGGTGCATGAAAGCAACAAGAAATGTAGCTCCTGTAGATTCTTAGCAGAAATGTAAAGCCCCATGCTTTCTTGCAGTTTTGCAAGAAAAACAGAAACAAAATAATTTCCAGCCTTCCTGTAGAGTTACTCTTACCATTCCTTATGCTTGCCATTAATGGCAAGTGCCACTTAAAGAACTCTTATTTGATTTTTACCAAAAGTTAACATGAATATTTGTATTCTTCAAGAAAAACTCTTTTCAAGACTGAATGCATGTGTTTACTGTTGCTGTAATACACTGCTCATAGATATGACTCTTTACGGATGACATAAATTTCAAGGAAATACATTAGGTTTTATGCCTGTTGTCACTGCATGGTGATGCAAACCAAAAATGTAATGGAAGACTTAACAACAGAGACATTTCAAATGGAATAACAGTGTTCTGTTGGCAAGATTTTCCCAATATTTTAATTTCAATTTCATTTAAAATAAAATTTTTGTAAGCCTGAAACTGGCATGAAAAAGTATCCACCAGAGATGGAATTCTAACTCTGCAAACATATTTTAATGTAATTTAGACTCTTGTTTTATTAATTTGTAACCAGATGATGTAAAGACCATGGAAATAATTTTAAGCTGGTGAGCTGGGTCTGAAACTTTACCATTTACCCCTGGTGATTTTACTGCACTAGTTTAGTTAGAAGTGTTCTGTGGCCTGTTAGATATTTAACTAGCCAAAAGTAGACTTGGACTGTTTGAATGTTTCAGCAGGAGGCTTGTCTCTTTCCACTTAGCTATATACAGGCTTCCATTGTCTAGCAGCAATTAACGTAAAAGTGATTGATGTATACCACGTAGGCGAAAATTTATAGTTGTTTGTTCATCCATTAAAAAGCACAAGACTCTAAAGTGGCCTAAACAGATTAAGGAAAGAGACATATGGGCTGCTTTATACTGGAAAATTGGACAGTGCCAGGACTCCCGCTCTGTGCTACTTCACTTGCCACACTTAAATTTTTGGTGTAGTACCTGACATAGTTTTGATTTATATCAAGCAGGAATGTTTGAACAACTCCTGAGCACAGCTGGGGAATTAACACTGGCCATGGACCACTCCCTACAAACAATTTGCTACTATATCATTTTGGAAAGCAAAACAATTTGATGTATTCAAGAAGTCATAACATAGAAATAGAGATCAGTGGCAGAGAATACCCTAGACATATTCAAGTGATTAATATGGGCAGTTAGCGAAATGGATCAAATCTGACCTATATATATCTGTGTGAAAGACTAAACTGTCTAGGATTCCTTTACTACCACAAGAAAGAGCTGGTCACCTCTAGTAGCTGAACCCTACCAGCTGAACCCTACATCTATTGTAGACAGCTATGAAATATCTTTCTTGGGAAAAGTGAGTGTGGCTGACAAACCTTTTATCAGTCACTTCATTTTGGATGGTCAGGGTAAAGTGAGGCATAGTCTGGGAACTGGGAAGTTGTTTGTGTCCATCTTTCCCTGTTGATCACCACTCTTACCAGCTCTCTTCCCCCAGCTTTCTTTAACAGAAAGCTCACTTCATTACTTGCTGAGTAATGAACTTGTGAGACTCTAAAGAATGAGAAACTGTCTCATTTTTTTTTTTCTGGTAAGGCATTTTTACTATCCAAAAGGAAGTAAAGTTACTGATGCTGCTTTTTTGCTTATATCCACAGTTGTTTAAATGCTGTGGATGCATGGTCTCAGTGGCAGAACTAACTGCCCTGGAGGATGTTTCCCTCTCCAGGAGTTTCACACTGCAACTCTAGATTTGTAAGCAAAATTTGTATTTCTGGCTACCTTAATAGCATACTTTTTATTCATCTCTGTTACTGCAGAGCCCTGAGATGAGTCTTGGTGCCCCACTGTGCTAATACTTTTGGGTTTTTTTACATTTTCTTCTAAAACTTATGGCCAGAGAGAATATATCAGTGTGAGTAACCACTCACCAAATAGTTCTACTTTAACTTTATGTAATTTTGTTATTGTCTGTGCAACTCTTCTGCTATAATGCACTTCTTCAAGAGCTTTTAGCTGTATTTCTGATATTTTGCAAATATGGTAATAGTAGTAAATATATTGTTCTGAAATCTCTGATGCAGGTCAGAGGGAAAGAAGGAAAACCCCCATTTTTCTCCCTCTTTATTTAAAAATACTTTAAATCCTTCTTGTTTTCACACTGTCTCCTTTTCATCCCTATACTTTTCCCCTGTAAATGTCATTGTTTAAGACTGAGGTTTCAAACTCTGATTACAGTTCAAACTGCAAGTGAAACCCTAACAGGATGTGTGTGGAAATATTTGGAACTTATTTTCTTCCTGCTTTCTGCTCTGGATCTCTTCAAAGATCCTAGCATATGAGATTATTTGTGGTAACATAAGAAATTTTAAATGCCAGAAAAGGTGTAGAGTTAATAAAAAGCATGAGATAATTGATGGAGAAATTCCCTTAGTAGTTCCTTGCAAATGTCAGGTGAATAAGCCCCTTTCGAGAAAATAAGTAAACCTTTTTCTTCAGCATTTCAGAAATTCTGTGGGAATTTTATGTATCTTTTTTCCTGATTCTTCTTCTATAATGCTGTGCTAAGATTGTATTAAGATACAAGCTAGAAAGCCAAAATATGCTAAACCCCAAACAAAAGAAAGACATGAACTTGTTAGAGTGAGTTCAGAGCAGAGCCACAAAGATGATCAGAGGGCTGGAACACCTCTTCTATGAAGAGAAGACAAGCTGTGAGAGTTTTTTGAAAGCTAGGATTTTTCAGCCTGGAGAAGAGAAGGCTCTGGAGAAATGTTATAGCTGTCTTCTGCTACCTAAAGGGAACCTAAAAGAAAGCTGGAGAGGCACATTGTATTTTTTACACATAGAGACAGGACAGGGAGACTGGTATTAAACTGAAAGAAGATAGGTTTAGATTAGACATTAGACAGAAATTCTTCACTATAAGGGTGGTAGTCGAGAAGGAGGTTGCCCAGAGAAGTTGTGGTTACTCCGTCCCTGGAAGTATTCAAGGCCAGATTGGATGGGGCCTTGAGAGATATGGTTTAGTGAAAGGTGTTCCTGACCAAGACAGACAGGTTAGACCAGACAAAGTGGTCTTTAAGTCACTACCAACTCAAACATTCCATGATAAGCTGAAAAAAACCCTTTGCTGTTGAACAGCTTTCTGAGAGATTCTAGCAGTTTTCAGCTGACTAATGTTGAAATTCTTCTCTTGTTATTTTTCCTTCAAGAAAAAGCAAACTTTAAAAGCAAAATATTGTAAACTTGCATAGACAAAGTTTCTATTATGTTGAAGGAACGTTTTCAACTGAATGGGGTTTCAGAAGTGGCAGATAGAGTTAGTCACAGTGGATAAGTGCCACAGCCCATCGGTTCTGCTATGACAATCAGCTGCTTTTAGGTTAACAGCAGAGGTAATGACACTGTTATATTTAACAATGCAGTAAGAGGAACAGGAATCTTTCTATTAGAAAAATTGTTTTCTTCTGCACACTTCTCAATATGGTTTACACAGTGAAGGCTTTTCCTAATATCTGATGCTTTGTGAACTTTCTGTTTTTTACAAAAATTTAAATTCTGGAAGATACAGCAAAGACTGCAGGAAGTTCATAGAGAAGCTGTAAATCCATTTGCAGCGGCACATTTTCCTTACCTATAATTTCCTAATATCCAATGGTATGAGTCTTAAATCTGAATGAAGAATGCTGGAGGAAAAGTGTGAAAACATAGCAATTATTGCAACATGGTGGGATGAATCACGCAGCCAGAATATTTGCATGTGTGGATACACATTGTATTAATGGGAAAAAAATAGGAGTGAATGCAGGAAATATTTCTTGTCACCTGTTTTCAAGTAAAGTGCATTTTAAAAGGAAAGATGAAAATAAATATACATTTGCTACTATTTTCTTAGAATGTTAGGAGTTATACACAAGTCAAATAACAATGACAGAAAGGTCAAATGTGTATGCGAATTTTATTTTAATGTTCTGATTCTAGAACAACTGTGATTCTGAGCTCTTATCAACTGTAACTCTGGACAAACTCTCAAAGAGGTAATTCAGACTCAGGAATGGACACAGAAACTTATTTTCCATGCTTTCTAATATCAAAGTTAACTCTGTTGGAGGATTTCTGGCAGCAGACATTGCTTTTTAAAATTTCTCAGATGCTAATTACTTGCTTTCTTATTTCAAAATAAAGACCTTTTGATTTTGTCTGACACAAAGTACACCTTTCTCAAATTCTCTGTAACTGAAAAAGTATTATGAGCTGTAGTATGCTGCATTGAAGCCACTGGTAACACTCAGATTTAGACAGTGCTCCTCATAAGGATATTATATTTTAGTAATTATAATTTTTAACATGGAAACCATGGAGTGGCAAAGAAAGGCAGATTTTAAGAAAAAACAATATGAGAGGTATTTTAGTATGGAAAAATAAATAGGAATTGTGGAAAATACTGAAATTTTCATATAAAAGGCCTTCTGTGTCTTTCTGGAACAGTCTAAGTAGAACTAAACAATATTATTCTAGGCTACATGTGTGAAAATCTGCATTCAACATATGAAAATACACTAGAGTGGAACAAAATTTTGGCTTTTCTAAAAACCTTTGGAGCAGAAGATAGAGGCCAAAATAAATTTTAAAATTCTTAGACTACTTTTACATCCAATTGTGTCATTCTCTTGCAGGAGCTGAGATATTGGAGACCTCGGCGAGGGTGGGTGATCCCCAAGGGGTGTTGAGAGAGGGGATCTCTGGTCTTGTTTGCTCCTGGCACTGCAATCTGTCAGTACAGGAGGTGTTAATGAGAAGTTCATGACAAAAGTGAGGCTCTCTACTACTGCTTTTCTCTGTCACAGATATGTTTTTGTCTGAAAGAGGTAAGGAATCCCTATATGAGCAACATCTCTCTGCACTATTAAAAGAATCACTGGGAAAAATAGACAGTTTTTTCTTGTCAATTCAGGGAATGGCATAGTATTGACAGGAATACTGTCAATAGAAGAAGACCTTTGTACTAAACACTGCATGGGTGGTTAAATTGTTTTACTGACATATGGAGCTGAGCACAATATAGTGTGTCATCTTCACAACAAAGAGTTTTAATTCATGGGCAAATGGCTAATCCACCAGTTTCTTCATCTGCACATTTCTGAAAAAGAAAAAAAAAAACCCAAAACCCTTTATTTTTTTTTCCCCTTGAAGTTTAAAAAAAAAAATGGAGTAATATAAAACATTTTTATGGGATGAAATATATTTTAATGGCACATCCAGGGAAATTAAAAAAAAATAAATTTAGCCTTGATTATTTTCTTCCAGGTTTACTTTTAGAAACTGAGATAAGATAGAGAATAACTAATTGAAGGGGCAGTTGAAGTCTTTATTGCCTGTATATATCAGGAAAAAAGTATTGCTGTACAAGTCATCCTTCAGAGACATTCATAAAACCTTAATTGAACGACTCATGTTTATTTCTTCTACAGTCACCAAACCCAAGAAATATTTTGCCTTTTTTATCCTGAATTAGGAATTTAAATCCATTTTATTTTGTGTTGTATTGTCAAATCACCATTTCTCAAAAATTTTGAAACTCCATGTAAATAAAAAATACACAATATATGACTTTAAAAAAAATACTGTTGGCTGTTTTCTTCTTGTATTATATTCTGTCTGTTTACTGCCAATAGCAGGAATTTTGTGTATATACCAAAGTTCTACAAAACATTATCACTTTATATTTCATATGTATAAAAAGTCCATTTTTCTCTTTGTATGTCAGCACTGTCTCTCTATTTCTCAACAAAATCTCCAGCTGTGGACTGTTATAATATTAAGGTAATTTTATTCTTTTGCATTTTGATTCTTTTGCTGCTAAAATACAGATCTTACTGGATAAATTAGAATACTAGAGCTGGCTGTTTAAAATAACATTTTTAGATGATTTCTCTGAAGTATTTTCATTTTTGTACATTATGTTACTGAGCATTAAATCTAATTGGAAATAGGTATGTCAGTGACTGGTGTGTAATCAAAGACACTTAGCTACAGTCTCTAGGCTTGTTTCTATTCCCAGATTATTTAAAAGGATGACAAAATGCTTTCTTTTCCTCACCCTTGAGAATGAAAAGAGTTGGGAACTTTTTTGTATGTTTCTTAAAACAGGACAGGAAAAAAATATCATGATTGTTATAATTTTTGCACATTAAGAATACATAAGTCTCTCCATGTATTGGAATTCCAAATTTGTTGGAAATGCAGCAGTATGGGGAGATAGAGAAGATATTGAATTGGGTTTAATGTACTCACCCTATGAACACCTGCAGGCCAGAACACCACCTTTAAAATGGTATAAATTGTATTTGTTTTACGCAATTATTACACATAGATTAAATTAGAGATATTACTGGTTTGTGCAAGCTCATCTAACTTGAAATTGGCAGTTAGTACCTGCTTAAAATACACTACCAGGTACTGTCTGGAGGCAGTTCTCCTCTTGAAAACAGACGCAAGTGCAGGTTTTCAGATGTCAAATGAAGCATAAAAAATAGTTATTTAAACTTGATATCTTAATCATTCTGATCAGCTGCAGTGAATCAAACATTTCACCTGGGGCAAATTTCAGTAGGAATCATAAAGTGCTAATGGCCATGGTTTTTTGCCTAACTGAAATATCAAGCTGAAGACTATTTGCATGTAAAAACTTACTGTGATGAAAACCGATAAAAACAGTGAAAAAGTTGGACTTATCAGCTCCTGTGAATTTTAATTGGCTTTTTAAGGCTAAAAATATGAAGAAAGTCTGTGGTAAGAGATACTATTTGAAAATAATAAATATTGAAAAGATACAGCTGACATGAGGAAGCAAGAATAGTTACTGTAATTGGATACCAGGTTATGAATGAGGAAAAAGATGGAAGAGATTAAATGCCTCACACAATAAAAATGAGACCTGCAAGAAAGTAGGAGAGTGTAAATGCGAAAAAGAGATTGCATTACTGCAACCTGTCTTGGAATGTTTAAATAGCAGAGCAGGAGAGCTCTGCTCCTCCAAGGCTGACATCTCTTAATGAACTCACCATTTCCTCTTTCTGTTCCAACTCTTATATTTTTCCAAGTAAACCAGCAAGAAGCAAGATAAATCTGGTCAAAATTTAACAAAAAAAATAAATAAAAGGAAAGAAAAATAAAAAGTAATAAAATTGCGAGGAGCAGTGTAAGAGAAAAAAGAAAGCTGATGATATGTTGGAGGAATACAATTATACTAAAGGTGATATTACTAAAACTTGCATAGGTTCATTAGAAAGCAGCAGTTTTAAGTGTCTTCATCACTGCTGGCTTCGTCAATATCAGTCACAAATAAAACTAACACACATGTATTAACCATACTGGTGTAGAGCCAAAGCACCTGGGTAAGGTCACTTACCTTCTCTAAGTGTAATATTAATCATGATTCTGGCACACTTTTGGTTCGTGCTGATTAGCATCTTGGCATTCTCCTGAACAGGGCAGGGGCATCTCTCTTTGGGCAACAGGTGTGAGAAGACTGTTTGTGGGACCAGATGAGAATTCAGCCGTGTGACACTGATTTGTGCTGTGCTATTTTCTCTCAGCCCCATAGGAGTTTTGGCTTGTTTTTTACTTCAGGCCTCAGAGACAGCAGGTAACTCACCCCAGGCTCCCAATCAGGCTGAGTACCATATAACCTGGGTGAGAAATTTACACAGCTTCATACATTGTTATCCACTACTTAGAAAAACCTTTGCTTTGACAAATTATGTCATTTTGGGAGCAGGTGTTATATTTAATTAGAAGTTAGGCTTTTTTTCTCTTTTTCTAAAGAGAAGATAAAAATTATAAGTGTTACTAACCAGTTCTAATCATTCAATATTTGCATTTGTTGGCTGTAAAAGTGGATGCTGCTCCTGGATTTTACCTGCATCTGCTTAGATTAGATCTGAGAGCATCTGGTCTCCGTTTATGCCAGGATTGTGCATGTACTCTTCAAAGTAGGATCTTTCTCTTAAATAGGTTTTGTGCTACCTTCCCAAGTCAAGAGTCTCCATGTCTAACAGTCACATGATTTCAGTATGCTACCCTTTGACTTTCACACCATTTCAAATGAAAAACAGTTTCAAGCAACTCCTTGATAGCTGATTAGTCAGCCATTACAAATGGCATTAAGATTTTCAGTGTGAAAATTGCGTTACTGATATTAAGGTCCTCTTTCTGAGGTTGGACGGGTCTCTGGGGTGCACCATAACAGTATTTGCATGATAGGTACAAATTAGTGTGCTCCCTTTGTACAGCACCAAGCCCATTTGTCAATGTGAATAAAACCAAAATGTGATTTTTGAGTATTTTTAAAATTTACTTTGCCCAGTCAGCGTTTCATGTTGCTGCTGAGCACATAGAAATGATGTGAATCTATTGAATCTATTGCCCATTGAAAATGGATCTGCAGAAAATCGGCCTTGATTTGAATGCCATTTTGCTAAGAAAAACTAAATAATTTTTAAATTAATAATGAATCATGTCAAAATCTTCATACACTACAGCAAAAAGCATTAAATTTGTGAACTTTAAGATGTGAAATGTGAAATACGTATCAGAACTTACAGATGTTGATTTGGAGCTTCTAGATATTTGGGAGTTGTCTCGTTGCTGAGGCTGAGGTTTATATTGTGTATGAAAGAATACATCAAGAGTTCTAACAAAAAAAAAACACTGGTACAGCGTCAGTGCTTTGGAATAAAAATACATGTTTTGTATAAATGTTATGTCTGTCTTTTTTGTATTGGCATCAGCTTACCAAGATGATTATAAAATAAAGGAAAATTGACGCATAAGGAAATGGCAGTTTTGGTTTTGTGTAAAAGTTTTCTATAGTAGAGGAAAACTGCTCATTGGTGTTTTCAAAAAATTGTAATTCTTTGACATTTGGAAAAACTGTTGCATAGTCTGAAATGAAATAAATGTGCTGTCTGCCCAGCCACATTCCTGGGTAGGATATTTTGTCTATTTCTGCAGATAAGATAAATATGGTACAAATATGATTAAAACCTGAAGCAAGTGAAAAGGACAGTAGTGCTTAAGGTCAGTAAAGATAAAACTAAAACTTGTTTGCCTTCTGATGACAAGTTCTTTGACAATGTAATCTTGTTACTGACAACAATACCTCCAGCAAACTGGGCAACACAAGTTTTTCAGAATATTGGCTAGTAATGATTTAGTAAGAGGAAATTAAATACTGTAATTGAAGCAGAAATTTCTGTTGCATTTCATAACAAATAATTTCTGAGCCTTATAATACACATAGAAATGAGGTGTAGAAAACTGTTAGGAAGGACAAAAGCCATCTCTAAATCTCCAGGTAAATTATTGACCTACAAATCTGAATATGATTTGAAGTGATGTGATACATGAAATAAAAAGTCTTCTTAGGATTAGTAAGAGGTTTGTCAAGAACCAGCTGTCCTTATGATGGGAAAACTCTTGGAAAATCAGTGTATATGAAACAAATGAAGGCACTAACAGAACTTAGTCTCCATGTTCAGTATCCCCTAAAACCTCCCCACTGCCTGCCCGCAGTCCTGGAGCCAATTAGCAGGTAAAGAAAAAAGTCAAGATCATAAGATCATAAAAGCTGTCAGTTTTTCAACAAGAGTTTTAAAAAAAAGAAAACCAACAAATACTTGTCATTAGCAAGCAGTAGTAATAGTGAGAAATGATGAAAATTATCAAAGAAAACTTGGTTTACAGAGCCCTAAAGAATAGCAGAAATAAGGATAGTATAGAGCAATAATTATTTCAGGAAGAAAAATAGGTAAAGCAACCAGTATGAATTATTTTTACTACTTTCATTTTTAAAGAAAATATATATGTAATATGACTTTACTAATTAAATTTTAAAGTTCAGCTAATTGATAACAGCACATTATTTTAATTCGAGTGGCAGACTAGTTTTCAGTAAGACATTATTTTCTATAAGAATTGCCATGTTAAATTGTGATTGTTGGAAGATTGCTGACAAATTTTTGATAGCAGCAACTCCCACTGACTTCCCTTAAGGGAAATTTCTCTCTCAAATCTTTTTTCCTGGCACAGAATGATTAATAGCTTTCCTAAGAAATGGTGCCAAATCTATTTAACTGAAATACAATTTCATGAAGTTACAATAGCAAACACAGGGTGATCTCATCCCACTTTATCTGTTTCACGCATCATGCTGCAAATCAGGCAGGGATGATAAGAGGAAAATATCCGTATCTTTAACAGGGCACATTTTAAAGGCTCCATGCTCACGAAATGGGAGCATATTGATCAGGAAATAAGATCTATTTAAAATGACATAAAAACTCACAAAGTAGTGTTTTGAGTACTTTAATATTTAATTCATTTTGGGAAGAGTTTGCAAGCAGTTTGAAAGCATGTATTGTGTTTCGTAATAGAAGTAGAGCTGGTCCCATTCTCTTGGGACCATGCTTGATGATTCCCAGACCCAGGCCAAAAGGATGTGTTATAATTGCAACTTCTGAATTCAGGTTGCTCGCATTTCAGCTTTCCACCCCTGTTTTTCATTCATGTTAATCTAATTCACTAGAACCAAAACATATGATAACCATCCCCCACCCCCCCCCCCCCCCCCAACTTTTAGCCCGTACCTTTAAGGACTTAAAATTCTCTCAGTTTTGGAGAAAATTATTACACTGATACATTTATTAATTAGGAAATAGAAGTATTAGAATCTTGATGATGTCTTCACTATTCACAGAATGAAGGTATATGTTTAGATCTTCATATGTTTATAGAACATAAATCATTTTACACAGGGTTCTCTGTCAATCTGTTTGTGCAATGACTGACAAAAATCTTGTAGCTTTTCCTGATGTTATTTTGACAGTTGTGCATAATATTTAAACAATGAAACTGATTAAATGTCACTTACAGTTTTAAATGTACTGCATCTTTACATTTGACAAAAGAGTTTCAGGATTCAGGTTCTCTAGATGAATTTAATATCATCGTTTTTAGATGACAAAAGTAACAGAGTTGGAAGCAAGTGAAAAGCCTGACAGTAAAAATTCTTTGCAATATTTCATGCACTCTTTGATGTTCTGGGATCTCTGATACGAACAAAGATAAATTGCTAACATTGGAAATTCCTTAATTTCAACCAGATTGTCTTTGTCACAAGAATGCATTCTCATTCAAGGTTGAGATCAGTGCCAAAACTTATCCAGAACTGCTTTTAAAAATGCATTTTTTCTATGTTAAAGGCTTCATATTCAGTCTTTCTTGGTGCTTTATGAAAATTTATTAGGGGAATTCATTTTAAATGAGTGCTTTTCTTGCCCCAATCTTGAATTTGATATTTCCTATGTAAGTGAGACAGGAAAAGAGATTTTTTTTCTGTAACAATCTCTTGCTATTTAAACACAAATAAGAGTCTGTAACTAAGTTTCACTTCTTGATCACCACAATTCTTGAATACTAAATTTGCATAAAATATTCCTTGGAATGCAAATAGATGAAGCCTCCAGTGAAAAACTGATCATTCAATTCATAGATTATGTATCTTTCTCTTAACGATACAGTCATAGGCCTTTCTTTTCCTGATCTCGCTTTTAGGAGACTAAAAAGGGGTGGTGAAATACAGAGAAAGCTGGTCTTTGAAAATAATGGAAATGTTTTAATTGCAATAGATTATTAAATCTGTCTTGATAAATAAAAATTTCTATGGATTATACACCTAAATTTTTATGATGAACAAACTGATTTAGTTAAATTAAGCATAAATATCCTTTCCCTGAGGGGCAAGCATTTTATAGACTAACTTATTTTTTTTTATTATTTTCCCTTTTTTCCCCCACAGATCAAATATCTCTAAAATTTGTTTTAGTAGACTTGAGTACAAAGTGAATATTCTAATATTAAAAATAATGTAAAAGTACATATTTCTAGAGGATATCCCATCTGTTTTAGGAGAGCAGAGCAGTTCCTATTGAGCAGGCTAATACGGGTCACTAAACATCTCTGGCTGTGAGTTCCTGAGAAGCAACAACTGCAGACTTAACTTGGGATCACATTTTCCTGTTGAACAATGTCTGTCAGGCAAAAAGTCGGAAATGAACTGCAAAAAAACCTAATAGCTCTTTTATTCTTAGTATTTGGACCCAAAAATATAAAACCACAATGTACTGGAAGTCTATAAAACTCTGTAATAGAGCATATTTATCTACTAGCATGGAAACTATTTCTTCATTTGTCCAAATTGCTGTTTACAATTCATTCTTGTAGGCAGTAGTGGTATCTACAACTTCCATAGACCTTAAATAATTGTATTTGTTGCTCATTTTCAAAGACATCATCTATCTTTTTCCTCTTAGCTTACCTGCAGGGTTTTTCACCTTTACAATATACAGTTCCCATGCTTTCAATATGCAGCTATACATCATCATGAGCATAAATAAACTTATAAATAAGAATCCTGCTGAGAGTTTCCTCATGCAGGTTATCATGGAATTTCCTTGGATTTTAAAACTTTGTCCTGATTCAGATAAATTTCTATAAATGTTTGTTTACAGCACTTCTGTAAAAAAATAGAGATTGATATAAGGTACAATGGCATCTCTCAAATATAAAAATATGAACTGTTTGGGAGTTGTTTGTGTATACTCTGTCCATTACAGATAGAGTGATTAAGTTTCTAGAATTTGATTAAAGAGCAAAACACAAAGTTCCTCAAAATCAATTGGAACCTTAGTATTTATACCATTTGAGTATAAATTCTTATGTATTTAAGCAGATCCTTAGAAAAATAATGTTAGAAATGATTTATCATAGTAAATACGAAAATCTTTGCCACCACCAGGAAATTTTGGTGTTTGGAAAAATAAATATATAACTTCTAAATCTCCACTGAAGGGGTCACTGCATACCTAGAGTAGATGTACTGTGATTACACTGTAGTCATTCCAACAAGCATAAACACTGACATTGACCCACTGGATTCCACCAGAATACCCAACTGCAGCACACTACAGTAATTTTTCTGCTTAAAGTTGAGGAGCTATGGAAAATTCCATTTTTCTGACCTCTTAATGTGTATGCTGTATCATAATGTATTTTTGTATGTGAGCATAAATGTGCGTCACATAACTGTAATTGTTAAAGGAGGGCATTTATTAGCAAATTATGGCACGATTTGTGTGTGCAGAAAGAGAGAGAAACTCATTTCAGAGTGTGCATCTGGTCAAACTAGTAACAATGCAGAGCTCAGAGGAACACTGAAAAGAGATTCTCTGCAATGAAAATTTGTCAAATTTCAATGTTCCTTCCATTCTGTATTGGTGCCAAATTATCCCTGGGGGAAAACTACAAGGACTGTATTCCTTCTCTGTATAATCCCCACTTAAATACTTTTAAATTCTATCTTAATTTCTCAAAATGAAAGCAATTATCTCCCCTATCAATTTCAGGCGCATTTGTGGGAAATTTTATTCATCCTGAATAAGGAAAATAGAAATTGACCAATTTATATTTAAAAAAGAAAGGCATAGTGAGTCTATAACATGATCAACAGTTCTACCAACACAAGTATTCTTAAAACTTATAGGAATATTGTGATTGACTTGGTTATATGTCCTGGGTAGTGCTAGTTTTTCCTCCTGCAATACTACCGTGCTTTATTTAATTTGCTTCTGGTCATTTCACTAACATTTTGATTCCTATTTATTTCAGAGATACTATAGTCACCAGTAAGGATTGTCTGGGCTATTGTTCTTGACATATTCTTTGAGAAGAATTGGTATTTTCTGATACATGTTGGGATTTATTTCTGTTGCCTTCCTTGTGCCTCTAAGTGCCTTTAAGTGAGCAGCTGCCTCAAATGCTTGAGGCTGTTTCCTGCCATGTACCTTTAGCAGGTTATCCTCCAATATCAATCCTATTCGACATGAGGGATCCAGTCAAGGGAAAACATTCTCAGTGTCCTTTGCCAATAGGGCTTATACAGCTGCCTGTTTTTTTGGCTTCTGCTTCTTTTTGTTAGTTTACTCAAAGGACTCAATTGAGAGACCATGTACAGAAGTATCAAGTAAAATGTATCATAAAACATTACTCACAGAGAATCTAGTGATGTGATAAAGTACTACTTAAAAACTAATGACCTAGATACACCTCTAAATCTGAGGTCATCCAGCAGGGAATTCAGAATTTCTCAACATGCACATGTTACTGGTAAACCAAAGAGAAAATTGAGTCTAGGAATGATTTCTTTATAAGTCTATCTAGTAAAAAAAGTTTCTCAAATCATCCTTTCTGCTTCAAAAGCTCTCTCTATATCACACTGAAATCTGTAGTTGATAGATTTTCCAGTGACTTCCATGTCCTGTATTTTGTTTACGCTTTCCTTGAATTAAAAAGGACCCAAAATGAAACCTAATAGCAATTTGGGCATTGACGCATGGATGTAAAATGCTAAATTACCAGAGGAGTTATTGTTGTAATCTATTGTTAGAATATATACTATGTAAGATGACTTACAGATGTTTAATTCTTAGTTGTTCTCTATTTCCATTTAGAAATCATTAATCTGTAAATTAATTGTGTTGAAAATTATCTTTCATAATCATAAACTTCTCAAGCCCAGAATGACTGGAAACAGCTTTATTACAGGCTCAGAATTTCATAGTAAAGCACCAGTGCATATAAAGATAAATTCCATTTTCACAAGCTCTGAGGAGAATACAAAAGATTGACTTTCTATCCTTCAGTCAATAACTTATTGACAGTTTTAGGTCCAAATGACAAAACAAAGAACAGAAATCAATGACAGTGGGGAAAAGATCAGATCAATAGCTGAATTTCTCATTAATGGAACAACTGTCAGTTTTACTCACTTTGACAGAAAAAGACAACAGGCTCACACCCTTTCTGACTCAGAATGAAAGGCAGAGGTCAAATATGCATAACGAATGTGAATCTGAAATTTCTTTAGACCAAAGAAACCCTTGCATCTGTAAAATTAATTTTTAAATAGATATATGATCCCTGGAGTAAAGTCCAACAGAAATCATAAGAAATTATGGTTAAGCACTTACTGTGCTGTTAGGATCTATAAACCTTTTTCCCCATACAGTACTGCTGTGCAATTATACAGAGCAGAATTATGTTCATAAATTTATGATTTTCAAAAATTAAATAATTTTGTGGGTGGGTGAGGTCGGTTGTGTTGGTCAGTTAAGTAAAAAAATGGAACACAGTTTTCAAAATTTCCTTTGTGCTTTTCCGGAAAAACATATTGATCGAACAATCTTTATGTTACATTTATTTCCTGATCTTCAGTTAAAATCATTAAATGGGGGAAGTTCCTGATAATGATTAGGAATTATATAAAGAAATAAAAGAAATAAATTAATAAATGAAAACAAATGTCTATTAAGATATTTCAGATCAGTGGTTGTACTAGCTTTCTGATCTTCTGCCCTACTCTCTGGATGATTCATGTGGCTTGTGCATCATCTTTTGAGTACTTTTAGTAAGAGCCTATTGTGAAAACCCAATTCAGTAGTAGTGTGTTGGTAAATTTTTGTACAATACATGGGTTGCACCAATGCTTCTCAAGTAGCTATTCACATTTTAAAAACAGAAGAAAAAGGTGAACTAACAAAAAGCCAAAACCAAACCCATAAACTTTTCCTTCATCAAATGAAGAATTTTCTGAGAGAAGAATAGAGTAGAAAGAAAGGGTCATGAATCCCCAAAGCTATTTAAACTCATAAATCAGAGCTCATAAAAACAGTAACAATAGTCACTAATTAAACCTTTCTGTTTATGAGAAGCAGTTTTAAATATGCATTTGAATCGTGTTTTATTTTAAAATAAATGTTATAGATGGCAACATATAAAGGATTATAAAGGATAATATATGACTTCTTAAGTGGTCAGGCGTTTACTGTAAATGGCTATAGAGTTCAATGGCTCAATAGGTTAACTGTAAAACCTTCTACTTATATGCTTACAATTATCTGTAATACATGATACTTAAGCCTAACATGCTTACGATATTTATGAACATTTTATAATCTATTTATACATACAATGCTCTCTCAGGAATGATGCTCTGAAGCAAGAAGATTGATCTATATCAGAGCAGAATCAGAATAATTTAAGGTTTCTTGTCCTCAAATCAACTTCTCATAACACTCCAGATAAAGCCTATGAGTTTCTTTTTTAAAATGCAAAAGTATGGAACCGCAAATAACATAATGCAGAAGTCCTCTGCATCTCTTTTTATACCTCATACAGTTTTTTCTTGGATATACTAGTAATAAATAGCAGCAATCAACTGATTATGATACAAAATCTGCAAGCTAGATGAATAGACCAAACAATATTAGGTCATTTTTAGTTCAGATGTGCTTTTATAAAAATAACATCTTAATTCAGGTTAAACTCTTTGATTGTTTTTCACTGACTTGTAGTATTTAAGGCTTCACAAAAGCTGAATGGCAGTTATAGTTCTTTACAAAGTTATCAGCATTTTGAATATTCAGATCCTAAATCATTTAATTAATAGCAGCCATGTTTAAGTGTCCTACTTTCCCAAATTTTCTATGACTATTTTTTCTTGCTTCCATGAGGACACTGACTTTAGATGAAATTACATAGCTCGTTAAAATGCTAAGCAACACTAATCAAACAGCCAGGCGGTAATCAAGATCAGGGAAGAAATGTGGTCATAATCAAGTCAGGCAAGTGCAAGAAGCAAAGAAGGAAAATGGGCAATGGGTGAGAAAATGTTTCCAAACATATGTTTCTATGTCACTGTAACAATAGAACAAGAGTGGTTCTGCCTAAAGAGACCACTTCAGCTGATTAAAGAAGATTATTATGGACTATTCTTCTGGTCTTATTGATGACTGCTCGTCATCCAGAAATATAAAGGTTATATAAGAACAATTGGTAATGAAAGGAAAAATACTTGAGCTTTGTGAAACTTCTTGGATGCTCAGATTCTATTGCAACATAATTGACCTGCTACCTATGAACAACATATGTACTAAAACAATGATCAAACTGCATCCTGTACAAGCAGGAAAGGGAATGGTAGTAGAAAATGGGAATGCTGAATTTAAATAATAATTGCCCCTTCCATCCAAAAGTATTCTTCAGTAATTACAGCTGCTAGTTAAAATAAGAAAATTCAGTACATATTTTATTGTATGCTAATCAGTTCTAACTGAATTCTGAAACAGTAAGACCTATAGGGAGCCTTGAACTTTGGGTGCCAGCTGAATCCAGCCTTCTTGTTTTGACTTCAGCCTTTGTCTCAGCTGTTGCATTTATAGATAGAGCCTTTTAGGTGGCTGTGTTTTCAGAGTTTCCTATTCATTATGCTTGCTTTTTGCAAATACTTTTGCTAAGTGCTTTACCTTAATTCATTATGTAGAAAAGTCTGGACAACCTATTCTTCTGGACACTTAAAAGTTACTCCTTGAAGTGCTCCTTGTGTCTAATTCTTGTTCATTACCGCATCATTATCGAGATGTTTAAAAAAAGAAAACATGACCTCACTTTCCAGCTTCTTAAACATATGTACAGGGAACAATAGATCAAATCTTTAGTTTACCCATACTCCTACATGTTATCAGAGGACAAGTTCCTTTTTGGTTTTATTTTATCAATGAATGGGGACTGTGAAATGGCAGTTCCTTTGAATTTATCTATGCTTATGTTTCCAGAACTTTCAAAATTAATAAACACTGGGCATTGATATCTATAATCTAGAGGATTTATAAAGGTAGTCACATCCTTTATGAGTTTACCTGCTTCACTGAGGAGATTCAGGCAAAGGACCTCTAAATCCTTAATTACCAATGTACCAGATAGACCACAGAAGGGATTTTCACATTAATAAGATAAGGACTATTTTAATTTGTTCACAAGGCTAAAAAAATGAAATCCATTAATAAAGCAAGTAATTATCTGAACATATGTTAGTTCTCAAAATTTGAATTAATACTTTACTTTTCTAAACTTATGTACATAACATCTTATATTTTTCAAAGTAGGAAATAACTGGATTTAAGTCTAAAGTGTAGATTCCACATACGAAGCATAATGTCAGTAATGTGTTTAAAAACACACAATCTAATCACTGACTTAAATTTTTATATGCTAATAAATCTGTTCCACAGTCCTCTGGTGATAAGTTAATTCTGTTTAAAAAGTTCCAGATGTTGGGACAGCCTACTGTATTCTGGTGGATTTTAGGAGTTGCATAAAATTTCAAAATTCATTCATGGACCTCAGTAAGCTAATTAGTGTCTTTCTGTTATTGATGGGAATGCTCTGAGCCCTGATCCAGAGAAGTAAATATATGCAGCCTTGCTGGCCAGAGGAAAGCATAACAGAAATAAATCCTCAAATTAAGGTTAAAAAACCCCTGGTATTAGTAAAACAAAGACTATGGCTTGAGATAGTGAGAGGAAAAGGTCAGAATTTTCACAGGATTTGTCAAGGAGTTTTTCAAGCACTCGAATCCTAGGGTTTATTCTGTAATTTTTATTTTTGGGGGGACAGAGGCGAGACATTGCTTGTTTTTTGTCATAATTCTCTACTGGGTATCTCTTTAACTGCTGTTTATCAAAAAACCTGAAAGTTTATGGAAACCTTTCTATCAATATCCTTGGCCTTTGGAGCAACCTGTTGGTCTTAATCAAAAGTCAGTGATGTAGGCATTTTTTAATTATGAACTACAAGTCTAAAGGTGGATTTTTTTATCCATATATTGATTTTAAAGTATTAAAAGATGTTATAAATGCATTATTTAATATTTTGAATTCTCTTCAGCCTGTTAGATACTATAGTATGGATACCTATGTCAATATAGCTTTTCTATAATTTGATTGTTTATCTTCTATTTTGTTTCTGATTCAGAATTCAGCAGAATAAGAGACTGTATCTAGAGGTATTCCATCTCTGAAGTAGGGTGGTGCAACCACGCTTTTGTCTCAACTCAACCAAAAAATGAGTCAGATCTGGCGAAGTGTTATACAAAATAAGTTGTCAGTAACTTCCTTTGCATTTGAATAATTCACTGCTGCATGAATATCCTCTAGTTCCGATCTTAAGAATTACTCAAGCCAATCAGGCACTCCTGCTGGAGTGTGGCACTGTTTCCACATGTGCTGACTTGGTGTCCAGTTCCCAGATTTCTGTAAGCAAGACTGTTCTTCAGTCTGGATCAATACAACACATCAAACATCAAGCATTCATTGATAAGGGACAGAGTCCTAACAGTTATCCATGTTTTCCTTTGCAGTCTTCAGAAATAAGGAATATATGATTTGGTGGGGTTTCTTTTTGTTGTCTAAAGACTAAATTGAATATACAGTGTAATATAAAAGTATGTATTTCAGGAGGATTTTTTATTATTGGATTTGACATCTTGTGTAGAGATGGGATTGGACAGTTTTATCTTTTTGTTTTAGCTTTATATTTTTGTCTTTTTGTTTATTTGTTTGCTTGACTATTTTTATCCCTGAACTCTGATACCGTGTATGTGTTCTTCCCTTGATTTCAATATCTCTCTGTTCTGTACAAAGATCTGAAATCATTAAATTAAGCTGCCTTTAGTCATAATGGGAAGAGAGATCAAAGTAGATGGCATTCTCTCACAGCTTAACATTTATAAGTTCTTTTTAAATTCCAGAGAAAATATTGAAGTCTAAATGTCTAAAACAGCAGAACAAATCTGTACCCATGGAGCCTCAGAAAAAGCATAAAAGTTTAAAAAAGTGAAAGATAAAAATATATTTAAAAATCTGTCTATATCTGTATCTATATCTATCTATACCTAATGCATATTTATATCATCTATATATATGTGTATCTGTCTATAGCTATAGCTATATGGAGATTTTATTATAAGTATTAGACGTTACCCATAAGCCCAAGTAAAAAGAAACTGAAAGAGTTCTAGACACCTAAAGTCTCCACAGTTTTGTTTTCCTTCTGACTTTTTGAGACCAGTTGAGCAGGCCATAAATGTCTCTAGTATAAGTCCACCTGTCTGCAGACTGATGCTAGAAGAAATGCTAGTGGCTCTCCTTTAGTTCCCAGTAATATATTCCAGCACCAAATGAATCTCTCAGATGCAACACAAAACAAAAAGAAAATGACATACTACTTACAATGCCTCTACAAATTTAAGGTGATTTGAAAATATTAAAGTCAATCTTTCCATATCTTAGATTCAGATTACAATAGAAAAGAAAAAAATATTTGTACTGAATTTTGAAATGGAACTAATGGAGGACAAAAACTGCCAAAGTTTTAATTACCTAAGATTTTTCTATGTGCAGGATCTGAATGCCACTGAATATCTCCAGTTCTTGCTGGGTACTGCAGGAAATATTATGATCTGTAATCTTTTGGGAACCATTTATGTTTTCATACACAGAGCTTGAGACCTTGTGTCACTTGTGCCATTGCCAGACTTTCTAGGTATGACTGATACTGCTTCACAATAAAAACAAACAAAAAACAAAACAAAGCAATGCAATCCAAACATAACAAAACAAATAAACAAAAAAAACCCCACAAACAAACTGGAATTTAGTAAATATATTTTTAATCACTATTTACTACCACCTGTAGCCATAGCAGGATTGGAGCATATGTGAGACAGTGAAACGAATTATACTGAAGCAAAAACAGGATTTTTACACAACTCTAAAGACAGAATTGTCAAAATTTTTAATAGCTGTATGATTTCTGGTCTTGACTCTAAACCTTTTTTTCCCCCACTTGAGAACTCGACCATTTTTACAGCAGATTACCTTCATTACAAGTTCACATGGCAAATTCCATTTTTTTGAAGAAAAGTACTAGGACTTGCTATTATGGCAGTTTTCAGATAAACAATTTGCTGCAGTCTCTGTGACTAATGAAATAAGGAAAATTCCTGACCTGAAAGGTTTATCATCTGAAGCACCAATCCAGAAAAAAAATTAATTTTTTTCATAAATTGTGGCTAGTCTGAGCCTCAAGGCTTTAGAGGAGAAGACAGTGACTGAGATAAGTCACAGAGACATATAATTCACATTGGCCAACAGTCCAATACTCTTTGGTATTCTCTTTTTGATTTTCAGTTAGAGAAGACAGATGGTTCTGTATGATACGGGAAATATGGGACTTTAGAAGGAATTTAAGTGACAAATGAAAGGGTACAGGTGGGACCATTGGTTTTAGGTTGAGGCTGACACAAAGCATATGTGCAAACGTGTAGCAGTGTAGAAAGGCAGATGTAATGAGCTGCAGATGATTAAAGGCAGCAGAGGGAAACTTTTAAACTTGTTGATGTATTCACATCTTCTGCGCAATATTTAAAGAGTTAATATTTTCTTATTTTCTACTCGTACCTTGAAAAAGTCATTGGTATTTGGAACAGACCCATTCAAGCTTCACCAGGATTAAAAAGCATAGTTATTTTCTACAATTATGACTCCTAGAGAAAAATTAGCTGTCCTTAACAATAAAGTTATCTAAAATTTTTGGCATATCAAATTAACCTGGAAATGCCTGTCTATTTAGGAGTTCTGAGCAAGAATTGCTTCAGTGACCATGGTAGCACTTTTCAGTAGTTAAAATTGTTTCAGAGGAATATTTTTATTCCTTTGGAAGAGGAATAGAGTCCAGTTCTCTGAAGGAAAATCTGAGGGTTGGATAAAGAACTACAGCTGCTGTACTGTGGAAGGATCTTCAAGACTTTACACTTAACTCCCACTAGTGTGTTGTTTAAAACCAATCAAACTTGGGGAATTATGTTAGGAAGGCTGGAGGAAAACTGTGAAGGAAAAGAAGAACAAAATTAGAATAAGCTGAGAAAATGTTTCTTTTAGTCTTGAGAAAGTAGACTGCCGTGATTTTGTTTGGTTTAGTTCTAACATGGAAAATGTCTGAATCATGTGGAATAGGGAACCTGTCGTAATTGGTTTACCTCAAATGGAAGAGTAGGGAGAGTTTTGAACTTTCTGGAGGAGTGGGAAGAAGGAGTAAAGCAACTTCCCTCCTTTCAAATATAGTGATGGTAATGCAGTCAGGAGTGTTTGTTTTCTAGAAAGGTTAATCCAAAAAGACTTTTTTCTCACAAATTTCTGAAAGAATTGAAGAGTTGGTATTTCAATAGAAGTAAAATGCGTTCAGACAAGATTGTGATATGCCATGTTTTGAATGAGTTGTACTCTCCCCAAGCATTGGAGTTAATTCACCAAGTGAATTTCTTCTCTTAAGATGTATCATGATCTCCTGAGTTGAGGAGATTTTTCAAAATTTAGCACCCACATAATAGAATTCATTACCAATAAATCTTGTCAATGGACAGTGGAAGCTAGAAGAACCAAGGAGCCAGGAGGTACTGCAATTTGTTTTCCACAGGACTATTCAACTGTTTGATTGGAAGAGGTGTTTTGTATGAGAAAGTAGTTGGTTGTAAGAGGTATATTGTAAGAGAAAACAAATACAATTAACAAAACAAATGAAACTATATGAAAGCTCATATTACTCATTACAATTTTGATTGAAAATGCCAGCTCTAGATGTCTTTTTTATGGACATATTATGTGATTATTATACTTGAGTATGGATGTGGATTACCTGAGAAGATACTTGCTAGGCATGGTCATGGGAAAGGGACTCTGCAGCTCTGGGAAACTATTGCAGCAGAGTTGCTCTTGTAAAGCTTCATGCTTATCTGACTCTAGAGCAGGTGTGGGATGTGTCTTCTCCATTCTGGCCTTCACCCTTTTTGCCTTTTTTACAACTTTAAATATTCATTGAAATTCTTTTGACTTGATGAAAATGAACACCAATTTTAAACATTCGCTGCTCCTCTTTTCCTTAATTCCTGAGTGATTCTTATGCAAGCTACACAAGGACAGTATAAATATTTTATACCTGTACAAGACTAATATCTACCAGTTTAGTTTTATGTAAATAGTACTAATACTAAAAATCTGGTTTGTGATTGTTTTCCTAGCTGTTCCCTTAAATTGGAATTTTTTTGTTGTGACTTCCCTTTTGCTGTTAATAAATTTTCAGAGGGTAAATGTTGGCTGTCATAGTACCCCTCTAAATTTTCAAAGAGAGAGAAAATCCACATAACTAACAGTGCCTAAGCTTAATGGGCTTATACATACTCAGAAATGCTGTATTCTCTTTGATTACAGGTGTACAGAATAGGCAGACATTTTTTAGATACAGTCAACCTTTTCCCTAATTTAAGTTCCTCAAAATAACTGAATGTAGAGTATCCAGATGACAGAATTCTGCAGTTCTTCCAAGTAATCAAGCACAGAATACCCAGTTTTTCACATTTCATCCATGCCACAGTCATACAGAGAAGTTTTTGCATCAGGTACCTTAAAGTATATCAACACTTAAAGGAATCTGCTTGTTGTACTATACTGAAAATCATCCATCAGGGATAAAGTTTAAAACTATCAAACCTGACAAATTCTAAATGAAGTAGACTAGTCCAGACTCTTCAGCCTGGTAAATTTTCTAAGCAACATAGCTAAGTCAGGAAAACCTTTAAATGTAGGCCAAACTTAATGCAGTTTTCTGACTGATTATGCTGCAGATTGCAGACTTTTTCTTTTCTTTGATATCTGTGATATCTTTGGCCTGTGACATGTCAACAATGTTATTCCTGCCTTTAATGAAGGGATACCAGATGCAATTTCTTCCTCTCACCTCCTTTGCCTTCAGTTAATGTAGTTAGTTATATTTTGAGAGGGTAGCAACAAAAAAAATTATGTGGGAAATCTGGCTTGGAAAGCTAAGCATGTACATATATATATATGGAAAAGGGTATGCAAAGGACATCCTTAAAGGTCTAACTTAGAAAATAAACATGCTAATAAATATTTCTGATTAAATGATTATAGGTGTTGGACCTCAGTAAATATATTTGCATAGATTTTGTTAGAGATTTGAAATAGTACAGGACCCAGATTGGTAAGGGTTTACATTTTAGATTAATCTTTAATGTAGATCATGAATAACATGATTATTCACATGCTTTGGAGATATAGTGAATGGTAGTTAGAGAAATTTCCTTCACTTAGGCAGTGCTCCAAGGACTGGGACAATACCCTGGTCCACTGTCACCTACAGAATCTATATTTTTACCCAAGCCTTTTGCACCTCAGAATGGAAAACTTCATTTAACTTGTAATAGGCTTTCAAAGATTTAGAAATCTTTATGTAGCAGGAGTGACAAGAATGAAAAGCTTGTATTCTACAATTAGGAGTTCTTCATTAATCATTTTTATGAGATATAACAAAGTAACATGAATGTCAAACAAAAACATCATCACAAGTAATAAAAAAACATAACTGTGACCTTAAGTGGAATTAATGGGCCGTTAAGTAACAGCATAAAAATTCAAAGTAGCCAAGGAGTTCATTTTTAGGGCAGTATGCATCTGAATATTTCATATAAAACAACAAATTAAAACAATAAAAAATTCACATTATTGGAAAATGGTCTAGTAAAGCATTCTTCAAAAATAATCTATAAAACAAATTTTCACAGTGGTAGCATCACCTAACTGGAAGGTAATGAAACAGTACAGTCCTTTTTAGCTGTCCCTTTTCAGTCAAATGGGACATGTCCAGGTTAAATTAAAGGATGAGGATGACTCCTTGGTTGTAGATGGAGGCATGCTTGGTAAGGAATCTCAATTGCCCAAGAGTTAGGTCCTCCAGGATGTCAGATATCATGTGTGTCCAAAAAGGTTAGAAGAATAAGACAGAAGGACAACCCCACAAATAAAGTGTTTTGGTTTTTTTTTTTTCCTCTGACTACTCTGCAGGTTTTTTTAGGTCCTCCAGGATGTCAGATATCATGTGTGTCCAAAAAGGTTAGAAGAATAAGACAGAAGGACAACCCCACAAATAAAGTGTTTTGGTTTTTTTTTTCCTCTGACTACCTGCAGGTTTTTTTTTTGTTCATTTATCCTTCAAACAAAGTACCTGCTCTACATTTTGTTGAGTCTCTGTAATGCTTACCTAGCAGAGCAGAGGCATAGGAAACAGAGGTTGCAGAACATCAGTTTCCTGAATTCTGAATGGACTTGTATAGAAGACAGTCTCTGAAGTGATCCCACTTAGCCTATGTTATTCCCATGTCTATGTTAGAAAACTAATCACCTTAGATTATCTTTCTGTGTATTTATACTGGAGGTGTGTGGACACTTCTTGAGAGAGTTTCTACCCTATTTATATTTAGATAATTTACTTCCCTGAGAATAGATGGAGCCCTAGCTCCTTACTTGGTTACTGCAATCATGTGCCTGAGGTTATGTGGTAAATTTGAGCCTGAAACTCTAGAATTAACTGACTATACTTAAAAAGATTAGAGTGTTTCACTTATGTCTATGTCCTGTTTTATGAATCTTTTGTTGTGAGTATGATGAAATATTACAATAATAATAAAAAAAACCAATTAAGCACTAGGAGGCAGTGTTTAAGCAATTGCACCAATGGTCACAGGGCTGTGTGGGCCAGGCTATGAAAATGGAGAAACATATAATGAACTTTTAGTTAGATTTCATTTGATGTTTTCTTATATTATTTTATTTTATTTTATTTTATTTTGGTCTTGTTTGGGTTGCAACACTAAGAAGTTAGGAAAATTTTGAGCTATGATTGTGTAGGACATCTTACTTATCCCTGACCCTGTATGTGTGCGCTTGTTATACAGTCCTTCAGAATCTGATGTTATGTCACTAATTTCTTTCTTCTTTCTGAAAGATGTTGCTCATTCAATCACAATGTTGAAAATAAAATGTGCTTCTGTATTGAATTTATCTTCAAAGTTTAGGTTTTTCAACCCAGTTTCATGCAGATGTTGGCAAACACAGAGAGAGTCTAGGCAGGAATTTGGAGGATGGTCATGTAATTTAGGTTGCTGAACGTTACCTTGGGGAGTTGAATTCTGTGTTATTCATGCAGTGTGAAAGCTTGCTTAATTTATATAGTGCTTTTGTACTTTGAATTAGTTATTGTAAATTTCTAAGCCGTAACATAGTAGAAAATAAATAAATAAATAAATAAAGTAATAAAGCACAGTAATGATACATGGGGTTATGTTCTCTCTTTTGTGGCTGGTCTGTCTGCAAGGCAGACATGTACACTAATCCAAACAGTTTAACCCTAGATTAGCAACCTGACAGGTTTTTTTTTCAAATCCAACATTCATGCCACTCCTGATCATAACCCAGCTCCTGTTCCTGTACATATTTGCTTGTACTTAAATTTGTTTTATAATATTAACTTCTATGAAGACCAGCATTTTGAATCAATTATTTTTAATAAAAAGAAAAAAGAGATTTTACCAAATATTTTTAGATAGTGAATGAATTAAAAAAAATCAGTTGTTGAAATCTGAGGGGTTTTTTTTTCCAGTATACATTCAATTTTTATATATCAGTTAAGGAAACAACTGGGTTCAAGGGTTCTAAAGAAATGCATGAAACATACCATCTATTATAATTTAGATATCATTTAAAGCATTCAAACATCTATGAAATTTATCATTAAACTAGCACATTCAGAAAATATTGAAAGACGTAACTTTTGGACTAACATCCTTAAAACTAAACTTGTAATAATGCAGTATTCTGGGTCAGGGACATGACCTCTTGAAATATTTTTTGAAAATAAATACTCTGACTATAGAAAAATGTAAATGACCTTTAAGATTAAAAAATGTATGCACCAAAGTAATACATGAATCTATGTTTAAATCTTTTTTTAAGAGTCATGTTGAAATATTGAATCCATTATTTTTATTCATTAAAAATAGTCTGAGATAACAGCTGGAAATTGTCAGAAATGTCAGTCAAGTCTTAGATATATTTTCCAAACTCTAGAATATGAATTATAGGAAAACGGAAAGTATAATTATTGCAAGACTCTTTTACAGACATTTTGAATACACTTGTTTCAAATGAACTGCAATACAAAGTTGGCATACAGTGTGCCCCTTTCTATTATTTTTAGTAAAATGGATTTCTTGCTGTGATAAGTGATGCAACTGTAAATTTCAACAGAAAAGTGATTCTGATAAACAGTGGGTAGCATTTTTATTTAAGTAACAATGATGTTATTCAACAGCTATTATAAGTCTGAAATGTGACGCTATAGTCAAAAACAACTGTGCAAAGTTGTTGTTATCTTTTAACATTGGAAATTTTGTCCTTGGGTAGAAGTCCTGGAACCTGACTGTAAGTATCAACAAATTAAGAATATCAATAAAAGAGCACTTCAATGTAAAGAAAGATATGTCACAAATACTGTCAAGATTGAAATAACCCCTCAAACCACCTAAAATTAAAGGAATATTTCAGGCTGTGCTTCTTAATTCATATCAAATACACCTGGATACTGTAATTAAGAGAAACTATCAAATACACCCAGGATACTGTAATTAAGATGTCGAGCTCATATACCCAGAGAACTCTATGTTGTCCTACACAAGTTTTGAGCCTTATCACATCTGTCCAACAGGTACAGAACAAATAGCAGAGATCTCTGCTCTTGCAAAGGTGAATACATACTCCAAAGTAAATTACCCATCAACATTTCTTTGTCCAGCTAATAATGAGATGGCAAAGCAGTTCTTTCTTAACTTTAGTTAGTACTCTGTCCCTGACTCAGGCCTTCATGTGGAAAACAGGGTCAGTAACTTTTCTCTTTATAAAAGACTTCAAAAATAACTTCAAAGTTATTCACTATGTGTAAACGTAGTGAGTGAAAAGAATACTGGGGACTCTTGCTCCTGGCATAAATAAGATTTTTGAAATTTGAACTTTCAAACCTCCTGGTTTGGAGTTTTGTTACTTGAGGATAACTAGAACTCCCTAGTAGTGTTTTATGCACTGATACTGGAGACATCTGCTAGAAACTTTATGTCTACATTAAATTTATTTATTCGTTTGAGAATACCAGCACAGAGATGAGAAAAACAGAAAGATTTCAGATTGTACGTTTTATAAGTGATAATTCAAAGTTTCTAAATAATCAGACTTCTCTATGTTTTCCTCTGCAAACTTTGATTATGAGTAAACTGAGTAAAAATATAATATTGCAACAGGTCATATACTATGGTGGAAAACTGAAAAGTTCTTACAATTAAGAGGAAAATATACAGACAAAAAACCTATTCTGCTTTTACTGGGGTAGAATTAATTCTATTTTAGCAGATTTTTTCTGTGCTATGTTTTAGGCTTGTGACTGAACAGAGTTGGTAAGTCATTCACATTTTAGCTACTGCTGAACAGTGCAGTTCAGCAAGCAATGCTAGGGAGGGAAATTGTCCATGGCTGCCTGGTGCTTAGGGACTACTTGGACTGCAATGTTTTTCTTGAGTTTTGTTTTGGTGATGGTGGTTGTGGGTTTGTGTTTTAGTTTCGTGATTATCTTAAAAAAATGTTTTTCTCTCAATCTAGTTTTGCGCTTCCAGTTCTTGTCTGCATCCCACTGGGAGGGAGGGGACATTGAGCAAGTATTATGTGGTGCTTAGCTGTCTACCAGGATTAAACCACAACAACCCTTTACTTGTAAAATAAAATAAAATAATAAATAACAAATGATCACAGAATAAACATTTTTATACTACTGCAAAGCAGAATGTCTACAGATCTATTCTTAGAGATTAATATTTTCTAGTTTTTCTATAATGTTTTACTATTGTAAAATAGAAAAAATACTTTGCTTTTCTAGTTGAAATTGATAGTAGGAAGGAAAACTGTCAGAAGTCTATTTTCCCAACAAAAAAAATTTATATCATTCTATCTCAAAATAACTGTAGTAATATGCAGGTGAAAAAGCTCATCACACATTTTTACTCATTATTTTGATAGTAAAGGACATCTCATCTAATTAGACCAATCACTGTGGTTTATGTTAATGTTAGCTAGATGATTTCCATATCACATGCAACTATCTAACAGGAAAATTTGAATTAAGTTATAAAAATGCTAGTCCAGTAACACAGTATAATATAAATTTGAAATTGTAAACTGACACAAGGTACTCATTATCTAATCCTAGTAGAAATGCAATTGTTAGCAATTAAATAATACAGAAATAAAACAAATCCCTAAAGAACAATGACAAAAAAGCTCTTGTAGTCCAATAAGAGAATATTTATTAAACATTTCCATTTCAAGGTTTGAAATGTAACAAATGTGGTGTAAGGGGGATATAATTTTGTCAATTATTTTTTGATAAATCTTATTTTCTTGTCTTTTAGCAGTTCTTTAGTAGCCAGGGAAATTAACTTGCTGCTGATAGAGAAACAGTTAATGATTAGAAAGTCATGGTTTTGGAAGCTGCAGATAAATCTCATGCTGAAGATTTTACGTAATTTTCTGATTCTTTACTGGAGAAGTCCTTGTGGAAAAATTCATTGCTACTATTACAGTGGAAAAATGCAGACAGGCAGAATACAAGCTGTCCAGAGAAACCAGGGCAAAAAAAACCTGTAGGTATATCCAACTGTCTGCTAGGTAGATACACACTGCTACATCGTTGAATAGAAACCTCTTGGATTAGCATGATGTTCAGCATTCATTTGTCATACTTGCTTGAAAACAAAGGAAATTTTTATAGGGAGCATGGAGGAGTTCAAATGGTTTGAATAATGGCAGTTCACAACATTCTTCTGACAGATGCTTATGTGACACAAATAACAGGAGCTGATGTCAATTCTAATTAATTTAGAAAAAATAAGAATACACTTGAAAGAATAATATAAAAATGTTAATTGCCCTTCCCCAGATATGCAACAAAGTTATGGTGAGTCAAAAACAAAGATGCGTTGTTCATAACGAAAAATGAGACGATTGGATGGCTGGACACTTAATGACATACATTGATGAATCCCAAAGGAAATTAACGCTCTTGAAAACAAATTTAGGAAAACTAAATATCTTGCAATAAATATGTTTAAGTAAGAATCAAGGAAAATAACTTCTAATGACAGTGGAATGTAGCTATTCATTGTAAGAGAATAAAAAACAAATTAAAAAATCAGGTACATGACAAACCACCAAATGTGACTATACATGACATAGATGAATAAAACTCACTATTCCCAAATACAGAATATATATCTAAAAAAAATGTGAAACCAACCCATTAATATCTCACATGGTTAAATTAGGTCTATCGTTTCAATTACAAGATCTTGTTCACAGGTGTGTAATTGGATTACCTCCTAAAGTAGCCAAGCCTAAGCAAGTCAGATGTGAGAAAAAACTCAGTTCAGGCATGCTAGATAAAGCAGTGTTAACATTTATTTAATATCTAAAAACCCTGAAGATTTCTTCTTTGCTAAGGATATATTTCAGGATATGCAAGCTCTGCACAGGATGTGCAATTACTTTTTCTTATACTATCACAGTATACAGTACGTGAAAGAACAGAAAATTATCCATCTTACATATGTATTTACTGCTTTTTTCCTAGTTCTCAGAGAAAAGCAAGAACTGTCCATCTCAGTAACATATGGGATTGGGAATAGGATTGAAGAGAAATGACTGCATTATGAAAGCTGAAAGGAGGAAACCTTATCTTGAGGTTGGAAATCTGGATGCAAATGTTGGAACTGCTTTGTACTAGATCTAAAATCTGCTGAAAAGTGGATGAAAACTGGAATGTGATGAATTGTATGAAATGTGTGAAATGAAGTAGAATGTGGGTATATCAAATCAGGATTGCTGTAAGAAATGATTGATATCAGGTGTCATATCCTAGCTTTAGGAACTCTCAATTAGCATTCACAGTAAAATTATCCAAAGAGTGCGTTTGATTGTACTACTAAACAAATAAAAAAAAGAAAAAAAAAAGAAAAAGAAAAAAAAAACAACAAACAAACAAAAAATACACCAAAAAAACCAAAAAAACTTGCTGTAGTGAAGTGGAAAAAGCTAGGGCTGTTTTATTTGTCTTAAATCTATACTTCCATAGTGATTTTCTATACCTATATTTATATTAATCTTTTTCTATCTGCATGTACATATTTAATATTGGAAGCTGGTACTCCTTAATAAAAGTGATTAAAACTGGTGAGAGGATTTTCTTTGCCAACACTGGTAAATTCTAAAATACATTACATGTTGTTTCTCTCACTTACTCCAGAATCCTAAAGAGAAGCACCAAGATTCTCTGGAACTATTCTTCCCAGGACTCCTACAAGCATATCATTTATGTGAGTTTTTGATCAGCTGTCTGCAAAAAATACTTATAAAAACACAGTTCCCCTCAAACAGATTTTCTTTCATACAGTTTGCTGTCTACATTTTTACTTTCAGTGAATTAATGTATTAAGCTAATATCAGTTGTTCCTCTGTTGTATGTACTTAGACTTTTTTTTAAAATATAGCTGCTGTTGGCCTTAGTTGCTCCTTTAATAAACTTTTATAAATATGGACCTGACTATGGTAAAAAGAAGGTTTTAGGAAAAGTCTACATTTTCATGCAAGTCAAATGTCATTATGTGGGTTTTTTTTTCATGTCAAGAAGAATTCTACTTTAGGTGATCTGGCTTCTCTTTAGCTCCTAGAATCATAGAATGATTTGGGTTGGAAGGTGCCTTAAAAACCATCTTGTTCCACCCTACCCTGACATGGGCAGGGACACCTTCCACTAGAACAGATTACTCAAAATTCCATCTGACCTGGCCTTGAACACTTCCATGGATGGGGCATAAATCATTCACTTTAGCCCACTGATTCATTTATTTATTTGCACAGCTCACTGAAGACCCACCAATTTGTAACTATATTTATGGAAATTTGTTGCCCAGAGCTGAATGCACTGCTGGAGGGGAAATCACACCAGTGCCTTAGAAGCAGAACTTCTATTAGATATTTGCTTTGTAAAGTAATACATATGCAGTCCAAAATGTCTATTATCTTTTTTATTTTATTGCAATAATATTTCACACTTCTGAACTGATATCTAATGTGCTGTATACTATTCCTAGAATTAATGTTTTCCACGTTGTTGCCTCCCTTTCAATCATTGTAGCAATTGGTTTATCTCTGTGCAGATTCTTGAGTTGCATATTTTAAACTTGAATATCTGATTTTTTTGCCCATGCTACCAGTTTGAGTCCTCATTGGTGCTTGCCACTTTCTAAATCTATCATTGGCAAATTTCCTTAGCAATTCCCTTGTTTGCTACTTCCTGTTAAATACTAATAAAAATTACATAGCTGGTTTCTGAGTCTTCAGTTTCATTCTCAAGTTGATATATCAAAATCTAAAAATAGTATTTCAAATGCATTCTTCAGCATGCCATGTCCACTCATTTCTTGAGCAGGGATGGTGCTTCCCTGGGTAGCCTGTTCCAATGCCTAACAACGCTTTCAGTGAAAAAATTCTTCCAGATATCCAACCTGAACCCCTTGTGGTGCAGCTTGAGGAAATTTCCTCTTGTCCTGTCCCTGGTTGTCTGGGAGAAGACACCAACTTTCACCTGGCTACACCCTCATTTCAGGCTGTTGTAGAGAGCATTAATGCCTCCCCTGAGCCTCCTTTTCTCCAGGCTAAACACCCCCAGCTCCTTCAGTCTCTCTTCCTGTCAGTCACTCTCTAGACCCTTCAGCAGTTCTGTTGCCCTTCTCTGGACTCTCTCCAGCCCCTCAACATCTGTCTTGTCATGAGGGGCCCAGAAATGGACAAAATACTTGAGGTGTGGCCTCACCAGTGCCAAGCACGGGGAGACAATCCCTGCCCTGGTCCTTCTGGCCACCATATTCTTGATATAAGCCAGGATGTCACTGGCCTTCTCACCTTTTCTGCTGGGCAGATTTCCAGCCATTCTTCCCCTGACCTGTAATTCTGCATGGGGCTTTTGTGGCCTGAGTGTAGGACCTGACACTTGGCACTGTTCAACTTTATACCACTGGCCACAGTCTCTCAATCCACTCTGTTCAGACCCCTCTGCAGAGCCTTCTTCCTACCCTCCAGCAGAATTACACTCCCACCCAAATTGGTGTCATCTGTGAACATATTGGGGTGCGCTTGATGTCTTTTTCCAGAAAGATATTGGACAGGACTGACAAAGATATTAAACAGGACTTCTTTTTTCTGGTTTTAACATATGTGCATTTTAAGAGTAGGATTACTCGTTACATTGTATTGGAAAAAACATATTTGCCAGTATTTTCTTTTATAAAATATGCACCCACACACTCTCACAGAGGCAGTATTCATTACATTATTGGTTTGCTGAGCTAGCTTTCTGTGGATTGCTCTGCTTGGCCAGGTGTTCTTGATAATAGATATCTTCACTCTCAAGGGCTGTTACTCTGTCACCTTTAATGAACATAATAGATATGTTCCTTTGCATACATAAAATGGTTTTACCAAAATTAAGAGACTCATGACTGTTTATGCAAACTGAATCTTGCTTACACCTATGTATAAGTGCATTTTGTTCCACATTTCTGTGTAACAGAATTCTGGAGATTATGCTCTCTGCAGTATTAAATTTAACATACTGTCATCTGACTTTAAAATAAGCGTCATGCAAGCATATGGTAAGAATAAAGCATTCTTCTTCTCCACTGGGAAGTGGTATCCAAAATTACTATTACATGTAAAGCACTGCAAAACCTGTATGTCTAAATCTCTGAATATCAGAATTATTCAAAATTTTTACATTGGGAGTACAGTAATTTCAGTACTATCCGACTCTTGATCTACAGACACACCACTACTTGTGTGTGTGAGTGATGTATTCTTATTGCATTAATAATTTTCATCTTTTATTGTATGAATAATGCATGAACTTTGTTTTCTTTGTGCTTTTCCATTCAGAAAACTACATCAAAAAGTCACACCTCCAGATTCATTCTCATTTGGACTGAGTACATTGCATATTATTAGTTCAGAAATATGACAGCTCTGAAAACATGTGAAGCCCGTGGATACTAGCTGAGAAGCTAAGGGAGATTTTGAGCAACATTACTAAATAAGCATGGCCATTAGGGCTCTTATTTTTTCATGAGTTAGAAAAATGCAGAATTATAGCATCTAAGCTGCTTTATTTTTTAAACCATATTTCATTATGCAATACATGAATAGATTATGCAGTGAATTTCTTTCTTCTTCATTTAGGAAAAAAAATCCTTACATGGATGTAGTGATCTCACTGCTGTTCATGGGAGATAAGAGGGACTCTCAGAAGACTGCCAGGAGAGTAAAAATGTTGAGATTTAGATATTTAGTAGTGGAACTATAGCAATCTTTAAATGGAAAATATTTCACTATAGTGAAACATCTATAACTTTCTGAATCCATCTTGAAGGAAGTACTTTTTCTGTAAAACAGTTCTATTCCCAGTGAGAGCAGGAGCATTCAGATCTGCCTGCGTCACATAGTCTAGTGGCGTCTTAAAGGTCAGAAGTACCTTGCAGAATATATAAGTGTTTTTTTAAAACGTAAACACAGCACACGTGTTAGCAGATTAGCAGTATAACATACAAATTAATGAAGAAGCTAAATACTTTCTCCACTTTGAGCACAAAGGGGCTCAAATCAAACTATTGAGAACATTTATGTCTCCAATGGTTACAATATGCCGAAGCTCTGCCCTGAGCGTCTGGGATGCAAATCAGTGACCTGGACTCTTGGCCCCAAGAGGGCCTCCAGTCAGCTCACATGCAGTTACTGTTACAAAATTAGAGCAGGACTTCTGCTCTAAGCTCTCTGAGAGCCTCTTAGGGGGACTGGGAATACCTTGACAGTAAATATTCTTCATGGATACAGTGAACAACAGATAAACCTGCCAAGACCACTATAGCCAGTGTCAGAGGCCATACCTACGTGATCACAGTTGGCCATCTCCTACTTTTTAGCCTTCTTTAGAGGTCATGATCCTCAGCATCCTCAGTCTTGTGGCTCATAGATATAGCTCCTAGGACATGGAAGGTCATTGTCCTTGTTATAACCATCACTTTGAAACTAAATACATTGAAATAAGTTATCTTTGCAGTATTATACTTGCACAAACCAATTTTCTGTGTTGTTTAAGTAAAAGCTGGTGCAATCTGATACAAGCTCAGTTGTTTGGAGCATGGTGCTAACAACCTCAAGGGTGCATGTTTGATCTCTGTATGGGCCATTCACTTAAAAGCTGGACTTGATGATCATTATGGGTTCCTTTCCAGCTCAGATTATTCTCTGATTTTGTGATTCCTTACACTGCTTTTTGGCTTCCTATTTGTTTGTGAATTTGTCAGTTTTTTGCAAGTAATCTCAGAAATTTTATTTCAAACTTCTAATACTTTTTGCCATTCAGACAAATACTTTTTTAAATGGCTTAGCATAAACCACCTTCTCATAAGCAAGAGCCTTCTAGAATTAAAATGTGAGAATGGATTGAACAAAACTTTCTAATTTTTTAGTGCAAAATAATCATTAAAAATGTTCATTTAGACAGAAAACCCACAATACACAAACCAAAATACCTGAACAACTGAATAAAAGCTATACTGCCTTGAAACAGAAAAGAGTGGATAACTGTTACAGATGGGTTTGTGTTCTGAAGTGTTTACTAGAAGTCAAAAGCAATGTGTTTTGGGATGGCAAACTGAAATTGCTAAGACAAGTAGTACAGAAGTTAATAACATGTAGGTGGAAAATGGCCAAAGGTCAGATGCAAAAACTGAGATGTGAAGTACTTACAGAGGCAAAAAGTATAAAAGAACAGCCCCTGGGAGCTCTTCTGGTGGCTAGAATGTTTGCTCTGCATAACTGGGGGACAGTCAGAAGAATCACCTGCTTTTTCTCTTTCTCTTTTTCTTTTTCTTTTTCTTTTTCTTTTTCTTTTTCTTTTTCTTTTTCTTTTTCTTTTTCTTTTTCTTTTTCTTTTTCTTTTTCTTTTTCTTTTTCTTTTTCTTTTTCTTTTTCTTTTTCTTTTTCTTTTTCTTTTTCTTTTTCTTTTTCTTTTTCTTTTTCTTTTTCTTTTTCTTTTTCTTTTTCTTTTCTTTTTCTTTTTCTTTTTCTTTTTCTTTTTCTTTTTCTTTTTCTTTTTCTTTTTCTTTTTCTTTTTCTTTTTCTTTTTCTTTTCTTTTTCTTTTTCTTTTTCTTTTTCTTTTTCTTTTTCTTTTTCTTTTTCCTTTATTTTTCTAATTTTTATTATTTTTTCTGATTATTTTGTCTTTTCTGCTTATTTCTTTCTCTTTCTCATGTTTTCTTTTCCTTGTACAGTGCCAAGGATGCAGTTTGAAATAGTGTTTTTCCTTTCCTAACAGAACTAGACGTTTCCAGTGATTATCTGCCATATGTTGATTTCAGTACTTCAATTGCTTCAGAATCCTCTGGAAAACAACTCTTTCTTGAAGGAGGGTTCAATGTACATTCAAAGGTAGCTTCAGCTGAGCAAGTGTCCAGCTAATCCCCTTAGCACACAGGGACAAGGCTGCCACCACCTCTAATTGATTCTGAAATGAATCCGTATAGAAAATTAGAAGGTTTGGATTCCCATGTGAGCTTCAATAAAGGGCCAGGATGTAAGCCTGACAGCTGAATGGATTCATAAATGAAAATCTGATTAGCGGCTTAAAAGTGTACTTAAGTCCAGAAATGATTTGAATGCTCTTGTTAATGGCACGTAGTATATTGTCATCTAGTTAATTATCTCTGAAGATGAGTTCTTGCAGAGGAGAAGATACACCAGCCTTTCACAGCTTTTTCTCATCACATATTTATTAAATTCCACCCTCCTTGCCAGTAGCTGGAAGGCAGAATGAAAGGATTAGGCGACTGCAGTTCCTCTGTGGCTGTCAGTTCACTGTGCCAAACTTCAAATATGAACTGTTGCATGTACTGTCAGAGAAATTTCCTTTATATCTTAATTTGCAAATGAGGAGATGACATTTGGTAGGCCGCGTATTTGCACACATGAAAAGCAAATACTGTCACTGCTGGCTATTTTGTTTATCCCTTTGGAGATAGTGTATGGCCTATTTATAAATTTTCTTCAGATTTCTTTTCTTTTTACTAACCGAGATAGTCATGGAGCTACACGTTCTCATATTTTATTCAGGAAGCCTATCTGCAGTTTATGAAGCGTGCCCTGCATGTGACAGCTATTCAAAACAGTGTCTTTAAATCCATTTTTACTTTGCTGTTTTGCAATTTTCTCTGATAGATGTTCCTATTTTGTATATGTTTCATACAGGTGGGTTGATGAGTTTTTGTGTGCATACAGGTACACCTGCCTTTTTTGGGTTTCATATGTTTTTATCTGTCTATCTGCATTCATATTAGTAGTGGAGTGGTAGAAAGGTTGTACTGGAGGCAAAGACTGTTCTGTCCATCACATTCTTATAATTCACCATCAGATATGAAATGGATAAGAAATGAAGATGGAAGAAGAAGAAATGAAATGCACTGTTCATTAGAGGAAGTTCACTGAGTAAAATAAATAACCAGAAAGAATACTACAGATATTTAGTATCATCATCTCAAATACCCAAGAAAATATTGCTGAGGAGTAAAATCTGTACATTTTCTACTTCTGTTAATAATTACAAACTTTAGTATATTTATCTGCAAAATTGTCTTTCTGCACTGAGATTGAGGGCACATTCCTAAAACAGCAGTCTATGCTCACTGTTCTCAGCATACAGAACTTGAGGAATCATCAAGTCTTTTCTTCCTCCACATCTGCCTCATTTTTTGGACACACTTCTTTTTAATTTGTCTGAATGGCAACAAGGTACACAGCTAGGATACTTATGTTTAATTTGCTCTGAAAACACACATATCTTATCTGACCTCAGTCAAGATGTTTCTTTTTCCTAGCACTCAAATGTGCATAAGAGTTGTCACTAAAGTGGTATTTCTTTTCCAACATGACAAATGTAGACACATAAAAAAGAAATAGCACCCGGAAAAGGATGGTTGTCTTCTTGTGTCACATATTAATGGAAATCTATGTTGATGTATATACATTTAGACATTTAAATCAACCTCAGATGCCCTAAAGGTCCTTTCCTGGTTTTTCCTGGAATCATAGGTCCTTTGATTATATCTCTGAGTACTGTTACAGTAAATGCTACTTGTTTGCTATTTCCAGACATTCCAGTCCATACTGAAAAGTTGAGTAGATTTTGAAATTCCTGGAGAGAAAGCAAAACTAGCAGGAATCATTCTGGCCAGTATCTTACAGTCACTGTAGAAACACTGGCATATGGCTGAGATTTAATCTCTCTTACAAAGCCATTTCCCTCCTCCTCCTGTTTCTTTGCCATTTTCAGCAAGGGCTGCTAGGAAATTAGGAGCTGGAACAACAGCAGCAGCTGCCAACTGCAGTAGGCACCGTATCCTCTTCATTTGGAGGGTAAGTAGGACACGGTTGGTGACTGACGAGTTCCTGGCTAGCAAATTAAAAAGTGGCACACACAGTGATCTTCAAGGGGTGGAGGGGAATACAGCTGGAATGTTCATTTAGAATTAAAATCTATTCATGGAGCTTGAGTCAAGGCCCAAGAAAGTCAATGGAAACTTTATTATTTATTTTAACAAGCTTTGGATTTGAACATAAGCAAAACTGATGTTTACAGAAATGTTTCTCATTTAAATGGATGCTACATCAGCTTGTAAAGTGCTTGGAATTCCTAGAAAGGTCAGAAAAAACTCAAATGAGAATTCTCGTCAAACCACTACCTGAGGAAATTATTAACATGTACAAATGACTCTTCTGCTGTCCTAACATAGCCTCTGCATTACCTGAAATATTTCAACACTTAGTGAGACATGATAGCATTATTTTACAGCTGAATTTTATCATATATAAAAGTTGCTGACAATTTCTTCTTAAAAGGTGAAAAAAAAGCCCTTTATATATTTGTCAGAAGCACAAAAACACATGGAGGAAAACAAAATCTCTCTGCTGCTTAGGTGGGCATATACACATCTAGTTAATTCTTTAAATGAATATCAGTACACTCCTATGGAATACAAATTAGTTTATATCAGTTTTAAAGTAAGTGTGTTTCATATTAAAACATATTTATTTATAAACCAGTTCTGTAAAAAATTACTAACTTTACACATACTATATGTGACACCTAACATTTAAACACAGAAGGTCCAGAATAAGTGTTCTTATTGTGGAAGGCTGAGTCATTCAACAATCTGAAGCACTGAAATTTAGTTTTGGTTCAAAATCCCAGTGTTCTGAGGAGATAATGTCACTGCCTCTGGTCTGTAGGAACACATCCCTATTAACTGGCATAGTCTGAAACTATCCTAGAGTGGAACACTAGCTGCTTTTATGCTTTTATAAAAGTTTGTAAGAGAAGACAGCAATATCCTAATCTATATGCAAATTCAGTGGTTAAAACATTTTTAAAAACTTGAAAACTGGAAATTGGCACCCTCCATTACTCAATTTCTATGTGGTTCCAACATAAGCCTTCCTCCTTTTAAGAAAAGCATTGCCAAAGGGAAATAAATAAATAAACAAATAAAGTGGACTCCTTGAAACAAGGACAAGGTGATAGGGTGGAGATGGGAAGACATAAGTAAATGGGTCTGTATATGTTTTATATTATTAGGATTAGATTTGAGAGAAAAATCAGATTTCAGAAGACACTGAATTTGAAACAGACTTTTCATTTGGGTGGGTAGTAAGCATTATTTCCTGGTCTACAGAGGATGGAGAACCTGTTCCAAGGACAGTCTGTATTTTATAGAAATGAGAGAATGGATCCAAGAGGGGAAAAATATGTTTACATATTTTAACCAATGATTGCTTCATTTGGCATTAGCTAACTACCTTTTGTGTAAGGATCAGTACACAAATCTCTTTCCAGAAGGTTTCACTGACTGAAACAAAATTGTGTTGGTGTCTGGATCAGGTAGTGTAGTGAATTTAGGCTTCTTTTTATCTATCTGTCATCCATCTATTGTTCTATCATATAAATACATCTATAAAAATTGTGCTCTCAGGGATAAAAGTAAGAGTATCTAAGTGAGGAGGTAATTTCAGAGACAGCTTGTGCTGTCAGAATGGTAGGAGTTTTAGATATGCCCAAAAGCAGAATATTAGGCACCTACAGACCTCTACCATTGGAGAGCTAAGCATGTACAGACTCAGGATGGTTAGGAGCTAAGTAGGGATTGGCAGTCATGAATCTCAGTACATTTTAAGTATAAAAGTCTTGTTTTGGAGCTGAACTGATGATTCTTCAAAGAAAATTTTTTTAAGCTAAGTGCTTCAGAGAAGATACACAAATTCTTTCTTCGTGCACTCCTATGTAGGACTCTAAGTTACCATCTAAGTACTTCAGAATTTAACTCTCTTATTGTAACCATTGCAAAAGAAGAATCTGTCATAGGAAGATATTGAAAACCATTTTAGAAGCATTTTTAACTGTCCCTCCTTTTTGCCTTATTTTTACAGCTTAGTTTGTATCTCTAAAGGAAGGAAAAAAAAAAAAAAAAGACAAAAATATCCATAGTTGAAGCAAATATTTTTAAATCCCTAGTACTGGGCAGAGCCATAACCCGTCTTTCTTTTAGAATAACTGCCAATCCCATCTGTTTGGTAAAATTATTTTCTTTTTTCCCCCTCCATCTCAGTCTCTTTGTTTTCTTCTGTTTTGACAGATAGCCTCCAGGTTTTGTGTCAAGCAGAAGCTTCTGAAAATCTTTCAAAAGGCTATTTGTATGAAACACAATCCTTGCAAAGGCAAAGGAGGGAGTTTTTTGGTTTTAGATAGTGTCAAAACCATGTCCAAACAGACGCTAAAGAAAGCACCCGCACACTGCAGCAAGGAACACTCTTCACTGTGTCTTCTACTCTTCTTTATGGTTTGACAACTGTGCAAACCAGCATATGGCCTCATATGCAAAATGCTTAAAGGTGTCAAGGCTCACAGGATCCCTTCCTGTCCTCCTGAGCCTGACTACTTCAATTTAATGAAATTCAGGATAGAATAAGGTGATGATATCCATCTGTCTATAAGTCAATGATAAATGTATAGATAACTAAACATGATACCTCTGTTTTCTTAGGAGCTTTCAATCTCAATTTAAAAAGCAAATGTTAGGTAAGGGAGCTGGCCAGAAAAAGGAAATAATAGTTCTTTTTATATGTTTTTTGTTGTTGGGGTCTTTTTAGCCAATATGTGATTTGTATTTGTCTTATCTTACTATGTGAAGAATGTGATTAGATCAAAGACTATGAGGAATATCAATGAATTTATAGAAGTAAAAAAAAGTGAGTGTTGATGAAAGAAGGCAAGGCAATAAAGGAGCTGTCTGAGTATGGTCATTGTTAAAAGTGTTAAAAGGGAGTTTACCAGCATCTAGTCTCAGTGATGAAGAGGTTACAAGTATCATGGAATACGATTGACCACATTTCTACCTACCCTTTCAAAACTGGGTCCTACTGTGCAGAGTTTTCTTACTAATAAAGCATAAATTTAAACTAGGAAAAGTGGCAAAGTTGTTGAGGGCTTTTATGGTACAAAACACAAATTACCAAGAAGAAAGAAATTCTGTGTTTTCTATCACTGGAAATGTAGATTTCAATTTTGTATTTCAATATTGAAATTAACTTGCCTGTAATGAGTTTTTAAACTGTTAAACCTCTAATTGCATAAAAAACATTCAGCCTTATCAAAGCCTGTAGTTCTTATGGGGTACATTTGGGATCCTGTACCTTCCAGAAGGGTTTTCCTGTATAATAACTTGATATTGAAAACAGAGATAGAAAAGTTTTTCTGGAACGGTAATAAAGAACTGAAATCATCTGCATGGGGAGGTGGTGGAGTCACCATCACTGGATGTGTTTAAGAAAAGATTGCATGTGGCACTTGGTGCCATGGTTTAGTTGAGGTGTTGTTAGGGCATGGGCTGGACTTTAAGAGCTTAAAGGTCTCTTCCAACTTCATGATTTTGTGATTCTGTGGTTCAGTTTTCATCTGCCCTGTTGAAACCTTCAGTTTCCCCCCATTGTCAACAGAGATATATGGACAGTTCTAAAGAGAAAATTCATATGACTGATCCTAGGTATTTATCTAGGTATCTATCTTAGGATGAAATGCATTGCTCCCAGGAAATGCCTGTTTTTCCTATCTGATTTTAAAGAAAATTTTGGATGACTAGCTTATTAGGAAAATATTTTTTTTTTTGACCCTTAATTAAGGTGAAAGGATTCTTAGAGCAATACTGCATCTTTCTAAGGTACATGGAAACTTCATGAAAAGCACAGAAATTCTACTACTGTGAAGACAGTTTTTTACTGCAGCCATTTTGAAATTGAGTTCAAACCTAACACTACATGAAGTCTCAAATTTTGTGAAACAATAAAAAAACGTATTCTGTTCGTTATGGTATCAAAAGGGCTGGCTTAAAAGTACTTCCTGCTCTTAAATAAACTGGCATGGATCTGTTATTTGGAAACCAGTAACCCTGGAGGAAGAAATGAGCAAGATAAAAGTAACCAACAATTTTGTAATGGCAACACATTTTGTTAAGGTCAGAATTTTTCAAGTCTGCCTGCACACACACACTTCCAAAACACAAAGAGTATCCCTTGCAAGATAGTGGGTGGAAGACAAAAGACCAGTCTAACCATACTGAGGTGGATCTAAAAGAAAGGTTTATAGACAGGTTTTGTGATTAGGGTCGTTCCTACTGTTTGTAGACTAGAGGGTAGATTGAATAATTTCCCTTATTCAGTTTGAAAGTTTTACTGTTACTTGATGGGGTGACTGAGATGGGGTAAAGAGATTGGCATAGATTTCATTGCACATGTCTGCAGAAATTAAGATCACGGTACATCTGGAAATTTTGGGCAATTTTTTTTACTTATACTCTAAGAAATAGTTTATAGTTTTCTGTCCTGTCCAAATAAATCCATTTACATCACTCGTGTATATCCGTAAATTATATTCCTTTAAAAAACAACCTCACTGATGTCCATATCGGCAATTGGAAATCAATCACATTTTGAAATTCTGGGATTAATCAAGAAAAAATAGTAATTAAAAGCTAGATTCTAAAATTAGGTCAAATAAGAGACATTACAAAATGAACAAAAAGCTAGCTATTTCTATTTTCCTCTTCCATCTTTGAAATGTTTTTTAATTCCATTCTCTATGGTCTGTCACTGTTAACATCCCCCACGGCTATAACAAAGAATGGTGGAAAGACTGGGATTAAGATCTCAGATCTTGAAATAGCAGGAGTGCCCCAGCTAAGGTTATTTGAAATTGAGGGCACACAGAACATTGAAAATTTGAGATTCCATTTATTCCTCTGAAATTCTGAAGAGTTTCTCTGTACTACATGTTGATATGCCACATACTTCCAGAAAACAGGATTTTCGTCCCTGGCACAACAAAGACAAAATTCTAAGGTTTTGATAATTTATGTCAAGTGGTTGTAAGCACTAGGCAAAATTAGAGCAGGAAGTCCAGCACAGAAAAAGGACACCAACTAGTGTTTGTAATGATATATTCTTTAAAATGATGAATGTGTCACTTAGGATGTTTGAAATAGATAAAGATTTTTTTAAAACAAATTAATTTGTATTCATAAGTATATCCAAAATTAGTCATATTGACGGAAATATCTCAAATTCTTGGTTGGGCAAATCACCAGAACAAAATAAATCAGTACTGCTATAACAGTCAGTAAGTTCCTTGACGTTTTTCATTATAAAATTAAAAGGATATTTTTGGCTATTAAGAATTTTAAATTTGCAGTGCCTGAGTTATTCTTATAATTTCCTTATTTTACAAGTGGAAAAAAAAGATTGCCTAGCTAATTATTAACATTTTCCATAATGGAAATTACAGTCAGCAATCTAAGTCCCATTTAAAGTGTGCAAGATCTGGGAAGCCAAACTTCTCTTTTACATTGAAAATTACCTTTGCATGACTTACAGGGAACCATGTGGGAAGTTGTGAAAGAATGCCAAATAAACTATTTGTCTTCCCTCACACTCCTTACCTCAGCTACAAGAAAATTCTTTATATATCTTTACAATAGAATGGGATATTGTCTCACAAGCTCTGTGTAAGTCTATTTAAGTTCAGTATGATGTTGATTGTAAACTATTTTTGAGTGGAAAAAAGGGATAACAACTTTTGTTATGCAAAGATGCATCATATATAAATTTATTTGTTGAATGCTAGGGTTTTACCCTTTTTTTTGTCTGGTTATTTGAATTATATTTTTGCCATTATATTGGGAAAGAAAAATTTATCGTGGCATTTTTATATATTTGATAAATATATATTAGAAAACCTGACCCCTCCTTGCACAGCAATTACTTTTTTACATCCTTACCTGTGCATCAGGAGGATGTGGATATCTCAGCTATAACCTCTCCACTTCCTTGCTTAGCATTTTTGCACAATATAATCTTTTGAAAGGTGAAATGTTTGACATCCCTCGCAGAAAATGCTGCACTTATTTTGACAGTGCTATATCGAGCATGTTTTCTTTACTAGGCAAACTGTTTGGAAGGGAAAATGGAAGTAACAACGCAGTGGCTTTTGTGTTTGTTGCTATGGCTAAACTGCATAGCAACACGACTTAGGACACTTGGCTGTATTCAGGAAAAAGTGAAAATTTAGCCTTCTGTATCAAGTGCATAATCCATGCACACAGAGCAAAACCTCATATCAGAATAGCGACCTCACATCTTATCCATACTTTCCAACAAAAAAGATTGAACTTAGCTTTCCAGAAGGTTAATTAAACAAAGGTTAATTAAGTATGTCTTGTCACAAAGAAATGCTTCTTTATATAAATTAGGCAACTATTTTAATAAGGGGAAAGAAAGATTAAGAAACATAAGAGGAGAGACTGGTGGTGTGATACAGAAATAGAAGAAATAAAGCAAAGGACAACCTTCTATCGACAGACCAGATTTCTAGGTGTTCCTCATGAATCTTTTAAGAGATGAGCCGTTCCAGAGGGTTTCACAGTATATAGGAATGATCAGGATATATTTTGCTGTTCAGTTTATCTTTCTATTCCATATTATTTCCTATGGTTTGCTTCTAATTCTTTGGGGAGAGGGAGGGCAGAAGGGTTGTTTGAGGGGCTTTGTGCTTTTTTCCCGCTAAACCTTTATGTGTGGGCTTTTCAAAAACTTACTGTTGTACATTTTGAATAAAAACCTTAACTCAGCTTCTATAATATGTTTAATCAGAACAGGTATGGAACTAATGGTTGGAAGTAAAGCAGTAAAGATTAAAGTGATTTTCAATTATTTTCCTTTACTACTTTGAAAGAAATGCAGAGCAGAGCCAGTTCCCAAAAAAAAAAAAAAAAAAAAAAAAGAAATGAAATTGTAATTCATGTCCCCAGTTTAAAATGTTAGTATCTGAAGTTTTCTAAAGACAACTTTTCTTTTGCAGATGCAATCTGAGGATATCCGGACTGCAGACTACAATTAAACATTGCTTTCACATTTTGCTGTTATATTTGAGCTATTCCGTTACATATTGCTTCACCTCTGTGGTATATTTTTACTCTCAAATGTCTCAATCATTGTAACAAAAGTGAGAGTTTAGCTCCCAAGGTTGATTTTGTACTTTCAGGATATCTCCGCCTCCTCCTTGATTATATACTTAGCTACTTTTGCTTGACTGAAACTGTTATATAGAATATAATCTATTGTACTCATAGACATATGTAAATGGAAACAAGGAAAAAAAACAACCCATGCTGAGGGACATGTACATTTCCAAAAGACTGAGCAGGAGGTATGTAGACAAATCCTATTATTGGGTAATGAGATTTGTGTGCGTACCCGGACACTATTATGAAAATGTAGCTCTTTTTCAAAACAAAGTGAAAGAAGGGGGCAATCTTTTCAGCTGGGGTCAAATTCTGCTTCCAGTAAGGATGTAATAAGTTCCAATGAAATCAACCTTATTAGTGTTCAAAAGTAGCTGAAAGAAATAAGCAGCCTTTACATTCACAGAAATTCCAGATGACTTTGAGCCTGATCATGCTCTCATTGAAAGTAACAGGAATTTTGCCAATGAGATGTAGCAACAAGCTTATTAATTACTAATCTGCTAAAGCTCTCTTAGTGTCAAGAAGTTTGCATTCCTTACAAGTCTTCTATGAAGTGAAGCAATTCATGTAAAATCAGGAATGTTATGAATAAAAGATTCAATCATTTCATCATTGATGGACTTGGAAGAAAATTCTGCCATGCATTTTTAAGTCATAAGTCAAGATCTTGATAACCATTTAAAATTGTGAGTTTTAACATAAAATTGATGCTGTACATCTACTCCATGTCTGCTGCTACTGGACAACACAGAGTTATGTTTCCAAAGGCTTTTTATAATCTCACTGACTAAGACTATGTTTTCCCATAAAGGAAAACAGCAACTCTTTGGTAATAAAAAGTTTCTGCCAGAAATGTTATTTAAGGAAAACTTGAAACATGCTAAAATGCGTAAACCTGAGAGCATTGAGTGTCTATATATTTGGAGACAACTATGTATAAAAGATAAAAATTGTAGAGAGCTTTAGGCAGTGCTTCTAGCCTTCATGCTTTACCAGTTTATATTCTGAAAAATATTTTATAAATAAAATATTCCTTTGCTTTGTTTAATATTCCTGGTAACCCAGAACCATTTAATAATAGACGATAGATAACTCATGAAAATTAAGTAATGATCTACTATTTTTAATTTTACAAATAGGCAGATGTTAAATGTTTCATATATGAGAGAATAAGGTCTCCATATATCTTAATTCCTTTTTTACATCACAGGGCTCTTTTTCTCCCAGGAAATTCCTAGGGGAGAGGATCTCTCACTTCTCTTGCAGCTTGAGGAATTGCAACTTCAGAAGTTGCAGTGAATGAAATGCTGACAGTGGAGGTGGAGTTTTCGCTGTCATGCCCAAAACTAAGTTATTCAGCAGAAAGTTTTCATGTTCTGAGATCACACTATTATTTGTAAACACAATGTGTGTCTGTTATATGTTGTTTCCAAGATGTGTGCTAAAACAGTGCCTGTTCAAGTTTTTGGATTATCAGTTTTAAGGAATATTTCTAATCCAGGCAGTGGTCCTATTTACAGATCCTTTGAGCTGAATGTATTGTTGGGTAGCTGTTAAAAATTGGATGGAAGGTAAAAAAATACTTGGTAGTACAAATGGAACAAATAGGTAGATTACTGGATATTATTACTACTTTTAAGGACTGTACATTCATTTATAATTAAATTAGTTAATGCCTCCAATCTTAAACTGATCATGAATGCATGTTCAGACCAGATGCCACTTTCTTTTTCAACAGCCATGATAGATCTCAGAAGAAAGTCATAAAGCAAAATGACAGAGGAATAATTTGTATGTTTGATAATACAGTGTCTCCCTCTCTCACCATCTGGATTTTCAAGCAAATGTATACATGTGCTAATTGTGCGAGAAAGGGTTTGGCTGTGAAAAATGTGACTAAATTCTTCTCTCAATGGCTACAGTTTCCTCTCTCTGGATCAGGAGGAGGGAGACCCTTTCATGGAAGGTCTGTCTTTCCATATTCTGCTGACATATGTTACGTTATGCTTATTACTTTCATTTATCCCTTTTCACTGAAACTGCCATTCAGGTGAGGTGATCTCCTAATTTTTCTCAGTGTGTATTTACGGGCTACATACATATATTATGAAGGGGTATGACTCTGTACATGAAAAAAAACACCTGGAAGAGCTATGAAAGGTGTTTTGAGTGATAAGAACTCTTGTCATTATGTCAATTCCAGTATGACCTTATTTCTGATCTGGTTTTCATTGCTGTGAGTGAAACTGAACTTTTTTCTTCTGTAAGGTTGACATCCACATAAAACTAGTGGAGACAAGTTCAGAATGAGGCTTCATCTCTCTGGGAAAAATAGTGATAGCACAAAATAATGATTTCAAACTATGGTATTTGTGAAACATTGCTTCCACGTAGACAGGGATTATATACTAATACTGTGTGACAGGAGCTGAGTCCCACTATTGTCATGGAGACTGAAAAATAATTGTGAACAACTTCTAAAAACAAAAAATAAAAGTGTTTGGAATCCCTCCCATCCTCTTCCTTGCAAGTACTAATGTAAAATTCTGTGATGTTTATTTTAAACCCTGATGAAATAAACAATAAATAGCAATTTTGGACTCTGAATGTATACTTTTGTTTTCCCAGAATCAAATTTAACTATAAATAATTGAAGCAAGAGCCTATGTACATTTGTAAATGCATACACAGCCAACAGGCAGGAAGAAAAGTCTGCAAAAATTTCTGCAAAATCATGAAGAAATTACAGAATTCAGCAGCTACATTACACAGGGGAATCCACAGGCAAGAATCCGGTCCAGTGCTCCTTACACAGGGCTTGAGGGGATTTGAAGGACTTGGAAAGAAATTTGCAGCAGGCATTTTACTGCATGAGGGTGATACCCAAAATACACAGTGCAAAAACTCTTCCCTGTGATTTGTCTTGAAAGTGACAGCTTCTCAGCTGCAGCAATTTTGAGCCATAGCATGGAGCTGTCACCTGCCATGTGAGTTCCGTGACATGCTTCAGCAGAGGTCACTCTTTTATTTCAAGTCACAGCAAGAGAAGACAGTTTCTATTCCCCTTTCCCTCATATGTAAAGAGATTAGTGAGTATTCACCTAGGAATAAATGCTCAACTTACTTAATAAAATATGTAAATGATATCAAGGTCAACTAGAAGAATGATGTGTGTTTGCAAGTTTAAGGTGAATATGTGGTGATGTGGGAAACCAGGATTTACTCTCTCTACTAAGACATGCTAGCCAATAACTCTTCACTGTAAAATGGGTGATTCCAGGCCCTTTTTGGGAAAATATTTCTGCTATACAATATGTGCTGCACGTTGCTATACTTTTTGCTAAATTAGGCTGTCATACTATCACAGACCTGAGGTAAAATGAACTTTCATAAATCTCCTAACTTATTCTTGCCCAGAAAGAAAATGATATTTCTGTACTTCTCCAACAGTATTCCCTAGCAATATTTAAAAGTCTTATGGGTAGCAAGTCTACTGTAAAAAGGGTTGTTCACAGACCCCATGCAAACTCAGGAGACAATTCCCTTCATAAAGTATTTATGAACAAATGCAGGTGTGGTAGTGATTAAAGACTGTTTTGATTCACTAATAGTCATGCAGAATAAGACTTTAGCTTTGCTATGATGGTTTTTTATTGTAAGGAATAAAGTTTCAAAACTAACTGTAAATCCTTTGGGTTCCTATATTTCACATGCTGACAATAAACAAAAATACATTATAAACTTAATTTTTATTGTATAGAAATTTTAAATTAAAGAAAATGGAAAATACAAAACAGAGGGTAATAATTGTTTGAAACCAAGCCAAACACAAGATGCTGAATGGTTGTACTGGCTGCTTGTGAATACTGAAAATTAAGCAGAACATCAAAATAAGATCAAAATTGTTGATTCAGTGGATGCCTTTTCTGATGTATCAACCAGTATATTATTACTGGTTAGTGGTTTAAACTAAAATTGATATTTGTTGTGTTTCAGAACTAAGACTTTGACTTCCTTTAGACAAAGCTGTTTTTTAAGTTTACAGGTATTGTTATCACAGCAGAAGGTCACTTGAAATCTATTCTTTGGTCTAAATGATGCTTAAAATCAATAGTAGTTCCTGAAGAGTTTGACACCTTTTTTGGTTTGGTGGATAAACAGAGGCCTCATTCAAAGCAACATAGAATTTTCAGACTCAAAGTCACCTTTCAAAAAGAGGGAAACATAAGATTTTGTTTCTGCTAATTTCATTTTGCAATAGTGTTGTGATTTATTTATATCACCTCGACAACTGCTGCTGACAAGAAAATGTATTCTTACTGTTCAAAACTGATCACTTTAAAAAGAAGTCTTACACTTAGTTCATATAGATATAGGCTGTTATGCAAATATCTGGGTTCAGTTAATCATTAAATAAAGAGACAAAGTCACAGCTAGTGTAAGAGGGCATACTTGTGAAATGAATGGAGCCAGGCTTGCCTTTTTCAGCAAAATATTTTGCCTGAGGCTTTTTAGCATACAAAGCGTAAAGAGCCAGCATGCTATCATTCTGCCTGAACTGTACAGTTTTGCTATGGAACAAAAGATCTTTTTCATTCTCAACAAGCCCATTGAAAACAGAAGCAATGGATCTTTTTAGGTATTAATGGAAAAAACCATTAGCATAACATTAAGTACACAATTGGGGAAATCCCCAAATTAAAATTCCTCACTTGGTGTTGGTTCAGCCACACTTCATACGATGTACATCTTATTCTAAAGCATGGGGGTCTGATTTTCCCAAATTCTTATGTTTAAAAATTTAAATTATTAATTTCAACTCAGTTTGTATGTACAATTTCAGTAATTGTACACACAAATCACAGATTTTCCTTTAAATGTCCACCTATTCCTTTCTAGAGGGTTAAAAATTGGTTTAATTAGAACTGAAATATTGCCTGTAGGTAGCATTTACTTGTTAGTAGACCCACATATAGCATCTTCCTGATGACGCAGGAAAACTTCTGTGTCCAGTCATGTAAGAAGATGTTTAAATACTTCCTAATTTTACTGGGTCAAATGCATTCTCAAGTTTTCCTTGGCAAAGGGATATTTATCTGAATTTGAACTTATGTTCACAACTGCAAACTTATTTCATGTGCCAATTATTTTGTTATTTAGAACCTACAGTGCAGTAGCAGGGAACTTACAATTAGAGAAAGGAGATTACTGAAAATGAACCATTCCATGTCTTTAAGTGTAGTCCTGCTGATCCAATTGAAATGGATAAGATTTGCAAGACTGGCACCCTAGAGCATAAGGTCTTATGATTTAGCAAAGAAGCCTCACATACAAACAAATATTCCTGTTGATCAGTTTATTCATGCACAGGATTTCGTTACAGATCACAGACCACTAGTAGGAAAAAAAAAGGAGTTCATTTGTTTCTATGGAAGCTGGATAAGGTCCAGAAAAAAACGTCTTTTGACACATTTTGAGGAAAGCTAAAAGAACAGAACATGAGGTAAGTTAAACAGATTTCAGATCAGTTTCTGCTCTCTGACACTTCTAGCAGACTTTCAGAAGTAAAAGGCAGAATCTCCTGCTAGTTACATCTGTGTAACAGTGACTTCAATGGCATTTTACAGTTAACAGAACACAGAATGAGATCCAGCATGTCACTTCTCACTAAACACATCACAATACCTTTGCCTTTCAGGACATAAACGTCCTATTTACTAAAAAGCTGAAGTAGAGCCATGTGATGTTTTTATTGCCTCTTGCAGTGGCATAAAGGAGTCAAGCAAGGCAGATAGAAAAAATCCTTCAGCAACAGCAGGAGTGTTTGTTACCAGTGAAAGCTATAATTCATAGAGATACTATAATCTCAAGTCTTCTCTGAAAACTAATCCTCTACCTTCTCATATTTACCTTCTTTTCTCTCCCTCTGCTTTATATTATTTAATTTTGTAATTATTTTGCCTATGTCCATGAAAACGTTTAGGGATCACTTTGAAAGATGTTATGCACAACACATTTGCATTGTATTGAGCCATCTATACATGTGAATCTATTTGCTATAACCATGAAAGCTGGTAAACCTAGCTGTAATAAAAGCTATAACAGATAAAAGCTGTCAGACACAGAAGCTGTCTTGACTGCTGGTTTATTCCATTTTCTTCGTTGCTACATGAAATTGGTTTCTCTTGTCCTCCAGAATAGGCAAAAGTTTTCCATCTTTTATCCTGATTCCTCTTGACTTACTCCAGCAATTCCGTCAAATTTTCTCTCTGCTGCTCAATAAAGTTAATAGGATTTTTATAGGTGTAGAAGGATCAGAATTTGCTCCATTTGTTCCAAACATGCTGTGAAAATACTAATGTGTTTACATAAAAGCAGAAGTCTGAAAACACAGTAAATCAACCCCATGCTGTTTCAGTGTCAAAAGCAAAAATTATTGAAAATGTCATTAAATCATTGCAAAAATGGTAAATTAAATCTAAGCTATAAATGATCAACAAATTAGAAGTGTTTTGAGTACAGTTCACAATGTTTGTTTTATGTCTCTGTAAATGTCAAAATTTAGACATAAATCCTGAAACTCTAAACTAGATTTAGATTCGGTGGGGGTTTCTACAAGTAAATATGTTTTCTTCCTTTCTCAGGCTATAATGCAGTCAATGTTTCTTTTTTAGCAGGGCATTCAGACATTCAGACAGTTTCATTACCTTTTGATAGCTCTAAAACTTTAGGGTTTGAGGATGATGCGTGAATGAAGTGGAAAAAGTAATATTTTTCATGTTGCACCTTTAATGAAATAAAATATTATTTTCTGCAGAGCCATTAGTCTATTACTTTTAGCAATAAACAGCACGCTGTTGTAGACTGGTACATTGTTTCTGGGGAAAAAAATACATAAAGAAAGAGTATGCAATCTCCTGGCTGTAGGATAGGAAGATTATTGCAAAATTATTTTTTAAGTTTGCACATTACAGAGAGATTGATTGACTGCTGTAAGCAGATAGCTCATTTGACTTTTCCAACAGCAAGTCCAAAAGGCTAAGTGGCTGATTGTAAACTTTGCAGGAAAAGGTTTCATTTTCCTATGAAGAAATATGAGTATGTAACATTATGAAGAGCTTTCAAAATTCCTCTAAAGATATGACCTTTCATATATTGTGCCACAAATCACACATAAATGTTAATGATACTGAAGATATTTAAAACTGTTTTTTAAAGATTCATGTAGGTATTCATTACTTTACAGGAGTAACATCTTCTTTTAATTGAATTTTGCTTTCAATTAAATTCTACAGTGTAGGATCAGTAGGAAAGCGCAAGGAAAAACTGTAATTTTAATGCTAAATTCCTAAAAGTAATATGGACTTTGCCATTTAAGGAACCTGAGGTAGTCACATCAAGAAGACTTTGAAGACCTGTGTTGGGTCAGTCTTATAAGTCTAGGCTAGAATGAAAATGATAAACATGAGATTTGTAAAACTTGAACATATTGAAGAAGAGACAGCCATTCCTGAAAATCTAATGAAGGATCAGTGCTGAGTTTATATATAATGTCCCATTAACCTACTAAAAAGTGGTCTATCTCACCTTTTCATTCTCTGCTTATTTTAGGGGAGACATTTATATCTACTACCAGGCGCATCATGACTATTGCACTGTACAATAATTTGAAGAAGATTATCCTTCGTCCTTTCTACTTAGTCTTTTAAAAATTTTATTTTTAAACAAGAAAGAGAAAATTATTCATTCTGATGATTTTTACTCTCCAGAGAGACCTAAACATGATGAGACTGATACAGATCCAGAATAATACGGTATGAATTAATAATACAGATAATCACAGAAGCAGAGAACCATTTAGATTGGAACAGATCTCTAAGATTGTCAGGTCCAAGGTGGTGACTGATCACCACCTTGTCAACTAAACAATAGCACTGAATGCCATGCCCAGACTTTTGAGTACCTCAAGGGATGGTGACTATACTACAGCTGCACCATCTCCCTGGGAAGTCTGTTCCAGTGCTTAACAACCTTTTCAGTGAAGAAATTCTCCCTCATGTACAATCTAAACCTCCCCTGCTGCAACTTGAGTTTATGGCCTCTTGTTCCGTCACTGGTTTCCTGAGAAAAGAGGCCAACCTCCACCTTGCTACAATCTCCCTTCATGCAATAAGGTTCTCCCTGAGCTTTCTTTTCTTCAGGCTAAACAATCTCAGCTTCTTCACCTGCTCCTCATATGATTTACTCTCCAGACCCTTCACAGCTCCACTGCCCTTCTTTGGACATGCTCTGGCACCTCAATGTTCTTCTTGAACACTTCCTGCCCAGAACTGAAGATATCACTCGAGGTGTGGCCTCACCAATGCTGAGTCCAGAGGGACAATCACTGCCCTGCTCCTGTTGACCACACTATTCTTGTTAGAAACCAGGATGCCTTTGGCCTTCTTGGCCACCTGGGCACACGCTGGATCATATTAAGCTGGCTGTTGACCAACACCTCCAGGTCCTTTTCCAATGGGCATCTTTGCAGCCACTCTTTCCCCAGTCTGTAGCACCTCATGTGACCTAAGTGTAGGACCTGACACTAGGTCTTGTTGAAACTCATGCTGTTGGTCTTGGCCCATCCTGTGTCCATCCTGGGCTCATCCTGGGCCCATCCATTCATCTTGCCCAGATTCCTCCAGCAGATCAATACTCCCACACAATTATGTTATAGTTACTGAGAATATACTTCATCCCCTCTTCCAGATCATCAATAAAGATACCAAACAGGGCTGGCCCCAATCGTGAGCCCTAGGGGACACCACTAGTGACTGAATGCCAAGTGGATGCAGCATCACTCATTGAATTATAACCAAAATGTCTATAGCCTGTGTGAAATCCTTAAACTGAAGAAGGGATGGGGTTGACGTAATTCTTGCCATGTTATACATGTTATTTTTCACATAGAATGGTGTAAAGGAAGTCAATTAATAAAGGAATTCTTGCATACTCAGAAAAAATACCTAAAACCTGAAAATGTAGAATATGCAAGAAGGGAAAGTATTACATTATCACCTCTAAATGTTCTCAAATTATGTTCAGCTCAGGAACTGCTACTGCTACTACGTGTTGCTTCTCTGTATTTGATAATCTTTTATGAGTTTCTCTTCCATAAATTTATCATCTTAAACCATGTCAACTACTTAAGAATACTATCAAGTGATACATATTAAATATAGGGTTGTTTTGGGTTTTTTTCAGAATACCTTTAGTTGTGTTAAGATTTTCCTAGTGTGTGGAATACCTAGTTATCAAGACCTTGAAAAACTTATCCTGTTTTGTGAAAGTAGTTTGGCAGTGGTCATAAATATTTCCAGGGTCCAGATGTTTGTTATGTGCACCTCTGAAAAGTTTTAATTGCTTTTGACCTAAGCTACCACTTTTTCAAGCATTCCCTGGATATGAACAAAGAGTCTGAAGGTCGCAGAAACTTTTGCCAATAGGCAACATGAGAAACAGATTTTAATGTTATGAATGTGGATCATGCAATGTTTATTCAACTCTTTCTCAGAGAACAAACTTAAGCATGTCCAATTCACTGATATAAATATAGTCACAGAGCATCAGTAGGGACAGAAATGCCTCTACGAGTTAATTCACATGTGCTTTATAGAAAACATTGCATGACTTTCCAGTGAATGCAAAATATTTAATTTTCAGCATCTTATGAAAATGCAATGGAAATACTGATGATATGGATAATGTGAATAGAATATAATTACAAAATGTTCATATGACTGTCAATGTGAAAAAAAAATTATGAGGGGAAGATGTTTTTTGGAAAGTATGTTGCTGTTTCTTTATTCAATTAACAGCTTCTGACAGTGAATTGTCATCTCACTTGGGTGCCTAATGGACAACTCAGTTTAGAAGGCACTGCCTTTAGACACATTTTTAAAGAGTTTTCTCAGCTGGAGTGTGTTTGTGTTATTGATCCTCTGTCTAGGAAAATTCAAGAAGAGAGCAATGGAAGCCAGGTTTATATTTCTACAAGCATCAACAAACTCCAAACTTTCCTTTCTAAACTGCAGAGTAACAAATATTTCTTCAGAACAGGTATAGTTTATACTGACAATTTTGAAATCCCTGTGATAAGCCCAGAAAGTGTTTAGATTTTGCAGTATCCTGTGGAGAAACACTAAGTGCTGTTAGCTGTGGTAAAATTACCTGTGTGGAAGTGCTGACTTGATATAAACAAGAAATGGCCTAAGAACTGCTTGACAAAAGGAGATGGTCTGGCAGTGGCTTTCCCACTACAGCTCAGTAAGGTGTAAAATGAGACATAGGGGCAGTTCCACTGTGCACAGCAAGATACAAAAGAATAAGACAAAGAAAAGAATAAAATCTCAATCCAACAAACACTGAAGAGGAAATTAGCACAAGGTGGAGGGCAGTTACCTGAGCTGAGACCTGGACTTTTCTGTGCCCTCACTCTAACAAGCAGTACAAGGTTTCAAATACCAACAAATAAAACATTGACAAATAAATGTATAAATTTAATTTCTATAGTTACCTTTCACTAAGACCTTGATAAATGACCTAGTAAAAGGAAATAAATATTGCACACATGATTAGCCTTGCCCCAGCATATTAAGGAAAGAAACCAAACCACATTTGCCTCCAGAGGCTTTTCAAGTTGTGGTGTTCATAAGGTGATCTGAAGAGCACAGGAAGAAGTATACATGAATAACTGTTTCTCTTTCCTTAGAAAGTACTATTTTCTGTAATTAGTTTAATTCATAATTTGTTTTGAAGTAACTAATATTTATTGAGTCCCCTTTGGTGATAAAGCAAGAGTAACTTCCAAGGAAATCAACAGTAGCCAACCTGACTTTACAAAGAAGTGAAAGAGTGTTAGAAATTTTTTTATCCATTAAAATAACAGGCCTAGATTCTTAGACTTTTTGTGAGGCCTTTATATAAAAAAATAACTCATACTCCAGTTATTACTTTTCCATGTTCTATCACCAAGGTAATTTCATTGCATGCATCCTATCAGCTAAGCATCATAGTTTTCATCTTGGGAAAGAAGATGACAGAGTTTGTTAATAGAATGCTGGAGTGCCCTAACTGCAAATTTAAGGAGTTACAGCTGAGCATTTTACAGCTAAAAAACCCCAAAAAACAGCTAACCAAAAAAAAAAAAACACCTAAAAAAACCCAAACAAACAAAACCAAAATCAAAATCAAAACCAAAACCAAAAAGAAACAAACAAAAAAACCCTACGATGGAAATTACTTAGTGCAAAGGTTTAATTTGCATGCAGAAACTACTTCATGGATGTGAATTTAAACAACATTTGAAAACACTGTCGGTCATGTATGAACCTCACTTCACTGATAATTCTACAAATTTGCTCAGAGCAGCAGAAAGCCACCTCTTTCCCCTCTGAGCTCTTGAAATGTGATAGCTATAGCAAAGGTTTATCTGACAAGCTATGCATACACAGCAGATTTAATATCAACTGGTGATTAATTAAAAGAAGACTGAAAGATAGAAAATATATATGTAAAAGACTAGTAGCTCCAGTTCAAAACATATTCTGAAGGGCAAATGGAAATAAGCCAAGCTTTATTTACTTCCTAATACATTCATGACTTGGAAGTATTGATTTATCTAACTAAAAGCCCTTCAAGTTAAAATATATAGCCCATGTGCAGAGGCTGTGGTCTAGCTTCATCTGGTCCAATTTTAGATACCTAGGTCAGTTGCAAAACTTGGAAAACTAACCTCAAGGCTTATTCTCTACTTAATGGGGGGAGAGAGAAAGAGGGTTTTCCAAAATGTGGTTCAGCCAAACTGAGGTCCGAATTACAAAATGAGAATAAAATGCCTATTTTACTCCATCAGCTCTGCAGATTTATCACCATCAATAATCAGTTAAACCCACAAAATCATACACAGATACCTTGAATGCTTCAAGTAAAGTAAGTGAAATCTCAAAACGGCTTGTGTTTGTAAAGTGCAAATAGATAATGAGACAGTAGAAGACTGTATGACTCTTTTTGAGCTCGCATGCAGATTTGATGAGTGACAGAAAACTGACAGTAAAATGCAGTTATCTACCTTGCCTGATGTTTCTGCCTGGGGTGAAATTCATAGCTGTTGAGCTGTCACCTAGGTCACAGAGTGTAGATAAAGATCATGTACCAGACTTGAAAGTCTCAAAAAATTTTTTTATGTAGGATTCAAGTGATGACCCTATTCAGATGTCGGTTAGAATATCAGAAACATTTTGAGATGTTCTAGACCTGCATTGCTTGTTTCTACCAAACCACAGGCAAGGCTCTTTTCCTTTCTGTGCTCCATGGATGAAGGCTGAGCCAGAGGTCAGCAATGAGCTACCCATACAGCTGTTCCTTTGTGTGTCTCTGTCAGCATAAGAAACATTGCAGAGACACCCAATCTCTGTCCCAGTTATTCCTGCTCATCTTAAACCTTAAAATGAATTTTTTTTTTACTTGGTTGATATCAGAAAGTTGTGAGTTTTTAAATGCCTTGTCAAAACTTGTATTCCTTGTTTTATGCTATCTTTACATGCAGTTGAGGATAAATGATTTTTACAGTGTCCTGGCTTGTCTTGTACTTGATTTTGTCATGTTGACAGCATGGTGCTCTTTCTGAAGCAAACACACAATGAGCTGTGTCTTGTTGTATATGTCTGATGTTAAAAAGCAAAGTCAGACAAAGTATACCCTTTGAACGGGCATCGACTGCTGAGCTGCTAGTGAGTACTGACAAGTCAGCCTTGTCGGAAAGTTTTGCAGGACAGTACATATCAGTGAGGGAGGAGGATGCAAACACCTACAACTTTGCTACCGGGAGAGACTCACAGGAGATACAAATCAGCATAAATTTACTTAGACAGCAGTATCTTCCAATTACAATATGACATTCAAAAACATCAATGCAATGCAGTGTTTAAAAATGTACATGTATCTGTGTTTAATACCGAAGAGATGTCTTTATAGTTCAAAAGTAAAATCATGCCTTTTATATGTCTTTAATCAGAGACGTTTCGGAGGAAAAAAATTTATAGCATAGAAAGGGTAATCTTGTCTTCTGTTTTTGCCCTATAGCTCCTAGGAGCATGGAATATGATAATCAAAGAGTCTATATGAAATGCCATTCATGTACAATGGTTCAATTGTTATTTAAATTATCTTTTCAGAGCTACTACCCTGCTTCTGCCTATCAAGGGAACTGTGGTGAAGAAAGCTTTCTGCCACAGCTGTTAATTTCACCCACTTATAAGAGTTTGATTGTAAAAGCTAAATCTGGATGTGATATTGTGCAAGAAGAATATTTTTAATTTATGGGTGGAAGCAATATTCATTGAAAAGAAATTATGAAAAAAATCAAAGATAACAATCCTCCTGAATTTTGAACTGATAATGTTATGTTCCACAAGTCTCCTTGGCTCACCTTTTAGACTGATATTAGAAAAGCTGTTTATTAGCCTTAATTTTTATTATGTTTGATCACGAGTGTGGTAATTCTCAGTTTTTTTTCCTTTCTGAAGCATTATCAGAGCCCTTGGGAGTTCTAAACTTTTTGCTTATCTCTGACAGCAATTCATCTACCAAATAAACTTCAAAACAAATTTACTCCTCTTTGATGTACAAAACTGCAGTGTTGAGGTCATTTGCATTTACCCATTAAGCTATAGTATTTTTTTTAATCAAAATGACAACCATTAATGACAAAAAACCTCATGAGTCTTTCTTTTTTTCTCTGTCTAGCGTGAAATTTATAGAATGATAATAAGGAATCACCTCAGACAAGCACAGATGAAAATGAGTTCTGCCCACTACTGTATCTGAGCAGCTAGACATTTCCAAAATGCTTTGATGGCTCTTACTTTCTAAAAGGCTTTATCTGAGCTTCCATATTCTCAACCACATTGAACTGTGTGTTATTAAAAAGTAGTTAAAGTTCTCTTTCTAAAGTGATTAATCTCACCCCAGCTAATCTCCTCATCCACACTCTGCTTCTAAGGCATAACAGAAGCTATTTTTCATTGGATTTCAGTTGATTAGATAGCCTGATTTAAAGCTAGTTAAGCTGTGTTTCAATTGTGGTGGGGAGATTACCTCTCAGTGCTGAAATCCCATTGTATCTTCTGGGGGTGTGGGGCCACGAGGTTGTTTTCTCTTTTTTTTTTTTTTTTTTTTTTTTATCCATTGTGCTAAAGAAGAGACCAGTCCCAGCTGGATGTAAGAGCACATCCTTAGAAATCCTTTCCCTCGGGCTAATGCATTTACTTACTCGCTTTCTTTTCTCCTTCTAGCTTCCCATGACATTCACAAATAAAGCTGTTCAGCTATTTGGGGAAAAGTTCCCTCCCCTCTCCTCCCCTACTTTTTGCTTTGATTATAAGTTCAGAGCCAAAAATGTCGGGAACAGAAAACCCACACAAATAATTAACATTTGTCAACAAGAACCATTATGCTGCTGGGTGCAAAGCAAAATTGCATTTGCAGCTGAAGAAATCAAGTGTGTCCTGAGGAAGGGGAAATTAATTATGTTTCAAAAGTGACTGAAATACTGAATTCTTTTTTTTTGTGAATAAATAAATAATACTAATAAGCTAACTGTATAAACAGGTGATATGAATATCATGTTGAAATATTTTCTGTTCTGATGAGAAGTGGGTTAGGGAATAATGGAGGGAAGTGTAAGTATATAATTCAGAAAATCTGAATATTTTGCATCCTACTGTGTTAACACATATTACCTCAAATATGTATTGTATCACTGCTTCAAATATCAGAAAGGATGAAAAGGCCTTTGAAAGGTTAGTGAAACTATTTTTAAATAGAATAGGAAATATGAGATGATTAGCACATGATCCTTTCATATATTCAGCACACCAGCCTTGAGCTGGTAGATACCACTTTCAAGCATGCAAGTATTTCCATTGACTCCAGCAAGATTATGTCTAAGCTTAAAGACGGCCATGTGTTTCATTGCTTTGCTGGACTGGGGCCATCCTGCTCACTGTCTTGCTCGGCTTTGTCCTTGCTCTTTCTCAAACACTAAAGCACATAGCAAGAGAAAAGACCATGAATTTCTATAGGCTAATGTACCTATCAGGAGGAGGCAGAATAGATGCAGAAAGAACAAAGACGGAGAAGATAAATCTGATTTATTTTTTAACTAGAACTGCAAAGAAAAATGGGGACATGAAAAACAATAGCTGCAATATATTTAGTTTGCAATACATGTTAAAATCTTTGTCAACATTAATTAAAATTGGCTTCGATAGAAACACTGTCTCATTGAAAGATTGAAAGAGGATGAAAGAGCATAAACAAAGGATAATGTCAGCAATATATCCAGATGGGAAGAGGTATGTAGCATGGTGCTGCAGGGATCTGTATTAAGTAAGGGATTAATATCTTCACTAACCCAGGAGAGAAGTAAATGGCATTAATTACATTCACAGATAATACTAAAGAGATGCTTGGAGGACAGGGAAGTAATACAAGGAGACTTAATTATCTTACAACCAGCATCAGAAAATACCTGTATGCTCACATAATGCCTGACACAGCACACCACTGATCTTGACTGCAGCCCCTCAGAAGTAATGTAATAAAAAAAGGTGAATTGTTATAGAAATGAACAAGGGTAAAACATACATTTTTTATTATGCTTAAATGTAAGGGTACAATGTGGAAATTTTCTTTCCCAGACACAGCAGGCATGTCTCCTTTGTGACTGCTTCCCCCTTTCCCAAGTGCCCTATCATAATGGCTCTGCAAATGAAAATGAACAATAATGAGGATGATAATTCATCTAGCATGGAGGTGACATTGAGGTTAAGTCAGTCCACGCCCTGTGTCAAAACCTCTTCCATAGAGAAAAAATATTAGTTATTGTCATAGGAGACTCTCTTCTGATGTGAAGAGAAGGCCTAGTATTCAGACTTTTTAGACAAGTCTGCTACCTTCCTGGAGCCCAAGTCAAAGTTGTGATGAGAAATCTTCCTATCCTAGTGGAGCCCTCAGTTTGCCATCCATTACTGATTTTTCAGGCTGGCAAAATGAAGTTGCAAGTCCAAGAATAATCAAAATGTATTTCAGGGCCTTGGGATAGCTGGTTAAGGGATCAGGGGCGCAGGTTCTCTCCTCTATCCTTCTACTTGCAGCAAATGATGTGGGAAGAAACAGGAAGGACCAGTAGGTCAATCCCTGGCTCAAAGTGCCCAGGTGACCAAGAAGGCTGATGGCATCCTGGCCCATGTCAGGAATAGTGTAGCCAGCAAGACCACTGAAGGGATTTTCCGGCCTGATGAGGCCACACCTCGAGTCTTGTGTCCTGTTTTGGATCCCTCATTTCAAGAAAGGCATTGAGGTGCTGGAGCATGTCCGGAGAAGGGCAATGGAGTCTGGAGCACAAGTGGCTGAGGGAGCTGCATTTGTTCTGTCTGGAGAAAAGGAGGTTGAAAGGAGACTTTTATCACTTTCACACTTTCTGCAATTACATGAAAGGAGGTTATAGCCAGGTGGGGTTCAGTCTCTTCTCCCAGGTAAAAAACAAGAGAAAAAGAGGAAATGGACTCAAGTTGCTTCAGGGGAGGTTTAGATTGGATATTAGAAAAAAAAAATCTGTCACAAAGAATGTTGTCGAGTACTTGAACAAGCTGCCCAGAGGAGTGTGCGGCCACCATCACTTAAAAGATGTGTAGATGTGGGTTAGTGGTAGATTTGCAAGTGCTGGGTTAACTGCTGGAATCAATGATCTTAGAAGTCTTTACCAACTAATTGATTCTACCATTCCTGGATTCAGAAAGACACAAAAATATCACGGGCCTTCTACAGAAGCAGCAAATTGGGCAGTAACAGTTCTGAAAACAACTGTATGTGTAATGTATGTTTATATATGTGTATGTATGTTTACACACATTTTCCATACCATGTAGTATGAAAAAATCAGTTCATTTTTAAGGCATGCTTGCAAAAAGCCATGAAGTCTTGCAGCAGAAAATGAAAGCACTGTGTTGTATGATCGAGGTGTGACAGTCTTTAGAAAATTGCATGCAAATCTAAGCAAGACATTACAAAGAAGATATTAAGATATGGAAAGGAGAGTACTGAAAGAAAAGATACCATCATTTAAAAGTGACTGGATGTCTAATTATTCCTCTATGGTAATTTTTCTTGAATTAAAGAATTTATTCATATTGGTTTTTTGCATTTATATAATCACTTTGCATTAAAGAATGGTATAAATATATGAAAACATACATATATAAAACTCTCAAGTATTTAGGATAGCATATAAGAACATGCAATAAAAAGCACAATTTAGATAACATAGTTTTGATTTAGAGTTTTTATGTTCAGACAAAAAGCTATAAAAACATTGTTATAAAAAGACTCCTTCCTTGCCTGCAATTTCATCTGGGTATGTTCAGAAATTATTAATTGAGGTGATTCATTTGGTTTACATTCTACATGCAATTATTTTTATATGCAGTTATTTCTCATGTTGCATGTTGCCATGTTTTATTTTATGTCAGTTCCTTATTCATTTCTTGTGCTGTTTCAAAAATAATTTATATGTATTTTGGCTCCTAACTAAAAGTTTAAAAGTATTTGGAATGACCAATTTGGATTGCTTCATCGTGTAGATTTATAGGGGCAGTACAGAAATGATAAAGGCCAAGTTAGGTTTAACATCTGAAGGAAAAAAACCCAGGTTTCCTTGAGTTTCAGTATATTTCTGTGTTAAATGGGACTCAGATGAACAATTCCATTTCTTGAAACACTCAAACTAAAAATTAACAACCTGCTAGAAATATCCCAATGTGATAAGTCACAAATTGCCAGGGAGATAGGCAGCATGATTCAATGGTTTTTTTTCATGTCTAATTTGTAAGACTGATGTTATTATCGATATACTCTGAGCAAGTGGGGTTAGGGGGTGTTTGAACCATATGTGATCTATCACCTCACTCCCCTGCAGACTGGTGAAGTGCTTTGCTGAACCAGGACTCGATGCTTGCAGCCTTGTTAACCTGCAGGGTAAGAGCTCTGGGAGGATCAAGATCACTTCTGAACTCAGGCAACAGCTGAATTTTTAATGAAGTGACTGCTAGACAGAGGGATTTGAAATCTGGATTTTTTCATTAATATTGTAGCTGACAATAATTTTTCCTACGCTACCATTCTATACTCCAGATTTCTCTGAATGGACTGCTTTCAATAGTTCTGCCAGTTCAACACCCTCTTCATTTTTTTTTTTATATAAGAAAGCAAAACATAACAAAGAAACACTGAAGTTCAGCTTTTTCTGAGCACGTGAAAAAGCACATTTATTTTCATTATATACTATAATTCAGGGTCTATTATGATTAGATTAAAAGCACATTATCTTTTTCATTTTTGTTTAATTTTATTTTTATTTTTATTAGAAGAAGTGAATAAAACTTGAATAAAAGTGTCATATTTGATAGATAGCTTAAACCTTGCTATTTTAAATCTATGGCTAAGAAACAGGTAGAAACAGAAGTACAATTAAACTGGCAACCTGGCTTCATAGAAGACAGTACTGATGGCACCACTCTGACTCATATAACACCAATGATCATTGTTTATGGGAGGTTAGCTACTTCTGGGAACACAATAACAGTAAAACTATTTTGCAGTTTTATGGCTCACCATATTTTCAGAGCAATGCAGTCATGTTAAATAAAGATGGCCAGCAATTCTCTTTGCAGTAGATCTATATACTCTTGTATAGACACAAAGATCAAACAAGCTGCCCAAGCCAGAAACAATGATGGAGACAGAAGCAGGATTAGGAGAGAAGATTGAAAAGTAGTAATCATGGACTTAGTTGGCCAACTAGAAGTCTCTTCTTTCATAATATTTGTGTACAAAACATATACTGCTGTTCCTAAACCCAGATGAGGGTTTTAAGAACAAAACCAAACTCAAAGGTATTTTTATGTCTTCTGCCTCATATAAGGAGACACTCCAAAGTCCCACTCTACATCTAATTTCAATATAATTCCACAGAATTGCTCTATGTGGTATTCAGAATGTCCAACCACTTCAACTCCCTCATGGAACATTTCCAATAAAATGCAGCAATATTATATGTAAAAACCTGCTTTCATTTATTTTGTGCAAAACACAGAAGCAGCTTGTCTTTGCAGAAGTTTAATTTATGATGTGAGCTACAGGCACAACGGCAAACTTATTTTTGTTAAATTAAATATCTGAAATATCTAGGTCACCAAAGGTGATAATTAATTCAAGTCACTAATATGTCAACAGTCATTAAGGAAGAAAGGAGAGTCACTCTGTTTTAAATTACCTCAAGTTTTGGAGATATGCACATTTTTTTAAAAGCTATAGCTTGGTCTTTTTATTCACAGGTTACACGTTATCATTTCTGAGCTAATACCAAATAAGACATAAAAAGAGATGGTAACACTCTGCACACTTGGTGATTGAATTACCTGGACCTCACATGAGCTTTTCTTTAGCACTAAGGAAGCATTTTAGGGAGGGCAGAACTGAGCTTCAAAGAGTCCTTAGAAACCCCAGTAAAATTATTTTTAATGGGTTCTCCAAAAAATGTGTTCAGCAAATTCTTATGTAGATGGTTGTCCTGCTTCCTCAACACTGATTCAGATCAAGCCTATTCTTGTCTCTGCAGATTGTTTGTTTTTAGAGGTCTTTTTTCAATAGCACTGAAATAAATTGCTAGTATGACATTTATATCTCTCCTACTGCTTTAATCTTCCTGTTACTCTCTCGAAATAGAAGAAGGAAGGGGGAAGGTGCCCTCAAATTAATGTGTTTTTCAATGCTCCTTTTTATAATGTTTATTTGGCCATAAACTTTGTATTAAGAATGATTTTTTTTCTCCTTGATGATAATTGCAATATATTTTTTACCTTTTGGCCTAATTTTTGCAGTGAATTTACTGCTCATGAAAATTCCTGAGTTAATCACTTTGAGACCGAATTACACTAATTCACTCACAGGCTCCAGCTAGATGTAGTGTAGAACAAAATATTCAAGTCATTAACAATCCCTTGTCCCCTTTTCCATCCTCTTTAATTAAGTGATTCCTCTCAAAAGATAATACAGATTGAGGTTATCCAGTGTTTTTGCAGCAGCTGTGATTGTAGAAACCATCCACAATGGGAGCTCTCTGAAAAGGAAAACTCCAATGGGATGAGACTGGGAGGGAACCAGGGAAGAGGGGGATACACGTTACAGTTCTGCCACCAAAAATTACTTACACATAGCCCTGGAATGTTCTGTACCTCATGACGTCTATCAATTTCCTCCACGGAAATTAAGGGACAAGAGAGAGAGAAGAAAGGGCAAAAGAATGGCAAACAAACTGAATGAGCGGTGGATTTCTAGGAAGCTTAGGAAGGGCTCACATTGACAGGTGACAGGACATCAAGATCTATTGTGATATATTAAATATCTCTCCCACAGGCTTTCCTCTCAGCAGTGTTGTAACTGTGAAAGGTGGCCAATAATTTAAAATAGACTGTCCCCTCTACCTTGGGAGATTGTCTGGCGCTGCACCAACCCGTGAAGATTCAGTGAGACTTTCAGGAGGGAAAGGGACCAGGCTGGCACACAGGTGGGTGTGAATCTTGCCCCATTACACCTGCCCCAGTCATTTTTTACCTCTGTGGTCCAAACAAAGGCAAATCCTTTGAGATGTTTTTTTTGCAGCTATACAATTATCCTTTCCTTTGTAGGATGAAGTACTTCTTCAAGTGCTATTTTGAGTCAGTGTTTCCATGTACTTTAACTGGTTAGAAGAAACAAAAGACCCCCCCCCCCCAAAATTAAATACAATATCTGATAATAGAACATGTATTGTAATCTAACCCTTTATTCAAAGTTGTATATTAAGATTACAAGGTGAATCCTCTTTGTCAGATGTAGAAAAGCAGTGAGGAGTTCCCTCTTTTCACTGCAAAAGTTGTTCAATTGTTAACAAAAAAACGTTAATAAATAATAAATCAAGGTCCATTCTTACTCAGATGGCCGATGTATGGCTTTGTGCATGAGAATATCTTTCACTGAAACTGTTTTTTAACGAGAAAAGACCATCAAAGGTTCAATGTAGAATAGTACATTAAAATGTACTTCCACACAGTAAAATATTAATAACTTATACATTGTATTTTACAGTTTCATGATAGTTATTATAAGTACACACTTTTAACTTATATTTTAGTTTTTCATATACTTAGCCCCATTCAAAATATAGATGTCAAAATATGATTAAGAGAGGCATTTTTTCCCCCAAACATTTTCATGCTGAGCACAGCAGTTAAAGTAATTGCTTCTCTCTCTGAGAAGAAACATGTGGGTTCTTAAATTCTAAAGTAATAGACACCTTCTTCAGACTGAAATAATATGGCTTTCCTCAGGAGGGAAAATTGCTGTGCCATGGAGAAGGTTAATCTTCTCTGAAAGCTGTTCCAGTTTGGAATTCTGACAGTTTTCATGGATAAAATTCTCCTTGAGAACCAATATAGGACAGCGAGGAGAGGACAGTGCGCAGAACAATGCCCTTCACCTTTCAGCAATGGCCCTTGTGGCAAATTGTGCTGTGGTTTGCATCTTTCCCATGCAAGTATCTCTGAGTACGTGACCATTCAAACTCATTTATACAGCTGGTAATGCAGAATGTTTGGGATGTATGTAAGGGTCTGAGTACTCATCCCAGATAAGCTTCTGACTTGCTAAGTTGCCCCTGTGATGACAAGATGTAGCTCATGAACTGGGGTTCCAGCGACATATTTGAAACAACTGTATTACATTCAAACCTGGAGGGAGGGAGGGAGTATGGCATGAGTTCAGGTAATTGCACAGCATAGGCAGATGTCTAAACATGTGCACACTTCTCCAGAGAAAAGAGTAGAACACAGAGTTAACCTAAATCAGACCATAACCCAGGCATCTTAAAAGAAGTTCTAGACAGAAACATGATCTTGCTTGAAACCTTCAGGACCAGCCCTTCCTCAGGAGACTCATGTATATACTTTTTTTTTTTTTTTTTAACCAGCAATGAAACAAGAAACAATGTCTTACCTAAAAATCTTACTGAAAGAAATAAAAGAAGTGATAGCCCCGTTTTGACTGGTGATTAGCAAATATGTAGATGTAACTTGGTCCCTTGCCTGAGACTGTGCTAAAACATACCTGTTTTAAGAAACATTTTCATGAGGATTTAAGATACTTTGTATAGCTTAGATATATCTGCATATATTCTCAGATTCCTTTTTTTCTGGGGCGGGGTGGGGCGGGGGGGCGCCTGTTTAAGATGAAATTCTACATTACCTGGATCAAAATAGGGATAATAAGGCAAAATATAATGATCGGGCCTAACGGTCATAATATTTACTATAAGGTCTTTTGTGTTGATCTTCTTTTTCCAGGCTTGAATACTTTATTTAAAGCACAAGAGAAAGTGAATACCATTATCACTGGATAAAAGAGGCACCTGGGAGATGGAAAGTACCCTGTTTGCTCTGCTGAGTAGCCAACTCAGTGGTGGATGGTCCTCCTTCGGTGGGTCTTTGCTTTTTTCCAAAATCTCTATGGTTCCTGGGCTAATACATACAAGTCAGACATCATCATCATCTCTTAAATATATTGGAGGAGTGCAGACTTCTCTGAAAAAAAAGAAAAAAACAAAACTCAAGAGAACTTCTAGTACAACTTTAACAATCATAATGAATGACAATGAGGTAGTATATATTGGAGAAGTTAAATGGAAAACAGAATTAGTTCTAATTGCAGTGGTAGCTATATGAAAGCTATAGTTGGCTACAAGCCTTTTTCTAGATAGCCTAACAAAGTAAATGATATTGGCTGACCTGTTCCTGCAGGAAAGTAGAGAAGCAGGAAGGGAAGAAATAAAAAAAAAAAAAACAAACAAACAAAAAAAAAAAAAACCAGGATTAAAATATAATTATTTATTTATTTGTAGTTTGGGAAAAATTATTTATTATTGATTACCTGTTCGCATCATTATGCAGACACTGTTTTGTTGCCTGTTTTGAGACATTTTTTTACTATTATTTCTTGCAGAATTGAGAACATTGTAACATTTTTAGTTACTTTAGAGGACTTCAGCAAATTAAGTGCTGCTTAATATGGGAGAGTAGCTTATGCATTTTTTGTGGTTTAAAAAATGGAGAGCAATTTGTGGCACATGTTTGCCACACTATAAAAGAATTGAGCAAAGCAAGATTAATGCAAATTAGGCATTATTGTGCTCAGAGGCATCTACTACTAACAATGTTCAGTGTAATGAAGGGTGAATGTTGTGCATGATTAAACTAGTCATATACAAACAATAGCTCAAATAAACAAAGCATAAATTTAGAATGTGATTTTCTTCTCCCACCCTCCAATTCCCCCCAGTAAAAACAGAAAGAACATGAGGAAATGAAGAGAACAGCAGGTAGAAACAGAAACAAGAATATGTACTTCACTATTGAAAGCAGAATTGTTTGAGGGGAAAATGAACCCAGAAAGTTATTTATGGTCCAGTGACAGACCCAGTAATCAAAAATGGGCTTCTATGAAGTTTAGGTACAACGTGAAGCTGGTGTACCAATTCAGCCTAACAGCCGCTAAGCAGATACCTCACCACGGATCTGAGGTATTGTTCTCAGGGTTTGTTGTTGTTATTTTTATTTGTGTGTGTAAGCCCAAGCTGGTTTCTCTATGATTTCTTTACAGTAAACAGAGAAAAATATCACTTCCAGAAGTAAGTTCTCATTAATGATACTCCATGGAAGTGCCTCTTTGTCTCTGCCAACTACAGAAGGAACATTTGAGGACTATGTCACGCTGGAACAAGTAACACCTTCCAGTTTGAATGAGGTGAGAATAATCCCTTGGGCTCTGATATCAAGTGAAATCTGCTACATAAATGACAAAAGAGGTAATATCTGGTCTTATAATGACCTCAATACATGCTGATTCTTCTGTCAATAAGGATTAGCTCAGATTGGGCACATAAAGAGTAGGGCCAAGGAAGAATCTCAGTATCAATCTCAAATTTATGAATTATTCAGTCACAGGGATTTGAATCCCAGAGCTTCCAACCTTTGGTTTATATACAAACTAGTGAGTATTAAAGCAATTTTCTCTGGTCAGAAAATCTTGTAAGTTTATATCTAAAACCTAAAGCTTTATATGAATTCCAGTGGTATCAGTACCATTCAAACCTTGGACTTTCAGTGGTCCTGTGAACAAAGTTTAAAAAGATAGTAAATTAGGATTAATTTGGATTAGGTTTTAAAAATTCTACTTTACTTTTGTGAATAGAAAGATAAAGGATTTCTTGGTTTTCTTCTATAATTTAAGTAACGCTCATTTTCATTGTGTTTCCAGAAATAGAATCTAGTGTTTAATTACGCCTCAGAAATTGTATGTAGAGCAGCACCAATGTCAAAGATTTGTTTCTTCTGCAACTGCAGAAAAAATATTCTTCTTGCTTCCTGCAGCAACACAGACCCTTGTTATTCAATAAGTCTTTCCCTCATTCAATGACTACATAAAACTCTGATGCTTTCTTTTACTTCAAGTGTGAGCAGGGAGTGGGGGCACTGAAGTCCTTGTCTGATTTCACCAGATTTAAGCAGTCAGATAATTATGGACATCTTAAAGATAAAATGAGACAAATCTGAGCTCCAACAGTATTCTCTTTATGGAGGAACTGCAGTCTATTTATTGCATGGGTTGTTTATATAAATGCCTTAGTTGGGTTTAGGAGTTAATCTGAGAAACAAATCTCCCAGTTGTTCTAATTTTTTCTGTACTTGTGCTGTCATTGTGGAGAGGTACTGGAGTGCATGAGCTGGATGCCTTTCTGATGAAACTAAATCAAAAGACACACGCCAGGAGCACATGCAGAATCCTACAGCCATTAATGGGCATTCAGACTAGAGCTAATCCTAAATACTACCTTCTCCCCCAGCCCTCTCGCCGCCCTGAAACATGAACAGAATGCACATTGGGTCCTCAGTGCTGTTTCTCTATGAGGTTTCACTACAAGTCTTCTCTGTATACTGCACAGACTGTTTAGGCAGGCATAACTTCAAACACTTGATCTTTTCTCCTTTGCTTGTCTTTCAATGGTACTAATGAATTTTGAAAGATATGTTTATCTTGTACATAATTATTTAGGTCCATTTTTTCTCATGCTACACCCTGGGTTTTATGTTCCCTCCTTTTCACACCCTATTTTTTTAATTCTCTGTTTTACTTAGCCATAATAAAATTCAAAGAAAATAATGCGATTCTAAATATAATACAAATACAGATTGCTGATTATTTATCTTTATTCTGTATCTTTTCCATTTAATATGTGGCTAGTTTTGAACAATATCCCACTTTAAACTGACTTTAGATAGTTACACATGAGTGAATTATCTCAAAAAAGCACTCATATCACAACTTGAGCTGCTCAAACCCAAAACCAGTTCAAGAATTTGAATCTGTATTCCACTTTACTTTTCCATATGAATTGCAGCACAAAATGTATCTTGACCTATGTTATTATTGTTGTTCTAATACTCAGGGGTAGATGAAATCCTATTAGAAACATTACTTTTTTAGATTTGACGCAAATAAAATTCTTCTTTTGCTTCGTACTAAGTAATTATTTACTTTATTATTGCAGTACAAAATTTTATAAAATTAGAACTATTTTTGTACCCCATACACCAATCAATTATTTGTCATTGACATTGAAGAAACTGAATGTATTTTCACTTATAGAAAATATTATTTTCTATTCAGAGACTAGATGAGTACTCTAAAAAGTCAACAAAATTTTTCAAGCACTTGACTGACTTTCATGTCATATTTTTACAAACAGAAGTCTTAATTTTTGGTCAATTGAACATATAATAAGCTGATGCATATCCCAGTTCTAAAGGAGTTTTGTTGTTTTTACTGACCTGCTGCTTTTATATATACTATCTTTCATTCAGATTAAGCTCAAGGAGAAAAATTTGGAAGTAGTTAGTAGGTTGGCTGTTAAGGCAAAGAGAGCGTATTGTGTGGAAAGGCCCGTAGTACAATGAAGAGAACAGAGAAATGAAGAATGACATATTCCCTCAATTTCAAACTTGGAGTGATAAACTTGATAACAAGGTTATAGTCTAGTATGTCTCTGATGGATAGGTGGAGTGATAACTTTTGTGTCTTTTTGGAGACCGGGTGTTTTACCGATGTATTAACAACCTGCGCATTTTGGGACTGGCAGATACAGCCAGGCTCTGTGTTGTCATGAGCACAGTGCTCTAGTTTAGTTAATATGCATATTTGTATTAATTAACTCTACAGGGGTTTAAGGATTAACCATATCAGTGTTAGAAACTGTGGAGATGCTTGATAATACTATTTTAGTTATTTCTTTTGAAAACAAAAAAAAATATTTTGTTTACAGATGACACATGAGCATATATAAATAACTGAGTGACCTCTATAATTGAAATATTCCCATAACTAATATGGAAATATAATGGCCTTACCAGTACCAGCAGGAAAAAGAGCTGTAATAATTGGGATTGAAGTAGAGAATCTAAATAGGCTTCTTTATTAAGCGTGATGATTTCTCCTCAGAATACACATTCTGAAGACAAAGAAATAAACAAAGAGACCTCTTAGTTTTAGCAGGACAATACAATGAAAATTTTCAGCATCAGAATCACCATAGAAGTCCCAAGGGCAGAAAACACTGGGAGTTATTGATCTGAGAAAAATCTGATACAGTAAATGTTTTTCATGCAATAGTGTGCCCAGGAGACACAGAGTAAACATGTTGAAATATAAACAATGATTTAAAATTTAATACTACAAAAGAAAGGAAAAACTTCTGCCCAAATGCTCCCTTGACAGAAGAAGTTTGAGTTCTATTCATTTAGTATAATTGAGTTCAGTTCTTCTAGTTTCTAATAGTCTTTGTCCACATATATTGGAATTCTAGCCATATGACTGTCTTCAATAAATATGATCATGGTCTATTTTATCTCCAACACTTATTTTAAGGCAAGCAGAAGACCAGGAAGATGCCTATGTCTTCCTTTCAGAAAAAGCCAGAGGATTTCCTGGGTTCATGGGTACTGTATCATTAGTTCTCTGCACTTAATCCTGCTGTTTGTAGCTATGTGTCTCACAGTTATTATTTTTATTAGTTTTCTTTCCTGATGTCTTGTCAATATTAGCTTAGACTACTGATGTTGGCAGAATTGAAAATGTATTTTGGAGAATTTTATTCCTTTTCACACTTTCAAGTTGCTTGGAATGTTATATGAAGATCATGGGCTTGTTTCACTGCTTAGTTAGCAATATCACACAGAAAAAAGAATTCTTTTTTGTCACTAGTTAGAACTAGTGTTAGAGACTCATGTATTTATAAATCCAGTTGCTTATTCTTTCTCCTGGACCCATCAGTCCACTGTCTCCTATGATGCCAGAATTACAAAGAGCAGTCAGCTTCACCCTCTTACTGCAATGATGTCCTACTGAAGCCCCATCATGAATTTGATGCAGCAGATTATTTTCTGTAGGATTAAGAGACCACAATAGAGTTGATGCATACACTAAATTGTTCAGAGTGAAGGAAAACCCCATTTTTTAGGGAGAAAAAAAACCAAAAAACTTCTCAGTTTTTCTTAAGATCAAAGGAACCTTAATTTTGGTGGAAGTATTGCACATTGAATAAATATTCCATGTTTCCCCCCTTATATTTTATGATTTATATTGTCTTTACTTTTTAAAAGGTAAAGAGCAAAAGAGTTAAAAAAAAAAAAAAGGTAGCCTTGTTTTATTTCGTATGATACATGATTTTAAAATATTTTTGTTTAGACTGTTTGTGATTTGCACTTTTGAATGCTAGGATTTATTGAATTACTAGGTTTTTCAAGAAGCTGTGGTAGAATCATAGACTTTGATCTGAACTAAAGCAGTGACTTCATCTTTATAAGGAAGTTGTAATGCCTGAAAAGATCATTAATGTGAGGGAATTGTATGAGCATACATTCTCTTAATAATAATAAAATAATTTCAGCACTAGAACCTTTATTGTCCTTAAGTCTTACCCTAAACAAATTAATTGTTCCTTTTCTGTATTTACCTACAAACTGGATGCTCTGCGAAGCCTCCTTCTAAAAAAAGTTCTCTTTAATGAAGAAAAATTAAATGCTTAATATGTTTGAAGCATAATTAACTTCTCTAAAATTATTAAACCTGATAATTACATTAAATCACTTTATCAAATCAGGAAGCAGATTATTTCTACACTAAGAGTGCTTTCTGGGGCTTTTGTGGAAGCAGTAAAATGGCACAGCATCCCTTATGTACCTGAAGACAAACAGCAAGTGTCCAAAGTAAAAGCATAACAAGCCTACACACAGAAGAAAGAAAAAATTTTGCTTGTGGAACTGAATATATGCTCAAAGGGAAAAGTGAGAATGATTTTAGAAACATATCAAGTTAGGCTCACTTTTATTTAGAACTTCTGGTTGGTAGAAATTACCCAGTATGTGTAATTGAAATTTGGCATAAAACCCTAATAAGCAGTTCTTAAGTAGCATAAAGACAGATCCTGTTTGTTTTTTGCATGTTCTAAGCTTGATTAGACTTACTTTCATCCATGGTGTGCAGCACTTTCTTAACTCTAATGCTAGAATTAGCATTATCAAATAAAATCAAAGTACTGGATTTCTTATGCTTAAAACACTGTACCTTAAAGTACTCAATGTTTGAGTAGTTTCTTTAATCCTTCTCTGATCACGTAAAACATGGAATCTATTTTCTCACATTGTTTGTCTTCTAAAGAGATATGAATTAAAGTATGGGATATAAATTAAAACATTCCTTTCTGTTGCAGCTGGTGCTCTGTTTTCCTACCATGGAAGGAAACCTTTCTGCATATGTAGCTCAACCATTTGTTGAGCTGTGATTCGTTTATGAGTATGTGTCTGAATGCATATCACGGGTATAGAACTGAAAAAAAAAATAGAATAAACAGGTTCATGGGTACTCTTTCATGTGAGAAGGCAGTGAACAGACTGGGACCCAACTTTGGGAAGAATGTCAGGAGGGAGTAGCAGAGAGAATGTGTGATTAATTGAACCATAACCCACATTATCCATACCCTGAGCTTATGAGGAGGAGGAAGTAGAGAATTCAGGAGTGAAGTTGGGCCCAGGAAGGGGTGGGGTGTTTAAGGTTTTGTTTATTTTTCTTAACCTACTCCAATTTGAGTAATATATTAGGTAATATATTATTTGGTAATATATTAAACTGGTTTCCCCAAGTTGAGTCTGTTTTGCCCATGATAGTAACTGCAAGCGATCACTCCCTGTCCTTATTTCAAGACCTTTGTTGTATTTTTCCCCATCTGCCCAGCAGAGGGATGTGATAGATGGGCTTTGGTGGACACCTGGTATCCAGACAAGGTTGACCCACCATGCAGGGATAGAGCAATCACTGTTTGGCATACAAGAGAAAGTTGAACATGATGAAACTGTGATGGACCACTGGAATAAATTAGGCATACAGTGCACTCACAATGCACTGTGACAGGACACTGCAGCACAGGCTCAAGAAGGAACTGCACAACCTCTTAAATACGAGATGTATGGGCGTAACCTCTTTCTTTGGAAGTCATATTTCAGGTTTAAAAAGCTGAGAACTTATACCAGAAAATAACCTCTTTCCCTCTCTCCTTAAGCATTGATGCTAACACTGTCAGAAATAACCTGCTGGCATGGGTAGACCTTTGTTATAACTAAAAACTACACTCCAAAACAGAAAAAAATCACTGTATGAACAGTTTATGGAAGATGTATATTTATATCTAGCCTAATAAATGATTAATCCCTGGGACCATTTTCAGATGTTTTGTATCACCAGCACAACCTAGATTTAAAGGAGAGTGGCCATATCCAAACTGTATATTCAGAAGTATTCCTGGCTAATGCTAAATGCCAAACAATGTCCAGGAGTTTTGTTGCAGAGTACCAGTTGGCTCAGGCCAAAGGTATCACTTGTACTGTTCAAACAATTTAATGTCAGGGATAATTGCATGCCATTATCCAGGAGTTGTTTAATATCCTGCAATAGATATGAATAAATACCTATAACTAGATAAACTTCTTTTACTGCATGTACACCACTAAAAAGACAGCAGTGATAAATACAGTGAGAATCCCATTCTTCATTAATGTAAAACAGATTATTTATATTTTGTGGTATAATCCTCCTACACAGGAAAGAATTATTGACATAAATAAAAAATAATTGCTGAATACTTTTTGTATTTTCTAAATATTTCTTTCCCATGCTTTCTCATGGTTAACATAAAGTCCTGTTCAGACAAGCAAAACAACAGAAAGGAAAGCGAGACCTTTAACAGCAATCTTTGCATTCATTCACATTTTCTCCTGAAGTTAGAAATTATAATGCATCAGAACTTGTACACAAAAGCTTAAGTGATAAAGTTATACCAGTAAAACACTATATATTTTATTCCACAGTAAACATGATATTTGGGGTGGTTCCAAATGTTGTGCTTCAAAACCAAATCTTGGGACAGTAACATTACCCCAGATAAACCTTGGACAAGGCAAATCCTAGTATGAACATCATTGTCAGGGCACCTCATATTTATCATATCCACTGAAATATGGAATAATAAAGTAAAACCTAACCCAATTACATGATAATGAAATAAAGTTTCAGTTTAAAAAAATGCTTTGGCCTTCTCTTTGTATCCTTATCAATCTGCTAATCTAAGAATGGCTAGCTCTACACAGACCAAATAACTCTAATTGCACAATTACAGCATTAAGACTATTCCATTTACCCAGCAAATTGATTGGCTAAACATACCTAAGTACTTTATTATAATATAGAATTTCATAAGAAACTAAAACTAATGTTGATGTTCAGGACTGTTGAGAAGAAAATGCAGGGCCAGGGTTTTAGCTAATGTAGATTGCTAGGGATCCACTAACTTAAATTGGCTTCACTGATTTACACTGGCTGAAGCACACAGCTGTACTTACCAGCATATTTTGCATACTCCTTCTTCAGTATAATCGCACTTCAGCTCATCATGATGTTTGTGTTACTATGTCTAAGATGAACCACATTCCAGAGGCATATTGCTTGCAGGAAAGACTGTCGATTTGCACGATCCCATTAAAATTACAACTGAACCATTCCAGTAATCAAACTCTTAAAGATTTAGTTGCTTTGCCATGAACCTAACAAGAATCAATTGAAAAGCAAGCATCAAACTTGTGTAACGTTTAAATGTTCAAAATAAAGCATTAATGAAGGCTAAACTTAATCTTTGCAGTAAAGGAATGGTACTTTAATAGTATGCAGCTTTCAAGAGTCCATAACTGTTGCAGAACAATATTAAGCATTGTGTTTTGCAACACAGATCATTATTCTGTATTTTTGAGAGTAGGAGTAGGACCATAGTATTTCATGTTTCTTTTATGTCTTGGACTGTAAATTAAACTTCTGTTCACTAGCAATGATATATTTTGACCAAAAATCCTAAAAGTATAAAGGCTAATGTTGCTTTAGTAGGGAAAATGTAATAATTTTGTTCTTTGTAGGAAAATAAGTCAAAATTCAGGAAGACTCTAATGGGAGGTCTTTCTTGTGTCATCAATGTAATATTGGTTGATATTGTGGCAGTTATTGTTCCAAGATTTTGAAAGTCTTCATAGATAATCCTATATTAGGAAATCCAATTACTTAAAACCAGTCGGGTGATTTTAGATGTCTTAGGATACTGTAGTTTGCCTTAGCTGTCCCTCTTGAAAGGCATCTGTCTTCTGCAGGTTATCTTAAAAGACAGTATAGGTTTATGGATAAGTAACTGATCACATCTTAGTTGTTTGCATTCAGTTGAGCTGAATTACTCTGCTGATGTTATCAACTGGGTTTTCTTCAAGTACCATAAGCTAGGACAATGTTCAGTTGCTAAAACTTATGCATCTAGTACCATTTTAATGACCTTGTGCATATCAAATATGTATATTTTAAGCAAATAAGCAGGGCTGGCAGTTACACCACAATAACTTCAGGACATCCATGCCTCCTGGAATAAGAGCCAGATGGCAGATGGGTTACATGAGGATGTTTCAAACATCATTAGATGCCTCTGTTTAAGCAACTAAATCCTACATGCACATCTGTAGGCATGCAAATCTAGGTATTTCACTCTCTGGTTGAAACTCATCCTTCCTGTGTTGAATACTGTTCTTCATAACAAAAGTGCAACAGGATCCAAAAACAGGGTAAAGCTGTTTATGGTTGATAAAGTAACCATTGCAATTACTTGGGCATTTGTTAAGAAACTTTGATTCAAGAAAATGAATAGACTTTTTTTAAAAATTAATGAACAAGCCCCTAAATCTATGACATAATTATCTTAATAAAGGTTATACAAAATGTCTTAACTGATCTAAGACTTGTGTTTTTCTAATTTCTGCTTTCATGCATGAACTCTTTAGCTTGTTAAGGTTGCAGAATAATTGTGCAGGACTATACTGGGAAAATTATAAATTGAGAAAATATCTGCAGACTCAGGATCATAATTTCAATATTTCTATGACAGTGACTCTACAAAAAGTTTAGTATATACTTGGTATATAATAGGAGTCTTATCCTACTTGTCTAGGCATCTTAGTTTTTTAAGGTAGATCTTGTTTTAGGCACCTGATGAGCGATTAAGCTCACCTTAATACAAATATTCTAGATGAGATTCAGTTACAGGGAACACATATTCAAAATATATTACTATCAGTATAAATTCCAGACGTACTCTTTGATAAAAGATTTCAGGAAAAAGATCATGTTTTGGAGGGCTACAGAGGACAGTAAGTTTCACTAATTCCTAGAGCTGTGTTTTGAGATGTATCCTTCTTCCAGCCTTACCACAGGTGTATAGAGAAACCATTTTCTGCCAACCTATGCCAGTTTATAGCATAACACCTTGAGTTTCATGATCATTGGACTATGGAGCTGCAAAGAGGTTACAGTTTCCTTATTCTCTTCTATAATCTACTCTGGATATGGACATTTTTCCTTTGCATGTCTTGAGCTGCCATCTGTATAAGCACATGGTGGCAGATGTTGCGCAGTCCAAGTCCCATCTAGGTTTTCATAAGAGATTCAGTAAGAGGTTCAGCTGCACACCAACTACAGTGGAGAGCTGAAGGACCTGATTCTGGTTCTTGCCATTATCAACATAGCAACTTTTTAAATTTCAACAGCTTCATGGAGAGCAATGCTCTCACATACTTTGCAGGATAAGGCTGATGACTAGCAAAACATGCCCATTGAATAATTTGAGATGGGAATAAACATTTGTATTTCTACTTCTTAGCACACCACAGACTGAAATAATTTAAATTTAAAGATTTAACATATCACAAAGACAGCAACAACTCCTGTTTCAGGATCCTGATATGTTGAATTGCAATATAATTTTAAAAAACCCACAACATAATTTGAGGTGCAATTTCATACATGATGATATTCTCACCTGTGTGTTATTTAAAACAAAAAAAAAAATCAGAGTTACTTAATTTTTTTTGGAAATCCTATTCAAGTAAATATTTTTTATTAAAAGAAAACCTCATCTTGTGAAGAAAAAATATTAGGCATCACTTTATCTTCTGTGGTTAATTATTCCTCCTGACCTATTTTATATTTTTAATCAATGATTATATTTAATTCACAAGCTTCAATATATTGAAGTTTATTAAGAATGCCTTTTCCTTAATTCAATGTTTACATTCATTTTTCTTACTTTAAATCAAGGAGGGGTGAGAAGTGCTAATTCCTTGATATGAATTGAATTTCTGAATCCTTGATTGGGAACTCTGAAGTTTAGGCTTGTTTTCTATCCTACTTTCCCCATATGTGTTACAGGAAGCAAACATGTACTAGACTGTTTGAAATCAGAGATTTTTAATCAAAATGAGAAGTCTGGGATGTTTCAGGTTTCTTTTCAGAATGTATCCTTGTAGTCTTATATCACACAAAACTCACTGAACCTTCTAGCCTCACAGACATCAAAGCTCACTCAGCCCCTGGTTAATTCTATATGGGACAGGTTTTTATTCGAAGGTTGAGAGATTGGAAACTTATGGATAGCAATGTTTCTCTCTTTTTTTTCCCATTTTCTTTTTGTTTCTAGAGGTGTATTCTCTATTTTTCCTTCTTTCCCCTCCCTTATGATGTACAGATACCTAGTGTAGAAGTGTAAGATCTGAAACTATTAATTTGAAGTTCTCTTAAAAGAATGAAAAAAAAAATATGAAAGTAATAGGTCTCTTCCTCCAACTGCATTTTATTTCCTAAAGAATTTTCTTGCAAATTAAACAATATATGGACTTCTAAGCAGGCAGTGTAATAACTGGGTTTTAGTGTATAACAGCAGGAAATATTCTGTAAGAATGATTTTGTATTCAGATGACAATTTTCTTCAATAGAGTGAGAAAACCTTTTGAAATTTTCCTCCAACAATCTCTGATGCTTCTCTTTGATCAATTAAGTCATCCATAGTTGTATCACCTGAAAGTTTTATTACTGTTTTTTTCTTACATAGGGAAACAGTTCGATAATGGACAACATAGCTGCTTCACATTCTATGGAATAAAAAGGGCAGTATCTAAGGGAAATTTGCAGTTTGTTAAAGATTAATCACCCTCACGATGTCTGCTGGTCCCTCTCCATTGGCTGAAAAACATATCTAGTAGAGAAACTTTTGCTTGAAGCTTGAGGTTATGAATGAAGCCCAACCTCCAGTATTAAAATGTTGAGTTCAATACCTCAGAAGTTGCTTGTTTCTTTCAATACAAATACAATATTAGACTTAGAAGTTTTCCCAAGATATGTAGAAGCAATTAAAATTAATTATTTATAAATACAGACATTATTTGAGCCTGATTTTTATCTTTGTAGTTTCAAATGATATAGGACAACCTTCTTTGTAGCATTGCCTGATTATATTATCTCAATGTGTAGTAAAAAATGTGGTCAAAATAAAAAAAACCTGTATTATTTAAAGTACTTTCAAAGTCACTCAGCTTTGAAAATGGGTAGCCTATTTGATTTGAAACAGCACAGGTCTGCTGACATCCAAAATATACTGACTGTACAGTCAGTCTGTTGCTTATTTTACTTAGTAAGGACATGACTGTTTAAAGACATTTATGTTTATAAATATTTGCTGGTCTCTTCCCTATCAGTTGTCCTATATTGCTTGATGTTTGTTACCCCCTTTCTGACTTCCATTGCAGAATCTCTCAGGGTGTCCAGGAATACTGATAGATGCCTTTGTATGTAAGCTAATTTAATGAAAATAAACAGAATTAAAACAAACAAACTTTCTGCAACAGGGATCCAAAATGTAATTCTGAAAAAGTTTCATGCAATATATTTGTCCATAGATAATGCTGAGAAAGCTCTTTTATGTTTTATCATGTGTTTTATAAGGATGTCTTTCCTTACCTAGTTCAGCTCAGCACAGAGGCATACATTTAACTGTATACACATAAGTCCTTTTAAATCTATTGAAAAGACTGAAATATTTTCTTGCTGCAGGTTTCTATCTATGTTCATATTTACATCTGGGTCTCACAGGGGTTGTGTGAAGAAAATTTCTGGACTAGGAAAGATAAGAAAATATTTTATTTTGACAGAACCACCAAAATCTGCCTGCTGCTTCCCTTTCCAGAAATAAATCCTGGCAGACCATGATCTATTTATTCTCAAATTACTTCTTGGAACTATATAAAGGTATTTTACCATTTCTATTCTAAGTGGTCTTCACCTTTCTGCTAAAAATACATTGGATCTAAATCTCAGAAATTTAGATTTATTTTTATACTTATTCTCATCTTCCATAATGAATGACACTTTTGTGCAGTTTCTTACTTACTAAGTTTGATAAAATAAAAGAAAATATACAATAAATTATTTTTCCCTATTTTATATTATATATTTAGTAGTACATGACAGGAAGAAAATATTGCATTGTTTAATAAAAAATTTGTAATAAAAATTGTATTCTTCTCTTGTTTGAATTTTGCATTTGTATTTTGGCAAATTGGCGCCATTGTATTTTAGTTCTGTAGCATAAATTCCAGGACACCACAAAAATGCTGTTGTCTCAGGTGTTAAGACTAACCTGGGATCCAATTTAAAATTCTCAAAAGTATTTTTGCTGTGACTTTTTTATAAAATCTATGTGAGCCCATTGTATCTTCCTGAAAAAGAAATCTGTTGAAGAAATTTAAGGAATAACCTAGTTCATCCTTATGTCGATGTTACATCATAAATATTACGGGTTCAATATTGCTAATACCAGCTTTGTTATGAATGGAGTACATGTAGGGTACAGTTTACCTACTCTTGATGTAGACTTCTACAGCTAGGGGAGATTATTCTTATCCTTGAAATTTTGAAAAAGTCTAAACTCTGCTCCTTGGCAGAGCAGCAAAAGAGAAATGTACTGTATGAATAGTAGAAAAGCAAGTCGGAAACATCAGTCATAGAAAAATTAGTTTCAAGAAAGCATGAAGAAAACTAAAAGCCAAATCCCTGTGAAAAATCTGTCTTTCACAGGCTTAAGAATGTTACCTTTTTTTATCTTTCTTTTTTTTCTTTTCTTTTTTTTTCCCCTAAAGACTTTAAAATAACAGACTTGTAACTGCAACAGGAGAGGCAAAGGAGTGAAATGACTTTGACTTATCAAGCTGACAGGAATGGACCAAGACAGATTACTGAAGCTGTAATCAGTGCAGTTTACCCACAGCTCAGCCTTGGGAACTCCTGAGAAGAAAGAAAAAGATACGAAAAAATGATATGAACACATCAGAAGTTACATAGATTTGCACCAAGAAGGAGGACACATCTGAAAGTTACCTGCAAGTTTTAAGGGCAGCACAAAAGGTACCTCATAACTTTATAATAGCTTTATTAAATTTGGTTTTCAACAGAAAATATAATTCATTTTCTAAGAAGCTGGATTTGGTTTCAGGACTCAGCATAAAAAAATTCTGGTTGTCCATTTAGTTTAGGACAGGTTAAAGAATAACATTATTGGACAGTGATGAAATTTTATTTCAAAGTTGTAGGGAAGACATAGCTGCATATTTATGAAAGGGGAAATAGAATTGGAAATATAAAGATATAAAAACCCCTCCACACTGTTATTTAAGGTCCATTTGATAAGGAAAACAGCATTTTTAGTACAAACAGGCACTGGAAGAGTTTGTCTGGAGAAGATGTGGAGACCTTGGAGATAACCAAAACAAACTGGACAAGATCTTGGACAACCAGCACTAGCATTATCCATCTTCAGCATGGGATCTTGGAACTAGATTATCTCCCAAGGTCCTTTCCCACTTCAGTCATTCTGAGCTTCTGCCATATGTTTTTTAATTTTTTCCTCCCTCGAATCAATTTACTGGAGAGCATAAGCATACCCAAATTCTGTTTCAGGGAGAAGATTGCTTAGTTAATTCAGGTATTTGGAGAAAATGACAACAAATAAAAAGAGCTAGGCAGAGATAATATTCATGTCACCTAAGAAAATGATAACCTATGTCACAGTCTCTAGCTCTGTCAAGACTGGAAGAAAAGAGACTAAGCAGAGCTGTCACACTTACAGGACAAGATGTCTCAAATCTTTCTTAATTAAGCAATTGATTCCCAATAACTAAGTCATATTACATTAATGTAATGGACTAGTGAAAGCAAATATCCCTCACAGGTGATTCAAAGCCTCAGTACTGAGCCATACTTGGAAGCTTTTCCAAGATGAACATGAAAATATAAAAGTAGTGGTGATGTAGATACAGCCACTGTAGATAGCAAACTTACTATTTTTTAAGCAATATTTCAAATATTGTTGCATTATTATATATTGATATGATATATAATATATAATATAATATATCGATATATGTATTATATATTGATATTATATACTGATATCATCAGTGGAAAATTAAGTAACTTTAGAGGAAATTCTGAGAAAATATACAGAATTTAAGATTATTTTCTGAAGCCTATTAAGTATTTTTTCTCCTTGAACTTACATCTAAAATGAATAAGTAACTGATTACCTTTATTTTTCCATTGCCTTAGATATGCAGATTATAGCCCTTAAAATACACAGAAGAGCTTCAGGGGGATAGATAGATAAATAAATAAATAGGAAGATCCCATTTGAAATATGCTGTAAACACAGCTTTAATCTACACTGCAGGACAAAGTATCAGAACTGGGTCATGCATGTCCAGAACTCTAGGCAAGTCAAATGCGAGTATTTTGCACAGAGGTCATCCTCATTTTAGTTAGATATTGGAAATGCTGTCTCCTGAGGTGGGTGTGGGTGTGGGTGTGTTACAGTATCACAGCATGGCTGAGGTGGAAGGGAACGTCTTGAAATCAAGCAGCCCAGCCCCATCATCCTTCTTAATTATAAGCCTGGGACAATGTTCTATTGAGTTTTGAAAATCTCCACGGATGGAGACTCCACAACCTCTCTGGGACACCTGCGAGAGTGTTTTACTATCCTCAAAATAAAAAGTTATTTCTTGTGTTTGGATAGAATTTCCTGGATTTTCATTTTTGCCCATTGCCCCTTGTCCTCTCAAAGGCCATTGCTGAGAAGAGTCTGGATCCTTCATTCCCTTCTATCAAGTATTAATACACTTTAAGATCACCCTGAATATTCTCTTCTCCAGGATGAGCTGTTCTAGCTCTCTCAATCCCTCCTCATTTGAAAGGTCTTCCAGACAGAATATTCGGGTAACAATGTGACTGCTGAAAACACTTTCTGAATCCAGTCCAAGTTGGGTGGAAAACTACTTTAGGAGTTGTTTTAAATTTAGACATCAAACCATTTACCTAACTCAAAACTCCTTAGGTAATGGAATAAGGTAAATTCAGGATTCATCAGCACATCAAAATTTTAATGCCTTAAATTTTGGATTTGAATTACTAAAATAGGGCATCCTCTACATCTTTCTTTAATCATAGCCCAGAAATAATTTGTGTTGTTTGAAAAATGTATTCAGTATCTTTAATCTACCTGCCAAATATACACAGACCTTCAGTATCCTACTGTAGAACTAATCCCTCTAAAAGATGTATGCATAATTTACCACGGTGTTGCACACCTCTAAACATGATGATTAATTTTTTAAATCATCAGCAATTATTTTACAAGGAAAAAAGAAAAAAACTTGAATGAAAACTGACATCAGTAGATATAAGAAAATAAATATGAATGACAGTCCATTTCTGATCAGCATGAAACTTCCTGATAATACCATGCAAAATGAAGCATTCATTTCACAAATGCAGATAATGAAGATGTGAGTGGCAGAGCGTGTGTCAAAAGTATGTAAATGAATTGATGTTTAATCTACCTATGCCTAAGAAAAGCAATCACCTCCTGCAGAAGGGTTGCTTTTATTTTGGTAATGTTAGCTGATGAAATCCCAGCACTCTAACAAGGGTTTATAATTTGATAGAAATTACTGGTGACTGGATCTGCATTTTCTTCAAACTGCTGCCCTGCTTCTTGCTAAGTGCACTGCTGACATGTTTGATATTGAACTTGAACTTAAAAATTACTATCCCAGTAGATGTTTATTAGATTTAGCGGCTGAAGTAAACCGAGACATGGTGCCCGCAGTACAATCTAAAAACAGACCTTATTTATGTGTGCCGGGAAATGTTGCACATTTCTTCCAGGAAAAAGAGAAAATCAGAAATAACAAGAGCAAAAACACCCACAAAGCAAGGTATTATCCATGCTATTAGAGGGCCAAAGAAAATTGACCTGTGTTAGACTAATGTAATGCCATCTTTGAAAACATTACAGTACTATGTAATGCAATTTATTTTCATATAATCATTTTAATACTCATTATTGGGAAAAAGCTTGACAGAAAAAAAGCAGTTATAAATTTAATACATGCCATGAGCTGAGGCAGAATAATCTCAGTATGGGGATCTAATTTTTCGTGTGAAAATATTACACACTTTTTAGTAGGAACTCCATGTATATGGTTAATTTGAAATTGTTTAAAAAAATACCTATAAACTTAGCAGAAATGGTAATATATGAAGGAAGATACAGAAATATTTTATAGTATATGCTTATCTCTACAGAATCAATATAAATTTTGAAATTAAATACAGTAGACAATACTTCAACCTTTTTTGTTTCTGCTTACAGATGACTGTAATGCTATAACCGTAATCACCATGTAAGTGTCTACTTGTTTCCTAGGACTTCTGTTCAATAAGACCTGTAATTTTTTGGCTATACATACAAAAGTTAGTTGGAGAAATACACACTGTAGTGACCTGGGCTCACTGGCATTGAATGTCTCATGAGTGTAGGAAGCTTTCTGCTGGGGTTCTGTGATTTCTGTCATTCCTTCATCTCCTTTTGTTCTACAGTTCTTTGCTGTCATTGATCAATAACATTAAGCTCCTATGAGCAGAGCACATCTCAGAAGTATTCAGTGTTGAATTTCAAGTGAAGTTTGACTGTTGTATATCAGTCTGTTGTTTAGTGTCAACTGTTGTACAAATATCACAAGAATTGTCTGAATGAAGAAGGAGTGATAAACACAGAAAAGAAAAAGGAGACACAAAGTCATAAAAAGACAAGAAAAAGAGAAAGGAAAGGAAGAATGTGTATATAAAGGAATCAGGAGCAGTCCCAGATGAATTAGTGTGCCCTGGCAGCCAGGAGGAACAACTGTGTCCTGGGGGGCATCAGACACAGCATCACCAGTGGACAAGGGAAGGGATTGTGCTGCTCTGCTCTGCACTGGGGCAGCCTCACCTCGAGTGCTGGGGGCAGTTTTGGGCACCACAACATGAAAAAGACATTAAACTTTAGGAGACCACCCAAAAGAGGGCAATAAAAATGGTGAAGGGCCTTGAGGGGAGCTTTTTGAGGAGTGGTTGAGGTCACTTGTTCTATTCAGCCTGGAGGTGACTGAGGGGAGACTTCATTGCAGTTCCGACTTCCTCATGAGGGGAAGATGAGGGGCAGGCACTGACCTCTTCTCTGTGGTGACCAGTTAAAGAAACTGAGGGAATGGCCTCAAGTTGTGTCAAGGAAGGTTTAGGCTGGGTATTAGAAAAGGTTCTTCACCCAAAGGATGGTTGGGCACTGGAACAGGCTCCCCAGGGAAGTGGTCACAGCACCAGTCTGACAGAGTTCAAGTGTTTAGGCAATGCTTTCAGGCACATGGTGTGACTCTTGAGGATGGATCTGTGCAGAGACAGGAACTGAACTCGGTGATCCCTGTGGGTCATTTCCAACTCAGTATATTCTGTGATTCTGTGACTTGTGCATATGGAAAAAAGAGTATGCACATCTTGGTACAGCAAACACAAGACTCAGAAGAAATCCAGCCATGGAAAATCGTAGCACTTGAGTATTTTTTCTACATCCACACTACTTATGATTTGCCTCTAAAATGCTTTGATGAGACAACATAAGGGAATTCTAAAATTGTTACCAGTGATATTGATGACCTTCTGTTCACTGATGTGGCTGGCTCAGTAAGATCATGAGCAAAACTGTCCAAAAAAGGAGAAATCTTTCCCAAAGGATTCACGTCTCTAAAATATTTCACTGCATTTAATGATTATCCTGAAAACTTATGCTCAGCAACTGCTTAATTAACAAGAAATTCTGATTCTACTGGTATCCTGGTTTCAGTATGGATACCATGAGTTTCTCTGTGTGCTTAGAAACATTTTTGTGTAGATAATTGTGCTGCTTTTGGCTGGGAAAGAGTTAGCTTTGACAATTGAGTTAGTTATGACAATTTGGATCCTATTTTATGCCCAGCCTCAACTGACGCCCTGGAAGTACACATTCTCCACCTAATTTCTAAGTTCACAGATAATAAGTTCCTGGAACTTATTCCTTGAATTGTCAAAACACAGCTCTTACGACAGCATCCATTCAAAAAGCAATGACAGCAAAATTTTCATTTCCTGGTGCAATATTCCTACACTTAGAATACTTAGAATGGAGAGAAAATTTCTATTGAAACTTCTCCTTTCATTAATTACTTAAAACCTACACTTCCTACCCTAACAAATAGATTAAAGAGCACATTTTGAGGAAGGACACTGACTTGTCAATAAGCAGTGGAGTGCTCAGCAAGCACTGACAGGTCTTTCAAGAATCACTTGTCCATAGAATTTCAGACAGGTCTTCACACCCATTCTAGCCCATCTAAGCTGTACCTCACTCAACCTGATGATTTATGGGACTTCTTTTCTGAGATAATTGATTTTGCCCCACCCCAGAACTGCTGTGGAATCTTAATGCAGGTCGCTGCTTCTTGTACCAGACACAATCCCAGTTAAACTCCTGTCATTAATTTTGAAGGGATTAAGTTCCTTTCTAAATGTATATTTAAATTACACATGGAAAAATAATTTAGATCACATTTTCATTATTTTATATACTGAAATTCTAAATTACTGCTGATTGAACAGTCTGATTGATTTAAAAAGCTTCGAAACACAAGTCCTTAATAGTACAATATTGGTCAGTGTTGTAAATGTTGACCTTAAGGCTTATAAAAATTATTACTTGCATTTAAAAAATATTTTTTATGGAAGAAACATAGTTCTGTACTTTTGAAATATATAATTTATTTTCTCCTCATTATCAACTTCATGATATTATCTGATCTGCTCTTGGAGGGTTTCTTGGTATTTCCTGATTAAGAACTAAGGTAGCAATGCATGTGATTATTTATTTGACAGACATTTCATTCTCTTTCTTGGTTTTTTTTTTAGGGGGGGGAGTTTGGTTGGGAGTTTTTTGGTTGGTGATAAAAAATAGATAAAACTTTATGTGTTTTTAATTTAACTTCCAAAACTTTTATGATTGTTCATGACAAAGGAATGAGAACATTTCACAGTTTTACTTTATTCCTAATTTCTTAGGTCTATTTTTCTCATATGAAATTCATATAACCCACTAGCTGTAGTTTTCAGCAAGCTGCCCTAATTAAATTTAAAGCACATATCTCAATATGTTATCGATAACAAAGCTTCTACTCCATCACTGTCAATTTGAACAAAAGAATTCAAGAGTAAATCGACAATGTGGTGATTTTGTAATGCTCTGAATATTTCAGTTTCTTGGAAACTTTCCAAGAAAACTGGGAATGCTGTGTACTTTGTGCTAAAAATTGAGGCCCTAAAGTTCCGGGATTTTTCCACAGATTTTAGGGAGATCTGTCCAGGCTACAGGCAACTGAAAGAATCACAGAATCAAAGAATCACAGAATGGGTCAAGTTGGAAGGGATCACAGTGGGACATCTGATCTAATCTTCCTGCTGAAGGAGAGTCATTTTAGAGCACAGGAATGTGGTTCTTGAATATCTCCAATGAGAGAGACTCCACAATCTCTCTGGGCAATCTTCCAGTGCTTGCTTACCCACACAGTTACAAAGGTCTGTCTCATATTCTTATGGATATTCCAGTACATCAGTTTCTGCTTGACACCTCTTGTCCTATTGCTTGGCACCCCTCCCTCAATCTGGACCCTCCACTGGACCTGCTCCAGGAACTCTAGGTCTCTCTTATATTGAAGAGCCCAAAACTGGACACAGCACTCACAGTGTGGCCTCACCAGTGTTGAGTAGAGGGGCAGGATCACCTCCTCCAACCTACTGGCAATGCTGCTCCTAATGCACCCCAGGATACTCTTGGCCTTCTTGGCCACAAGGAGACACTCTTGGCTTTAATAAATCACTTTACTGGTATAAAAATATAATGAATAATAAATAGATTATTAATACATTTGATAAATTATTAGAGGACAGAGGACATCTTAGACCTGTAACTCAAAACAGTAGCATTACAAAATAAATGACAAAGTGGAAAAAAAAGTATATTTTACTGAGTTACTTATATAACTTCCTTCCATTAAGTGAAATTCTTAAAATCTAAGCTTAGGAAAAGAAAAAGCACACATAAAAAACCCCTAAAGATTACTTAAAATATATTGTGATAGAAACACTTCTATTTGTAGAAGATGACTCTAATTCTAAATATTGCTGTTGGTAATTCAGAGTGGAAGATGGTTTTCTGTTCTCAGTATTTTGTGCATTTAGTTATATAGGATGAAATTCATGCCTGGGTAAAAATACCCCTTTGTGGGCTTCATAACTTTAATTCTTGTATTGTGGAGCTAAAAGGGACCAAGCTGCAGCCTAGATCTTGTGCTAGGGTTCTTGCAAAACGAGGAAAAAATCTCATAATTCATAATGAGTATATTTTAAAACTATAAAAAGTAGGACAGGATAACGGGTATAAAAATCGCCACTGTCATAAATATTCTAATGCATATTTAGTTCCTGTGACACAGATCACTATTATTTTGTTCTTTCTTGTCCTCATATTAACGTAAAAAAATCATATTTTCACATGTGCAAGCTTGCCAGTGCTTCTAATGGTGTATTTACTCATCTGAACACATAGAAGAGGTGCAAATGTCCTACATGACTTACAAATCCTAGGCTGAAAAGTCCTCAAGTGACATTTCCTTATACAGTGAAGTCTTAATTTGCCTTAAGTTTGAACTAGTACTCACTAGCACAAAACGTGTTTCTGTTGTTTGGATGACAACAGGTGAAAGAACAACGGCCACTGCACAAGGAAAGAAACAATATCCTAACCAGTATCTCATTGAGAAAGGCTCTCGGTCCTCTGACATCATTGAGACAATCTGCTGCTCTTCTCTACACAGACAGCAACTGGATCTGATCCTGCATTGTTGTCAGGCTCTTCTCATTCCACTGTAAAAGACCTCAGCAAAAAAAAAAGGAATGTGTTTTTTTTTGTCTAGTGTGTGTATCCACTCACTTAACAATATTTATATGGGAAAGCCTCTTGAAAATAACAATATCTATAATCAACAGGGATTAGAGTTTCAAGACTAACAGTAGCAACAATAAAAACTGTAGATGCTATTAAAATTCAGATTTTCACTGGACAAAACTGCTACCATAAGCACAGCCTCAGAAGACCTAAAGTTTAAAGGATTTTGGGTTCAACCCAAAGATTTAAAACCAGTAATATCATAAATTTGTGCTAAAGGGGTCTATCTCTCCTTCTCAGTGCACCTGGGCAGTACTTCATCATTTTGAGGAGGCTGGGACACAGGCTAAATCCCCTCATTTTCTGCTGCTGGTCTCAGAAGCAGAACCTTTGTCACACTGCTTGAAGAAATACCTGCTCTGATTTGAACAAGAATGTGCTTCTGTGTCAGGTTTGCCCTGCATCTGGCCATCCATGCCTTGTGTTTACTGTAGTCTTTAATATAAACACTGAGTCTGTAACAATATTATCTGCTACTCAACTAACAAGCAAGAAAACTCCACCACTTTCATTTTTAGTGTGCCAGAATTACATATTTGGAATGAAAGCATAGACATAAAAAACCCCTATTAAAGAAAAAGTACAATTAAAAAAAAAAAGTATATTAAGAGCTATAAGAAAGAGAAAATTATTTCCATTTATGCTGCTTGTATGTTTTATTGCAAAGTTTAGTGAATACTGCATTCAGGTAATATAGGCAATGAGGCAAGGAAACAGGTTAATCTGTTCCATAAAACAATAATCCTACCACACCTTCTAGGAACAGAATGTTTCAGCTTCTTTTGTTAGTAATAATTAGAAATAAGAAAACTGAGCAGAAGAAACAGAATAATTATTTCATAATGTTTGCTTCAAGATAAAAAAGTCAGATGCTGCCATTTTCCAAGATTAATCCACAGAATGAAAGAAAGCAAAAACTTTTGTATCGAAAACAGTATATAAATTTTTTCTAGTAAGAAAGAAACCTCAAACCAGTTAGTTTGATGAAAACTCTATATTTTCCCCCATATCTAGCAGAAATACAATGAAGTTTGTGACCATTGTTCTGTGATGCACACTTAGAAGGAGAGTAACACCACGGTTTGCCTGATTATCTTCAGGACATCAATGAAACTGAATTAGGAATATTTGAAGAAAGAAAAATTATATTGCAATCAGCTGGTTTGAACTTTGACAACACATCATCATTTGCAACCAGTACCCCTAAGATTAATTTTGGAGAACATCCCTATGACTACAGAGTTAATGGGAAATGAAAATGAGTATTTGCTTGAAGTTAATTGCTTGCCTCATATATTGCATAATGCAGTAAAGTACACTATTGAAAAAAAAATTATTTGGCTTTAAAAGCTGTGAAACAAAAGTTTTCAATTACTTTATGCTCATCCACCAAAGCAATTTCAGAACTATCAAAAGTATTTTACTTTACCAGCATTCAATATACTGAAACACTGAGGCACATTTACAAAGTCCTAATTGTCCCGAGGATTGGAAGTATTCTATGTTTTCTATATGAAGTTAGTTTGTACACTCAGGCATTGTATTTTGAAGTTTTTTAAGTATGCTGAAAATCTCTCCATTGCCAAGTTCACCAGATTCTAACTATTCTATCATTTGAATAATTTTGACAGGTATCTTCTTAGTGATGGATCTGCCAAGACCAAGTTTCAAATTAATGTCCTATGTGTATGAACTGATTTTTGAAAAATTTTGGAATAGAGTAAAAATCAAAACTACTTTTTAAAACAATATATGGAAGTATATGGTAACATAAATATGCCTGTAAGAAGAACAATAATAAGTAGGTGAGCAACAATATATGTAATATGATAAAAATATTTTTCAACCCTGAAAAGAAAACCGTCTTCCCTGCATTTTCTTTGACATAGGAAAGTTGGTGAAATCTAGAACTATTTCAGAGAAACTATGCAGTTCTCTATGCCTTCAGTTTCACACGTATATAATTTTCAAATACCATTTTTCTGCTGTTAATTTTTTTTAAAAATTATATTTTAAAATTAAATTTAATGGAGAATATTGAAGGAAACTAATGTTAGTAAGACAAAATTGAATCTTAGCTTAAATTAAAATTTATGAGGATCAAAATAAGTTCTACTTCATCATGAACTAAGGACACAAAATTTTATACTACTAGAAAGGCCTTGAGAAAAAACAAGTTATATGATTGCAAAAAATAAAGGTAAGAAGGGTACTGAACTTCAGTAGGCAGGAGTATTGTATCAGGTATCAAAAATAAACACAAAGACCCTTCTTATACGTTCAGTGAAATTCAGTATGATATCTTAATAGCTACCATCAGAATTTTGCACTTAAAATTTGCTGTGAATTTACAAGGAAAAATACCATTTTTTAGTAACTCCTGCCATTATAGACTGATATTTATAACTCTGAAGAAAATAAATATATATGTTTCATTTTTTCATAAATTCACTTGACTTTCTTCTACATGAAAGTTCATTCAAACCTTTAGACATCCCCAAGTAAAATGTTAAAATTAATGACAACCGCAACAACTGAGATAAATTGGAGATTTACCAGGGAGATTAAGGGGCTTTTAGCCATTCCTTAACAATATCCAACTCAGCAGGCACTCCCACAGCAGGTAATATATCCAGGACACATAATTTTCATCCACCCTTCTTTTCATTTTGGACTTAGATCTGTATTTAGTGTGGTTCTAAACTGATGTAAATACTGACCTGCATCAAGTAATTTTAGATTGAATCTTATGCAGGGAAAGCTTAAACACTTGCTTTATCCAAAAAATTGTTTGTGGAGTAGGGGAAGGGATGTTTCTCTAACATTAAATTTTTGATGTGTTTGTATGTGTTAATAATGAAGTATTTGGTCATGTTAAGAAATCATTTATATTATTCAACATGGGACAAATATTACAAATGTTGCAGGAGAGTACATAATGCATTAGTTTCAGCTGACCTTCATATTAGGCAAAAACCAACTCTTCTAGCATCGGGACTGCTTAAAGTGAAACATCTCCACTTCAAGAGGGGTCTCAGATGATTTTGAGGAGAAGGGAATTTGATTAAAAGTGCAGAAAAGTAGATAGGTTAATACGCAAGCTGACTAATACTGTGCATATTCCATACTGAAAGCTGACAGGAAAAGAGGACCTGTTTGCAATACATTAAATGATGCTCACTAGGGCAAAGCTTCCATCAAAATCTTTGCACTCTCTTTGAGTTCTCATTGAGCTCAGGCACAAATCTTATTTACTATGATGCTTTTAATCATGACATTAAATTAATTTCTTGTGCAATTATGATCACTTCTATGCAATGAATAAGCCCTACACTATCTATAAGAGTCTTTGAACTTGAAGGCCCGAGACTTTTTCTGAACTTGCAAGAAAATGCATGCAACTGTGATGGAATTGTGACAACATAAAATATGACAATCACATATTTTTTTGCCTATATGGAATGTATATACATAAGCAGGTAATTGTATATGCCTACATATACATTCTGTCTTATGTGCACATATAAAACCATCCATATTCTTTTTCACCTTCCCTTCCTTTGTCTTTGCTTAGATGGTTAAGTGTTTTTCATGCATATGACTTAATGCTTACAATTTACTTCTCCTCCTTTTATTTCCATCATATAATTTTTAAAATATAAGTTCAGCAAGTTTTTGAACAAGCGAAAGATGTCCTGCAATTCCCATCATTGTTAAACTGCTTGTGTAACTGACATCCATTTTTCTTTACTATTATCATAATGGCTTCTGAAGATTTATGAGAATTTGAATTATTTATTTCCCATAAAAAAATAAATTTCATATTATTAAAGGAAAAATGTTAGGGAGGGTTTTTTGGGTTTTTTGGGAAAGCAACACAATTTGGAAGTGATAATGAGATTCTTTGATGAAACCCAAACTGGATATATGAGGTATCCTGCATATATATTATGTGAACCAGAGATATGAGGAGATAAAATCTTAAAGTTTTGTAAAAAAAAGTGGAGCTAAGCGCTATTAAAAAAAAAAAAAAAAAACCAAACACAACTGTGTGTGAAGCCTTTGTCTCATAATTTTTTAAACTATAATATCATCTACAGGTATAATATGTTCTTAACATATTTAGAAACTAAGCTTAATCTTATAATCCATTTATATTTCAGATGGTAGAAGTGGTATTAACCAGAACAGACTATGACCTCTGACTGGTTAATCCTAATTAAAGCTGAGCAAGAGATTTTTTTGCACCATTTTCTGATGAATTCAATACCAGGCTGAACTATAACTCTTCTGGTGTGTGTTATTCCCACTACATGAACAAAGAAGGGTATGGGGTCACCCATGTTTTGGATCAATTTGAAGAGTTTCAATGGTACCTATGCAATGAACTGAGCTGGGAACAGCATGGCAGGGCAAAATAAGGTTTCCAGGGAAAATTAGTTAGCAGAGGATAATATAATTAACCTCTACTTGACAAAATATAAAAATTCCTGTGCTACCCCCTGCCCTCCACTACTCTAAGAATATGTTAAACTAACCTTCAGATATTTTAGACCTCCTGCATGACAAAGATATATCAAAAAGCCATCAGAAGTAGAAAAAGTTAAGGTCAAATTTCCAATTCTAGCTAGCATTACTCCTGAGATGGACAGATGCCCAAAGGGTGGCTTAAATGTGATGTGTGGTTTCTGGCTTTTTTACTGATTTTGAGCAGGGCAGAGAAGCTGAAAGGAATAGTACAACTCATCCCAGTGACAGTGGCATGCCTACTACATTTGTGTTTATCTTGTCCATGGAATGGGGTAAGCAGCAGTTGGCAGAGCCACATAATGGTAGATTTATCTGCCATGTCACTGCTTCCTGCTATCTGCCATCAACCTACCAGGATAAATTCATATCCCATTGTCTTATTCAGGTGACGCTCATAAGTTCACTGCTGTAATACTAGGGGACATCAATGCCAAAAGTGCTCTCAGCCCAACCTCAAATCCACTGGCAAGACTCCTCAGTAGTCAACAAATGAAACAGACAAATAAAAAACTGAAATAAATGGACGAACCAATCAACCAACCAACCACAAAAAAGTCCCTAACCCAAAATCAAAGCACTTACTTTAATCTTCTTTGGAAGAAAAGTTTCCAGGGTTTTAAACTATACATTATAGGTTATCTTCAGATTTATTTTCAGAAATCAGCAAAATGAGGTGTTTAAATGTTTTCCTCTGTTGGCCAATAGGTGTCACAATTAGAAGTGCATGAATTCTGTTCATCACCATTCATTTTTTTCCTGAGAAATGGTTCACTATCTTCACTATGAATAACGCTCAATTATCCAAATATCTAAATGTTTAATGTGTTAATCATAAATTTTTTCTCCCCTCAGAAAAGAGGATTGATCAGAAAAATACTTGTCTTTTTCTAACGGTAAAAATTAGTTATTTAGAATTTGGGATAACAGAGTTGTGTCTCAGAACACATTTATAAAACATTCTTTGGGGGAAAAAATACTTGTCAGTAAAATTTGTGTGTTTCTATTGAAAGTTAAAAATGCCAAACCCTGTTTCTATAAGCAATTTTTAAATTAAATTAATAAATAATTATGTAAATGAAAATAGAATTGTTCTTTCTTTACTGCAACTATATTGTGTTTGGGTTTCCAAGTTTTCCACTTGGTGAGATCCCTAATTATGCTTTTATAGGAGAGATTCTTTTCCCTTTAAATAGTGGTAAAGTCTACAGAAGGCTGCTTATTAAATCTAGTTCTGTACTGAAAAAAATTGAACTTACTCCACCCTTTAATTCCATTAAATAAAAGTAACATGCACTTCTAAAATTGGAATATATACCTAGATATTTAATTTTACAGGAGTTAGATGAGCACATATTCTTCTGCACTTCCCATTTCTGTTACAGAGCATGTTGTGACCTTTACAGTGATCAGGCCAATATTGTGGGGCTGCAGATGGCCATTGAGTAAAAAGCTGCTATTTCTCACTACTTCAGCTTGATTTTCATGCAGTCTCTTTTCCTCATTTGGTTTAAACTGTAACAGCTATAGCAATAATTAACTCATATACTGCTTTACCAGGGGAATGAGAAAAAGAGCACTGAGTCCTCTGAACTGGGTTGGAGAGCATAAAACAGTCTTCTCTATAAGCCTACTAGCTATTTATAGTATTTTGACCCTTAGAGCTGAAGTGAAAACAGTCATTTATATGTTTTGTTCCGGTTTCTTTAGCTTTCTGTGGTGGCTTGTCCCTGGCTGGACACCAGGTGCAGACCAAAGCCACTCTATTTCTTCTCCCCACAGCTGGACAGGGAACAGACAACACAATAAAAGGCTTGTGGGTCAAGATGAGAACAGGGAGAAATCACTCGCCAATTACCATCACAGGCAAAACAGACTCGACTTGGGGAAAGTTAATTTAATTTATTACCAAACAAATCAGAAAATATTAATGAGAAATAAACCCAAATCTTAAAAATACTGTCCCCTCATCCTTTCTCTCTTCCTGGGCTCCATTCTCCTGACTTCTCTACCTTCTTCCCTAAAATGTCACAGTGGAACATGGAATGGTTGTGGTCAGCTCATCATAAGTTGTCTCTGCCACTCCCTCCTCAGGGGGACAGAATACTCACACTCCTCCCCTGTTTCAGTGTGTGGGATCAGTCCCACAGGAGATGGTTCTCCATGAACTTTTCCAACATGAGTCCTTCCCACAGGCTGCAGATCATCATGAGCCATTCCAGTGTGGGTCCTCTGTGGGGTCACAAGTCTTGCCAGGAGCTTGCAAGGTCACAGTCACCTTCAGGCGCCCAAGTGCTCTGGCACAGGGTCCCCCAGAGGGAGGGTGCAAGTGGAGCTCTGCACCACTGTGGAATGGGACATGAATTGGCTGCAGGGGCACAGCTGCCTCACCATGGTCTGCACCAGGGGCTGCAGGGGGATCTCAGCTCTGGCACCTGAAGCACCTCCTCCCCCTCCTTCTGCACTGACCTTGGTGTTTGAAGAGTTTCTCTCACATAGTATCACTCCTTGTTTTTTCTGTAATTGTGCAGGTTGTTTTTTTCTGGCTGGAGCATTTGCTCTGTTGGACATGGAGAAAGGTTCTAGGATCTTCACCCGAAAGCCTCTCCTGTAGCCCCCCCTGACTACTAAAGCCTTGCCACACAAACCTGATAAACCTAACTTTAAAGAAAAATATTAAAATATTTATTTAATGACAGAACATTAGGTCCAAACCATTTGCAACATGTAGTCATGCTGAACATAACTTCAAGAGATATTTTTAGTATTAAAAGAAAACAACTGCACCAACTACCAGTAAAGAAGTAGAACCTTAACCAAGTAAAAATCAATTATTTAAAACTCCTGATATATTCCTCCATCCAGCAAATATGAAAACAAACAAATTATATGAGTATGTCAGTGAGAAATACATACAGGGGAAGGAACACAAAGGAGGGGAAGAGGCAAGGAGAGAGTTCTGCAGTGTTTATTTTCTTTTGTAAATGTTTAGCTTTTAACAAATAGGGGGTAAATCCCCTAATGTGCAGTTTTGCATGAACATCTTCTATTTACATTTCTGTTAATTTCTTTCTTCATTCAACCAGAAATGGAAAACATAATCCCTTGTAAAGTTCATTGCGGAAAACCACATAGCATTAAAAAAGAGTTATAATTTGAATCAAAGATAAAGTTTTCAAAAGTGGTATTGGACCCCTGCGTTTCCCTTAAATAGGTATCAGAGAGTGAAAAGCAACTGTGAAGATCTTTCCCTGCTTGTGTTACAAGAAACTTAATCCGTTTATTTACTGCTATCATGTCCTGCTAACATGAAACAAGTGCAAACTAATCAAATGCTTAAATTCTTTATTTAAACGCTTATGCTGCATCCCAAAGAGAAGGGTGTCCACTGCAAGTTGTTCTAGTGGATATTTTTGATTTTTAAGCTTCGGTTGTAACAGATGTGTGGCAGTTGTTAGCAAATTAGTAGTTATGGTTACAGTAAATGGAAAATAGAAGCAATTGCAGCAACAAATTATTTCAAAAATATTAGAAAAGCAAGATGAACTGCTATGTTTCTAATGGCAACTGGACAAAACTAGACCTGTAAACCTGTAAGACAAGACTAAAAAGTGAAAATTTTAACATCAAAGGAAGACATTTTATAGAAAGATTTAATGTTTCCAGATGCCAGCTGATGCTCATACTCCGTGAACACCAGTTGGGTTTATACTCCACAAAAGCTTCTTGTCATGATTTGTGTTTTACATATTTGTAATCCTTAAGTTTTAATTGCATTACATAATTGTGACATGGAAGATTACTTTTGTTTCACACCAGTGTGCCCTAGTGAGATCTGTAACCTCCAAGAGTGTAAATGAAGAAAGAATTTGAGTGTTTTGTTTGAGGAACCAGCTTCCCCCCAGCCTTCAAACTAATTGATTTTTTTAAATAATTTATTTACAGAATTTATTTTCATCATATGTTAGGGTGTTTTTGCTTGCATTTGCTAAATAGCTCTTTGGTTTACTTTATTATTTGTCTTGTACCAACAGATTCGTAAAGCTTGAGACAGGTTCCTTTAGTCAGAGAAAATGACAGACTCCTCTAATGAGGGGTGTCTGACACTGGAGATAAAGAAGAGAAGAATGTACTAATCTTGCAGCAGAAAGTGCATCAACTGAAAATATTTACTGTTCGTATTAAAAATGAATTAACAAAAACAGGTGGCCTTTTAATTGAAGCCTTTATCACTCTTTGCTCAATTTCATTTAAATGCAAATTTGAAATCCTTTCTCTAAGCCAACAGAAAGTTGTAACTGAACTAGAACACCGTTTTACTAATGATGCAATTATGTAGCAAACCATTAGGCTTATTATGGGATATACTGGAAATATTAAGGCATCCAGAGAGGACCCTCTTTTTCAAGTATACATTTGTAAACTGCTAAACTCATCACCAATACAGGATACTTTTCTGAGTTTGGCAGGACATTTACTTCAATTAAGCCTTAAATGTGGTGGTCTTTATTTCTTTTGGGCTGTAAATCTTTGTCTCCTAGAAGAGGAGCTTTCTAGTCAGAAGATCCAAATCTTCTCATAACTGTAAAAAACCAGGTTCATCGATACTTAGGTCTGACATACAGGCTCTGTTGAATTCCTGGGTAAGAGGTGGTAATTTAAGGGCCTATACTGAAAACTGAAGCCTTCAGCTGCTTTCTAAGTGGTGATTTCTGTGCAGGGTGATTCTTCTTTTGAGTGATCTGGAGATGTAATTTGTGTATCCTTCTGGAATACTGCTCATTTTACTTTTCTCCCCTCCTCTTCTCTTCTCTTCTCTTCTCTTCTCTTCTCTTCTCTTCTCTTCTCTTCTCTTCTCTTCTCTTCTCTTCTCTTCTCTTCTCTTCTCTTCTCTTCTCTTCTCTCCTCTCCTCTCCTCTCCTCTCCTCTCCTCTCCTCTCCTCTCCTCTCCTCTTCCTTTTCTCCCTTTTCTTTCACAGAAATTTGGTCCTTTTCATCTACTTGTCAAAAAGATTTTGTTGCCACATCCTAGCATGTTAACTTTAATCTTCATTGATCTATGGATTCCATAATTGGGTTGAATTTTTCTTGAAAATGTTTGTAGTCTATCTTAGGGTGAAACATTTTCCTAAAAAGACTGCCACGAAATAGCTGAGGGGACGGCAACCTTATCCTGGCTGCTCCACATAGTTCAAGCAAAATTTCTGGCATAAGCAATGAAACTGCTCTTCCTGTAAGTATAATCTGAGTATTGTATTTAGACTTTAAATGGCAATAGACAAACAAACAAAACCACATACAAAAACCCAAACAAAATCCCTGAACTAAAATCGTAATAAAAAACCAAAATACTACTCTATTGTGGTAGACATCACTAATAACACTAACTGGCTTTTAAGAGAGAAGAATTAACTTTTTGGAGCCAGTAGTAGTACCTAGAGTCTACATGATGTGCTCAGTGCTTAATTGTGTCCCTTTTTTTGGTATTTTTGTTTGGTTTTTTTTTCCCATTCTAGTTCTATTAAATATATATAAATTAAATAAGTACAAAACAAACAAACCAACAGACAAAAAAGCAGGAAAAAAAAAGGAAAAAAGCCCACAATGACAAGGAGATATCAGCATAAAAGGGGCAAAAATGAAGTCATAGCTAGAGAAATAAAAGGATGTGTACTTCAGAGAGAGTTAAAGACGAAGAAACAGTAAGAGAGATACAATTTTTTTTCACAGTAAGATTTATCCCTCCTAGGATATTAGGGAATATTTCTATTGAGTTTTCCACTTATGTGCTGCATCTTCACACTAAAAAAATCAGAACAAACGTTTTAGAAAGGGGTCATATATACTTTGCATGATTCAGCTATCACAGGTTAGTGTGGTAATTTCTGACCATGAACAGGAATATTTTTCATCTGTTGGGGGAAAAAAAAAACAGTAGTAGGCCATATCAAAACTCACAGGACTGTGTAAAAAGAAATTTTTGCAGTTTCCACGTTCAAAAGTTCACATCAGAGGTGTGGTTGTATATGATTTATTTTGCATATGAAAGGAACAGTCTCGTGACTTTCCATATTAATGATCCACTTTCATTATAATATTAAGTACACTGGGAAGGATGATACATCACCCAGGATAATATAAGTTGACATATACAAAGGAAGCGTAAGAAAGCTTAGCTCCTGATATTGCCATTTTGCTTCTGGGTATCTCTGAAATGCTGAATACATTTTTCATTTGATCTTAGCTTAATGCAGGCATCAGCTGTTTGCAGAGGGAAAAGCAGAATTAAAAAACATCCAGCCATCATTCAGCCAAACATTTAACTTAAAGAGTTTTCCAGTAATTGGTGAACTATGGAGATTCCTCTGACACCTACACAAACTATTGTGCAGAAAATGGGTAAATTGAGGCATATAGCTAACTGCTGTCTCCATAGAAGCCCATTTAATTTATTCCTAACCTGTTTTTTCCACAACCAATTCAAGGGCAAGGTATTTGGATTTTTACTCCCTGCTTTCCTTGGTAGCAGGAGGGGTCCTTTCCAGGCTGCAGAGGCAGGCAAGGCAGCAGGAAATCTGCAACGGCTGATTCAGCTTCTTCTCCCTGAATAAGGAACTAATCCAATTGACACACGGTGAAGTAAACACATAGTGACATATTTGTAGACAAACTGTCATACTCTCAATTATTCCCTCCAAAAAATTATTTCTGAACTGCAGGCATGGAGTTTTAAAAGTCTGCCAGCCTCAGCAGCTAGCACATTTCTATGTGACCCAATCATTAGGGGAAAAAGTCAATTTCAGAATAATTTAATACATTTCCTTTCATCTCCTAGTAAATCTCTCTTGCACACTGCACTGAAGAAACATGCAAATGTTCTTTTCACACTATACATATTTTAGTATAACTTGTCTTCTAAAAATTTAAAATTTCTGTTTTCTTTCTGGTTTTTGTCACATATTTGATTTATGCTTTAAAAAGCAAGCTGACTTTTTCCTGTCATAAAATGTCTTTTCCTATCCCAAAATGTATGCAGAACATATTTGAAAATATTTATCGTGGTTTGGCATGTATTAAACAGGTTGGATTTTCAAAATAAAAATTGGCTTAATTTTTTCCTCACTGAACACTGGACTCATCCGCTGTAATAAAATCGTGTCTCTACCTGCCTTGCATGGAGCCTCTAAACTGCAGTGTTGTTATTGTAGGGGCTGATATATATATCCTTTGAGCCTTTTGTAACAAAGGAAAACTAAGCTATTTAAACAGGGTGATGTACTTATCTGTCAACCTGTACCACATAACCTTCTAGTGTGAATGCCTCCTTTCTGAACAGAAGTGTTATCATGCCCTGCCATTACATATTTGTAAGGGATAAAGAATGAGTTGTTTTCCAGAGCATTTACTGAAGATACCCTTAGACTGAAAATACTTTCAACTACGGTGCTGTTAGAAACAGGGCCAAGCAAACAGTTGATGTGCCCAAGTTCATTAGCACAGCTGCAGAATTTGGAGTAAAGATGAATTTCCTTGAACACTAGGGAAATAAAACATCAAGAGGTGATCATGGCATGGTGAATTCTTCTTAGGCAAGTCCCACGGGTGCCCTTCTTTGTTTTTTGTGGGCTTAGGTGAGTGTCTTTGTGGAGGGTTTTTGAGCTTGTGATTTATGAAGCAGATCATCAAACACATTTAGTTACTTCAATAATTCATGCCTAACCTTCAGTTAACTCTAGATTAGTTGATAAGATTTATCTATCTGAGGAAAGAATTTTTAGAAATTATCTAAGGCACTATTTGAGCTAATTATCACTGATGTGCAGAGCAAAGGCTGGGAATTTACCAGGTAAAAACAGGCAGGGGTCAGTAAGCATCTCTCAGATTATATGTAGCTTCTTTCTTTTGGGATTTTCAACTATGAGTCATAATCCAGAATAATGATCCTGTTCAAAGTTCCCTGTTAAGTCAAGACATGTTCTTTACTCCCTTTCCTTTGAGAAAAGACAAAAATACAAAATAAAGAGAAATCTGAAGAGAGAGAGAGGCAATAGTTAGTAGCTTGGCAGGTTACCCAACAGTGCTGTAGGAAACTTAAATCCCTTATGTAGATGCAGAGAAATGTTATGAACTTCAAGAACATCTCTCATACAAGACTGTCCTGAGTAAGCTAAAGGGTGATTTTTTTTGATCCTGAGTATTTTATATTTGCCTGTCTTCACCGTGATCTGTTTGCTACTCTGGTACAGAGCTGACTTTCTAATCACCTTTGAAGCTACTATGAAATATACAAATAAGTTTTACATATTGGAAGAAAGAGAAAAATATGCTGCATTGTCTGGCAACCACTCCCATAACGTGTATGTCCAGGTCTGTACTGATATGAAATCTGTCAGGTTGTTTGTTGTTTAGTAGGGACTTTTCTTCTCAGCATGCTGTGAAATGAAAGGATCACGCTCTTGTAATAAGAAAGCTTTTCTTCTGGCACAGTCTGAAAGTCTCAGAAATTTTAACTTGAACAAGAGTTTCAAGTAACTAATTAGCTCCTGCAGGGTTCAGCTCCAGCACCTTGTGTATGCAGGGTCTTACAGTCTAGGCAGCAGAGAATTGGTTTTGAGAATGTCACTAGTGGCTAAATGGAAACTGAAAAGGACAATAAAGATTGACACCTATTCCAGAACAAATATTGAGATGTAGGGTGAAGATGCTGAAGTTTTTTTTTTTGGGGGGGTGGGGGAAATTACACAGAATTTAAATGAAAGGTGAATATATTTACTTCTGAACACTTAATCATTCTCTACTAGAAGTTCCCAGTTCAAGTTCAGTTCAATGAAGCCATTGAATAACCACAGTGAACCTGTGTGGCAGCAATCCTCATATGCGCTATCAGAATTCTTAATGCTTCCAGTTGCCTGAAAAATGTGGCTTTGAAAAGAGTATTAGAAGTCTGAAGCAAATGACATCTGTGCTTCTAATTACTGAGAACAATCTTGTGCTTCAAAAATTTTTATTATTGTTCTTTGAAGGCATGCTAATGTTTACTGTTTCATTGAAGAGTGGTTTTGCTTAGCTAAGCAATGTACTTACACTGAGTCTCTGACATAGCTTTTTCCATCTTGTCATCTTTTTTTTTCCATCTCTTGTTAATTAGCTCAGTAGTCAAGAATACTTGCATTCTCCTCATAATTAATTTTCAAAACTATATTTGTATCTCATTTGTTTTACTCATTCCTTGAGTCTTTGCAGCTTTTGTAGGAGACAGTACTTCAAAGTGTGATGTAAAACATCTTGGAACCTCTAATTTTTGCTTTACATTAGCAAAAAAAAAAAAAAAAAAAAAACCTACAAAGAATAGTGAAGTCTATTGCAGAAATCCAGGAATAAGTCTTCTTTATGGCTCCAGAACACAAAATGGCAGCTGTGTTTTGCAGTCAGTAAGCTTGTAGCAATGCATAGGCTCAAAAAAATGTGCTAAAAAAGAAAAACCACAATGCTTAGGTGGAGAATGCTATGCACATGCAGTGGCTGGCTCCATGAAACACTTCCTAGTGTTTACCCCGGTTTCACCTTTGCCTTTGCCTTGCCCTACATATGGTTGCTACCAACAAAAAAAATATATTGCCACAGCAATTTTTCCCCACTTTGGTTTCACTTTATAGAGGAACAAGTGACTGCACAAGCTGTAAAGAATCAAGGACTCGAGTTGCAGATGTGCAGGTCTGCATGTGCACACGCACACAGGAGAACTGCCAAGACCCCATCCGGATGCCACACTCCCGTGAAAGGAACATGATGACAGCTCAGTATCACACTCAGCCCCTGCCCCCACCTCCCCCAGGGGTCATAGGAAATAAATTCTTTATCCAGCTGCAAGTGGATTTGGGAGAGCATTAAACAGAGACAGAACATGGTTACGACTCAGCTGTTAACACCTCTCACAAAAAGGGACATGCACCAGAACTTTAAAGGCAGGAGATGAGCTTAATATCTCACCACAGTGGTGTCTTTACCAGAGATGTGTTCCCACAGTTATAATCATCTACAGCCTGGGAATCCTTCTTAGGATGAGATCGACAGCTGAAGTGCTGTAGCTGCAGATTTCTTCTCTAAATATCATTGTCTCTGTTTTGCTGATAGGGAGCATGAAGGGCTCTTTGAAGGTCATGGAGAGGCTTGGATAGAGGAGGAATAGCAAGAACTATTGCAGCGCTCAGCCCAGTCCCAGATACTTTCAGACATATGTTCATTGTGAGGCATAACATTCTGTTATTTATAACTATAAAAAGGAACTTCAAATATCATTTTATTTTATTTTATTTTCCTCTGGTAACTCTTGAACGCCAATATTTCTGGTATTTCAGTTTTTCTTTACGTATTTGACACCAATAGAAAAGATATTTTATGTCTCAGGTATTGTCACTTTTAGAATGTAATATTCGTCTTATCAAAATAAAGAAATACTATTTTTCACCATATAAATTACTTACAAGAATTCGAACCAAATATTTATTTCAGGTCTTCCTTCCTTCCTTCCTTCCTTCCTGAATTCCTTCCTTCCTTCCTGAATTCCTTCCTTCCTTCCTTCCTTCCTTCCTTCCTTCCTTCCTTCCTTCCTTCCTTCCTTCCTTTTTTCCTTCCTTCCTTCCAGAATTCCTTCCTTCCTTCCTTCCCTTCCTTCCCTTCCTTCCTTCCTTCCTTCCTCCTTCCTTTCCTTCCTTCCTTCCTTCCTTCCTTCCTTCCTTCCTTCCTTCCTTCCTTCCTTCCTTCCTTCCTTCCTTCCTTCCTTCCAGAATTCCTTCCTTCCTTTTCCAGAATTCCTCTTCCTTCCTTCCTTCCAGATTCCTTCCAGAATTCCTTCCAGAATTCCCTTCCGAATTCCTTCCAGAATTCTTCCAGAGATTCCTTCCTTCCTTCCAGATTCCTTCCTTCCTTCCTTCCTTCCTTTCCTTCCTTCCTTCCTTCCTTCCTTCCTCCTAATTCCTGAATTCCTGAACCTGAATTCCTTCCTTCCAGAATTCCTTCCAGAATTCCTTCCAGAATTCCTTCCTTCCAGAATTCCTTCCTTCCAGAATTCCTTCCAGAATTCCTTCCAGAATTCCTTCCTTCCTTCCTTCAGAATTCCTTCCAGAATTCCTTCCTTCCTTCCAGAATTCCTTCCTTCCAGAATTCCTTCCTTCCAGAATTCCTTCCTTCCAGAATTCCTTCCTTCCTTCCTTCCAGAATTCCTTCCTTCCTTCCTTCCAGAATTCCTTCCAGAATTCCTTCCTTCCAGAATTCCTTCCTTCCTTCCAGAATTCCTTCCAGAATTCCTTCCAGAATTCCAGAATTCCAGAATTCCAGAATTCCTTCCAGAATTCCTTCCAGAATTCCTTCCTTCCTTCCAGAATTCCTTCCTTCCAGAATTCCTTCCAGAATTCTTTCCTTCCTTCCTTCCTTCCTTCCTTCCAGAATTCCTTTCTTCCTTCCTTCCAGAATTCCTTCCTTCCTTCCTTCCAGAATTCCTTCCTTCCAGAATTCCTTCCTTCCTTCCAGAATTCCTTCGTTCCAGAATTCCTTCCTTCGTTCCAGAATTCCTTCCTTCCAGAATTCCTTCCTTCCTTCCAGAATTCCTTCCTTCCAGAATTCCTTCCTTCCTTCCAGAATTCCTTCCTTCCAGAATTCCTTCCTTCCAGAATTCCTTCCTTCCTTCCTTCTTGTTTGGGATAATACATGAAACAGAGGGATAGGAAACTCACAGTTTAAATTACTGGAAACCAATAGTTTAAATTACTGAATTCTGAGAATGACAAAAGGAAGTCCAAATGCCAGCTATGTTCAGGACAAGATTAATATTTTGTTTGTTGATTATTTTTGTGGGGTTTTTTTCCCCCAAATTGCTGTTGCTATTTTTCTATTTTGTTTTAAGAGCAATAATTAACGCTTATTTCTACTTTGGTTAATTATTTCTGTAATACCTTTACCCTTTGTGAAATGTATCATCTTGGAAACCTTGAAGATAAAAAAAAGAACATTTCCAAACCAGCCAAAGCAACTTCCCAACAGAATTGAAAGTCAGTGGATCATTGTTTTTTTCACTCAGTAAGCTTTGATAAATTGGAAAGGAAATAAATAAATAAATAAATAAATAAAACTCTCATAGATTTCTGAGAATGGTGATTTCAAGTATTTATTCAACACGTATTTATTTTCTATGAAATTCTGAGAGATAATTTATGAGTGGTTGTATTAGCTAGATGATAAATAACTTCCGAGGAATCCTTTGTAACTGTGCTCAAGCACCAAATCCACCAAGCATTAGAATGTAAAATGTAATCTCGAAATGTGAGAAAAAGGAAAAAAAAAAACCCAACAAAAAAACCCTGATAGTAAATATGGGAAATAAAGGAAAAAATATCAGGGACAAAAGACAGAAAAATGAGGCAGAAGGAGAGCACCGAGTAAGAAAATAAATTATCAAATTTACAGAAGTTACCTAATGGAAGTACAATGGAAAAGACATTATTAAACTGAAGAATATGTTCCAATGATTTAAATCATGAACTTTCTAAAACTTTACTGAAAGAGACCTTTTGAGGCTCTCTCATCAATTGCAACATCTTTTTGCAAAACATTTCTTGCTGACTGCAAAATGAAAGAATGTGAAGGTTGATATTTAATAGGCTGGAGCAGCTACAATCAACAGAGCCACAGTGGTATAAGGCTGACACTATACAGAATATGTTTCTGATGAACATTCTTGATATATTCCAGGAAAACAACTGAATTTTTATCCAGTCCATCCATTATTTTTATGTCAGAGAACAAGAATGTAATGTTATAGTCCTTGATCAAGAATGGAGTCAATTGATTAAATTTCCAAGTCAAGATGATCTTTTATTATCCATCACTAGCTATAAGTAACATTCCAGAAAAACTGTTTGAAACCTTTACCTTAATGCAAGCTTGTTTTTCTTGCTTGTGACAGCCAGGAATCAGGGCAGAAGATACTTCTACATGCTAGCCTGGAGTATGAAGTCCTCATGAAGTGCTAGGTGAGAACATCGTTGGTATGTAAAGGAAACCTAAAAATTCTCTTATCGAACTTTGAGGAAGTTTAGAATTTAAACCACTGAAACTTTTTTTTTTGCAATGTAATTATCTCTTCCTTCTTTCTCAGCTTTTTCTGAAGTACTCTAAACAGGTTTTACATCTGCTCTCTTTAGTATTTTTATTCTTTTAAGCTCTCTCTTTTCCTTAGTTACAAAATTCTCCTAAGAGGATAAGATATCTAAATGATGTGAACTCAGAAAAACAGAAGTGATTAGCAACCGGTTTCCACAAATATCTGGAAAGCAAACTGTGTCAGCCTATGCCAGCATGTAAATTTGCACACATATACATACTCAAACAGCACTCTCAAGTACTTAACATTTCAAATAAACATTTATAGAAAATGGCAAAAAGGAAATAACTACTACAAAAACACTGTTAGTATAGGATCATTCCTGCTAACTAGTTATAGCTTGTAAATTGTTGGTATGCATTTGAAAAAATAAAATCAAACCATCAAGATGTAGTTCTAGAAACTGAAAGCAATTTCCAAAGCAAATAATATGTACAATAGCACTGTATGGTAAATTGGGAGCAGCTGCTGTTACTGACATTACAGATGGTTACAAAGTGTATAATTTAGGTTTTATGTAACAGTAAGTGGAAAAGCCATTTAAACATAGACTCAATTTCATTTTTTTCCAGATCGCATTATGTATGTGGACATACATACTCAAAGTCTATGTTTGGACCCATTTTTATTATGAATCTGTTAGCATGGTCTTTGCCTCTTGGATTTTTTTATGGATTCTTTAGGAAGGTGATTGTTTCAGGGCGTTGCCTGCTTTTCAATTTAATATAAATTCTGAAACAGTCAACCTCTCCATAGTCTAGACACAGCCCATCTGAAGCTGAGGAAGTACATGGTGAAAGAGGACAAATTTACCATATTTACCACTAGAATCATAGAATGAATCATCAAGGTTGTAAGACACGGTCAAGAATATCCAATCCAACTGTCTACTCGGCAGTACCACTGTAAACCATAAACCACTAAACCACATCACCCAGTGCCAGATCCAGATGCCTCTAAAACACCTCCAAGGATGAGGACTCCACAGCCTCCCAGGGCAACCTATTCCAATGCCAGAATACCCTAAAAGAAAAAAAATAAAAAATTCTAATAACTAATCTGAATCTCCCATCTCAGCCTAAGGCCATTTCCTCTTGTCTTTTCGCTGCAGGCGCAGTAGAAGAGACTAGCCCTCACACAACCACCTCTCAGGGAGTTACAGAAAGTGATGAAGTCCCCTTTGAGCCTCCTCTTCTTGAGACTAAACAAACCCAGCTCCTTCAGCTGCTCCTCATAAAACAGTCCAGTCCATTCATGAGCCTTATTGCCCTTCTCTGGACACCCTCCAGCACTTTAATGTCCATTATAAAGTGAGGAGCCCAGAACTGAACACAGCACTAAAAGTGCAGCCTCACCCATGCTGACTACTGCAGGATGATCCCTTCTCTGCTGACTACATTATTCTTTATACAGGCTAAAATGTCATTGTCCTCTTTGGCTACCTGGACAAGCTGCCAGCTAATATTGGGCTGGCTGTGAACCAGCACCCCCAAGCCCCTTTCTGCCAAACAGCTCTCAAGTCACTTCTCCCCCAGCCTGTAGTGCTGCCTGGGGTTGCTGTGTCCCAGGTGCATGACCTGACATTTTGCTTTATTGAACCCCATGTAGTTGTCCTTGACCCACTGCTTGAATCTGTCCACGTCTCACTGGACAGCCTTTCTCCCCTTGAACAGATCAACACTCCCACCCAATTTATTGTCAAGGAGTCGACCCATCTAAGCTGCAAGCAGCCAGTTTATCTGCGAAGATGTGTTGGGACATGGTGTCGAATGTTTTACTGAAGTCTAGTAACACAGCATCCATGGCCTTTCCCTAATCTATTGAGTGGAACACCTTGTCATAGAAGGAGAAGAGAGACAGGAGATCTGGTTGATCAAGCAGAACCTGCCTCTTGGAAGTTCATTGGCTGGGGTTGATCTCCTGGTTATCCTGCCTGTGCTGTGCCATGGCACTCAAGGATGATCTCTTCCATAACCTTTCCCAGAGCTGAGGATAGGCCCACAGGTCTGTAGTTGCTTGGATCATCCTTCCAACCCTTCTTAGAGGTGAGTGCTATGTTTGCTAATTTCCAGGCAGCTGGAATTTCTCCAGTTAACTAGGACTACTGGTAGAAGATACAGTTGAGCATTTCTCTACTGCCAATAAAGCAAATTTGTTCTTGTGCCTAAAACATAGTGAATGGAGGGACAAAAAGTTGTCAAAGCAGTTCTTTACTTTCATTTTCTAGGGAAAGAAACCTAAACACAAACCAAGAAGCCACTGTAATAATATTCCCAATCTTCCTCCCAACAACAACCAAAAAATCCTCCCAAGCAACATAAAGGAAAAAAATAGAGTCAATGTGAAGGCCTGTCTCTGCAGAGAGACTGCAAGAATGCTGGACAGCCTGGGTGGGATTCATCTCCTCTACACTTAAGCCACAGGAAGGCCTAGGCATGTGAGCTCAGCTCATCCTCTGTGTGGGGATGGATGAGGCTGACAGCAGGCCTGAAAGCCTCTCGGACACGGACTTGAAAGCGATCAGAATTTACCCGTGAGAGAGCCCCGTGAGAAAACAATGGTATGAACACCTGCAGCTGCAGTGGGGGACAGCCAAGAAGATAACCAGGGAAGATGTTTTGTACCCAGAGATGGCCTTGCAGAAGAGCACCAAGAATGTGGTGGAGGATTTATAGTGTGTAGTTGACTGCTTGTGTGGCTTGTTAACGTGCTGGGAAAGTTCTAGTTATGAAGATAGCTTTGGTGTTGTTTTCCATACAGCCGATAGTAGCATGTTACAGTAGCTGGGAAAAAAGGGTATAAAGATGTTAGCATAGACTAATAAAGCACTTCTTCTTTGTTCTTGGACTACTCGCATGTCGTGTGTCCATCTCTACTGCGAGACCTCTGAACTGTTTCTGTGATTTAATGAAAAGAGATAAGACTCTTCAGAGGCTGATTTACCCAACCAACATAGACACCTGTCTGGAGATGAAGTAGATGAATCATTCTCTGCAGGAGCCCTTCTCTCCATTGACTACCAAGCACATCTGTGTGAAAAGCTGTGACCAGGCCCTTGGTGTTTGTGGATCCATAGACCTCACAGTACCGACCGCAGTGTAAAAGTTGGAGAAGAACAAAACATTTGTTTAGCAACTAAAAGAAATCCTTCTTTTGGCTTGTGTTAAGAAACAGTCCAGCATTTTCAGTCTTTGGGAAAGTGCTGCATGTTCATGATGAAAAACTAAGGATAAAAGTTATTATTCCAGTTGTTATCATTGAGCTAAACCTATGGTTGCAGTTTCTGTACAATGGTCTTGTTAAAGTGCCACAAGTCAAAGTGGTCCTTGGTGCTCACCTGTTTTATCCCATACTCCCTTTTCACTGGTAGATTTGCAAAAGCACAACATAATATTTGTAACTTCTGATTCTCCTAGAACCATAAATATCCCAAGGATGAAACACTTTAATCAATGACCTGAACATTGGCAGAATGTTCTTGACAATGCAGTGACAGCTGATGTCTCACTCAAATCCCAACACATCAGAGCTGTACAAAAATATAAGAATTTTGTTATCATGTAACCTCTAGGACCTATGCTATCTATGCATAGTTAGAGAAAAATGTACCTTTTACAACAAATTATAATGGTTAAACCATCATCCTTCTTTCCTTAATTTGATTTGTGGGCACCTGCAGCATACAGCATGCTGAGCTCATATGTATTTACTGAGCTGACACTCCAGCTTTCTATTACTTAATTAATTGTTAAGCAAACCCTTTTCCTTTGCCTATATTTTTTTGTTTGTCCCCAGATGTGCCTTTTTTTTTAAATCAAAGTGAAACAGGTTTAACCAAGATCAACTCTATTAGGATATTTTATCATTAAGGTTACAGACGTGGAGAGGGATCCATCTGTCCTACCTCTGGCAAATAAAAACTTCATTTATAAGAGTGAAGTACTAGTCTGACTATATAATCCATAGTGGAATAGACACATCCAGAGATACCTCCCAGAATAGCTGTCTGGGATAATCAGCAGAAGCCCCATACTCTTACCACTAACTACAAAGAGAAACTAGGTAGATTAGTCCAGATTTGAATGTCTTACTTTCAAATATCAAATTAGGCAATGAGAAACTCACACTGGGACTCAACCCTAGCTTGTCAGCAGAGGGATTTAGACTTCAGTCCTTTGTAAAGTAGAAGAAAGTTCTTGAATGAAAGCTTTGTTTGAGAAGAGCCTCTCCTTCTCCAATTTTAACTGCCTGCAGAGACTAACTCCAGGACAGAGCTTAGTCCTCTTTACTCCATATGGAGAGAGGTGCCCCCCATTACCCTAGGGTCTAACACATTGTCTGTGTTGAATCCTAGCCACATCACACTTTTTAAAATATTTGACTGAAAAAATAAAGCAATTCCTTATCAGTTGAGTGGTCGATGCGAAGGACCCCTCTAGGTATTTAATGCTTGTCAGTATCTTAAGTAACAGATGAAAAAGCTTCTTGCTGGTAGTGGTTAGTCTTAAATTTGTGTTATGAGGAAAAAAATGGGGTCTAATTCAACTTATATTAAACCATGGACCTGGCAGCCAAATACAGTGTTAACTGTGACCTTTATGATACAAGCTCATTTTTTATGCTGAATCAGTGATCCTAAGATGTTGTTTGAAAGGAAACCTTTCATACGGAGTTCATTGCTAAGCATTAATCTTTTTCAAAACACACTAAGGACCTATCAACACTGACCTTCACTTCTCTATATTACAATGGAGTGAGGGTGCTGATGGCTGAAGGGAATATTGCAACAGATTTGCTTCAAACTCAGAATAAACAATTAACATCTGGGTTGCATTCATTTTCAGCACTGCTGGCTTGTACTCCTGCCTGGTACATGTATATTTGAATGCATATATTCACAGATATACATGTACATGTGCACATACACGTGAAAATGAGGGTTCAGATTGCTATACCCACAAAAACCACTGAGGCAAATAACTAACTTGCTAGGTGAATGGAAGTCAGCAGTGTCATTTTTTTTTTCATTTCTCGTGAAAGGAAAGGAGTTCATAGCCCTTTCACTGTTTCCAGTGAAGGCTACGGATACTTTTAAATTTTCGTATTGACTCTAGTGGAAACAGAAGCAGAAGCAAAGTTCTTTTTAAAGGGGAATTCCTTTCTGTATGCCTTTCACCTCACTTCATGTCTATAGCTCACCCAAACTACACCCACTTTTATTTTCTCTAAAATCTTGCTTACATACTCATTCATAAATGTCCTCAATGCCTTTTCTTTACTCCTTTTCCCTGCAAATGACTTCATAAACCCCAGAAACCTTTCACAGTTATCCAACTTTTCTCAGATTTCACATAGAAAACTGGAGTATTATCTACATATGTATTTTTATATTAAAAAAAATGCTTTTCAAAGATATACTGTCTTAAGTTGGGGGATCAGGAGATGGTACTGCAAATGAGGAGGAATTTAATTTCAGCAGAAACTCTGGGATAAGATCAATTTAATTATGAAAAAGAAGAATCAGGTATTCTCTGTTCTTGAAATAACATCTTGAAAACTTTATTTTAGGAGTGAATGAACAGGAGTGTATGTATGTATGAATGTTAAGGAGGGAAAACAGGACAACATTTTATTAAATATCTCCTTACATATTGGTAAATATCTGACAAATTTAAAATACTCTGAAATTTCATCTTGTCTATTACTCTTAGAAATTAAAATATGAAACAGATTTAATCTTGTCTCAAGAATCTGTCTCATAGTACCCATAAAAAGATACTCACAATTTTCTGATTCTTTCTCAAGGAAATGCACCACACACAGGCAAACTCACATCTACTGTCATTTTTCAATTTAAAATTAATCTTCACTGACTGGATTTCAGGGCGAAAATCACAAAAAGACTCTCAGAAAGTCAGGTTCACATTAAACAGAAATCTTCCTATTGCCAAACTGTTGATATTTTCATTTATTTCCTGACATTTAAAATCCCATCATCCAAGTTCTGGGCATATGACGATAACTCATTGCATATTTCACACAACAGAAAAATCATGTCTGTTTTCACAGCTGAGCAGACTGATTTTACAAAACTAAGCCAGTGGTGTAATATCATTTCAAGAAGGAGAAGTTTTTGAGCTTTTTGTTTGCCTGAGAAGCAGGCATACATTAACTCAAGGCTGCTAGCAGAATAATGACAAAAGAGGCACAATGCTCTTTCTGATTCCCTGCTTCCTTCTCCTGAGACTCAGGCTTATTTGGAGCGTTGATGCTTACCAGACTCTACAAAAAACACAGCAGCTGTTTTTGAGAGAGAAATCTCCTTTTGCAACAACAAAAAAATCAATTAAACAAGCACTTTAAAAGACAACTGAAAAGTGCTCCAAATTTTACAGTCTATGATAATATATATTTCCTTTTTTTTTCCCTAGTTTTAAACATACTTAAAAAACCTGAAAAACAAAAATCCTTTCTAGAGCTACAACATCTCAAGGGAATTTAGCTCAAAACTTGAAAGCAGATTAGCTACTTTTTGTTGGCTTTGATAGAAATCTTTTGTGTATCTGCACATCTATGGCTTTTACTAATAATGCAGGGATGGAAGTAATTTCTAGTATGCTTATCTCTTGAGTCCCAAACAAAACTTCTCATAGGACTGTACCTCTGGGAAGGCAAAGGTTAGTACTTGCTGTCTGATTTACTTTCACCCATTTTTAAACTTGCAGAAAGTATTAAAAGGAAAGAGAATCAACCTATCTAGCTCAAAGTTTAAAGGGGAAAAACATGGGGCTTATTCTCCCTTTTGCTCCTATTGCTGTGCTATCATTACAAGAAAAAAAAATGGGCCTCAAAATCATGAAAGCAATTTTGAGGACGTTTTGTGAGTGCTTACTTTGTTGTTGAACATTTACTTTGAGATCCATGCTTTTATAGAGATACATGTCTTCTTTCTGACCTAGCACCTTAATTATTGACCAAATATATATTTAGCACTTTTACAGTTATCTCCACTCTGCAGAATACTATATATTGTTGAAAAAAATTATAACCCCCTCAGAAAAAATAAAGAGGTTTTATTTACATTTAGATATACATACTGTACATTTACTTTCACCCTTTCAAAAATGCTTAAAGTTCTTTTCTCACATAAATCATTGAGTTTTATTAATGTTGCTGCAGTATATAGAACACAGGGCATCATCCTACTATGAGCATAAAGATAATTTCTATACCCCAAGTAATAATCTCAGAAAAACAAGTTGTAGCATTGGGGTTTTTTTTGAGTTTGGGTGGATTTTTGAGAAATGCAAAATTGTGGCCCCAACAAGGCAAATATTTCAAGCTTTGAAGCTAGAGTGCTGAAATAATGGCCTCTACAGAATTAGAATGAAAGAAAAACAAATGCCACCATACAAACTGAAGCTGAAATAATGTATGGAAGAAAAATAATCTGTCTCAATATTTTAAAAAATGAGCCAAACACATCTTAAGAAATAACTTCCCTTCAAATATTTGCCTTCTCAACAAACTTTCCTTGCATTTGTCAGAGTGTGTATATATATATATATATATTTATATATTCATGCACATACATGTGTGTTTACTCCCAATTTAACATAAACACTAATACTTAGTAAAAATTTCAGTTGCCCATTTCAATGAAAAATGATTGTGTTCTGATGGGAAATTTGCCTTGTCATGTCAAGGAAATTTGAGAACAAATAAAGCATTGCTCTTTTTCTGCAGTCAATGAAAAAGTTATTTCTCCACCTATTTCATGGTGTTAAATCCCCAGCCAAAGGAAGATGTTGAGTGTTACAGAGCCATTTTACACAAGCAGAGTTAGTGGACACTGACACTCATTTCATATATAACGTAACTTTTAATTTGACTGTCGCTCTGTCTAGGGTGCATGTAAGAAGATTACATGAATTCATTGCATTTTTTTCATGAAGAGAGCAGCTGGTTGCTTTCTCAATGCACTTGTTGCACTCTGAAATTGAAGTTCTGATACTCTGTATGCTGGCCTGTCCAAATGGCAGTGTACAAAACAGCTGACATTTGGCACTTCCATGTAAGACTCAGAAGAATGAACACATCTCTTTGTAGCTAGGCCTGAGTGAAGCTGTTTGGCTTTTGTTTGTCAAATTTCAGACAATATCTTGAAGCCAGATTTTTATCTCACACTGGTATAGATCAGCCGTGATCTCTTGATCTCACTGAAGTCAGTGGGAGCTATGACTTCTGCAGAGACAGGATTCTCAGCACACAAGTAATGTTCTGGCAGTCATGTTGTTACACTTCCAAAGAATCAGCATTAAGAGAAGGAAAATCCTATTTTTTTTCAATTTTTTATGTTACCAAAATTCCATGAGAATTGTTTTCTTTATATACTTTTTTCCCTAGGGTTAAAACTTCTCTCTGTACAGCAATCTAATAGCTAAAAGAAAAACTACAGCTGAATGAGAGTGAAAAGGAAGTCTAAATTTGCTTAAGAAGAGCCTATTTACCTACTCAGTTACAATTCATGTTTTTCTAGAATTATATTTACTTCTCATGACTCCATCAGCGACATATTGGTTCAAAACACATAAACAGTCTCTTTCCTTTCATTTGTTCAACCTGTATCCTTCGGCCATCATAGTGATTAAAACACTACTATGACTCCATGAAACAATATTTTATTTGAAAATATTAATTTGCTCCTGCAGGTAGAAAGCCATGTCAAGGAAGAATACAAAATAATTTAAAACTAAATCAAGGTCATCCTTAAAATGCCTGTTACAATAAAAACATAAAGGGTATGATTTATAATTGCAGAATAAAATTCTCTTTGCAAATATAGATGACACCAAGCTGAGTGGTGTGGTTGACACACCTGAAGGACAGGATGCCATCCAGAGGAACCTGAACAAGCTCAAGGAGTGGACCCATGTGAATCTCCTGAGGTTTAACAAGACCAGGTGCAAGATGCTGTACCTGGGTAACGGTAACTCCCAGTGTTAAGACAGGCTGGGGGATGAACAGGTTGAGAGCAGTTCTGCTGAGAAGGACTTGGGGGTGCTGGGAGATGAGAGGCTGGACATGACCCAGCAATGTGCACTCAACAACCCAGAAAGCCAAAAGTGTCCTGGGCTGCATCCAAAAGAGTGTGCCCAGCAGGGCCAGGAAGGGGATTCTGTCCCTCTGTGCTACTTCTGTGTGACCCTACCTGGATTGCTGTGTCCAGCTCTAGGGTCTGCAGCACAAGGTAAGGTAACAGCCAGTTGAAGTGAGTCCAGAGGAGGGACACCAAGATGATTAGAGAGATGGAGCAACCCTCCCATGAGGAAAAGCTGAGAAAATTGGGATTGTTCAGCCTGAAGAGGAGGAGGCTTTAAGGCGACCAAATTGTAACTTTTCAGTTCCTGAAAGGAGCCTTACAAGAAAGATGGAGAGAGACTATTCACAAGGGTATGTTTTGACTGGAAAAGAGGGAATGGCTTCAAACTAAAAGAGGGCAGGTATAGGTTAGATGTTGGGAAGAAATTCTTTACTGTGAGAGTGGTGGGGTGCCCAGAGAAGCTGGGGATGCCCCATCTTTGGAGGAGTTCAAGGCCAGTCTGGATGTGGCTTTGAACAACTTGGTCTACTCGAAGGTGTTCCTGCCCATGGCAGGGTGGCTGGAGCAACAGCTGATCTTAAAGTTCCCTGCCAACCCAAGCCATTCTATGATTCTATAAATATAATGCTTCTTCCTTTCTTCCTTAAGATGAAAACAGAATAATTCTTAATCAAGACACCTAAATATTTTGCTACAATACAGCATAAAGACTATGAAATGGACTAAACTCAAATTGTTGGCATCTTTTACAAACAGAAAATGTGTATGCATTTCATAACCATTACTTTTCTATAGGTTCTGGGTTTTTTTCAGGAAATTATTGAAAACATGCTTTTTTCTGGATTTTAGACTATTTTGCTCTTGGAAACAGATGCACACAAAAAATACTGATGTAATCAATGACACAAATGGCACTCATTTAGCAAAATGGAGGTGATATTTAATATGTTGAGTATCCTACATAAAAATACTTACTTTTGTTTATTTTCAGGTTTTGGGGTTTTTGCCTGGTGTTCTAATGTATCTAACATTCCCTGTGAGAGTTAATTCACGAAAGTGTGAGTAGTAAAAAGCTAAATGTTTTAATTAAATCATGCAACATATTCTATCAGCAAATTTTAGAACATTATAACAAAATAAAACCAACATATTAGAGAAAGCAGCTATAAAATACAACTTTGCAAATGTTAAATAGTTTTTAAAAAAATGTGACAATTATAATTTAAGGAGAATCTTATAATTCTCAACATATTTTTAACCCTACACACATTCTAAGAAGTAGTAACACAACATTTCTGTGTTTGCCTCAGAAAATCAGAGTCAAATTTAGACAGTGGTTGTTATGGTTATGCGGAAGGAACAGATTATAACCTAGCTTCTGATTATCAAGTAGTTTTTTATTTATATGTCCAGCTTGCTTCTCTTAAATTGAAATTTATATTTTGGGGTTTATGAGATTTTTGTGGCTAAAATATAGAATTCTAAGTGATTAATGTTTTTTTACAAAATTTGTTTATTACACATACCATATTTTCCATTCTTCATATAAGCAGTAGTAAATTCATAATGTATAAATCAGTGGTAAATAAAGTCTGGTAAATAATTTTCATAGAAATGTGGAAATTTAGAAATATAATGGTCAAAGTTTTTCGAAAAATGAGTTTTGGTGACAGATTCAATGTTTAAACTGTGGATTTTTTCCCTCTATACTTTCTAAAAATAGGGCTGGCATATCATTTGAGGTGTGGGAAAATTCACATATAGGGTTCAAAATGCCTGTGACACATATACCACTTTTTGATATTTGTCTTTTCTGTAATCTATGTGCATGTTCAAGACAGAGTGTGTTTTGAAACCATTGCCAACATCTCTATCTGCAAGGCAACTCTTATCTAAAATGCCTGATGTGCTCAGTTACATTGTGCTGCATCACGATAGGATGACTAATCATGTCATAAAAGTTAAATGAAATCATCTAGCCAGGATGAAGAATGCATTTTAAGAGTTCCATATTTCAAGTAAATTATCTTTTCTTTCATAGTGACTAATGTTTGAGTGAAAGAAGTATTTTTTTTTTTTCCTGGGAAACTAGAACAGCTTGATTCTGCTCCAATAAATTCAATGAAAATACTGTTGTTTACCTTTCTGAGTTCAGGATAGGAGATTTTTGTTAGAAAGACAGTGACACGTGAATGTGTTTTAGAAAAAAGCTCAATATACTTGTGTATGGTTTTCTTTTTACCTCTGACATACTGTTACTCCCAAAGCTTTCAGTAGCAGAAGCATATGCTCTTCACTGCAGCACAGAGAACAAAAAAAAAATGACGGAATGTTGACTGTGTGCTTCAACACAGATGAAGTGGCATGGTAGTTTATTTATTTTATGAAGTGAACAGTTTTTATTTATATAAATATTCTTTACAATATATCAAAAATATTTATATTTTATATAAATGAGACACTGAAGTTCTAATATATTTAGAAATGGAAGAATTTTGAGAATCCAATTAACTGTGGTTGTAACCTATATGTGAGGTATTTTCACTTTTAATTTTTTTCTTATGCTCTCACAATAACTTTTCACCAGGAATTAACTAAAGGAATGTTCAAGAAATCTTATTGTCCTATGGAAAAATGTCATGTGATTAGGCAAGCTGGCTTTGCAGAATGGACAGTGTCCAAAACACCAATCTGTAAAAACTAAAAAAGCTCCAAATCTTATCTTAGGACAATTGTTGACTCAGAGGCATCATGTGCGATGCCTGTCTACAGCAAATGTGGTCAAGATTATCATTAGGCATGCCACACACCCAACACTCATTCCAGTGTCAGGAATTCAGTTCTAAAGCAGCTCTGCTGCAGTTGGTTTTTGGCATGACTTCAAAGCTCATATTCAAAGTCAGAGAGCTTAAAACCATGCAAGCTTATTTAGATTCTTTAAATGGTCTGGCTTAGTAGATGTGTGGGCATTTGAAGCTTTGTAAATCATTGCAGTCTTTAAAAAAAGAAAAATAAAATGTGAATCTCTTTTCAGTCAGGGTTTTCAATGACATGACACTGGATTAATTTCAAAGCATTTTCTCTCTATCTATCCCTCCACTGTCCCTTAATCTCAGGAGTACTGCAGCTGTGTGTTTTGCAACCTTTTTGACTGTAGAATTGTTTTCTGGGTTTGGTGCACTATTAAGTCTCACAAGAGCTTTGGAAAACATAAAGGTAACAAAAACCCTAACCTCTTCACTGAAATCCCTCCTACATTAAGAAGTGACTGCTCTCTTATCTCTTATGGAAGTTGTTGAATTTGAGTGACCACTTTTAAAGACTATCTTGTGACTTATTGGCCATCATGGAAGAATGTGTTGGTACTTCTGTCAGTTAGATTTAAAGCACCTTTTGCAATGAGAACAGCTGAAAACTCTACTTATACAAATACCAGTCCTGCACCTATTACCTGCATAACTTTATGCACTTATGTGCACTCTCCAGAATATAAGAGCAACATCCAGCGCAACCAGAATATTGTCACCTGTCATCACGTCCTGATGTAATGTTACAACTTCCTCAGTACTTTAAAAATAGCTGGCAAGCACCCTACCAAAGGAAATTTTCACCTTGCAATAGAGAAATTTTCCTTCAGAACTACTTCATTCCAAGAATATAAGGGTATTGTGTGGTCCGTGGGCATTCAAAGATTTTCTGTACTAAAACAAATGTTGTCTTCAGTGTCATTTCACTCTAATCCACACCACTGGATCTATTAATAAAAACCCCAGTTTCTCTCACCTTCAGGGGAAGGTCATATAACACCTGTATATAAAAATGTTTGGTGGCACTGATTTAGCTCCATTCACCACCCCTCTTTGAGTCTGCCCATTCAGATAGTTTTTTACTCAGAGAAGAGGTCTGTCTGCTTCTCTCAGAAGAACAGAACTGCTCCAGATTTGCTACTTCCATATCTACCCATTGGAATAGACAGAGCTTAGTGCTCCACTGCTGAAGGCTGACAGGGGTAAGCAAGATTTGGCTTCTTATTTCTGATATCAGTGATGAGGACCCTTCAAGACAATATGTCTGTATTTACCCAAAGATCTTCCTTTTTCCTGAACCATAAGGTTTCAGCTGTTGATTAAGATTTCAAAGTAATTCCTTGGCTTTTGGGAGGAGGACGAACATAGAATCTGTTTTCTCAGCTGTCTGGCCAGAGGAATTAGAGAAGTTAAAATAAACCAATGCTGATATCAGACAGTATAAATGAATGGAAATGCAAGACCGACACATCTTTGTAGATCTGAAAAGGAGGACTGAAGAAGGGCAGACCTGCTCTCAGGATACATCCAGACATATTGAGCCTGCAACGCCTTCATGATTGATCTTAATTTTAAATCTTAGTGCCTCTAAAACTCTTTAGGATATGTCAGACTCTTTTACCCAGTCATTTACAAAGTGGATTTCCTGCCCAAACAGATTTCATCAAAGCCTTTCTCATCAGTCCCATGCAGTGAAACTACAGGAAATTCCTGAAGTTCTCCTTTAGATGAGGGGTTTATTAGTGGAGTATGGCTGTGCAGACTCTCTGAATTGCACCCATGGGTCTAACTGCAGTTATGTGATTAATTGTTCATCTCCTAACATTTCTGGGGGGCAAATGTTTATTGACTTAGATTATATTTCAGTTGTGGTAAAAATGCTTGCAAAATGGCATATCTTGGCAACATTCCACCTATACCGCTGGACTCTGAAATATATAAGAATATCTCTATTAATATTTTTTTTCTTCACTCTTTCTTTAACATCTTAGATTAATGTCACAATGTCTTTCAAATGAACCTTCATTGGTCAAAATCTGGATTCACACAAAATATTTTTAAGTAAGAGAATATTTTATGATGCGGAATTACTTAGCATAATGATTCTGTAGGGAGAAAATTCATACGGCCAAAAATCAATTGAAGATTAAGTTGGACAAATATTTGGTACAATAAAAACAGTTTTCAAATATTTTAATGGGAAAAGACAGTGTAAAAATAGCTTCCACCTACTTCAAGATGAGGATGGTCACCTGACATGGACAAGGCGGAGGTGTTTAATGCGTTCCTTGCCTCTGTCTTCAACACAGATGACAAACCAAGGGAGTCTCAGCCCTGATCTGGAGAACTGTGACTATGAGAATGACCAATTTCCAATCAAGCCTGAACTTCTGTGGGACCTGACTCCAGCTGGATCCTTATGAATCTATGGGGCCTGGTGGGAGTCATCCAAAAATCCACAAAGGTCTTGGTGTCAATGCAAAGCAGCCAGGAGGGTCAATCCTGCCCTGGGGGACATCAAGCACAACATCACCAGCGGGCGAAGGAGGGGATTGTCCTGCTCTGCTCTGCACTGGGGTGGCCTCACCTCGAGTGCTGTGAGCAGTTTTGGGCACCACAACACATAAAAGACATTAAGTGGTTAGAGAGCATCCAAAGGAGGGTAACAAAGATGATGAAGGGACTTGAGGGGAAGGTTTTTGAGGAGTGGCTGAGGTAATTTGGTTTGTTCAGCCTGGATAAGAGGAGACTGAGGGGAGACCTCATTGTGGTTTTCAACATCCTCACAAGGGGAAGAGGAGGGGCAGGCAATGGTCTCTTCACTCTCGAGATCACTGAGGAAACAACATGAAACTGAGTTGGAGGAGGTTTAAGTTGAGTATCAGGAGAAGGTTTTTTACTTCCAGTGGCTGATCACTGGAACAGGCTCAAGACAGAAATGGTGACAGCAGCAAGATTCTCCAAGTTCAGAAATTGTTTAGACAACCCTCACAGGTACCTGGTAAGACTCCTGGAGATGATGCTCTGCAGGGCCAGGAGTTGGACTCAATGATCCTGGTGGATCCGTCCTAGTTCAGCATATTTTATGATTTTTTTAAAGATAGTTTAGATTTACTGACTGCTTTATCTATTACAGAGATAACCAAATTGGATTTCTGCATAAAACATAATCAGAATTTGAATCTGGAAATTCATAATCTTCATTGAAAATAGTATTAAAAGCTCATCAATGCTTTAATTCTGCTCCCTGCATCAGTATCTGGTTATATTTGATTAAGGCAAGACATCTTACAAAGGTTTATAACAAAAGCCTTGCTTTCATGTGTTTTTATCAAGTAAACCCACACAGAAGTAAAATGTCTCTAGTTTATCTGTAAATATAATTTGATCAGAATAGTGAAAATGAATCTATAATTTGAATGAGCTACACTCTACCATTGCTATATGGAAGTTTATGCTTTTATAATTCAAAATTAGAATTTTCAAAAGCTTGAATGTGAATCCCAAAATTAGTACTATAGTCATTGTTGGATTCAAAGTTGAAACTATCAAAAATGAAGAAAGATATCATATAAATTGTTCCTTGTGAAGGATGATTACACCATGCTTACAGGAGTGGAAAGTTTTCACTCAGCAACTGATATTCACAAATTTTCTTTTTCATTTGTAAGTATTTCTGTAAGAACAGTGTGGGGTTTTTTGTGCGAGATGGAGAAAGGAGGAAATTTGACAGGAAAATTCAAGATAATTGTTTCAAGTATATACAATAAAAGTAAGCAATTTAATTCCTTTCCTTTTGCTTACCTTTTCTCATGTTTTCCATATGAATAATTTTAAACACAGTCATAGGATAGAAAAAAAGGGTTTTTTAATTTTTGACTACAAAAAATGAACATATTTTGTTTGAAATGAAACCAAATGAAAAGTTGATGCCTTATTTTGTTTACAAAGAAAAAGGAGTGACTTAGTAAGAATGTGTATTAAATTTAAAATCAGTTTAAGAACCTTTTTAGTAGAAAAGAACCCAAAATAACCACCAGCAATTGACAGCAACAACAGTTGTCTGTCTTTAGACCTGCAGAGGAAGTAAGTGGGCAGCGTGGGATTAAATCTTTCTGCTAGCAATGGGGAGGTACTAGTTAGCCACTCTGAGCTGGAGGAGATGAAGGAAAGGGGAAGGATGAGCAGCAATGCCCAGAGCAAGCTGTGCTTCTGTCAGCAGCAACCTCTCAACACCCATCTCCTCTGGCCCATCTACCACAACCTTCCTCACTGCTGCTGAGTGAAGACTTGACAGGTGACACAGGATGTGCAACAATGACTTTGCATCTCCAAAAGCTTCCAGGCCTTTGGAGGGTGTGAAAAGAGTTGCAGACATAGGCATCATGAAATCACCTGGAAATCCATGAAATTTACAGAGCATGGTGCGGGCCCAGTGTATTTGATGAGAGGAGCAGCAAGTGTCGGGGCAAGGTAGGTGCCTCAGTGTTGCCAGTGAAATGGTGATAGGAACTTTGCTGACACTGCTAAGTAAAAAAGGGACTCTGGAGTGGATGTAAACAGCTGGTTTCCCTTCACTCTGGCGTTTGGCTAAAGCCCAGGTCCAGTGTGTGTAACTTGGATTAATTTCCCTCCACTTCAGCATGCACTGTAAACTAAATTAAGTTTAATTGTTCTAGCTCTCTTTTTCATGGCTGCTAGTGAGAAAGATATCTCCAAAGAAAGGGTTGTTCCACAAAAAAAACCACATTTTTTACTCCTTTGGGGAGGTATGTATTTCCCTGGATGATTAAAGCAATGTAAGATGACTGTACTCTGAAGGCAGGAGTCTTTAATCAGGAAGATAAAACTAAGGTTCAAATTGCAATGTCAGCTCGGTTGCACATACATGTCGAATAGACATTTAAAATCACTTAGACCTTTCAAGTTTTGATAGGATTCATCTCAGTCTATATATCTAAAATTTACCATCTGAGTCTAAACCTGTCAACTTGGGCTCTCTTTCCAATCAACAGAAATGGCATAACCAGGAGGCAATTATCCTCATGCTAAAATAGCTGTCTAAAATAGGAGAGATATCCTTTTTCCTTAAGGTCTGTTTTTTTCCACTGTTTTCATAAGAATGGCCTAACATGACTAACTTATCATTAACTGGACTTTTGGACAACTAAATTTGACTCAAATTAATCCCGCACCGAGTTTACACTGATAGAATCACTCAAGAATCTTTCTTATGTCACAAATAATTAATTAAATAAATAACTATATTCATGTACAGTCAGAAGTTTGGGGAACTATGTCTGCTTTGTGAGAAATTATTATATATTTCATCTTCTGTAATAAACTACAAGCTGAGGTTTCATTCTGCTGCCTGATGAATAATAGTCAATCCACATGTCAATAGAGAAAGTTTTAGAAATCTAAGTAGTAGATGAAAATATCAGAAAAGTAGTTTTCAAGTGTTGCCTTATTATATTCTATTAGCATGACACTATGGCAGTGATGACTTTTGAAGTCTAGACCCTGCCATTGAGCAAGTTCTCATCGTTTGTTTCATTTTACTTGCTTGCATTCTTTATTCCCATTGCAAAAGTCACGCTGTTTACATTCATACAACTTATGTCCACTGCTACTTTCAGTCACAATAAAAATCAAGCAGCTTCCTCAACAAGCTATCAAGTAATAATGAATTACTTTTCAGAATTTTACTACAAAGTAGTAAGAAATGCCTAGGGGATGCTTAGTCATCTCTGTGAAATCTGTCACTCACTTCTGCAATTGCAGAAGTCTACTAGAACTACCAGAGGACAGAACTGGGAAAAAGTAGCCAGGGAGAGGTCTAATTTCCTCTCTGTGAACATATATACTGACAGTATCAGAAAAACTTTTGCCTTGATCTTTACACCAGAATGGACAAATCTCAATAAAACATTGAGGGTTTTTGTATGTACATGCATATATTCACAAACTGATTCTAATGTTTGTCCTGATATAGCCTTTCACTATAAGTAAGTAATAAAAAAGAAAGACTGTGCCAATAAATATTTGAATTGTTAGGACACTTAAAATTTTTGATCTATAAGATTATGAAAACAAATTAACCAACATTTCTTCTGTCAAAATAATTTAATTTGATCCTCAGATGGAAGACAACAGTGGATTTCTAGTAAAACTGATGCATGCTAAGGAAAAGTCTAATAAATCCTTACATATTGAAGTGCAAAAGTAGTGTGAATTTTAGAGGATGCAGGAAATCTTGTAACTCTGAAAAAACTTAATTTGCTTTAAAAAAGCAAAGCAAAAATACAAAAGTATTATTTTAGCTTATTTTTTACATTTAATTACATGGATTTATATTAGTAATGCATTTTAATGGGACTGTAGATCACACCTGTTAGTCTTGACAAGGCATACTGAGTCCATGCTGCAGCATATTAAATGAGTACAGTAACCTCAGCATATTAAAATGAGTGAGCACATTAACCCATCTGCTGTAGTATTTGACAGATAAAAAGGAACTGCAAACTGCATAAATAAGTCTTGTTGCCAAGACCCAAAGCAAGCAAGTAGCAAAGGAAAAATGTCATGTCATGAGAAAAATTTAAAAATTTATTTATTTATTTCATATTAGCAGTAAGGATCAGTTATGTTGTGGATTGAAGAAATCATGGCAGCTCTTTGTCCAGAGAAACTGCAGGGAGAATGGGAAAAGTGAGCTGTTTATTGCAGTAATGAGCTCTAAGGAGTTAGGAATTTTGCCCTATAATAATTCAAGTTTCTTGGTTTTATAAAAGTGGCAACTAAAAATGTGCAAAATAAATGAAAGAACTAGAATTCTAGATATTAGATCAAATCTATCAAGAGATTAAATATGTTTTTAATAAGCACAATTAAAACTAGGATAAGTAATTTCCTGTCTAAGGAAAAGGAGAAAACATGTAACCAGTTATTACTGGCTCCTAAAGTCCATTTGTACAGTCATTTCATGCTAAATATCTGTTTTCTCAGTTTTGTTGTAAGAAAGAAACTTAAAATCAGAAAAAAAAGTAAAGGAAAGAAAAGGAATAAGAAAAAATGCAACTTTTACTAGATCCAACATAGAAGATTATCTTCTACACATAAGGGAGAAGATACTGTGAATAATAAATAAAAGTTTGGTCAGGAATTATGAAATAGGGATGAGAAAATGATATTTTACTGGCTCATGCAAATTGATTTCACACACTGAGGTAAAACCTAGCTAAATTACTTTGTGTTGAGGATATGGTTCTCTGTGCTTGAGCATACCTCAGAAAAATATCCTTGTTATAAAACAGTACAATGCAGAAGGATTTCTTCCCCTGTGAAAGGCTCAAAAAAATGGCCAGGATGTATTGTATGATAACATTATTTGTTATTCTTTTTTATATATGTGCATCTTGTTATATAGTCAAACTGGAGTATAGTCCCTACCACAGATTTCCTTCACACTTATCCTAAACATGAATAACCTAAGTTCAAGTAATGAAAACTAAACACTGCAAGAAAGACATGTACAGCTCCTGAAGACAAAATGTAGGGTTTGCGTAAGTTGCTAACTAAAAACCCCTATTCAGTTAGCAATGCCAGTATCTTCGTGTTTCTACTGTTTGACACAATGATGGATTATTTATTTACTGAACAGCACTGGTGGCCAGAAAATCTGATTTTCATGCATGAAATCCATGAAACCTCAGCCACTGAACAACTTCTTTTACACGTGGCAAAGGTCACCTATCAAGGGATTTTCTCACGTTTTGTGTGATTGGTCATGCCTCATTTCCTTCAAGAAAATATGATTTCCCAAATGTGTGTGCATTTTAAGAGACCCTCAAAGACTGAAAAAGTTATTTCCTTTTCGTTTGTGATAAGCACAAAATATAGAGACTAACCTACAGGGAGCAACAAGCAACTGTTTGTAGCTGGAAACCATATTTAATCCTATCATTAAGGAAAACCTCAGAGCATACTAGGAACAAAAGGAGTGCAAAACTAGACACTTAACCTTGTCACTTAACCTTTCAGACTTGCAAGTATTTAAAGAAAATGTTCAGTATATCTGATAAGTGATAAAGTACTTTCCCTGTATTGTGAAAGTACTACCTGCTCATACTAAGAGCTTCTATTCTTTTAAGCAATGTGAGGTCAAACCAAATCAGGTGATGCTGGATTTTCATGGAGGTTTCTCTCCTCTTAAGCACTGAAACACTTTTACTTACATGTTCTAATCCTTTAGATGAACTGAACATTACAGCTTATATTTTCCATGGTTGGTGCAATACTGTTAGAAGGTGGCTTTGCAACACATCTTCATTTTGAGTTTTATTCAGAATGTGGCCTGGCTCTTATTGTTGTGTGCACATATAAAGGCCCTGTCACAAAGGAGCTCTACTGATGGTTGGGGTCCTAAAATACCATGGTGACAAAAAACTATGTGAAAATATGAAAAATGTAGAAGAGTCTACTGAAGTGTGGGGGTGGTTTGTTTTGTTTTGGGCTTTTTTTTTTAACTCATTCAGGCCATAGGCCTGTCTTTTGGGAGACTGAGTTTTAGGAGGCTGATGTATGTTGACTAATAAGTGGAAGGCCTTTTAGATTTTCTGTGGTTTCTGGCAAAGTTTGCACATCTGCCTGGGACAATCTATGCCTTTCATCTAAGGAGTGATTCCCCGTTTTCTGATTTCTTTCTTCCTTTTTATTTTAAAACCATTGAAATCAATAACCTCCTGCACTGGTAGTGCATTTTATTATATCATATAGTGAGTCATCATCAAAAAAATTTCTTACTGCTCTTTCTACAGGGCAAACATCTGACTTATAGTGCAATAATGGCAACAATGTCTAACATGAAGAATGCACAGCAAGAGGACATAATGTCAAAAGCAAAACATTCTCATCTCAACAGAAAAAGTGTGATCTGTTCAAAGAGAAATCCCATGACTTCTAACTTGTACTATCAAAATATAATTCCCTGCACATCAGAGAGGACCAAAAAAAAAAAAATAAATAAAAAAAGAAAAGGTTTATGTTTACTGGCTATTCCATGATCTTTTAATAAAGAAAATCTTTAAATACTGGAATAGTGTTATGTTTTAATATGTCAGTGGCAACATGCATTGCTTATTTGGCTGTAATATTTACGAATAGTTATAATCTCCTTCATATCTTTGGCTTGCACTGTTGATTGAGTCTTTTGGCATATTTTTGCCGGAAAGGTAGTGATGAACTATTGTGACCATTAAAAAAAATTTTAAAAAATCAGAAACAATCGGGAATAGAAAGACTTAAAATACAGTGATAGGACACAAATACTGCACCTTAGCAACATTGAAGAGGAAGGTGAAAATGTAACAATGTTTAAAATAGATGGAATCAAAAATGTATGAAAAAAACTCAAATTGACTCACAAAGCTAAATGTGAGAGGTCATCATAGAAATTCTTCTGTGCTAACTCAAACAGGGAAAAAGCTGCTATTAACATGTCTGTAATCAGTACAAAAGGAAAAGTATGAATAATTACTTTTGAAATTTAAGAAAAGGAAAGATTTAAGCTTCATGTCTGAAGAAAAAGTGGTAGTGAATAAAATTTTAATAGTGTTTGGTACTGAAATATGGAATATTTTTGCATGGCAGGTCTTGAAAATTACAAAGCTTGAGACATTTAAAACAAGAATGGACAACAGATGATTTAAACATATTGAAGAGTGCTTTCACAGCTGAGTAGAAAAATGGCGTCAAAAACCTCTTATCTGTCTTCATCTTACTGTTTTACCTCTTCAATAATAAAAAATAGTCTGTAGTACTTAATCCCAAAGATCATAATAAGCAAAATGCAATGCTTACAGAAGAATTTATGTATCTGCCCATTTTTTCTCTGGGGCAGAACTGCATATCAGTATTAATGCCATAGCACCTTCTAGGTTGTCTACATCAATGTCACTCTCATGATAAATGTGATCAGATGCTGCGCTACCAGTGCTGATGCTGATGCTATCTATGAAAGGGGGAGGTGGATGCCTCTCTGTTATGTTAATTTTGCCAACTCAAACTTGGCTACTGCTCCAGCTGCCACCGCTATTTATGGAAAGCAAGTTTGTGTTAATAAACCTCTCGCATCGTTACAAATTGCCTGGGATAAATACGACTGTTACTGCTCTGATTTGTCTTGGGGAACTGGAAGGAACTTTACATGTGGGTTGTCAGAATAAATCAAAACAGTGTAAAGATTGTTTCATTTGTTCATTACTCTCTAGATAATATTCTTCCTGTAAGCACATGGTATAATGGGATAAGGCTTGTATGAAATAACCAGGAAAATTTGCCAAAGAGTCTTAGATTTTGTAAAGAAATCTTTCTTTTTTCTTTTTTTTTCCCTCCACTGACTTACTGAACTTAATACCTGAAACAGGATAGTATGTCTACGATTTGAAATAACCTGCTGTTAACTTGGATCCAGTTTTTTTACCTCTTATATTTCTAGACTGCATGCAATGAGGTTATTTACAGGAGGGTCTTGTCTTCCATTCTTCATTCTTAAATATATTAACAAAGGAAAAAAAACAAATTAATATTTCAGTTTTTTTTTTATAGGTTCCCAGAATTTTAGAATTCCCATAGAAAATTTTAATTAAAATACCTCTCTCCTACCCCCATATTGTGCTACAGCTCAGGTAGTAGACACGCTTTGTTTTCATGCAAGATGAGCAATGTTTGGTGAAAATAGGCGAGTTTTTAGGTTTTTTTTTTCCTTTTTTGCAGAAAAAGTAATTTTCCATTTAATGAAAACAATATTTCATAATTAATGAAACATTTCGTTCAGCCATATAAAACAGTTGCAAGACTGTTCACCAATCAAAACAATGCAAATATGGTTACCTTATTTTTTCTGACAAACAGAAATTTACTACAGCTGTAAATCAGTTTCATTTAAGGCCCAGTGAATATTTACTTTTCAATTTTGCCATCACTAAAAGAAACATTAGTAATTTTTTCTGTGACAAAACTAAGTTCCAGAGAAAGACAGGGAAAGAAAAAAAACCCCACAATCACCATAGAATCAATTCTTTTAGGAATTTGGAAAATAACAAGTAATCATTACTTATTATAGTTTTTGACAGCTTAAGTATAAAAAAATCAATTACCATGAAACTACTATCCAGATTAATGTTGAAAATAAACCTGCTTCTTAGGTACCTGATAACACGGCATTGATTTTTATTGTTTGAGGGAGGCTGGCTATATTTAATTTCTTTTATTGATTTTTTTTCCTTAAGTCTTATATTCAATGCATGTGAGATACAATGCAATTTCTTATAGCAAAGTAATGCCAGGTACCAAGCCTGTGAATTAATTTTACATGAGTGAAAGCAGTGCTTAGTAATTTGCTGAGTATTTGAGAGCAAAACTAGTAATTTTCCTCTTTATTATTTATAAATATCAAAAGGTCTAGAAGCTGTCATGGTGGTGTGGGCTCAAATGAGAAGACCTTGCAGCAATTTCTAATATCTTGACACTGCAGCACCTCATGTCCTATGCCTCATGTACTTTGAATGCCAGTGGTGATTGAAGGGTTTTGGAAACTGGATGAAAAACATAATCAGCAAGATTTCTAGTTGACTTTTGAGACGGTAAGCTCCAAGTCTGAATGTAATTTTAAACAGAAGTGAACACATGATTTAAAACCACATGCAAACATGGCAATTAAAAAAAAAGAAAAGCATATTTTTTTGAGTTTAAAGTGGTTCTAGTCTTAGTTCTAACTAATAAATAACTAAGAACAAATAGCATCGATGAGATTCTGAATAGAATTTTAATGATTTCTGCTTCAGCAAAGTGAAAGCAATGTCATTTTGATAAAAGAAATGCAAAAGTATTTATTTCCTTCAAGTGAATGTAAAATATGCAAATACAGTGATTCAGAAAGATAGAATGAAAGTTTGGAGAAGTATTTCAGTTTCACTGAAATGTTGCTTGTTGTGTCATGCTATGTAGCTTTACAGCAGAAGCTTTCCTTGTCTAAATATGCTAGATAAGCTTGGTGCCCGTCAGAGAGATTGCCTGCTATTTGAAGATAACTGAACGGAAGAGTTTCTGTGCACCACAGCACTGTTGTATTTAGCAGGAGAGGTGATGGTGACATCTGAAAGTGGGTAAGCAAAACCCCACACACCGAGATACTGTACTGCTCAGAGCCAGTTTACTGCAGCAGGTGCAGATCATACTCCATCTGATTCAAAACAAAGTAAACAAAGCCTGCCCAGCTTACCCTGAGGAGCTTGCAGAAGTTAATAAAGATGTCATGGCTGTACCTGGAAAGACCTGATTGCTCATGGACATTTAGCTACTTACCCTGGTGGCTTTACCTGTGTGAAGTGGAGCAGTGGGTGGCAGTGTTACGCTGCTGCTTCCTAGGCAGAGAAGCTATTTGAAAAATGGGAATGAGAAAGAATGTATCTAAATTAAGTTTGAGATGTCCCTTCTTTACTGATCATTTGATCAGAAGTGCCAGAATAAAACCAAATAATTTGATTTCTCTGAGTGTCTCTTCTTTCATTATCATTTGAGTGGCACAATGCAGTAAGTTCCAGGAGTTTTATTGAAAAAAAAGGAGAATGTTCAATTGAAAGGAGTGTTTTGGGTTTTTTTTGTTCTTCATTTGGTTTAATTGGTGTTCATATTTAATAATGATGACTAATTATCATCACTTTCTATAGTGATAATACCTACCAAGTTTCCATGGGGAAGTAAGAACAGTTATGTTGAATCCTGTATAAAATGTAACTCCTTACTGTCTTTATACAGTACTTAAAATTTTTGTTGAACACTTTGTTCTAGGACAGATTTTTGGTAGATTGGTCAAACAGCATTAACAGAAAATAGCATAATATTAATGAAAAATTATGCCTTTATGGGAAAAGATTGAGATGAAAGATGGTATTTGGGCTGTTTAGGCATCTGGGTGCCAAAGTTATGAGGCTGGTTTACTTACCTTTGCCTAAAACTGAATTAATTCCTGCAGAAAGCAATTAAGAAGTGGAGTAAAATCCACCTCTGGTGGAGCTTGTTTCTTTCACTTGTTCTCTGAAGGCATAGAGGCAGGTCAGCATCCTGACATCAGCACCAAAAGTTTGAGAGCAAAATAAGGGGATGTACACATTCCTATTATGCAATATTTTGTGCAGCAAACCTATAATGGAAACAGTATTTTATCTATGCTGATAACACTGCTGCAAATATATGGTTGTGTTCATTAAGACTGACCTGCATTGCCAGAGTTCATTCACTGTCCATTATCAACACTAAGCCTGCAAGTTTAACTTGTAGTTTAACTTCCTATATGGAAAGTTGATCTGGATACCACTAAGACACCACAAATCTGGTCCAAAAATATGTCACTTTACTGGATTTTTTTCACATTCAGTTCTGCTCCGGATACTAAGAATCTGCTTTCTGATGTAGCTAAGTGGGTGTGTAAAATGGATCGAACTTACTTTACTGACTAAAACCCACTCCACCTTCATTTTATTCAACACCTCTCAAAATTTTGAAAAGATGAAATATTTTTGACTTTAACATATACTGTTGTTACCCTTATGGTGTTTCAAGAAATACTGGGTGAATCCATCAAAATAACATTTCTTCAAAGTCTCCTCAAGGAGCATTAGTAAGTTGTTTAGTCCTCTATATTTGGTGTCCAAGTACAAATATACCTCATAGGAAACAGTAGTATTAGAAAAGCAGAATCAAGTTAGTAAATTTGCTGGGCTTTTTTTCTCCTCCTGTCTGAAAAGTTATTTGTCTGGAGAAAATGTAAAACAAACTAGTGATTCAAACAAAAAGTTTCATTGTTACAGACGTCTCAAAATAAGTATCTGTTCATTGTAGACATATTATATTTCCTGCTTAGATGGTGCCTGTACTGCATCCAAATTGCAAAATAAGGTGTGCTTTTGCTCGCTGGCATCTAGACAGAGCCCCATGCTTTGTAGGGACAGACATGAGCATTTTCTTTACACCACCTTCAGGTTTTTAGGCAGGGGAAAATGCACACATTCGCATAGGCTATGAAGACAGTCACAGGACTGGGTCCTGGCATCTGGGCATTGAAGTCCCGCATTGTGTGTCAGCATAAATCTGACACAGGAGTAAGAACTCAGTGTTTCCTCTTCCATTCTGAAAGTACAATACTTGTTTGCACTGTTCTTACATTCTTTTTTCACATAGAATCATAGAGTGGCTTTAGGTTGGAAAGAACCTTCAAGATCACATAGTTCCAATCCTCTTGTCATGGTCAGGAATAACTTCCATTAGACCAGTTTACTCAAAGCCTCATCCAGCCTGCCCTGAAATATTTCCAAGACTGAGACATACATGAGAGGGCAACCTGTACCCGTGCCTCACCATTTCCACAGTGAACAATTTTCTTCTCATCTAAACCTATGTGAGTTTAAAAACATTCCTCTTTGTCCTATTACTACATGACTTGTAAAAAAATCCTTCTCCAGCTTCCGTGTAGGATGCCTGTAAGTACTGAAGGTGCTCTAAGGTCTCCATGGAGCCTACTCTTCTCCAAGTTGAACAGCCCCAGCTCTCTCAGACTATCATCATAGGACCCCAACTTTCCTAGACCACTTCCACAGGAAGGGTGCTCCAGCCCTGATTGGAGGCAAATTTGATTTGGTCAGGTAAAATCATCCATAAACTTCTTAAATTATATCTAAAATTGGTGTGTGTGGGGGGGTATGGGTGTGCTGTGTGTTCCATTTTTCAATTACAAATTTCTGACAAATACAACTTCTTGTTTACCAGTTGTCTTTTCTGTGATGTGATTTTTTATGTCAGTTACTTATCATTATTATTTTCAGATAGTGCTCAAGAGATACCAGTTAAAACCTGCAGCCCCATTATTTTATGCAGTCTTCACCCATACAACGAAAAAGAATGAGTTCCATGCTAAAGCTCTGACTAGCCATGATAAGACAGAACTAATTGGTACTACCAAGAGAAAAAGAAGGGAAAATGGAAAGAAAACAGTTTTATTTATGGCAAATGTTTATTAACAAATATTATTGTTACCATCTTTTTAAATTATATTCTAGATGAAAGCATATCAGCAATCATATAAGAAATGTCCTTAAATCTGTCACTGTTACAAGAAGTTTGCTTACAGATTGCTTTGCAAGAAATCAGTCTGTCAGTAATTTTCATATAATCATGGAAAGCAGAAAAAGAACCTAAAGAAATATTCAGTGAAAATCCACCTACTTAAGCTGCAGCTTGTGATTTCTGTGTGTGCTGTTCTGTTTCTGGTACTAGGGAGAGAGAATTTGCAAGATCTTGTGTTGCTGGCAAATTACTGGAATTGTTAATTGGAATGATTTTGCATGAACATTTTCTGATTTGTCCAAGAGAAATGCAGAATCGCAGGTGTGGTATGCAAGGTTTTTTTAGCTTAGGGACAACTTAACACAGAATTATGGGGAGAATTCCTGCCCCACTGTAGTTACCCACTAAACTCTCATTTGAGTTAGTTAAAATCACTGTTTCACCCACAATGATAAAAATAATATAAAAGCAAAGGCTCCTCACTGAAGCATAACAAAGCCTGTCTGTAGCAGGGACAGTTAACAAGAAAATGTGCTAGGCTATGTAAAGGGAAGTACATTCTTTTTCACATTAAACAGGTAAAATTGACCTCAGTTAGGGTTCAGATGATTATAAAATAGAGCTCATGTACCCAATTACTTCCCTGCTAGACTTTCCAGACTCCTTGAAGGTGCACCCCATTTTTCATATCTTTCTACTAAAACTTTATCACCCAAAGCCTTTCCCCTACCCATTGCTCCTCCACAGTCTGGAAGCAGGAGCAGCCAGTGGCCCAAGCAAAGCAATGTTGGACTTTAAACTCACCCAGGGAATGTTTAACCACCCAATTGATTATCAAGGTTATAAGAATTCCAAACGTTCCAGGAAACCACCTAGAAACTTACAAGTGCTATGTATTCCCAGACTTCACCAACAGGCCTTAGTCATCCTGCTCCTGATTCATTTTTTCTTGTGGACAGACAAAGTTTGTCTTTGTTCTGGCTTTATTAATTGATTTTGCTTTTGAGTGTTGGGGTTTTTTTTTTGTTTTGGTTTGTTTTGGTTGTTCATTTTTTTTTTTGTTTTTTGGGTTTTTTTTGGGTTTGTTTGTTTGTTTGTTTATCTTTATTTGGGTTGGATTTTGGTGGTGGTGGTAGTTTTTGGTGTTTTGTTTTTGCTTCTTTTCCTGAACCCTGAGAGTATTTTTCTAGTAATTGTCAATTAAATTCTTAGAAATTTTTGTTAAGTACTTTGGAGAGAATTCTTAGAGGATATCAGCTCTGATATTTCTCCTGGTGGGCAACAATGGCAGTTATTATTGTGGTTTTGGCTATCTTTTTTTTTTTTTTTTTTTTTTTTACTTTTTTAATAAAAATACACGTAAAAGATAATTATTCACCAAATTTATCAGAAATTAGATGCAAATGTTTCATCAAAGATAACAGAAAATATGATTGTCACTCATAAGACTTACTTTGTTCACAGGTTTATTAAGCAAGAAAGAAATCCTCCTCACTTTTTTTGCTGACATGGACATTTTTGGCTAAGAAAGAAAATTGGCTGGAAATCTCCACAAATTGTGACTATATTGACATCATTTCTCAGTAAAACATTTCTATAGAGTTTTACTTACATACATCTATCTAGTAGGTGGGATAGTTTCTTTATTTCACTTTTATTTTCTTTGTTTTTATTCTTATTAATTAAAAAAAATAGTTTATAAAGCCTATAATTTCCTTTTTTTTTCATGGCCCATCCTCCCAAATATCTTGTCTTTTTTTTTCAGTTCAGCAAGGAACTTGGGCTTATTGGCCTTGAATACTGAGCTGAAAAGTCCATCTGGCATAGTTCTGGAGACAAGTGTCTGAAACCTGATTTCCTGTCACAGGAAGCATTAGGCCAGATTCTACCTTTAAATAAATCAGCATGGTTGCATAGAATTGAAGGAATAGGTCCATAATAACTTTTTCAATTGAGAATAACATTAAAACACAGATTTGAAGGATTCATTGCTAACAGGGTTAATACTTGAATGGTGAAAAAGATGAGATCCTTATGTAAGAACATTAATCAGAATTGCTTTATGCTTTACTCAGACCTCTAAAGCAACTCTGATTTTAAACAGTTGAAGTTTTCATCCAAACAAATGGACTTATCCCAAAGTCAATAAATACAAATAATTTATATTTTTATATATTCATTATTTTTTCTGGCTTATTTATATTTTAACCTGTGTAATTCTTCAAAAATATTTGGCCAGCACCTACCTAGGAAAAAAATGGAATAATTCTGTGACTACTACTTTAATCAGAATGGATGGTCTGTGAATTTCCCTGCTTCAGATTTCTTGTGTAGTCTCAGGCAAATCACATCATTTAAGCCACAATGCAGGAGAAGGTAATTTCATATCATAGAAAAAGGTGATTTTTGTAGAATGAGAGCAATCAAATTTCACCAACACCATAATAGGAACATGAGTTTTTCTGTGTAAGGGAATATAGCCCAGTCTGCAGGAAAATTTCCGGTTTATTTTAGGAAGTATTGCAAGGTTTTTGTAGAGCTAATGCAGTTTTGACCATCACACTCCCACCTGCCCTCCTCCTGCCCCAAACCATCCCATATTATTACAGTAGGGCTTAATTTCAGTTGTTCCATCGTACAGCTAAAAAATATAAAGTAATAAAAAATAAAGTAAATAAAGTGGAATTTAAATCATCAGTTCCACACTGGTTTTTATATGTGTGTGTGGAGCAGGAAGAAGAGGTGGATATATGGAATGGAGTAAATGGAATGGAAAATGAAAAGGTTAAATGAAAACAAATACGTGTATTTCCTTCATCCTAATGGTAATAGGCAGCTTTCAGACACAGTAGAAATACAGTGTGGTCGTTTCCAGAATTCTTTATACTACAGTGCAAAAGAGGAAAATTTCAACTGCAATCTATTTTGGTATAATTTCAGATTAAATAAAATTTTTACTTGAGGTAATGTTTCCTTTCTCTTGGGTTTCATCATACACAAAAAAAAACCAGAGCAAACAACTCCCCACCCCTCAAGCCCCTCACACCTTTAAGAGGTGTACAGTTTATTATTATGTTAAAAAGGAACAAATTTTTGTTAAATTTTGTTAAACTGGTTGACTTTGTTTGGTTGAGATTTTTTTCTACTCTAGAAAAGGATTTCTTTTTCAATCATGAACCACCAGTAAATCATATCAGGCATAAATTTATCAAAGCAGTCGAATATAAATTCTGCCTTTTCCAAGTGTTGAAATTCTCAGATGTAAAATGCATAAAATAACTTCTCCAACTCCAGTCTAGCGTAATATGTAAAAACCCAAAAACATGAAGGCAACACAAAACCCCCAAACCCCAAACCAAAAAGCGTGGAGCTGTATCTGTATTATTTTTAATTAATTACTTTCATTTTAACATCACTAGGAATACCTGTTTCATGGCACATTTTTTCATTTTGATTGCTTTTGCCAGTAAGTCCATTTGGGCAAGATGGATGACAAATAGAACTTCTTTTAGACCCAATGAATTCTTTTTTCTAGATATTGTGATTGCCATTACATTTTCTTGGTAATGAAAATGGAACGATGACTCTAACCTGGTTTGCTACAGAATTTAATGGAAGACAGAGAGGAAGTGGTTTTCAGATATTTGTATAATTAATTTAAGATCCCTCTTCTTGAGATTACAATGTGTCTGAAAGAATTTGCACTAGATTTCCACCACAACAGTCAAGGTAAGAAACAGAATTTTACTAATTCTATGCTTGGATATACAATTTTAATGTCAGTGAAATTTTGATGCTTGTGAATCTTCATAATAATAGATGGATGTCAGTGAACCAGATCTTCAGTTATTATTAAGATAGATATGAAGGGCTATCGGCTCTAAAACTTTATTTTTTCCTCTTAATCTTACCTCCCCAAGACTGTGGAGGCACAGGGCACTCATAGGAGGCATGGAGCATACACCAGGATCTCCCATCTTTTCTCCTGAAGGTTTTGATCAGCATAGAAATAGTTCTTGGCACTAAAAATTGGATTGAATTAGTATTAATATTCAACAGTGTGATAAATGAAAATAAATTTGCATTCATTTCATGCTTCAGACCAAATAAGACAATGCTGATAAAACCAAATACATTCACTTCATTGTTTGAAGGTTATCTTTGCAACTATAAAGGTTATAGTTTGTGTTTGTTTAATGGAAGATCAAGTACTGCAGTATGAGATGACAGACATGCTGGGAAAATCTTACAACTCAGAACTGGGGCAAAACCCAGTAAACATAGCTCGTCATGAAAAACAAAATTAGAAGGCAAGAAAATATATCTTTTTCCCATTTATTGCATTATATTTATAATTTGACTACATTTCATAAGTGGCACTATAATGAGACCTTTCAAAAGTTAATTCATTGCCAAAATAACTAATAGTAATTCTGGCATTAAAATTTTAATAATGAGGTTTACAGGTCTGCATATTAGGGGTCATTACAGACTTGAATTCAAGATTTTTTATCTCAAGTGATTTTCCTGACCACAAGGCAAATAGTAACTGCAGGGGTCTCTTCTCTTTCTCATTTTTGAACAAAAACTTTAATGAAATCTAAAGACAGCTTCCCATGAAAAAATGAAGTTACTGAAATCTAGGTATTTCTATGCAAGTTTTATTTTGAACAAATCAACATTTTTCATTAACATGTCTTTTGTCTGAATACTCCTGAATAGCATTAAGTCTGAGGTTCCTAGCCCCTAGTCACATAGAGGAATGAAGGATGCTGTTTAGCCATCTGTCCTTCCTTCTTTTAGTTGAAACACAATATTTCTCCTGCATGTTATGCCTTACATTTGATGGGAAGAAGGAATTGCCTCTTTTGCATTCTGAAAAGAAAAACTACTGCAATTCAAGAAGTGATATTATTTCTTAATGACGAAATCATTAGAAAAGAAAATAAAAGAGAAAAAAAAAGAACTTCTAGTGTTTGAATAAGCAGAAGGCCATGTCTCTTGCAGAAAAAAAATCTTTATTTTAACTGTGACTACTGAAAGCTTTGTAGTATGCTGTTATCAAGAGCTGACATCTGTGCAGAACTGTCCTATATGACACTGGTGTTCCACACTTCACGTACAAGCAGCTTTTAAGAAGGGATGAAATGGGATCTGGTTCAAAAATCCCCAAAGGACAGTCTATAGGAAGAAAAATCTCTGTAGCCAGATTTCCAAACCATTGCTGTAGGCAGCCAATTCCAAACAGAAAGATAAGAACCAAGACAAAACAGCAGAAACAAAAGGTATCCAGTTTTCTGACTTCAGAAATATTTCTAACCTGCTCTTTCTTCACATCTCTACATCACCAGTTGGAAATCCATAGTTGCCAGAAAAACTTTGAAAATAATTATAATTGTAGAAATTTTTCATGTTCAAGCATTGTACATATTGAATCATAATGGCTAAACATAGTAAGTTACCTCTATAAGATTTGCTGTTTTCTTTCTTAACCACAGATAAGACAGAAAAAGGGAAGTAGGAGACCATGTGGGTGGAGGCTTATACCATCATTCACCGAAAATAACTTTTCGTGTCAGTGACTTGAAATGTTCCATTACTTTAAGGAACAGAAGAACCACCTTCACCTAGCACTTGACTCAGGGGTTTCACATTTTTTTGGTCTCAGATTCTTTGCCTGAGATTGCACAGAAAAGTCAGTCAAAGAAAACACCGCTTTCTTCTCTGAAATCCTAATTTTGTGTTTGATGTTTCTGAGACCCAAAGTTACCTCATAAGCCTTAGCAAAAGTGGGGGGAGAACAAAAAATGAAAGAGGTGCAGCTATTGTTTTGTGTGCCACTTTCAGTGTGCCACTGAAGGAAGATCAGCCTGGCAGAGGGTACATGATCTGGCTCACTGGGGCAAGTGTTAACAATGCCAAACTGGGGCAATTATTAAGGTCCCCTGGAAATGGGACCTGTAATTTTGGGGTTTGGCACTTAGCATTGCAGTTTATAAGAAAGGCACAAAGAAAAAAAAAAACCTATATTTTAGATAATGCAGAAAAAGGGCTATGTTTTTAGAACTGTAAATTTCTCTTTATTAAGACATCACATTTTCAATCTCCTAATCAAAACAATGTAAAGAGGCTTGAAATCATTTTATCCTACTAAGCCTAGAGCTCTGCTCAATTATCATAATAAAAAGGAAGAGCTTTTGTTCTGCATTTCTCTGCAATTGGTTTTCAATAATTACCTCTATGTCTTTTTACCTATCCAGTTTACAGAAAAGATCATGGAGTATGTAAAGTTTACATTAAAAAAAGTTCAATAACTTATTATCTGAAGATAACAATTTAGCCTTATGTTTGCTGCATATATTATGGCTTTTGTGGCTTCTTTTCTTTTTGAATGACACGGTCAATGGTTCATCACATTTGCACCTCAGAGGCAATTGTTACCCGCTCATGTGTGAAAATAGCAGAGTCTATTTAGATTAAATTGCTCGAGATCCTCACGGATTGGTAAGGGACAAATCACAACATTTTGCTTAAAAGAAGATTGCTGTTGCCTTCCACCTCATGCATGCAGGGCAAAATTTTAAGTACTATGCAAAAACATTCTCAGGAACACAGAGAGAATTCAAAATTCATTCTGTTCCTTCTGCTCGAGAAAAATAGTGTACTTTAGAAAAAAGGAAGAAAGAAATGACAACAAATTGTGTTAGTTACTTGTGTTATCATTTAAGACCTCCTACACGATAGGAAAAGTATAAGAATACAGGAAAGCCTCTCCAGGAGAATTACATATCAAGAAAAAATGTGCTATTTTTCTTACAAATACAATATGTGCAATAAATATAGAGGTGTACATTAAATCTTTTTTAATTACCAATTCACTTGGAAACAACATGAAAAAAGTAGGACATTATATTTAAAAATATCTTTCTTTAAAGTATTGAATAAATAAAGGAGTAAAATTGAACAGTTTAAGCCATTTTCTATACAAGATGATTTCAATTTTCAAATTGCAGTTCAGCATACCTCTGTTTACTTTGAGTCATTGCTTCAATCAGCTTGGAATTGACTGAGATAATAGTGTAAGTGAACGTGGTCTGTACTCAATAGAAATATAACTATAAATGTAATCAGTATAAACATTATAAACAATAGAATTAATATAAACATTTATCAAAAATTATATTTTCAATGTATTCCCATCCTGAACATATGAAACATATTTCTTCAAACAAATCTGTCTTTGAAGACACTCTGTTCTCATTATCTTTGCTGCTTGAAACTACACCAAATATATTAAAGTAAAATTAAAATGAGGTGCTACTAAAAATATTGCATGATCAATTTTATATTAACAGTATTTTTCCCTGTGGTAAACTTATAGATCTAGGGCAATACAAATGAGGAAAGAGATAAGAAAATCCTGTGAACTAACATGAAAACAAGGAGCTCTCAGTTCCAAGATTATTGAGGTGTGCATGATAGGCAAGATATGAAAATTTGAGGCTATCAGTAAAAGTGCTTTCACATAAAATACTCTCAGTATTTGTGTTCAACATACAGTGAAAAAAATTACAGTAAATTAATCATAACAAACTAATAAAACCTGTTCAGTTTAACTGTGCATTTTAAAACTAGAGGCAAAACCCTGGAGCAGTGAAATTGAAATTGAATTTTTTTTCCTCTTAGAGTATGATATGAATTTCTTTCTTACCACACAGTAGTAGGAGGAGTACCAGTACTGTAAAATCTCCTTGATCATAAGTTTCAGTTGGGTAATTATTTCAAAAGAAGCAAAATATCATCCTTATTTCATTATCATCTCCTCTCATAGAAATATTGGATAGAAAAGGATTCACTTCAGTAATAATACCCTATTTTGCATAAAATTGTGCATATAGGCAGACACACCACAACAGACAAGCACTAAGGGCAAGGCAGGTCTGCATGCACACACCTGTGAGCACACAGACGCACATGCAAACAGCCACAATGTAGCTGATGCTTCAGCAGAGCTAGAGGTGGGCTGGAACTGCTGGATGTGAGGCTACATCAGCTCAGTGGCAATCTGGACCTAAATTTTCTACAGGATTTCAAGGACAAGGCAACTCCACACCCTTACTGAACTTCAAAGGGCACTGCAGGCTATGTTCTGGGTAGTGCTGATGACTCTCTGTACAATACACACCGACAAGCTTTCTCAGTTACAGCTGCACAATTGAGAGCTGGTTCCTGGGAATGCTGCACCCTGCTTCGGGCCGTGCCCTTCTCCATGCCTACCTCACTGCCAGCAGCATCCTTCGTCCTCTGCCTTTGACCTCTGGGAGCACAGCAATCCAGTCCTATTTTCTGCAGGGAGGAACTTCAGGATAGAAGGGGATTCCCTGCAGTTCTGCATCTCTAAAGTATTCCCACAGAAAGCAGACATGGTTTGGCTTTTTTGTTTCCATGGCATAAAAAGAAGAAAAATGCTGTATAAATATGTAGAAGTTTCTTTAGCTCACAGAGTGTAACTTTATCCCATACGAGGAACAGAGAAAGCTTTCAGAAGAGACAAAATGAGGAAAATTACTAAGCAGTCTGTGGAGAGCCAGACATTCTTTGGTGTTCAGAATATTTTTTTCTGAATAACTCATTTATTATTTCTGATGTGTATTCCAAGGAAATATTCACTTGACTATGTAAAGGAATTTGCTTCATTTAAAGATCACAAATAGAGTTCCTTTTAACAATGATGTCTACTTTGTCTTTCATGTATAGATAGAAAAGAGTAAAAATTAATTTACGTAAGTATTGCCTAAACATTTATATAACTGTGACAAATAAATGATTGTTTAGAAGTGTGTTGCTAATCAAGAGATATTCATCTTAAGAACCTTGAAAGATAAACATACAAAAGAGCATCTATGTTTATTTTGTGCTAGGATTTCACATTTACAACTTAACAAATATTTGAAAACTAGCAAACAAATAAAAGCAACCAACAAGCCTTTCTCTTTTCATTCAAATGCTTACAGGAGCGTGCCAGTGATGCATTTCTTGCATTTTATTGGAGATTTGCAGGCATATTTTTGAATCCCTGCCTAATTTGTGCCAAAGTCTACACCATGAGGTGACCTATGTAGATAGGCAGTTGCTCTCTACCTCAGAATGTCACAAGCGTTTGAATACAAAGTTGTTTTCTTCTTGCTTACTGATTTCAGAAATGATGATGTTCTATGCCTAGTAGCCTGGTGGACCACCTACTCTAGACACTGGCCTTTGATTCCCACCTTAACTAACAGCTGTGACAACATGAGGATGTATCAGAAAACAAAGCTAAACACAGCCACAGGGAGAAGATTCAAAATAGCTAAAGTCTGATGTTCTCAACAGATTGCAAGTTTATAAATTCTATTTGGCTCTAGTTTATTCCATTTCTAATTATATTGAAAATCTTAATCCTAATTTATTCCTGAGTAGAATTTCTCTTTTAATATACAGTCAATGGTCACAAAAGAGAAAACTAACACAGAAGAAAAAAAACCCAAACAAACAAAATACAAACAGTGGGATTCTCTTTATTCTCTACAGTTTGCAATTAGAACAATCAATGTATTCAGAAATAAAAAGATGTTCTCATCATTAACATTCCTTGATAAATCTTTTTGGTTGAATGTATGTTTGAATATCTAATTAGTGTTGGTTTTGAGACTCAAGAGGCTTCATCTTTTCAAATGAAATTTGATCAAGCCTGAAAATCAAAGGGAACATGGAAAAATACTTTTAAAACTTCTCATGAAAAGACATGTATATTACTAATTGAACTAGAATCAAGAGTTTCCTCTGTTAGTGAGATTACACAAGATTTGAAAGTGCTGAATAAGTATTATGACTGTGCTTACAAAAATAGAACATTTTTAATTTAGACAAAAACTTTATTTTAAATACTATCAAAAGGAAAAATTATGAGCTCTATTTTACCATACTGTGTGCTGTCAAGTAAATACTCATCTTTCATTAAATGCAATGACGAAAAATGTAGCAGTAAATAACAGTACCCTAAAGTCCAGTTCTCCTTTGAAATTGTTACTTGTTTTATTGATGGTTTATTTACTGTGTGCTCCAATTTTCATTTTAATCTTACCTTTTTCTGAAAGTCTGCAGAGTTGGAGTCTTCTGAGCTAATCAGAAAATGTTAAGTTATGTAGACAAATTTGGTATACTGAGCTAAGTTTTGTAAATCTTAGTTGTCACAATTATGGTTTTAAATTTTGTATGTTCCTAAATAAATAAATAAACATCATGAATAACTTAAGAAAAAGTACATAAAAATATCTCAAGTTTTAACTCATGCTGTTAAGAAAGTACAGCTTCCTCATGCCAATACAAACGTGTTGGTCTCTACAAAGACATATAGGGCAATTATCTGCCTTTTGAATTTCCCTCTTCTGAAAATTCTCAATAACTTTTGATGTCTGAGTATGGGTCAATGGTGTATTCTGTGTCTATCTCTGTGATGTGCAGAGAACAGTCATATTCCTGCTTGTCTGTAATTGCACTGGTTTGTCTTCTTATGTAGAGAATGGGGAACATTATACGTATATACTTTTGAAAGTTGAAATTTTGAACTAAATACTTCAAATAATACACCCTTTCTTTTTTAATTCTACAAATGTATATAGATGATGATGATTAGCAAGTTAGCATACAGCCAAACTAAGTGCAGATTCCTATTCTACTACTCAAGACTGAATGTACAGAATATACACTTGTGTAAGTTTATTCATTGCAAGCAAGCCCCTGGGAACACTGGCATAACTTGGATTCAGACCAATGTCCCATTATTTTGTCTAGATATTTATAGTATATTTAGTATATTTATAGTACAGAATATGTAAGTATATTTTTAATATGCTCTGCTATTTCATTCTGGGTGTATAATTTTAGAGTTGAAATTTGGTATCTTATTTACAAACATAAAAGAACAGAAACTACAAAAAATATAAATTTATATGTTTATAATTTATCTACTCTCTGCACATTATTAAGTAATCTGCAACCCTACCTTACTGCTAAACCAACTAACTTCATTTTCTTTAATGGTTTTCAAAATCTGCCCTCTTCATGTTTGAAAAAGTTAGTCTCTGTACCTTCAATCATTTCCCACTGTCCAGACAGAAAATTATGACAGTTTAAAAGCTAAAATGAGGGCTAATCAATGTTATCTATGCACAGCAGAAGATTAGCAAATTGTTCTAGTTTTTATCTTCAGCCATAAGATTGGCATTTAGGCCTATTGTGCTCTAGTGGACATTAGTATTAGGCAGTATTTGAAAAGGAAAAGCAGTTCCTGTACACTCCAGAAGGTGTTTAGCACTAGTTTTCAACAGAGATTGGAAAAGAATGTACTTCTGCAAGTACTATCACAGATTAGTCTGACACAGTGGAAATAAAGACATTATTTCAGTTGTTTTTGTTTAGTTGCATGCTGGTTGTCATCTCATTTCTGACTCTGTGGAAAATATTAGCTACAGAATCCAGGCTAAACTAAATCAATCTTAATCTTGTCTGACACAGTGTTTAAGTGAGTCCGAATGTACTTTTTCCTGTTTCTGCTTGAAAGCTATGGAAATGTCTACAAAGCAGCAAGGAAGTGCAACGATCAGCACAGTGCTGCCAAAAACATATTTACAATTTGCTTACATGATATCTGTTTATGCTGTCTTTGAGATATCGGCCTAGAAGACAGCCAAGTTCTGATAGCATCTGTGGGCATCATTGTCACCATTAGTGACACTTTCTTGAAGATGACAGAGGAGCTTTGCCTGTAAGTTAATTGAAAAGGAGATTTTATCAGCTTTTGATCAAGCTCTTCTCTTTTTTGACCAAAGATGGGGATGAGGAAACAATAAACCTCCAGCTGTGCTTGTGTATGCCAACTATAAGGCAATTTTATTGTTTGGGCACACAGAATAACTTATTTCTCAAGACTTTATCTATGTTGCTAAAAACACAGACAGGGAAATCTACCACCCTCAGCTTGAATCTGGCTCAGGATTCAGAAGGTGTCTTTCCATGGAGAAATTATGCATGAAAGCTCTGTGGTTTTTTAAGTCTACCCTAGAAAGATATTTCATGTCAGTGAAAAAACTGACGTACAGAGTTGAAAACAGGGAGTGGTGAAGTTGGCAACAATGGTATCTGTTAATTTTGGCATTGAGGTGACTCTTTTGCATGACATATAGTGCTCCAAGTCAGTATTGCTCGAAAAGTGCAAATGGTGTGGATGTCTCTTGTGAGCCAGATAAGAAAGATTATTTCCTGAGGGAGTTCCAAGACAGATGGCATTTGCAAATGAAATGGCAGTGATGACAGAATTTGCCCAAGCAGATGTAGGCTTCTTCCAGGGAAACAAGAAGTTGTTGAATGAAGCAGGATCAACATCAACACCTGCTAGAATGGCCATCTGAAGAGATGCTCAGATAGCCATTATGTTGCACTCTGGCAGCTAGAAGACCGCAGTGCTGTTAGTTTCTGCCTTGGAAATTACAGGTTTTTTCCCAAGGAGAGCAGTCAGTGGAGAAGAAGGAGTGGGAGAAGCATATGCAGCAGGGAGTGAACTTGTAAATACAAAACTTCAACTGCTACATGCAACAAGGGTATGCAGCTCCTACGAACTTCAGGGGTTTCATTACCACTTCTGTGTTTCTGAGAACTTTGGCCACTTTTTCTCAAAGTGCACAGGAGAAACTGTGGAATCTGATGGTTTATTTAGACATACTAGTGACACCTTTGGTATATATATGAATGACAAACAAGTTCAAACCACTGGAATTCAAAATCTTTTGATTATAAGCTGCTCTAAATCCATATTACATAACAGGGTCAGCATTAAATTGCTTCCATAAGGAAAAATACTGTAATAGATATTTTAAATAAAATGGCAAGTTTGACTGCAGTTTAACAGATATCTTCCTGGAAATAAGCAGTTTTTAAAGTCCTGAAGTTTTTTCTATCTCCAAGAAAGACGGAAAAACAAGGATGCAAACAATGGATTTCACCTACTTGATTAGTTCCAGACACCAGGGTGAGACAGGAATTCAGAAATATGCAGTACAGTATGATAGTGACTAGGCATATTAGTGACAGTTTCAAAAAATCTTTGGAAGTTTTTGTTCTAAGAAAGTGGATGACAGTTATTTACATCTTGTTTAAAATTGAGTCAGCTGAATGGAAAGATGCTAAAACTTTAAGTTATAAGAGTTAAAGACAAAATTATGGGACAAATCTGTATGTCAAATTCATTTATAACTGAAATATTGCAAAATTATATTCTCCAATGTGTTATTAATGAAGGCACTTTGGTCCACTCTGATATGTTAATGGAGTAACACGAGGCGTTGGGTCACAAGCCATTGGAATTTCTAGATGCAATGTTGTCAGTAAAACCTTCAGGCAGCCATGGTCATCATACTGGGTTTTGTCTGTTTTTGTTTAAGATGAAATAGCAATAGAGGTCAAGATGTAGATATTCTCAACCTTGGTTGAGCTACGAGCAAAACAGATGCTGTTCTGTAGAGTAAAACATTACAGAAAAAATGAGATGGGATGTGCCAACAGCTTGTTCCATTCTGAAAGCAGTCTCAGATTTCCAGGATATCAACATCTGAGGAGATTCAGCCAACTATTAATATACTGGCTGAAATTTTAAGTCTCAATTATTTTGCAGAGCAAGCTGGAATATTTGGAAAGGATCTTTGTGTCTTGGGCAATCTGACTATGACACACTATGCTTACATTATTAACATTGTAAGAGGAACTGTAAATTTGTTGCTCTCTGAAAGAGCAGTTATAGACAAGTAGCATTAACTGAGTTTTTCTATAACAGAAACAACATAGTTGAGCCTGAACAGAGAACATCAGAAGATTTAATGTTCAATACATTTCAAATTATATAATTTACAATGTTTTTGTATTTGGTTTGTGGGGATTTTTTTGTTTTCCTTTTCCTTCCTGTATATTTTGTACTATAAAAAAGCCCAACTAACCAAAAAAGTTATGTTTGCAAAGTTGATTTCCCAGAGTTTCACTTGTAAGTATCTTACCAATTTCATTTGTGTGAGTTTTTGAACATTTCAGAAAAAGCTTTAATCTTTTCTTTACAGTATTAAAGAGTTAAAATAAAGGAAGAAGGTCTATACAGTGTTGCAATAGCATATAGTTATTTTTGTAATTTAATTTTATTTGTGCTAACATTAATAAGACTGAAGGTCTCTATGCTTTGGGCAGCTAGGCATTCTCTCTGAATATTAAAGATTTCAACTTTTGAACTTGTTTCCTTTACCCAATAAGCATTACATATATATCATACCGTGAACCTTACCATGTAAATACTCCAAAACAACAAAGGATTTGTTGAATAATAATAGACATACATATATTTTGCACATTTATTTCCTTCTGGCAATTGTATCACAAAAAGGTTTAGCCCCTCTTTAAATATGCCCTCTGTCCAGCATATGTTCATACATCTGTGTGCTTCATACACAATAGGGTGAGAGGTTTTCTGTTCTGTAGGACTGGAGTACTTGTGCTGAATGTCACAGTTAGGTTTGGCTGTCAACTCTGCACTAATAACCTGAAGTGCCATCCATTGTGTAACATCGTATATAATGTTCAATGACCTCAGAGCTTGTTGGAGACCGATCATACTGAAATGAGATTCAGAAAGAATCATATTTCATATATACTTGTTTTGTATATGTTTTTCCTCTTCTTACCAATAGTGGAATGAACACATTAGAGATTGATTCAATGTATCAAAACATTGTTTTATTCATCTGCATTCAGGATAAATGTGTCGGGCTGCTCAGGATAAAAGATGGGGTGCTAGACAGTATTGAATAGCTAACATAGTAAATGGAATTTCACACACATGAGGAGGATCTTCTGGCTATTTAACATGAAGGTTAATGAAGGAGAAAATTTGCCCTCCACTAATGTTGCAAATTTTGCACAGCTCCTGATTCACTATAAGTGCATTCCATTCACTATTCCTGATTTGAGTACTGTCATGTTTTCTGTTTTCATTATTTCTGACACAAACACATATAACACTACTGACAGATACCAAACAATATGAAATACATATGTTCTGGCAAACTAAACAGGGCCAATGCACAGACTGGCACAGGGACATGTGGTCATTCATGCTGTTAAATTCTTAGCATGGTCGCTGAAATTATTTTGGACTAATCAACCAGCACTCTCAGAGACTATGCCCAGGCACAGTTTGATGCTATCATGGGCCAAGAGTACTTCCTCACAAGCAATCTGGATGCAGTTACTACAGTTTGGGACAAAAGAGATTTTTCTGTGCAGAAGTAAGATGTGCCAAGACAGATGGCAGCAGGACCAAAGAATGGTTTGTGAGGCATTTTCTTTATTAGCACAGGCATGGACATGGATTCCAGACAACAAATAACATGCATTCCCCCATATGCCTACATCTATTTTGATTTTGCATCCTTGCTTTTAGCTTTGCAATGTGGTGACTGATAGTTAACAATTCAGAAACCATTATGATTTATTCACTACTGCAAATACTTCATGTATTTCTTTTTAACTAAGGAAAGTGGATGATTAAACTCAACCTAATTCTTTATTACGGCAATGCTTTGTGATAATATTTCTTTCACAAAAGTGTTCTATGGAAGTGTTCTGTACATAAATGATTCTGTACAAATTTATGTCAAACTCTGCCTAATTCCCAGAAGTGTTTTAAGATGGGTTGATGCAGGAGGCATGTTCCAGCCAGAGTGTTGCATGTAGTTTCTTTCGTGACATTCACGGCTGAAGTTAAACCCTTGAATGTCAGAGAGACATTCAGGATTCTGTGCAGTACTGTCTGCAGAGAGTGTTTGACCTTCACTACAGTATTTGCTGGGGGCATCCTAGTCTCCTGAATGCTCATAGGAGGCCACAGATACCTGTGGCCTGTTTTGACAGAACATAAAATCTTATGCTGAGCAATTTTCACTTCAAACAGAGCTTGCAATGCAATTGAGCCATGCTTTTTCAGCACAAAATACCAGGTGGCATTTAGGCTTCCAGATCTTCTGGTTTCCACAGTGTCAAAAATATAAGGATCTACCTGGGCTGACTTAGTGGATTTTGGATTAAATTCTATATAAGAAGTCTGAAGATGGTGCAAGCTTCTTGAATACCTCATTCCTTATCTTCTAAACTCGTAGTTAGGCACGTGTCCTTTTAATAAATCCGTGCCCATTACAACTGTCAGTGCTACCTTACTTAGAACCACCCAGGCAGAAAAAAAAATCCTCGTGGTCTTCAGCTACAGGCTGTTTATATTATTCTCTGCTTAATTTATGATTTTATTTTCAAAGGTTTTTTTGTTTTATTTTATGGGACAGTGTCAACTTTAAAGTTAAAATTTTTCTTGTAAGAATAGAGATACAGTCTCAGGTTTTACTGGTTCATAATCCTACAGGCAACTTTTACTGGCTCAAAATCTAAGTCATATCTGAAGATACAGGATTAATAGGATACTTTAGATTACCACCACAACATTTTACAGCAGAAGAACTAATGTTTAATGTCTTTTGGATACAGGTACAGATTCAGTTATGGCAGAGTTTCCTAAAATTAAAAAAAAAAAAAAAGGATATAAGCATTTTTTAAAAATTTAAAGAATATAAATAAATATTCTAACAAAAGAAGGGGACAAAAGAACGATGACTTGTCCCAGTCCTTTGACTCAAATGTAAAGAGACTGAAGCAATCCGCTTTCAATTAATCTAAACTTCTTGTGTCAGTGTCCTGAAGAACCAATATTTACTGTTCAACAAAATGGTATCTGAACTCAAAGTGATGCCATTTATGAATCTGCATCATATTCTGAAAGACCAACCTGTCTTGTAAAGCCATCACCACCTTATCCTTATATGTTCACTGCAGGAATAGAATAATGAAAGAAATTAACCTATTCCTACTCAACATATCTAAAGCCTATTTCCTATTTGGAACATGCTCCCATATTAAAAAAAAAATTAAAAAATTAAAAATTGCCTTTTTGAGTGTCTTATGCTAAAAGTTTTCTTTTATCCTGACCAGTAAAGTCGTTAAAATATTCATTGGTTTCTTCAATTTACTTTTTTTGGTAAAGCAGACAGCAAATGTTCAACTTGGAGTGCTGTGGTAGCTGAAGAGACAATGTATCGATGGTGCCTGTTGCAACCCACAATGTTGCCTTGAATTCCATTTCACATTCTCCACTTCTGTTTTCTCCAGGCAAAAGGATCGAGTGTGTTAATTCACTTCTAAACTCAACTTCTAAACACAATTTTGGCCTTGGAACGATTGCAGAGCACTGTGGTAGAACCCTTTCCTAACTGACATTGCTACATCCCAGGTCTTTGCATCCTTTTCTGCAAGTCCAATCTGTGATTCCTTGATGCCTGGTTTTCACAGGAGGCAATGGAATACTGCTCCTCTTGAGGGACCACACCTGTCTTGCGGAGTCAGATGTGAATAGAACTGGAATTAGGAGCACTTCTCAGAATATGCCTAAATGTATGACTTATAAATAAAGCCTTTCTATAGTAACATAAAGAAATCTGGGTGTTGCTTTTCTACATGCTGCTAAAATACTTTTACAGAAATCAAAGAAACAAGAAATGAAATTTTGTGTACTACCTTTCTTGGGAAAGCGGAGTTTGCCTTTCAAGGGACCTTTTTGGATAAACAGATGGGAGGATTGAGAAATTCAGGTTTTAAAAAGAGCTGTAAAAGTATGGTTTGATATTTTATTATACATGTCAGCTGAAGTACTGCCATTAAAACTGACACACATCTTCTAGCAATTTCTCCCCAAGGAACAACCCCCTTCATAGTCATTCTTACTTTTAAAAGAAATCTGGTTTCTACCTATACTTTTTTATTAATGATTCATTTTAAAGCTGTATGAACCAATTAATACATATAATATATTTTTACAGTGGGACAATGTTGGATTACCCTTTTGTAGTGTTCTGTGTCAGCCCCTCCAAATGTGCTATTAATAGGACACAAAATGGTTGTTTGTTTATTTTCCTTCTCCACTGCACAAAGGAAACACTTTTTTGCTAGAATATGTGAATATATAACTCTTAAATGCATCACGAGCTGCTGACAGGAAATTTATAACTCGTGCTTCTTTGTCTGCAAATAGCATGCTCCCATTATGGAATAGGTCAAGCATTCTTTTTGCCTAAACCACATAAGACTGCTCTTGAAGGCTCTCCTAGAGACTGAGAGACTCCTGTTGAAGGACTAGTGTAAGATATTAGAAAATTCAAAATATTTTAAAACACAGAGGATGAGAATACATATGAAAAAATATTCCTTCAGTTTATTCATCAAAATGCATCTTGAGAATTTACACTGAAGCCAGAAAATTACTCTGGAATGATACCAGAAGGATTGTAAACAACATGAAACAAAAATCTTGGAGGAAAAAGGCAGAAGAGAGCATAAAATACACTTAAGCATAATTGAAAGGAAAAAATTACAAGATGAAATGTCTCAAAAGGAAAACAGAAAAATTTGGGCAAGGTTTGTATAAAATACCCAAAATCAACTAAATGTAAATCTATCTACCAAAAAATAATAAAAAGACATGTCATTAATATACCACTCATATCTTAGTAGTTATATCAGTCTTCAAATTTGAGACACATGAGTTAAAATCTGCTGCAGTTATCTGCTGATGCTGATTTCATCTGACTTCCCTGGGTGCTGTTCAGGGTAACCTGAATCTCTCAGAGTACTCCATGGGAAGACTTTGCACCTCCCCTCTCACTGCACATGCTTAGAAAATTGTGGTATAAACAATTAATGTGAACATTATGAACATGGACTCATATAGTCAAAGGCATTTGGCTGCCTTGCTATTAAAGTTTTGTAAAAGTTAAGACGATAAAATCAGCGAGAAGTTTGTGTCCAAATCATTGAATCAGCAGCAGGGTTACAGAGCCTCCGGAGCATTATGTTATTTATTTTTCTAAACAAGCATTTAACAATATGAATATCTTTAGCTTACATCCCAAATTACTTGTTTAACTTACTAACAAGTGACCGAACCGCCAGGACAATATCAAAAATTACTCTTTCCCTCAAAGGTGTCAGAAGTTATCCTTTGCCTATGCTAAGAGTTATATCATCGACAATGAAGACTTGAACCATGAAAGTAATAAAGCTTGGGGAGTTACTCAGTTAAGTAAAATCTTTTTTTAGATACTGTAAAGTGTTGTGTCCCACATCTGCATCCAGCCCAATCACCAGCTGCTGCTCCAGAGACTCAGAGATCAGCTGTAACACTGTGATATGTCAGATTTATGCATATACCCTGGGTACTCATTTGAAATAGCAAAAGACAGCAATATTCAAGTAAACAAATCCCACCTTAGTTACTTATGCTTAGATGAGATTTGTTGCTCTCTAATCTCAATTAATTGCATTGACTGAATCTCCACTGAACATAATGAAAGACCAGATAATATACATTTGTGGATGTCTATGTCCAGACATTCAGTCCCACTGTCTTAATTTCATGATGAATTCTATTCTAGCTGGCCTTAGTGACAACTAATTGAAAATACCGTTACAACATCAGCAACTTCTTGACTCTGATGAATGTTAATTAATATTTGAGGAGACTTGGGTCTCCTTAGGTGGAAAGAATCTATACCCGTGAAGTATATTTATAATCAGAATTACTATCTGATTAAAAGTTTAGGGCCATAAACACAGAAACTTTTAAGTTTAACTTTAAAGTTTTGTAAGCCCAGAGAGCTAGAAAGAATTCTGTCACAAGTAAATTACAATAATGGCAAAAATATGGAGTAAAGGAAAAGAAATAGGATAAAAATAGATGAATTAAAAGAAAAAAAAATATGCTTGGATAAACCCATGATAATAAAAATAACAAAACTGCTTCGTAAGACCCTGGAAAAAATTCGGTTTCTTCAATTCTTGATATCCACTCACCCTTTTCCCACTCTGTCTTCATTAAACACTAACTTACAGAAGACAATAAATTAGTCTTCACCATGTTCCCATTAAAATAAGTAGTAAAAATCCAATCAGTTTTAGTAGATCAAGGGATAGCCTCAAGTTTGTTGTTGAACAGACAGGCTTGTGGATGTCTTGAAAAAAAATAATTTAAAATTATGCTGAACTAGTTTCTGGTATACTTCTGGTTTTTTCTCCTAAGAAATATGGTTGTTCCAAATAGTGTTTTATTTTTTTTTTCTTCCTGCAGAATTAATCAAATTGTTAAATAGTTTGTTTCGAAGAGGAGCAGGCAAACAATGAAGGAAAGTACTCTTAAATCTCTTTTACTTATATGAGCAACAATTTTTATATTTCCCTCAATAGTTATTTCAAAAACAACCCACAAAATGGGAGTTTTTCTGAACTCTTTGATTCTTTTTAAGTATAAATATAAAGCATGTTTGTGGTCTATTTATTACGAAACCAGGAAAAAAAAAAAAAGAGCAAGGGATATATTGTGTATCTCTGTGACAAAGAATTTGCTAGTTCCTTTACTGGAATGTAATCCTTAATTGAGTTTGCTTAGTGATTTTTGACTGTCCATTAATGAATGTCCCAAAGTGCAGAAACCACTTGAGGCACACTGACACAGAGTTCCCTCTTTCAGCAAGGGTCCTGTGTATCCTATATTGCCACGGCAGTTTGAAAAGAATGCATTACAATATTTCCACCATATTAATGCTGCATATTTTTATTGTGTAAATGCTAATTAGCTCATAGCTTGTGCTGGGAACCTTTCAGAGTCAGGATGGATTTATTTCTCTCCCCTGTCTTCTGGAAAACTTGGGAAGGAATCTAGGGAAGAGGAGGAGCTTCTTCAAAATCACTGAGAACTGACAAAGGAAGAAATGGGATATAATACAATTTGAGATGATCTGTTTTGTTCACATTTAGGTCACTATGTTTGGAGTAAGAATGTACTTTTTATAAATAAGAAGAATGGATTTGAGGTGAGGGAAATAATTAGTGACCTGCTTCCTAACAAGGAGTATGTGACAAGCCTATTTCCTCAAAGATTAGTTTAACTAATCCCTTTCCACAGCAGAAAGACAGTGCCAATGAATTTGACCTTTACTTCCTTCTGAGAAGTTCATACTGTTGCAAGACTTATGCAAGTCTTATGCTTTCTAAATATCTGGTGGACATTTTTTATCTGGGGATGCGGGCATGTTGTGGAATGTACCCTTCTGAACCAGACAGACCTCATGACTCATGTGGCCCATTACTAATAACTAGGGTTGTCATGCCATAAACATAACCTTTGATCACATATACTAAGGGACATCAAGTGAAGGCATGAGGAAATACCTGGGAATTCACACAGTAATTTGTTTATTTTTTTTAAATAATCTGCAACTCTGCTTAAGCTGAGTAGCAGAATTGTGGTATGAGTTCTGTTTTTCCTTTGTGTAGCTGAGCAATGAGAAAATAAATTACAAAACAGTACAAGAGTGAGTAGGCAGGGACCCCAACACTCCAAAGTACACTGTATTATGTAAGCTTAGTATTATAACTTTTTTTTTTTTTAACTTAAAACTGTTTTGCTGTGATTGGAATACCTACTACAATATCCTCTATTCCTGAATTTCCTCAGGCATATAACTGCAATCACTCTATATTCTTTATATACATTTGAACATTACTGTCCCTGGAGATTCCTGTGGGAAATATTCTTTTCTCTTTTTACTTCAATCAAAATCATCAGCCATGACATATCGATTACCAACATAAAAAATAACTCTTCACAAACCTAACTAAACAGCAAAAAAGATAAGAATCATACGAATATTTTGCTGGTGTGCAGTATTTACTGCTTCATGGGAAGTTCTCAGGAGAAACAGAGTAAAACATTATGATAAAAGTCTTAAAATTTGCTTCAGACTGTTCAGCAAGAAAGATTCCCCCCTAAAAATAAATTAAATATTAAAGAATTAGAAAATAATTACAAAAGCACTGTAAATAAACAATTTCAAATTGAAAACAATCTCAAAAATGTGATTTTTAAAGGTTGACTTAACTGTATACAAAAATGTGAGAGTGCTTTTATGCACAACACTTAAAAAGATTGAATTTATTAACCTTATGATTTTATGTCTAGCCTTGGGAAATAATGTAATTGACACTGAAACACTGTTGGCCAAATGGTAAAGGATATCCCTGGCTAATATCTAATCATCTTCACTGGTCAAAAATATGTTGTTGGAGCATCATCTGGCTAATAATTAGAAAGGTATAAAACAAAAAAATTCCAATTCTTCAGAGAAGGCTTAAATTAGTTTAACATATTCATACGCGAACATAACTTTCTTCACCTTTATTCCTTAATCTTAACAGTTAAACTATACCAAACCCAGTCTAAAATTTCAAAGTAATTATTTCCATTCATTAGTTTCTTCATGAACTTTGCTACTAGTACTTGAATTTTAACTTTTTTTTTCCGCCTCATTTTTATTGAAGGAAGAATTTGGAGAATCTATATGGATGGTGGAAATTATCATTACAGTGGTAGTGGCAAGAGACAAGTCAACAAAGGGAGAAATGCATCTCCTTGGAGAAAAAGCTTCTGGATCTTTCCTGAGGGACTCTGTTTTGGGGTCTTTGTCTTGATCTGTATGAACTTTGCTAGCAGTGATCTTAAAAGGTGAAAATGAAATGCAGGTTATATAATTACTTATGATGGCATTTAAAGATCCTCTTTAGGTAACACTCCTGTGGGGAAGAAAAAAAAAAAAAAAAAAAAAAAAAAAAAAAAAAAAAAAAAAAAGAGAAGACTTGAAGCATGGTAGCCAAAATACTTTTCTTTTTGGAAGTTTGGTTGTTTAGAATAATTACTGTAATTCTTATATTCTTAAATTTTACAGAAGCTTTGAATTAGACATATTTTGACAATTAACATTCTTCTGCTTTTGTCTCAAACAATTGTTCATACACTACTTAATTCAGCTCTTCATCTACTGTTGCACTTCATTCTGACATGTTTTGATAGCAAGTTCTTGTGTAACCCAAATTTTGGCAGAAGAACACAACTAATTGTTACAATCCACAACACTTTCCAGTATCTGTCATTACCTCTGGATGTAGATATGTAAATACCCCAACCAAAATGTAACAAAATATATGCTCTCATAATAATTTCTACCATTTAGACGTGAATGTGTATTACTTAGGCACATTGCATAAGAAAAATACAAAAGAACAGGATTACAGCCTGTGCTCCTAATACACACTTTTTTTCCCTCTTCCTGTTTTTGACTCAATAGGGGATAAGTATTTAAATTCTCTGTCACGACTTTACAGTTATTTCCTAAAACAGGTTCAGCTAAAAAATCTAAATCTAGGACAAAACCCTTGCATTTATACCAACACAGAGAAGAAAAATTAATAAACTACCCCTCTAGCAGCCCATTGCAAACTACCTTGTGATTTACACTTTCCATGAGGAAAAGACAAAGCTGCAATGTGGGAGACACAAAGAAAGTAAATCGTGTGATCCTTCACTTTTTTGAATTACCAGTGTGATAGAATACGTGCAAGAATACTGTACCACGAGATATGAAGGTGTCTTAACACTGAGAAATGTGACTATTTTGTTTTCTTTGGTGAATATATAAACACTGAAGTTTCATTACTCAAATTCTCCAGATCCCTTAAAAATTTTAGTCTAACCTTGACATCTCTAATTAAAACATTTTTCCTACTTTTACTTTTCACATAGGCACAAAATATCATGAAATTGTAGTTCTTGTTTTCTTTAAAACACCTCCCCTTCAGACTGGAAGCAGGATAAATTTTGAACAGCAGCAAATATTTGGATAAAAATCTGTTATTTTACATTGCAAACTTAAAAACACTTCTAAAAAAGGATGTTCATTCCTAAAAAAGTTAACAGATATTAATCTTTGTATGCTTTCCATTTTAACCAAATGTATCAAGGTCATAGTTTTGTAGCACTTGTGCAATATCAAAATAATATATTTTTTTACAGTCGTTTGAGAAAATGGCATTTTGACACTCTTAGATGAGTCATTCAGCAAAGGCCTTTGGCAGTCATGCATTATGTCCTTGTATTTAATTATAATGTATTCAGAAATACCAAGGAATGGATCTGGGTCCTGAACCTGTGCAAGGAATGGTTTCTAGGAAGCACTCGATGCAAGACAGTGGGCCATGCATATGTCTCTCTTGATGTCACTACATGTAAACACACTCTTCTGCTCCGGGGGTGAAGTAAATTGTGCACATTAAGTAGGAGAATTGGCAAAAAATTTCTCAACAAAAGTTAAAGGAATCTTCCCTTTTACATCTGTCCTTCTGAGAATAACCACAAAACAATTTAATGTGGCACACACCTGTGATTCCTAAGTAAAATATTAACATATCACAAAAAATGCTCGGGAAAATAAATTAAGAACCTATGTAAGAACCTCAAAGTTCTGATTAAGGAACTTATGCTGACTATTCTGAGTAGCTATCTTATGCTCTGCAGGATGGCACAAAGATATCTCAGTAGGAAGAAAGCAGTCCTTAAAACAACTAAATATGCTTGCTGTGAATCTGAAATTGCTAAAATTCAAAGCACATCAAAACCAGCAAAGTATCAAGTCTGGTAACCAGTTATCAATTTATAAGGTTTTATCCATATCTAAATACAACATTTAGATTTTTGTCCAAATAAGAAAAAAATTAATTCAGATGAACAGTTTAAGAATATTTTGTCATATTGCATGTCTTTTAAACTTATATGTAGACTCCACATTTTCTTTCACTGCCTCTTCAGTTGACAAGTTATGAGTTATAACCTTTCCACTTCTAGCCACGCAAATTATTTTACATGATTGATTGGTGTAATTAGGCTGTCTAGTGGAGCAGTGGCAGTTCCTTGTGCTGCCGAGCAGGAGGGACCTTACTGCTGAACTCTCACAGCCTGGGATGGCCAACAATGGACCTTCCATGGAGATGCTGGGCCTGACCTCTGAGGAAGGTGGTGGATATGTCACTCAAAGCCCAGACCTGCTGAATGTGAGCAGAAAGCAACTGATCATGAGCCTCTGACAGCTGGATGCAAACTGGTAGTTGCATAAACCTCTAAGTAAAGGAAAGAGTGATGAGGTGAGATATTTTTTGAACATGAAGATAGGCTTTTTGGAGCAGACTGGAGGAGAAAATTATTTTGTATTGAGTTAAAAACTCTTGTCTTCCCTACAACATCATTGCATATGATGCAATATGTAATGATATGAAAACATATCTTAAAATATTATAACCTTGAGTAATAATCCTCTAGCCCAATGATGTCTCCTGGTCTCATACCTAAAGATTCAGACAGATCCTTGGGGTTAAGATCTGTTCTGATCAAGAGCCCTCATGAGATGGCTGCTTAGCATAAGAGTTCTCTTTAAAAGAGGTACCAAAATTATAGCCTAATTAATCCCCTAATTCATCCCCCTGAATAAGGTATTTGATTTTGTGCATCCATACCTTTTATATATTTGTACATAGATATGTCAAAGCTAACACTAAAAATATCTAGATAAGAAACAGAACCCCCATATTCATAGCTCTTTCCATGCAATGTCTACATAAGCATTCATGTTTAGTATAAATCTTCATTCTTTTATGTAAGTTTTTACCTCTCATTACAATATTCAGGGGTACAAAGTGATGGCATGCATTCTTATATGGCCTGAGAAACTGAAGAAATTCTAAATCTGTGTATAAAACAAATTAAAATAGCATTACCTTGAAAGAAAACTCCATAACTTCTAGTAATTTTCTTTTATATGTAATTTAGATGTATTGTTTCAGTGATTCTTAATTTCACTGGTCTTGATTGTTGTGATTAAAAGTCATTACACAGAAAAGGTTTGGTGGTTCTAAACAGCAATCCTTGATGCACTGACCTAATTGCAATAGTAAACTTTTTGAAAAACCAGAGGTTAAAAGAGAATCAGGATGAGTGGACATGAGTCCCAGAAACTAAACTGTCTGTCTAGAAAAGAGTCACTGGAAATATCTGGAGAATCCACATAATCTCGATGAAATTCCTTTAAATAGGTACATATTGAAAACAGATTAGGGTTATTAAGGAACCAGACATTAAATATTTTTGGCTGATAAAATCTCAGAGAAGAATAATTATTCCTTTCTTGTGCAGATAGCAACAGTAAACTCCTTCTCTAAAAACCCTGCTAAAAATTTCCATATCACAGCTGCCCAGAGTGCATAACAAGGAGAATATTAGTAATGTCCAGATGCACATAAATCTACAGGGATGCCTCTTGCCAACAGCAAAATGAAAGGGATGACAGTGTCAATCACATCCAATAGACTATGTTAATGCTTTTCAAACAGTTCTTTCACACTCAAAAATAGTGCTCATTAATAATGTATGGTCCAGTATGAAGTAGACGGAATGTTGCCTCCAAAACTGATAGAATTCATTGTTCGGCTCTATACTCATCTGAACAATAAAGCCCCATTTCTGAAGGACAATTTTTCTTTTGTCTTTAGGAGTGTGCTGAAATGATTTCAAACCTATTATACTAATTGGCCCCTTTAGTTTTAGCTCGTGTGTTGCAAATGTTGCACTTTAAGAGCCTTCTTTCCCTCCCTGCCTCCGTCCCCCTCCACTCTGACTGGCATTTCTGGATTGTATGAGTAACTTACCAAGCTTTTCAGAACTGCTGGGCGGGTGACAGGGCAGAGTTTTTTCTCTGCTCCCCCGCTCTGTTGTTTGAGCAGCTGTCAGGAAGGTGGGCCTGTGGGTTTGTAGATATATTTTTGAGACTAACAGATTGTAAGCTCACACATGAGAACAGAAGAAATACTTAGAATCTGAAAAGGTTATCCACCCCTTGGAGACTAATCTCCCAATATACTATTTTTGTCAGAAAGTACCTCAATTGCTTCTCAAACAAGCCCATTATTTTTGCCTCACAAACCATTCAGAGTGATATTTAGAATGGCCTGCTTATAGAAAAAGGTCCTTTTATACCTGTGTGAATTCAAGATTTATTTACTTTCAGTCACTTCCCTTTGTTCTATCATCTAAATTGACAATCTGTATTTGAAACAGTGACTTGTAATGCTCCTGCCCCTGAGAACAACTGGACCAGCAAGAGATAAATCAGCACACTTTCCTTCCTTGCTCTTAAAACAACAGACAGAATAAGGCAGACTATCAAAATCCTTATCTTTTTGGTCTGCTCAGCACGAACTGTCTCTCTTTACGGTTGCACCAATTGTATCAGATCTCCTTTTCACACTTCCCAAATGTTTTTCTTCCTCATTTTTCCACACCCCCATATACACAAATGTGTATAACACCAAGGGTATCAAACAACAGCTTCTCCCTACATGCTGAGAACAGCAGCAGGACTTCAGGTTTCTATGCCTCTTGATCTTTCCAGTCGCTCTAAAGTTTGGACTTTAAACTTCCTTTAGACCCATTTGCAACACTGCAATAGGAATAATGGAAAAGAATTTTTCGTAAATGTTGTGGCCTGGTAGCCCCCAACCTCACAGCTTGTTTTCATTTTATAAAGAATAGAATTTGCATTCTGATCCCCTTCTGACATCCTTCATATCTCATCCTAATCTGTGAGAACTCATAGATCCTACTCTTCCTTTGGCACAGTTAAAATCAGTGGCTATTCCTAAATCAGGTACTGCTCATTTAGAGCTATGCTGTACTAATCTGCCTTGCTTGTTCATTTGACATATGCTTTTATTTTATTCTAAAGACAAATGCCTTTTCAAAATTTGATAATCTTTCAGAAGATCTTCTTACGAGGTCCAGTGAATGAAATCTCAGGTCAGGGACTGCTTCAGCATATGTATTAAGAAATGTTAATTTCTTAATTAACATTCTTAATTCCTTGACCATGTTCTTTTCATAACTTTTTAATATTTGTTTCTTTGTCTCATTTGAAATATTTTTTCCTGCAAAAACCTCAAGTAATACATTAAAATATTTTGACATTATAAGCTTAGAGAAAAGACTAGTTGAGGTTAAATAAAAATTAATTTAGAAGATATCAGTTAGAAAGCAAATATAGAGCTCTGCAAAAAGCAATTACTGAAAAGATACTTTCAGACATCAGAAAATTGTACAGTATCTGGTATACTTGGAAACTATACAAAATTATGGTCTTTTGGCTTCAGAGGCTCATCCTCAATGCAATTTCAAAAGACACAAATTGCTAGATTCTCACTGATTTCCTTTTTTGAATGTTTATGAATACTTTAATTAAAATTCACAATAATGCTACAAAATTTTAATGTCAAAGATGTTTTCAGCCAGGATAGTCAGCATTATTGATATATTATGAACAAGAATCCCATCAAAAAATGAGGGGTAGATCCTATAAGAGTTTTATACAGCATCTAAGACAAAATGTGTGATTATACAGATGAAAGCAAAAAATATTTGATTCTCCTTAGCTATACTGGATCAAATAAAGCTCTTCAATAGGGATTGGAAGGAGGTAACTCTGAGCAAGGTGAGAGCAACCAACAGAAACGAGTCCACAGCAGCTTGTAGCAGGTGTGGCTACTCAGCAAGACTGAAACATCCTAAACAACAGTTATATTTTCTCTTCCCTGTTCAGCACAGGTGGGGAGTGATAGAGTGGCTTTGTTGGGCACCTGGTATCCAGACAGGTCAGCCCACTACAGTAACCTTGCTTCTACATTTAGATCCTCCCCGTCAATACCTGTTCATACTAGGGCAGGACTTCAGGGACTATTTATGTCCTATCTTATTCATTAGAAATATTCAAGAACTATGACACTTATTGTCTTCCCACCTTAGATATATTTCTCACTTGCAGGCTATATTAGGTCCATCTGTCTGCAATGAACTCAAAGATGCAACGCCTCAAAATATAATGAGTTTTTTAGGGAGTTGCCGATGACAGGAAATATTTTAGAGTTCTTTCTGGAAAGGTCATCTGATGATGTCTCCATATTTCTGAGAATTTGGGGATGAGATAGTTTATTTGCCAGGCATATGTCCAATCAAGGACAGCTGGACATTACAGAACTATCCCAGTAAGTGGATGTTCGGCCTCATCTGAAAATTTTTGGAAGGGAAATATCCAGAATACACTGAGAGTAGGTGAGGAGACATATAATGATAAAAGAAAACATTGTGTTTTCAGGTTTGTTCTAATTTTTTTGCAATTTGATATGACACTTAAAATAAGATGGTGTACACAACATCTTTTTTCAGCATCCTGAAAAAAAAGTCATGATAACTCCAAAGTTCAAAAGTCATGTATAAAAATATTAGTTTGGATTCTTTAAAAAAATCTTGAAATTTTTATCCAGAAATATTTTATTGTTTTTTTAACTTGAATTTCAATATCTATTGTAAACACTTGCATGGACGTACATAATTCTACTTATTATGAGTATACTCTTCATTCTGTATTTCTCCTTTGATCAATTGATTCAAGGAAAAAAATTTCGTGATACTCTTTTCTGGGTTTGTTTTTATTTGAAGACATGGTATCATTCAATCTTATCTAATAGTATTTCCTATTCTAGTAAGTGATTTCTGGTCCATCTTTTTATTGTTTTTCTTCCTATCATCAGTGATTGACTGATTCAGTTCATTGCTGAATGTAGCAGCAATTCTACAGTCCTTATGGCTTTCCATTCTTCATTTCACTTGTGAATAAGAGAATTCTTCTCTTCCAGAAGGACAATATTTTGCACATCACAAGCATTTCCACCAGGCCTCTGTCTTTGAAGTTCTTCCTTCTTCAAACTTATTCTGCTTAAATGGTCTGTCATTGAAAGTACACAATATTCCTGCCCAAATACACTCGCCTAGAGTGAAGCTTTGCCATGCTGTAGGTGGTGGTGATTTCGACAACAGTTTTACACTATCCAGTGCTTGTTGTTCTTGCTTCTTCCCTTTTATTTCCCACCCACAAGAACTTCATAAAATGGTTTCAAATAAGTAGCTGATTGTATGCAAGACACGTTTTCTTTCTACAACTGTTCCTGCACTTCTGTTTTCATTTCTATTAATTATTGTCAAGAAGAATCTTGGCACAAACAAAGTCATGGCTCATGGCTTGTCATTATGAGCTCAAAGTCTTTTAGTTCATATGCACTTTAAAACAAAGTCCTTTGATCTGATTCCTTACCTCTAATATGTAAACCCCTGTTATATTGCTGGAAGTATTGTTGACAGAAAAAGTTTGATTCCTTAAGTCTGATTTTTTTTAGAAATGCATCTCCTGTGATATCAACCGTATTTAAAAATAATTTTTTTTCATTAATTTAAAATTCATCCTAACTGATATAAAGTGGAATGACAAAAACTTTTCCTTATACATCTTAAAACATCTCCATGGACAACTAACATTAGTATAAAAATGCTGATTTCAATTAACACATAAGGTTATTTAAAAATAAAAATATTGAAAAGTTGTAAACTATAAATAAGAATTTAAATTTGTTCAGATATAGAACTATTATATATTAATCGATTGTCTGAGGGGCAGGTAAACAGACTGTAGAGCTGCGTCTTTAGGAGAAGGATTTATGACACAAGTGTTATCCTTGTAAAATTAGCTGTGGAGTCTGTAAAGTACATACAGATCATCACAAATCAAAAAAAAAATACTACTAATATTGAACTCTGAGAAAGTAAATAAACTTGGAAATTTAAACATTGCACTGTAGCTAGCTCATATGATTCAGATAAACTATGAGAATATAAAGATGGAAACTTTACAGTGGTGTGTGGTGTATATGTTCTAAAGATGTCTATTCTGTGTTCTTTGTCTTTTTTGCCATGATCTCTCTTCCAGCATCACATGCTGCTACACTGTCTAGATGATATTCAATGTATTTTCTCATTCCAGTACCATTCTGCTTAATTCTAATAAAAATGTTGCTAAAAGCAATTTAGTTTTTCTTGCTTTTCCAAGTGGTAGTTTGTGTGGTGTTTTGATTACTTTTTTTTAGTTCCATGTAACTGTGCTTTTCAGTAATAAAATAAGCATTTAACATGTGAAAATGTAGTGAAGCATTTTGAAAAAGAATATAAAAATAAAAGAGAATGCATAAAATACCCATTGTTACAAATGCTAGCAAATATTTGTCAGGTTTTTTCTTCCTATTTTCCTGGTCTAGCAGAAATTTAATTTGTAGAACCATTCACAAGGGTTAAAATAAAAAAAAAAAAAATATCCTTTTCACATCCTAAAATCTTTGCAGTCATTTTCTGTCTTTTAAGATAAATTTGAACTCTTGCTATAACAAGAACTTTAAGTGATGAGTTTTGATGTTCTACACTTTTTGATGTCTTGCATTTCAGGAACGTCATGCATTGCATTGCCCTCTATAAAGGGCACCTTTCCCTACTGTGCAGCTGTGTTAACACTGGTCTTGCAGCATGACCAAAGCCCTTGCCTCATCCCTTTCCATCTGACTGGTGCACAAAGATGCACCTTGGAGCTGGATCAAGTCTGCTCCAGGGCACAGCGACTGTGCTCTGAAAAAGTTTGGTCTCCAGATGGAGAGAAGTTAAATACAAAATGGGAGTCAGCAGAGATTTTGCACCAGTCCTGTCCTTTATTCGCTCACCACAATAGACCTCATGTACCACAGTACTTTACCTCCTACTGCCTTTTCCACCCTTTCTTCAACCTCCACCCACAACAGCAAAGAAAACAATCAGGAATGTTCTCTCTCTGAGTCACCCTTAGAGAATCTGGCCATTTCTTCTACTCCTGTCAAGCTGAGCTCAGACTAGCTCTTGGAGAGTGTCAACAAATTTGAGTAGTTTTATGTGAAATAATCAAACCAAGAAGAATTCCAGCAATCTTCCTCCACAACAAACAAGCAAACAAACAAATCTTGCACTTGTTTCTTGTTTGGAAGTCTGCAGATTTAGAGGGATGACAAAATGGGCACAGTTTGTCTCCTAACAGATTATGAATGCCATGTGTGACATTGCTTGAAAAGATGGAAAATGTTTATACAAACTGTCAGATATAGCTAAGCTAATTTATGGTGTTTGCCATGCATGATTTTGAACCAAAAAGTTTGTCATACACCTACTGTTTGGCTGTAGAATGTATGAGAAGACTGATCTTGTTGACATATTGCAGCTGCATTTCAACTCATTGTGAAACGCTTTGATTTCAAAATTCACACCATGTGCCAAAGAAGAAGAAATAGGATTGTTACAGTTTCCATCTCTCTTTTAATGCCTTTCACTGAAGGTGAACTACTGATTTTGCAGGTGTTACAAATGAGTAAGTAAAGAAGTAATGCATCTAAGTTTGTTTTCTTTGTTCCTTTTTCTTTTTCTCTTTATTTGTTGGTTTGATTTTGCTTTTGGGGTTTTTTTTTGAGTGCATACTCCAAAAAGAGGTAAATATGACTTACAAGTCACTGGTGTTTCACAGGAGAAAGGGAGCCACAGCAAGAGGTTGCCTGGAGAGGCACTGGTAAGGGAAGTGAGAAGAATTGGCAGGTAGAAGTGATGGTGAGGGATATGCACAATGGAACGAGTAAACCTGAGTCCCTACATAGCTTTGATTTGGTCATAAAATGGCTAAATTGTAATAGAAATCTGGCTGCAAGCATACCTTAGGAATCAAAATACTTGGTATAGATTTGCATGGCTTTTAACAAGGTTGGAATGCAATATGGATTTACAATGCTCTTCTAAAGTCTCCCTCAGCCATCAGACTTCCAAACCAGTGACCCTTCCTTCTTCTTTATTAGATAAAATGTTCCTCTGTGAACATAAGATAAGTGGTGAAGGGAAGAACTATAAATGCACGAGTTGAAAATAGTCTTGTTCATCTCAAATTGCAAGTGAAGTCCTGACTGTATATCAGCCATAAGTGAGATGGTGTTCTGCAATGTTATTGGTTTTCATTATTTTTCAGTTCTCTACATCAGCATTCCCATGAAGACAGTCCATAACTGGCACCAGATGTTATCTAGTAAATTACTTTTGTCCTGCAAACTCTATATGCTTTTCTTATATGATGCTGTTTTGGTCAGACTTGCTCATTTCTATGTTTTTCTGCTTTCTCATTTTGCTTCCATGAAACTCATTATTAAGTAAAAATCAGTAAATAGATTCAGAAATTAAAGTATTACTTCCATTAATTTAAAATTAGATATATAGAATCTTTTGGAGAACAAGAATGTTTTTTTCTATTACTTTAAAATATTGATAACTTGTGTATACATATTTTTTCGTAATGCAATGTCTTCTGTGCTGTTTCGTGATCTAGGTCCATGTTTTTTTCTGATTTCCCTATAAAGCTGATTTTTTTTCTCAATAAATTTTAAAGAAAACTGACCATGATTATATTCTATGTCAAACAGATATCTGGTGGATATTATAGAGTGTTTTCTACTAATGGACTCTTATTACAACTTTCCAGATTGAATTTTCCAACAACCTGAAGTGATATTTTCACTGTGCCTGGGAATGTCTATATTCCAAGTGTACAGGTCCCTCCTGTTTAAATTGATACTACAAAGGTTTGTGAGTCTATCCCGACTAAATCTCTGGCATCATAAGATTTGCTAATATGAATTGTTCAAAAAATTTTTTTCTTAGGATTCATTCAGAGTAACTATTGAAATACATAGACAGTGATGCTTAAGGATCAAGTCTCTTCCAGAATGAAGAAACAATCAGAACATAAAAACATTGAGGAAAATTCTGACGACATTTACCAGTGTTGAAGATGTTGTGTACACCATCTTATTTTAAGTGTCATATCAAATTGCAAAAAAATTAGAACAAACCTGAAAACACAATGTTTTCTTTGCAGATGGTTTAAAAATATGGCAAGTGTTTAAATGCACCAAGTAAACATTCTCTTTTTGCAGTTTATTAATTTTTTGAACAGATCTTAATATTTTTTAATGTCTCACTCTCAGAAAGTCATTATCTTGTACAGTGTTGACACTGCTCAATGACATGAAGACCCGCATATGTGGGTCTCCACATGTGAACCTCTCCACATACCTGAACAGCTATGACATTTTCCCTTTCAAAGAAACCATCAGTATTTGCTGGTACTAGTCTGTACGCTGGAGAGCAATAAGGCATTGTTCTGTTTGAATACACATGTAGTATGGCTAAGCCAATAAAATTTTTTATCCATTAAAATCACAATTTGAATGCATAGCAGAAAGTCCATTAAACAAAGAAAATGGTAGCCAGAAGTGAGTACTAGTCCAAATTCATTTTTATTAACTGAATATATTTAATGTTTTGGCAGTTTCCTAAATTTACAAGTGTTTATATAAATGGTTGTTTTCAATTACTGACCTGTAATTTACTGCAATCACTTGCCTTTGTGTGACCAACATTAGATATTCTTCTTAACAGATTGGTTTATGTTCACATATATTATAGACATTTCAGATTGAATAAATCCCAGAGGCCTGACCATGAATATAGCCAATAAACAAGGTCTTAAAATCTGTTTTAATGCAATAAGTATGGATTTTCCTGTACTAAACAATCTTAGAACTTAATCCCTTCAGTATCTGATTAATCAATAATATAAACATTAGCTGCTACCTCGTCTCATGGCACTAGAGCAAAAGCAAATTTTCAGTTCAAGAATGAGGGTCTAGCTCTCTGAAAACCAGTAATTAATGTAAGCTCATAGACAAGAAATTAAAATAATATTAGAAATTTATATATATGTGCTTTTAATCAGTGAGAAACAAAGAGGCAATGATTAATATGGAAAGAGTGCAAAATATATTATTAGGATTCAGTGATGTGATCATAAATTTTACAGTGTAGTGAATGCAGGAGAAAGGGAAACTAATATAAAGGAAAAGCTTTGCCAGAAATTATGCATGTTGAATGTAGAAAGATGTTTTAAAGTTCCGCTTTCTGCATGTTTGTGGAATTTCTATTTTTGCATTCCAGTGTCTATAGGCAGAAATTGAAGACAGAATGTGGTCCTGCATTATTTTATTTGCTCAATTTACATTTTAAGAGATAAGTAGTATAGTGGTGGTAAGTATGAGTACCGCAATACTACCTAATTTCATTAACAAAGAATATTTGGGCAGTTTCTGTCCATTCATCTATCATTGCAGTCCTAATAAGATAAGGTAGGACTCCTCTTGCTGCAATGGAGACGTTTCTTCCGCTGGGAACAAGTGCATCAGAGCCCATTCACTCACTATGAAGAAAAAAAACAAAGCTTAGCTCACATGCACTTGAAGAAATTCCTTTCCCTGAAGAAAATGACATAACAGGGGAGGGTTAGATTTTTATTTTTCATTTACAGGGCTTCAGGAAAGAGTAGGGCTTTGACACTGAGAAAATCTGTGAGTTGCTACTACTCATGGTGGTGTTCAATAATGACCAGAGTTTAAAATTGTGTTGCATATCTCCTGATGCTGTTTCCACACAGACCTTTAGCTTTTTTCCTTGCATTGTGGATGGCCTGTGTTAGAAGGCAAAATGAACTTAGAAGTTTGACTTCTTTTGAGGAAATATATTCTGATAAATATCTGGGAGTGTTCTAGGGAAAAAAACATCTCATGTCAAGCACATTGATCAGCTACATTAACACACACAGTGCTGTCAAAATTCAAGACAGCAACATACCTCCCTACCAAATTGCCCAAACCTTCAATCATCAGTATCAAAATATTTTGCAATGAAAGTTTGAAACTCAAACTTCAGTACAATTGTATCTTGCTGTCCAGATAAACAGAATGAGGAAACACTTCCCTGTTATTTCCACAAACTTTTCTAGCTCTTCTTATTTGGTAGTTTATGGAATGAGCATTACAAGGGCACGTTGAGTTTGGTAGAAGATCCAATTAAACAATAAATATATGCATGCTATTATCAGAGAAGATATGCATGACAACAAGCCAACTAACCAGTGAGTATGGGAGGTAAAGCTAAGGCTCAAATGAAAATAGCACGTCTTCTTTAAAACTGAACAGCAAGAATTATCATAACAGTAATGGGAATGACAGCAACCTATCCATCTGCTTAAACTCGAACTGGAAGAGAAAATGTAAAGAAAATTAAAATTTTAATCTCATTATATCTTTGAGTGATATCAAAAATTTTATCTTGAGAAGAAAAAACAAACATTAGAAAAATAAGAATACAGAAACTGAGCTGGTATAAACCATGACCAATTACTGCCTTCACTGATTTTTGCTAGCTGGGAATCAGTTTCAAGGTCATTAGCTGATAAATCTTGAGAAGAAACTTTCCAGAGCATTGAAACCAAGAAAGTCCTTTTAGTATGAATGATTATCAGTTTCAAAGTCTACAGTTTAAACTGTCCCAACTGCTGCCATTCTGCCTTAGTTGCCTACAGACAACAGAAAGCAGTCATGTTCCCATCCAGTCCTACCCTCTGATTCACTTAGTCTCAGGATGAAATGCTGAAGGCCGTTACAGCTTTCAGTGCTGTCAGGCAGAAATAAATTTTTGTCTGGGTTATATAATGTTTATCCCAATATAAAGTGTCTTTCCTCATACCAGTAACCTACAGCTGTGTGAAATACCGCTGTGGTGTCATTTTCCTAGACAGTTGTGCTCCGCATCTTAGTTCCACCTGCTGAATCACTATAAGGTTCCAAGGCTTGGTTATATCCAAACCACATCCATGAATTTTAAGCAGCTCCATGGGACTACCTTTTCTGAAGAATCTACATAGTTTGAAAAGTATACCCTTTTGAGATTACTAAGTTAGCTTATTAATTAAAAAAAAAGTCATATAATCCTAAAAATTAAAGTGATAATACTGCTAAATTAATCTGTGCTGTAACTTTAGATAAGAATATTATGATCTTAAAAGCATAAATATTGTCTTTGGGTACCTTTATTATATTAGCTTAGTCACAAAACAAAACGCAGGTATAGGATATGTTTTACTGAACAATAAGGGTATAAAATCTGTTCTCTGAGAGGATATATGGAAAAAGTAATTTAAAAATAATTTTTGTTCCTAGTACCTCAGTTGATTAATATGCTCTATGACAGAAACAGAAAAAATGTTTATAAAAGTTTATAACCCTTTATAAGAGGTTATAATTGTATCTTTATAATATTAAAACAAAAAGGGTCTTTATCAAAATATAATTAATAATTATTACACTAGAAATGTTTGGGAAGAGAGGAAAACAGCATTTAAAAAACTGTGAGGAGAAATCCTATAGTTTTATTCTGAATCAGAACTTGAAGTCAGTAAAAATGCCAAGCTGATTCTGAATGGGGTTAATTTTCTTCACAGTGTCTAGTAAGGGACTGTGTTTTGGGTTTGTACTGAACACAGGGTTGATAATACAGAGATGTTTTTGATCCCAACTAGCCAAAGAGATATTCCAGATCATGTGACATCATGCTCACATAAAGTGGGGGAAAGAAGGAGGAAGGAGGGGGTATTTGGAGTGATGGCATTTGTCTTGTCAAGTCACCTTTACCTATGATGGGGCCCTCCCTCCTGGGGATGGCTGAACACCTGCCCATGGGAAGCAGCGATTGAATTCCTTGCTTTGCTCTGCTTGTGTGCTCAGCTTCTGTACTCCCTATTAAACTGTCCTTTTCTCTGCCAAGGAACTCTCTGGAGAAAGACTGGATACACTTATGAGTTAATTTCAAAATAAGAAAAATGTTTAGCTCAGAACCCATCTCATATCTGACTCACAGTTATGGCATCTAGATGTTTATAACTGAAATGCTGAACACAATTTTTAAAGGTTTTTATTACAGCTTGGTAATTTGGCAAGTTGTTTGGAAAATAGGTTAAAGGAAATATTTTTAAATGGGAAAAGACACGTCTTTAATTAAAATCTAGAATTAAGGTTAAGTGAAGTTATCATAGTAAATGGGATTTCCTCCTGATGAGGCACTGAGTGAGAGATTCTGTTCACCTGAATGAAGGCAGACCACTAAAAACTCTTTTTGTTCCACTTAAAGCAGAACACTCTGGTTTTCATCAGCCAGTTGAAGCTACCCAGTTATTCAAGGAATCTCCTTGCTCACCCTGAGGATTTCCAAGGGTTCAGCTCAATCTTCCACGTGCAGATGTGGTCCCTGAATTCAAAAATGTGAGTGCATAGAATAAAAGATGAAAGAAAACAGGCAAGATCCTAGGAAGGGAGACCTACCTTTCCTGAGTGTAAATGAGTGCCCAAAACTCTAAAACTAGGATCAGGCTCCCCTCCTCCTGGCCCTGGGACTGTTGCAACATAGCTATTCAGAGCACTGGGGGTATTGCAACCCCAAGGGCCAATTTGCCTTGGCATTCCTTGATACAGTGTTCAGCATGGCAATATTCAAAAAACTGGAGATTTTTGAGCCAGCCTGTTATCATCTGAAGTTGCAGTCACTGATCACTTTTAAGTATTAGAATCAGTATCCTGGGTTTCTTCTTGTACCCCTAAGGATATAAGTTTTTTTCATGGGAACTAGACTGTCTGGAAAAGAAGCTTATATTTTATATTGATCCACAGTTCTTATAAAATAATTCTTTACTCCTGAACTGCAAAGGAACTAACTTTAATGGGAAATAAAATCTAATAAAACTTTCACAGTGCAATAGCTCTCTGTTACTTTCAGCATAACTGTTTACACTGCCACTATCTAAAGCAGACATTTCCTGACCCATTTTGGCTCTTTTTCAGTATTGTGTTGCATTCAACATAACACTTATAGGCTGAGTCAATTTGGCAAAGCTGTATTTCCTCTGAACGTGTCAGCTGTCAGGGACCTACTTTTCAGGTCAGTAGTTTTGTAAATACAGCTCTGAGAGGGTAGGCATGGCTGGCCATGGAGGTACTCATTCCTGAAACTCCTTCTTGTGCAATCTGTACATGTGCAGCACCGTAACAGCAGTAACCTATGACGGATGCTGTGGTGGATTCCAGAACAAACCCCTTGTTCTGCTCCTGATGAAAGACCCATCCACACACACCAGGAAGATGTGTTTTTCTGCTGATTAACCTCAGGCCAGAGTTTAGTCAATGACCCAGGCGCAAGCCTCCAGTCCCAAAACACTATTGAATAATGTTAAGAATAATTTCTCTACCTTTGATGTCCTGTACTCCTCCTCTGCATACCTCTGCCTACACCCTGCCACAGCTTCTTTTTCCTCCCTTCTGCTGCTTTCCTGAGTCTGTAATGCTTGGGATTTTTCATGCTGAAGACCTGTTCTTTGTGTCTTTCAATAATCTGAAGGTCTAAGAGACTATCTTCTTTAGAACTGATAGGTCCCATCCTTTCTCCAAACCTCAGTAGTGCTTCCAAACCACCCTTGAGGTTTTCCACTTGTCCCTACTTTAGGCTTTCCAATAGACTCAGTTGTCTTTTCTTTTCATGTCTCAGGCTTTTCCTTTATGCTGAACACCGTGTCTGAAAAATTTCATTCTAAATAGTCTAGATATGAGCTGCATTCCAGCATAGCTTTCAGATTGCTTATTCCATCCACTCAGTCATCAAGCTTCAATCTGTATGGTCTCATATGCCTTGGGTCAGAGGTTACCCATCTTAAAGTGTAAATTCTGCTTATAGTAGAAGAAAAATTATCCATGGAAGATATATTGTAAATTCATAAACACAAATAATATCCATGGAAGATATATTGTAAATTCATAAACACAAATAAAATGTAAGGAACCCTGTGGTTTTGGTTACTTTCCAAACTGTTTTGAAAATCTTTGAGTATCAAATATGTTTCACCCCTGTGGAAAATGAAAATCTATTAAAAGTGCTCACGCAGATAATTAAAATTCAGATATCTAAAAATTCATTGCAAAGTAAAAAGTGGATTAAAAAATAACTTTTAAATTTTTTCCCAACACTTTTTTCCCAGCATTCTAAATTCACAGATGTGGTCTTCCATTTCAGTCACCATGTAATTGAGAAAGAGTGCATATTTTAGTGAGTGAACAAAAGAGACACATAGGGAAAAAATGTTTGTATCCTGTTGGAGGACTTTAGAGAAGAACATATACATTTTAAATTAATGACACATAACTATTATCTGGTGTCAAAGTTATATGTATTTACAGTACATTTTTTGTAGTAATTCTTTCGTGTCAGTGCTGGAAGTGTAATTTACATCACAAGTGCATTAATCTCCCTTTGAACTTGAAGAAAGGTGCCCCTATGGGTATGATATATTCCTGCATATGGAGTAGTTTATCCTTTTGCAACTGTCATGTTAATTTGGAAAAAAAAAATAGCCCTTAATTTAAATTTTTCCACCCATAAGCAAAGCAATAAATAATATAAAATTAAATATGTACTAGCGAGTAAGTAAATTGTATTGATAGAAGACTCCAGGAACTGTTTTATGTATTTTAATAAGATAGTTTAAAATTAAAAAATAATAGGTGAATTGTATTCATTATAGTAAATTTTAAAAAATATATTGAAATAAAGTGTTAGAAAATTTGCATAAATTTGTTTTTTTTCTCATTACCTTAAACCTTTTGACTGCACTAGATCTAATGTAGATCTGCTTGGCTTTGGATCAGTCTCTAGATCCACACATCTAGATTTTATTTGAAATCAAAACTAAAAAGTCACTTTTCCTTGAAAAATACTGAAATAAAATTTATACAGAATATATTCTTATGATGGAGCAAAAAAAATTGTTAAAAACCAGAAAAATACCCTAATTCTATGTTTTTGCAAAATACATAAACCTATTTGTATTCGTGTTAGTATGATCTGGTGAGGAGTGCAGACAAGATGTTTCATACAAATCCCTATTACAACATTTTAGAAAACTTCAGAGCCTCAAATAGTTCAGATAAATTTTGATATGAAATGGAATTGTGAACTGAAAGCCTGTGAGCTTTGGAATTTTTATTTCAGACAAGCTGAAGGTCCAGTCATAGCTGCAGTTTAATACACAGAGGTTTTTTCTCCTTTATTTATTAACTTTCATATAGACAAAGTCTCTTTATTTTTTATGATATCTTGAGATTAGGTATACAATTTCATTAGACATTTTCAAAACACACTTTTTATAGTTTATGCTATAAAAAAAAAAAAAACCACAGTGAAATTCACAAAAAAAATGCAGGTTCCTCATTCATTCAGAGACTTTACAAATTCAAAAATGTACATATTAGCAAGTAATACACAGAAGCAAATTACAGAACACTTGTAATTTCCCATCTGCATGTAGCTGTCACTGCATATGCATAATAGCCAACTCCATGGGAGATGAAGAGCAACACATGTATGCAGCCAGAATTAAGTTATCAGGAAAAATACAGTAATGCATTTACACAAATAATAGCTCTGTCATAATTGCTTTATAAAACTATCATGAATGGTTTGAAATCTTTTGTGATAAACACCTAGTTCTCAGTATGTTGAAGAACACAAAATATAATTGTCTGAGCCAATGAAGTAGAGAAGGGCAAATGGTTACAAGGTTAGTATTTAAAAACACTTGTAACACTAGATGGAATAATGACAAATAATGAATCATTCATAACAGTTACAGGTTTAGAGAAGACATAGGCCTGGAGTGTTGCCAGAAGATGCTTCCATGGAGTCCAATATATCCTTTTTTAAGTTTCAGGCAACTTCAGCTTCTCAGTTAGAATTATAAAATTCTCCTATATTTTAATTTCAAACCATGGGGCCCATATTACCTCTGAATCTGTCTGTGGGACATTGCTTAAGATTTTGTCTTTCCCTAGGGAATTTTAGTATCTGCTGTCACTCACAATGATGTTGTCATTCCCACTTTGAATGTATGAGGCATAATTAGACATTCTTAGAAATCTCTGCTTTGTCACCATTCTGATTTACATTTCACTGTTTTCCTTTTTGAGTTGGCTGCAAAAAGCAAAGAGGTTTTATCTTTGTGCTTTGGGTGCAGGCACTTGGGCAGTGGCTATATGTACTGCAACTCTTCCCTCTGTCAAGAATCTACAATGTCAGTTTGGGAGATCACTGAAAAAAATCATAATTTCTTGTTGCCTGACAAGCTATTTCCTTCTCAAAATTATATGCAAAGGCAATTATCAATCAGTGCTACCCATACGTCTACATAAAGTACCATATCAGAGATGCTTAAGACAGAAATTAAGCTTTCATGACTTTAAAAGCTTGATCCATACTTCATACAGTTAAATCAAATCACAACCAGTTGGACAGTTTAATCAAAGTTATATTGTAATTTAAAAAGCTTTTTTAAAAAATATGCTTCTTATAACCCTGTTGGGTTTCTGAGTTTTTAAAAAAGAAAAAACAAGCCTTCTGTCATCAAAATGGATGAATTATCTCCTTGTGACATTTTTAAAAACCTCAGAACTTATTAAAAATAGAAACATATTCGATTTCTGCATTTTATATTGACTATTTAAAGTTTTAATTTAGAACTGATTATTTGAAAATAAGTCATATTTCATTATGTAGCTCAAAAAATACAATATGCCTAAATCAGGTTCATATTATTTCTACCTGAGGAACACTTTTTGATCAAATCAAAATTGATTGTTTTCTAATAAAAAATGTTAACCTTTTCCTTTTTTTTTTTTCAGTCTGGAATAAAAAATTTAAAAAAAAGAAAAGAAAGAAAAAAAAAAAGAAAAAAGAAAGATATCAGGGAAATGTCAGTGCTCAGAAGAACTTACTGTTTTTCTATTCATATGTAAAATTGATGCCTTGCTAGAGGCAAATTAATTGATTTTCTGAGTTATTTTAATCATTTACTGATGTAAAGTTACAGCTGCATATCCAGGAGGTTTTAACATACACTGATGAGGAAATTCAGTATAGTTTATATGAAAAAGTAGAAAACGTGAAAGAGCAGGGTTCAATTTCAAAGTAGTCAAGTCCCATTTACTGTGACTCCCAGGTAAATTTAGACACAGGAAATCACAGAGAGACCTTGTCTGCCACATTTTCCAGCTGGAAGCCTGACTATCTCAGAGATGTCAGAGGATTACATATTTTAGAGGAACCACTTCTTGCCCTGTTTCTGACCCTGAGATTAGCTCAGTTGCTTGGAACATGGAGCTAATAACCCCAGAGCTGTGGGTTTGATCCCCATTTTCATTCACTTAAGAGCTGGACTCAATGATCCTTATGGGTCCCTTCCAGCTCAGAATACCCTGTGATTTTGTTAGGAAAGGAGCATTTCTATGGGCATGACCACATGTGTAGTTAGGAGAGAGCTGAGGCATTTTAACTAGCCTTGTCTGGTGGAAATAATCTTAGCATCTCTGAAGTTACATTAGCTGGTACCAGAAGAGAATCTTTTCATGAAACCTTGTTTTAAAAACATAGATGGTGCTGAAATTTTTGGGAGACATTTTTCAAGATTCACATATTTATGATTTCTTCTGCACTTTCAGTGATATCTTCTAGTAATTTACTGGAAATGAAGGATAATGCAGTCATCCTAAGGCTTAATACTGTGATGAAGAGCTGCAAAAAGCTGCAGTAAATGTAAAATATGTACGTATATACATGCAAATGTATATGCGACTATTTGCAACTTTTAAAATATAAATACACATATATTATTGCTTAGCCAAATAAGAAATTCTTACCATGTTTAGGAGGATTAATTTTTAGTCTGTGGTTATCAGGACAAAATACTCCACTTTCACTCATTGCAAATGTATTTGTGATATTATCCAACATTTGATTTATATGAAGGAGGTATTCTTAAAGCAGATTTTGTAATGCAACTTTTTGGGGAGAAATAGAAAAAAAGATTGGGTTCTTGCTCACTCTATAAACAGGTCACATTTGTGATGGGAAAAAATTCAGCCTTTGCTTTCTGATTTTCTCTTTCTCCTCAAAGTTTTATCTTACTCCACTTCTCCATGCCCACATTCACACTTTTCTTTAACAGTTCAGGCATTTAAGACCCTCTGAGGCTAACCAGAGTTTATGTCTCCCATGATACACAATGGCCTTTCTGTGGAGCTCAGAAAGTGCATTCTATTGTTTTTGTGCGGCTTATTTAGACAGCTTCCCAGAGGAAATCCTTAGTCCAATAAATTTCTTAATCACTTTGAAAAACATGTTTTGTTTGGTATGTGTGGGGTTGTTCTGGGTTTTTTTATTTGTAAAGATGTCTCAAGTCCTTGAATTTGCCCCTGGACCCGATAGCCACCTTTAATTCTCGTTTCTAATCCCTGAACACCCTTAATCAAGTCTTCAGTAGTTTTAATTATTATACAACATCTTATTTAGGATTAAAACTTTTCAATGATTGTACAGTGAACACAGATCATGAAATACCTATTGGATAATCACAATTAAAAGAATAATCCCTTCAACAAAATTTGGAACAATTTGAACTACCCAGGATTTAAGAGAGCTAAGTGATAGAAAATGAGGCTTAAAACTTGGCCAAACCACCTGGAAGGTAAAAGAGATTTGAAAGCATTCTTAGGGAAAAAGTAGTTGCTGGGACAGACCAAACATGATCTGACAGATTGTCTGCTATTGTGGCCAGTACAAAGACAACAGAAAGAAGATCTAAGAGCACAGAGCAAGCGAGTGCAGAAAAATCTGCATTTTTAATTAGGTTTCTCCCTGATCTTTGATATCAGAGAAAACATAAACCCTGAAGCCTTAAGGTAAGGATATCTGCAATAAAAATATTGTTAACTATAAAAATCTCAAGTATTCTTGCTATGAATCCATGAATTCATTTATTTTTTTACTATGTTTTCAGAAACAACAGACTCTTGTAGAAGGAAGGTAACTGGGTACAAAATAAAAATCTAAATTCATGATAAAATAATCAGTCATGAAAAATGTGTGAAAAATGCAGTGTCTCTAAATTTTCTTTTCTACTATGGCCCAAATGTCACTTTATGAATGTCATGAGGTAAATTATTCTTAGGTTTACAGAAATCAAGCATCTCATCTGTTCAATAGAGTATTTCCATGTATTTTAACCCTATAATTTCATTAATCTGTGAGTCACTGCAAAGTTATTTGCACATAATTATCTAGGTAAAATAGTTGAAGAGGGAAAAAAGATGAATTCCAAAACAGCTTGTGATGGACTCATGTTCTTCTGAAGAACGATTTTTTTTTAAATCTTATTTTCTACTAATAAGGCTTAAGAAAGACAGTTAACCCTATAAAAAAGGAGCTTTAATGCAAAAAATCCTGCTGCAGACAGCTCAGTAAGATTAATGGTAGTCAAGTCCCATACAGAAGGAGAAGAAGTTTAAACAAAGCACTGGTCCATTGATGCTGCTGTCCAGCTACCTGTTTCCCACGTGAGCAGCTTACATTCACACTCCTGTGAGTAAAGGCTTCCACGAACTGAATGCAGCATGTGTTACCTTTGCATGGGCTTCATGTAGTTTTCCTTTCCTGCCAAGGATGTAGACATTTTTGGCAGAGATAATACTTCAGACAACACCAGTTTTTCTGATCTCACCTGAAACATACTTTTCATGTCTCAGTATCTTTTCTAGTCCTTCCTGTTCTACTCTAAGCAGTAGCTTGCATTTGGACTTCCTGCATTCTCTTACCCTTTCCTGGATTTTCCACAACTCTCTGAAAATAAAATTTTTGTGACTTCCCTTTCAAAACTTCTTTTTGGTGTTTTTCTCTCTTTGATCTTATTAAGCTGCATTGGTGCAAGCCCAGTGACAAAATAACTTGAGGAGGAGGTATTCCTATTTCTAAAAAGAAAATTGTCCCATGCAATTGGCTGAGCATCTTAACACAGTTGATTAGGAAAACATACTCTGGAATTCTCAGAACACACTTGAAAAAAGTCTTTTCTGTCAAGGGAGAAGTGGGAGGAGAGGCAAAAGAAAGGAATTAAGCCATTCAGAGCAGTTTCCTAGCAGGTGGCTTGATTTGTGCCACTTCAGCAAATGGAGAAAAACAAACAAACAAGTAAAAAATTACAACAGTACTCAGGGTGACTTATTAAGTTGTATTTTCATTAATATTTTAGGATGTCATTAAAACATTAAAATAATGAGACATTTTCCATGTTTAGACATTAGCCATTGTATCACACTGGGATATAGCCTAGCACTGCCCTCTGTCTTACTGGGAGTCTGCTTGAAACCATCCTGGTTTGTCTGTCATCAGTGTTCCGTGTGGGACTTCCTACAAGTTTTCAAAGACAATAGTGAAACCTGGGGATTGTATCCTTTTGAGCAAGTGAGTCATCTAAACATCACAGATGTTCATTACCATATGAATTTAGCACAATTTCTAAATCCCCAGGCCACTGTTATCTCTGAATTTACCCTTTGTAGTGAATGGAGGATAAATTGTTATTTTATTTGTCTGAAAACTGCATTGTGATAAGCAAAGTGCTGGAAATAATCATGTGTTCAGTGTAGCATCAGGCTTTCTGGTACGGAAAATAAAAACCCCAATAATTTCATATAATAATAAAAAAAACACATAACAATTTCTTGTAGAATCAATAATTGTAATTGCTATTTCTGACACAATGGTTTTTTTCCCTCTCAAGAAAAAAGTCAAATTTTACATGAGGGAATAGAGAATATATAAGATATCCCATAGGTCTATTTTGGAACTGTGTTTATATTCCATTTACTAATGAAGATACCAAGGATGGTGTCAGCCTTTTGAAGGCACATTTGAGCTCAACCAGAAAGCACCTGATTGGTCTAATTCCAACCTCTAAACAGCACAGGTGAGAGAGGGGCTTGTTAGAGAGGATACAGAGCTGTAACCGCAGCTCCACAAAAGAAACCCAAATAACACATAGCTATCCTCTCAGAAACAGTTATTCACTTGTGGTCTCACATTATTAGCCACAGTTGCTGAGCAGTTTTGGCTGAAGCCAACCAGCACTCTCCCCTCCAGACTTCCTGGAGACAGGTCAGTAGCTACTGTGGGCCAACAGTTCTCATTAATTAAGTAGAGATTCTGGTGGCATGAACACAAGCTGTCCTGTGTCAGCTAGCATAGATAATGGCTCTGTTTAAATTAAAGTCATGATGCTTCCAAATAACCTCAAAAAAATATTTTCCTCTTGCTTTGTCTGCTCCTTTTTCTGCACGTTTTTCCTTCAAGCCCAGATAAGTTTTTTCCTTCTAAAAATTTCTCTGCTTCTCTGTAATGAACTTCTTCATCACACCTTGATTTTGTTGATACCAATTTGCTTAAAATTGTATTTCAAAAATATATTTTAGACAAGGAAACAGAAAAAATAGAATATGGTGAGGACTTTAGACAGGGACTTAATATCAAGAAACTCAAATTCAGTGAAGGAAAAAGTTTGTATGTAAGTCAAGAGGCATAAAAAATACAGGGTAAAAATGTAAATTATCCATTCTGGGTCCATGACTGCACATAACTCTCTGGAGAGGTAGGCAGGGTGTGAGAAGCATTCAAGTGGCTGGAAACTTGAGCACAGCATAGAGGAAATCTTTTTACAAGTGCCAGGTATGGCTAAAAATCGATACTGAGACTTTGTGGAGCAAATATACTACTTATTTTTACTAAGTTGAGCTTGATGTTTCTCTAAGATCTAGTGTAAAAAGACAAGGTCAAGAAAAATCAGCTGATGAACACACCAGTATAAAAAGACATTTATCTCTAGTGTGAAACAATCCCTCTATATATGGTTACATATATTTGTATATTTGGGGTAATTTGATTTTACTTCTAATATCTGCTAGCTCTTCATTTTAAAAATTGACATGTTTGTTATCCTCTAACTCTTCAGCACAAGCAAGCAATACCAATATGTTTGAGGTGCAAACTGGGTGAGATTAAAAAAAAATGCCAGCTGTGTAATCTCAAAGATCTGACATTAACTGGTGAACCTGTGGTGACTGGTTTTAGTCACTAAATAACAAAAAAGGTGTTCAGAAAATATTTCTCATTCATATTCTGACTTGTAGAATTCGAACAAAATTACTAGAACTGCAGAACCATCTCTTATGAACATGGGGAGTGAGGTGGGATGTGTGCATCTATTTTAAATTAAAATTTCCAATTTCTATCTGTAGAGGATTGGTGTTATAGGGACCAATTGCATCCACACTAGTGTGCAGCAGTAATAACTAGGCTAAAAGAATAATTTGATGTTAACTCAGTAAATATGAGCATATTTTCTTCACATTTCTGCATGACAAGCTAGTTCAATAAGCTGAAAGTTTCAGTGGCAGAAATACTTCAGCCAGGCCATCAGCCCTTCATAAGACCTGGAACTATATAAGAGTGATAATCTTTATAACTCCCCTACTACCAACCTGTAAGTACAAGTATTGCTTGCTTTGTTCTTTATTTACGTTTGAAACACTTGTTCTGGCAAACGACACGATCAGTGATCCCTCAGTACTCGGTATAATTGGTAGCAGCAGGTCAGCTAAGTGGTTCATCCCCACTTGTCTACATTGCTAACGAAACTCCAGCATTACCACTTATTTTCCATCCCCAGGGAATACAATTGCCTGGTACCCTCACAAGTTACAACCCTACCCTTTCCCCACTTGCTGAAAGACACTTCCGTGACCTATTTCCATATGAAAGTCTACATTCTTTTGTACTCTAGAAAATACAAAGGTAAATCCTAACCAGCTGAGGATCTGTCCCGGTTGCTTATTCTGTGTTAACTACTGCCTAGCACTCCTGCTGAGGCAAAATGCTTCATCAGTACCTCCTGCAGTGGGCTATGTCTTAAAAGCACACATTAATCGTTAATTAACAGATTATAATCTAAAAAATAAACTCCAAACAGCTCATTATATTGACATTTAAATCACTCCATTCAGTTAAATAGGATGACAGTTTATGTAATAATGATCACAATGTTCCTCTATTCTGTTGGTTTTCTGATACAGACAAAAAAAGATACTGTCAACAAATGCAATTCAAATGGTCTCTTTATGAAACAAAATTAGTGCAAGTTGATTTGACTCAGGCTGGTATTGTTTCTTGAAGGATGGGAGGGGTGGCTGTGAGAACAATCTGTTTCTTTTAGGAGCCAATTCTGCATGCCTTGCTGTGTAAAATAGTAATAATTGTAAAAAATACCGGTTTGGCTGAATGAGAATTGTAGGATTCAGCTGACTTCACAGTTTTAAGGGTATTCTTTTTTTTAAGAATGATTGGTCATTGAAAATGTGAGGAGAAAACAACATTTCAGGATCTATTTTTATAGAAGGAAGCATCCTTCTGTATGATCTCCAGATGAAAAGCTGTCATCTGTCTTCTGAATAAGTTTTATCCTCCTCCCCTTCAATGGCAAGTTTGTTTTTTTTTTTAACTGAAGAAGACTCCAAGCAATTCTTTATAATTCCCTAAATAAAGACATCAGAGTACTGGCAGAAACTGTGCATGAACAGGAATAGGCAGCTGTCTCTGAGAGGAGAAAAAAAAATTTAAAAAGGGGGGAAAAAAAAGCATGCCTACCAGCTTAGTTAAAAGCTGTGAAATGTTATTATTGAGTGTATGTCAATGCGATGTGTCCTTCCAGTTTTAAATGGTGCTTTAAAATGGTGCTTCAAGCAGAAGATTTCTCATTTATGATATATTAGCCTAAGTCTATGAACTGTTCCGTGGAAAGAGTCTTACCAGTCCATCAAAGGTAATTAAAGGCAGAGAGTAAACTTCAAAGACAAAGTGCAAATTGAATTGAGGGGGAAAAAAAAGAAGAAAAAAAGAGGAAGAAAGAAAGGAAGGTTAAAAAAAAAATTCATTTGGGAATATTTAAAAAGACATCTATTGATAACATGCTAGTGAGAACGTTTTAAGTATGACCAGAAATACACACTATCCCCCAAATTTTTACTCTATTTCACAGAACTGATATAAAAATATAAGTCTGGTTGTAGTATTAATTGTTACATCATATATTCTTTATGGTAACCTTATTTGTAGGTGGAAAATACATTCTACTAACAACTTGGACTTTTTTTGCTGAAACTGTTGCACACTCTTTTTTCTTTTATTGGTTGGATTAGGTCTGTTGCACATCAAACGGTGCATTCTTTTTGTATAGTGCTGTTTCCTAAATAACTGTGCTAAGACTTCAGTCTGCTTTGTAACACATACAATTTCAACTTTTTCTCTGCATTCATTACTTCAGTCTTTAATTACAAGTTCAGATAATATTTCTCAAATAGCACAGACTAATATTTGTTCTCAGATTTTTACCCTCTTTTTTTCTGGGAACATTCAAATACACTTGCAATAAATACAGTGTAATGGAAAATTTGAATTTTATTGTTCTCATTTGAAGCATTAAAACTGTTAAATAATCTTTAAAATAGGAATATTTGCATTAAATAAAGAATTCTTTTCGTCTCTCCTATCTTGGTTATCTTTCCAAACTTGTCAAACATCTTGCATAAACAATCCTCACACAGAAAATAATAGCCACTAATAAGAATAATGACAGTACCAATAAACATCATATTCAGAGACAACAAACCTAAAAATTTCAATCTGAAAAACTGTAAGTTTCAGAAAATTATGAGATGCCATAATGGGCTGTAGTGGAAAACATGATTCATTTACCTATATGAATAGTTAAATACTAAGTTGGTAATCTCCTGCTATAACAAGTAGAAATCACCTTTGCTGTCTTCAGTCAAACAGAGTATAGGTAAATTGTTGAAATACACTGTGAGATAAATTACCAAGTGAGAAATTCTTCACAGTTTTCATATTTTCAAAATCATAATGCATGGAATTGGCTTTGTATCACTGGGATTTTTATGTATTATGCTCCAAAACCTATTTCCAACAAAAATTCTTATCTTTTCAGGTCAGGATAGAGTTAAACAATAAATCACTTTATTGTTCCTTATTTATGATTCAGCAGTGGGTGAATATCTTATTCCATCCCCCCATGAGAAATTACTTATTAAAACTTCCAGTTCTTTTCATCTTAATCCAAAGCTCATCAAAATCAATAGCTGAGTTTCCACTGACCTCTAGTATCATTAATACAAGCTGTTTTAGGGGGTTAGTGGAGTGGATGTATGTTACACAAATGCAGCTTTACAGAGAACCATTTGTACCTGTTTTCTAACTGCTTTGCTTATAGTTTGTGACTATTTAAATAGGGCAAGAAGATCACCTGAACTATAGGGAAAAAAACAAAGGAAAGAAAGTAGCTAACAGGAAAACACATAGTGGTTTTAGCTTATATTTCTACTCTATTTTGATCTAATTTAAAATTAAATGAAAACATGGAATGTAACATATTTCAGAAGATGAGACAGATGTCTTGTAGGAAAATAAAACTCCTAAGCACAGTATTAGAAGTAGCCAAAAGTTAAAGCACTCAATGAATTCCAAAGTAGAAAAGCAGAGATTTCATAAAATTTGAAATACATAGAGGTGTAATATAGAAATAAAACTGTAAGAGAAAGGGAAAGGGGAAAATGTGCATCAGCTGATATATTTTTTTTCCTTTGTTTATTACATTTCCTTGTTTTATGCTAGCTTAAAATTAGATGAGAACTCTAGCCTTTCTTAGTGTTTATTTTTTACATATAGGTTTCCTAGAACTGCTCATATTTGTGAGGTTAAACTCATTTTTCAAAACAATCATAACTTAGTTGCAAATGATTGCTTCTTTTTTCTTTTTTTCCCTGAATATTGCAGATCAAAATTTATTCTTTTCATGTAGCAAACACTTTTTCTTTAATAAAAAGAAACGGATGAAAACATTTTGATTCTGGATCTTTGCAATAGATTTTGATTCTGTACCAAGGTTGCAGCTTTCCAGTTTAGCAAATGGTTATAAATGGCAAGTTTTTGGTTTTTTTTCTTTTTGAATGTTATTTCAACAGATATTTAGTAACTGCCTGAGTTCTGGGCTCATCACTAAAATTTACTTCTGAAAGATCAAATGATGAATTTTTTTTCAGGCCTCTATATATAGAAGCATGAAACACATGGAGTAGGTAGGACAGGGGCCACATTGCAAAGGAACAGACAATTGTTGCTTGGCTGTTGGCTTGACAGTTTGTAATTTATGTGTGGTAAATGGATATAGCTACACTGAATCATCTGGACAGAATACAGATATGTAACTTCTACAGTCCTGTCTGATCTGCAGAGTGGATGCCTTTTTCTCATATTTATTTGTCATTATCTGGTAGAAAATGGACAAAGATTTTTCCATGGGAGAGAAATAAATGATGAAGATTAATAGTGAATAAATATTTGAGAAAATTACCATCTCTTTAGCATTGTTTAGTGAAGAGCTTAGTTGCTGGTCAGAACTTAACACTGTGTGCTTATTCTCTGAGAATGCCACTTGCAATGCCAAAGTAACAAGGGACATGTCTGAACTCCTGTGAGCAAAAGTCCGTGCTTATTTTCACCTGTTCATTTTTATATGAATGCCAATGGCATCAGTATATTTCTCAGTGCCTGAAGATTCACCTCCAAGTTCCAAATAAAACCAAAAAGCCTTTAAATCTCCTTCAAGAAGAAATAATATATTTATTTAACTGTCAATCCGTGTTTAATGATTATTAGGGCAACTAATTAATTAAAATGAGCTACATGAAAATGAGTGCAATTAAAATGAAACGAGAAGTGGGATTACAGCCTCTGTGTTTGTACTAGTCTACCTGGTAACTTTTATGTCCTCGGTGATCAGTTCCAGAGAGGTCTGAGAAGAAGGAAGAAGGAAAGGTAGCTCAAAGATATGCGCGTTCTAAAACTTTTGTCAACTCTAGAGACAGAGTAAAGAACAGAATTTATTGCACCCTCCGAGGAAAGAACAATTATATCTCAGCCAACTCAGAGAGACTAGGATGGCGCTGGGAAGACTGGGAGCTCAGATCTGTGAGTTCTGTGCATATGGGAGGGGGCGTGGAATTGGTTAGGAATACAGGATAGAGTCTCATAGGAATACCGGCTTTATTAATTCTGCTAATTTAACTTAGCTTTAACTCCTAAGCGCAGTAGCAATGAGGTGAGGGCCCTTAAATGGGTGAATGTACATTGTAAATTGGTCATTGCAATCCTGACTTATAGACCCATTTACATGTATGTATGTATATATACATACACAGATATGCGTGTCTGCCCATGTGCACATATAAATATGTAAACACGCATGCAGATGTGTCTATGTGCTTGTGTTAGAGAAGGTGCCAGTAGATGGCGCTCAAGAATGTATAACTGATGAGGCTGTTGGCTGCCTTTCCATGGAGGCATCAATAGGAACCTAATCAGTTCTTGAAACAATGATGGCCTCCACCCAAGAGAAAAGCTAACAAAGTCTCTACTTGGTACTAATACAATGGTTCTCTCCAAAACCTCCAAAGCCTTTCTTTTCACTGGGAGTGGCTTGCACGTACTAAGGCTCAACTGTTAACACTATGGCTGCCTCTGAAGTAGTAAGTAAAAAGATTCAGATGGTATTTTTTTCTGTCTCTGACAGCACTTGTCCTAGTATGATGCTTAATTATCAATCTAAACTTTTTTATTACCTGAATTAGGGCTGTGGCATCCACGCTGCATGACAGGAGTTGACCCAGTCTTGCTATCCATTGTGCGTTCTGGGCATAGAATGGAGAATGACTCACCCAAGGAAAAAACGTACAGTCTTTTATGATAATTTACACAAACACTCCAGTCTTTAGGCCTGGCTCATTTCTGGACATTGGTCTTTTATAAATCTTTTATAAATGGCATTGTATCTACAAAAGAAAGAGTAAAAATACTGTGTATTAATGCACTGAGATCAAGAAGAACTATGTGGAACTTGTTCTTGGAAAAAAAGGATTTGATAAGAAAGAATTGTAACATTAGTAGACAAAGATTTCTTATTCATTATTCCAGAAGTCTGCTAGTCTAGAAAATACAGCTGTGTCCAGGCAGCACAGGCATACTTTATTACATTAAGACTTCAGTCTTGCCACTGCTACCACATGGGTGCATGTCATGTCAACCCTCCTATATCTCCAGGTTCTTCTTGGAAGAATATTTGAGACCAGGGATGAGAAATAAACTGCACTGCACAACCATATCTCTCCAGGTCTGGACAGTTGGGAGAGCAGAAATACCAACCTCTCCATACAGACTCAAACAGAACATTTAAAGAAGGAGGTGGGGTGAAGGGTGGGGAGAAGAAGAGAAGGGGAGGGAGAGAGAGAGAGAGGTCATCAGTTTTTGCCATTGGAAGTGAGACACTCAAGAAATCAATAATGAAAAATGACATGTAGACTGGAAAACCACATACTGGATAAAAGTGGTTTGAAGATATAAGTAAAGAAGCACTCTTTGCTTTTTTATTTGGTTGGTTGGTGTTTTAATTTCCTCTGTGTTCAGTAAAATGCACACTTGTTCTCCAATAGCAAATAGAATTTATGAAAATATATTTCAGTTCTGAAATTCTCCCTCTATGATACATCCCTCACAGAAATCTTAATCAGAGTGCACAGATCTCAGATGATGAGAGAGAATACTGCTGTGCAGCCTGGGTTTGGAAGACCAAGGAATGTGTGTTATAAGTTTTTTTCTTTTCTAAAGATCTGCAGTTTTACAGCTTTCCCATTCAACTTTAAAAAATTAAACCTTGAGCGGGACCTAATTTAGGAGCACAGACATTCAAAATGCTCACAGAAGAGTAAATTTATCCCTCTATATTAGTCAAGCTTGAACTTGCTCCTTGTCAAGCTTATGTACACTCTACTGCCCACCCCCTATATCTTCATTTTTCTTAAAAAGATCTTGTTTTGACATCTAAATCTTATGTGGAGTCAAATGAAGTCAGATGTACTGTTCTAATTTCCATGAATAATCTCATTCTTCTACAAAACATAATCATATAACACACATGCAGGGAGAGAAATATGGGTATTTATTCCGCAATAGAAAATGTCTGGATCAGCCACAATAGTTTTCCATGAGAAATAATTTTGCCTTTCAACCATATTAAATAGCCAGAAAGAGAGAAATCTGGAAGAACAAAACTCTGAAAGTTTACAGAAAAATCAGAATTTTTGTGTTTTTGACTTCTGACCAATTAAGCCATTTATTTTCTTTTTTTAAAACAAATTAAATAAATCCTGAGATATGCTACACTCAGCTGCAACTGTCATTTCAGATCTAGGTTTCACAGATTATTTTTCCTGCTTTTTCTCAGCTGTAATGAAAAGTCTGGTAGCATCAATTGAGAGGAAAGGAGAGGTGAATCTGTTGAGAGCTACTAATGACTGCTTACTGCAGCATTCTTTCCATGACAGCTTAATTAACCAGTATGGTATATATGTGCTATCCTTAGTGATTACTTATTAAAACTTTTATGTATACTCACAGACACAGCTTTGAATACAGCTTTTAAAATACAGGGGCACTTTTTCCCCTTTTTTTTTCCATGATGCTTTTCCTCTAATTCTCTTAGCAATCAGCTAACCCTAATTATATTTAGTCTACAAAAGGCTGCTGTATGCTCTTGTAATATGCCACCCGAGAGATACCTCCTTGAAGTTTGGTAGAGTTTAATAAAAAACTAGTTAGTGAAAGCTAAATCCCGGAAAGAACTAATGCCACAAAGTCGCTTTCGTTACATGGGAATTCTCACTTTGCAGCACAGACATGTGCCACTCTTAAAAGCTCTAACTGGTTTGATAGATTCATGCTTATTGCTACATTTCCTGTTCAGCCACAGTTGCTTCAGAAATGCTATTTTAAGTTTGCAGAAGTTTTACAAGTCTTACATAAACTGCTTAGACAACTTTATGTAAAACAGAAGGGTTCTTCCTTCCTCTCTCTAACTAAGAAAATGAATTTTATTCTTCTCTTACATATCAAATGACAAATCACTTAAATTATTAAGGAAAGATCATGTTTTGATAATAGTCTATAAAGTATAACATGTAAGAAAGCATAAGATTTTTTGAATAAGAATCGAGTTGCAGATATAATGAAAATTAGTAATTTGCTTATGTTTGCTGTTGACTCACCCATTGTAGGAATGTCTAATCTAGCCTACACAAATATCATCAGAAAGTTACTTATGACATAAATCTATAAAATAAGAATTTGGTATACAAAGCAAACATCTCATCTTCCTTCCAGAATTCTTTTATTCCATATTCTCTTCCATTGGACCGGGTTTTTTAGCTTCATGCACAGGCTACATAGCAGAAGCATCACACATGCAACTTACACTAAGAGGTCTCTTTTTCTTCAGGACATGAGGCCTTTGTGGTACAATGTCATTAATCTGACTATAACTTTGGAAGGCAGATGACTGTCAAGTGGTCAGTCACAAAGCGACAGCCACTGCCATGAACACATTACTTTATTGCCTTTTAAACATAACTTAAATTTTTGGCAAATTATTTGAGGGCACTTATCAAAGACTAAGTAATGGCCCTGAGGTGCAGCTGATGCAAGCACCTTCAATTCTTCTGGAGACTTGAGTTGTTTGATTTTATATGCTCAAGGACGGAGAAAACTGGCTGCTGAAGACATTTCTTTTGACTGAGTTTTTAGCAATGATTCTTTTATTAGATAATCTATGGACTAATACTAATATTTATCAACAAGAAATGGGCTAAATGAGCCTGTGCAAAGCCTGTCTAAATATTTGCAGTACTTGAGGTATTTTATTTATAGACCTAAAGAAAATATTTCTGATCCGTCTTGTTTCAGGTTAGAGGTAGGAACCTAAATACTCAATATTTTATATCTACATTAATTTTTTTTATCCTAGAGTGTATCTATATTCATGACTATCAACCTGTGAAAAGGGCATTGTGCTCTTATTAAAGGCAAGGCTGCAATCTTAAGTATGTCAAAAGAAAGGAGCACCTGACAGAACACAACTTCCAGAGACCATAACTAAAAAACAAAAACACCCCTCTGTAGTGCTCTTGCTAATGACAAGCTAAACCTAGGTGAAAAGGTTCCTTTCAGGAAAGAACTGGGAGGAGGGGCAGTGCAATAAATACAGTGGCACATGCCTGCTTGCCTGAAGAGTTTTCTCTCGCTCAGCCCTGATACCCCTCCATCAATCACAGCTGATGCCTGCATTGCATTCTAATTCCTAAGACACGTCTTCTGTCATCTGAAAAGATCAAAGGGGAGGCTTGCTCAGGGACAAGAGAACATGTTAATTGCAATCCCACCCCTTTGTTTGTAAATCCTTTGCAAGGTTCCAATTGCAGTGAATTAATTACACTGGTTCTCACAAAATTGCACTGATTCTACTTACTTCTTTCCCTTTTTTGTTTGTTTTTAATCTTTTAAAAGAAATATACTCTGTAATACGCAGCCAGCACTTCAAGGATATGAATATGATCTTGAGGCATTATGATTACAGAGCACTGGGAATCTACATGTATTTTCTCTCATACGAGAACCGCATTAACATTTCACTTACTTAGCCTCCCAGTAGAATTGTGAAGGTATCATTTATAAGAATTGTATAGGTAGTATAGGAAGAAGAGAGGATTGATTGATTCAGGAGGGAAAATCATATTTCTTTCAGGCATATTCCTAAATTGCTTGACACACATTTGCTTATACGTGAAGGCTATACTTGAAGGAAAGCTGATATCTGAGCCTGAATAAAATACATTTCAATATAGAACTGGGAGAATTAGTAAGGAGACTTTGAGCTGAATGCACAAAAGTTGCAAATACAAACAAGACATTTTCACCACATTTACACCAAATTTAAACCATTTTTAATCCACTAAAATGTCACCCTGGTTTATTGAAGTTTAATTCAAGCCATTTTCTCCAAGCTGGCTCCCAATTAATTTGGACTATGTCTACCTTAAAGACTTTGTTACAGTTCGAAGAGCCAATCTGGAAAGTGAATTTAAAACTCGCACATCTGAGCTAATATAAAACTCTAGAACAGATTCTATTTTACCAGAAAAAAAAAGTCCTTTTAGCCTGATTTGCTTCAAGACAGTGACTTTATTACACTGGTACAAAGGTTCAGTTTGATAATGACTCCATTAGGAGCACTTTGCTGGTTTACTGTATTGGTATTTCTATAATGGTAGAGTGTTTCTAGTATAGATGTTTTCATGTCTTGAATTGAACCAAACCATTTAAACCCAGGATAAGGGTATCACCACAACTTTCCCCATATAAAAATCTCTCTGCAATAGTGAAATAAAAGGAGTTTTTTAATCCCAATATACACTGTTTTCCAAGAAAACCCCATTTTATGATGGCACTTTGGAGCTAAAGAGCAGCGAAGGCCAGACGCATCAAAAATCACAGATCATGCCTGGAGTTCAAATTAACTCTTCCAGAGTGTATGCATAACTGCAGTAGCTTCTTTCTCTTTTTACAGATATGAGGTATTTACATCAAGCTTTGAATGTCAGTGAGGAAAGACACTGTACGCAGTATTTGCAGAATGATTTAATCAGGCAACAAAATGGAACATGTAAAAGTTAAGACATAGAAGAATGAGACAAAAAACTTCCTTAAGGGTCACATTGATGATTTGTGAGTTTAAAGCTCTTGGAAAAAATAAAAAAGAAAAACCCTTTAAATAAAAGTGTTTAATATTATATCTCTTGCTACTGTGTTACTAATAGTGGTGTTTTTAGAACTGATTCAACATCTCTAAGTAAAGGAAAATTAGCATTGTCTTCAAATTTAAATTCTTGTATGAAAGCTATGGCTTTCTACACTGTGACTTTTCTGGAGTTAAAAGTCAGTGTAAGGTCTTTTAAGGTTTCCTTGTGCATTTGCTGGAGTGAATTTTCCTGTGTTTTCTTTTGCACATCATATTAAAATTTTAGAGCTTATACACATAAATATTAAAAAAAATTATTATGATTTTAATGAAATTATGTGTCCATTATTGCCTTCCAGAATTCTAAAATAAAAACATCACTTTAATCTTTTTTTTGCTTTTGGATGTTAAATTATTGTAGTCTATCAATAAATGTTCACCTATTTGACATGGGTGAAAAATCACGCCAGGTGGAAATGGCTCGTGTCAACACAAGGGTTGTAAATTTTAGAAAATGTCAGAAGGGGAATACAGCACACTGAAGATGCTTCTCTTACTTATTTTATTCATGTCATAGCTGCAAAAGTAGGTGGGATGTAATTTAGGCCCTTTAAAATTGTTGTTGTCTTGATAAAACTTGATGCTATGTCATGGAGCCCTGAAAAATAAGAAAAGAAGAGAGTGTGTTCCTTCAGAATTTATTTAAATGCTGTGAATGCCTGAAGGTATTCTTCTTGTTATGTACTAAAATATAGAAGCACATATGGTCTTGAAGCCTGTGTCAACACTCATGTTTAGTGGGTAATAGGCATCCCTGTTAAAGTGTGATCCATGTTTTAATATGTTGAAGTCTGTGACCTCTGGAGGTTCCTAAGAGGATGAATTCAACAGTTTTTCAAACATAAAACAAGACAAAAAGAAGTCCTTTAATTACTTTTAATTTTCCCTTTTCTTCAAGGGGAACCTCTGTGACCTCTTTTAAATTATTATATGCAGTTGTGTGAACTGAAATCAAAGCCAGTTTAGTATAATAGTTTAGGTCAAACGCCCCACTGCAAAGACAATAAACTTTAGGAAAGGAACAGAATGAACCCTGAGAAGTAACTTCAGCAGGCAGATTCCAATTTTCTACAACAGTGAAGTCAAAAACCTAAACCCTTAGGTTACCAGTTCCAGAAATAGGTTTTTAAGGATCTTTGGAAGGAATTCATCGTATCTAACTCTTGGCATCAGCAGTATGGAAAAATACTCCAAGCTGTACACAGTGATCTCCCTTTCTTCCAAACAGAGACAATCAGTCATTAGAGAAAGTACTTATTTTAGTGTGTATTATTATTACATTTTAGAATGAGATTCACTGTTCTCAGAAAGGACCTATTTATTTCTGAGGATTAAAAAAATAGCTTGAAGAAGGGTTAATCTTCATAATTAGCTCAAGGATTCATATATCAATATTTGTGAAGTTTTTCTATGATCAGTGAATGAATCCTACTTTTTCTGTTGTACTATACTGTGGTTTTAATCTTAGGTGTTTACAATGCCTAAATAATCCATCCGGAAGATAATTTTGAAGCTGCTAAGCATCTAGGTCTGTGCTGTACAAATAAGCATAACATGGATCCAGGCATGACTATGCAAATTTCTAATTTGTGTCTTTATTACTTGTAACTAGCCCAGTTGAATAAATATGCTTTGTCAGCAAGCAACAATATCTACACAGTTATATTCGAAATATGCATTTAAACTTAATCAGTGAAGCAGTGGTAGGAGCTTGAATGTTTAATGTCCCACCAAATAGCTTTACATGGATCTTTAAATTGCATACCTAACACAGATATTGAAGTCCAAAAATTATTTAGGGGGACTATTTCTTCTCAGCTGTCCTATTGTTAAAGCCAAGCCACATCTCAAACTAACAGCTTTCCTCCTGGTAGTGGTATCTGAAATAGAATTAAACAAAGGAGAATCCGCTTGCCATCTAAAATCTTATATTCTGTATCATTCTCAAATCTTTAGGTGACTGGATGATATATAGCCTAAACCTGAGGGTGGAGATCAGATTTAAGAAACATTACATATATCAGTTCACAGCCCTTCACAGCCACTTAAATGTCTCCCATTTTATACAGTAATTTAATGATGAGATGAACTTGAAGGACTGATATTTTTCTCTTTGCAAGATAGGGAACCTTAGCAGTCAATTTCAATAAGGTTCATTTAAAGAGCCATGGGATAGATTAATCTTACTTTAGGTGATCATTTCTCTCTTTATATGGAGCCTGACTTCTATAGGACTGTAGGTGGATTGTTCGTTTCTGAGAGAACACCTAGTGTTTGTGTTCAGCTTCTTTTCAGTCCCAAACTTATCTAGGGAATTATGCAACAAGGCTGTGCAAAATAGGAGTTTCAACCCACGGACAATAGTGCAAGGCAATCACAAGTTATTCTGTGCTGCGCTTAATATTCTGCTTAAATTTAATGAAAAAAATTGTATTTGTGTCTAGAGAGCCTCTAAAAATTTTTTATCTCTTCAGGGCTCCTAAAAAAAATGCTATGTAGTAGTCCTTAAAAGCTCCATCTCCAGGGGAACTTGACAATTAAGAAAAGGCAGAGTGATTGTCTAAGCTGTTTTGAAATATTGGCTTGCTGCCTACACAAAACTGAACAAAAGCTTACTCTGCCTTTTAGGTCAAGCCAATACAGGCCAAGCTTGAGCTCTGATTTGCCCCATACGAGGTAATATAATGGAGTGGAAGCAGCAGCTACTTAATATAGGAGTTAAAATTACCCATGACTGAAGTGAACACATCAATCAAAAGTTTTGGCATGTAATGAGCTAGAAAAACTGGTGTGGCAGGTTTGGGGGCAGGAAAAGGCCTCACTCTGTATTCAGCAGTTTCCAAATTACCATGACATCCCTTTGCATAAACCACCCGACTTCCAGCAGGTGGATTTTACAGGCATTGTGCTGCCAGCACAAAGATGGATCAAGAGGGAGCATTCAAAATAGCTTCCTGTTTTGTGTTCTTAAGATCAGAATTCCATGAGGCTTGCCAAATTTCTTAACATTTTTAGAAGCTAGAGTATAAAAAAATAAGAGTTAACAAAGTAAGAATGAAAAATGTTACAGGTTTAAAACATTACACAAGCAACAGCGCTTACTTTCTCTACCCTGAAAACCCTATTTTTTTAATACAAAGACCTACATTAAAGTGAATCAGAGCTATATGCTCTAATCTTTCTGAGGTGTCTTCCTAATGGATGCATATCATTCAGTGCTCATTGCAAAACTCATAGCATCTTCTCTTTTATCACCTGAATGCTTTTTGATTTATTATTCCTGTCCTGATCTTTTAGAAAAAGATACTGACATGTTTACATGTCTAAAACCATTAGCTAAAAAAATCTTTCCTAAATATATACTGATGGCAGAAGTGTGTTTGGGAAGATATCAGATGCATGTTATGACACTTTTCTATAAATGCCTTTCAGGCATCTATATATAGGGATTCAAATTCTTCATTCAGATTCTCACACGATAGTGTGATTTGTGTAGGAAATTCATGCAATCACCCCAGTGAAGATCACAGGCAATGTAGGGCTTTGGAGAGTGCTTCTGAGTTGGTCCTTTGGAGGCTCTCTATTCTAGGTAAGGTATAAAAGCAGACTATGTATTAGCAGTTTCTATGCTCTTTGTTTAACAATAAAACATGTTTTGGTGTGTTTTGCAGGCAGTGCTGAAGCATGTTTTTCAAGGAGTGTTAGATTAGACTGTGATGATTCTGCTAACTCACCCAGCTGCATGTTCACTCTGAACCACTGCAAAGCGTATAACACAGATGTTCATAAAACCATTAGAAAAAATCCAGTGTTCAGTGGTCAGAGGATTTCCTGCTGCATGGAATGACAGTTTCAGGATACACTCTGTTGTATAATAAAGCATTACAGTTTGGAAGCACTTCATTTGGAATTTTTTCTTTTTTTCTTATTTATGTCATTGCAGGACCAGACCTCAAGATTTCAGCCAGGAGAGGAAATAAGAAAAGTTTGAAGAGAAGGAAAAGGAGAAGAAAAATTGCAAACCTCCAAGAAATGCATGAACAGACACCTTTTGCAGGTTGGTAAGTTGAAAATGTAATATAAATATTTTCTGGAAGCTGAAGAGAAGGCTTTCATCAACGATGACTTTTAAATTAAAATCAGAATATATCTTGAAGAATGATTCAATGTCTAGTGTTTGAGCTGGACACATCATTGCTAGCTGGCAAAAAGATGAAAACTAAGTTTCATGGCAATCGATAGCTGTATGCCATTGATTTCTGTGGAGGCAGGATTTTCTCCCAGCTTCTCGACATCGACCTATTACTGGAAACTTCCCTTCTCTTTTTGCTTTCCAACACAACAACGCAAATCTCAGCACACAAGACACAATTTCAGCAATTTCAGCTTTAACTCTTACCTTATATCCCTGTTTACCTGTTCCCATGTCATCTACTCATCTCTTCGTCACAAAAAAGTTGCTTATGAACCTTTCCTTCTTCATAAAAATACGTTCAGTAGCAGGGTCAAAAAAAGGTCCTCATCAGTCATTGTATTTGTTGCACTATGTGTGAAAGAAGAAGCCAAGGATAATACCCTTTTAAAGTGTAGGATTTTAAAGAAATAGCGACATTAAAAAGCAAATAATCTTCTGGATTTACTGTTTTGCTTTTTATCCCTAAAAAATTCTTCATTAAAGAGCATGTGCTTGAAGTCTGGCACTTAATTGATATATACTGGCACTAGGTCAAAAGGATTATTCTCATGTCTTTCCCACCCCCCTCAGTAACTGAATCCACAACTCCCTCACTTCCCTCATCTTTCTCTTTTCCTACCTTTAATGGAACAAATTTTTCTGAACTAAAGACAAAAATTGTTTTGAATTTAATCTGTGGTATTTTTTGTGTCTCCTTTTAAAGCCTGACAGCAATTTGTTTTTCTGCTTATTTCATGCAACTTAAGATCAAACCCAAACATTTTGTTAATATAGGTTAAACATCAGAATGATGGAGTTATATCTGCAACAAAATCCTAATCTAACAAAAAGTCTTTTCTGGAACTACAGTGGTAGCTGTATCAAATCTTGTATTTCTTGCATCAAGGTATGCATATCCTCTTTTCTTTTACAGAATTAGATACAAAAAAGTAATTCCCAATTTCAGAGGAAGCCTAAAGTTCTTAAATCATTGTTAAATTGCTTACATTCCTTAGACTCTATATACAGTGTGTTCCTTTTAAAATTGATTTCATAGTCTTATGCCTTTTCTGCAGTGGCAGGGCAGGTCATGCCTAGGCACAGTTATGGATGAACTCTTTGGAATGGAGAACAAGCAGCTTACTGTTGTAAGCCTCCAAGTAAAGAAAAAAAAAAAATTATTGAAATTATGCTTAAAGAAAGGAAACAAACTTACAATTAAGATTTTTAAAAGTGAATCATTTAGACAAAGCAAATTCATTGAATCCATACCTGATTTGCCTAAATGAAATAGAGGTGGAATACTTATTTTTCCTACTACCCAGGAATAATGTCTCCTTAAGTGAAGGGAATTAAATGTCTGTATTTATCTGTCTTTTCCCCCTGCAGTACATAATCACTGTCTGTCACACTTTGATGTCATAATCATCCACTGAAGCTTCACTGTTAAAGAGCAAATCTGCTTAACGCAACAAAAAAAAAAAAAAAAAAAGCAAGGGGAAAAAAAAACCACTTGCTTTTTATTTCCTCAGTGGCAACAAATTTGAATTACAGATGTGTGGTATTATGTCACTTTGGCCTTAATGAAACCGTTTTGAAAGGCAGAAGTGCATTTTTAAAACAATACCTTAATCAGTTCAAGCAGTAACTGCAACTCTTTTCTACTAAGTAAGCATAAAGAGTCCTTTCTTCTGTGTAATGTATGTGAATATCATGACCTCAGTGTCGAATAGTGCTTCACAATATCTTTTTGCAATCATTTTTCCATTAAAGAGAAGACATCTAAACCTTGGTATAGATTTCAGTTGCGAATTAAATACTCTTTCATGTATTTAGTTTTTCAAAAAGGTTGGTTTACATTTGGATCAGCTGGGCCAAAATGAAGACATATCCAGTTCATTTCTGGAACAAAGTTGAAAGTTGCCGTCCACTTCATGATATATTTTTAATGCCAAATCAAAGTGGTTACTCGTGGTTAAATTCTTCTTCTATTTATTTGCACCAGTCTCATTTCCTATGTTGTTTTTCTTCTCTTTAGTTACTGCCCAGTTTCTATCTAACCTACTGAGCCATTTATGTATGATTCACTGCATCCATCTGTTAAGATTAATTGCAATACTTAATGAAGAGAAAGGACTTTCTTATTTCCAGTAATTGTTGACATTCTCCTCATGGACACCATATTATTTGGTCAGCTATTGTAAAAGGAAAAAATAGGAAATCAAAGAGAGAAAAAAGAAAGAAGAATGGTACAATCTGTGCTCAATATTAGTAGCTCACATTATTTCTTTAGAAACTTTTCCATTTTTGTAAGACAATTCCAATTTCCCTGCAAACGTTGACAGTAAAAATTTCTCAGTCTAAAAGCATAAGTGAATGGTAACAATAAAGCCTCAGGGAGCTACCTCTATCATACAACTTTTTCTTCCTGATTTTATCTCTGATATATTACAAGGAAACTTTTTTTTTAAATAATGCTGATAATATTAATAGCAACAATAGCAACAACAATGAATTTCCAGCATTATTCTAACACAATGTTTTTGGCAAGCACTCCTGAGCTGGTACTTATTTTATATAGTGGTCTGTAGAGAAGCTGTAGCCAGATGCCAAAAACACCTCTTTGCTCCATAGAATACCCAATGCTCTTTTTATTTTGTTAAGGAGTTGATAATTTCAGTTTAATTATCTTTTGGCATGATAATATAATATTTACAGTGTAAACTGCTTTCCCTGTTATATTTCTCTGGTGTTTTTCTGCCTATTGGGTTTTCAAACAGTATTTCTCTGCATAGTGCAGGGGTAGAAAGAGTGGCTCCAATATATTTACATTCAATGCAAATACTACAATATGGAATGAATTGGTTCACTCAACAAAGTAAGTAGAAAGGATGGTTGCATTTCATTACTCATATCATGTAGCAATTTTAACCTAGTTTGGGCTTTGGCTGCCTCAATAAAAGCCACAATAGCTAAGGAAAAAGAGGCTCATTTTTGCACAGTCGCCACATCTGATCAACAGCACTAAAAAACTATGAAAGGCTTCCACTTGTAGGGTTGATCAAGCAGTGTGAATAACATGACATCAAATAAAAGTGATGCTGAAAAACTCATCTTGAACTCACCAGTGCAAACATGAAATATCTTCCATTCTGTACTTTTAATGGCAAAATAAACCTAATGAAAATATAGACACAGTGAGGTTCTTGTAAACATAGATAATGAAGAGATGTTTTTCTTAAAATGAAGAAAAAATTGGAGCCATAAGACAACATCTTTGGGATCAAGGAAAGAAACATTGGCTGTTCTCAGTAAAAGTGCCTGTCAGCTTGAAGATGCTTCATTTTCTTTTATAATATTCGGAATACACTAGTTTAATAACACTATGGACACTTTAATGCATAACAGCCTATTAAAAAAGGAAGGAAATAAATTACATGTGGGTGTCTTTTAAGATCTAGCAACTATTGTTAGAGTTTCTATGCCTGTTCTTCCATTATTCCAAAATGAGTTTCCTTTCAGAGACAGCAGAATGGTTTGACACAACAAAACAAATAGCTCTCCTCCCCCTCCCTATTCGACTCCCAAGCCACGTGCAGGTCTGCTCTACTGCACTAAGCACCGTGTCAATATATCAGTCAATTCACACATCTCCACAACAGTAGACTCAGCTTAATGGTGCATGCTACTTTTAAATGTACAACTTTTAAATTATTTTTTCCCTTGGCACTCATAAGTGTGGGAAGCCAGTAACATCAGTTCAACTCAAGCCTGCTTCAGAGAAGCGTGTCTGAGGCAAGCTCCATCACTGCAAAGAAAACACAATTCTGATTCACAAAGTGTCTTCTGTCTTTAGGAGAAGTTGGACCAATAAAAAAGAGACTACATTTGCCTGACATTTTGGGGCTACATGCAGCATGCCTACTGCCTACTGGCCTTATAAACAAAAAATTGGCTTTGCCTGCAACCGCAATGTGCAAATTATGCCTTGACATGCAGATATTGCATTTTTTAATATGTATCGAAGAAGAGAGGTGATGTCCACTATACAGGGCTGCTGTTGACTTTCTTTTTTTATAGTCAGGTATAAATCAGATTACAATTCACTACATGACTATATGCATTTGAAATGCAAATATCTTTACTGACTCCACCAGAATTGCTGGCATCTTTAAGTTGTAAGTTAAGCTAGCTTTGCAGAGAGATGTAATGTCTTTTGATATACCCAGTGATTGAGTTAGGGAAAGAAAGAAAGACTTTCAAGTGTAAAATCCATTTCTGGTCCAATTCCTTCTTAGTTTAGTGAAAGACCCCTCTCCATAAGCCTTGCTTCCTTTTCATAACCTTGGCCATTGAAGCTAGGATTTCCCTCCATTCTTAGTTTTAGACATATATTTAAAACTTCAGTGCATCAGAGGCTCAGTGAAAACTCTGAGATATTTGACAGATATTTCACAAATGACAGCCATCATATGCATTTTTTAAAGTTAGTAGTGATGCATCTGTATTCCAAACCTGGGTTTTGGCTTCATTGCATGTGAGTAGCAGTCATGTGATTCCAGCCTGATCTGTAGTGGTAGTGAGAGCATCAGAGTGACTTGGACTCCTATTATTGCCATGAACATGTGTTATGCAAAAGAAGAATATCTTCCATATGTGACCCACCTATGCTCTCAAAGTCTTCATCTCCTCATATACATCTTACTGATTTATATTGGCTATTCACCTTACCCACTTTTACGTACATAACTGGTTAAAAAAGGGAATGGGAATAGATCTAATAGAAGAACATCATTCAAGTTATCACACTCCTTTCTAAGAAGCTTTGTGCTTTCAAATGCTTCATCCACCTCTGAAAGATCTAGGAAAGATACACAGAAAGATAAAAAAGATGCTTACAGCTACGGAAATTTTTTACATAAAGACTACCTTGGAAAGGTGGACCCAAATAGACATCGTCCTACAAAAATAAAGATACAGTCTTATAAAATCATGATTTTTTAATAGAAGTTGAGGGGGAAATCTGGTTTTTTACCTAAAAAAATCTGGGTAATATTTAATGAAATTATCAAGCAACAAACTTCAAAAATACAAAAGAAATCACATTTCTTAAACTGATCTGTTATATTTGAAATGACACTTTATGGATATAATGTGTCTTGTCAAAAATCAAAACACCACGTATAACGTTATAATTTCTGAAAATATAAAAAAAATAAAATAGAATGTGTCAGTTTTATGGAGAAAAACAGATTCAAAGGTACACCATTTTGGGTTTTGTTCTTGACATTAATTCACTACTGTTTTCTATTTCCATAACTATAGTTTTGCATATGTTGCTATTTGTGTCTTGACATCATATTAGGTCACAAAGTGGAACCTTTACCCTTGAAAGGAAAGTTTAAGAAAACATAATGTAAAGAATTGAATTATTTTGACATTAGATAGTCACTGCACCCCAAAAAGCACTTTTGGTTTATAGCAACCACTGCTTGCTCTTAATTTTAGAGTTTTTAAATTCTGAATGCAAAAAATGAACAGAAATATACTAGGACTAGACCACAAGTTCAGAACACAGGGCAAATATTACTAAACTATATCTGAAAGATGTTTAGTTAAATTGTTAATAACCTTCAGTGACTTGACTTGTTTGTTTTAATATGCATTTCTATTTTTTCCTCTCTCACTGTCATAATTTCAAAGACATACGTTGGAGTCCAGAAGTGCATGTCATTTATTTTTGTAAGAAAGCAAAGTATATCCCTTCTGTGAAGCTTCTGTGGAGATTGCTGACCACAAGGGAAAGAGATCTTTGTCATTATTGACAATATGAGTGCATACATCAACCTCCAAAATGTAGAACTGTATATCTCTGTACAAAGGATTTTTCCCAAGCGACTTGTTCAAATGGAAGACATGGATGCAGGATTGTTCTCATAATCCAATCTATCTTGAAGTCTCTGTATTGCTTTTCTATTTTTGTCTTTCTACACATGCTTTATCACTCAGCTGAAGCATTATGGTATGGTTTGCTCACTGCAAAATAATTATCTTCTAAGCAAATTTCGGATATATGAAACCGATCCTTGATTTTTTTTTCATGATGTTCATTTTTCTTGCAATTTTTGCTGCTATACAGTCATGCCTGATATTAAATGATAATGTTGCCTTTTGCTCACTATGAACATACCCATGCCTGTAAGACATCTCAGTAGCTAATCTATTTTACAGGGATGAATTTTATCTACTTGTAAGAAACTTATTCTGAAAGTAAGCGAAAACAGATCTTCATTTCTCTGACCATCTAATGTATCTCAGACCATCTAATTTGCTGACCAAATGCATCTGCTTCCTGACAGTAAATATCTTACATCTTGCAGACAAGTAGCAATAATCACACGTGATTTTGTTGATTAGAAATTTGGTGACCATGGACAGCTTAATCTTACTGCCTTGTCTCCTCTACAACTAATGAGTCTTGCTGTATTTACAGGTGTTGCATTAAACAAGTAAAAAACCACCCTTCAGTTTCCTTGACATTTACTTTGCAGAGAATCATAACTGCACTATGTGGCCCTGGCTTTCTTTTCTTGTTTACTTCATTGGCAGTAACATTATCCCTGTTTTAAGTCCAACAACATAGCTCTGTATTTTGAAAAATATATCTTATATGCCAAAAGATGGTACAGTGTTTTACTATGAATTCTACTATTAGAACTGAAAGAGGATCAAGCCAATTCCTCACTGATTTGCTCCATTCTCCTGATCTTCCATATTTCTAGAAGATCAAGTCCACTATCAGAACTGAGTTTTGATGCATGTTTAGTTAGTATTTCCTATTTCACATCATGCCCATCTGAAAACAAATTAAAAAAACAATTTCAATATAAATCCATCTTAAAAACACAACATGACTCCCTCAGATATTAACAGGAATACCCAGAGTTTTTGCTAAAGAACCATGAAAAATAAACTTATACTGGTGCTTATGCTCTGCAATTGTGAGAGCTTTTGGAAAATTACTACTCACCTTAAAAGCCTCAAATCAAAAAGAAGATCTAATGCCTTTTTACTGATGTCATCTTTTTGTACGTGTGAAACTACCCCTACAGATCAATTTGAAAAGGTTATTATTATTAAAAATGTTTGTTACAGTTAATTCAATATCTAATAATGTTCTTAAAGGACTAGAAAGATTTTGGTTCTGAATACTCCACTCAGAATTTATAAGTAGTTGGTGGTAGATGTCTGGCAGATTAAAAGTAGTACTGGTATATCAGTAATGACAACAAAATTAATAAATCACCTTTAAATATATATCTGAATGTTTTTGTAAGAACTTCTTTCCTTAATTTCTAAAATTGAGAAAGACTGTATCCCTAAACTTAGTATGCTATACCACTGACTCTTTTAGTTGCTATGTAGCTCCTGTGTCCCTTAGCTGAACAACACTTTTGAAACATGATCCCCCATGTTTAGGGATGAAACTTAGGAAAGAGAATAAATCATATTTTTCAAAAGCACTTCCTAAAAATTGAAAAAAGTCATAATATTCTTTATTAAATACAAATTATTAACCTTATATAAAACAACTCCAAATGAAATATAATGATATGTGTTTGTGACTGGATTTTGAATGGTGTTTAATTTTTTTTATAAATTAAATTATTTTCTCTTATGAGATATACTACTCAATTCAATTTGTTATTTTGATGACTGGGTGGTATTTATTGGTAGTTTTTCTTGACATTCCCGTAAAAGGTCTTCTTTGACCATCAGTTCCTGGAATCTACTTTTACATCTTTTATTCATTGCTCTCTTCCCTTCTTCTCCAGGTAAGAGAGAGACTTTTCCACATCTAAATACTGGAAGTCGTTGCTGGTCCTTGTGTAAGCATTAAGAGCATGGTCCTGGAACTGACATGTAGAAATGACCGTTTATTGTATCAATCATTAATCATTAATCTTGCCTTTTTTTTCCCTTCCTTTTATCTGCTAAGGCTTTTATTATCTTAAGGACATGAATTCTTTAAGACATGGTCTGTCTTTTCCTTTTGTATGTGTACAGTGCCTGTCAGAGTCAAATCAGTTGTATAAAAGTAAACTATAAAAATAGAAATAGCAAAATATGGCCTTGAATTAATGTCTAAACAAAGCACATTTTCCTTCTAAAAGAATAGAAAGGGCATCTTCACTGTCAGCAGGGAGTGAGAATGCACAATTTCACACAGAACCTTGCTTCCCTTTCTCATAGACACGCATATAGGCATAGACAAAGAAGGGGAAAGAAAAGATTTGCTCAAGATAATACAATAATGTCACTATCCACAGCAATTCACCTGCAGAGATATCTTAAATTTTCATTTTATGGACACTGAATAAATAAACACTTGAACAATATTCCAATGACTCCAAAGCATAAGGCTCTACAGGACAACTGAGAGTAAAGGAAAAGGAAGCTGTAGTAATTTTAAGAGTTTTACCCTCTTCATTTGAACAAACTGAAAACTCTGCATAGAAGTCAAAGTCTTATATATAAAATATTTAAAGTCATTCTTGTTTGTTGCACTCTTAATTCGAAAATGCAGTGATTGCAACATTTTAGACAGGGACCTGATTTGTTAATAAACCCATAATACTTAAAAGAACTATAATTTAAAAATTTGGATATTAGATCTGTTCTGCAGAAGAAATTCAACTTGTATAGCAGACAGTTTCAGTTGAGGGAGTTCATGGATGTACATGCAAATGCTGAGTTGGCACCGAAAAAGTGTAAGTTCTGTAAACTGCTAATTAGAGAATTCCAGGTAGATGCAGTGGTTGCCCTTGTTCATTTTAGCTGGTTGACATCCCTCCAACAAAGGCTGCAGTGTGGGAGCAGTGTAACTCCAACTTTAGTTCGTGTTCCCTGTCCTGATACGCTATGGTGTCAGGCTTGGTGCTTGCACAAGTGGGAAACAAAGCAACCAAAGATTCAGGCTTATAAATTCGTGATGAGTATGGATACTTCATTCCCTATGGAAGAGTTTCCCCTGGGAGATTAATAGATTTCCCAACAGGAAAAGCTAAAGTGTCTATGAAGAAAAGGTGTGGGGGAATCCTCGCACATATACATCCAAGAATTCGCAAGTTGCACATTTGTGCAACTTGCCAATTCACTTCTGGAAGATCCAAGTGAGTGTGGAAATAAGGACTAAATAATAAAAAGCCATGTTTATGTATTTTATGTGTTCACACGAAACAGCTCACAAACCAGACTCGGTACATGTAAGTGTGATACTATTTTTGCACTGTTTTTTGATTTAAAGAAAGACTGGGCTTATCATGAGTTAAAATGTTCATCTGGTATTCCTAGAACCACTTCAACACCAAACAGAGTCAGCAACAAAATTGCCAGTTAGTCTTCAGATAAGAACACATCTAAAGGAAAGGATTATGATGTGTGTGCGTTTGAGCTTATCACTAACGTAAATATGATAAATGGTCTTGTAAACTCCCCCCTTGAAATAAGTAGTTATTCATGTAAATGCAGTGAGCCAAGAAAATTAACTTATAAAATGACTGATAGGTATTTTTTTTTCTTTCAATTAACTAATCCTGGAAAAGAAAATCAATTTGGTCAGAATACGAATACCTTTTCCATAACATAATGTGTGTGGATTGGTTGGGTTTTAAGTGGTTTTCCCTGTATTTCTCTTGATGACTCATTATAAATATAAGTATATGAAAATAACATTTTCTTGTCAATTTAAAAAATTGAAATATATGTTAGCAAACAATGGTGACTAGAAACATTCTTTCATGAAGCAGAAAAATTATAAGGTAGATCACAATCATGAAATAGTGAGAGTTTTTGTGTATTCAGGCTGTAATTCAGATTAAGCATTGAATTAACAATGAGAAGAAAAGAAGTAGAAGGAATATTATTTTTTGCATTAAACATTTATGGGAATTTTCTTCACCACCATGGAAAATATCTTTTGTTTTGATTTATCTTTTTTTTTTTTTTTCCCAGTGGAATTGTTTGAAATCTTAAGAAAATAAGACGAAAATGCATATGTTTTTATAAGCAACAAAATTAACTGTGTCATCATTTTCATGATGGCTTGCAATTCTTTAAGAATGAAAACAAATGTCCTCTCAATTTCTTTCCTGTGTCCTGAAAGAATAGGGTCATTAGCTTTCTGGGACTCTGATTACAGACACATATTTGTGTTGGAAAGTCTCATATCTAAGACAGCATCACCACAACATTTTATCTCCTCTCTGAACTTCTTTTTACTCACTTCCAGAGCCAATGGACAAGATTACTGAAAAAAAGTATTCCATATCTTTCCTTACATGAAGCCATTTCAGTTGGCAAGGAAAAAAATCACTTTAGATACACTGATATTTGCTGATAGTCATAGAATCTCTCAGGTAATTTTAGAATTACCTTGTTGGTGTGGGTTTTTGTTTGTTTCTTTAAAAATGTAACCTTCCCTTTCCTACTAAACAAAAATAGTCTTTTTGAAAGATGGAATACTGCTTTCTGCTTTTGATGTAACTTTCAGCATTATCAAGTTTTGAGAAGAAAAAAAGAGGGGAAAGCAGCTGAAAAATTCCTAGGAAAAAAACAACAAAACAACCTAATGCCCATGTGATAAGATAAAATCAGAAATTTAAGATTAAAACTAAAAAATAAGTGTGTGGCACAAAGGAATGTAAATTCTGATCCTGAACAAATGACTGTGAGAAATATATGTTTTTCCTTACAAAACTTATTTTCCACAAACTTAAATTTAATATTAAGGTTTTCTCTGATCTATCACATTTGGAAAAATTAAATCCACAACATAATATCTCTGATTCAGATAATATTAATAGGCTAATTATCTACTCCAGAAAATTAATTGCAATTTCTCCTGTAACTTTTTTTTCTGAAGATGCTGGAATACACTGAGAGACCCTGATTTACTTTAGAATTAGTAGATTTGGGTCCAAAATTTTCATTGGCATAGAATATTTACTTTGCTTTATAGGTTAAAGTTCTACCAATGGCCTTGAAGAGAAAGGTTTTATATGAAAGTGGTTATCACCCTTGTGATTAAATTACCTCAAGAACCACCTCTAGTTTTTTTTCTGGAGGAACAGAAAGATCAGAGAAAAATTTAGAATAGTCTCACATTAGAGCAGCCAGAAGAACATCACTGACTTCATAAGTTGCTTTACTCTTAATAATAATTTTTTGAACCCACATCTTCCCTCTTCTATATTTATTATTTTCTACCCTGATGATCTTGTATATTCCAGGCTGGGTTTATGCACGTTAATAGACACACTGGAGAAGAAATCTTTCCAAGGTTGATATGGCTTCTTGCAACCACCAGGATAACATAAAAATAATTGTGCAGAATAAAAATTCTTTGTTGTTGTTGTTGTTGTTACTATCATTATCATTATCATTATCATTATCAATCATTATTAAATTGTTTGCACAAACTGAATATATTAATTATTTTTGAAGACAGACAATCTCTCTCCTAGATCAAGTCATCCTTTCAATTCTTATTGTTTAAATATTATATATTTATATCTTTTCCAGTTGCCAAAGAGCACTGATTGGGGACTACTTGTAGTTTGGAGAGATGCAAAATATTAAAAATTTGAACTAGATTCACAATACTTTGCCACAGTTCATAACCATGACTCATCCCACGTGCTATGCACAATCTCTTTGAGATACTTCTTAACAAACACATTATGTATCACAAAGGAGAAGGATTTGCAGCAGAAGTAATACCTTATATTTGACAAAGAGATGTGACATGGACAAGAAGATGAGTTTGGGAATATGATTTCTTCATGGGATCCCTCATCAGCTGTATTCCATCTGTGATATTGGTTGTTTCTCCTTAGGGTTGGTATTTCACTGAAAGAGGAAATAACAAATGAATGAAGTGATATCACAGAAGAAATCTCATTTTTAGCAGCATTTCTACCTATTTCCACTAAAATATGACTAGCTTTAGTCCCTAGAATAGTTTGGGGCAGGTATATGCTCTGTTTCAGAGCTGAAGATATTTTAATCAATATTATTTTTATGTGTGGGAAAAACAAGAAAGTAAAACAAGGTCCATTTCTGCGTATCTTATGCTTGATATGGATGTATGTTTTAAAAATATTTTGTCCTCATTATGAAAGAAGATTTTCTCAGTCAGTGTCATTATTTATGGTTATAAATGACTCAAATAACATTAATGAACATTTTGCACAGTTGTTCCCAGTGAAATGTATGTAGCCACACTTTAGAGGATACTCAGCTCAGTAAGAAAAACGAGAAAGAACAAAAAAGTGTATTCATTATATTTGAAAGGATCATGACTTAGTCTAATAACCCAAATTATGTATACTAATCTGGTCATTCTTACACTGAGCTCATATCTTGAGGTTTAAATGTAAACCACAGATATCTTAAAGAAATATAGATATCTGACCTGTGACAAGGGATCTGTAAGGCCTACACCAAAAGTCTGAAAGAAGTACAGAAAAAGTCCCTATATCTAGGGCAGGCTCATTATCCATGAAACATTGCAAAATATTTGCTACCCTGTCCTAAAAATATGAGTTTCCGTCTGGTTGTGAGCAGGATGCCAATGTGCCTGGATGTGCCTGGATGTCTCAGTATCAGTATATTCAGTAGATGTGTTACAAAAGTGATTCCCGGAAGAAATGATTGATGCCTTTTGTGCTACAGGAAGAAAATGGTCCAATATTGGAGGCACAGATGATTTAAAGGCAGAATAGACAGCTCAGTATTAGTCATAAATTTATTTTTCAATATTCAGGCCGATGTATTAGCAAACAACAAAATGTGGCTCACACACCTATGAGAACAGTTTTAATGAAGAATTTTATTCAAGCTTATTTCGTTACTGTTTTCTTGGTAGTCTGAACTGTGAATTAAGTTGAATACAAAAGGTTTTCACTGCACTGAATTACCTGTTTCACCTTGAAAAGCCACATGAAATGAAGCTCTTAAAGCCTTTTGAAAATGACCTTTTTCCTCAGCAATGATTTATCTTTCCCCTCGAAAATCCCTTTTACAAAAGGGAGTATGATTAAAGGAAGCCAAGCAGCACAAACACTCGGTGAAGATCCTGCTTATCTGGAACTCACTTGACAATGTATGTTTTGGGGGTCGGGAATGCTGCAGGTTCAAGGGATAATTCTGCCTTTCAAGCACTTCAATTTATTTCATGCCTGAGCACTGTCATTGTATGCAGACAAGATGAAACGCATCGTTGTGTAAAGAAATTGAAATGAAATCCTACTTGACCCAGCAGGATGGGGCATTATGTTTGACTCAGTAGTGATTCCTGGAATAATATCTAATTCCAGGAGGAAAATTTCTTGATATGGCCACCTGCTGGGAGTGTCTTTGTCCAGGGATCACAAGTTGTTCTGGGTGACTGGGCTCAGGACATGCCTAGAAGAAAGCGGCCAGCCTCCTGCTGGCATTTAGATCTCTTCATTTTCTGTATGCTGCCATTCAGTGGGAATGAGTGAATGAAGAGCGGGAAAAGCTGAAGCACTTCCACAGGAAGACACATGCTCCAGCAGAAATGAGAGCTAAAAACCCATTTGACCCAGGTTTCTCATGCAGTTTTCTTGAGGAGATGGGAAATCTGAAATTAAGAGTCATTGGCTTTTTACCTTGACAGACGAATTTTAATTTTTTTTTCTCACAGGCCAGTCACTGGGATGTCATTTCCCATTCAGTCCCTGTGAAGTGCTTACTTTGAAAAGGCTGCACACCACCAGATTAAATAAAATGGGAGCACTCCGTGTCTCACAAGAGGGAATCGTGCAGACGGCTTTATTACTTCTGTCAGAGAACAAAGGTTTTCCCAGCATGCAGGGGATTATTAGGCCAGCAGTAAATAAACGGAATGCGCAGTGTCAAAACTTCAAATATGACTAACAGAGAGGAGAGGGGGGAGAATCTATAATTGATTTCTCTGCTGCTACACTATGAAGAATAAGATTATTCAGGTAATACCACCTAGCTAGTTTCATTGTTAGGACAGAATCCAATTTTGGTGCAAAATTCCACAGTTGCCACTAATACAATTACCACAGAAACTGATAATTAACTCTGACTTCAGACAGCCCATCTGTATGATATCAAAATATCTTTATATGCATTAGAAACAAAATTTATTCAAGACAGTAAAAAATGTCAGCCTTTTCTTCCCTTTACTAGGCCTTTATGATATGTTACATGTTCAATAGAAGACCCAGCATTTATTTATTCACTGAATGAATCTTCCCTGTTAATGTGTGCTAACAAGGTAGTCTTGTCCTTTTTTCCCCTCTTTTTTTTTCCTTTTAAACAGGAAAATCCAGTCCTTATTCTTTTACCATTTTCTCTACCCTTAAATGTTATTACATTTGCCTATTGGAGTGGAGGTCAAGGAATTTTCATATGTTCCTTTAGTCTGAGATGCCGTATTTTCTGCATTGGCAGCTTTATACAGTGCAGCTGAGAGGACTGATTGCACAAACACTATTTATTCCATGGCATGAGTGAGTTTCTGAATATCATGAACATTGTAGAAGGTCATGTCTGGTAAAAACGGACTGTAATCATAAGCTCTACAATGGCCTGGTAAAGAACAGCAAAGTTGTGGAGGATGCTCTGTTTGGCAGCATCCTGTCTTCTTTATAGAAGAAAAAGCAGCTCACAGTTTAAAAAAAACCCAGCATTTTTAATTAAAAGATAGAGGGAGAAAAACTCCAGTGTCAAATATTTATTTTTTTCATAATCAGTTTTGCTTTATATTACATCCTTATACCAAAACTGGTGGGGATACTCCAACCTAAAGAGAGTCCTGAATTTACCCTTTGATATTTCAACTGCAGACACTGCACTTAAAAACCAGGAAAAAAAAAGTGATTGCTGCACTCTATTATTCAACTTCTGTGCATCTCCCTTGCCCTATGCTAGACTAGTTCATGTTTTCAGGCTTTGTACTGAAGCATAAGTACCAAAAATGTAATAAGAGAAAGGATAGGTTTAAAATAATTATTTTTTAAAATACCAAGAACACTTTAGAGTCATGAATGCCTTAGGCCATGAAGTAATCCTAGTGCCCCTAATGAAAAGTATTTGTCAGACTAAGACATGTCAATTTACATTAAAGAAAAGGAGCCTCAATCACAGGCACAACATCCAAGAGTTGGGACCAAATTCTGTTCCTGTTCAGATCAATAGGATTTTTGTCACCAATGTGAAGAGGAGAAGGAACCAAGCCCTTCAAGCAATATTTTCAGTGCCTGTTCCCTGGGCTTTATGGCACAGTTTGGCTCTGGCAATGAATTGTATATTGATTATGTGCTCCTGTAATTAATTATCAGCACAATAATATAAGCCAGGTTACAGCCCTCATTCAAAGCCAGACTGTAGCATGCTACTAAAATATGACCAGCCATAACAAGAGCATTTCTTGTCACATAAGTCAAAAGTTTATATTTGACCCATCAGTATCCAGATGACACCTTGTATGTGACTCTGTGTTTTAAATTCCAGGGGAATAATCCCTTGAAATGCTGATTTGTCAACTGAAAATAAATAGCTTTGTTTTTTAACCCCACTGATACTTAATACAGCATGTTTCTGGCTTGTAAGATTTTACAGTTAGAAAAGGAACAAAATAATTTTAACAATATTAACTGTTAAACAATGTTTATATACCATCGTAGAACCTAGAGCACTAATCAAATTACTGACCTTTCTATTTTTAGTACAAACTTATGTCAAGATCGCTCATCTATCCTTACAATCTTTGTTATCTAATATAATAATTGGCATAATCTGAGAATGTTGCAGTGGAAGGAAAATATGGTAAAATCTTTTCTGTAATTGTACTTTTGTTACAATTTCATGCATTCATTTCTTTTCTCTGCCTAATCTTGGATGGTGTCCTACTGCCAAAAGGATTGAACTACAAGAAGTAGTTTTTGAGAAAAGTAGGGAATATATTTTAGTTCCATTCAGGTCTACTACTACTGATACATTTATCTGCCTGCAAGTAACTGATAATAGTAAAGAAGACAGAAAAAAATTGCAAGTCTCTGATCAAGTTTGGAATTTCTATCCATTTTCTATTGGATAGAAGATTTGAAAAGCAGAGCCTGAAATGAGAGAAATGTTATAAAAATAGGACATCAGTTCATATCTAGCCAAGTAGATGAGAAAGAGAAACCTATCCATGAACACGAAAACTGAGGGAAGTCTGGAGACAACTTGCAATTTCATGAATTATTTTTTCTACATGAACATGCAGGTAGGGAGAGCTTGCTCCTTCACTGCCAGCAATGACAATAGTGAGAAACAGAAAAGCAGATGAAGGACAAAGGAGATGGAGTGGGAAGTCCATTTCATATCGAAACAAGCAGTATGAAATACCTGAGATTGTAGAACTGGACCCTACCTCCCACAAACATGGACTAAAGTTTTGTTGTGGACACTTCAGAAAATTATTTTCCAATATAAAATTCTAATAATAATGAGGAAGAGAAAGGATACACACGCTGGCACAGAGTGACAGAGAATTCTTTTTCCTGTAAAAGCTGATTGAAGACTTTATGTCCCTTAAGCAATTAGGGTGCCTGAATTTAAAATATTCAGGAGTCTGATTCACCTAAGCATTCAAAATTCAGATATGAATTTAATCTGAGAGTTTAAAATTCCCTTGCAGGAAAATGTTCTACCTGTTGTTAAAACTTGGTCCAGAGATTCTGAGAACAGAGTTGTCCTTGGATGTTCACTGACACGCATTGCCACTTTATGTGATCAGTCACCTAGTTTCTGGGGAGTGTGGGGGGAAAAGATTATGCCTTTAATTTTGGCTGTACATCTCTATGTATATTTTTGGCACTATAAGAAGATAATTAATAAATACATCCCAGATCTTCCCAGGTGATTCAAATGCTTCAAATTACAGAGTGTGACTCAGAAACCCCAGAGTGTTTCAGATTTGAATGATTCCAGGGCTTCAGAGATATGCCATGTGCTTTGAAGCAAGATTAAAAAAGAAATGCTTAAAGCACTAGGAAATTTGAAAGGCATTGCTGCAAAATCCAACAGAAATGCTCACAGACCTGCTTCAGTAGGAGTAATGTCAGGTACAGAGGTGCAGGTGGCAAGGAAAAAAAGATCCTGTCAGTTCTGAATACAGCTGAACAATTGTAACAATAAAAATCTCAGCAGTGAAAGGAAGATGAACCCAGGGGACTTTTCCTCACAGCTTTGCTGGATGTTGCAGGTGTTATTCCCCATTTTCAGCCCAGTTGTGAGGCTGAGCGCGTATTCAAAAGATGCAAACACAAGTGCACACAAGAGAAACATGTCAGGCCAACACACAGATCATCACAAGTAGGAGAACAAGGCCTTTACTGAGAGCCACATCAGACTAACAGCACACACATAAATGTGGGCAACACAAAGGGGCCTATGCTCTTCCCTGTGTCTGATTGCCCAGGCTTGAAGTTTGCAGATTGGTACATTCATACACCCCCACTCTAATGATTTACAGGTATGAGTCCCTCAGACCCCAGACCAGGCCCTAAGGCAACATCCACAATTCATGTCCAGACCTCAACCTTTTTTCATCCAGTGTCCAGCTCTGATCTTGAGCCTTTCGTAGTTCTGATTTCCTTCTTTTCCAGCTCAACAGCTAGTCCAGTGTAAACTGAATTATCAGATCGCCATACACACACAGACTGCACCACACAGGAAATAGAGTTTAGGGAGAGAACTGGAGAGTGCAACAATTAGATGCAGGTCTTGACCAAAGAATTACACTGACACACATTTTACACATGACTGGCACATTTTGTCCCCCCTCTTCCCCATTTTCTCGCACCTGTTTCTTCATAGTCCAGCTTTAGCCCTCTTCTTTTGTTCACATGTGAAAAAAAATCATAATACATTTAGGAAGTTTTGTATATCTCAAAACTCCCCTTAGAACACCCTATTATGAGCTAATATTTTCATGAGATCTGTGATAATTTCGCTTTTCCTTCTTGTAGCCACATTGTTCTGACTGAACCTCTCTGAGTTTGTGCTTGAGTGGTTCCTTCCACAGCCCAAAAATTTCACTGGCTAAAGTGACTTAGAACTTTTCCCCTTTGGTATTGCCTCCTTCCTATTCTGCTTTTCATGAGCTAAATGTAAATTCTTGTACAGAAGAGAGAAAAAAATCTTCCATGTTGGTAGAACCACCCCAAGGGAACTGACTATCAGGACTAAATTTGGCCTATCAGATTTCCTTTCTGTTAAGATAGAACATGGAGGCCCAATCTACCCAGAGTTTTTACTTTTGCTTTTGATAAACAGGCTGTCATGTCTTCTTTCTCAACAAAATAGGACAAAACCGACATCCTATGTTGCCTTCTTTCATATTGTTGGATATTCTAAACAACAGTACCAAAACTCAACCTTGCAATCCAACCCCAAAATAATTGTTTTATCTAAGGTACTCTTTTTCTCTTTTACCTGTTTGATAGAAGTTGGTTTCATATCTTTGACCTGCTTTTATATTGCAGTTAAAACTAGTTTGATTTATCTGACAGCATGACTCAAAGACCTACCCAAAAGAAATCTGGATCAAAATTATAATATTTCATTTTTAAATTACTGAACTAAATAACCCTGCATCAAAATGTAGCATCTTAGCACGAGGTTTTCTTTCACATATCATTTCCACTGAGGAATTATTTCTCATCATATCCACTTCATGAAAGCTTCCCTGAATTTGCAAAGGAAAGGGGCAGAAATTGTTATCATTTTTAGTGGTTTGCACATTTTTAATACCAGAAGGTTATGGCAGGAGGGCACTGGAAACTTGTTGTTTATAATTATTACCTGTCCCACATCCATCATTAGGTACTCACAGCTACTGTTGACATATGCAGGTAATGTACAGCAAAAAGATAACAAATGCAGCCTGAAAATGAGTGGAGTGTTTTTAAAGATGACTGTTCAGAAGGATTGCAACGAGAAGTAGTCCTTGAGAGTTTACAATCCAAAGACCTACAGTAATTTTCATCAATATCCTTAAAGTGGGAAATTTCCAGTGTTTAAATTTTCTTGTTTTCTCTTTTCCTAAAATTTATCAAATATTAAATTCCTTATCACAGTTTGCCTATTCTTAAAATCTACAGATGCAGTAAAACATGCAACAATATTTTTATTTACCAGCACTAGGATTGATATGCTCCCTTGTATTTTTCATTATCTGAATTTTTTTTTTGTTTGTTTTATTTCTGGGAGGAGCTTAATGATTCAAAATCACACAAGGGTAAATGGGCAGAATCCATGGTATATTCCAGGTGATCCAATTCCAGAGTGTTTACAGTCTCAGTGTAACTATAAACATTTTTCTTAAAACATATTTTCAATTTCTAAACAAAATTCACATCTTTACTTGGATGCACAAATCAATCTTGTGCTACAACATCCATATATATGTGAATTACATCCATAGTTGGTTCCTAGATTATGTTCTTGCAAAAGACAAGAACACTTCATGTTGCTTGGGTTGATATTATAATCAGGTGAAAAAAAAGCTTTTATTGAAGATAGGGCTGATAATTAAAACATTTTTAACACTGCCTTAATCATGTCCATATAGCATTGGCTGAGGAGATGGAAGGGGGAAAAGTATCCTCAATCCATGAGAAAAGTAAAAAGGCTCCACAGCTGCATAGAACTAAGAGTGAGATCTTTGCTGTGCCTAAACCTGTAAGAAACTGTGGGATTACAGGTGTAATATATTCAGCATATTAAGCAGCCTTTACACTTGGTAAAGAATGTGTGTGCATGCAAACTTTGAGAGGGGTTCTTTAGGAGTTACAATTTAAAAGTCTCAGTAGGTGTTTGTTCTCATGATGATGATTAGATTTTAATTAGCACAAGAGCAGTCCAACTCCCAAAGCCTCAATTACTTACCAGCTTGGACACTGGATGCTATTCATATCAACAAGATATAACTGGAAAACTAAATTCATGTTTAAACTAAAATTAACATTTTCAAACCCAATAAGTAATCACCCTTATTTCTAGCACTCCCAGAGGATCTAGATATCCTTTGTAAAATGCACAGAAACCTCCAAACCACAACAGGCAACTCAAGTTTCTTTGCATATGTTGCTGGCTCTGTGCTAACTTCTAAAGAGTTCACTGCTTACCCCCATAAACTGCAGTCTATACAGCACAGATACTGTCTACAAAGCTCAGGCCCTAGAATACAAAGACTAAGAGTATTTTTGATTACAGCATGCATGCAACATCCTACTTCAGAAGACATTTGCTTATTTCTTACAAAACTTCTCCAACAGGTTATGGACGTTTTTTAATCATGTATGAAGATAGAGACACTGAAAAGATCATGGGCTAATTTAGGCTTGACTTGAAAAGAACCTTTTATGGTCATTTAGTTCAGTCCTCAGCCCTCAGAGATTAACAGGTTGCTTAGGACCGCATCCTTGGAAAATGTCTAAGGATAGAAATTCCATAATCTCTCTGGTGAATCTAACTTAGAGAGTAAATATCTTTGTAACTATTGTGGTTTAACCCCAACCAGCAACCAAGTACCACACTGCTGTTCGCTCACTTCCTCCACCGCCCAAATCGGGAGGAGAATCAGAAGAATATAAACTAGAAAGCCCATGGGCTGAGATAAAGACAGCTTAATAGGTAAAGCAAAAGCTGCATACTCAAGAAAAGCAAAACAAGGAATTAATTCACCTCTTCCTGTGGATGTGCACTGTTCAGCCATCTCCAGGAAAGCAAGGTTCCATCACAAGTACTTGGGGTGACTTGGGAATATGAACTGCATAACTCCAAATCTCCTCTCTCTCTATTGAGATGGTGGAAAGGCACAGGCACTCCTAGTGTATAACTCACTTTACAGCAGAAAATATTTAGGCTCGAAAACATATAAGAATGTAATATTCTGATGAAAATCAAGGTAAAATGAATTATAAAGAATATATTCCCAAGATTAGTTTTGATTACCACATGAATATCACCTTTGTTAGTTTAATGGAAATTAACAGAATATACAGACAGTGACAACATGTACACAAGATGTCATTTCCACATGTCTTGTGATATTTTTAGAAACATCTAATCGCATCAGTGTTTCTGGAAGCCCAACTTTTACTTATCTGAAAAGAAGTGGATTGGGATATAGAAGCATGCTTTAAACATTATAAAACAATGTAACCTAATTATTTTCAAGGATGGTTGTGTTCTAGGTAATATAAATATGTTTTAGTGTTTCATCATCAGCTAAAAGAAGCTATGGTTTCAGCAGTAATGGTCTCAAGTATAAGCCTGAGGCACGTGGCTTGTTCTCGTTCGTAAGAGCAAAATACTTTGATGAATCCTGAGTTGTGTTCTCCACAACAGCTTGGTGAAGGGTCATTGGGTCTTCTAGTACCCTACTATCCCAGTTCATTTTAACTTATCAGAATTACAGCTGTGAACATATTATGGATGGTTTATAATAACTGTCTGAAGTGCATATTTATATATATATATATATATATATATATGTATATGCATGTACAAACATATGTATGTATGTGTGTGTGTGTGTGTGTGTGATGAATTTATCAAATGCTAATAATCCAAAATAAGTTACCAGTTAATGGGATGATAAAAATCACCATTGGTAGACTTAAAGATAGAGGTGAGAATTTTTTTTTGACACATTATGTGGTCTGGATTTTTTCCATTTGGTAGATAACAAGGCCTTTCAACATGAATATGTATAGAGTATTACATATGTGTGTGCATAACAGAGTTTAATTATCAAAATACTTTGGTTAAGAAGAAGGAAGCATCTGTAAATTAAGTGTAATCCAGAGTTCAGAATAAAACTATAAGACAGAAAGAGATCATTCAATAATAATACAATTAGAATTTTGGTGTATTATTACATGCTGAACTAAAACTAAGTTTTCAATACAAATTAGAGATTTTTTTTTAATATTGTTTTTCTGTGAAGGCAATGACGGAAAAGGATTTTGGCTGAATATGACTGCAGATGAGAAAAAAAGCCCTGTATGTCAGGCAAGAAATTAAACAGGAATGGAACACCTGAAAATTACTACCCATGCCAAAAACCAAACAGAAGTGCCACAGCAGAAGTTAAGGAACCTCATGCAGTGTAAGAGAGGAATTATAGCTTCCCTGCAGCAAACGCAGAAATATTATTTCCTGAGCAGACTATCATTCCAGCAGGATATTAACTAATTGTCTCTGATAGAAAATTCACTAGGGGAGGTGCAACAAACAAGGCATGTGGAGTTCTAACATTTTCTAGGGACAAAAGATGGCCAAGTTTTGAAAAAATAGGCTTGAAGCATTCCTCATTATTACTTAAATGATATGGAAGGGCCTTTTTCAACTTGAAGATACCTAAAATGTTTCCAAAGTGAATTTGTACCTTTCTAGAAGTTTTACAGTTGAGAGTTAGATATATGTGCATGTAGGTAGATGTGCATGGTACATAAATATCTGCTAACAGTTAAAAGCCTACACAGCCTCTCACTGATTCCTCCTCTGCAGCAGAACAGGAGGATATAAGAAGATGAAAAAGCTGGTGTGCTCAGTCAGGTATGTTGCTTATCAAGTACTGCTGCAGATATAACAGACTTGATGTGAGGAAAATAATTTGTTGCAAATTAAAAGAACATTTGGAACAGAAAGACAAGCATCAAAACACCTGTCATCTCCCTTCTCCATGCTTAACTTCTCTCCTTCACTGTGGACACCTCTACCTGCTCCTCCAAGTAATGCAAGGCAGTGCTGTATGGCCAGTAGACAGCAGGGACTAGATCACCTTTCAAGTTCCCTTCCAAACCAAATTATTCTATGATTCTGTGTTCTTTCTAAACCATACCTGATTTTCTGTAGGAACCCATGCAGTCTTATTGTTTACACTACCTGATAGCTCAAACATCTTTAACTCTTGCCTTTGCAGTAAGAAGCATTTCAGTCAGCATTAAATATCACACAGTATGGTGTAGTTCTGCTTATTACAATAGAGGCTACATTGCTGATAGTATGTCCGAATTAGGCACATAGATAACCAATCATCTTTTATTTGCTAGATGTTAGCTTTACATTACTGGGTGGGAAATAACAGTTAGAAAGTGGTATAGTCTGATGATTAAGATGAAAATGTCCAAAAGGTTCAACCGTTCCTAGTAAAAAACCTCTCATTCTTTGCAGCACTGACACAGTTGAAATCAGCTTTAGTAAAAGTGAGAGGAAGCTGATGGCACTATTTTTTTCTGTGGGGGCTTTTAGAATCAATCCCCATCTGTACTGAACTAGGCCAAATCTATAGACATTGAGGACATATTGCACATGCCATTTTCCCAAATGCATTTAAAATTAGGTTAACAAGGGGGAAGGGAGAATTTTCAAATTGTGAGACTCACTGTTGATGGATTGTATTAAATCCTAATGCTTCACTTGTCATATTAAGATTTTTTTAATAGATAAGAACACTAAGAAGACCTAGACAGCACTTTAAAGCATTTGAAAAAATAGAATTAATAAATTAAGTACCTCAAGGCATGTCTTCAAACTTGCAGTGACTTGATATAGAAGCATACGATCAGAAAGCAAATTATAACAAATGGAGAGTTTTAGGGATAGTGAGATGAGGAGAGGAAAGAATACCAAAACCAAATACAAAAACAACTTGAGATAATACTTATGTCTCCAACATAGGAGTCATAGACAGAAAGAGTTTTATAGTTTTCCAAGTAATTGACAATTAATTCCCTGTGTTGTCTCTTCAATAAAATAAAGTCTCTGGTTTTGCAACAGAAGTGTGTTTCATGCACTTAAAAGACTGTTTGGTGGTTGATTTCAAATGTTATGTCTTGTCACTTTTGGCTTTTGGCAGAATACTTTTGGCAGAATATGCTCCATAAACAAGTCAGTGGAGTAGAGTGAACATTAGAAGTGTTAGATTATGAGTATCTGGAGATGGGTCTGCATACAGTCTACATCTTTGTGCACAGACTTGGGGCAATATTGTGTAGGGAAATACAGAAATAGAAAGGACAATTCTGGCAGTGCTTTGCACAGCTGAAGTCAATGAGATTTTGGGTTTAGACAGGAAGCTTGACACAGTTGTAGATGGAAATGTAAAGCATGTAAAATTTAATCAACTAATGTAAAATTCAATAAAAACAACAAAAAATCAGTCGGACTTCTGAAAGGCTTTAGAAATCCTTTATACTGCAATCAATTTGTCCGTGCTTGTATGGCCCTAAGCATCAGACAAATTGCTATTTTTTCACTTAAAAAATAACTCTGGTTATTAGGACCATGCTTCCTGATATATACCAAATTTATTTCTTATGTGTTGCAAGTGTATTAGCATTGATGACAAAGATATAAAATCCCACTTCTGAGACAATGGCCATTGGTTTTCTTGCTGTGGAACTGAAGAGTCTCTTGCCTAAGACTACTACCACAGCTACGTTATGAAAGACAGATCAAATGCCATGGGGAAAACTCAGTTCCCACCTTTCTCATTCTCCCCACTGCGGAGCTGGCTTTTCTCACTATAGGGGCTGTCTTTATGGCATGGCTACTAACTACAAGGATGCACAAGTTGATCATCAAGATAGATTTCCTACCAAGCAAGAGAGCAGTGTATGTAAAAAGCACACCAGAAAATAATATGTGACTGTGGAGTTTATAAAGAGAGAAATTTAACATAAATCTGACCCAAGGCACCACAGCAAAATTTGACCAGGCATTCAGATCCAAACTGTGCAAATAACATCTCTTGGGAGTCACAGGTGTGGAAATTGCATGCCATTTCTGCACTATGGGAAGTAATTGGATATTATAGTACAACACTGTGCATATCAACTGTTATTTGTTTTATTCTTTTATTCAAACTTGGGCCAGTGTAATTTAAGATCTGCAGTTCGGCAGAGGGAATTCAGTGAAAACTATTTTCCTTTTCTCATTATTTGAATAATTGTAAAATTAGTGCCTGAGTCATACTTTACAGAAATTCTCTGAAAGAGATGAGCTTCTTTTGACTGCAATTTTGTTTCAATTTATTTTATTTATTTGTATTTATTTAATAGATATACAAATAGTCACATAATTGAAGCCTTGCATGCCAACCCGTACCATTGTGTTTAATTATACAGTTATTACCATTACCAATATGGTAGTATAGTTCATATTTTGCAAGTGAGATTGGGCGTAATTTTTCATAATAATTTCTCATACTACTTGGGTATATATAAACATATATGTGTAAGGAGCTGGTTATAAACAGCAAAGAAAGCAGAAAAAAAAAGGTAGAAAATGTTTCAGGTTGTCTAAGAAACTCAGTTGTGGTTGCACACTGGTTTGATGAAGGAATAGAAAGCTTATTTGCTTAATTTGTTAGTATGAATATTTCAATTCTTAAATGAAAAGAAAATGGCTAAACTGTTGTCTAAATGGGTGTATAATAAAAACAGAATACGGGGAAGAAACCATAATAGAAAGTCAGGTTTCACCCATTCTTTAGGAGTGCTCTACCAACTTGCCCTATGCCGCTTTTTGCCTTATGAGTATTCAGAAAAGTTAGACAGTGTAGACAGATATAATAAATGTACTACCACATTGCAGATATACTTTATTTGGAACATTCTTCTGGGGAAAGGAAAAAAAAAAGAGAAAAAGGAAATGTGACTTCTTATGTCCATTAGGCAGAGAAGAGAATGTATCTCAACCCATGTTCTGTGCCTCCCGAGGACATATTCTAATCGCTGAACTTTTCATTATATATATGTATATCCTTTAGTTAGAAAAGATGAACAGAGGAATGCCTAGAAGGGAATATGAGTGAGAGAGAACATTTAGCTGCTTGTACCTTTAAAGAGGCATTCCCTGAAGCAAATATTTCTTGGTTTAGAAAATTTTGCTGAGAGAAACCAAGCAAACAAAAATTAAAGAGATTGAGCATCTGCAGAAAATATGTAGCACCAAAGCTGATGGGTTGCCTAAGCAACCAAAACTGGATGATAATGTCTTTTGAAGATTTACACCCTTCAGTTCCTGCATGACCCAATTGACAGAATATGAAGTAAATCCATAGGAGGTCAAGGAATGATCAGGGCCTCATATCATTGCTCCTCTGACCAGAGTCAGAGCCAGTGCTGGCCTGGGTCTGAGCAAAAGCATGACTGAAATATTTTCGCAAAAGTACTCTTGCATTAAATAAAGGGTTGAATGAATATGCTTTCCAGATGATACCCAATGTTCACATCCAGATATCTTCTTATGAATTGTAACTGCTCTTCTTTAGTTTCAGAATCCTGTAGGGGAGAGGTGCAGGGTCAGGGCTTCTGAAAGGGTGTTTCCTTTGAAGACACTAAAGACATTTATTCTAGTATTGCAAAGTGTGCAGGCTGCTGTGCCCCTTTGTAGCTGCTAATGAGAAATCTGAAATGAAGCTTGTAGCTCTAATGAGTTTTTAATTTAAAAAGCAAACAAAGAAACAAATCAAACAAAACATAAATCTCAAGCCAAAACCAAAACTCACAGTTTCACCTATTAGAGTTTGGAGCTGTTAAGGGAGGACAGGTTTTTTTCATGAGTTTATCAGCTTGCTAAGATAACCTCCTAAAAACTATTAAGCAGAAAGTAGCAATGGGTGTTAGAATTCCTGAGATGGCAATATCCATACAGAGAATAAAGAAACTGCCTCAATAATAAAACCACTTCCTAGTTTAGTCAAGTTATTTTAAATTCCATCTGGAAGGTAATCAGTGGTGAAACTGTCACTAACTCTTGTATCATCCTAGATTATTATTATTATTATTATTATTATTATTATCCTAATATTATGCTACTATGTGTTTCACATTAAAAAGACAGACACAAGCTATACTTGGGTTTGTAATGTTATGCAGACTTAATTTTAGGTGCCAAGAAATTTCTCATGAGAATCAGACAAATCAGGGTAATAATGATAATCAGGGAAAGTACAATAAAAATAAAAACTGAGTTGGAAAGTATAATAAAAATAAAAACTGAGTTCAGAGGACATTTGAGCAACACATAACTGATGACTTGTTCTTGGCAATGGCAGAGCAAGCTCCTATCAAGTTACTATTTGCTCTGATGGGTGCTGAAAGTGATGAGTGAAATTCCTTTTACAATGCAAAAGGAACATAAGACTCTAAAATAGCACATAAATAAAATTTAGATTCCTGAATGGTAGGTCACAGTACTAAGCACACCAGAAGAGCAGCTGCCTAGTCTTTACTAATGTAAATCATCTTAAGTGACAGGGTTCCTCATTTGTAGATCTCAGTTACGACAGAGCTGAGCAATGGACCATCTCTCTGAATCCAGATAGCTAGTCAGTCTTCTCTCCTTGGTATCCAAGAGGCTTGATGCTTTGAATGCTCACTAAAGTGGTTAATCTCAAAACAGAACCTAATGATGAACAAGACTTTATTTTAAAAATTAAAAAAATAAAAACAAACCAAAACCAAAACCAGAGTAATATGTCCATTCTCGAGAATATCTAGCCTAGAGAAAATCTTCCTTCAAATCAAGAGGATAAGAAACTTTCTAAACACTAATGAAGGGGATATTTTGAAAGGATTGTTTGTAATTCTTCCTGTTAAAACTATCACTGAACAGAAGTGAATTCTGTGATAAAAGAATGAATCTTTCCAGATTATAAACATTTGTCTTTACAGTCTCATTGCCATTTCTGTAGGTTTTTCTATTTTGGTCTAAATAATATTGAATTCTCTTTCATAGAGCACTTAAGCAGAAGAACTATCTGCATGTCCTGCACTTGCTTCCATTCCACTCTCCTTATGCCACTTTCTGGTAGAAACAGAGATATGGATTTGAATTTATTCATATGGAAAAGGAAGATGGATTACTTTTTTTGAAATAACTGCCTTATTGACTGGCTTAATGTATAAAGAAAAATATTTAACATCTGTTGTTTAAAACAACTTGGTTGAAAATAATCAAAACAGGACAAACAAATGATGAGTCTTGAACATTGCTTGAAAAGTTTCTTTGGGACAGCTATTCAAGGGAAAATAAATTTAAAACTCTTCAATAATTCACCAGGTGACTTTTGGTAGCTCTGTATTTAGGAGCATTGTGGTGCCATTTGAGATCCTAAGAGATCCTTGATATGTTGAACAGACCCACTAGCAGTGTGAGACGTCAAGGACTTCATTGCTAAACTTTCCTAAGGCTTAAAGTTAAAAGAAAATTAAATTCTAGGTTAAATCCAGTTCCAAAATGGATGGAAATGAAAGATTTGAAAAGCAAGTTCCCAACATGTGACAGACTAAGCTTTCTTTGAATTTTTGAGAGCTGAATACAGTTCAATGTTATCAAATGCAGCCAAATTTTAAATAGCAAGAAAATAGCTATAAGGATGTTGCAAATCAAGGTTTCTAACCAAGCTTCCAATTTACTGCTTAGCTAAGTAGGGTAATGCAGTAACCACACCTTACACTTGAAGCTATTCTACTTCCAATTTTCTTCAATGCCACTGGCATTAATCAGTTGCATGGTTAAAATCATTAGGGAAAACAAATTAAACAGTACTTTAAATTGAAGCTAAATGTACAATTTATGCATTACACATCTCTTGCTATAGCTTTTGCACCCAGGTTTATCTGAGGCTGCACTTCAGTTGAAATTGATACCATTTTTATGTGTACATAAAAACTGTTAGCAGTTTTAAAAGTATTTTCATAGCAGTGATGCAAAATCATTAAGCTATACTTTTTCTTAGCTAGCTAATATTGTTGGTGGTCTGGAGACCTGATTTCAATTTGAGTCTTTCTAGGTTTGAAGAAATTTTTCTGTGATTTCTTTATTATTTGTTTAGCCCACTGGCATGAATAATCAGGATTTTCCAGTGCTAGAAATGTATGTACCAACAGAGAAAGCTTGCTCTTATTACTAAAAGTCAAGAAATAAGGATACTTATTCTCTGAAGACTAGCAAGGGTTTTAATTAAATTCTCCCTTAAAAGAACAAAACCCCCTCAAACTCAATTACTGTGGTGCAAAAGGTAATCGCAGGGTTGTGGTTCTGTGTTCTCTACACAGACATCAACAGTAATGATGTAAAATATGCATATGTGTATTAATCATAAAAATGCAGTTTGAGGAACTGGAGGTTGTCTTCAGCAGCCAAGGAATGAGAAATGCCATGAACTGATGTCCCTACATGGCTAACCTAGAAAATATAAGAAACTTGATTTGAAGAGGACTGCAATTAAAATTCCTCACACTGAGGAAGAAAGAGGGTTGTGTCACAGCTGAGCAAGAATGGTGGCTTCACTTTTTAGACCCTGCCATCAACTTCTGTTTAGAAGTAAGAATCCACCACTAGTTATTATAAATCAAATGCTGCAAAAACCACGTGTGAAAGAGTCTCTGGTGTACCTGAACTCAATTAATTTTCTGTTGTGTTTCTTATCATTGATCAAATATGCCTGTGGATAAGTGCAGTGTCCATGAAGTTTTTGAATATGGAACTGTTGACTTTCTCTTCCACTGTTTCTTTCTCCTGAAGAAAAGCCTGAAATTATACAGACAACCATATATGCTTCAGTAGCACACTTTTGAAGTCCACTGCAGGAGTGTAACTGAACAAAAGTCCTTCTGATGGTTATTTGTCTTCCTCTAGCTGTGTCTCTCCTAAGGATGTGACTTCTTGGCCATTCCTTACCACTGCAAGCTGACAGCCTCTTCTCAAAGCAGGTGAGAGATAACAGATAACATAAATTCTGAGACTGATAAATAGATTTTGAGCAACATTTTGTCTGTCTGATTAGCTCTGTTGTGTTGTGCCTCAAAAACATTAAGACTTTGGAGAAAAGAACGTGAAATGGAAAACATTACCAACTTACTTAATGATCAGCTTAGATTCTGAAAATCCCTCTTCAGTTTTGACAGTTTTTTTCCCGTTAGTAGTATGTAGAATAAAACACCTGAATCAGAGAACAGATAAAGAAGAGGATCATTAACTTTGCTAATGAAACAAGTTTTCTATAGCAGAAATCATGCGGTTTTTAAACAGTTCAGGATTCTAGAGAGAAGCTGACATGCCAATAGGCCAATTATATTCCATGTTTAAGGTTAGTCATAACTGAAATGGCACATAAATCCTAGATTGTCAGGGGTTTTCTTATGTTTGTCTTCATTGTGGATTATTATTTGCTGATGTAACTGAACAAACATTTTTGCATAACACTAGAAGTATGATAAGTGTTGCTGTTCTAAGCCACAATCTGCAATGTAGTTAAATAATATGACAGAAGAAATGTTACAAAAAATTTCATGCTTCTGCCATGTGTGAAGCAGCAGCCTAAAGTCTGAACCATGCAAGAGTTTCTGTATAGATGTCTTATTGTGACCTGCCTTATGCTTGCTGTCTGACTGAGTATGAAGAAATCTTAATGCTAATAACCATATTTTTTCTTTACTTCTTATTCATGGTTGAATTCTACTGCTTTCTCTAGGGCAGAAGAAACCTTTTTCTTTTCCCAGAACACAGGAATAGACAAAATATTAATTCAGTGCCTGACTTCCCTGCTCAACTGAAATGTATATCAGTTCACTGCAGTTAGGAAGGTATATAGTCCAGCAGCTTGAAACAGTGCTTTCCCAGGGACCGTCAAGAACAGAGTGTATTTTTCAATGTTCATTAAATGGTGAGTCCTAAGATCTATGCTTCATTTCACTTTTACTCCTCAATTCTGGAAACACAGTTCTGTAATTATGCTTTCCACTTGAACAAGACCTGCAAATATTTGAAGGAGATAAATAGTAAAATCTCTATCTTTTACATTACCTCTGAACACTAAATACTGATAGCTCTAATTTTCATGTGACAAGCATTAACCCATTATTAATAATTAAGATAATTATAATGATGATTATTATAATATTAATATTAATAATGATAAAATTTTTAAATGCTTGCAAGTCTACCCCTAAAAGTAGGCCACAGGTTCAGTGCCCCCGATATTCCTTGAAGAGAGATACATTGGACATTCATTTTTAGATCTTTACAAAAATACATTTTTCTCTCTCCTTAAACTTCAAGAAATAAGGAACAATGGTAGATAACTCTCTTCCCACCTATCACACTGACTGAAATAAAGTCTATTGTGATCTTGTCTTTCCTTCAAATCAGAGAGAATAATACAACTCATTTCTTTTCTTTTTTTTTTTTTTTTTACTGCAATCAATCCATCTTTGAGAAAATGTTCTGAATTGTAATTGTCACTTGCAACTTACTTTTTGCATAGATAATGACCAGGGTTTGTGAATCTTTCCTGTCCTGAGGGCAACACATCCAAATCTTATGGCCACTAAACACTTAAATTACGTTTTCAGATAGTAAAAGAAAGGGGGAGCTCAAGGAGTAATTTGTACAGGAAATTGGCAATGGCTTTTTATCTTATCATTGGATAATATCAGGCCTGTAGTTGAGTCTCAGTGATTCTCAGGATGGAGCAATTTCTCTTCAGCCTTGCTGCTAATCTGCTGCTTTATGCCTCTGTATGCAAGCTCATGAGCTGTACTTACCCATGCAGTATAAGTCAGCTATTCCTCTTGATATATTCCATTTGGGTGGAAACTTCATTATCCAGTGAAGATGCTGAATTGCTTATCACAGGAGAAGGCTGTTTGGCGTTCAGATCACAGGTGATCTGATAGAGATTGAAGGTTATAAAGCGTGAGTAACACAAAAATGATCTGGGTGTCATTAGGAAATACTGAACAAAGAAACACTATTTTACTGTCATACTCAGTTTTCAGAGGGTAACAGAAAATTTAACTAAATTAAAGCACTTATTCTTTGCCCTTGACAATTTAGAACTTTTGCCCTGACACCACCTGGTGTCCTGGTACATAAAGATGGACTGGTTTTATTTTTGTGCAATTTTGAGTCTTACAAAAGAATAATCCGATTTTATATTTGCATTGGAAACTCTGCTACATATTACGTGTGAGTTCCTTGGGTTAATTAACTCTTACAAGAATAACAATGGCAGTTTTAGAAGTGTTGTTTTTTAACTGTCAGACTAATATCCGTCACCTATTTAATGGAAATAATACAACACCTAGTATAGATACTGGGTAGAAATACTTTTACTATCTCTCCCTTTTTTTGGTTTTTTTTTTTTTTTTCTGGTCTGGATTCTCCTAAATTCTTAATCTCTAATCACAGATAATGTATAGCCTGCTCACCCACCATTGCCTGGTATTTGTTGTTCTACAGATCTTTCATATTAATGCAGTTTTCAGGGTTTCTGTAAGGACAGAATCAAAACCAAAAACAGTGTCCAGCCATGTCTTCATCCTCCAATCTGCAATAATGCCTAAGTCTTTTCCATAGGGCCCTACTACACAGAGTTTTGCTCACAGTGCATTCTTTGCAGAAAGTATTGTACCTATGTAAAATCAATCTGTCATTATTCAGACCTCAATTCTTCTTCTACCTGTAATTAGAAATTCATGAAAGCATTAACTTTTATTTAGTGATTATTGATACACAGAAATTATAGTCTTAATGTATATAGCTTTTCATTGTTCTGCATTATTTCTACTTGAAGTTTGGAATAAAATATGGAAAAATTGGACAAAAACTTTAGGTTATAGCTATTTCATGCATCCCGATTCTGTTGATTTTGGCTTAAAAATGTCGCCTGCTGGTCTGGACAAGGGACTAAGTCTCAAAAGCAGCCAGCTGGCTGAATATCTTAAAGGACTAAATCCCATTGACATAAGTGTTTTCTTTCTGAAGTAAAGACTAGCAGACTATTATGATAACAGATAAAAAGACACTGAAATATTTTGAAATTAAGAAAAATCCAGCTGGACTGAGTCAAAGGCATTTTTCCCTCCCTTCTCCTTCCCTCCCTGTACGAAATTTGAGTAGTATGAGTTTCTGGGAGACTCCAAGGGTTTGAAGTAACAGAATTTATTGTCACTTGCAGTGGGAAAGGTACAAGGTTGCAAAGCTTCTGGACTGCCTGTCACTTTTCTGACTGGAGATTTCAGGCTAATGGAATCTGTACTCGAATAGATGCTATTATAATGCTAGTACCTGTAGGCATTGATAAAGTGTCTTAGAGTCCACTCACATTTATGGTGGAAACAAAAAAAGTAATTTCCATGCAGAAATTACAGGGGAAATATAAAATGAGAAAGTTAAAAGAAAAAGAAAAAAATATTTTGTAATCTATCTTACCTGTTTCATGCGTTAATAGGCATATAACATCAATTTATCTTTTTGTTTGGAATTGCCTTATTCCCTTCCATAGTTCTAAAAATGAATTCATCCAAGAACTAACATGGGCTATTAAGATACAGACTCTTGTGTGAACTCTCCACATGCATCTGAATCATCCCAGCTCTCTGGCAGTTGTTGCACATTGTATGTGACAAATAACTTGGTGCTAACTGGGACCTACTTAGTCTGATAAATTAGATGTATTTAATACACTTGCCTTAGGGAATAAATGAAATATAATGTGCTTTTGGTATTTTCAAAAATAATTCCCAGTTCTCAAAACTCTGACAGAAAAAATTTTCTCCAACTTTTCTGGCAGCTGAATATTTTTTCACTTGGTTCTAGTTGCAGAGATCTTGGTGAGAGCAAGAAAGCACAGATTTATACCTCAGCAATTATGTAAAGGTGTAATCTTCTTGGAAGAAGAACAGATGAGCAATAAGCATTTGAATCTAGTCTACCTGATTTTTCCCTGATAAACACCTTGTTGGCATGCACAGACAATTGCTGGGCAGAGAAAAAGAGAAAAAGAAAGAACAAAAGAAAACTAAAACCCCAGACTTCACTCTCAAAGGCCTCACAGCCCTATTAATATTCATGCCCAGCTCAGCATAATCCAAAGGGACTTCCAGCACTGGCAGCATTCCTAATGTGGTAGATCAAGGAAGAGCCATTTTGACCAAGACTACTTCATAGCTTTCATTACAACCTCCCTTGAAATGGAAAAGTATCCTCTAGTCCACTTCAGTGTACCAGAACACTCAATCTATCTGCATGTTTGCTGTTGAGATTTAGTTCTATAGATTTAGATCTGTTACTATTCTAGACACTACCCTTAGAAGAGAGAGACCCTTATCCTCTTTTCTCCATGAGTTTGATGACATTGCTTTAGAGAAAATGTCTGAAACTAAAGCTCAGCGGCAAGCAAATAGGATTTTTTTTTTAAATACTAATTTTTTTATTCCACAGTAAAAAAGGTAATTAAACCCCAGAATTCTTTCATTGTCTTCCAAGAGTCTGTCTGAAGTCACTTGGAGAAATTTCAGTGTCTCAAGTATTGCCAGACAAGTTCAAAAACAAAATGAAAGCAGATTTTCCAGATGAAATCTGAAAGATTAGTCCTGAAAACTTTTTTACCAGTAGTTTCAATACATCCTTTACTCTTATTCAAAGATTATTACTGATGTTTCAACAGACTGTAAAGCGACAGTCTTCTGCTAAATGTAAAACCATTCTGTACAATACCACTCTCTCAGTATATTTGAATTAGCTGCAGGCAGTTCTTCTCCTAAGTAGACCTCATAAATTACCAAAATACTTATGTGGAAAGCAACTCTATTGTGCTATTAGGAAGAGATAGGGATGATTTTATTATCATGACATGAATATATCAAATGTTTGACTTAGCATGTCCCTTGTCTGAGGTAATGTGACATGTATCCTGTCAAATAGTAGGTGGCTAGTGTGAAAAGCATCTTCAGATGAAAACATTTCTCAGATATTAGTATATCTGAAAGAGTTACTTCAACATCCACCATTTCATGAGCTGACCCTTGTGCGTTTCCACCAGCCAGATCAATTAAAGTGCACCTTCAGGTGGGAGAAAGGCAATAGGCAGTGGTACCATGTTCAAAACATATGAGATTGAGGCCCTGAAGCAAGAAGAAAAAAAAGTGAAAGAGTTGTTGTCATGTCTAAACTGTGTTGTGCTTGCCTGAGATGATTTTAGTGTCTTTTGCACTTATAAGAAATATAATTGACAGCACTGGAATAGAAAAACAGTAAAAAACAAGTTGTAGAATCATAGAATCTCAGAATGGTTTCTATGAAATATTTTGACTGTTTAAATAAAGTTACTAACTCTTTATTGGAAAAGTCAAACATGATTTTTAATTACTCTATCAAGAAGTCTTTCACCCATCTGAATTTTAAGACAAACTTCTTTACTGCCAAGACCACTTTACTATATTTTAAAATTTGTCCTTCTAAGCAGTCCGCCTTAATTCTCTATGAACTCCAGAATATTTAGGAGAAGATGGGGGAAAAGATGATATTCACTAGATACATTTATTTTTTTATGTGACAGAGCTACATTTATTTAGAGACAGTGGCCCAGCCACTTGAACTCTCACAGATAGACCTTGACATTTATGAGCCAAAGCGAACAATTAAATACTCAATTCCCATAATAAATTAGCAATAAATTGAATTGTTATAATCTGCCTTTATATTATAGCCAATATTTCCAACTGCTCTGTTCCAACTAAAGTTCTGTAACGTTTACAGTAGATTCTTTTAGACCATAAGCACTATTCAGGCTGCTACTCTTACATGCCAAGCAGGCAATGTGAGGAAAAAAGACAATAAAAAATTAAATTCATAAAAATACAAGATTTCAGCTTACTAACAATAACTGGCTAGTACTGCATATGATTAAATGCATTATATCTGCCCTTGGAAAATGTCATGGCTATGCAAGATATTAATAACCTCATGCATGCTTCCTTATGATATACAATGCGTCAAATAAATCAGAATGATTTTTCTGTGATAAAGCCAGCTATATTATACCTAGAGGTAGTCAATTAAGCAATAAGACATGACACTGGGTATATTGCACTAATTCATCTTGAATTTGGTCATGAAAGGTGTTATCTCTCTCAAGCTTTCCCCCACCCACTCCCAGGACTTTAAGTGGAAGATGGGGCTATTGAGCTCCCAATAATTTGCATTTTGATCTTTGATATTCTCAGAGAATTTCTCCAGATGCTTGGGTACCAGTTTCCATTCAATTCCTGGTTTTGAGTGCAGAATTATTAGTTGTCTTCAACATTAAGCACTCTTCTTTATGTTTGGCTTGAGGTAAAACTATACATTTCACAAGTATAAATAAAGTTAAAAATACGACATATGTACACTTGTGTCTGCATGATTATAGGTGCTTAAATACTTATAGTTCCAAAGTAAGGGAGCAAAAATACATAAAAATAGGATACTCATGTATGAGACTGCTTACCCTCCTCTAAATAATCTTTTTCTCATAATTTTCATTGATACATGCATATATACATGGCATGACTGTAGATATGAACAGTTTACTTTGCCTTAAAGCTAGAGTGAAAGGGGATCAGATCTCAATATGGCAGAAAGGATATTGTTTAAATAGCTAAAGGGTTAGAAATTACTATGTGAAATTGTCTGCAGGAAGAGATGTACTAGTGGACTGAGCAAAAGGTAGCTGCATAGCTATCCCTTTACAGTTTAATAAAATTGTGGCTAAATTAAATGCTAAGTTCCTTTTCTCCTCTTTCCTCACTGTAAGTGTGAAGTCCACCTGCTTCTGAATGGAGATGGTTCTCAAGTCCTTTTAAGACCTATGTTGCGTGATTCTGCACCTGCTAATGTAGTTTATACCACCTGGTAACCAAGCTGAGCCTGACACCTGATTTTCTTGGCTATAGTGTGAATGCCGGTTGGAAAGAACTATGGATGGAATGATGTTTTCCCAAAATCCCTGAGTACCGTTTACCTCTTCAAATGTCTCCAAAAGCTTCAATTCCTTCTCCCTATTGATAATTTTCTCTGCAAATGGCGTAACAAACCAGACTGGAGAAATCTTATGGCAGTGACAAGAACATTACAGAAGATATTTTTAGCTATTATATTATGTATATTTTAAATACCTCATTCTCATTATCTGACTAAGTAAAACTAACAAGTAGTTAACTACAGAAAAGACATAGATGTAGGAAGGAATTTTTTATTTTGGAAAATGACCATATACTTATTTTAATGTGTGCACTTCAATGTCATTATATATCTAAAGGAAGATCACTGAGTGAAAAAGTAAACGTGACGCCATGTGGATAATATAAGAATATGTATTTTACAACACATTTTAAAAAAAAGATAATTAAAACGTGATGTGCACCTTACAGTCCAAGCCCAGATAAAACTGAAGACTCAACTTCTGAAAAAAAATAAAAATCTGCATTTATTACATGCTAAATTAAAATAGTTACATATATATTGGATCTGACAATCATTATGAAATGCTTGTGGATGCAGGAATTGGATTCCCATTTACAGGAATGTGTTGGCTATGTTTAGGTGTTCTTTAGGGAGTTTAGAAATCTGAAGAACCTTACCTAATCATTCCAATTTTCACTGCATGTGTTGTAAACAAGTGTTTGGATATCTTCTCCAAAGATGCCACAAAAAATCATCGATGTCCAAAGAATATTTTAATGAATATTCAAAAGTTTATGAAGTCAATTAAAAAACTTTTAGTTGGGCAAAAAACCATTACAGAACTCTGTAGTAAAGCGGCCAGAATAGAAATGAATTTACATATTGTCAGGACATGCTGCATGATACCACAGAAAACAGTTTTAATTAACAAATCTGACACTCAATCAATAGGCAGAGAAATTCTGTTCCAGCCGTACAAATATTTCTGGTTTTATGCCAGTAGGAAATACAGCCCAAGTCCCCATTCTATCTAAATTTCTGCAATAAGTAGGGATACGTAGTATAAAAAGAGAATTACAAGTTCATTAGGCAATACTACCTTTACATCTCAAAGATCAAATAGTTGTAAGAAAGAGCTGCAGGCCATGCCTGAATGCTATTTTGCTTCTCTCCAGGCCCTGTAAGATCTTATTTTCTTTTGGTGCTCTACAGTACTGATAAAAAGACAAATCTCTTGCCACCTTTCTTTTCATGGGGAGAAAAAAAAAAGAGGAAATTTCTAGTGCCACCTATTGGTTCGATTTGAAAACAAGTAGCAAATTGGCTCACCACATGCAGGATAGAAAGTGGAAAATATGACCTGTTGAGTATCAAAGGAGGAAATAAATCTGTTCACAATGATTTTATTTTTTTTTTTTTGGCAAACAAGTATTTTCAATCTTTAAAAAAAAAAATCAGTTCTTACTCAATCAGTGCTTAGCAGAAACGTATATTCTCTCCTGCTTCCTGAGGCATTTAAGGAATAAAATAGAGGTCACAATTCAGTCCATTCATTAATTCATTTGAACTAGCCTAATACAGAACCATAATAGCTGTTGATAAGAAGAGTGAAAGAAGAAGGAAAAGTCCTCAGGAATTATCAGAGGAGGATGATCAGTAGCAAAAGTATTACAAGTAGTCAGCTGTCACATACAGCTCAATATCTACTGTTTTGATTTCTTCATGTGGGATGCTTCCTTGATTTCAGAAGGCATAGCCAACAAAATTCAAAGCAGTAGCAGAAATGAAACCATAATTTGGTCTCATCACTCCAAAGCACCCCTGTCCATCCTTTAAGATTCCAACCATAACAGCTGTTTCTTCTTCCTTTACAGTCTGAGAAAACACAGCACCTTCTGAGAGAAATCAGTCTCAGCAGTCACAAACACCTTATCTTTGGAAGGAGATATTTTTCTCCATTGACCACAGAACAAAACTAGATTATTAGTTTGGACTGGATCTGTTACTTTGAGATGCCTAATGGTAGATGAATCTGACTCCTGAGACGAGGATACAAGTTTTAAAAAAAAAACACAACCCCCCCAAAAACCCCAAAAACAAACAAACAAATATGAAGTAACTGCCTACACCACCCTCATTACATAAGTCATGTAAGTCATGACTAGGCTCAATAATAGGAAGACCTCTGCCATAGTCAATTAAATTGTTCATTAAAGATATAAGAAAGGAAAATTAAATATTTAAAGCAAGTTTCAAATTGTTTTCATTTAACAAATTTAAAATGGGGCTCATTTTTATTTTCCTGAAAATATTCTAATGCTAATTCTAATTCTAATGACATGCTAATAAGGGGTTCTATAAAAAGTTATTAAAATATCTACTGAAGTCAATTCTTAGAAACAAAAAATAAACTCATTAATAATTTGAAAATTTTTTTTCTGATTTCTGCAAATACTGATTAAATTTTGAAATGAAATTAGTTATAAACAACATATCTGAAAGAAATCTATGCTTGCACAGGATATTTTTTTGCAACTGAAGCTACACTTTAATGGAGACATATGAGACACTTGGGTGATCTTTACTATTTATACTCCTGAAACTCAGCACTAGTAAATAATTCTACTGAGTTGGGATTAGAACCTAAAGTTCTATACAGGAATTCATATCTGGAGAAAGCCCAGTGGTAAATCCAATTAATAAATATTTCTCCCACTCAGCATAGGAAGGACAAATGGGAATTCACACAAGTATGTTAGGAGTTTAAACTCTGCTTTCATTTTTTCCTACTACTTTTCATAAAACAGCTTTGTCCTTTGATCATCGTTGAGATTTACCTGCTCCTAATATGCAATGTTTATTTCAGTTATTTAAAATATCTTCATCAGAAGAAGAGCAAATGAAAAAGCACAACCAGGAGAGGAAAATTTAAAATAGAGAAGATGAAGCAGCAGAACTCCCCAGGATGAAGGTGGAGAAAACATGCCAGAAAATCAAAGTGGAAAAGCAGGGAACAAGAACCAGACTGGTAGAAGGAAGCAGGCTGGAGTGTAACAGCCTGTTTTCTCTCCCACTGTAGTCAGTGGGGAAAGTCCTGTTGACTCAAAAAGGAAAAGATCAGACCATTTTTAGAGCATGTGTTTATTCTGCTGTCGAGTTGGTATTCGTGCTTTTGTATAAGTCTAAGTCCATGACATAGTGCTCCCTTCATTTCATCTAGAATCTCCTCCTTTAAGTTCTTCTGTGCTTTTTTTTCTCCTCATGGATGCTAGCTATGCTGAATTCAGTTACACTGCTGCTTGTATATTTGATTAAAAGATAGTTGTCTGAGTTATTTGAAGTTCTGCTAGGAGAAAGACTTCATTGTTCAAGGGTTATTATTACTCTGTCTCATGCTCTATTTCTCTCTTTCTCTCCTAAGGTACTGAGTGCCTATAATGAAGTGAATCCAAATGACTACTTTGAGACCGGCAAAGAACCTGACATGCACACAAAATATTCTTTTAACATTGGTCTGAACTAATCATCCAAAGGGATTTTCTATTTCATTTATGGGATTTGATTCTCCCATGTGTTTTTCTTCTAATGTGATTGTACTGATGCAAAATCAGAAGCACTGGTAAAAAGTCTGGCATGCTTTCAGTCTGCACAACTTCATAAAAATTCTGGAGAGGCTGAACTATCCTCTAGCTGATAATGAGGGCAGTCTGATGGAGTAATAGTAACACAGAAGGCATTAGCATCTGTAGAACAAATTACCTCTTGCATCCCTTTTTTTCACTATACAAATTCAAGAGCGTGGGGCCTTCCTTCAGCAGGTGTAAAGGAGCTACAGCCATGTGACTGCTTGACACTCGATTTTCTGTTCCTTTTGTACTGATTTGATTATCACAAGAAACTGGTAGGTTGAAGCCTCTGCTTCAAAGTACCAAATCAGATGATGCTATTTTGTCAGTAAAAGAAAGCTTAGGAATAAAGTCACACAATTGAGGGTTTTAATATAAACTTCACAACTCAGGATGACATTTAGCGTTTTCCTCTTTATTATTTCTTTTTTTATTATTATTTTTAGCAAGTCCCCCAAAGAGTGAAATTGGCAGAGAAGCCTGAGCAGTGCTATCACCAGATCTTGACAATATTTCCTCTGGAATGAGCTGCACTTTTTTCTGAATGTTGTGATCAGTACTGTCTCCAACTTCCACTACTTGTCACACAGTTTTTTCAACAGCCTCCATCATCCTGATACCATAATAAGTTTTTCTCATTCTTTTTTTGTACTTATTTTGTCCTCTCCCTGTCTCTTGACATGCCTTTACAATTAAATGGGTTTTCTTTTTTTAAAGGAATTTCCAAAAAATCAACAAAGTTATTGTTGTTTCAAGTGAACTTAGCCCTCTCTTTGTATGTTTTGACTTTTCTTCCTATTCCCTACAACTGTTTGCCAGGCAAGCTTCAGGCCTGGAGCAATGACTGTTGTTCTGTACTGGAGCAAAAGCATGGACTTGAGCATGCTTTTGAAACCAAATTATGATTACAAATTCTGTGTAGAATTATGCCTCTGTCTAGGGAAAGGCTTTTCAGCTGTCTTGTACCTGCAGTTTTGAGTGTGCAACCTGACATGTGTAGGCTTAATGCAAGGAAGGACAGCAGTGGTACAACCTTTAGCTTTGAGATCTTGCTGGAACATTTTTTCCCCATTGAAGCTATAGCAAAAGTATAAGAATAATCATACTGGAAATCTGAGCAGAGGTCTATCCATGTCTATGTCCTCTTAAGCTTTAAAATGATTGAACAAAGAGATGTGGAATTTCATCTGCTTTTTAAAATATTTCAAAGGTAAGATTTCTGACCATGTGCCCTATTCTTATCATTGTACTGACATGCAGTACAACAGAGGAGTAGAGTAGACTAGATAATTGGAAGCAAACTATTCCAATAAATTCATATGCTTTTGAAGGTATACACGTGGAAATATACGCCATGATATAAGCTGTATGGAGAAGATGAGTGAGTATTGAGTTCACATTGTTATAAACGGGTCTGTGTACCTGGACCACAAGGTGAAATTCACATCTCAGGAGGATGAAACAGCTTTTGTATTGCTGCAGTAGTTAAAGAGTATTCACCTAAAAAAAGGCGTTGCAATATGAACAACCCACATAGGACACATAGACTAAGAATACTTTGCTTCTAATTTAAAAGCAAGGAAGAATTTTCCTTCGCTCCTTTCTTTGCCTCCCACAAAAATACTGATTAATTGTCTGGGGTTTTTACCAGGCAAATTACAGTTCAAAATGTTCTAGAAGTGCTCTAGCAGTGGATATGTCCTCTGCAGGGACCTTAAGTCCAAGCTATGTAATTTTTGCAGCCATTACCCTCTACTCTGAGTGGAGAGACCTAGATTTGGTATAGACATTTCCAGATTCATAAAGTTCTAGGACAATCCTAATAGCAGGTATAGACCTAAAATAGAGTCAAGACTAGGTCTTTTTAATGTACAGAGAGTTAATATATACTAAATGGGGAAGGAGAGCTACTGTGCTGCCAAATAATATACTTTTTTCAAACTTTCTAATAGTTTTCCCAATGAAATTCAATTCATTTTATATACATCAGAATAATGGTGGCATACTACTCTTCCCCTTTATAAAAAGATACACTCTCCCACACAGACTTCCAGCCTAGTCACAAAATATCCCTTTTTTTTTAAATTTTGTATTTCAAAAACATCAAAAGACAAGAATCCTGTGGGAAAATTATGCCTCATTCCATAACTCCTTTTGTGTCTAAATAGAACCTTAAATCTCTTCAATGCCTTTATAAGGAGCTTTGCTTCTCAGATGCATTAAACCCACCCACTTCCTCTCCATATACTATTGTTGTTGCCTTTGAGGTTTGTTTCCTTGTTTGTCCTTTTCAAATGCTAGCATTTCTAAAAAGGCTCTTTCAAAGACGTTGTAATCAAGCCTTGAAGGAAAAGAATCTTCTCATTCATACAGCTGCCCATGCTTCTTTCATTCTTCCTGAAAAGGAATCTAAAAAGTAACAAATATTAAGCTACTAGAATGGGCTTTGTTTCAAAGTATCTTCTCTGTTTCCCTCTAATTGTTTAAAAAGAGGATGATGTTCTCCAGGAAAGTGATTCCTCCCACTGAATCTGACATGAATTCTTTCTTTAAAACAGGTGGAGGTAGAAGTTGGCCTAGGCTGGTTTGTACAGCTCAAGGATGCATTGCATAACTATATAGCCCAAGAAAGGTCTATACAAAACTTCATGGGAGATAACAGGAAAATATTGAATTGGTTTTTAACAACTAAGAAATGGAAACAATTTTATGCATATGTACCACCTACTAAACTGTAGGTAAAAGCCTCAAACTTGTGTGCATATGCTTGCAGGTCGTAGGCTGGATTTGTAGCTCGGGTAAAGCAGTGTAAATCAAGAATAATTCCATTAAGGTAATTGAGTTAGTACACCAGTATAAGCCCAGAAGAAGTGTGTGAGGATTGAAACTCTGTAATTGCATGTTTCCAGAACAGATAGAGCATCACTGATATTTAAAAGGACATTGTTCAATAAGTTACTACCAAATGAAACACTGCAAAGAAAAGAAGCTTACAAGATATAAATCAGTGTAGACCTGTTTTAATAACATTTTTTTATTTATTTAAACTTTGCCTTAAAAATATGGAAGCTCAAAAATCCCTAATAACTAGCACAATCTGACATTGTCAGATCCCCAGTTCAAAAAAAAATCAAGCCAAGAAAATTCATACAGGTTAATAAATGAGTGAAAAGGCAAAGATTTTGAAATTTATTCTGTTTTTTGCTTATTTGGGTTTTTAAAATCTTTTTATGGTTTTTATATTCAAAAATTCATTTAATCAGGCAGTTTTGAAGTTTCAAGTAGGATATGTATAAACTTTGAGTGACTTTATCCCCATCTGTGGATTCCTTGCAAGTTAACCCTAAAGGATTTGAACATCCAAGGTTAAAAAGGAATGGCTCAAGAAATAAGCTTAATCAGAGAGTAAATGATAAAACAGATCACTGAAATAGCATGCTGTTCTATACTGCTGTTATTGAAATAGATATGGATGTCTGATTAACCAGGGAGCATCAAATTATTTTCTGCAAAATGTTTAACAAATCTGATCGCTAGTTTAACTTAGAAAGACAGTCCTGAACTTTTTTCGTCTAGAAAGTAACTTTTTTTCCTCTGAATTATGAGATTAGGGCCATTTATACTTTACATATTTGTTACTTTTTACTTTTATTTATTTTGAAACTAATTGTGAGTTCCTTATTTCTCAACAAAATGCTTAACAAGGAAACAGATTAAATAAAAAAATTAATGATATTTAATTCAAATTAATTAATCAGAAATATTATTGTTGCTTACTAAGAATTTCACCAGAGTCTTAACAATATCTGCAATATGCTTCAAAAACACTAGCCCAGTTTTGAATTCTAATGTTTGGTAACCTTTGATCATTGACTGGCAAATACCTTGAATCTTCCATTTTTCAAAGCCTCTCTCTTCTTGAATATTCTTTGTTTTTCAGTAAGTAGTCACTGATGCAATTTTACGTTATCCTTTTTGGTCCTAGTTCATTATTTCTCATTCTATTTTAGATGAGTTGTTAATTTCTAATAGTTTCGCTGTATGATAATAGACATTTGTTTTTATCTCTGTCAGCTTCCAAATTAAGGTATCAAACTAAGGGAGAGACTTTTGGATTAAGGGATAAATTAAGGAATAGTTACTTGAGCAATTAAATCAGCGAATTAGCAAAATATGTGGATTTACTAGCTTTGGTTCTTGGACTTATTTCAAGACTAAAGGTGAATGGGTTAAAGGAAGGGAAATATTATCTTTGTGTTTTCTTAACCCCTGGATTTATTAGAAAGATAACCTGCCATTGGAGAAAATTTAAAGTAATATCATGGCATTCTAATTTGCACCATCTGTTGATAATTGCCAATTCCCTAACATTTCAAATGTGAAAGGCTGGGAGGATGGAACAAAGATGGATATGCTTCATGCATGGCAATCAGTTTTCTTTGTAACAAGGGGAAACTACAGCATTTGAAAAAGAACGTACTTCAGGAGCAATAAAAAAAAATAGCAGCATGAACTACTAAATTGTCACAAAACAAGGTGGAGAGAGGAACATCTGTCTCCCCATAATTTGTGACAGCAGTCACAGAACATTTCTGTACTTTGTATTTACCTCAAGGATGATATTTAGCAGAGCCTATGAAAACAACACATGTTTTTTCTTAGTCCTGAAAATATTTTCTTGAGTATACAAGTTTAACTCTTAAAGGATGTGCCTGCACAGCCAAGCATCTCTTCTTGGATCGGCATAACTGGAATTGATGCTATCAAGGTTGTACTTATTTATAAGATTTCCCTACCACCAATTTCTGTTGTTAAACAGATGGAGCCAGATGAATCAGTCAGGCAAATCAAACTTACAACTTTTAAGTGCAACAGCAATATGAGGATCCCTGTAAATTCAGGTATATTTGTTGTCTTCATCTTATTTTCTCAGGCTGTGAACAGACACTGAAGAGGTCCGTAATTCCAGATGTGACTTTTCATCAGCTGGATAGTACAGTCCTAAAGCCAGCAATTGTTATAGCTCCCATGAACACTTCCTAATCTGTTTTAAATATAAATAATCTGAGTTATTCTGAAGAGTTTAAATAGGAAACACCCACATCCTTCTTTCTATTTGCACAATTGAGAGGGTAGGACCTATGATGAGAAAGCACTAAGAAGCATGTTTGGGCCATTCTACTCATAAGAACAAATTTTAATCTTCTCTCTGTTCAGCCTAATCCCATATTCTGAACAGCAGGAGCAGCTAGTATAACAACCAATGCTATTTTTTAAAAAAGAAAAATCTTTTGAAGAATTTATTTGCCAGCCGCAACTTTTGACATTTTCTGAAGGAACTCAAATTTAGTACCCTTTACCAAGTGAGATAGTTCCTAAATATGCCTGTGGCTTTTTTAAGTTATTGAAAGTGGTATGTTAGACTTGAAAGGAAATAAACATGCAGAATTTTCATGATTTAAAAACAAAAGAATTCTCTGGCTCTTCTCTGTTCCCTGGTGTACGTCTATGCAAATGGGTTTTTTTCTGTGTATGGACATATATAAAGACTCTAGCCATATTGCAGAGAATTAGGCTGATGATATTGATATAAAACCAGACCCAGTTGCTAAAGTTGCTATAATATTTCTGTATGATTAACACAATTTTTAGAAAAAAGAAGATCCTTGATTTTCCTGTGTGTGCTTTTCTTGTTCTATATACGTAGGAGGAACTGAGGTTTAGAAAAGTTTTGCAGCTAATATCATGTAAATACAGCAAGAAATGTGTAAACTAAAGAAAAATGATCATGTTAACAGCCTAAAAGAATCTTGTCCTGGGAAAGATATGGAAACCTTTCTCATCTCTGGAGACAGGGAATATGAAAGCAACAACTGACAGTTGAAGGTGAAAGAAAATACATTATTTCTGTTTACTTACCCTCGGTACAGTTTAAATTGTTTCAAGATGAAAGAGTTTTTTGTTGGAATCGAGCTGATTTAAATCTGGTTTCTCTGCTGCTACTCTTTTTATAGCAATTGTAACATTAGCTTCTGCTTAAGTAACTGTTTTCTAATGGGCAATAGACCACCAGCTAATCCCAGAAAAACAAAGAAAGATATTGTACAATCAATATTCAGATAGAGATTTATCGATTCTCAGTTTTTTGTTCCTGCCATTGACTAGAGCAACTGCACAACACCTGCAGCCAGACCACTAAAATGATGATAATCTCACAAGTTGACTATGGATGGATTCATTCCATATTAAAAGAAGAGACCTTCAAGATGTTATGATGTTCTTCAAAGTACTACAAATTCTTTTATATGGACACACTCGCCTCTTAATATCTTCACAAAATGAATGAGTAAGGAGGAATTTATATTAAGGTTTTACAAAATTTGATAATATAGATTGTGTCAATATGTAACAAATACTTGTAACAAATTTCAGATATTTTTCCCATTAAAAAACCATTATTGTTGCATTTGCGGACTCCTCTCTGTCTCTCTGAAAACAGCAGTGCCTATTTCACCAGCCAGTAACCAAATCAACATGAAGTTCTGAATTTTTCGACGATTTATAAGTATTTATAAGTAGTTATAGGAGAAACTGTTTGGTCATTCACAAAACTCCCAGTGATTATCTATTGCTTGTCTCTTACTCAATGCACATTATAAATAAAGATAAATAAAGAGTCTGTTTGTTGTTAAGGTTCTCATTTTTGAAAGGTCAATTGCTGATAAAATACAAGAATCAGAGAGTGAAAGCAGCTAGTCCATAGCATTCAGGAACTTGGATGGAAAAGGATCCAGAATTTATTTAAAACAAAGGAGAAAAGTCATCTGGATTATATAAGGAGCTCCAAAGTTCAGGAAGACAAATTTTTCAGTGTTCCAAATCTAACTGGGTAAATAAGTGACATAAAGAAATATGGGAATGAAAACAGATCACATACAAACAGAAAATAGAATATATAGATACAAACTGAAATGAAAACAAAAAAGAAGAAACTTGGAAGGTTTACACTTCCATGCTTCTTATACATTGATTGTGAGTCAAGCCATAAGAAATTGCTTCAATTCCATAAATCAAAAAGATTAAGAATAGAAGAATCAGCAGTAACATGAAACAAGAATAGGAAGAAATCTATTCAAATTAATATTTTCCTCATTTTTCCATTAATCTGATGATGATGAACATGAAAACTCAGGTAGATGATGAGTGTGTGAATAGTGGTTATTATCCATTCTAATGGATATTACTGCAACAGGAATAGGTCCAAAATATGAAGATCACAAAACATCGAAAGCAGAGGAACAAAATCTTTTTATTCCAGAATTCAGAGCAAAATGAAACATAGAATTTCATACTTCACGGCCAGATTTTGTAGTATTTTTTTTTTTCCTGGGTTGTTTCGTATCAGTGGAGAATAGAAGATAAAATATGAAAAGGAGGGCAGAATGACAACCCATTAGTCCGATAAATAATAATATTCAAGGCTTCTTCTGAAAGACATTTTGAAAGAAAGAATAAGATATTGCCAGTCTAACCTGATAGAATGCATTGAAGAATGATTGATATTCTAGATGGGAAAAGAGAACAGATCTTATCAGTCTGATACCACACAGGAATTGTTAGTTAAGAAGAGGAGAAAAAAGGATTAATCTGGGAATTATAAAGTGGGGAAGGGACTAAAGGAGGGGTGACAATAGGAGTAACGAACAGGGATGAACTCAGGTAGAGGGAGGCTGCAAATGCTGTTCCTCAGTGATTGGTCTCTTGAGTATTTCATTAATATTTTCTTTAATAACCATGAAAGAAATATGATACTGAGTTAAATGAAATATGTAACTTGTTAGGAAAATTGGGATAGCGTGCAGAAAGAATTGGATGACCCTGAGTACTGGAAAAATAGGAGCAGAATGAAATTCAATAGTAAGAAACATACAGCTGTGCATTTAGGAATTAACAATAACAATTTTTTCAGTAAATCAGGAATTCATTATTTGGAAATGACTGAAGATGAAAATCTGTCTCTACATGTCACAGACAACTATGTACCATCACTACAGTATGACCATGAAAAAGAAAAAAATGATCCTACAAAGTATCATTTGAAGTGCTTTCAGACAAGACAGGCAGGAATCAATGACATTGTAGAAGGCAAAAGTGAAATGTCATGAAAAACACTCTATATAATTCTGATCACATACAATCAAAAAAAGATGCATTGAAACTGGAATTTTCAATTTGGAGAAAGGTGCATAAAATCAGGAGAAAACTTTCTTACAAAAAGAAACAAATGTTATGGGGTATTTATTAATTTAATCATAAAAAGAAGGTCAAGAAGGACTGAAAATTTATACAAGGAGTGAACACCGGGAAAAACGTTAAACTCTTTAAGTGATAATGATGATTCAGGTTTTGAAAAAAGCAGAAGACAATTAGCCAGGTCATGAATAGGCATAGGCAAGAAAGGAGAATTAGATTTCTGTCATAAGAACAATGATTTATCTACAGAAAGAGCACAAACCCAGAAAAGTCTGACCTATTTTTAAAACGGAATTTGTTTAATTTATTAAAAGTATTATGTGTTATAGATATCTGTAATATCAGGAGCTGAACTACATTTCAAAAATTAATTTCATCCTGGTCCTATGTTCCTAAGTGTTTGCTGGCTTACCAGTAAGACAGACTTATCACCAGCTAATGTAAATCAAAATGACAGATTTCAGCCCTTAGTCGTTCTGCCAGAGGAAATCCCTAATCAACACCAGCAGTACATGGTATATAGAACCTTTTGTTGTATTAGATATCACATGTCAATTGGAGTTAGAAATCTTTGTTATGTTAGGATATTTTCAGTTTTTATTTGTATATTTTTTTAAAAACAAAGGCTTTTATTTGTCTGCATTCAGTGCCATTGTGCCATTGTATGCCCTTTCCAATTTTTAAAAGGTAGGTGTATAGGGTAGGTTAGTAACTGGCATGATTTCAGGTGTGAAGAGTCTGTCACAACACACTGTTTCTGGATTTTCCAGGGACTCCAGTTAGAGCTGTGTATGACCCTTTGGGAAGGTAGGAACCATCTGTTTCTAATGGGATAAAGCTTCTGTTTCTAGCCCTGCAGGGCTGCAAGATATTGAACTTTGTCTGTCTTATATTTAAGGCAGAGTGCATTTTGAAAGGAAGTGTGGGAGAAAGAAGGAAGCAATTCCCTGGCAGTTATTGCTTGAAGTGACTCTGAGTTTGAGAATGGCAGAAATAATCAATGAAGAAATGATACAATGCAGAAGAGAATAAAACATTAGCTTAATATTAGCTTAATTTATGACAATCCTCCAAAATCAGGACACAGATAAACTCATGACGTTTATCATTCACAGAGCTGATTTAACAGTCTAGTCAGTAGAAGAAAACTGGTTGCAGACTTTGTGAATTCATGGGGAGAGTGTGACGAAACATTCAGATATCTGTAGGTAGTTAGATCATGAGGACTGAAAAAGATAAGCTAAACTTAGTAAAATTTTCAAAGGAAAAAGTTAGCTGTGTGAAAAAAACCAGCAGGATCTCCAGTAACTAGAGAATAAAATAAAGCGGGTCAAACCAAAACAGTCAATCAAAAAGGTAAAGCAAAGCAATGCAAAATGCTATTCCCTTCTATTGATGTTTCTAGTATAAACTGAAGAGGAATCCATCTACCTAATAGAGGACTTCTTCAAAAATGTGAGGAATTGGTTCTTGCAGGGGGAGGTTTCAGAGATACCTGAATTTCCTGCACCCACAGTGGTCTGAGGTGATGACTCTGGAGGCTTTGAGAGGGACATGCTGTATGCTTCACTTAGAACCTGCTGCAGGTGAGAGAGCTTTTGCTGGCAATGATTTACATACTACTAAAATTCTATATTGGCAACATATAGACAAAAAGATATCTCCTTCCATCATGCTATCCTGAAATTAGGATTTAGCTTCCCTCACCTCTTTTCCTGAGAATTCAGGAACCAAGGGGAAACATGAATTTCCTTCATCATTTAGGATCCGTTTTGCTCATGGCTGCTTTTGCCAAAGTGCTGGCCCTTTATCTGAAAAGTTAGCAGCAAGAGCAGCCTTAAGAGATGAAGCAGGACACCAGACCCAGAGAAGAGACAACAATTTCATTTTCATCTAGTTCCCTTCTTACCAGATAAATATCAGTCTTCCTTTGTTCTTGCCCTGTGACTTTTAACTGCTTGATTGTAAATGAGCTGGGTGTTGCAAAACTCCACAGACCTGACAGCTTGAGCACTTTGTCATCATGTAGGTATTCTGTCCCCTCTTGCTGAGTAGCTTAGGACCTAGAACAGGATTCTACCACTAGTGTATATCAACCCTCCATTGAAAAAAATTAAATCCCAATCAACAGAAGCATGCCAGAGGATGCTAAATATAATCTCATAGTTCATATTTGTCAACCTTCTCTAAAGGCTTTGACAGAGTTCAGGTGTCTATTTGCACTGCCTGGTGTGAATGCAATTCATATATCTGGGCAATTAAAATTAAGCACCCAGGGGGCTTTAATCTAAGAATTAAAATACTGTATTTAAATGCCTTAGGAATTAGACTATTTAAAAAAATACAGGAGTATTGGATTTCTTCTAGGGACTGTGATGGGTTTTAGGCAGAGTGTATGTCACCTTGAATTCCTAGACTTGGATTTTAAAAAAGCCAACAAATATGTGCACACTAAGAACGGATTTTAAAAGTAGGTTGACAGGTTGCTTGTTTCTCGCATATTAAGAAAGTCCTGTAAATAGGCTTTATTCACTATAGAAACAACAGAATTCTTAATATAATTTTCTGTTTTACTAAGGAAAATATAAAATTGTTTATCTTTACTAGTGTACACATACATGTGAATAATAATACACTTTTATGACATAAGTTTAAGAGTCAAATAACCTATATAATTTATTTACTACGCAGTTCAGAGCAATCCACTTAAATAACTTCTATTTTTAAATACAAGGCAACTAGGAATGGATTAATGAGGCCTAATATTATGAAAAGAAAATTAATGATACATGTGAAGATAATACTTCACAACACAAGCCAGCAGGGGACTATTCTCCATCAGAAGCCTGAGCTCTGTGAAGGTTCAATGATGCAAGTGAATGTATTTATAATATTAGCAGATAGTCACAGTTTGCAGAACTGTGGAAATTCTGTTTTCTCGCAGAATATTATCAACTGATATTGGAAAGCTCACCCAAACACCTTTGGTCCTGCTGAAACCCCTGAGATAATTATCTTTCCTAAACATCAAAACAATAATATGCAAGGTTACAAGAAGAACAACAAAATTGTCAGAAACATGGAATTCCTGCACTAAATGAAATTAAAAGAGTCTGTTCTAGTAGGTCCCAACCTTGTAAAGAGTTTGCATTCCTATGTTTAGCTGTGCAAATAGTCATATTGATTTCATATTCAAAAATCTTCATGGGATTAAGGCTTAAATTAGGGTTAAATGTCTCTGGTCACTTCTGTTGCCCTCTTGAACCCCAAGGCGCTACTCACATGCTCAAAATTAGATACTTGCAAGGTCAGAGTCTCAATCTGGAAACAACGAAAGTAAAAGCAGATACAATAGAAAAGTAATTTTGTATGGTACAATGATTAAAAAAATAAAACAAAAACCTTATTTTTGTATCCAGTTATGAAGATGCTTGTACTGAGTTGCATAAAAAAATCTTGGTGTATGGTCCCTCAGGAACATGTTTCCTGATGCCAGTTTGGATTATGTCTCATGAGATTTAGAAAAGAAAATTGGGAAAGGCTCGTAGCACACATTTGTCTTTAGACATATGGATACTTAATAAGTTTAATAACTCCAAATTCTGTACAGTAGATGAAGATGTATATGTTTCACATATCCAAAGTAATCAGGGCACCTAAATGAGGACACAAAGCCAAAATGAAGTGGCTAGATCTCTGGCAACCTGAACTACTTTAATTGCAGGTCTTGCTCTTTTTCTCCGCTGTTGGGTAGGATTTTGAGTTCCCTTCTTACCCCATCTCTGGTGTTGCTCCATTATTGGCTTTATGAAGGTACTTTAGCGCACTGATCAGTCAGCTTTACTGTCTAATTTTCTGTAGATATACTGAATTGAGATCAGGTAAGAAAGTGTCCAACGAGTGTCAGAACCTTTCAAAAGAAATCTTAGGAATATCTGATCACAGGGAAGAAAATGGAGCACAAAATTTTCCAGTTATGGACTTGGACTGTCACAAGACTCCTGAAGAGCTCAAGAAACTCTTAAAAGATATACTCCTCCAAGGACATAAGAATCACTATTGCTGATATCTGTTCAGCTTTAATAAATATTCATGGGTCTTGGATTAAACATTAACATTAACGTTAGTGCTTTTAATATAGATGTTTTCCCTCCCCTGCCTTCTTTATCCCACTTAAAGAACTGAGAATATAGCAAGAAATATATAATGGCCACTCCTGGCTTTCCCTTTCCCTTCTCACTTTAATAAAACAGTATAAACAATCATCTACTATGTAAATGGAAACCACCTGGTTAAAGAGAGGGGACTACTTACTAAGTGAAGCTGTTTCACTCTCTCTGGATCATATATATTCCCTTGAGAAGGAGGTGATCCCACATTCCAGGTGAGTGCTCTAACTGTCAGGCTGGCAAATTGTTCTGCTCTACCTCTGGCTCTTCTGTTATTCAATCATTTCCTGGTAAATGAGACAGAAGATGCTGAGAAACTTCCATCCTGGAATACCTTATCAGTAGTAGTACCTCCAGGCAGCTTGGGTTCAGTCAGAAGAAAATTCAAAATTTAGCTCCCTCACATCTCATCAACCACTGAATTGCCTCTTTAACGATACAGCAGCTATGCCTTTCTTACAGACTGGCTACACTGTGGCTCTATGCAGGTAAAACTGTTCTGGAAATACTTGTTTTATTAATCAAGCTGAGATTTAGGCAGGATCTTGGCACCTCACTCTTTAATGCTAACAGAATTAAACCATTGTGCATGTTAGAATTAAGTGGCTAGGAGAACTTCACTAATGGGAATTTAGGAGCTCAAGGGCTTTAACATTAGCTCCTGCAGTAAGTCATGAGGTGGAGGGTTGTGAAACCCAGTAGTGCTATGGAGAAAGGTGTGCTTTACCATTCAGGTGTGAAATCTCTGTAGCGTGTATCAACGTTTCACCTGGAGAGTATCCCCTCATCTCAGGAATATAATTAATAAAACACAATATTGCATCCTATTTTTAGGCAAATTATATTTAATAATCAAATAGAGACGACAGGTATGATTGAATTCAGCTTGCAATTTTCTTTAGCTGGTGTATATACAAGAACTGCTTTAATGACTCAGGCTATAAAACAATCACTGATCCCTAGTTACAGAAGAAAATTTTTTGTGTGTGACAATGCAAAATCTTTCTTATTCCCTGAGCAGTTTTATTGAAGGTTCTACTATGTTTCTTTGTCTGTTATATTGAAATCAGTATCCCATGTGGATGCATACATCTTCTGCGTTGCTTTCCCAAGTATGAGCTAACAAAAAAAACAGGCAAGAAAATTGTAAATTATGCTTAAAAAATACACTGAGAATTTAAGGGCATAATCAGCTTACTTGGATTTTGGTATGATGCTTGTCTCTTCATCTGATTGGAATTCAAATCAACTCCAAATATAAGTAATTGAGAAACAGATTTCTGGAGAACCTGTGAAAAGTGAACAGTGAAGTCATGAAAGAACTTTCGGAAATGTTGCCCCATAGATGGAATTCATCCCTCTTAGTGCAGCTACATAAGAGCTAGCCTAGTCTAAGAAATCTGTCAGGTCTCCTTTTGTAATCATTGAAGAGCGAGAGGCATATTCAGAAGGCAACTTTTCTCATTTCTAAGTCTCCATGGAAGGGGAGGAGAATGCCAGGGAGAAGTCTAATTTTTATTTGATCACTCTTAGATGAGATAAATCCTATATTTGACTTTCTGCAACATTCAATTCTTGTCAAGATTAGGAGGATAAATGTTTTCTGACTTGTTAAAAACCAATGACCAAAACTCAAGTATGTTTATTTCTTTTCTACTTCATTCCTCAGTCCAGACTCCCTCTGGTACAGACTCCTGACACCCTGGCCATTCTGCTATATCACTCAGAAGTTTGTCAAGTTTAGGATGATTACTGTAGTAAGTGAGGAGTCCACATTTGTTAAAAGTTCAAAAATACTTAGTCTAATATTCTTTTCTCTGTTTTTTTTCCAATGTATAACAAGGTCAATAGTGTAATAATATGTAGTGTAAGACAACATTTAAAAGTAAAAAAAGTTAACATTGGCTTTCACTAATGTATTATTTTACATTTAAGAAAACTGCATATATATTACATATAATGCTAATTTTTGCTGTGTTTTTAAAATGTATTTTTCTCAAAGTATTCTTCCAAGTTTTTCAGCCCAAATCAAAATAACAACCTGCATATACTGACTGATAATCAAAAATATTTACAGGTGCTCCTCATCATATTCATGCACTGGTTAAAAGCATCCTTTAAAGAAAGCATTTCTAAAGCTTTGTAACCAATGCAAATACTTAGCAATAAGTATTTTTGTATAACACAAAACACTCTCTGGCACTTTGTAATAGCTTTTTCAAGCTAAGTATTTCCTTTGTGCTCACAGCTTCACAGCACTGTTATTTGTGTATATGGTTATATCTGAATCTGGATGCAGCTGTGTGCAGGATTCAGCTGATGGTAGCATAAAATAGATCTTTTCCAGATTCAGCTGTGACAGAAAGAAGCTCATATTTCTACAGCAGTTTCACCAGCACAAGTCAAAAGAGACTTGGATGCAGTCAGTGAGGTGACTTTGCATTCTCTATGGTCTAAGTAATATATTTAGCATAGGACTGAAAACCTGTATTAACTGAGTCATTGGAATCAGGTAGGATTCCAGGAATGGGAGTTGAGAAAATCTGGGGATAGAAATTAGTGCTATCTGTCTGTTTCAGGTGTGTTCATTTAGTTCATGTGGCAGCAAAGCAACTCCACCCTTTTTGCTATTTTTAACATGATTTTGAGCAACTTCATGGATGCCTACACTTGTGTTATATTCATATTTCTTATTTATAGTCTCAGCAAATCTTAAGATCAGACTTTGTTCCTTACGGAAAACCATGATCTGACCCAGAAAATTAAAAAAAAAAAAAAAAGCAAAAAAAAAGAGCACTTTATTTTTATCCATTAATGTTATTTATTATTATTGCTATTTACTGTCAAATCCCATCTTGCTGGTTTCTTTCACCCTGACTGAGTATCCTCCCCACCCTTGCAGAGCTGCCTGCTGGCTGCCTATGACAGGCAGGCTGAAACACCTGGGTGCTCGTCCTGCACAGCTGTACACGTGCCACTGCCCAGCCGTCTGCAGAGCAGCCCATATGGCGATTTCTCCCGTAGAGTGGGCTGACAGGCAGCTCCATCCAAGAGGGAATGTTCATTCTATAATTAGAAAACATTGCATTAGGATTAGTTACAATAACAGCAGTATTAAGCCTCTACCCCAAGCCCAGCCTTTTTCCCAAGATCAAGGATATTTTGTTTACTGGCTTGTTTGTAGGGAGTGGATTTGTATATTTTTTCAGTTTCTGTACCTTCCCCTGCCACCTGTGAGCCTAAGTGCCAAAATGCCTCTACTGTGGTGGTTCTTGCCATGTTTATTCTGTTTGCAAATAGAATGCATTGAAAATTCTATTTCAGAATTCACTCTGGTGAGTTTAATTCTAGTCCAGCCTGGATAATAGGTAGGGATGCTGTTTTCCGAAGAGTAAAGAGGAAGAAAAAAAACCCAAATCTTGTAACATCAATAATATGTGCAGTTTAGATGGTTCAGAAAAAAGTCGGGTGTGAGACAATGACCTAACACCAAATCTAATACCCTTACAAGTTTGTGGGGTCTTTCCTGCTTGCCATTTTGTGTACAATATAAACTACACTATGGAAATACAAACACCATGAGAGACAATTTGGGATATGGTGGGGAGAAGGGGACTGAGACATTGACAGAAAGAAGAAGGGAGAGAAAATCTCAGCAGATATAAATATGCACATCTTCAAAGGGGTTACAATGATGTCTTCAGTCAGATAAATTAACCTTGTACTTCCTACAAGTATTCACATTGCTGAGTTGTATTTTTCCTCACTTCCTCCTCTTGTTTTCTTCCTGAATTTTCACCACTGATGTACCACATAAGAATTGCAATGTGACTGTATATTAGAGATAGCACTATATTTTTAACCTACATAGTCATGGGCACAAGAAGGTTTCTCATCAAAAGAGAGCTGCAAGCAACATTTTCCCCTCCTCCAGCTCAATTAAGAAACAACATGTTTTTCCTCTCAGTGCTTGCCTTTTATCTATTCCTCTTCTCATGTTTCTCTGTTATTTTTTCTCCTTCATGGCATAGCAGTGGTACTGAATGCTGATGAGATAATGCTGATGAGATAATACTAAGTTTAACCCCATGAAGTCCTTTCCCTAATTTCTTCAAGAACTAGAAATATGACCTGAACTTTCTGAGGTTCCCTGGTAGCCCACAGAGTTGATACAGATGTCACAACATTCCCACTTTCTCCAGGACCATTGAATACAGAATAGTTCCGGGAGACATAAGCAGTTGGGAAACAGCATACTTTGAATCAAAAGCAACTGCTGGATTTTGTTAAACTTTTTTATAGCTTCTTATTTAGTTTTCTTTTAAAAAAACAAGTGAGATTTGTTTCCATACAATCATTATTCCATTCAAATTCTTTCTATCACCGTTTTGCACACATCAAAAAGAAAGCCTATATCAGAAAATATTGTATGAATTATTTTTATGAATATCACTTTTTATACCCACTGGGACTATAGAGAAATGTCTTATGAATTTGTTTAGTTTTTATAATATTTTCAAATATGGATATTTGAAAAGTGGTGAATATCATGGCATTTTTCTGTTTTTTGCAACTAAATGAAGATGACAGAGTATTTGCTTAGCTGCTGATACTGAAAGTGATATATTTTGTAAGCATTTAAATTTGGTGATATTACTGAATTTAGAAGTTCTACTTCAATTGTATTTATAAAAACTTGAAAGTTGGTAGAGTGAAAGAATTCCTTTCATGTTATGGATAAGTACATTAATTTCAATAGAATGTTTTTGATATTATAATACATACATTTTCTGCAATGTCTGGTATAATCTACAGTTTTCTCCATGCCACTTAAATCTGCTTATTCATTTCAAAAGACTGTTGATTAAAACACACATAACAATGAATAAAACTTTAACAAGGTTTTTTTGTTTCTTGCAGACTAGTGAAAAATGCTCTTGTGAACTGTATTGTTTTCTTCATTATCTAACATGCATTGGTTGCAAATTAATACGTGTTATCAAAGTTTTCATGAACAGGAGGAAGGAAAGAAGAAAGATGGGTGATTTGAATTGTTATGATAATATGAAATTGAGGTTTTATTCTTCATTGAAAATTATCTGAGCAGTATGGTTTCTAATTCTTCTTTTTCTCTTTTTTGCAAATACAAATCAAGGAAAAGCATAGGTAAATAATAGGAAAATTTTCAAAGGTGGAAAAACCACCAAACCACCACATAAAAATACTTTTGTTCCAGGCTCTCAGAGTCTCTTACCATTCTGTTTTATTTTCTCAAATATCTCTGCAAATATGAACTTTTGCAGCTTTTAGACATGTTTTTAGTGCTATATATCATAACTAACCTTGTGAATTTGCTCACAAGTTCACAAATCACTGAGCTAAAAAGTACACCAAAACACAGAGGAGTAAATTAAATTTGTAAGTTGTAAGGAAGGATTACACTGCTGGATGCTTTGGTTATCTGAAGGTCCTTAACAGCATTATAGTACCTGATAACATCATCTGGTAGGAAGTGACACCCTTGAACATACTGCTAAAGCCTTCCAATCTTCTTGGTGATTATTGCAGAAAATCCTGTTGACTCTCCTTACACTGTAACTCAGTTTATGAAAACATTTGTTAACAGAAAAATATGTGGACAGAATTCTTTGTTTATGGGGGATCCAGTCATTTTTCAACATCTTTTCTGGGAGCATTGGGAACATTGCACTTGCTGAGGAGCCTCACTCTTCACAGCAGGGCTTACTGCCAGGTAGAAACTACCATCCTAACTAATAACACAGGAAATTGGTTTCAGATACGCTGATGACAGATTGAAATCTAATGGTCTACAGGTGATAATGTGGAAAAAAATAACCTGGATACATAGCAAAACTTCGTGTAGATAGTGACAGCCACTGTGTCAGCAAGGGAGACAGGAAGCAAGTCCTCCAATACCAAAGTATGTGTATGTACATATATATATGTATATATTTTTTTTTAAAACTACAAACAGACAAGGTCCTTTCTAACAATACTAACAGTGTATGATAATGCAAATTCTGACACTACTGTATAATTAATTTATGTTGTACAGATGTTAGAGAAACTCAACCAGCCATATAGAAATAATGGCTCTTTAGAGAATGTAACGAGTAATTGTCATTGTATCTGCCTGTGAAAGCCTACAGAAACAGTTATTTTTTAGAATGAATTTAAACTTTCAGTTTTAGAAAAGGACGCCTGGCACCTAATAATTAGCAAACCAGAATCTATGCACCAAATTATTATAATGTACATATTCATTTCATTAGATTCACACCACCGTGTGGTGTAAAGCGGGAATAATTAAACACCAGATGGTGGTGTAAACTCCAATAGCGAGAGCTCATGCATAATGCATGAGAATGGGATTTACTGTTGTTTTTATCCATTTGGAGCCATTATGCTACTCTTGGACCCCAAACAATGTCTCAGAGAAAAAGATCTCTCCTTATTAAGCATTCCTCTATACCAAACAATTTGTTCATTTGCCTTGTCATATCCTCATCAGTTATCTTCCTGCTCAACTTCCAGAATTTCTGAGAACACATTATTTTCTGGCAGTGCTCACAAAACTCCTGAGCTTTTCCATCATACAGAAGAACCCGCTCTTACAGGATATCATTTTATGTTTCTGCCAGCAGTATAAAGTTTAAGATTAGGACCTTTGGAAATTGAATCTGATTTTTAATGATTGTAGTGTCACATTTCTAGCCTGAAATACTTTTAAAATATCATTAACTGATGTACCATTAATCATTTAGAATTTTTTGACCATTAAAATATCTTTTTTTTTCATTAAAGAAGTAATGAATATGAAAGTGAAGTGGAGACAGGATATCTAGTATATTAATGGCTCGCATGGAGAGCAGATTAGTGTACTTAATTCTCCTTCAGTCATGACATTCTCACTTAGGTGTTTATACTGCTCCTGAGTAAAACAACGGCAGTGAGAAAAAAAAAATGAGTAGTTCACCTCTTAATCAGTCCTGGTGAAGGAAAACAAGGAAGTTAATATCTGACCACTACCAAATGAGTCAAAATCAGGAAGGTTAGAAAGCAAGGTATACTTTTTTAACTTCTGCATGAGAAAACATATTCTTGATAAATACTTTTGATGCCTGCAACATTCACAGAAGTCATCATCCCCCCACAACAGAACTTCACTTTGCTCATTCTGTGCTATTGAATGAAAGACACGGGACCTACATCTTAGTTGCTGCTGATTAGTCTTGCTTCCCCACATCTGAATGTTTCCCTTACCTTCCAGTACCCTGTCTGTCTGTCTGTTCAGAAAAGGAGAATCAGGATGCCAGAAGGTTCAGCTGTTTTACAGATATAGCAGCTGCATGCAATAGCAACAATTCTGCTGTTATTATTTCTCAGCAAGCCTTGTGAAAGATGTGTGCCTTCCAGCACCCTTTTGAAATATGAGGAGCTCCATGTCTGGATGACACAGCACAACGCCAGAAAATATATGGTGGACAAATAGGGGTACTTTTAAGATACTTGTCAGTCAGCTCAAGAGTAGATGAAGCTCCACTTCCTGCAAGGAAGAGAGGCAGACACACCATTACAGCTGCTTCCCTTAACAGAGGATGGGATATTACGGCTCCCATGGCTCCACAGGGAAAATTATCAGAAAACTTCTAACTGGCATCAGGTAGCTTTACACACATGACTAAATGCATGGTGTACATGATAGTAAGTACAACAGCAAACCTCTCTTGCCTCTAGCTCTTATTGTCTAAAGTTCCCAGAAATATTCACAAGACTAGTTACTGGAGTTAGAAATTTTTTCTGAGATTATCTCATAGGCTTGTACCTGACTGTAATACATCCTCTACCTCACTGGCCCTGCTGCAAAGTAGGACCATTCAGAGCAAGGGTAATTCAGGACAGAAGATTTTATTTTTTGGTTCTTATGCATTAGAATAACCCATGACACAATGGGAAAGCACTGTGACCCAGCAAACACTGAAACAGAGCTTTCCAAAGCAACTTGGGTTTCCCTGCAGGGTTAAGTTTCCAGCTGCTAGCTCCATTTTGCTAAAACCAGCTACCGAAATCACAATGAGGTCACAAAACATATACCGAAGGAGAGTTTATCAAGTTTCACTCACTGCTTCAGCTCCACCTCTTTAGGACACACAGACTGTGCTTGCCTCAGTGAGGGGGAATACCTTTTCCTTTGCTGGGTCTGGATCCCAGCCTTTTGTATGGATAATCCTGAGTCCTGCAAGGCTCCAGGATCACCACTGTCAACTTCTTGAGTGACTTCGTAGCACAGTCCTTTCTCCCGATCATTTTCGTTTGAAGGTGGTCTATACAATCTTAGCTTATGTCCATAGTTGCAATGTTTTACCTCAGTATATACCTCACTGGCAAAGAACTTCTGTGGGGATGCATCTCTATCAGCCAAATAAGTCCTTTACAAGTGATAAAAAACATCCACAAGCTGTACTGCTGGTGTAAGCTTAGGTGCTCTAGAAACTAGAGATTTCTGCTGTCACGGCTGTTTCAGCCCTTGGTTTTGTCCCAACTGCAGTACAAAGATGTACTGTCAGGGATCTGCATCATGGACTTAGAGAAGCATGCTGACAGAGTAATATCCACTGCTAGGATTAACACTGTTTTTATAGTCCTGGGTTTTGAGTCAGTTGGAATTTTTTTTTTTTTTTTAATTTAATTCCTTTCCTCAGAAGAATTTTATGAAAGTTGAATCATTTTAGTGAAGCCTAAAGCACAACAAAATATTCAGACCCTATAGAATAAAATATAACCAGAAAATCTTGATTAAGAATTTTCTCTGAGAAGGTTTTTTGACAAAAATTGTAAGTTCTGTAATGCTAAAGTTTCTGAAAGGATTAAATGAAATTAAAAAAAAATTGTCTTGTAAAAATCTAAATTCAGTTATTTCATCACATTAAGTACTCTTCTATTCAACTTCCAACTCCTTCAAAATGTATAATTTCTAATTAATGACCTATTTGTGTAAGGGCTTCTGGAAAGTGCAGCTCAAGTCACTGTACTTTCTTTAGCAATGGACTCGTTTCAAGACTGTGACCTCTTCAGTAAAGTGCAACCTTCTTATCACGAGTTAGAGGCTGTAGGCACTAGAGATTATACTAGGCCCCTGAGAATTATAATTCCCACAGTCCACTGTCACAAAGATCTAGAGAAAACACTGTTTTCTCTTGGGTTAGCTTGAAACATTTTTTAAGAAAGCTGAATATATTGAAATAACACACTTTACAAGTGCAGCTTGCTTGTGCTCGGGGTCCAAAAATAATACTGTCACAATTGTGATAAGCCTTAACTTGTGCTTCCTACCACTCACTGGGCTCAAGTACAAGCACTGCAACCACAGTGAAGGGCATGGTGCTGACTCTGAGTGCAGCAATGTGAGCAAATCTCTTTCTGAAGACCCATAGAGATACATTCCAAGGTCAACATCCCACACCAAACATGACACGACAGCTTTCTAGTGCAGTTTAGTATGTGGAATTTGCCTGCATTTTGCCTATAAGGAAACTTTCTGCTCCTGAGATGTTCAAACTATATTTTACATTATTTCACAATTTCCCTTCCTTCCCCCCTCCAAACTTTTTTTTTTTTTTTTTTTTGAGATAGAAGAAGAAAATGGAAAGTCTGACAATCTATCCAGACACATAGTTCTAGAGCTGACCCTAAGCTTAGCTCAGTGCTCGTATCACCAAAGTTTTGGGTTCAATCCCTGTATAGGCCAGTCACTTAAAAGCTGCACAAGTGGGTCCCTTCCAGCTCCTGATGTGCGTGTATGAGTGTGATCAGACAGGTTCTGAACTGAAGGATCTCTAGTTCCTCTTCGAGGCTGTGTGCAAAGGGGAAGGAGAGCATGTTGCTGTTTTTGTAATTTTCCTAGAATGGCACTGGACACATCCCTTGCTCGTACTTCTTCTAGAAGATTGTTTTCTGTTGGCTTCCTGGATAAAACAAGAGTTTCCTTCTCCCCACCACCTCCTTCTTCAAAAAAGAATTCTGAAATTTAGGGCAGAAAGGATGGAACTAATCACAATAGTATTCTTTATTCTGTATTAACTTTCTTTTCACTTCAAATTTCTACCTATTTCTTACCAAAGACATTCAAAATATGAAAGAAAGATGACGTGTGTTTTCCTTCAGATTCCATGAACTTAGTGTAAATCTCTTTCAAATTGAAAACACTTACTGGGAGTTTTCTTCTGGGTCTGATAAAACTGAGACTGTATAGAGACTGTAAGAAGAGCAAATTATGTGCCATTATACGGTATAAATAGCATTGGAACAAAGAAGATTTTGGTGTTGTTTTATAGCATACTAATAGACATTATGTAAAATTCTACCTCTCTTTCCTCAGAATAAAAGAACAAATGGCAATCAATAAGATGGTAAGAAAGAAAAGCTGGAATGGGTTAAAATGCCTATTTTAGATAAAAAAATTTCAGTGGAACTCTTTATTATAGTTGAATCCCTAAAAGAATTTAAATGTGTGTATGGACAAAAAACCCATATAACTCTATAGTGAAGAGTGTTAAAATGCAACTTAAGCAACTCTTTTGGAAAACATTGAAATAATTTGGGCTTCAGGCATAAACAGAGACTTCAAGAAGAGGGAAAAAGGACCATTCATCAGGCAGAAAATTAAATAGGACCTCACTACAATTTTGCTTTGAAAAAACTGGTATTACTCACAGTTAGGGCTGTTCTTAGATTAGAGGAACAACTGATTAGATTCAATACAGCAGTACCCATTACTAGCAAAACTGAAATGGTATGTACTTTATAGGAAATTATTCCACCTGGTTTTCCAGCCTGGCATGAAAGCCAGGCCTCAGAAGCTGATTTTGAAACATTCGGGTGTAGATAAATCTGGAGCTGCTTTTCTACCTCTGCATGCTCCCAAAGTGTAGAACAAATGTACTCACCCAATGAAATATGAATGAAATGTCATATTTTCATATGGGTTCATCTCCTGTAGATAGGAGATAAAGAACATTATAAAATGGTGGAAATAGAGTTAATAACAACCAAAGTATATTTTGACAGTTTTTGAGCAAAGTGACACTCCTAACTCTTTGTGGACAATATGAGTGTTTGCATATCAGTTAACTATATCCTAGAATGACATAGCTGGTAGATGGCTACTCATTGATTTAATTTTCTGCCTTCAGATTTTTCTCCTTCTTTTCTTTTCTTTTCTTTTCTTTTCTTTTCTTTTCTTTTCTTTTCTTTTCTTTTCTTTTCTTTTCTTTTCTTTTCTTTTCTTTTCTTTTCTTTTCTTTTCTTTTCTTTTCTTTTCTTTTCTTTTCTCTCTTCTTCTCTCTTCTCTTCTCTTCTCTTCTCTTCTCTTCTCTCTCTTCTCTTCTCTTCTCTTCTCTTCTCTTCTCTTCTCTTCTCTTCTCTTCTCTTCTCTTCTCTTCTCTTCTCTTCTGTTCTCTTCCCTTCCCTTCCCTTCCCTTCCCTTCCCTTCCCTTCCCTTCCCTTCCCTTCCCTTCCCTTCCCTTTCTTTTTTTTCTTGTCCTTTTTTTGGTAGACTAATTCAGTTTTTTTCCACAAGCCCCTAAGAATATGGTAATTTTGAAACTCAAAGAAATGTGTTGCTTTTTATTTTAAAAATATCCATTTTGCTT